>CM073754.1:10507476-13007476 GCA_037127355.1 Schoenoplectus tabernaemontani | reverse complement strand
AGCCGGCGTGCGAAGGTTAGACGTCGAATGGTAATGGATGAGATGGAGGGCGGATACGAGGTCAAGGTAGAACGAGAAATATACAGTCTTCTGAAGGTGGGTCATCTCGAAGAGATGAAATTAGTCGTGACCCACTTCCAATGGATACATTACAATCAGGACGGCATAAGAGTAGGCCTTCAAGTCCCACAACAAACGAAGAACCCAAACTTCTCGAAATACTTTGCAATCATCGAGACACTCAACTAGTTATGATCCAAGAGATAACAACGAATAACTCAAACTTCTCGAGATGCCTTGCAATCAGCGAGACACTCAACTAGTTATGATCCAAGAGATAACAACAGAATAACTCAAACTTCTCGAGATGCCTTGCAATCAACGAGATTCTCAACTGGTCATGATCAAGAAAGACAAGATGTCAATGCTTCAACTAGGGGTGCTAGAGGAAATAATTTTGGAGGCAGAATCTTAAATTTTTTCGCACGGAGGAAAAAAAATGATGTATGTTTTATTTTTTCGTACTAGATGTATGTTGTATTTAAGCAGAAAAAAATGATGTATGTTGTATTTAAGCAAAAAAATAATAATATAACAATAAAAAAATAATATCCATAATAAAATAATATAACAATAAAAAAATAATGTCCATAATAAAATAAAACATCAAGTGAAAAAAAAAAACATAGAAACTACTCCTGACGACGCCTAACATATCGACGTGCTCTCGGACGTGTCTGCAAAAATAAAGACGGTATATCAGTGAGCTGATTTTATTTTTTTTTTTTAATAATTAATATTGACTAAGTTGTAGAACAAACAACTAACCACGCTAGGTGTATATCGAGGTGGTGGATGAACGTCACGCTGCTCCCGACCATGAGCAAGTGGAGTGAAATCTCGTGTCTGTGCAGGCTCTGCAGCATCATCCTGAATATGCGATGACTCTCCAGGCCCGGAAGGAAAACCATACTGGGCCGGATCGTAATGCTGGCCGTACTGCGGATCCCACTGCTGGTCGTACTGCGGTACATGATCCATCGGTATCTGCTGGGTCTGTGAAAAATGCTGAGTCCCGAATGGATCTGAGAACAGTGTACCCGACGGATCGGGAACCTCAACAGACAACCTAGTAATAACTTCGTTCCAATCGTAGTTCTCTGGCAGCTGTTAATACAATTCAAATCATTAAAATTACGCTGTTAATACAGTTCAAGAGATTAAATCAAGGTATACGGTACTTACGTTATCGAGGAGAGACATGGAGTCAGCATTCTCATAGAGGAAATGTGGGGGATGAGGAGTGGATGGAGTCGGTGCAGTCTCAAAATCACCCGTCGAATCCGGAATAGCATCAATATCCGTGGGTAATCCCGCCGCCATAAGAAGCTCGTCCATCTTATGAGGCATGCACATCCTCAAAATGCCCCTTGCAATCGGAGAGCGAAATCTTGCCAAACCGTCTCCATCCCCAGTGACCGCCCATCGGACCGCCTTCAGTGCAGTCTTTGTAACTCTAGCGATCTATTATACAATGATTATTATATATATATATATTACTTATTATCGAATAGTGCATATAGATATATAAATTTTATAAATTTTAATATACCGTGCGTGTCTGTGAGGAGTACGTGAGGAATGTAGCCGATGTCGGGGATCTCCGTTGCTTAAGGTATAGAGGTACGAAATCACTCGGGTCAAGTGGAGCGCTAGCGGCTCCATAGACCGCATACCACCGTTGATACCTCCTATAGTCCTCCGCATTCCACTCTTCTTCATCCGGGTCTCGTGGAGGAAGCTCATCCCATATGTCTACATACGCCTGATGATGTTGTCTCCGGTTCATATTTTTTTTCTTGAATCCAAGCGCGGATAATTTCTGATGCTCCTCCACAAATGCCTGTAAAATTAGTTAGTATAATTGTGCAAATAGTTAGTATAAGAAATAATAAATATAAAAATTATATATTTTTAGTATATATGGTAGAATACCTCGGGAAGCGGAGGCGATGCTTGGCGAAGTAAGCCGAACTAACCGCCGCCTCACCCGATCCGGATAGTACCACTCCACTATCGGAAAGTAAATAAGTGGAAGCCGACAAGTATACGAGTCCACGAGTCGTCTACGCATGTCGGCAATAAGTGACGAACCGACTCGTACGGCCCAATTGACATGCGTGTGCGGCAACATAATCGGTGATGATCCTCACGTACTTCACACCGACGTGTGACGGATTGAGATATATGTTCTTATCAAGCGTCCATTTCTATTATCGGTTCAAATTATGATTAGTGATTACACATATATTTTCATCGATTGATTGATTTTATTTTGTAATTAAATTATTACACCGCCAAAAGGCGCACAACTATCACGGTCTGGTGTACCCCAGTCACTGAAAATGAATGCATCGAGGCAGGTAATGGACGAGCGGGGGGCAAACGCGTCCAACTCCACAACAATAACAAAAGTCACTGACCACCAATACTCCTCGTCAGTCCTTGGCATGCCACATCAAGACGCCGATATAAATAACCAAGTACCGCAGCGCCCCAATTTCTTTTTCTACCGAATTGTAAATCTTCCTGTAAATTAAATATTAGTACTAAAATTATTTAATTATGAAAGATAAATTATTTTAAAATCCTTATCGTCAAAATCGGCAGAAAAAACGCCGGTACAGAGTCTCCACTGTTGTCGGGGAACATGATACACCCCGCCAACTCTAAAGCAAACCGATCGCATATCGATCAAGACCACGATGATCGTCTCGCCTCGGAGCGTGATCAAAGTGGGATCGTAACTCTCGAAGGGAAATAGAACGTCTGCCAAATTTTATATTTAGCTTAATCACAATTTGTGAACAAAAAAAAACTAAAATTCATGTAGAGTCTAATCAATTACCTCCCATCTTTGCAGAATAGTGATATATCATCTCGCCCAAATAATCGACGGATGTATGCTTGAAAAATCTCCATCAGTATATCCAATCACCGCTCACCAATGGTGGATAAACCCCACAGACATGCGACGTCCTAAAAAAAATTATATTACTATACCATCTTTTTAATATTGTAATTAAATTAATAATATTTTAGTATTTACCTCTAGAGTCACGGTCATCTCGCCAAAATTTAAGTGAAATGTGTGAGTTTTTGGCCTCCAAAACTCTATTAACGCGCTCAATAAACCCGTATCAATCTTCAAGTTACGGGCCTCCGCTTCTTGCACATAAATCTCACGCAGCCTGGCGAGATGAAGAAATCCCATAACTCGCAACCTACTCTGAATGTGCGAGATGTATGGTATCGTCGGACGGTGAGTGCGGAAACGAATGACATTGTTATCTCTCTGTAATTTTCATTTCATAATTAGCTTCTCATATATATGTATTTTATTATTATTTTTAAAAATATAATGTACCTCTGCCTGACTATAATGTGTCCGATGTTTGTCTTCAGGGAGATAAATTATGATATTTTCATTTCGTTGCTCGCCTGCCATTATCTAGTACAAAAAATCATTTCATAATTAATTTATAATTATTTTGTACTTCATTTTTAATCTATCTATTATATAATTAAATAATAAATGAATTCTACAATTAAAAGCCTAATTAAATATATATTATTCTATAATTAAATATATATTATTCTACAATTAAAAGATTTTACAACTACATTATATTTAGATAATTATAATTTATTCTACAATTAAACCCTAATTAAATATTTATTATTACAATTAAATCAATAATTAATCTACAATTAAATAATAAATTAATTAATTCTACACAAATAATTAATAAATAATCTAAAATTATAATTACACAATTCTACAATTCTATAATTTAATCTATAATTAAATACTTTTTTAATTAAATAGACAATTAAATCTATAATTCATGAATAACTAAATCTATAATTAAATAATTTCACATTTAAACCTACAATTAATCTTCAATTAAATTATAATTAATACATTTTACAATTAAATCTATAAATAAATTACAACTAAATTATATTTAAATCATTCTAATTTAATCTACACTACACAACTAAATTATATTTATATTTCAATGCCAATTATTTACATAAATAAAATTTACCTTTAATTGCAATACCAAACGCGTTGATGCACTCGTACGTTTTTTTCTTCTCTTCTTCTCTTCTTCTCTTCTCTCTCTCTCTTCTTCTTTCTTCCAATCTCTCTCTTCTCTTTCTTTTTCTCTTTTTTTCCTTCTCTTCTCTTTCTTTCTTTCTTTCTTTCTTTCTTTTTTTTTTTCCTTTGTTTTCTCTTTCTTTCAGAAAGGCGCGAGATAATCTGCGCGTTTGATATATATAGAGAAAACGCGCCACTGGTGCGCGTTTCACCACGCCAGTGCCGGTGCGCGTTTTTCCATTCGTATATTTAAAATTCTACCGTTATCAGTCTTATTTTTAATAATATTAATTTACTAATAATTATTAATATTAAAATCAAATAAATTATTAAGTCCAACTTCAGTTATTGTTAATTTACACGGTCTAAAAATTGAATATAGTTCTTCCTTCAAGAAGTTCTCTTGGCTCACCGACTCTCTCTTCTCTTCCGGTCACTAAGTGTGCGGTACCTGCTCCTCAGAATTATACAGATGTTGTCAAACGGGCTCCACCTGGCAAGCCTTTTGGACTATCAATTAAATGCAACACCGGATTCTTTAATTCCCGATGTGAGTGGCTTCGAAACCGATGCATGCGCTGTGGTGAATCTGGCCATCAAGTGGGTGAGCGTCGAAATGCACGGGTAAATTTTGTTTGCCATCAAATTGGGCATCTATCTTATTGCGGCCCTCTAAACCCTAGTTCGCGAACTAGGGTTCCTCCTCTTTCACCATTCCTTTTTTCTCTATTCCACTTCTTCCCTGCCAAATGAAACTACCTAAGATATCCCCTTCTCCTCATCCTACTCAGCGGATCTAGCGAATCCTTCTTGAGGACGAAGAGGCGATTGATTTTGCCAAGGAGTAGGCTAATAGTGTGCTCCTTCAAGCGTCGACACCCGACGACTCCGATGGAACTTCACACCAATCTTTGCCTCTGTCATCTCAAGCCCTAGGTGGTATGGATCGTAGGGGATTACTGATTCTTTGTATAGGGATCGAACTCCTAGCAGTCAGCGGTTACTTTCCATGATTTTACCTTCCTTGGAGCCCAACGGTTCATTATTTCCATAGATTTTACTAGGCTGAGAGGTTAGATCACGCCAGAACGATACTGGATCAAAATCATAAATTTGAATTACGACCTTCGGGGGCCTAAGGCGCTTAAGGCTCTCGTGCACCTATTTGGACACCTACTTGAGCTGGATCAGGCATCTTGTGAGCGATCAGACCTTCGATGGGCTAGCGGTATTGTCGAAGTAGCTACAAAAGAGCTCATCCGAACATTTCTATGATATGAATTGGAGATATGAATGGAATGATGAGATACATCCAGGTGCATTTTGAGATAGAAGGCCCTGCTCATTTTCGTTCCCCCTCTGTTTTTCAAGAACCAATCTTGCAAGGTTCCACCACTACTTCGCCGCCGCCTCACACTCAACACTCACTTGCCACTTTATTATCTCCCCCATCATCCAAATTAAAATGCACTAGGACCTCATTCCTTCCATAATGCTGGTGGAGATCTAACTCGCATGCAATTTCCTCTTATACTAAGGGTGAACCCTAATGCTCCTCAATACCCTCCTTCAAGCATCCGACCCCTTGGTTTTCAAGTTCTCTTTCCTCCGTCGGGCTTCCCTACCCCTTAATTTCCATCTTCTCAACCCCACCACCCATTCTCACCTTTACTCGAGCATGACCTTCCGATTTGGAAGCATCCCCTCCCCGCCCTTCCATTCGTATTGACACAAATAAACGCTCCAATAAATGAATTAAGCTAAAGAATGCTAAGAATAGAGGTAAAGAAAATGTTTTTTGCTCATGCCAAGGTCACTGAGCTCTCTGCTGAAAATGCTGCTCTTAAAACTCAGTTGTATCTCTTGAAGGGTACTTCTCAGTTGGTACCGGTACTAGTACCAACTTCGATACCGACACCACCTCCTCCTATCTTTTCCTATCGATACCGATTTTTATGGCCTCATATGTCGTCCTTCCCTCTCCCAGTTCTCCTTCATTCACTGCTGGGGTGACTACCACGGATGAGAAATCTGACCTCCTAGAAATTTATAAGGCTAGTATTTTACTTCTCCCCCTCCTACCAAAGTTTCAGACTCTATGGAGGTCAACTTACCGGAGGTTCAGATCACTCATGTCTCCCCCTCCCCCACCCCGGTGTTAGCCCTCATCGTAGCGTCTGAATTCATTGTGCTATGATATCTCGCAAAGAGGAAAGATGGTTGATGGAGGCCGCTTTTGCATCGGCTCCCAAACTAGATAACTCTAATATTTTTTTTCTCTTTGCCCTTTTGGATAACTACCTCCCTTAGAGCTCAAGTCCATGTTTAATGATTAAGGTCTTATTTTTAAAACCAATTTAAGGGCTGGCATTACTGCCGATATGTTTTGTGATGCCTTTATTACTGAGTATAACACTTCTAACTTTATGTGTTTTGAGTCTTTCCTATCTAAGCTTACCCCTTTACTGTTTGATTAAGTTTTCTCTTGTGTTTTGAGTCTTTCCTATCTAAGCTTACCCCTATACTATTTGATTAAGTTTTTTCTTGTAGATTTCCTTCTTGTTATGAAAATTCTTAACTATAATATACGTGGGTTGGGTCTTTCCGAAAAAAAAATGATTTACTTCATCATAAACATATTGATATTATATACCTTTAAGAAACTAAGAAAGACTCTTTTACACTATAATTTCTTAATTCTATCAATAGATACTTTGATACCTAAAATTTCATTCCCTCTCCTAGTACTGCTGGTGGGATTCTCATGGGATTTAATAGTTTACTTTTTAATTCTATATCTTGATATATTGGCTAATTTTCTATTACTGTATTTTTTGAAAATAAGTCTGATAAATCCAAACGGGCCTGCACTACGGTGTATGTTCATGTTGATCACTCTAAAAAAAAGATATTTTTTAGACATAATTAACAAATATTGGGCTCAATTGGAATGAGCCTTGGGTTATGGGGGGGGTGCTTTAATGCCATCCAAAATTATAGGGAGAAAAGTGGGGTTTCATTTAACACAAGCAATTCACAATATTTTAACTCCTCGATTGATGTATTCGAATTACAAGATTTTAAATGTTCTGATAGAAAATATACGTGGGCATGAGGGGGTCACAATTCCCAAATGAATTGCTTGGATAGATATCTGGTTAACCCTGCGTGGGTTTCCTTACATCCTATGTCTACCTCTTATAGCTTTCCTAGGTCATGTTTAGATCATTCTCCCATCCGTTTGGAATTTGGGCCAAACTCTAAATTTAAATCTAATATATTTAGATTTGAGAAATGTTGGGTTTCACATGATGGATTCTCAGATCTTTTAGCTAATTAGTGGAATAGTTTAACATTAGGTGCGGATAAAGTTAAGGATTGGAAATTCAAAATGGATAAGGTTCGTTCAAGCTTAAATGTTGGAGAGTAGACAATCCAAATATGCTTTACTTCATTATATTTTCTTGTTAGAGATTGTTATGATAAACCTTCGTTCTGAACTTAGACAATCCAAACATATTTTACTTCATGATATTTCCTTGTTAGAGATTGTTATGGAGAGTAGAGATCTCACTGATGATGAAATAACCTCTTTTTTTAATTTAAGAATAATGTATTTAGTATTTATAAAATTAAAGAGATATATTAGCAACAAAGAACTCATTTATTATGGCTTAAAGAGGAGATGAAAATATCTGTTTTTTTCACCAAGTTGTTTCTTCTCAAAGGAGGAGACAAATCATTTTTTTCCTTATCTTTTTTTTTTGATGAAAGTGGAGGTATTCCATCGATTTCATAGAAATCACCAAGTCACTTACATAATCTTAACCTTCATCGATACCAACCATCTAGGACCATATGAAGATGAATATCAACCTAACAGTTCTTAATATCTAAATCTGAAAACAAAGTATCAACATAGACCTATTCCAAAATCATCAACATGTATCAATTAAAAAACTACTCCAACATCTACATACTACTGTCATTCAACAACTAACATTGGCATCATCAGAAAACAAAAATATTAAAAATTATAAAATATCCCTCACAACATTTTCTGCGCCCAACTATTCAGCTTCTCTTCCATACGTGGATTGATATTCAAAGTTACTGGTAAAACTACTAGAGCTTCCTCTCCCACCTCCACTATTCCTTCCTCTACCAAGTTCCTCCTCTTCCTCTGACAAAACTAGAACCTGCATTATAAGATCTTCCACTTCCTATGATAAAATAAGAGATAACTTAAGAAAATCTATCTTTCTTTTTTGTAAGCACCAGTGTTGTGCAAGATTAATTATTTTTCTCCCTAAAATTGCAGTACTACAAGCTTTTTTATCAGTAAAAACTAGTTTATTTCTTTCTAACCAGCTAGTCCACAACACAGCCTCTCTAATTAATTTTGTCACAAACTAATTTTTAAGGGGTATACAACAATCAATATGCCACAAAATAATTATTATAGTTCCCTCAAAAGTAAAATTATTACACTTGGCTATCCATTGCCAGATTTGATTAACTAAAGGACACGTAACAAATAAATGACTGGTGGATTCTTCTCCATCACAAAATACACATTTTGTATTACCTATCCAACCTTTTTTAATCAAGTTAAGCTTAGTAAGGATTCTATCTCTCTTTACTAGCTAAACAAAATTTTAATTTTAAGTGGCATATTAGTCCACCAGATAGCAGTATAATCTGTGTTAGGGATACCCTCAAATTCTAACCACTCATAAAGGGAGTGAACTGAAAATCTTTCCGTAGATTATCATCTCCATAACATTATATCATTACAAGAAGTATTGAGAGAAATATCATATATATGGACACTATTCCTCATAATAAACTCCTACAAGTTGTCTATTAAAAGTAATTATTAATTGATTAGCAACAATAGCTTTGGCAATAGTAATTTGAATATATGTAGCAATAAAAAAAAGATAAAGATAATTATGTGTCAATGAAGTATTAAACAACCATCTATCCAACCAAAAAGAAATTAATTTGCCATTGTGAATCTTCCAATCTACACTTATTTCAAAAATATCTTTATATTCTATAATCCCTTTCATAAAAGGAGAAGCACTAATATGTAATAACAAATGAGGGTACTTGTGATTTAAAATTGTCTTCCACCACCCATGTACTAGAGGATCTTTAAGCCTAACAAGTCATTTAATTAATAATGCTTTATTTATAATGTCTAAATCAATCACTCTAATCCTCCATGTTTCTTACTTTTACATACTATTTTCCAAAAGACTAGGACTATTTTTTCCTAACAAAATTTCTTCATACCAAAGGATTCTCCTTCTTAATTTATATATTCTTCTTTTAAC
The DNA here is from genome assembly GCA_037127355.1 of Schoenoplectus tabernaemontani. NCBI lineage: Eukaryota > Viridiplantae > Streptophyta > Magnoliopsida > Poales > Cyperaceae > Schoenoplectus > Schoenoplectus tabernaemontani. The sequence continues at coordinate 12,997,969 of CM073754.1, read as the reverse complement.
TTGTGCTAGTAATTTATAGAATGACATCCAATATATTGAAGAGATAACTGAATTTAAGAGGACTACTCTACCACCAATAGACAATAATTTTCTTTTCATCCTTGCAATTTATTTTCAATCTTATCAATAAGAAAATTCCAATATGAAGCGGCCAGTTTCTTCCAATGTAAAGGGACACCCAGATAAAAAATTGATAAAGCACCAACACTACATCCAAAAAGAGAAGCAAAATGATTACCTTCATCATCAGTTATATTCATTGATATAATTTCACATTTAGAATAATTGATTTTTAAACTAGAAAGATTTTCAAATCCAATTAACAACCATCTCAATACTTGAATATTAGATTAAGATGTCTCAATAAATAATAAAGTATCATCAGCAAAATATAAATTCAATATATGTAAATCATTTCTACCTAATAATACTTTAAGATAACCTTCCTGTGATGCATTAGAAAGTATCCTTTAAAATGCTTCAGAAATAATATCAAACAAGAATGGAGACAAGAGATCACCATGCCTTACACCTCTTCTACAACTAAAGTACTCACCTAAATATCCATTAATATTAATACAAGTCCTACCACTATGTAAAATATTCCTAATCTAATTAATCCATCTATCACCAAAGTTTCTACTATAAAGTATTTCAATTAAAAAATCCCAATGGACTCTATCAAAAGTCTTTTCAAAATCTAACTTGAAAAGAACATATGGAATTTTTTTTTTTTAATAGTATGTAGAGCTTCATGAGCACAAACCACATTATCCATAATATATCTACCTTTAATATATGTAGTTTGTGTATTAGAAATAAGAGAGTCCATTAGTTTAGATAGTTTCTCAGTTAATAACTTTATAATGATTTTTATACTATAATTAATTAGACTAATTGGCCTAAATTGTATGATGGATTGAGCATCTATTTTCTTAGGTATCAAATAAATATATGCTAAATTAATTTTGGACAAATCTAGCTCATGATTGTAGAAAGCATGCACCATTTGTAAAAAATCAGTTGAAATTAAATTCCAATATGCTTGATAAAATTGAAAGGAAAACCCATCTAGGCTTGGAGGGATTAAAAGAGAAAACCATTTTTTTAACTTCTTCCAAAGTAAAAGGAGCTTCTAGCATTTATTGTTGAGAAACATTCAATTTATCTTGATCGACCAAAAGTCAGATGAAAGAGATACTAATCTATCTTCTCTAACTCCTAATAAATTCCTATAAAATTCATTTATATGTCTAATAATTTTATTATGATCAAATTCTAATTGATTATCAATAAGCAATGAAAATAAGAATTTTTCTTCTTTCTATTAGTTGCTAAGATTTGAATTTTTTTGTATTCCTATCACCTTCTAATAATCACTTTAATCTTGCTCTTTGTTGCCAATAACTCTCCTCATTATCTAAATTTTTTTCAAGTTCTAAATGACATTCCTTAAAATGATCTAAATCTAAAGCACTAAGAAGATCATCTTCTTGAAGTAATTCAAATTTCTAAATTTCTTCAATACTATTATTTTTATTTTTCCTTTGATCAACCCTAAAGTTAAAATTCCAACCTCTGTATTTTTTCCAAATGAATTATAACTTGAGTCTCCATTGATTTTCTAAATTATCTTTAAGCTCAAAACTAATCCACCAATCATGTTATAGATCAATAAACCCTTTTGTGTCAACCATACTTTATCAAACTTAAAAGGTGTAGAAGTAGGCAAAGAGGAATAGATATGCATAATTAAAGGATTATGATCAGGTAATAATCTAGGTAGAGATATAACACATGTGATAGTAAAATAGTTATTCCAAGTCAGAGAACAAAAAAATCTATCTAAAAGAGCAAAATTATTTTGATGTACTAATTTAGCCCATATGTATTTTCTATCGGTAAGAGTAAGTTCCATCAGATTTAAATCATTTATAACTAAATTAAATCTAGAGCTTGTTTTATATTGAAAAGATTTGCCTTGTTTGTCTGATCTTCTCCTAATCAAGTTAAAATCATCACCCACTAACCAAGAATTATTTCCTAATTGAGATATAGTCCTTAATTCAGATAGAAAATAAGATTTTTATTAGAAAAATAGGGCCATATACCAAAGTAAGAAGCCAAGAAAAATTATCAATCTTATTATTTAAAAGTATAGAGATGAAAAAAATCCATTACCCATACATTTAGTCATCAAAAACTCGATCCCGCTCCCCGAAAAACCGGACCCCACAACCACCGTGGAAACGTGAGTAATAAGTCACTCAAATGTGGTTTTAGGTCCAAAGACCGAGATGTTATAAATCTCTAGGCTTAGACTTAAAACCATTAAAAATTTATTTTTATAATAAATATTACAGAAACATATAAATACATAAAATTTGAGTTTAAATAATTAAATTGAATTAATTTTGTTCTGAGTATAGTATATAAAGAACCCAAAAGAGTTTATAAAAATGTACTACTTGAATGTCATGAATATTTTAAATCAAAGATGAACCCAAAAGGAATAATTCGAGATATTATAATATAATAAGTACGGTTCAAACTCCCATATCACACGAATGACTTTGCGGGATAAATTCTTTTCGTAAAGAACCGACCTCAACCAAAGTGTTTCATAGAAGAGAGCCCGCTCTATAGAAGAGAGCGTCATTCACTATCAAAACCATCCCTAATTTATCCCGCTCAGTCCCTTACTATAATGAAACGAACAACGACTCGATTTTTATCAATATATAATTCAAATTGAAGGAGACTATCCGAAATAATGTGAAATGAAATGAATCAATCACGAACAAATATAAAGTGACAAAATAGTCACTGCTAAATATAAAGTGATAAAATAATCACTGTAACCATGTAATAGCTCCTTAATAATAAATTAAAGTGTATTTTAATATAAAATCGAGCCGATACTGACACTCTTCCCAAACCCAAATTTGGATATTCATTTTTAACTTAAAATTTTCCTTGAGTTTCATAACAACGTACTAATTTTAGAAAAAAACAGATAATATGCAAATTCAAATCTTAATTCAATTTAATGATAACTCGATTAAGCTTATTTTGATCAATATAACAATCCAGTTAATAAAAATCACATTATTTACATAATAAAATTTCAAGGTACTTAATTAATACTAATATAAATTATTAAATACTAATTACTCTATCTAAGATAATCTATCATGTAACTAATTATATTAAATTATTAAATACTACTTACTCTATCTAGAATAATCTATCCTATAACTAATTATATTAAATTATTAAATACTAATTACTCTATCTAGGACAATCTATCATATAACTAATTATATTAAATTATTAAATACTAAATACTCTATCTAAGATAATCTATCCTAGATAATCTATCATATAACTAATTATATTAAATTATTAATTACTATTTTCATCTATCTAGGATAATCTATCATACAACCAATTAACTTAAATATTAATCTAATTAATGATCAAAATGAAATGCATATAAAATGAAATGCGGATGATATGAACAAGTTTCAATATCAAAAGAAAAGAAAATATAATTTAAGTCATATCCTAAGAAATCATAAATCTCAGTGCAATCCACACCTGAATATTTTGGCAATGCTGATAGCGTCGATTGCTCGGTCTCCGGTGGGGCCCACGATCTCGTCAACCGTCTCATCCTGAGTGTACTTGTTTGTCGGGTCGTCGAGATATTTTCGAGAACCTATAAAGTCAAAATAGATTAAATTGGCGAGTATCCTATTCGCGTTGGGTCCAGTTAGGTCGGGGTATACTGGGACTCGGAGACGGGAGCATTATTATTTGGAATTTATAATCATATTATATTTATTTTGAGTAATGTAATTAATTTAATTTAATTTAGATTGATTTAGTTAACTTAACGTTATCGCTCAATTATTTTAATTAGGATAATTAATTCATTAAAAATAGAGAAATTAATTAATATAATATTATATAATTAATATTCTTCTTATTAAAAATAGAGAAATTGATTAATATATATATATTTATATATTTATTAGTATTATTCCATTATTAAATAAAGAAATTGATTAATAGATATTTATATATATTAATTTATGTTATTCAATTATTAAAATAGAGAAATTGATTAACATATTTTTTATATTATAAATTATTATTATACTTTAATTATTATTTTATAACCCTTAATTATTCATTTCATATTCTTTAATTATATCTCAATTCATATTTTAATATTATTTTCATAAATTTGAAAATATGAAATATATTTGTGCGACCCTTTTTCGCGCGCTCCGCACCGCCTCTGGGCGATGTGATGCGGAAGAAGGACACGAAGATCCCTCCCAAGCGTGCATCTGTTTAATGCCGGTTGATTCTACCGTTTAGACCAATTTGAATGCACATTTAGGGGGTTTTTAGTGATTGTGAGTTCTTATAGATTCCGGTGGGCGCAAGCCCCCACCGTTAATTACCCTGGGCTGTTAACCTCGAGGCACCTCTGGATCTTTAAAAGGGAAAAGCAAATAATATAGTTAAATGATGGTCAAGTGGTCGTGTACCCTTATGATAGAGAGTCATTAGAGCACCCTGGATTTACCAGAAGGTTAATCCAGTGAAAGACGAACCTACTACAGATCGGTTCAGTCTTTACCGCCTCGAGAGATAACCTTACTACAGATCAGATTAATCTCTTCGGAGGGGTTCGAGGTGAGTCTACTACAGAACGACTCAACCTCGCCGATCTAGAAGATAAACCTACTATAGAACGGTTCAATCTTAACTAGTCAACAACCAATCACACAAAATACAACTCGAAGCACTAAGTTGATCTTGAGGTTGGTGAATCGGAGAATGGTGGATTTGGCCCACGTGTTTCTTCTCACCGATCTTCTAGATCATGAATTCCAAGCACTAAGCCGATTCATAAACCTAGGAACACAACTGCACACAAAGTCAAACCTGAAGCACTAAGCCAGCTTGATATTGAGGCGTGTGTCAGTGAAGGAACCTACTACAGAACGGTTCACGTTCACTGTTTTGTGGATGAATCTACTACAGAACGATTCAATCTCACAATCTCGGGAGATGAACCAGAAGACAAACTTATCGACGGATGAGTTCAGTCTTACTAGCTCAACTAGTCATGGATTACTTGTTCATGACACCGAGTCATTAAGATGTCACTTCTCTCGGACATCGTAATGTTCTTCTCTCTTAGAGTTGACATATCTCTTCATGTTGATGTCGCAGCCTTGGTTATTCTTCAACGAGCGTCAAGATGTTCTTGTCCCGACCAATTGTTCTGAATGTTGCATTACTTGTGCAGGATCATCGTGTTACTCTACACCCCTTGTGTGAGCGTATTTATTCACCTCTAAAATGTAAAAGATTATTACATTTTTATTAATTTTTTTTATTATTAAGATAATACCTTTCATTTTTATCTTTATTACAAAGGTGAATTTATTTTTTTATTTTTAAACTATATTTATTTCTATAGAAGATTATTTACAAAAATAATAAGAAATGGGTTAGCTATTATCTAGAATTTTATTTAGATTTTGAGATTTTATAATAGCTAAAGTAATAGAATTTTGTTTTTACTATTTCTAAATTCTATTTATTTTTGTAGAAAGTCACTTACAAAAATAATAGAAAATAAGTTGGCTATGATTTTATTTAAATTTTTAGGATTTTTATAATAGCCAAAGTAATAGAATTTTATTATTATAGTTTTTTATTATTTTTAAATTCTATTTATTTTGTAGAAAATTATTTACAAAATAAAAGATGAATTAGCTATTTTTATTTTGATTTTAGAATTTGTAATAGCTAAAAGAATTATTATTATTATTTTTTTATCCTATTTATGATCTTATTTGAATTTTAGGCTTTTATTTTTATTATTATTATTTCATTCATTATATGTGGGGAAAATGAATTTTATTTGAATTTTAGCCCTTCTTGAATAAGATTTTATTTTATTATGATTATTATTATTATTTGATTTTTTAGAATTCTCATAATAGCTAAAAGAATGAAATTTATTATATTCTTTATTATAGTTATTATCTTCTTTATTGCATTTTATTCACAAAAATATTTTAACTTTTATTATATTTTTATTAGTATTTTTAAACTGAAAATAATAATATTTATTCTATTATTATTATATTTTTATTTGATTTTTAGAAATAACCAAAAGAATATAACTTGTTTTATTATAAAATTTTATTTTAAATTCTAAAATAAAATAAGGTATATTTATTATTTATTATTATGATTATTTATTTTTATTTTTATAGAAAAGACTAAAATAGTACTTATTTAATATTATTATTTATTCTCTTTTGTAATAATTAAAGAATAGAATTTATCTTATTATTTCTTATTAAATATTATTATTGTCATTATTATTTTATGAAAATCACTTGAAAAATCAGAAAAATATATTTAATCATAATTTAAGATTTTATTTGAATTTTTGGAATTTTTATAATAGCTAAAATGATAAGCCAAAGCTAAATTAAATAAGAAAATGCAATATAGTGTCTTTTGCTTTTAAATTATTTTTATAATTAGAATATTTTTATACAGAAAAATACTATGGAAAACAAAGAATTTTTAGAAGCAAATTTGAGTTAATTTGGAACTTAGGAATATTATCAAATGATTTATTTACTCTTTATTTTTAATATTCTGTTATTAATTGAATTTTGGGTTTAATTGAATGGGCCGAGATTAATTTCCCTTTTATTTTCAACAGTTGGGCCTATTTAATTTCCTTTTATTTTGAGTCTGATTCTTAACTGGGCCGGCCTCTTTTATTTAGCAGTGATTTATTTGGAACGTTGGATTGGCTTTAAGATTTGATCATCCGAGATGAAGGGCCCAGATTAAATCTCCTTTCTTCTTTTAAATCGCGATTTACAGCCGGCGTTGGATCTCTTCCAGATACGTTCTTGAGCATCAAACTTCGTGTTTGTGCGCTAAAAGTCGTGCACACTCGTTTCTTTGACTATTCTGTTGACTGCTTCGCTGAGATTCACGCTGAGAGCCGTTCCCGCTGACCGGAGCTCCGCCCTTCCGATCAGGTGAGCCTAGTAACGTCGCCTTATTGTCAGGAACCTTTCCATCGCATCTGATCGAAGATCGGTACGGTGCTTTAGCGTGTACATGAGTGCTATTTCCAGTACAGTTTCAATTTGGTACCGATTGAGTTTCTGATTGCAAATTCAACTTGATTAATCGACAATTCTCATAATTAATCTTCTGTTGTTGATCGTTTATACCTTCTAATCATGTTTGCAAGATCAATTCTTTATGGAACCTTCGTTTATGGCCTGGTTGACCTTGGTGTTGCTTGATACGGTACCGATCGTGTTTGTTCAAGGGCTGCGTACCGGATTACCTTCAATTACTTTACTTTCTTGCACTTTGAATTGATTGTAAATGTCATAACAATCATTCAAGCAATGGAATCAGGAGGATTAGACAATCCTACTACTGATTCAATACTGAACTGGCTTTTATATTCCGCGATGAATGGGAGAGCTATATAGCTCTACTACCAATCTCATTTGTACAATCAGGTGATAGAAAAAACAAGAGAGAGAAGATACAAATGATCACATGAAACTCAAACTAGAAGCTCAGGTCTTTGATTATTCAAGGTTCATGACTGATTTCATATGCAACACTGGTAATTCTTGAAATTCAATCGAAAGGTAAAGATGGAGAGCAAAGAATTTAAAGAGAGATACAAGAATCAGGATATAAGACTGAAATTGAAAGAGAAATAGCAGATTTATGTACTGTTCAATACAAGAGCTGAGTTTATTGCACGATTCAAAGAAGATCTTTTTCAATTACATCTCAAACTCAGAGAAATACATACCAGTGATCTTGTAGATAACGAATAGAATGTGTAGTAGCTTTGAATGGGCCGAATTGAGAGACTTTGGCTTGAAACAAACCAAGGCTACTATCAATTGACTCAATTAGCTCCTTTTTTACTCTTTCTCTCTTCTCTCTTGCTACTAATTGATAGGTCGTTCTCTCTCTTTGTTAACAGTCCCCCCTTTCTGCTTTGTATAAAGGGTTTATATAGGCTAAGATACAAGGAGTGAGGGAGAGTTTGTGTTTGTTCAATTTCTCGGATTGCTAATGTGGCACTCCATCTTACCCTTCATTTTGCGAGTCAGTGGCCAGGATTGGCTCCCTTTGTGCTTCTTGATGCTAAGTCCACGGATTGATGACTTGGCAACCGACAAGTATAACAGATTGTGGTGAGTTAGTTATTGTTTTCCTTGTATTCACTATCTTGCCACTTGTAACTGCCACTTGCACTCCTTTCAACTCTTCTAGAACCTTCTCCGATCTAAGTAGCACTCACCTCAATCAATTAATTGGGTCTATATATATCAATTAGGTGCCACTAGCATTTTCTTTTCTGATTTGCCTTAATTCATAACCAAAGCACCTCTCTTCATCCCTCTGCTTATTTCTCTAATTGCAAGCTCATTCATACTCTTTTTAGCCTCAGATATCAATTTCACATCCTTTCTTGAAAACCTATACTGCTGAGATCGAGTATTAAAGGCTTCTTCACTGACTCGGGTGGTGGATTGGTATACCACTAGGTTAGAGCCTCCCTCGGGTTAGCCTAAGCTTCTGAATAGCATCGCAAAGGTTAGAATATTGTGTAAGCATCGCCAATTTGATCTCTTATACTTGCACAAGTCAATTACAAGTTTCAATTTTACGAACTGTCTTTAACCGATTCTCCATATTTCTTTTACAATTCGTTGAAATTTATTGCTTATGTATCTCTAATCCGCATTGCCTTGCTCATTCCAATCACATCCAGGGAATAAGAACACCTTCGAAGCATTTCTCCATGGCGCCTCCTTCTGTGTCGCGCGGAAGAAAGAGACGAAGAAGAAGAGAAGAAGAAGGGAGCAGCTTTGGGCAGGGTGATCTTGGCACACGTGAACCGCAACAAGGTGAGGCCCACAGCCAGAGAGATAATGCGTATGAGCCAGGTACACCTTTCCTTTCTTTTTTTTTTATTTAAATTTCAGTTTTATTTGAATGGGCTTGGTTCACATAGTAGCTATGCGCCTCTGACTTGTAATGCTTACAGCCTGGCCCCACTTGTCAGGATTTAATCTTGCAGCTTAATTATACTTTAGGGCTTAATCAATGTTTAGGCCTGATTAGGGCCCACCAGTCAGTGGCACAGGGTTTGGGCTAATGACTTCCATGTAATCAATTAGGGTGAGGTGGCACCAATCAGGTTGTGACACATGTCAAATGGGTTTGACTGTGTGGAAATTAATCTGCTGATGTGTGATGCCACGTGTGCTGCCATGTGGCAAGATTGTTTGAGATGGCCCTATCATCACCGCCACGTGGCATATTGGTGGGGCCCACTTCTTGGGCCGACTTCATCGGTGTGGGGCCCACGTGTCTTGAGGTGGCCCAATAGATGTGTGCCACGTGGCACATGTTTGCTGACTTGGCTTATTCTGGTGCTGCCACGTGGCACACCCTCTCTCTTCCGCTATTTTATATGTTCTGTGTTTCCTTGTACCCAGTTTGCACCCAAAGAGGCCTCTGTCTCCAAGTTGCACCCAGAGTTATCTTGATCAAATCTCAGCCCTTGATTAATCCATTTAATCTGTTTTATCTTCTCTGAATTTATTTTAATAGCTCCACTTATCCAAAAATCATGAAATTTTCACCAAAAATCCCTAAATTCATGATGATCACCCCTGTAATTTTTAATTCCATTTTTACCCCTACCTCTTTGAATTAAAAATTCTTTTGTCAAGAAAACCCTGTTTCTTCCTTTGAATTAATCCTAGATTTCAATTATAGCTCAGTGTCTCTGCTAAATATTTCTCTCTTGCAGAAACCACCCTAATTAAACACCAATTAGACTTGTATTGATATTTATTAGGGTTTGATTTGATCAACAGTTGATTACTTGTCAACAATTGATACAAATCTAGACTTGATCAGATGGTTGCTCCCAGCTTTGGCACCTGATCAGTCTTGTGAAATTGACTTTCAATCCCTTAACATGAGGGTGATTTGGTAAAAAAGCTGACTACTTATCAGCAATTGACACAAATCAAAGCATGGTTAGGTGGTTGCTCACAGCTTTGGCACCAGGTCAGCCTTGAAAGCAAAATCACATTTGAAATTTCCCATGATTGGTTGTATCAAAATACTGGCTTGGCATTGACACAGTTCTCGTTGTATAGGGATTATACTGCTTCAGTTCTTAGGGTTTACTCTGAGGGTAGATTCCTTAGGGTTTAATCTTGACTCCTTTGATGTTTGTCACTGAGGTGTGGGGCCCACCTGTCAGTGAAAAATGATTACATGGATGACCCATCAGGAGATCTCTTCCTCTCTCCTGAATCTCCTGAGCGTCATCCACGTCAAATGAACAGTGGGTGATGGGATATTTATACCCTTGCTTCGCACTTAGGATTTCCTTGTGGGACAAATAAAGTTGCTCCGGAGTCCATTAGCGACCTTTTCTGATCAGTGGGCCCTTTCTCTTCCCCCTTTCTCTTTCCCTTTCTTATGTTTTATTATCAACAATTGATATTCATTTTCATTTATTCAGCTGTTTATCTTTGAGATTTTCCAAGGGTAAACAATATTATATAAAACTAGAATTACAGAATTTACAAAGATAGAGGAATTGATTTATATATATTATATTATATATATTCTTTATTTCTAATATTCTTTTAGTTTAAAAATAAAGAACTTACTTTATTTATTTATTCATAAATTTATTAATATTATTTCATTATTAAATAGATGAATTGAATAATGTATATTTAAGATTTTTATTATTATTCTTGTTATTTCATAACTCTTAATTATTTATTTTACATCCTTTAATTATAGTTCATTTATATCCTAATATTATTTTATTAATTAGAAAATATATAATATAAGCTAGAATTCGAATAAGAACAAAATGAAAGAAAAAGTAATTAATTTTAATTAAACTTAATTTAAATTAAACATTTTTATTTATTTAAACGTGTTGGTGTTTTAATGTGTTTGGGATCATAGTCGCCCGAAACCACCAGATCGTGTCGGATTTTCATTATTGAGGCAGATCATATAATCATCTCCCGTATTTCACTTTAAGTATTAATTAATGATTAGTCACGCACGTTTTAATTTACGGCACTTACCAATTAATTAATTATATTTTTAGCCCGCTTATACCTTTCGGCCCACTTAGTTAAGTTCAATTTATTTTCTGCATTTATGAATATCCGTCCAGGTGATGTTTTGCGCATATAACCCTTAAAAGGAGTTATTACCACAAATTCATTTAGACCCTTATTTTTATTAGATATTGCATTTTAATCTCAACTGTATTAGGTTGTACGATTTAGCCCGGAACGGAATATTCTTCCATACCAAGTTCGACGGAGCCTCTGCGAGGCCCAACCAGCCAAATATCAACTCAACAATTAACCAACAAATGAAAAGAAAAGGCGACAGACATTTATCAGAACAACAGATGGATTTCGACCAAGATAGTCAATATACCAGTACCAAATCAACATGGAACACAACCCAATAGAATAACCCAAACCGAGGCCAACACAAGCCAGAATCAGACAAGAACACAATTTATGTCAGCACAAGAAAACAAGCCATGGAGTCAGATCCCATGAATCAAGATAACAGCCCCTAACTTCACTGGTACCAAATGGTACCAGTGTACCAAGGGTGACAAGATAATAGTAGCCGGCAAGCATTGATATGTCAAGCGCGATAGGTCAAGCGCACCACACAAAAGGATCAAAGCCACAATTCAACCAAAGGCACAATCGACAAAATTGCACAACAGTCAGGTACCAGTAGAAAGACAGAGAACCAAATCAAACCAACACAGACATTAAGTCAAGCAATGTAATAGGGTCGGAGTGCTAAGATAAGTGCAAAGATCGTCGTAACCGAGCGAGTGTCAAACAAACCAAGAAAAACCGCTTAGCCACAAAAACCGGTCAAGACCATACCAAAGAATACTCAAGGCCCTGCCTCACTGGTACCAATCGATACCAGTGTACCAAGGCACACACTAGATCGGCAAACAAGGCACGCAACAAGGGCCCACACGGCCAAGAAAATGAGGAATGATATTACCCGGTCCCACACGAGGCAGCAAGAGATCAGAGTCGGGGCCGCAACAGGAGTAGGTTAGAGGTGGGGGGTGACTCGACAAACCCAACATCGAGCTCGTCTCGCCTTGTTAAGACAACAAATCAGAAGAGGGCGGTTTGGCGTCTCCCAAAGAGCGTAGAAGGCGAGAGAAGGGAAGGTTGTCGCCTTTATAGGCGCCAGAAGGCGGAGGGTACACCCCACGAATGGCCGACGAGGGCGCTTGGTGCGCCGCCTCGGGTGCGAGAGAGGGGCAAAGAGCGGTGAGAGCCACCGGAGTCGTCAAGGTAGGTAAGTCGGGACCAGCGCGCCAGGGGGGAAAAATGAGGGGTGATGGGATCGAAGGTGTAGGTTAGGAAGGAAAATGAGTCCCGAGAGAGAGAGAGCGCGATGGAATCGCGTAGAAGGAGAAAAAGGGGCGCAGCGAAAGGGGCGTGGGCGAACAACGAGGGAGACAGAGGAAAGAGAGTAGAAGAGAGAAGGTCGGAAAGGACAAAGAGGCAGAGAGAGAGAGAAAAAGACTTAACATTTAGAATAGAAAATAGATAAGAAATAATGCTTACTAAAATGCCACCAGAATTGCCTACTAAGGGTTTAATAAACTAATCTATGATAGTACAACTTAGACTAGATAAAATACGATTTAGAATAGATTTTATTTTAGTTTCCTATAAACCTATAATGTAAATATGATTATCCTTAATATAGTCTTTAATTATTTTTTTTAGGTTTATTCAAACCTCTACAATTCCAACATAAAATATTAACCATAAAATGGTTATGGATCCGAGGTATCTAATACCTCCATACTAATATCTATTAGTTCATCTTTTATATTAGCTTTCACTAAACTATATTTATTGCTAACATTAGAGACTACTTTTTGAAACCTAGATTCCATTAAAGATCTTAATTTTTGAACTACCTTAAGTCTAATTTCTTCCTTAGATCCTAAAGAAAAATCATTTTTTTTTCAAACAAACGAATAACATCAAAATCTAAGAACTATGGAAAAGGAAACTGATCAATAATAACTAAATTACCTTGATTAGAGGAGTTAGGAGGAGGAGATTTCACTCCTTTACTAGTGGCAATCTTTTGCTGAATCCTACTACTATGCCTGATCTCCACAGGTGGGGTCTTTTATTTGTCTTTTAGTATTGTCAACAACATTTTGGGCCTGAGCAGCCACGACAAGATCCCATACATTGGTAGATGGCTCAGAGGTACGACTGGTCATTGGTAGGGGCTTAGTATCAGTATCAGTATAGATTGCTATAGTGGTATCAAGCACATATATTGGTACAGGCATTACAACCGAAGTAGGGAGACTTTGAGATGTGTTACTAGAGAGTTTCTCAGAGGATAGGTGAGAAGTAAGAGTAGGTTTTATAGTTGGTGGAGGGGTAGGGTCAGAAAGATTTTCAGTAGATGTCAGAGGTTTTTTTTCCTGCCATTATTGCTTTGATATGAGAGCCGATGCTTAGCTTCTACTTGAAATTGCATATCATGATATCTATGGTTGCCGAAATCATCCATAAAGAGCATATTCTGACAAGGTAAAATAATATCCCTAGATTTTATACCCACTTGTCAACGTAAGATTGTCAGATCTATGTGTTCCCATGATCGGAGGTCAACATCAACAAGAAAACCTTCAAGATCATAAGCTATCCTTTTAAACTCTTCTTCTTTCTAGAGATCTTGTGGTAATCCAGTTATATTTACCCAAATAATAACTAGTCCGATCCCCCATCAAACTTACGAAAATCATAAAGCTCTGTTATAAATCGAACAACACCTAAAGTGATTTCACCTTGAGAAAGAACTAGTTTCTTTCATTCTTCATTCGGAGGTTCTATTAAAAAAATTCTTTTGAGGAAGAGATCGGGCCCAAATCTTTGCAAGTGAGTTTGTAAGAAGATTGGGCCCAAACCTTGCTCATCATGCAACACTATACTATTTCTAATAGAATTTATAAACTTCCTATTAATCAGAGTGGAATAGAACTTAAGCATAGACATTCTGTTAGTCATAGCAATGGCGTCAGGTGAAGGTTTGGGGGAGGTGGGTGGAACATTATTGTGGCTCGACACCGGTGGGAGTGGTGACCTAAGCGGCCGTAAGAGAAACACGCCAAATAATTACGATAAGAGTGAGAATAATGACTAGTGTTGTCGCACCGAAAACACACTTGAAACCCTAGAGCCTTCTTATCTTGAAGAGAATGCACTTTAACTTGTGCTCGTTGCACAAGATTAGAAGGTGGAGCGGGTTGCGGAGGGTTTACATTTTGTTGAGATGGATACTTTTCAAGAGCCTCTTTAGCAACCTGCATAAAAGATCTAGATTCATGAGATGAATGAATCACCGGGTTTAGATATCTAACTGGAGAGGAAGATGTAGTATTATTATAGTAAGTTGGATGCAAAAAGAGAGCGGATGTGTAAGAGGAACTAGAGGCACCGCAGCCGAGACCGGTGGAACTCCCAATGGGATATGTTGTGGCGCTACAGAGTAATAGGATGAGTTACTGGAATAACTCGAGACACATAGGAGATGAAATGTTTCATAGAACTCTCTATGGATGTGAGAGCCAGGAGTGTCTCGTTGGAGATATGGGCTATAGTTCTTGATTTTCCGAACAAGCTAAGAGAGTCGGAGAAAATTCTTCTTGCTTTTCTTGGAGCGCTTTTTTTTCAACCCTTACAATCGTTGATGCTTAAATTTTACTTCATAACATTTTTGAAATGATATAGTTCAAATTAAGTCCCATATTTTTCTCTATTACAAATCCCTTTTAGGCTCTAAAAATAAAACTTTAGCTTCTTTTAGTGTTGATATATGGTCAGCACATGAAAAAGTATTCTTTAAGGAAAATAAATCCCATACTGCCCCTTTCACCTGGAGAAAATCAATTTGGATGTATTTCAAATGAATCATAATAAAGCCCATGGCTAAGATGACTTTTCAATTCTATTTTACCAAATATATTGGGATTTAATTAAGGATGACTTAGTTTCCATGTTTCATGCTCTTATTTATTTAATTTCTAAAACTAAAGATGCACATTCTGTAAAGTATTTTAGACACATAAACTTATTAAATTATAGTTTTAAAATATTTTCTAAGATATTAACTAATCATTTATGCAGTTGTGACTGCCCATGAGGTTTTGCACCATGTCAAAGTTAATAAGGAACTAGGTTTTCTTTTAAAACTAGACTTTGAGAAGGTTTTCGATAATATTGATTAGGGTTACATCATTTCTACTTTTTAGCAGAGAGGTTTTGGTCCTCTCTGAATTTCTTAGATGCAAAAACTACTATGGGGGGTCATAGTGCTATCATTATAAATGGTATGGCTAGGGCGTATTTTGAATACAAGGAAGTTAGACATGGTGACCTTATTTCCCCTTATATTTTTCTATTAGCTATGAAAGAGCTTAATAAGATACTTTAGGGATGAATAATGATCACTTTGAAGGGTTATGTTTTATTTTGTCGCATCAACATAAAGTTATGCATATACAATATGCTAATGATATCCTCCTATTTATTAAAGCTGAAGCTCACATAGTTGAAAGGGTTAATTGGATTCTCATGGTCTTTGAGAATATCTTAGGATTCAAAATTAATTTAGATAAATCTAAACTGGTTCCTCTTAACATAAACCCTTCTCTTGGGCGGTATTTTGCCAATATATTAAATTATACTATAAGCAAGTTGCCACTCAAATACTTTGGGGTTAAACTGCACTGAAAGAAACCTTCCAAACATGAGTGATAGCTCCTCATTAATCAGATTAAACACAAATTACCTATTTAAAAAGAAAACTAATATCTCTTGTAGGTAGATTGATTATCCTTAACTCTATTCTCTCCTCCATTCCCCTCTAATATTTCTTTATTTTAAATGCCTAAATGGGTAGTTAAGGTCATTGATAGAATAAAAAAATATTTTCTTTGGGTTGGGACATCTTCTTCCCCTACTAGGAAATATTATCTCATTAAATGAGAATCTATTTGTAGGGCTAAAGAGTTTGGGGATGGAAAATACTCAATCTTAGATTAAATGAATTGTACCTTATTATGTAAATAAGGATGAAAATATTGATACAAATATTATCAAGGTTACTGAATGGAAATGATTGCTCTGAAATATGATTATTTTTCTCCTTCTTCTTTCTCACCTTTTTGGAAGGATGTATTGTCTATCATTTAGTTTTTATCTCTAGGGTCCACTCGAATAGTGGGGATTGGGGAGTCCATCAATTTTTGACATGATGTTTGATCAGGCACGTGCTCCTTAGCTTTATAATTCCTTCTTGTGTATACTAAAGCTAAGTCTGATATGGTTTCTCTTGCTCAAGTTTGAAAATTAAAAATGGTAAATGTTTTATAACTCAGAGAGTGAGTTCCGCCATGCAGCTTGAGAAAAATAAACTGCTATTTTTACTATAATCAATTCAGTTTTCT
Source organism: Schoenoplectus tabernaemontani (assembly GCA_037127355.1). Lineage (NCBI taxonomy): Eukaryota > Viridiplantae > Streptophyta > Magnoliopsida > Poales > Cyperaceae > Schoenoplectus > Schoenoplectus tabernaemontani. Next base: position 12,981,282 of record CM073754.1, on the reverse strand, counting down.
TCTAACCCTGACTCCATTATCTGGCACCTTGACAAATCAGGGTTATTTACGGTCAATTCCCTTTTATAATTTTTTTAGTTCCAGGGGAGTCAGTATTCAGCTATGTCGATTTGTTTGGACTTTAGAAATTCCTCTCAGTTAAATTATTACTTTGATTAGCTATTAATAATAGAATTCTGACCAAAGATAATTTAACTAAACGAGAATGGCATGATTTTCTTACTTGTGTTTTTTGCCCTGCTAATAATCTATCGATCATTTATTTTTCACTTGTCCTGTCATCAAGGAGGTATGGTACCATTTATTACAGCTTTTTTTCCTAGAGACACTTGATACCTAGTCACTGCCTTGTTGAATTTTGGCATACGTCTTAAGTTCCCATTAGCTGACATGTCTTTTGGGTCGCCTTGTTACCAGCGTTACTCTGGACTATTTGGCTTATCAGAAATTAGTTTATTTTTGGTTCCTCTACAAGCATTTTCACTACTTCTTTACTATATTTTGTATTGTATTTATTTTCATATTGGGTAGGGTCTTCTTCTGCAGCTCCCTCATCTGGTGTTTTGAGGGCTCCTCCCCAACCACAGGCTGGTGTCAGTGGTTGTATCTCTTCTATGGAGGATGACATTCAGGGTCCTACGAGGAAAGAACTTGCTATTGTGCCTCCAGATGATGAAGACCTACTTGACTAATTTCTTTACTAGTTTATTAATTTATTAGGGAGATGATGTGGATATATCTTGTTCACTTATTGTGCTCATGTTGTGCGTTTTTGTTAGCTCTTCACTAACAGTTATTCTAGCTCATGTTGAGCACTTTTGTTGTTTCAAACTTTTCTCTCAAGATCTACAGTATAAGTCTCGTATACTCAAGCTAACTCTTATAACCTTTTATTTTGCTTTTATAAAGGAATGAAAGCTGGTACCCATTCGGATAGTTTTCTTTTCAAAAAAAAAACTACAAAAATAAAAGAAGTATCAAATGCAACATGTCTTCTTTTCTACACGCTTATACAATTTTTGTAGCATTTTGTATTTATTTCAACTAAGAAAATTACTATATTATATTTTTCTTTGTTGATCCGAAGTTCCGGACAATAGCATGCTATGTCTCTGTTCATTTGAAAAGGATACATGTATTTGGTTATCTAAAAAAACACAAATCCAACATTTCAATAATATTACAGAGTATAAACTACTTTTTATTAGAGCATGAGCAAGTGTGACCATTTGCGTTAATAAAAAAATTGGATTCTAATTTCTTGAAAATAATCAAGTATTATTTCAAACTACTTTTGCCAAAGATTATAATTATAAAAATATTATATATGACAAAACTATAATTAATTTGGAAACAATTAAAGAAATGGGAGATTGAAAGGAGAAGAAAATGCTGGAGAACGTTGTGATTTTATCCGGATTTTGGGCCCAGCCCCAGATTCACGGAGTCTTTTTTTTTTCTTTTTTCTTTTTTTCAGCACGTCAGTACGTCACCCAGTGCAGACAGCAGTTCGACTTCGACGCATCGAGGATAAATGCCAGAAAGGTCGGCACTACAGTTCCACGTAGCGGTGACACGCATGGGCGCATGGCATAGCAACTCGGCGAGCATGCATTGGACGGATAGGATAGGGATACGGCTGGTAAAAAAGTTCGTATTCGTGACTCGTTGGTGATTCAGTCAGGATGATAGCGTCGATTCATTATTGGCTTGTTTGATCGAGACGTTAACGAGCCAACTCGTTAAGTTTATTAAGTTAATGAGTCGAGTTTAAGTTTTGATTGACTCGGTTCGTTAGGCTCGATAAATTATTAATATTTATTATTTATATTATGAATGTTTAGTATAGTAAGTAATTTATAATATTACATGTAGTTAAATTATTATATTAAATTTATATAAATATATTGTAATTAGTTATTTATTAATTATTATATAAATTTTAATATAAAATATTATAAAAAATATTATTAGCTATTAAATAAGTCTTAATAATTTTTAATGAGTCAGTTCGGTTAGTTCGTCATCTTAACGAGTCAATTTCAAGCCAAAAATTTTTGGCTCCTTAAACTAGTGAACCGAGCACGAGTTTGATCAAGCTCGGCTCGGCTTGCCTCGTTGCTAGCCCTAGATAGGGAAGTTGGTGTTTCGATATGTTCTGAATTTCTAAGGTGTTGTACTTCTGTGTCAGGATATCTGATGTTATGTAAAATATTTTTGAATTATGGTGATTCAATCTTAGGGGTAAGTAAAATGTTAGTGACTCAGCTCAAAATTTAGCTCGCTATAAACTCAATCAAAATCAACTCGAGCCTGTTACAGCTCGAGCTATTTGGCTCGTACAATTTATGAGCCGAGTACGAGTTACATATAACTCGCTCGTTGACACACTTGTATACTCATTTACTATCGTATTTCGAAGGTTGCAACTAACAAGTCCAGTAATGATAATCTAATGAAGGATTTCATGATGCGAATTGAGTAAAAATTAAAATTTTTGATCCAATAAGTATCTAGGATCGGTTTATTATTACTAACATTTTCTTATTTGTTTGTATCACAAATCACAATCACACATGTACCTACAAAAGAGATTGTGATACCATACTTATAGTCTTTAACGTAGCTCTATTCCTCTTCAGTTCATCTTGAATCCGAAATAAGAAAAAACGTCGAGTCCGTACTAGCGTCCTCTTCGTCCGCTCCTAGCTTTATCACCCGTTACTTGATCGATTGCTTAATCGTCAATTATTTAGCAAATATTTAGAGGAAGAGAGAAAAACTGAGTTAAAAATTATAACCACATAATGTATAGCCAGATATAATATTTATAGACTCTAAATATCAGTTCAAAAATTCATCAAATTCGTACAACAATTAAGTCTTGAACTGAATACGAAATGACACATTAACTGCTGACATTTCAGCACTAAAATTGTCTTAACTTCCTCTAGAGAACTCCAAACGACCTCAAATCTTCACTGTTGGATTCTACACTCCGAGGGCTACGATTTTCGTAAGTCATTTGTCTAGATTGGTTACCGTTTGCCCTTTCAAATTCCAGTTCAAAATAGCCTTAAAATTTGACCCGAATTTGTGGCCATAATTATGATATTTTCTCTATCTCTTTATTTGTTTAATAAATTATATTGGGATTTGGGCTTTAAATAAATTTATATCTCATAATAATATTTTTATATTATTATAATACATAAAATTATATTATACTCATAATATGCACATGTTAATAAATTTATTTTTCCCGCTAGAAAATCATGTTATGTGACATAATATTTTAACAACTCTTATATGTACCTATATTTCATTCAATATGGAATCTTGTACATATAGAATATATTAAAATATTTATTCTTATTTCTCGTTCAGTTGGTGTGACCTATGTCGAGGATCTATGTTATGTTGGTAATGAAATAAAATATTTTATTTCATAAACTGTAAGCGGTATTCTAGCTATACATTACAGTTCCCCAAATAACAAAGATGTTTGATAAACGCTTACAAAACCCGATCCTTTTAATAATGTTATTATTAACATTACTTGTGTCCATTCCTTGTCTTATGATATTATAATTATTATACAAAGTAGGACTGTATCATCTTTGTATTATAATTATTTCTTGGTATCCATTAAGTAAATTATAAAACTATAACTGTACTTCAGTTATATTGGATCCATTTATAATTATACTTTACCAAGGGATCCATAAAATATTATTTCTCATTACTAATGAGTGACAATGATACTATTGACATATACCTTTTCCCGGCACAAGTTATATATAAAGAACTATTACTTTTATCACTACTTGTTGCAAGCAACTTTTAATAATAATTACGTTATATATTTCTCATGTGAAAAAGATATATGTCTCAATCTTAGAATCAAAGACACGATAAAACATTAATGACACAAACACAATCCATATAATATTTTATCTATTAGGTTTGTTTAATATATGAAACATTTCATATATTCATGTTATTAAACGATAATATTTTATCAACGTTTACAGAACTACAACGTACTTTAATCAACACGATAATCTTATATGGCATATTAGTGTTCCTGCTAATATCCAAGACCTGTAAACATTTTAGAGTTATATATTTATCTTATTTAGAGTTTTGTTGTTCAAGACCAAGTGCATCTTCTTGAACATGTCTAAATACAAACATTGAACTCATGGAACAAAAATGTTAACAACATTCAATTCATAAATATAACATAAAATAATCATCAAAGATAACTTTTAGAACACAAATCTAACACCTAAATATCCAAGTACCCAACCCATGAGCGATAACTTAACTCTCTCTCATCTTTACCTCTCAACTGAGTTGGCTCTCCCTCTCCGCCTCTCTTCCTCCCGGTCTTGATTCCGCGACGCATTCTAATCCTTGGCTGAGTCGGCTCTCCCCTTGAAGGTGATTTATTCCCTATCTTACCCTCCTTAGCCATCGATCCAGCAGACCACTCCTTGATGTTGTTTCTTCTCCTCCCCCGGCAATCACCAAACTCACAATGTAAGGGCACTCTTTGTTCACTATTTTTGTTTAGATTTTTTGTTAATTTGTGTTTCTTCTTTCTCAAGTATCTCTTAAATTTTTAAATAAAATAAATTATTATTTAATAAAAGACAATGCACAAAATATAATAATTTTTATTTTCTGAGTAAGGTTGTACAATACGTAGTTTTTTTTTTTTATAATAAAACTTAATAATAGTTTATGTCTAATTCATTTGATATACAATTTTTAAACCTCTTATAAATGCATTGGTTAAAAAAATAATAAATGAAATGGAGAGAAAAAATGGGTTTGACTGAAATCTGAACAGTCACTTTTATAAAATCAATTAGTCTCAATCATAAATTGAATATGAGTATTTTAATGAACATTATCTGATAGCATTAATGAACATCTTCAATACATACGCTCTTTGTACACTACAACAAATTGGGGCTTTATTAACGCTCAATTACTAACGGTTTATTAAGAAAATCATTAGTAGATAAGGTCGATGACAATTTGGCAATATTTACTAACTATTTTGTAATGGTTATTAAAGGAAACCTTTATTGATATTTGTGTCAGATGTTAGAAATTTTTCAGAGAAGATTTAATAACGATTGTTTGGTAACCACTATTACCAAAGGTTTTGAATTAATAACAATTGTTTTATAATAATTGTTATTATGCTTTTTAATAATGAATTTTCCATAATAATTATTATTAATATTCATTTTATTTTTTCTTCTACGCTGCACAGCTACTTTAACTTACTAATTACTTCTCTCTTTAGCTACTTCTCTTCGAGCTTGAAGCTGCTGCTACCTCTGCCTTGCTTCCTCCTGATCCATCTCAATATTTGGTGATCTCCATTCAACTTTGTTGTTGTTATCTTTTCTTGATCTTCCTCAATAATTTCAGGTATATCTCTTTTAATTAATTTTAATCTTTACTTTAGTTGTTAATTTTTCATGCATGGATGTATAAATTAATTAGTGAATAAATAATTAGTATTATTTGTATAAAATTTATTAATTACATATATATTATGAATATCTATATATGTAATTAATTGATAGTATTGTCATATATGATCAATTTATTAAAAAATAAAATAATTTAGGTCGGTACTCATTCAAAATTATTTAATTCAATAGAGATTAATCTCAAATAGTCCCCATTGGGACTACTCCTTGAATATTTTATGTCATTTAGGATTAGTGAATGTATGCTAGTGTTCACCCCTAAAAATTTTGGGAATTAAAAAAATAGCTCGGCCCAATAGATTTGAAATTTAAGGAGAAATTTTAAAAGTCTAGAGAGGCTTAACTCAAGTCCAAAGACACCAAAAAAAAAGGAAGAATTAAAAAAAATGCTCAAAAATTAAAATTTTTAAGAAAAAAATAAATGCTTATGTCCTAGAAATTTAAATTGAAAATCTCTTCGAAATCTAAAATTTCAAAACTCAAATTTTATGAAAAAATCAAATTCTCCATAAAATTCTGAGAAATTTTATATATTATTTGATATTTTTGGAGTTACAAAAAACAAAAAAAAATATCAATTATCAATTAATATAATGACAAATTCATTGATCAAGTATTAAAAAAATTAATTGATGCTTGATTAAAGGACAAAATGGTAAATAAAAATTCACATAAATTTTGTTATGCTTCAATGAAATTTTTAGCAAAATTTGGTGTAATTTGAACAAAAAGGTCATTAAGAAATAATTAAAAAAGCAAATGAAATTTTTTTTTTTTTGAATAAATAGAGAGTCCAATTAAAATTGAAATGGAGAGACACCATGGATTTGAATTCTCCAAGTGCGCCCTCTCTCCCCCTCCCTGCCCAATGCGCCCATCGCTACTGTAGCGATTTTTACTGTAGCAATCATTTTTTTCCCCGCCTCAAAGTCCAAAAATATAGTATATGGTGTTGTGCGATGAAAATTCATATATTATATATCATTAGAAAGAACACATAGAGGAAAACACAATGAGATGAAGAACACACAAAATAGTCAAATAGTTTAGGAGAAAACTGAAGGGGGAGTTTTCAATTCAAAATGAATTTGAGCAATCCAAGCCATAATTAATCAAATTGACATTTCAAACACCTTCTTCATGGTTACAAGAGACTGTTTGAGTGCTTGATTGGATTTTAAATGCTTCAAATTGGTGTGACCACGAACTCACAAATCGGATCCAAAATCGAGTTGCTCAAACTCTATACCAAAACCTTTTATCCACTAAATAAATATTGTAGATCAATTCTTGGGATCAATTAGATGTTAATCAAACTTTGAAACGCAAGAAATGGTGAAGAAATGAAAAAGATAGACAATGAAGCTTGAAATCGGGTTTTGAGTTGAAAACAGATCTCAAGCGCATAATTGACATACAACAAGGGTTAAAATGCAAAAATTAAGTGACATACATTTGCCTCGATTTTTTAAAAATAAAAAATAAAAAGAATGTGTTTGAAGCTTTAGTTTAACCTTTCCATTTGATCATCTAACTGAGGGTGGTAGGAACTACTAAAGTTCAAGGTTATTCTCAATTTCTTAATCAATTCTTGCCAAAAGGTGATAGTAAATAATGGATCTCTATCAGTCACAACAAATTTTAGTAACCCATACAGTTTATAAATGGAGTCCAGAAATATCTGAGATACATCCCTTGCCTTAAAGGATGAGAGAGTGGAATTAGATGACAATACTTGATAAATTTATCTAAGATCACCAGTAAAACATATTTATCATCACTTTTAGGAAATCCACATATAAAATCCAAAGTAATCATAGATCAGGGTCCTTAAGGTATTGGTTGCAATAAACCTAGACCGGCTATTATTTCACCTTTGTTCAGTTGACAAATGTTACAATCTTGCATATGCTTAAACTGTGCATCCTTCATTTTAGGATAAAAAATAGTTTCTTAACCCTATGGTATGTTCCTAAAATTCCTGAGTGGTCCACCCACATTAGAATCATGGAGTATTTTTACTACTTTACCCCTCAACTATTATTATCTCCAACATAAATTCTTCTTTTCTTTTTAATCACTCCATTGTATATTGTGATTTCCTTCTCCTGGTTACTCCCATCTAAGACTGATGCAGCGTAGGGACCATTTTCATAACTGCTTTTCAAGTCATAGAACCAAGTTGATAATATTTCTCTAATTGCGACTAGTTGACCAGCCTGATCTTCATGACTCCTTCTTGATAATGCATCTGATACCTTATTATCCACCTTACTTTTATATTGAATTATGTACCTATAAGTTTGCACAAGCTCTTATGTTAGAGTGTGTGATTCAAAAGCTGCTTTAGGAGTTATTTTTTTTGTTGATAATTGATTCTAAAGGAGAGTTTGCAATAACATTATGAGGTGAGAGAGATGTGAAGAAAGATTAGGCTATAGATAAATATGTCATCAAAGAATACTAGCACAAAACGTCTTAAAAATGGCTTAAAAATATGGTTCATGAGTGCTTTAAAATTTACAAGGGCATTGGTCAGCCAAAGGGAATGACGAGATATTCATAGTGTCCTTCATGCATTCTAAACACAATTTTATGAATATCTTCACTTCTCATCCGAATGTAGTGATAGCCCAACTAAGGTCAATTTTAGAAAATAGTTTGGCCCCATGTAATTCATCTAAGAGGTCGTCTATGATTGGGATATAATATTTATCTTTGACAGTTAAGGTGTTGAGCTGCCTATAATCCATACATAAATGTCAAGAACCATCTTTATTTTTCACAAGAAGAGCAGGAGAAGCAAATGAACTTTTAGATGGTTGAATAACAGAAATTTGAAGTAGCTCTTTTATTATTCTATCCAATTTAATTTTTTGAAAATAAGAATATCTTTAAGGCCTTAAATTTACTGGATTAGAGTTTGGTACCAGTGGAATGTCATGATCAACTTCCCTGGAGGCATAGAAGTATGAAGTTCAAAAACCTTGGCAAATTGAGAGAAAATTGTTTTAATCTCAGGGAACAGTCAGGAAGTAGTGTTAGTGGTGTTCATTGTAGTGGGACCTTCACACACTCAAATTTGAGCTAATAATAATTCACTGTGAGATCTCGAGTTCCTTCTCCACATTAATCTCATCACACGTAAAAAATAGTATTATCTACTATACTTGTAATTTTATTGTTTCTCCTTGGTTTTGGAATTCTACCCATCTAACATGTCAATCAATGCTCATGGGACTAAACTGAGCTAACTAATTCATGCTTAATATGACATCATAACCTTGAACATGCAATAAACACAAGTCATGACAGAATTGATAACCCTGAATGGAAAACTGAAGAGCCTAACATGTTGAATCAATCACTATTCTTTCCTCATTGGCAATCATAACTACCATGGGATGAGTTGTCACTTTTTGAGAGGTGTGAGTAGTTAAAACTAAAGGGTTAACAAAATTATGGATACTCTCACTATCAATAAGAGCAAAAATTATAATATTACTAATTGATCCTTGAAGCACATTGTATTAGATAAGAGGTTGTTGCTAGTAGCATGCATTGAGACAATGACATCTTCAGGGACTGACTCTTCAAGAACATGTTGTTCTTCCGTAAGATCCCCTACACAATTTCATCTTGTTGACCCACTAACATCTATATTTTGACCTTGCGGCCTTAGCAGGTAGGTCAGGTGGAACTGACTTGGAAGTAAAATTAGGATGTTTTTCAAGGGCTAGTTTGTAAGATTAGGCGGGCAAGGAAAGAGTAGGCCTAGTGGCTCCCTTCAATTTCTTAAACGGAGAGTCTGTAGTTTGCTCCATGTAAAGAGCATATTCATAAGCCTCCTCAAGAGTAGAGGACTTAAAAATCTTAATAAACGGTTTAATTTTTCCTTTTAGACCTCCGACAAAAATATTAATGAAATCAGCTTCAGTCAAATGCCTCCCCTCGAACAATAGTTTAGATTTGAAATGTTCAAATTGAAGCAAATATTTAGATAATTTGCCAGCCTGATTAAGGGACTTTAGGTCCACAAACCCATTAAGAGTTGCCCATTCTGAAATCGCTTTTAAACTGTTGTAATTTGAAGGATTACAGTAGAATGAATTTTCATGTATATTTATTTTTGTGTTACATTCGATATATATATGTCCCTTTCTATTTTACAATGATAAACAATCGTACTGCATTATAACGTTACAGTGAAACGGTTATTAATATTGGGCCAATGATATAACTATTAATACTTTAGCCCAATATTTCTAATCTATTTTTTTAACACTCTCTCTCAAATTGAACTTGTAGATGTCGATTAATCCCAATTTGCTTGTCAATTTGTCGAAAACAGGTAAGGCGTTAGGACCGGATGACATCCCGATTGAGGTATGGAGATGTCTTGGAGATATAGTAATAGTGTGGCTCACTAAACTATTTAATACCATTCTTCGGTCCAATAAGATGCCTGATGAGTGGAGAAGAAGTATATTAGTACCAATCTTCAAGAATAAAGGAGATATTCAAAGTTGTACTAATTACAGAGGAATTAAGCTTATGAGTCATACCATGAAGCTTTGGGAGAGAGTGATCGAGCATCGTTTAAAAAAAGCCGACAACCTGTCTCTAAAAATCGTTTGGTTTTATGCACAGGAGGTCCACTATGGAGGCGATTTTCTTGATAAGACAACTTATGGAGAGACATCGAGAACAAAAGGACCTACATATGATATTTATTGATTTAGAGAAAGCGTATGATAAAATTCCGAGAAATATTATGTGGTGGGCGCTCAAAAGGAAACTAGTCCCAACAATGTACGTTACCCTTATTAAGGATATGTACACAAATATTGTGACTTGTGTCAGAGCATGTGACGACGAGTCCGATACATTTCCTATTAAGATAGGATTACATCAAGGGTCAGCATTGAGTTCATATATTTTCACCTTAGTGATGGATGAGATCACAAAGGACATACAAGAAGATATTCCTTGGTGTATGCTCTTTTCTGATGATGTGGTGCTAATTGACGATAGCAGAATTGAAGTCAATCAGAAACTAGAGTTGTGAAGATAAACTTTAGAATCGAAAGATTTTAGACTTAGTAGGACAAAAACTGAATATATGAGGTGTCAGTTCAGCGGGAAAAACTTAGATGACGGAGATGTTAGTTTGGATGGACGAGTAGTACCCATGAATGACACATTTCGGTATTTGAGATCGATGTTGCAGAGTGAAGGAGATATCGATGAAGATGTGAGTCATAAAATAAGAGCTGAATGGGTAAAATAGAGATAAGTATCTGGTGTTCTTTGTGACAAGAAAGTCCCAAACAAACTAAAAGACAAGTTCTATAGGACGGTTATTAGACTCACGATGTTGTATGGCGCAGAATATTGGGCTACAAAAGGACAACACATCCAAAAGATGAGTGTAGCTGAAATGCGGATGTTGCGTTGGTTATGTGGACACACAAGGAAAGATCGAATCAGAAATGATGATATTAGGGACAAACTTGGGGTAGCACCAATTCAAGAGAAGCTAGTCCAACATCGTTTGCGATGGTTTGGTCATATCCAACGAAAGCCTCCCAAGCATCGACGCGACGCGTATTTTAAGTTGTCCTGAAAATACAAGAAGAGGAAGAGGTCGACCGAGACTGACATGGGAGGAAGCAATAAAAAGAGATTTGAAGGAATGAAATATACCCAAAGAGTTTGCTTTGGATAGGAGTGCGTGGAAGATAGCGATTCATGTACCTGAACCATGATTTAGGAGTTAGAGTCTAATAGTAGAGTTATAAACTTTATATTCTTAGATTTTTTTAGGATTTTAGGATTTAGAATTTAGAAATAGATTTCAGAAATAGAGGTTTAGATAGAATTTTAGGATTTAGAATTTAAAATTAGATTTTTAAAATAGGATTTTAGGATTGAGAAATAGATTTTATAATAGAGGTTTATTGTACTATTATTATTGTTGTTATTATTGCTACTATTATTAGCATATTATCATTATCATTATCATTATCATCTTTATTTATATATTATTATTATTATTATTATTTTATTTATTTTTATTTTTTTCCATCATATTCATTATTATCACTGATATTTGAGATCTTTGATCTTATGTTTTCCGATTGGGTTTCATTTCTAGCCTACCCCAATTTCTTTGGGATTAAAGGCTTTGTTGTTGTTGTTGTTGTTGTTGTTGTTGTTGTTGTTGTTGTTGTTGTTGTTGTTGTATTTAATTCTTCTTTCATTGCCTCTTGCCAATTTGAACATAAGATAACTTCATGATAGCTATTGGGTTCTTATTATTTCGAAATAGAGGTCAAGTATGCTCTATGTTGACATGAAATATTTTCATAAGAAATATAATTTTTAATAGGATACTTTACCGAATATGTGACATAATCTTGAAGTCTTGTAGATGGTTGTAGAGCCCTTGTTGATCTTATTACCTCAACTTGTGGTTCATTTTCATCACTATGGTCTAGGCCGCCACTTTCAAAGAGATTGCCTTCCAAATTGTCTTCCAAATTCCCTATAATTTTTCTATTTGTTGCCACATTTGGGGGTTGTGGTAATACCATACTATTATGGTCAATAGTATAAAAATCTTGATTTATTTTTTGTTTTTTTTTTAAAATAGGGCTCATTTTCAAAGAAACTAACATCTCTAGAGATGAAAACTTTTTTGTTTATGGGATCAAAATATTTGTATCCCTTTGTGATCGATGAGTATCCTAAAAAGATAATTTTAGTCGAAATAAAGTCTAATTTACTTTTTCATTTAATTTTAATAAATGTTACACAACCAAATAATCTTAAATGTTCTATATTAATTGTTCATTGATATAAAATTTCTAGTGGACTTTTGTTATTTAACTTGATAGTTGATAACCTATTAATTAGATAAGTAGCACTTAAAATAGCATCAGACCAAAATACTTTAGGAACATTATTTTGAAATAGAAGTGCTCGGGTTACTTCTAATAGGTGTCGATTTTTTCTTTTTGATACTCCATTTTGTTCGGGAGTATTAACGCATGTTGTTTGATATATTATTCCTTTTAGTTTGAATAATTCATTGAATTTGTTATTTTTAAATTTCATTCTGTTATATGATCTAAATATATTAATTGTCATATTAAATTGATTTTCAACTATATTGAGAAATTCTTAGAAATAATCAAATACTTCATCTTTGGTTTTAAGTAAAAACAACCAAGTGGCATGTGAAAAATCATCTATAAATATAATAAAATATTTAAATTCATTATATGAAGTAATTGGGGTCGGTCCCCATACATCCGAGTGAACCAATTCAAAAGGTGCGCTACTTTTACTCAAGGACAGTTGAAAAGACGGTTTAGTTAACTTAGCTAATTTACAAATATCACACTCCATACATTTCTCAAAAGATACCCCAAAGAGTCTATTTAATATTTTACATGAAGGATGCCCTAGTCTCTTGTGCATAGCTCAAACTCATCTTTTTTCTAATGCACACAAATTCAATGTTTGAGGTTTTAAAATATATAGTTCATTTTGTAAGCACTCTTCACCAATCTTCTTCCCGGTTATCCGATCCTGAATCATTATTTTTTTTAAGGAAAATATTACATTACTGTTAAACTCTTGTGTCAATTTCTTAATTGAAATTAAATTTGTGAAAAAGGATTTTACATATAAAATATTTTTAATTTCTTTTGAAAAAATCTTATAGCTTCCTATACCATTGATTTCGACCTTTGTACCATTTGTAACTATCACATATTTGGTATTTTTGGTAAGGTCTAAATTATTCAAGAATTCTTGATTACAAAACATATGGTCAGTTGCTCCACTATCCAAAATAATTTGATTGTTTAAATTTAGATTTATAGCATTGAGAGCTATACCACATCCATTGTTTTGTTTGGTGTACCATGTGGCAAATTGAGCAAACATTTGCTGCATTGGATCCTGACCAGACCCCCTGGACCCGACTGAGTTTTGCCCTACGTTGTATATTGTAGAGGTGAAGGGCTTTTGCGCATTAAATCATTTCTACGTGGTATAATTTGCACCCCTCTTCCCTTCTTGCCTTGCGCCGCTCATTCTCTCCCCCTTTCTATCGGTCTCCCCCTTTCTATTGTCGCCTCTGTCGATCCAGGAGGCTGGTCCTGAGTGAGGGTGCAAAAACTAGCAATTAACCTCTATATGACTCGATTTCTTACAATGACTGCATTTTTCTTCTTCCGTCGATCTCTCTCTCGGTCTAGGGTTTTGAAATTTCTTGAATGTAGGCTTGTAATGTTTCACTGATAAGGCTTGTGCCTCGTGTTCTTCACTATTCTTGACTTGTGAGCCGGTCATACCCCTCTGCCTTGCCTCTCTCTTTGGATCATAACCATCATTGTCTTGAAGGAGGGAAGATCGGTCGAGAGGAGAATATGGGATCTGATGTTTTCATAACTTGAGTCAAGTCCAAAGAGGTATAGATATATCTCATCCCTCTCGGCTCGCTTCTGAATTTCTTTGAGGTCAGTGGTAGGCGGAAGGTACATCTTGAGTTCTTCGAATTTTCTCTTGAGCTCTGCTAGGTATTCATTATTTGTGCGATTACCTTGTTTGATTTGTTATAATTCTTGCTTGAGATTGTAAATATGGGAGAAGTTTTGATTTTGATCGTATGTTTCTTGGAGATACTCCCATACTTCTGTCGATGTTTCTTGATATGTGCACATTTTGACTATATGTGGCTCCATAGATGCCACAAGTCATGAAACAACTTCTTGATCTTGAATTTCCCATTGTTCTTGGGCTTTGATCTCTTCTGTTGTTAGTACAAGAGATAGTGAAGGCTTCTTGATTACTCCTGTCACAAGCCCGAGTTTTCCTCGACCTTTCAGTGAGATTTTGACCGCCCTGACCCATGACAGATAGTTGAGCTCATTGAGCATGATATTCATAAGTTTTGTGGATGTTTCTGGTTGTGGTGCCATCGGTTTTGGTTTTATTGAAAGAACAGATATTGTACTGGTTTTATGGAATGGGAATTTTCTGGTAAGAACAGATGCTTGTATTTTTTCTGGTTTTGTGGTACTTTTTCTGGTACTTTTTCTAGTATTAAGGACTGATAAGAATATATGCTATGGGTTTTGCTGGTACTTTTTCTGGTATTAAGGACCGATAAGAATAGATGGTGGTATTTAAGATATGATGCAACTTATAGATTGTTGCTGATATAGTGGGCTGTGGGAATATCTGGTATTGACCGCCTCTTGTAGGTTGAAGTCCTTTACCAACTGGTATAGGACTCCCTGTAGTGAGTTGCTCGATATTTATCATATTTATGATGGTTATGGAAAAAATGGGTAGATGATGAAACAATAATCACTGATTCTGCTCTGATACCATGTTGTAATTTGAAGGATTACAGTAGAATGAATTTTCATGTATATTTATTTTGTGTTACATCCGGTATATATATGTTCCTTTCTATTTTACAACGGTAAACAACCGTACTGTATTATAACCTTACAATAACAGTTATTCATATTGGGTCAATGATATAACTATTAATACTTTGACCCAATATTTCTAATCTATTTCTTTAACATGAACCAATCATACCAGTGTGTTCTAATTAGGTAGTGGATGATCCATGATGTACCTATCATACCAGTCATTAGCAATATCATGAAATTGGAGAGTAGCTAAGTGAGTTTTATAAAAATCAGGTACCAGATGTAATTCAAAATAGAAATTGTATTTTCGAACCCATTCAACTTAGGATAGTCTGCACGCGGAATTTGGAAATGTCTCGTTTAATGAACTCGGAGTCTGGAGAAGAGGGATCTCCTGTTTCTAAATGAGGACGACGTAGGGCAGACACTGCTTGATCTACTGGAGACTTGCCCTTCATCAGAGAGCGACCAGTATCGGTACACATCTGATCCAACTTAGAGTCCATTTCAGTGAACTGAGTGGTCATTTCCTCACAAATGGAGAGTGATATTTTATCCTGAGAGATTTGGAGTTGTTGTATAATGGCGCGAACCATGATGGATTGATTATGAGCATCACACGTCTGTGCCTGGTCGACGAAAACAACAAATTAACGCTCCTGAAGCTCAAAATACTCCTCCAAGGTACGAGAAGTATTGGTACACAACTCAACAAACTCGGAACGGATGCCGTCAATGGTCTTATCAAATTCCTCCTTAGCGACCATGATGGAACGATAATGGCGAAGAGAACTTGAAATCAAAACAAAGCCCGATTACAATTGGAGGGTTCTGATACCAATTGTTATGACCCTGATAGCTCAATTGAGATCAGAACAAAACTATACAAGAATAATTTGCAAGAAATTTGATGTTTGAACGAGATGTTTATTTAGTGAGGATAAAAAAAAAAAAAACAAAGTTCATCAAGTTCATAATTCTTCAACAACAAAAATGTCAGGCTCGCTGGCCTATATAAAGCAAAGGAAATTATACACTAATTCATAGTAAAAAGATAAGAAACAACTTTAGTAAAAGAAGGTAAATCAGTTCTGACAGATAACGATATCCTGCGATATCCTAATGGTTTGCAGAGAGGTCATTTCCGCTTGTGTGGCTATCTGTGTAAGATTCTCCTGACAGCTCTATCCGGGTCCCCTCGCACAGACTCAACTCCACCATATAACGCTCCTTCATAATTGGGTCGTCCTCTTCTGCCTCGGCCCCTAAGCCCATTTCAACTGGTTTGCTCCAAATTTGAATTTAAACTCCTAGTCAACGGCTCCCAGCCTTGACTCTTCTCCATTCTTCAATAACAATCCTGACAATATATATCTTCATCGTCAATCACATAATTTGCACTTCACAATTTAAAGAAAAGATTAAATTCAAAGATAATTGTTTTCCAAATTAGTCAAATAAAAATGAATTTTTTTTTACAACAACAAATGATTCAATATATTAACTGGTATTTTTAAATAAAAACATACAATGTAATCATATATACCTCACACTTTTTAAAATTTTCTAAACACCATAGTCGAGTGTAACTCCTAGGTTGATTGAAGTTTCTGACGGGCTTTATCAAGACTCTTGTATTCATGGGCGATCTACATCTAGATAATGTAACATATAACTGACTTTGTGAAAAAAATGATTAAGATAGGTACCCACTACCCACTTACATCCGAAGTTGTCTAGGCTTTGTTGATTGTTATGAGCACACTCCTATTATAGACCATACAATAATCGAAATAGCACAAATTATTAATCAATAACTTAAAATAATAACAAAAATACTTTCAATCAATCATATATAAATTCAATATATATTTCAGAAATGAAATAAGTTTATAGCAAGGCAAACATATATAATGCATATAAATTCCATATAGATATTTTTTTATTAAGCAGTATATTAGAAAATTTTATAGTTTTCTGTAGTAACACATGAATTTTTTTATTTAGTATATTAGAAAACCAGCATCAAATAGAAACGACAAGTATTAACAATGTGTTGTGAAGACCTTCAGTAAATATCAATGTGAATTTCAACACACTGTTCTCAGGAGCCCAAATAAAAATGCACAAAGATTTCTCTGGGGATGTGAAGTCATGTGTTCTTTCACTGACACTGTGCTCCACAAGGGTAGAGGGGATTGGGTTTGGGGGGGGGGGGGGGGGGATCCAAATCTGCTATTATTTTTGTCCAAGGGCAGGGGAAGGGAGGGAAAGAGAGATTCATGTGCATCCAAACATAACCTAGACCTTAAACCCCGAGTCAAAACCCTCGGACATACTTATCGGGTTTCAACAGAACATAATTTTTCAGATCTCCATTCTTATGCACTTACATCATCAGGTCTTCACAACATTAAAATGTAATTTTCAGATTCTCTCTCTTTATGCAAGATAAATTAATAAAAGTAAAAACTAACAAGTACACAAATGGAAGAATTCAGCTTTCCACTAAAATTTAAAAAGCTTCCGAAAGGAAAGAGAAAAAAGAAAGACCAAAGAAAGATCGCTCCAATGCCAACCAAAGTCATCCTGCCCCAAGCTAGCTCCACACACACATTAGGAACTATAGCTACAATCCCATTTTTCTTTATTTTACCAATGCAATTAAAACTAAAGCTTTGTCCTTCTTTTTTCAATGTAATTAAAAGATAGTGCTAAAGTAAACTCCAGTACACCCAACTTGTATTAAGTCAGAGGTGTGAAACCCTCAAAAAAAAGGAAGTCAGAGGCATGACCCAAACCAAACCCACCAGCCAATCAGTCAGGTACAGTCAGGCAGGGGTCGGTCAATTTTGCCGCCCCTTATATATACCAGTTGGAAATATGAAAGATTATAATAGGAGGGGGAAACCTTGGCAATGAATTTTACCTGTAAAGGCCTGGTTTAAGCATTTGAAGAAATTGTGTGATCAATCATACATATCTTCAATTAAGTTAATTAACCATGCTTCTACAAGTGAAAATTTTCATGTACCAGAACCAACAAGCATATGAGTCCATGAGACAAACTTTTAGTCTGACCTTGCAAACAAATTTTACCTGTAGGATCAGAACCAAAATATGCAACTACCTAACTTACTATTAGGATCATAACCTAAATTATACAAGCACCTAAATACCTGCACACACGTGTTATTTAGAAGGGCATCGAAATATACAAGCACCTAGAATGACAATACCAGTTCAGATTTGTAGGACCAGAACCATATGTACAAGTTGGATAAAAAACAACAAGCATTGTAGGAACCAAAATAATTTTGAGTACAAAAATGATTTCGGTGGAAAATGAGTCGACTTCAGATTTCTGGACCAGAACCAAAAGTTGTACAATCATCGTTTCTTTTGTCAGTATATCCAGTCTTATCAATTCTTCTCTAGATACTGCTGTAAATATAATATGGTATCAGAGTCTACGCTCTATCGATGGTATTCGCACTTGCGAGTTCACTCAAACACTAAACATTGTTACATTACAGGGCTGATGGAAGTTATGTACCAGTATAATAATCTTTGCATCAGCAGCTGGACGCTAGATAGGAGAGCAATAAGATGGAGCAACTCGATTTTGTTTGATATTAAACCCAAACTATTTCTTCTATCAGGCACCCTCTAACAGAATCTGACAGTAACACAACCTTCAATTTGAGTTAAAGGCAGCAGCATTTTGAGAAGTGATCAATAATTAGTCAGTATTACTAGCCAAATATGTAAGAATTATGCTATAATTTACAGGGAATACTTAGGTCATGTCACCTGAAGCAAATTGAATTTAAAAAAAATATGCCTACAGATATAAACAATCCAAGATTAAACCGCACCTCCAGATTTATTGCTTTGTTCCCTTTGACCTTCTTGCTTCTCCTGCTTCAAAGAATCCTGAAAATCACATGAATGAGATACTGATAACATCAGTGCACTTCAAAAGTGGTTTTTGGTAAAATTTTTGTGGTTCACCAGAACAATTGCAAACTGGGAAGGTGATGGGAGGAGTGCACACTCGCTGAGAAGCAAGTAGCGATTGTCTTTTATTTTTGTATTCATTCAGAAAAATGTGGAAAACATTAAGAGCAATAGTTAATTTTTTTTATTTGAAAAGCCAGAAAACAACGTATCTGTGCTACGGATGCGAAATCGAGTAGTGGAGCAATGGTCCTCTGCTACGGATGCGAAATCGAGTAGTGGAGCAATGGTCCTCTCTGTAACAAGCAGATAAAAATAAGCAGAGGTAATAAGTTTATAATGTCTGGCATTCAGTAAGGTAAAAGAGATGCCGAAAAGAGACATGTGGAAATAGAAACAAGTATATAGAAAAGCGAATTTATGCAATTCTATCGCATTGGGGTAGCAAACAGTTAAAAAATGCTTAACATACAATACTATCTTCAAACTTTTTTAATGTAGTTTTAGATAAGAAAAAGCAAACAGCAAATGCCCTTACTCAGGTTCATTAGGCGCATCAACCAACTGGGTTGACACTCATCATGTACATACTCCTCTCTGGCTCATTCGCTGCTTGCTCTTCCAGGAGACCAGTTGCCCCCTACAAACATGCAATATCCGGACGTGGACTTTCTATCATCGAACAACTAGCCCGGTCCGAATCACAATAACCCTCAATGTTCGGATGTCCATTCTTCCCGAAGATCAACCCTTTCCAGTGCACTTTTCAAGTACCTCGAATGCTGGTACACAAGATCCATGTGACCTCTCTCGGGATCATGCATATAGCGACTCACCACACTCACAAAGAAAGGATATGTCGGGACGAGTGTGGCTCAAATAGATCAGGCGACCAACCATCTTTGTACCTCTCTCTATCAACAGGCTCTCCACCCTCACAGCACTAAGCTTGGACTTTTGGTCAATGGGAGAAACTGCGGTCTGAACCCAAAGATACCCGTTTCGTAAGCGGATCCAAAGACATACTTCCTCTGAGATAAGACAATTCCCTCTGCACCACGAGCTATCTCAATCCCAAGGAAGTACCTCAATTGTCCCAAGTCCTTCACCTTAAACTCCTTTCCCAATTTCTTCTTTAGCAATGCAATTTCACCCTCATCATCTCCCGAGATAATCATGTCATCCACATATACTGCAAGCACTGTAATATGGCCTCCATGTCGTCGGAAGAACACCGTATGGTCTCGTTTGTCCGTCGATACCCCACGCCTACCATAGCTCTCTCTAAATCTGTCAAACCAGGCCCGAGGGACTGTTTCACCCGTAGAGTGACTTCGAGCTCGCACACCTTACCATCCGTTTGTTTCGTGCCAAAACCCGATGGTATCTCCATGTACATCTCCTCCAAAGAATCACCACGGAGAAAAGCATTCTTCACATCGAGTTGGTGTAGCTTCCAACCCCCATTTGCGCCCAAGGAAATCGATGTCCGTACTTGTGCTCATCTTTGCCACGGTGCAAATGTCTCATCATAGTCAATGCCATAAGTCCGACCGTGCCCCTTTGCCACCAATCGGGCTTTGTAGCGCTCGGCCCGACCCTCCGGTTTTGCTTCACCGTGAAGACCCATTTGCGACCAACCGCCTTCTTGCACAGGTGGTAGTGACACGAGCTCCTGGGTTTTGTTCTTATCTGGGCCTCAAGTTCCTGCAGCATGGCGACTTTCCACTTTGGATCCTCCTTAGCAACCATCGACAACACTTAGGGATAGAGACATTATCCATGATGCAATGAATGCTCCATGCGCGGGTGATATGTTAGAGTAAGAGACAAGCGAGCAATATCATGTGGAAAACCATATCGATCGGGGGAACTCTGCATTCTTTGCGAGAAGTCCTCCTTATCAATAGGAGAGTGGGAGGAGGAGAAAGAGGAATCATATCACTGTGTACTCGAATGCGAGGTGGATGGTGTAGGTGTCTCGGAGTCGGAGGAGCGGGGACGAGGATTTAGGCACAAGTGGCACCGCAGGCACCGCTTACTCATTCTCTTTCTTCTTCTCGTATACACCCTTAACTCCCCCCGAGTCCGAGTTTCATCATTTCCGGTTCGGTCTCCACAACCGCGCACCATAACCGAATCCACAAGCGGACAAGGAATATCCCCACACTCACCATCCTCCTCTCACTACTACTATCACCCCCCCTCTCGCCTCATACCTCATGTATCGAGCGAGTCACCAAAGCGATGCGACCGGATCGAGTAGTATGGTTCAAGCTCTCTAAATGTGACATCCATGCTAACAAACAATCTTCTCTCTACTGGGACTCCGAAGATACATACCCTTTCACGAGTAGCCAGAATACCCAACGAACACACACTTCACCGCCTTGGATCTAGTTTTCCCACATTTGGTCATTATCTTGTACAACGCACACACATGTGACCAAAGATTTTGAGAGGCAAAACATCCCCATTCTTGCCTTTCAACATCTCGATCGGCGATTTCCAATCCAATACCGCGAGGGCATCCTATTGATCAAGTAGCCGTCGAACCGCACTTGCCCCCACAAGTATTTTGGTACCTTCATTGACATCATCAAGCTCAGAGTAATCTCGAGGAGATGTCTGTTCTTCCGTTCGGCTACCCCATTCGCTTTCTGGTGTGTATGGACAGGTGGTTTGATGTTGTATCCCATGAGATGACAAGTACTCCCCAAACGCCTTGTTGGTGTACTCAAGTCCCGTTATCGGACCTTAATACCTTCACAACCGCACCATATTGGGTTTGAATCCCTTTGTGGAAGTCTTTGAAACAAGCAAACACATCACTCTTATTTTTCATCGAGATAAACCCAAGTCGCACGAGAAAAACAATCAATGAAAGAAACAAAGTATCTAAATCCATTCACGGCGGTTGTGGGACAAGGCCCCATACATCGAATGCACTAAGTCAAAAACAAAGAACTCCTACTCCCGAACTAGAATATGAACTCCTCGTGTGTTTCCCCAACTCACACGCATCACAAAATAATTTTTCCTTATTAGCCTTTTCAAACAAAGGCGGATACAACCTACCCAAAACAGAAAAAGAGGGGTGACTAAGCGCCATGATGGAGCGACGATAAGTCCTCCACACTCCTTCCACTCCTCCTGTGTACCCTCCACAATGGATGAAAGAGCCGAGTCCATACTCTCCCTATCCAGGTACCACAAGCCACTATGCCATGTGCCGATCCCAAGTCGCTCTTAGGTCTCCTTCTCTGCGGAAGATCACCTTTGAAATATCAAACAAAACCACACATTTTAGTTGTGATATAATGGCACTTATGGACAAAAGATTCACAGGAAAGGAAGGAGCATGCAAAACATTAGACAAGGTCAAAGTGTTGGTACATTGCACGGTACCCTTACGAATTATCGGTTGAGCCGTACCATCGGCCGTTTGGATGCTTTCTGGGACTGCTAGGTGAGTATAGGAAGAAAACTCCCTAGCGGCACCAGTCACATGTCGAGACGCACCAGAGTCAACTATCCAATCTGGTGCTCTGGTGGTAGATATGGATGCAAGAGCAAGTGTATCACCATACACCGAGGCCGAGTGAGCAAAGGAAGCAATGTTACCCTTAAGGAAGATGAGGTGGATGCATCATCGAGCGCACGCTTCCCTTCACCCGCTGCTTTCTGCTTCCTCTTCAATATCTCTAGAAACTCCTGATCCTCCTCAGTAAAGACCACAGTTTCCTCACTCTCCTCCTCTGCTACCGTCAGATGTGCCTGGTAGCCTCCTTTTCCACCCCTTCGGCCACCTCTGCCTCGTTCACGACCTCCAGACTGACCTCTTCCTCCCAAGTTCCTCTCGCCCGGTGGCTTAGTGCAAAGCGCCCGGGTGGCTACCTCACCGCAGCTATAACACTCCCGAGTCTCGCCCCCGTACCGGTATTACACCGACTTGGAGACCGCTATGAAGTGCCGACTTCACCCCCGGAAGTCCTACCGTACTGGGCCGGAGCCCAATCTCGCTCTCCTCTCCCGTATCATGGCCGAAATCGTCTCCTCCAGGTGAGGAATCTTCGGGTGTGCTAATAACCCCGCGCACCTCAGCTCAAATGCCGGGCTCAACCCCCTCATGAAATGCATAGTCCTCCTCTGAGTATCACGTGCCCCTCTCTGGCACTCAGGATCCCTACAGCATGCGGCTGGCGAGAAATGATCATAATCTGCCCACAATCGCTCCAGATCTGTGGCATACTCCTGAATCGATCTATCTCCCTGCACTACTACCTCTATCTCTCTCTCAATCTGGAACACCCTCAGATTGTTTCCCACTTCATCATAAGTTCTCTTCGCTTTCTCAGGACATCCTTGACCCGCTCTATGCCATCCACCGTGGAAGCACGATAGAGGAGTCGATGAACTCGAAGCCACGTATATCTTGTCATATGAGTGAACTTCCACTCGCCCATCGCCTGAGATCCTCACCGGCTCATTTTGTCCCCGGCCAAGTACCCTCCGCATCCTTACCTCCGAGTGTACTTCACCCGACGCGACCAGCCTCAAGTACGAAGTCGATCCATCAAGCTTCCCGTCAAGCACTGGAAGATCTATCCTCTGCGCACGGTCTACGCTGGGTCCTCCAATATATCCCCCTATAGTGAAAATAATGCAAGAGTGAGTCTCAAACTGGACACTTTCACACACAGCCCTACAAAATGAGGATTAAGAGAACTCTATTCCAA
Source organism: Schoenoplectus tabernaemontani (assembly GCA_037127355.1). Classification (NCBI taxonomy): domain Eukaryota; kingdom Viridiplantae; phylum Streptophyta; class Magnoliopsida; order Poales; family Cyperaceae; genus Schoenoplectus; species Schoenoplectus tabernaemontani. Next base: position 12,957,609 of record CM073754.1, on the reverse strand, counting down.
ACTTTCTTAACTGTCAGTCATGATCTCCGCAAAATAAAAATAAAAAAGAGGCAGTTTTGGTACTTCTCATGAAATTAAGACGTTGAAAAAGTAAGTGATGTTCTCAAGAAATCTGGAAGGACATACTACCAGCAAATGAAGCCACGCTGACAACTGTATAGCAGTTACCAAACCTGCTCCACAGAATATCTCAAGGTGCAATCAACCAAAGTCATGGGATAGTTGCAGCATGTTGGAACATTTGGAAGGAACACAATCAACGCATATTCCAAAATAGCAGAAGACCGACGGAACGACTCTTCATGCAAATCGTAGCGGACAACCTCCTTTGGGAACATATCTGAGTTGTAGCAATAATTTTAACTTTGGCAGCTAGGATAGACATTTGTATGATTTTCTTAGCCCTGCTGCTTAGCATCTTGTATATCCTTTGTTCTTTCGCTCTTTTTAATTTTCCTTTCATGATGTACATATCTTTCGTTATTTAATGAAAATTAGTAGGCTATTTGCCTGCTCCTAAAAAAACATGTTTTAGAGAGGAAAATGCATGATATTTCTCATTGTACTGGCATGCATACAGTCTGATACTTTATACACATAAAAAAATTAATGAATTGATAAGCATAACAAATATAAAAAGAATGTAAAATAAAGGAGACAGTGCGACCACCTTCAGTTTGGGGGGTTCAATGCAAAGAATGCTAGCTAAAATCACACCTGAAAAAAATAGCAATAACAATAAAGTTAAACAGGAATGAAATGTCGGTGAAGAGAGCAGTCTAGGTAATTAATCAATCTATAAGAACCTAACAGTAGGTCATCATTACCTTTGCCAGTGCACCCATGAGATACAGCATCACACCAACTTCTCTGTGCTACATCAACCATTGCCTATTGTAAGAAACAAAAGAATTTATTAATTATCTGTTAAATAGAACTCTTTTAATCCATGAAGCACCAAACTCTTTTTCCAAGGATTTTATCTATATTTTCCAACTCAAGTCCACCTAAATTATTCTGTAAAATAAAAAATAATGCTAAAGTCAACTCTAGTCCAACGAACTTGTATAAGTCAGGTGCGCTTAAAGTTGTAACCCTCAAATAGAAGAAAGTAAGAGACATGACCCAAACCCAACCCACCAACCAATCAAGTCAGGTACACAGTAAGGAAGGGTGGGTCAGCATTGCCGCACCTTACCAGTCGGAAATATGAAAGTGGTGGGGGGGGGGGGGGGTTGGCAATAACAGGACGAGCCATGGAAGTACCAAGCAAATATTTTCTTTCATAAATGGCACCAGCAAAGAACAAAATACTTTCGGCCTTTATAAAGGTTGACTTTCAAAAAGCTTTTGACTAGGTGTCATGGGAATTCTTATTAGAAGTCTTGAGAGCCAGAGGCTTCCCTCCACCCTGGGTTGTCTGGATCCATAGCTTGCTCATATCATCCTCTTCACACCTCAAAATAAATGGCTTGTGAGGGACGAACTTCTTCCATATGAAGGGATTACGGCAAGGCGACCCGTTATCCCCCCTCATTTTCCTCTTAGCGGTCGACACACTACAAGCTTTGATGCAAAAAATCAAACACAATTTCATTGAAGTACCATCAGTTGCAACCACATTACTACAGTTTGCCGACAACACCGCAATTGTTACTCTAGCACACCCAAATATCAAACTAGTTATGGCCACACTAGAGATTTTTTGCCAATGTTTCTGGTCTTCATGTTAACCTAAGCAAAAGCAGGTTCTTACCCATAGCAATCCCTCAAGAACACACCCAAGTCCTCGCTTCTATCCTTAAATGCAACCTTCTAACCACCCCGATTCAATACCTTGGCCTTTCTTTGACAATAAAAAAACCGCCGAAAGCAGCGTATCTCCCCATAATAACAAATGTCCAGAAAAGGTGTGAGGGGTACAAAGGAAAAAACCTATCTTTGGCCGGACGAACAATCCTCACAAGCTCGATCCTCAACGCAATCCCACTACAGTACGTGCAAGCATTACTATTACCTAAATGGGCTATCCAAACAATCACCAAAATCACAAGAAGATTTCTATTGGTATGGTACCAAAGATACTTACAATGGAGGACATAGTCTGGTAGCATGGCCGAAAGTTACCTTATCTAAAACAAATGGACAGCTAAAGAAGAGGGCAAAACTGAAAGCCCACCAAACAACTTTAACTGATATCCAATTTGATTTTTCAAAATGAAAATATGAACAGATAACAAATTTACACATACGAGTAACAACTAAAATCAATCTGTTAAAAAGTATAGATAATAAATTACTTACTTGTCCCACATCAGCAGCGAAGCATACAACCTCACATGCATAATTTTCCCTAAAAATTAGGTGATATAAAGAGAGAAATATTGGAATATGATGTTTGTCAGCAGAGAGTAGTAAACATAATGAATTTAGGCACAAATGGCAGAGATAGCAAAAGGCTATTCAAAGTTATATTCTGCAAATCTAGTTTCTAGGCTTATCGAATTTTAAAAATAATTGTATACCTAAGCCATCTGACTATGACTGAAGTGTCCAGGCCACCTCTATATGCTAACACAACTTATTCACTTTCTCTTTCTCAGTAGGTACAGCTTTCTGTACAGATGAATATAAGAAGAACATTGAACTTAACAGAAAACAAATACAAATATTTCAACAGATGTTACAATATATATATTGAGCCAAAAGTTTTTAGTAGAAAATAAATAACCATTTGAGGTCATCACACTAAACATATGATTCATTCAAATAAAATGAAAAATGGAACAGGAGTGAGGTTCATGAAAAGTACCAATTCGAGATTTGTACATCTGAAAATTTTGAAAATTTTACATCTGAAAGGAGTATCTTTTTTAATTGGATAGCAAGAAATGTATGAAGCATGTCCATCTTACAGTTCGGACAATTGCATTGAAAACATAAAGAACAAAATATAGTTAATATGAAGTAGGAAGAAAACAAAGACGCTCCTAATAGTGAATTAGAACCTGATATAATTCAATTGAGGAGCCAACAAAGAGGCGGATGCAGAGACTGCCATCTCTTTTACTGAGTGGAATATGACCGGGCGAGGTGGAGTCTGAAAGTTTGGGAGCGCTGCATCAGAGAGTCGGCGGAGGTGCGGGTCCCACCTGTCGGAAGAAAGGTTGGGAATTGATAGGTGAATGAATGGTGAGAGATGGCTATGTTCATGTTTATTGGAGCGACTCCGTGGAATGGAATTTGGGAGACCTCGAGAAATCCTAAGAAACGAGGGTATTTTGGGGATATTAGCGTCTAATTTGTGTTTGCAATATCTATTTTACTAAGGACTTTGTAATAAAAAAATCAGTGTTATTAAAACGAAATGAATCGGACGGTCCAACTAAAAAAAACAGAACCCAACCTCCTGACTGTCTAGTTTAGTGAATGGACCGTTCATGTAATTGAATCGGAATAAATCAGATTTAATAAATGAATTTTTCAAAAACCTAAACTCGCTTCAATAAAGAACCGATTTTAATATGTTTCCTCTCTTATCATGTAATTTAATATGAGAGAGTTACATGACAATTGACAAGTATAAGCTACAGTGTATCAAAGCTATTTGAATCCAAAATTTAATTTAAAATCTTTTTAATCATTAATTTTGTATCGAGATTTATAATAATTATTATATAAAATTAAAAAAATCAAAAATATAAATTTTAATATAAAATTAACGGTTCAAAGAGATTTCGAATTAAATTTTGAATTCAAAGGTTTGGGTATGCCCTTACATAAATCATAGATCATGCACAAGCTTCTAGACGTCAATGTCTGGTTAATTTTTTTATCTTTTAAATGCAATTTTTACAAAAGTCCTTAGCTTCCTAAAAATTAATTTGATACTTTAACACATACCTAATAGTCACATAGACTATAGTCACTATACATTTTTTTTCTTCTGTTGAACGTTTTTTTTATTTTTTAGATATTCCATTTTATGAACTTTCGTCCAAGCATTCATGTTTCAAAGAAATAATGTTTTATTGTTTCAAATTAATTCACACTTTAAAAAATAAATTTTAAAAGTATAGCTTTATATTCTTCTTAAAATAATATTTTTTATTATGTTGATAATATCCATATTTCTTTCAATATACTTGGACAATATGTTTTCTAAGTTTATTTATAATCTTTTATTTTATAATATATTATTCAATAAATTATAAATATTAATTAATATATAATTAATCTTAATTAGTGTATATATAAATTTTAATTAGCATTAACTAACACAATAAATCCCAAAAATACAATTAAATAGGTCAAGTTGACCTATATCACCCGATTCAAGATAGGTTAATATAATCTGAACTCATATCCGACTTATTTAGACTTAAGTTATTTCGAATCGAATCGAATTGACTTGTCAAGCCAAATCGGATTAAAAATTAGCATCCCTAATCCATTATAGTTAATAAGCAAACTAAATTTTATTTTATAATCCCACTATCTTCATTTTTTTCTTTGCCTATATTTTTGTTACATATTTGATATTCTTATTTATATAGGCCCACGAATGCATGATTAGAGGTGTAGATGAATAAGATACGGATAGATAATAAAAATCGTCATGTTTGTAATAATTTTTCAGATACAAATTCGAATACATATATGAATAATCTCAGAAACGAAGATACGAATGCATATAGTACAGTGCAATCCGTATTTATTGTCTCAACTATATAAGTATATCATATTCTTTTTTCCTCAAAAACCAAAATGTCTAATTTAGTCCAAATATTAAAATTCCCTGTTTTATTGTGTAGGTTTCTAATGCAGCTGTATCTTTGGAGCTTAGGTGTTAAAATAAAGTATCCCATATTTTTGTCGCTTCGAAATTTTTTTTTCCTCCAAGGGCTTATCCTCAATTAACTCAAATAAGGAGCCAGATTTCAACGATAATTTGAAAGGGACATCCTGTTTGTCTGGAAACACTGAAAGGGTCATTATCGATCTGTAGTTGACATTATTAAGTGTTTAACATTGTCATTGATATTCTTTGGCCAATTTGGCAAATTGGGGAAGGTTGTCAAAATTAATGATTTTAAAATTACATACCTTGTTTACCAAATTAAAATTGCATACCTTGTTTACCAAATTAAAATTACATACCTTGTTTACCAAATTAAAATTACATACCTTTTTATATGTATTATTGTCAGTCCAACCATAGCGGCTAAGGTAGTCTTAAATTAATAAATAATAATGAATATCTGATGCAAGCAATATCTTCTAACAGTTGCTTTCCTTTTCAACTCTCCTCCAGGATTGAGTAAAACTGATATATAATGCCAAAATCTCAGATATTTCAACCATTGATCATTGGTTCTCCTTCAATAAAATATTATTGGCCACATCATAAATTCAGACTTCAGTACTTAAATACTTGTTCTCTCTTCAAAATGACTTTCTTCTTCTTCGCTATCATTTTTGTGTGTGTTTAACCAATCTCTCTTCAGAAAAAAAGACACTTGTGACTTGTCCCTGGTGAGTTTCTATATCCAAACCAGAGCCTTGTCAATAAATGTCTTGTTCAGTTCGGTTTCATCCACTCTGGTAATGACGATTACTATGTGGGCATTTGGTTAACCATTGTCGAAATTGAAAATGGTCAATCTCAACTGTTGCCACTGATTTTGATCTATGCGATAGATGTTGTATGGGCAGAAAATACAGAGAATCCCATTACCAAACTTCAACTTTCTCAAGTGAGCTCAAAATGGAACCTTGGTCTTACCCGATCTCAGTCTCTTATTTGGTCATCAAATGCACGGCAAACTAAACCAAATTCTACAAAGCTAGTTCTCTTTGACACCGGAAATCTTATTTTGCAAGACCAATCAAATTTATCAGAAGTGATATGGCTCGCTGGAGCATGTCTGGGAATATGTTTAGCCTCAAATTTTGACATCCCGACAACTGTTTGCTTCAAATTAAGTGCATACTGAATAGCTTGAGAGATAATCCGACTTAAGAAAAAATGTATTTCTATAAAAACACAACGCCTCTAGTAAATAATCCTAAAAGTTTCTACATCTGAATACATAAATACCCATAGTATTACAAAAAAATGAAAAAGAAAAAAAAGCGTACATTTTTTTTATTATAACAGTGCCCAAAACTAGCCTTTTGTCAACTCTTCCAATATGGAGGACTCATCTGAATATTCCTATTTCATGTTCACCTGCATGATATTAAGCTGTATTTTCAATATGGATTCGTCCAAATATTCCTTCATCAGAAAGTTGTACCATCATTGTTATCAAGATATGCGCTCTATTATTAATTTTAAGTCAGAAATGATCGATCAAAATCACTCAATCTAATCTTCATATCAAAATCTATTAGTAAACCAAATTTTATATTTTTTTTCATTTGCTATTTTTTTGAATAGAGGGGAAACCGTCATTTTTGGATGAACCAGAATTCTCAGATCAAGTCATTTTCTCCTCATCAGAAAAAATAGCAAAAAAATTCTAAAAAATATAAAATTTGGTTTACTAATAGATTTTGATATGAAAATTAGATTCAACGGTTCAGATCGATTATTTCTGACTTGAAATTAAAAATAAAGTGCAAAGCATACAACGCCTTTGTACTTTGCAAAGCACCATAGTCGAACTCATATATATATATCTCCTCATCTGAAATATTCTTTTTAGTTGTTTTATGTACCGAAATTCTAGTATTTTCACTCTTTCCAACTGAAAAGATGAAAGAACAAATGCCAATGGCAACCACCGCAATCTAAATGCTATCTACCAGTATTGCGCATGTCACCTCATCTAAATTATTCTTTTTAGTTTTCTTTTTTTCATGTACCAGAGATGCTGGAGTTTTTACTCTTTCTGAGTGAAAAGATGAAAGAATGGAAATAGCAACCATCACAATCAGCCACTACTGAGTGTTCATTCCAGAAAAACGAGCAGAATAAATCAGTACTGGACCTGACCTTGACCAACCCATATGATACCAAGCTGAAGAATTACAACAAATTACTTATTAAATTTTTGCATTTTACCCTTTGTTCTGGACTTTGGAGTTTATAGTTCAATTAATCCTACAGAATGATCTGTCATGCAATTAAGAACAAAACACAATTTGGTGAAGATCTGAATTGCCTGCAGAGATCTCCTTTAGGAAATACTTGCATGTACTAAAGTAAACCCGCAAACTAACAGGTAAAGAGGGGGTTAAGTAGGCTAAGCCTACTTCATCAAAAAAAAAAAAAAAAAAAAAAAAAAAAAAAGATAAAGAGGGGGGAAAAGAGGAAGAACAGAAAAGTCACCTCAAGCTTGGTTTCTCTCACTGATTAATGTGCCAACATTTTTAAACCACTTCATAAGCCTGCGGTGATCCTTTACATAAAGCCATGCTTGCAAGAAAGGGAACAGGTCTTCATTTATTCCACGAGCCTCAATGTACATATGTAATGCATCTCTCACTTTTGGATCTAATTCCCTGTAAATTGAATCATCTCATGTAATTAACATTCTAGAAAAGTTTTCTAGATGATCATACCTGTTCAGTTGTATAATATCCATAGTTCCAAACTACTTTTAGCACGTAGTTTCAGTTTAACTTACGTTTGTCTTTTTTATCCATAAGATCATAGGCCTTTCAGCATAATTTTCTTCAGGTGTTTTAGTTCACTTATCCATGTGAAACTCAAACAAGTCACAGACCAATATGGCAAGACATAACAAGAACAGTTTGTTTCATTATTAAATCAATAGTCATATGTTTTACTTTTATTTCAAACAAATGTTAAACTAAAGATAACATTTCAACCCCTGCAGCTACAAAACTTCGGCACAGAGGTATACACATAGCAGGTATGGGATTTAATTGAACCCCATTCTTAGTCATAGCAGCCAGGTTGTTAAATATAGATTTTACATTTGTTAAGGATATTTCCAAGCAACTCAAAATTGACCCTGGTAATTCACATAGAAGTTTCCCATCAACGAGCTCCATATATCTAAAAATAATAAATTAAAAAGATAATAGTGATGCCCAATATGCATATTACATAGTGCCAATTTTGTAAGTGAATTTAATGTGGATCACAAGTTTGTGATCAATTTATGAAACAATTTTGATAACTCATGTAAAAAGTAAAAAGATTTAAAGATCTAAGGGCACTTTAGTTCTTTTACTTAATCAAATCTTCTTTCAAAAAGTTAAAAGTGTAAATGAAAAATACAGAGATCTGCAGTTGTTTTTCACTTAAAATGTACAAGGGTTTAGTTTAAAACCAACTTACTGCAGTGGGCCACAAGTTTGTGATCAATTTATAAAATGATTTTGATAACTAATGTAAAAATGAGGAGTGATAATTTCACCCCCTATCTGCACACCACATTTGCACACAGTGTCAAGTATAAACACTTTTCAAAAATACATAGTTTCTAATTCAAGTTGTGGAACATATACTTTTGAAAGTGTTTATACTTACCTCTGTGTGAAACTGTGGTGTGCGAGAATAATTTCTCAAATTTTATTGCAAATAACCAAAATTAAAAGCGTTTACTGAAAAATACAGAGATCTGTAGTCGTTTGTCATTCAAAATATACTAGGATTTAGTTTAAAACCAACTTACTGGAAAACACGGCCATGGTATTTGGACAGATTTTCTGGACCCACTTTCTCACCAATCTCCTTTCCAATCTTCGGTCTGAGAGAAACTGAGTGTATACCTATTGCATCAGGATATAAACCACACAGAAAATGAAGAGACTCCTCTCTCCCATCCTTTGACACCTCAACATGAAGAAGCAGCTGATTTATTGAGTCATCCAAATTGTTGCCACCGGTTGCCTCCTCATCAGCACCAGCTGGGATTAGAGTTTCAAGCTGCATTACTGAGAGCGAGATCTGCTCATTGTTGTTGTAGGTGCGATGAAGCACAGGCCCATCTTTGTCAAGAGCGCCTTTAATTATTGTGTAGGATGAAGGAGGGTTGACTTTCTACAGAGAATATATAAAACTTTAAGCAAAAACTGAAAAAATAAGAAGTTGAAAGAATGATGTTCATTTCTTATATTTGCATTTTGAAATTAAGTAAATTGGTACTGTCACAAACTCCCATACCAATGAAGACTAAATTGGGAATAAAAGCAAGAATTCTGGTTCCATTTAAAATCTCCCTCTAGAATTAAAATTCCAGTTGCCAAGTTAACTGATCAATTGGTTCAGTTATGAAGTAGAAAATCATTCATTCACGATTCTATATTCTCAAGGCAATTTCAGGTAATGGGAACAGAGTAATATTATTAAAAAACAAAAAATTTCATGAACCAATGTTATCCCATTCCAGCTTTTTTCTAGACGGTTAACAAGGGATAACAGTTACCAGGGTTTTCTAGAAGTGAGAGCTGATACGAGGATAAAAAGGAACTGCTGTCCAACTTTTATCAATAAAATTCACTCGTGTAAACTAGTCCTTTACATTATATCACATATTTCCGTTCATATCACTCATACTAATCCTTTACATTACATCACATAATTAAGGTGATCACTTGCGATCAGTAGGCAAAACAGAAGTACCTCATTGTAGCGTATTTCAATTAAAATCACCATACTAACTCTTTACTTATAGAACTTGGGTGAGAGAGAGAGAGAGTACGGGTGGAGGAGGCATTTTGGAGATTTCCAAGTAGTGATCCTTGAGGGAGCGGAGTATAGTTGAATCCACGGCGTTGGAGGTGGCGGAGGAGGAGGCGGAGAAAGAGCGGCTGCGGAGAGAGTGGGACAAGGCGGAGGCTCCGCCGGAGAGACATCGCCGCCACATTGAGAGTCGGTGTTTAGTTTACGATGGCCCAATACAGTCTCTCTTTCGGACTCGGTGTAGTTTTTTTTTTTTTTTAAGAATAAGAGTCGGCGTGGGTACCAGGGTTTTTTTTTGGAGGGTTTTTGTGCAGGATGAAGTTTTCTGCTTACACCCATGCATACTTCTTATATTTACATATTGGTTTCTATTACAAAGTGAAGCTGACATCTATTTTAGTATTAAAAAAAAGTTATAATGCGCTTAATCTTATAAAGATAGTTTTAACTTCAAGATCTGTCAAATTAGCTGTAAACTATGATTCAAACAGTTGAAACTATATATTCCATGAATAACATATTTAAAAGAAAAACTGATAAATTTTAAGATTAATTTAATGTAAAATCGAGTTGTCAAAATTACAAGCTAAATTTCACGCATTTATTTTTGATATTTTTTTATCGATAAAATTGAGAAAAATGAAATTAAGAATTTCATCGTTGTAAAGCAGATTGATTTCAACGATCTAATTCAAGTTAATTGAACAATTTTAAAATTAAACTTACTATCTTTATCAGATGTTGTTTGGGCAGCTGATGAAAAGGTTACTGTTGAGGATAATTGTGTTTTAGATGCTCCTTTTACTGAAGAGGGGATATATAGGGCAATTTTTGAAATGGTTGCTGATAAGACAGCTGGTCCAGATGGATTTCCAATTCGATTTTATCAACATTTTTTACCTTTGTTTAAGTAAGATTTGCTTGTTTTATTTTTGAAATTTTATCATGGTAATTTAGAGATTTCTAAGTTTAATAGAGCTTTTGTTTGTCTTATTCCCCAAAACTGCAAAGTCTGATCTAGTTTCTGAATATAGGCTAATTAATTTGTTAAATTGTATTTATAAGTTTTTTTACTAAAGTTCTTACTAATCGATTATAACTTATTTTTAGTAGGATTATAGGTCCCAAACAAAATGTATTTTTTAAGAGTAGATTTATTTTAAAAGGGTGGTAACTGCTCATAAAGTTTTACATGATGTTCATCATTCTAAGAAGCAAAGGGTTTTGTTAAAGATGATTTCCAAAAAGCTTTTGATTTTGTTAATTGGTCATATCTTCTAATTATCAATTTTTGACAGAGAGGATTTTCAGATAGATGGGTGGGTTGGATTTCTAAATTATTATGGGGGAGGGGGCATGATTAATATTATTATTAATGTGTCCCTAGTGATTATTTTGAATGTAGGCGGGGTACGTTAGGATGATCCATTATCTCTATATTTTTTTATCCTTGTTGCCGAGGGACTTAGGAAGTTACTTACACAGGCTATATTATCTAATTATATCAAAGTTTTGGGTCCAATTCTTCCTTCTAGTCATCAAATTCTTAATCTATAATATGCTGATGATACGTTAATTTTTCTATATGTTGATCAGTTAATGCTTGAGAAACTTAAATGGATCTTCATTGGTGCACGCGCGCTCGGAGGCGCGCGCGGGGCTTTTAAAAGTTATATTACCCTTATGCTACTTTGGTTCGGCTGCAAGCGCACGGCCTACGTTGGTATAGTAAGGGGTCGATCCGCAGAGAATGAGGTAATTGTTGAGTTTACACTGCTCGGGTTTCTAGATGTATAAATAAATAAAATGGAGGTTTGTTCTGGTTTTTAGTGACAAATGTAAAACAAATTAAATAGAAAATAGTAATTAAATATTTTTGTGTTTTGGTTTTTATAAAATAGTAGTTCTTAGAGATACAGGTCGGATCCACTCAGATCTGGACCATACGACCTGTATGCACAAGCATACGGTCCGTATGGACACAGACAAGTCATGGCTATTCCTAAAGACTGGTTTCTTCTCTGGTTGCGCGAATCATAACCGGCCACTACTTGGTCAATGAACCTCAAATGTCGCTTCTTGCCCCCTAGTTAGAGTATGGTCAGACGGAATTCCTAAGTTCCTTAAACCTCAGTTGTCGCTTTTTGGCTTAGATTACTTAGATAGAGTGCATGGTTTCCTATAGGCACGCTCAGATCTCTCGATCTGAGCGGAGGTTCAACATTTCGGGTATAACCTGATCTATCCTTTCGGGTCTTGGATCTACCTATTGTACTTAGAAAGAACCCTTTAATAAACTACCAAACCTTGTACGGTAGTTGGCAATAATACACAGCATAACAATTACAACCATTGATTCAAAGCAATCTTTAATAAATACTCATAATTCGAGTTTCATATTCTAGACCCCTAAAAAACTAAAGTACTTAGTCGCTCATTACGGCATATAAAAATACAGTAAGATACAGAGAGCTAAGATAAATGATATCCTATAAAAATATATCTAAACAACAAAGAATACAATAAAAAGAGATAATCAAACTCTGGATGCTGCCCTGTTCTGCTTCGATCCTTGCCTCATCTCAGGACTCCGGGCTGCCGATGTCTCGGGTCGCCTTTGAGATTGGCCGGTGGCTAGGGTTTGTGGAGACAGAGTGGAAGAGGTGAAAGAGAGGTGGAAATGGTGGCCAAAATGAAGCCCATGAAACTCTAGGCTGCTGGTGGATTTATAGGATGGGAATCAGCCAAGTTGGTAGGGAATCGCAGCATTAACTAGCTGCCTTCTTTGGAGATATTTTCCGAATAGAGCTCATATGGCTTGTATGCAGGTGCATACGGGTCGTATGCTCTATGTAGATGCGGCATGCGACTTTAATTGGTCCTGTGGTCCGTTGGTTGGCGTTAAAGCTCGGTCTAGGACCCGATTCCGTAATTTTTTGGCTTGATATCCCTGAGATAAGCAACAGACCAGAGCAAAATCAAATTTAGAAAATAAATATGCATATGTAATAAAATAAAATATGAGATTTGAAGTTTTAATCTATTTTTAGGTATAATCATGGGTCAAAATATGTATATAAATGCGTGACATCAAATCCCCCCAAGCTAGAATCTTGCTTGTCCTCAAGCAAAGTCTAGTCCTATTAGTGTAAAGTATACCTAATCCTAGATATAGACTCCTGATACTTAATGGAGTGAGGAAACAAGTATCTCAGATTCAAGTGTGAATCAGCCGCGGTTGTCCTTCTTCACCTCACGGGACCTGGGTTGAAGTACGGAGAAAATAGACCGAGCGACTTTTGAGCCAGAGATTTTTCGACTTTCAATATTTAGGACCCTAACTCCTTTCATCATGGTATGTCCCAAAAGAAAATTAATTTTATGATCAAAAGAACAAATACAACGACTTAGCCTAAAAATATCTTCCATGATGAGACTATCCAAATCTCATAGGTTCAACAACCGATTCCCGCTTCTAAAACCCAAACTAAAGTGTAAAAATCCAAAAATTTCTTAAAAATAGATTTAAATTAAGGGACTGAGTTATTATGTTCTTGTTTTACACTGAACAATACACTATGGCTTGATTTACTCATGTTGTTCAAGGTATATATTGCATGCATTCACTCATAGCTCGAGGAGCCAATGGAGTGTCGACCACTCAGTTATTTTATTAAAGTAAAAAATATATTTTATTATTTTATTTTTATATTTTATTTATTTATTTGTTGGACTTTTACGGCTAGTTTAAACTTTAGAAGCAGGACCCTTACTGTTTAAACTCTTTCGAGTGCTGGACAACCCCGTCAGGCAAGGCATAACGGTCATGTGGGTATTCCAATCCTTCTAATAAGAAATAAAATACATTTAAACGCTTTGACATACCAAAATGTTATTCGAGCATCCGATTTAGGTCCTAAATTTTAAAAATTATGCTTATCTAAGGGACTAGACGCTACAGGTTTATCTCTCGATTTCAACGCTCTGGTCCGTATGGTTATGACAACCGAACCGCACCAATCACAGAGTGATCTCGAGTACCATATTTCCTCATAACATACCTAAATGTAGTTCTAAAATGCATGTTATATGCTAAGGAAATGAAAAAGGAAAAAAAGTACGAAAAATAACTAAAAAAACAAAAAAAAATTGGCATCTCGCCCACACTCAGACAACCCAAAGAGAAAAATCTCGAAAAAATCCATAGAAAAACAGTCAAACAGTCAGATAATCATGGTCATGGTCAAACAGACAAGATATATTGATGCATAAATCACAAAAAAACATGACTCAAAAGTGTCCCTACCCTCCTCCCCCAAGCTAAATCATGCATCGCCCTCGATGCATGATATTTGAGGTGTAAAAAAAATAAGAGAGAGAGGATAGGGATGCAAACTAAGGGCTCAATGGCCCTGATGAGGTGAACCTTGACTAGGTCCCGCTGATGGGTCGCCGCCCATTAACCAATCCGTCCAAGTCTGCTCCCACTGGTCAAATCGGGAGTCGTACTTTGTCATCTGGGTGTTGTACGAGTCTATCCGGGCACCCTACATCTAGACCTCGAGCGGAGGGAGCCAATCTCCGTGCTCAGGGAGTCGAGTCGTCCATCAATGGCGTCGAACCTGGTGTTGTAGTAGTCCATGTCCTCATGCTGATGCAGGCTAATGCCCGGTAGATGCTATAATATGTCCTGCATGTAGGGGTCGGGAGTAGGATGACCAGTGGTTGGGCGCGAGGATCCGAGGGCTGAGGAGCTCGGGACATCCTCCATCGCGACGTCCGTCGATGGTGCAGAGGGTCGACGGGGTGGTACGTCCGCTGGAGCACCCATGATGTACTCCAGCTGCCATGTCCGATCGTCCCCAAAAGAGATGGAGGAGTGGATCGGCAGTTCCCGCTCCGGCATGTCGGCGAAGACCTAGTAGTATCTCGCTCTGCGCCCAGTCAATCGCCTGGAGATCCTGATAAGTACGAGGCGCGAAGGGCCTTGTCATCCATAACTGGTGGGGTCCTGCAGATGTCCTCCCCGCCAAACTGGGTACCCAACCTGTGACCAATTTAGGTCATATAGGATCCCATGGTGATGATGCTGGTGGATCTCAGATTGGTATTGAGCCTGAGCTAGGGGCGGACCATGCACAACATCAGATCTGGCCGATGTATCTCATGGTCCCGTAGGATCATGGTGTCGATAAGCTGGAGGTCCTCGTGTGTGACCCGAATGATGGACTCACCTCGGGCGTAGATCGTGTGTCCGGGATCCTCTGGATGCAGCGGAGCACGGGATGGATGATGAGGTTGGACTTGAAGCCCTATTGGCGTCCAACTCCTCTATCGAATATCCTCTAAAGGATATCCTCCTGTGCCATCTCCCCTCTGTAGACCGCCTCGTCCACTTGAGGGCTCGAGTGGAGATGGAACCACTCCCGTAGCTGGTCGAGATTGTCCCTACGAGTGGCTCCCCCGAGCCTAAACTTGATGTATCGGCCATGTCGGTTGTCCTCTATCATACGAAGGGATGAGAGAAACTCGATCGTGTCAGTCTTCGTGCGCGGGGAAGCTATCCTGGATGGTCCAGAAGGGGACAGTGAAACTGACTCTGCCCGTCAGCCTGTAAACTCCTCGCGGACTCCTATACTATGGAGGAAGGTGAATTCAATGCTGCGAGTGCTCTCGTACGTGCGGCTCGTCATCTATGGGAGGTGATCGAGCATATCCTGAACTAGTATGTGGCCGTATGTCTGCTCCAGTGATCTCCCGGGTGGTACGTATAAACCTGAGTCATGAGAGGACTCCCCGAGTCGTACCACTCCACGGATCCATCGCGGGTACTTCTTCCTTCCTGGGGCCCATGGGGGTGCTGGTGTGTCTCATCTCCCCCTCGACTGCGTCCCAGTCGACTGAGCCCTCTGTACTATCATCAGACTTCCTTATATAGGTCCTAAACCGTGTACTGTATTGAGATATCATTGCTGTACTAATCTGTTTTCGGGTGGTGTCGTATACACTAGATTTAGTACATAAATGCTTGGTTCGTGCGTAGTGTCTGTTTGGTATTGATTTGAGACGTGTTTGGGTCTTAAGACCAGATAGAGGTCAAGGATTCGGTCACAAGAGTGGATTGCTCTGGCCGAGACCGTATACGAGTCGTATGGGGCTGTATACGGTCCGTATGATTTCAAAAACCATGTGATTAGATTCAGGTTCTAGATTCACAGAAGATTGTTTTGCATGCAAGCCTAATTACTTGAGATTACTATAGAGAACTCATCGAATGACGGGATTTCCGAATGATGGGTGCGACGGCGGTTCTCGTGTCATGTTCCTTCACCGACGACCTTCCTTGGTGCTTGCTCGGTTGTGTGGAGGCTCGGCAACAGTGTGAAGGCAGTGAAGAGAAAGGAGAAGGGATTGAGAGTGAGAAGAATGGTGAAGAAATGGAAAGAAAAAGAGGAAGAGGATTTAGAGATTGAGAGGGAGAAGAGTAGAGTTGAGAAAATGAAGTAAGAAGGAGAGAGAGGGATTTAAATAGGGGTAGGGGCGGTTTGGAGAGTGAGGAAGCGGGTTGAATGGGAGGTGGGAGAAGAAAAAGGCTGAAAAGACGCCTTTGTACCTCCAACGGTTACTTCATACGGCCCGTGTGCAGGGGCATACAGATTGTATGCAGCAGTTGGCACGACAAAAATATGCTAAAAACACGAGAAATAAACTATGCATGCAATAAATGATAAAAAAAATAATACTACAAAACAAATTGTTCAACCACAAACATCCAAAAATCACAAATTATTTAAATAAAAGTTCTTGCAAACAAAATTCTTTCATGAACTTGGATTTCCCTGCTCGGGACCCAACTACTCCTCATCTGATGAGATATCGATGATCTCGATCCTCCATGTCTCCCGACGGCCGAATGATATCGGTGCTTGGATCGGGAGGCACATATCAGACGAGCGTTCCTGCTTCCATAGGTATACATCCGGCTCTTGGGTCTCCTTGCCCGGTACCTTACAGATGAACCCGCACTCTATGAGATAGTTCATGTCAAAGTTTGGGGTATATAGTACCATCAAGTACCTTGAGACATCTAGGATTAGCATGTAAGCCAAGGCCGTGGGATAGGTAGCAGCTGTGATGGTCCCATCTTTTTTCATTTCTTCTCTAATTTTCATCCAGTGGCGGACCATGTGGAGCATCAGATCGGGCCGCTCCAATTCGCCTCTAGGGTCCAGCATAAGATCCAAAAGTTCCATCTCTTCTACGGTCACCTTGTCCGTATTTTCGCTTCGTGCAAAGATTGTCAGAGCAAGCGCTCTCTGAATGCAGCGGACAACTACATGTTTGATGGACTAGGCTTTGTACTCACCTTGCCCACGGTGCCCTATTACGGACTCCCAAAAATCATCTACACGGTATCATCTGTTAAACCTTCTTTTATCATAAACTGGTCCTATATAGAATCCAAAGAAAATCCGTAGTTTAGTGAAACCTACCGCGTGGTACCTATTTCCTAACTAGAAGAGCAGGCATTGAGTACGCCCTGGACCTTCAATGTATTTTACTGATGAGAAGAATTCTACAGCTAGGCGCGGGCTTGCCATGAAGTTGCATCTAGTGATCCAGAACAAGGGGCCTATGCTAGCGCGCTGAGTCATGGTTGCGAAATCACTGCCTACACCGAGACTGTCAATCGCGTTGAGGTCAAAGAGTAGTGTAGGCACGAACGCACATATATGTTGTCTCTGAAAGTTGCTCAGTCTTTCTTCCAAAGTTAGCGGGGTCATGTAGATTCTAGCGGGGTTTGACATGTTCTGGCTTGGCTCTGGTGTTGTACGACTCGTATGGGTCCTTGTATGGCCTGTATGAGGCATCAGGTAGGCTGCAATGGGGTGAAATTTGTGAGAAGAGGGGTAGGTGTTGTATTTTGAATCTTATAAAGAGTGTTGATTGCATTTTGGAGAGGGAGGTAGAGGTAAAAATGGGAGAAATTATGAATTTATTGATTGGAGATGTGTTTCCTTTTTTTGTTTTCTTTCCATTTTTGTTATGTCGACTTATCATATGGGCCGTATGCATGCCCATACGGACCGTATGCGTGTCGATCGATTTGGCCTTCTCTTATTTCTTCCTCTTGAGATGCTGCCTGTTAATTACTAACGCCAGTTCTCTCTATCGGCCCTTCTCTTCATAATCTTTTTGTAATATTATTTGTGTCTTCAAAGAAAAAGTCGCTTGGGTTACCTCCTAAGAAGCGCTTTATTTTAGGTCTCAAGCTCGACCCTATAGTGCAAACTCTAAAAAATCTTAAAACCAAACCGGAGAGTTGTCGGGCTTCTTTGCTCTCCGGGACATCAGAAAAATAGAAAAAATATTTGGGCTGCCTCCCAAGAAGCGCTTTATTTTAGGTCTCAAGCTCGACCCTTCTTACTTCAACTTTCTGGTAGGACCCTTATAATACCTGGTTGGTCTCAGGTTTGCTGGGAAGTTTGCCTCGGTCTGCTGAGGTTGACGCATAATTAGGATTTGCATTCCCAACTTCCCTCGCATTTAGCTTGGTGAGCTGAGCGCTGATGGCTTACATCTGTTCCAGCATGACTTGATTCATTTTCTCTTGGCCTTTCATGAACTCAGTCACAGCTGGGGCAACGTATGTGGGTCTCTGTTGGTTAGACTGAGGCCTGTTGCCCTAGTTCGGGAAAGAAGCGTTTTGGTAGAAATTACGGTTATCATTCCTAGAAGCTTGTTAGAACTGTCGGTTTCCTTGGTTATTCTGATACGAATTCTGGTTGTAGTTGCCGTAATTCACTGAACCTTGCCGACCTTGAACCCATTTCTGGAATTCAAGTGAATCTTTTCGATAGGGTTTGTATGGTGAATTTATCATAAATGGAGTTTCGTTGTTGACGGAGTTGTCTTGTTGTGCCCCTTCATCAGGTTGTGCCAACGGGCACTCCTTATAGCTATGTCCCTCATCTCTGCAGAGGTCGCAAGACGTCGGCTGAAACTGTTCTATAGACTTCACTTGTCGGCTCTGCTGGACCTGCTTTTGTAGTGCATCAATCCTGGTTGAGAGTGTCGAGAATTGATCAAGTTCGATTCTTCTGCCACTGCCACCTCCTATTCGGCGGTTGTGATCCATCCCATTGAACTCTTGTGCAGCCAACCGGTCAAAGAGCCTCAATGCTTCATCGGGCTCCATTTGCATGAAGTTGCCTCCTGACGCATAGTTGACCAGCATGCGATTGCTATCCGTTAGGCTTTGGTAAAATCCTTCCATAATCATCCAGTCCGGGATGTTGTGGTGGGGACACGAGTTCAATAATTCCCCGTACCTTTCCCATGCCTCACTCATAGACTCATCGGCCACTTGTCTAAATACCGAGATTTGCGATCTAATCTTAGCGGTCCTCTTGTGAGGAAAGAATTTACTCAGAAATAGATTAGAGAGATTGGCTTAGGTACCAACTGAGTCTCTGAGAAGTGAATTAAGTCATCTCTTGGTTTTGTCCTTTAAGGTAAATGGGAAAATAGCTAACCCGATGTAGTCTTCGCAGGCTCTGTTCGGCCGGACCGCTCCTAAACATTGAAGAAATTTTTGAATGTGGTCGTGCGGGTCTTCATGTTCCAACCCGTGGTAGTAGTTATTTTGCAGGATGCCGATGGCACTCACGCCATAACTTGGGGGTTCTCCGGTTAGATGGGGAAGTCTGATCGGGCCCCTCGCGTCGGTGGCTCATGGTGCTGCATAGTCCAGCAGCGTCCTTAGCACAAACTGCTCTTCACTAGCTCCTCCCAGTGGTGGATCTTCACCGTTGCCGGTGTGATCCCTTCGATTCCCGACTCCATCAGCTTGATTGTCCATGATGTGTGTCGGGGTTGAGAGTTGTTCTAAAACAGGAGAAGATCGGCATGTGTCTAGTATGATCTTCCCAATCTTATCTGGTAGTCTCTTATTGGAGGGAGTTTTTCCGTTTAGATCCTGAATCAGAAAAAGAATAAAGAATAAAAAGAATTGAAATAAAAATAAAAATCTAAATACAAAAACAAAATAAACTTAACAATTGCGCTGTCGCCCCGACAACGACGCCAAAAATCTTGGTGCGCGCGCGCTCGGAGGCCTGCGTAGGGCTTTTAAAATTCATATTACCCTTACGCTACTTTGGTTCGACCGCAAAGCGCACGACCTATGTTGGTATAGCAAGGGGTCGATCCGCAGGGAAGGAGATAATTGCTGAGTTTACACTGCTCGGGTATCTAGATGTAAAAATAAATAAAGGGGGGATTGTTCTGGTTTTTGGTGGCAAATGCAAAACAGATTAAATAGAAAACAGTAACTAAATATTTTTATGTTTTGGTTTTTATAAAATAACAGTTCTTAGTGATACAGGTCAGATCCACTCGATCTGGATGATACGACCCGTATGCACAAGCATACGATCCGTATGGACACAAACAAGATACAGAGAGCTTTAATAAATATCCATAATCCGAGTTTCATATTTTAGATCCTTAAAAAACTAAAGTACTTAGCTGCTCATTGCGGTATATAAAAATACAGTAAAGATACAGAGAGCTAAGACAAAGGATATCCTACAAAATATATCTAAACAATAGAGAATACAATAAAAAGAGATAATCAAACTCTAGATGCTGCCTTGTGTCAGTCCTCTGCTTCGATCATTGCCTCCTCTCGGGACTCTGGGCTGCCGATGTCTTGGACCACCTTTGAGATTGGCCGGTGGCTAGGGTTTGTGGAGACGGAGTGGAAGAGGTGAAAGAGAGGTGGAAATGATGGGCAACTGGCGGATTTATAGGATGGGGATCGGCCAAGTTGTAAGGGAATCGCGGTATTAACTCGCTGCCTTCTTTGGAGATCTTTTCCAGATAGAGCTCATACAGCCCATATGCAAGTGCATATGGGTCGTATGCTCTATGCAGATGCGGCATGCGACTTCAATTGGTCATGTGGTCCATCGGTTGGCGTTAAAGCTCAGTCCAGGACTCGATTCCGCAACTGTTTAGCTTGATATCCCTGAAATAAGCAACAGGCCAGAGTAGAATCAAATCTAAAAAATAAACATGCATATGCAATAAAATAAAATATGAGATTGAGAGTTTTAATCTATTTTTAAACACAATCAGGGGTCAAAATATGTATATAAATGCGTGACATCATTCATAACTTTTCAAGGTTTGTTTGGGTTATAAATTAATTTCTCTATAAAGAGTTAATTTGGTTAATCTTACTTATGTGCAAGCATCTTTTTTTATTTAATTTTTAATTATATGTTAGGTAATTACCATTTAAATATCTGGGGTTTCAGGATCATTGGAAAAGGCCTAATAGAGAGGCTTGGTTGGGATTAATACATCGTATACAAGGTACTTTGGATTCATGAAAGGGTATTTTTTTTCTTGAGAAAGTAGGGTTATTATGCTTAATGTTGTTATATCTGCTTAGCATCTTTACTACTTTTCTATTTATAGAATTCCTAAATGGGTTCTACACAAGATTGATTTTTTACATCGTCGTTTCTTGTAGACCGGTGTGGATTCTAGATTATCAAAAAAATATTTTTTAATTGGGTGGGGGGCTATTTGTTTACATAAAGTGCATGATGCTTAGGTATTTTAGATCTTAATCAAATGAATATAGCCTTGTTGGCAAAGTGGATTTGAAATTTTTTAATGCTGATCATTCTAGTCTATGGAAATTACTGATTCAAGTTAAATATAAACGGCTTACAACTAGAAAATTTTCATTTTGTGTCTAATATTTGAAAAATTCTACCTTTTATGCATATAGGATGTGAAAGTTAGTTGAAAATGGTAGTGATACTTTATTTTAGCATGATATTTGATATAATAATTTTTTTTTACAGTTGCATAACCTACAAATTTGGTTAGCATTATTTTTTTTAAATACTGAGATGACAATGTTATATATACTTTTTTCTCAAGTGTGCTTTGAAAAAAAAATATTTTTAACATTCATTTGATAAAGGTTTCATCCTTTATTCATCATAATTAAAAAAAAAATCTTACCATATTCATTTTGACTACGAGAGCAAATATTTTTTGATAATTTATATCATCAGTTTGAGTAAAATCTTTTATAACTAATCTAATTTTATACATTTCAATGATACCATCACTATTGTACTTAATTTTATGAAGTCGTTTGCATCCTACAATTTTTTTTACTTTTGGAAGTGAGATAATTTCCTAAATTTTATTTTTTTCTAATTTATATCATCGGTTTGAGTAAAATATTTTATAACTAATCTAGTTTTATACATTTCAATGATACTGATGTACTAAATAGTTTCTTTGATTTATCTATTTGTAAAATAATATTGAATTTTATAATTTACCTTGTTTGAGTTTTGTGCAGGGATTAAAATATAAAATGGATTAGTACACAAGAACCAAGACTAATGATGAGATACAAGAGCTTAATCAAGACTGTATTAGATCTAGGTTTAGTTAGACACAAACTGGGTTGAATTAGTTAAGGTAATTGAGCTTAAACAACAAAGAAAAATGCTTCTACCCAAACTGTTATAATGGTTTAGTAACCATTATAACGGTTCATCTCAATACTAAAAAATATTCTAAGGCAGAAAAATTCTCAAAGAGCCAGAGTAAATCATTGTATAACGGTTAAGTAACTATTATAACAGTTTAGCAAACCGTTATAACGGTTGATCAAATCGTTATAACGTTTCAACTCAATCAAGATCCAACGACTATCCTTTCTAAGCCGTTATAACGGTTCATGTCGAAAATAGTCTATTCATCTATTTCAGAAGATCTATTTTAAAAGGATAAACTCTCTCACTTATTGTTTTCTAATCTATCTATCTAAATTATTTTTCTCTGAGAGCTTACTAGTCATATACAAAGTGTGATAGATAAACTTAAGAGATAGAAACTCAAAACTAACAAAATTTTTGTTTAAGCTCAATCTAGCTCCTCTTCATTTTTCTAACTTGATCCTTTGTGATATACTCTTCTTGTAAACTGTTATTGAGCTGTAGTGCTCACTTGTATTTTGAGTGTGTTGTCACTCACCTTTGTTTTGAGTGTGTTATCACTCATCTTTTTGAGTGTATTATCACTCTTGTTACCGATAGGCTTGACAACCCATTTTGTATAAGGGACCAAGTTCTACAAGTGTAAAACTATTTTTTAGTGTTTCAGCTCAACCTAAATTGTTGGAGGTTGGGAGTCCCGGAGACGTAGGCATTGTAAGCCGAACTCCGTTATATCTTGTGTTTTTGTTTAATCTTTTCTTTTCTTTTATTGCTATATTCTCGTGAGAATTTAATTGAATTAAATTGTCTTTCGCTGTCATTACACTTGAACACTAAGCCCCAAACTAGTTTATATATTTCTACATTAGATTCTTTACAATCTTGTATTATTCTTGTCTTAAAGACCATCATTCTTAGTGGTATCAAAGTGATATCAGAGCAATAGCTTAGTTTTAATTATTTTATTTGTGATATTTTTTTGTCCAAGATGATTTTTTTAATGCATGTGAAAGAAGCCCCAACTCTAAGTCTTAATTGTAAAAATTTTAGCTTTTGGAAGAAATATATGGTGAATTATCTTAACATACTAGACCTTTGGGATGTTATCCAACATGGCTTTATACAACATTATGATCCTAGCAACCTTACATTGACACCAAAGGCCAAAGAACTGAAATCTCAAAATGACCAATATTATTTTAAATTCAGTTAGTGAAAGAATTATTATATTATTTGTTACTACCGAAATTATTAGTGAAATGTTAGAGACCCTATTGAATAGATTTGAGAGCAACTCTCAAATTAAAAGAACAAAACTAATGGGTTTAGAATTCGAATTTGAAAATTTTTGTATACAAGAAGGAGAGTCAATTGAGAATATGTATTCAAGATTAATGTATATTCTAAATGAATTTGATAAAATTGAAGAATTCTTGTCTAATTCTAAGATTGTAGGTAAGATTTTTAGGGCAATGTTAAGAAGACCAAATTGGGAGAGTATGATAAGCACTCTAAAAATAATGTAAGACACACTTGACAAATTTACACATGAAGAAGTATTTACTCATCTTCTATGTTTTGGGAAAAAGTTACGAAAAAATGGAGAGCTTATATCAAAGCTCAAAGAAACCGCACTTCAAACTCAAAAATCTCCATCGCGCTACTATTCGAGCAATATATCATCTAGTTTATTTTCTATGAACGATCAAATCATCACAAAGATTTTTGAAAGAATGCTTAATCCAGAGAAGGAGCACAATAAAAAGCGAGATGAGAAAAGAATGGCGTGCATATGCTTCCCATGTCATAAGAAAGGTCACACAACACACGATTGTTCCTTGGTCCTCCCACATAAGAAGAAGTAAACTTTGAGAGAATTGGTGTTATGCTAGCCGCAAGCAACCATGTTGAGAGAAAGAAGGATGAAATAAATTCACTCAATCTTGTCCTAATTGCGGAAGTACAGGAGAACTCATCTGTGGTAGATATTGATTAGATTATAGCAAGAAACAACATAACTGACTTGTACACATTGAAGATCCTACATGACATTGTCATATCTAAGAATATGAAGATGGACTCATTTGTATCTAAGGTATAATTTTCTCAAAATTTTAATTGCACAATCAAGTAGTACCTTGTACTACATCCATTTGGGATAATAGTGATGATGATCTTGCTGAGAATGATAAATTTTGTGTTGAAAATATAAATAATTTGAATGATGAGATTGAAATTAATTTTTTTATCTAATTTAGAGAGTCTTATTCATGATTCATCTTCTCAAAGAGAGATAATTGAGAGGCTTGAAAATAAAATTTCAGAATTCGAGTCAACAATCCAAACTTATGAGTATAAATTGAAAAATATGAAAAAGAATTGTCAAATGTACTTAGGTGAAATTATCACATTAAAAGTGTAAGTGTAAACTTTAGAAACTGAAAATAAAACATTAAAATCCTCATGTACTTCAACAAACATTATTTCAATGGATTTAGACGAGTTTGTAGGCCAAATGCCTAGCAACAAGTCGGATCTTGGATATAAGAAATCCTTGAAGACTTCAAATTGTCCTAAATCTAAAAAGAAATAAGGTCAAGGGTCGAATGCAAAAATTATGAAACCTAGTAATGCCAAATCTTTTAATAAGAAATATAATTATGCATTTCAATATAAGCAATTTGATAAAAATATTAACAAAAGACAAAGAAAATTTTAAAGCAACAATGCTATATTTTTCAATCATAGTTGGTCAAACAAAATATATTTTAAAGGACTCAATGGATGGTTTTATGATTTTAAAAATCAAAATTATTTTCAAACCAAATCTCAAAAATATAAGCATAAATGAGTTATTTCTCAAAATAAAAAAAATACTTCTAAAGAAAAACCCAAGACTCAAGCTCAAGGATTAAAAAAAACTACCAAAATACTTTTGTTAAAGGTAGTAAGAAGTCTCCAACATATATATTTTATAATTATTATTGTCATATTGGTCATATCTCACTTGATTATAAACTTAAAAAGAAAAATAACATCATAAATGTTATTTGAGTTCCTAAGATTAAAAATTAGATACATCAATACTTAATTTTCTCTTCAAACCGTATATTTCACATATTTAGGGGGAGTTAGCTATTTTTTTAATTAATTGCATTTTTTTCATTTATTATTATTTTATTTTATTTTTAGAAGTATTTTAAATTTTTTTATCTTATACACAGTACATACATTAAGGGGGTAATCAATTTAGGAGGATCTAAATTGAAATAACTTTTTTTATTCTCACTCTTTTGTCCGATTTCCAAAAAAGAGAAGATGTTTTTGGGTAAAATACACATATCATATGATTATGCACCCATGTATGTTTTGTAAATCGAAAAAAAGGGGAGATTATTGTACTAAACAATTTATCTGATTTGTCAATTTGTAAAACAACCTTAAAATTTTATAATTTGTCTTGTTTGAGTTTTGTGAAGGGATTAAAATGCAAAATGGATTAGTGCATAAGAACTAAGACTAATGATGGGATACAAGAGCTTAATCAAAACTGCATTAAGCCTAAATTTAGTTAGACTCAAATTGGATTGAATTGGTTAAGGTAAATTGAGGTTAAACAATAAAGAAAAATATTTCTGCCCAACAAACCATCATAACGGTAAATATCAATACTCAAAAATATTATAAGACAAAAAAATTCTCAAAAAGCCAAAGCAAATCGCTATATAACAGTTGATCAAATCGTTATAATGTTTCAACTCAATTAGGTCCAACGACTATCATTTCTATAAGGGATCAAGTTCTACAAGTGTAAAACTATTTTTTTTAGTGTTTCAACTCAACCTCAATTGTTAGAGGTTGAGAGTCCCGGATACGTAGGCATTGTAAGCCGAACTCCGTTATATATTATGTTTTTGTTTGATCTTTTTTTTCTCTCAATTTTTTGATTGTTATATTCTTGTGAGAATTGAATTGAATTAAATTTTTTTCCGTTGTCATTACACTTGAACACTAAACCCCAAATCGGTTTATACACTTTTACATTAAATTTTTTACAATCTTGTATTATTCTTACCTTAAAGATCATCATTCTTAGGTCCATTAGATACCATCACTATTGTACTTAATTTTATAAACTCATTTGCATCCTATATTTTTTTTTTACTTTTGGTAGTGAGATAATTTTCTAAATTTTATTTGTTCTAATGTATTCAATTCCTCGTATATTGCTTTGCACCATTTTAGATTTTGTGTAGCCTCAAGATAGTTACTTTAGCTCTTGTTCTTTTGATATTGAAGATAAGAGGATATATATTGGGAGAAATATTTTCATAAGATATAAATTTTTATATATGATACTCTACTTTACTTACTTTGTAGGTTATATGGTCCCTTAGTCTCGTAGATTGCTTGGAGTTATTATGGTTCTTCTTATCTCAACTTCTCCTTCATTGTTGTTTGTATTTCCTTCTATTTCATCTTCTTGAGTAGCTATTTCATCCTCTTGAGTGTTCAATTTGGTATTGTTGCCATGGATGTCTTCTTCTCTAATATCTAAAGTATCTAGACCATATAGTTGGGATAAAAACTGATTGGTGTAATTATTAATATTGGAGTTTATTTTAATTTCATGGTTTTTAAAGAAAGATTCATGTTAAATAAAAATTACATCTCTTGAAATATTTTTTTTATGTATGAGATCATCACATTTGTATCCCTTCATTTGTGAAGAATATTCTAAAAAAATAGTTTTATGGAATTTACATTCAATTTGTCTTTTTCTTCTAATTTTAACAGAACAAACACATCTAAATATTCTTAAATGATTAATGTTTATTTTTCATTGAAAAAGAATTTCCAAGGGAATTTTATTATCTATTATAAATCTAGGTAATCGATTAATTAAATAATTTACACTAAGAATAACGTCCAACCAATATTATTGTGATACATTATGTTAAAATAATAGTCTATTTACTTCTAGTAAGTGTCTATTTTTCTTTGTTCAGGTGTGTAAATACATGAGGTTTGATGTATAATTATTTTTTCTTCTTAAAATAGGATGAGAATTTATTATTCATAAATCGGTTCCATCATCAGATCTAAATACTTTTATTTTGTCATTATATTGTGTATCTATTATATTTATAAATTCAAGGGAACAATTAAATACTTTTTGTTTTGATCTTAATAAGTATAACTAAGCGGTTTTAAAAAAAAATCATTAATAAAGCTAACATAATATTTAAAACTGTTATATGAAGTTATAAGGGGCATACTTCAAACATCGGAATGCACCAAGTCAAATAATCTTTTGCTTTTACTATTTAGTAAGGAGAATAGAAGCCTAGTTTACTTAGCAAGTTTACAAATATCACAACTAATACATTTCTTATAAGAAAATTTAAAAACTACTAAGTACTTTATATGATGGATGCCCTAGTCTCTTGCAAAAAGTTTTGTTCTTGATTTTTATCAAAATACATAGTCTTTGTTGAGGTTTCAAAATATAGAGTCTATTTTCTATTATTCCTTCATCAAGCATTTTTCGGGTGTCTTGGACCTGAAATATAATATTATTTATAGAAAATACTACATCACAATTTAATTCATTAGTTATTTTTTATTGAAAGTAAGCTAGTCGAGAAATTATTAATATAAGACATTCTTAATTTTTGTAAAAAATACATTTAATTCTCCAATACCAGTTATTTTAGTTTTCATTCCATGACAACTTAGACATGTTGGTCTTATTTTGTTGGTTCTAAGTTAGACAAGAAACCTTTATTGTAAAATATACTTTTAGTAACCCCACTGTCTAGGATTATTTGGTCTTGTAAACTTAATTTAAAAGAGTTAAAACTCATACCATCCGAATTTTGGTGAGCATATCACATAGATAATTGTTGGAATAGGTATTGCATTGGATCCTCTGTGTTTGACCCGTTGGACCTGTTCCCCTCTTTATTTTCATCTGATTCCTGATTTATCGTATCTTGGACTCGAAAAGTCAAGTATTCTCTTCCTCCTTCTTTTCGCTGTTGAGGCAGTGCTTTATAATTTTTGCTCTCTGCCTTTTTTGAACCCTCGCTGTGATCAACCCACCCGTCCGGTCGAAGGTGAGGATGCAACCACCACCAACCCTCTGCCTTGTGATCCATTTTTTTACAGTATGAGCACTTCTCTTCTCCCCTCATTGTGCCTTTCCCTTTTGTGGCTAGGGGTTTCAAAAATGCTTTACTGCTAAGGCATGTGTCTCAACTCCCTTGTCTATTCTGACTTGAGGACCATTCATTTCGCTCATTCATGATTCTTCTTATTCAATCAGTGTTGAACACTATCTATTGATGGGAGGGAGAAACTAAGAAGAATTTGAGATCATATTTTATCATAGTTGTTGTCATGATTAACTAGCAACTTGAATACCCTTTCTTGATCATTTCTCTCTCAGATCTGTTCTAGGTCTATAACATCTAGCTGAAGAATATCAAGCTCATTATTTTTTTTTGCATTTCTTCATAGAGTTGGCTAAATTGCTTGTCCCCTTGCTTGATTTGTGCAATCCCTTGCTTAATTTTGAAGATGTGAGCATAATTGTCCTGCTTATCGGACCATTTTTGTAAATTTTTCCATATCTTTTGTGATGTAGCGGTTTCATGGACAAATTTCTCATCAATTTGAGGATCCATAAGTAGCAACATAAATTTTTTTAATTTATAAATTGTTTATATATATATATATATATATATATATATATATATATTATTATTATTTTTAAATTTTCAAAAATTAAAAACGGCTACCTCAAAATTATCATAAGAATAATGATTCCCACGACACATTTAATTAAAGTGATGCAACCATGACATAATGATGCTATCTTGTATCTCCCACTCTTCAACTTCTATTGATATGAGAGGTTTTGATTTGCTGGTATTTTATGGTCTTTGTTGGTATTCTAGAACTGATATGAATATATATATATACTGATAAGAACATAAAAGTGAAGAA
Organism: Schoenoplectus tabernaemontani; assembly: GCA_037127355.1. Lineage (NCBI taxonomy): Eukaryota > Viridiplantae > Streptophyta > Magnoliopsida > Poales > Cyperaceae > Schoenoplectus > Schoenoplectus tabernaemontani. The sequence continues at coordinate 12,928,401 of CM073754.1, read as the reverse complement.
AAATAGTTACTGATATAGATCTTTCTTTCCCTAGTATGGTTATTGATATACTGATTATCTGATACTGATCTCCTCCTCTCCTGTACCGTATGTCAGTATGGATCCCCTCATACTAGTATCTGATATATATGGGTATATGATGAAAAGATCAAACCCGATCTGCTTTGATACCAAGTAGAAATTTATAATACAAAGTATGATATGAGAATATTTATATTATTGAAAACTTGTAACCTTTACATGTACACTGTCGCTTGCTATATATACATCCTAATTTCCTAACGGTACACTAGTGTGTACCAACGATACATTGTAGATACGAACGACTCTATTCTAATTGAGTATGTAATGATTTGATCTGAGGTCCAATAATCCAAATACTATTCTAAGCTTTATTTACATTATCCTAAGCCTTATTTATTTACAGTTACTCGTATGTGTATACATAAAAAGGAGGATCACTTGACAATAGTTATATTGATAATCTTGACAATGGATTTTTAAATAAATATGAAAGATCTTAAAAATAGAAAAAAATTATAGATAAATTTTTCTACTTATAGAAATTTGAATCATGCAATTTCATGCAATTTCCTAAGTCTTATTTCATGTAATTTCATTATTATTTGATAGTTTATCAAAAACCGTTAAATTAAAATCATTATAAATTATATAAAATTTTGATGATCTTTTATGGACTATCAAACGACAATGAAATTTAAATCACTAGCAATACATAAGTAAAATGACATATCTATAATTTTTCTATTTTATTTTTTTTATATTTATTTAAAAATTCATTATCAAAATTGTCAACTGTCAAGATAATCCATTGTCAATTGATCCCTCCCTATAAATAAATCTAACATTTTATAAATATCTACCTAAAAAATGTATGTATTCTTTGGGTCTGCAGTTTGGAATGATCAGAATTTCTATCCTCCAATCGATTTTTTTTTTCCCGGAGAACAATAGTTTAATGTCTGTATCCATGTTAAATTCTTTTTGTGAGAGAACATAATTTAATGTTTGTAACTTGGTAGAGAACAATAGGGTATGTTTGGATCGTGCAAAAAATAGCGTAAGAATAGAGAAATTGAGAATAGTAAGTGAGAATAGTGAAAAAAATAGTGATTTTTCGGTTAGCGCGAGGATAGTAAAAAAATAATGTTATTCCAAATGGTAGGAATGTTGTTTGGATTGTTTGTTTGAAATAGTAACGGAAAGTTGAGAAGAACATCAATTATTTCATCTCCCCTCAGAAGAGTAGAATAACATTTATTCTCAATGTTCTGGAACAACATATTTGCGTTTGATTACACCGTTGCTATTCATATTCTGAGAACAACATCTATTCCGCTATTCTCGTGCCATCCAAACATATAGGTTTCCAAGTCTGTTCTTAAATTATAATAAATGTTCTAAAAGACACTTTTGTGAGGCAGCGCTGGAATAGGGCTTATTCTGCTAGGCGCGCAGCGTAGGACAGTTCTTTACTGAAAAAGAGTAGGCAACTTAGTTTTTTTATTTATTTTTATTAACGAGTATATATTCTCTTCTTTCACTTTTATTCTGAGCCGAGAACGAGAAACTCTAATCGACACATCGGACTGGGCGATTGACGATCTGAAGCCCTAAATTAATAAAAATTATGATATAATTAAAATATTTAAATTTTAATTTTTAATATCAGATAAAATTTCTTTAATGTATTAAAAATTAATCAGTAAAATTATTATTATTGATTAATAAATCAATAATACTTCTATCAATAACGGTTATTTTTTAAGAATAAAAATTAAAATTTATTTTGCATCATCATTGAGCTGATTTTTTTTATGATATAATATAATCAGAATTTTTTCGGGATAAATGGATGATCCGAAGAAGCTCGAACTAGATATTTTTTCCACCGAAATGTCGCACCATATTTAGTAAAAAAAAAAATCTGATCTAAAAAAGAAAACTCGAATTACGTTAGTCCGTTTAAAAATAGACACGATCATAGAATATGCAAAATAAATTTATTTTCTATTTTTAAAGAAAAAAATGGCCAGAATATTTCAAAAACAATCCTGATTGCCCCTTTATATATTCTCGGTATATTTTCTCGAAGCATCGATTCAATGGCTAACGGGACACCTATATTTTCTCGGTATATTTTAAAGTCCTCATCAATAGTTCAGTCCCGAATCTTTTTCTCCCCCTCTCGCAATAGGCTTTCGCTCCAGGAAACAAACAGCTCTGGAAGAGAGAGATATCGTAACCTAGATCAATGGCTAACGGGGATAACTACGGGTGCGTGACGAGAAAGGTTGTCAGCCAGCGTTGCGCTCCTGCGGAGGTCGTGCCTGGAAAGCATGTTTTTAGGTGTGAAAGGACGTTACAGACTCTGCGCGATTGCGTTGGGAGGTACTAGATTCGGAGCATTCGATTTCTTTGAATATTTTTGGAGTAGATAATGTTGTTGAGATGGTAATTTTACCTAGGAGTGGTTTCTGTGTATGTTCCTACCGAAATTAAGAATATGAGGACCCTTGCAAAAAGAGTTTCCAGAGAGATATCTGGTGTTCTAATTGCAAATAATGCAAATGCCTTTTTTTTTCCAATTTCGTGAACTTTACAATGATCAACCCTGTTTTTTGTTGTCATTCAAACGAAACAGTTAGAATAGATTGATCGGCCCTCTTTGGGATGAAATTACCTGTTCATGTTAATATGTCAAATTCTGCTACTTTCTCTTTGAATATGAAATGGTTTGAATACTCTTAATGAAATGTGTACCATATATAAGGAAATGAATATTGATCTTTCCAATAATCCAGATTTTGAAATATGAAATGGTTTGAATACTTTTAATGGAATGTGTATCATACATTAGGAAATGAATATTGATCTTTCCAATAATCCAGATTTTGAAACATGATCATCTTATATATTGGGAAATGTTTAGAAATCACACCTCAGCATTCATTGTAGTTATAAGTCTTGACTGTCTACCAAATAACTTATCCCTACTTTTATACCTTTAGTTTATGTTTTATAAAGTTTGGTGTTCCTTAATCACCATTTTCAAGTGTCTGAAATATTGAAACATGATCATCTTATATATTGGGAAATATTTAGAAATCGCACCTCAGCAACCACTATAGTTATAAGTCTTGATTGTCTGCCACATTGCTCATCCCTACTTTTAGATTTACCTTTAGTTTATGTTTTATAAAGTATAGGTGTCCCTTAACCACCATTTTCACGGGTCTGAACTATTGATGAGGACTTAACCCTTCACCATGCCTTGATTTGGCTGTGAAAAAGTATATTTTTAATCTAGTCATGCCTGAAAACATCTTTTACATTAGCTCAAATATTGTCTGGACCACCAGTCCATAAACTGATGAACCAATTTTACTCTATTTCATTGTCTCCAGGCCCACTGAAGTAATTGAGTCCCAGACTGACATAACAGAACATGAAATGTTTGGGGGTTCGAACTATCAGATACATGTCTCAATGGAACAAAGTAGCTCAAGTTCCAGCTCAAGAAACTGGGACATGGATGCCATACTGGAAGACATGCTGGAAGAGGATAATGTCATTGAGGGGATTGGGAGGATGACAGAGGGAATTTTGTGGATGACAGAGGGAATCATGGAGGGAGTTGAGAGAATCACAGGGGAAGCTGGGAGGTTAACAGGCAGCCCGTTTGGGTTCCCTTCTTTTCCTGGAAATGAAAGGGAGGAAAGAAGCCTCGCTATTTTCTCTTTTCCAATAATAGAGGAAGAGGAGGAGGTTGATGAGAGAGATGAGCATGAGATGCAAGAGCAGGAGCAGGAGTAGGAGCAGTTGTATACAAAGTTTGCTGACAAGATAAAGGATGTATGAGGTAGTTTTGTCAGAATATGGTTTATGGAGCTCTTCAGAAACACCATCTTTGTTGAGGATTGAAATCCTTTTTTTTTCTGTTCTTTTGGGGGATAATGCATCTTTTTGGTCGTTCAGATTATCAAATTTCTTTTCTAAAAATAGTTAAAAGAATCAATAAGATAGCATTATCCATGTGTACTTAGCTTGATCGTGATGGCTTTTTGCTCAGTGCTTGGTGTCGTCTGTTCTCACAGAAGTTTGAGCATGTATCTTTTTGGACAGCATTTATACAATTATGAGACTGGATGTGGAGAGAGCATGTTACTTTGTGAATGTCCTGTGTTCTCATTTAACATATGACTATTATATTTTATTATACCAAAGAGGGTAGCATGCATTTGACTCTAGAAGCAATGCCAAATGGGAATATCAGAACTGGAAACCAGACTGATTTCCTTGTGGAACCTTCGGGGACAAAATTGGAATCGCTTGAAACTGGCAACAATAATTTTTGCAATTTGGAATATATTATTTTATCTATATCTATACTATATTATAAAAAATGTATGCATTGAACTCGTCCATTAATGTTATTAGATAATGTATAATGATTAAAATATCTATATTTAATTTTTGATTGAGATTAATTTATTTTATAAAAGTGACGGTTCAAATTTCAGTCAAATTCATTTTTTTCTCATTCAATTTGCTATTTTTACCATACATTTATAGTAGGTTTAAAAAATATTGTATATCAAATAAATTAAACATTAACTATTATTAAATTTTAAATAAAAACAACTACGCATTATATAACTTTACTTAGAAAAGTAAAATTATTATATTTTGTATATTGTCTTTTATAAAATAATATTTTTTTTAATATAGTACATATTCAAATAAAATATATTATTTAATTATAATTAAAATAGTGTCAAATAAAAACAATTTTAAAATTAAAATGATTTATACAACGGGACAGATTCTATGTTAGTTCCAACTAATAGGCATGCAGGAGAAGGTTCTATTTTCTATGTAAAAGGAAAATCAACATTCCAGCTTTTATGTATTGTTCAGACTTGTCGTTGTTTTGGAACAAAGTTGTCCATAGACCCATAATAATGTTCAGGGGATAACTCGATCCGAAAATAAATGGGTCGGGTATGAATTTAATTTTTTGATCCGAATCGGGTCAACCCGACCCGACCCAATTAATTATATTTTTTTAAGTAATTTTGCGATTTAGTACTAATTAAAACTTAAATATACACTAATTAAAATTAATTATAAATTAATTAATATTTTATTGTTTAAAATTATATAAAAATAATTAATGAATATTTAATTATTTTACACGGATCAGATCGGGTCGATCCGTGACCCGTCGGGTCGGGTATGAATCAAGATTTTTTTACCCGAATTTAATTGGGTCGGGTTTGGATTGGGACAAAAAAATAATAAAATAATATGACCCGACCCGAACCCGACCCATTGACACCTCTAATATAGACTACTATATTGTTTGTGTTTTGCTATAGCTTTTTTTATATTGTAATGTTTTTATATTAAAATGTAAAAAATATCATTCTATTTCAATACAAAATATGATAACAAATAAAGTAAGAAGCAAATATAATTAATCAATTACTTTTATATAATAATAATATCTTTACTAAAAAATATATAATAAATTTCAAATTTGATAAATTATTCAGCAGAATGATGTATTTTAGAAAAGAGATATCATCAATTGTATAATTTTTAATATCACAAATGTGTTATGAATTTTAAAAAAACTTTAATATTTTTGTTACAATCTATCATGTCATGAAAAAAATTCTAATATATTTAACGATTCATATTTTCTCTCTAAAAATTAATTAATAAATTTTAATTAGAATACTTATATAATTAATAAGGAGTAAAGATATGATTTAATTATAAGCTAAATCAAGTAGAACTTTGATGGGAAACCAATTGAGTTATTGAGCTCAAATTTAATTTGAACTCGAGCTTGAGCTCTACATGAATAAGATAAAAAAAAAACTAGATTTCAATTCGGAGTTGGGTTTTGAGTTACAAATGCAAATCAGCTGCATCATCATTGATACTATCATTGATGTGGACTACAATATATATAAATAGATAAAGTAAAGTTAGCTTTTCATTGATGTTGTGAAACCTCATAAATTTTAAAATAATAAAATATATAAATATATAATTAAACATAATATGAAAAAAATACGTATAATCAAATCCTTAAAAAATATTTATTATGAAGATAAGATTTAAAATTTAAGAACAAAATTTGAAAATCAAATTAAAATTTATTAAAATATAAATAATTTAAATTCAAATTAAGTAGATGAAAAAAATGTTAATCCAGTGAAATTTGATGGAATAATTAACAACGATAATAATAAATATATTGATGATAGTTAATTAATTTAAGAACGTTGAATTAACAAAATATATATTCAAAGTTGAATTAAATAAGAAAATATCAATTAAATAATGGAACATCTAATTAATAAAAATCAAGATGAATATATAATCAAAAGAATATGAATTTATTGGATATGATGAGATTTTAGAATCAAATTAATAAGAACTTGAGTAAATTATTCAATTAAGAATGTTTGAGAAGCAAATTATCGCGCGATTTTCCGCACAGCTTCTACCGCAGAAAATCGAATGCGAGACCCATACTTATACTCCTCATTTTTCTCTCGCGCAATGATGCCCATCCCATCTTATGTCCGTCTCACACCCACTACCTTAACTTTCCCTGCCGAGACCCATCTCCTCCTGATATTTCCCTTCCTACTCGCCAAAATCAAAAGCATGTCTTCACACCTCCAGTTCCTTATTGCTCCCTCTCCCTCTCCTAGTTCACACCCAAAGCCATCCCCTAACTGGCTCCTCAAAATCATCAGTCTCCCTTTCTTCTCTCCTTGTTCCAATCAGCAATTCAGCAGACCCCCTTCAGCTCATTTCGTGGCTCAACAGCACAAACAAGTCCGGCGACGATCTCTCTCCTGGGCAAAGCAAGTCGGGCCAGATCTGGCCTCGCCGGCCATACCCTTTACCTTCGCCTCACGCTGGACCCGCTGCTGCCATCGAGTTCACCTCCCCTCACACCTAATCCGCTCACACTCACACTGACCATTTCATCTTATCCTGTCGCATGCATCTCTGACCCGAAGCCTCGCGAGTTCCGCCTCCCCCTCCTTTAAAAGTACTTCCCTGACCCCTCCTCTCATCTGGCATGTCCAATTTCTCATAAGTTGATACTTACACAAGAAAAACTGATAAGGAACAGAACTAAATTGTAAATGAAGTTTAAATCAAGGAATGGTCGGAGACACCACGGAGGTGGAGCCCAGCTCAGTCGTGCAGCAACGTTCTCGATCCCTTTAATTGCTTGATCCTCACTGGTAAACACTGAAATTAAATTCTACGCGTCTTAGGAAAATTGGTTCGAAAGTACATTTTCTTGATTTGCTCGGCTGTTTAATTTTCTACAGTTGCATCTTGTTTGATATATTGATCCATTTGGGCGGGGTCTGATTCTGGTAAAATTGGCAGATGCTTGATTTAGTCAAATTTGGGCAGAGGGTTTGAAACAGTTAGAATGAACTGATACTCACTTGGTATAATTTATGGTCCAGACTAGAAAAGAAAAATTAAATTTTAAGACTGGATTTAAATCTATATTGAGTAAATTTTAAAATTATTTATGTTTTTACAGTGGTTGTGGGATCCAAGATATAGGTATGTGATTTTTCTTGGAGATAATGATAGGTACAGTCATGTGTGATGATAAAGGTGTTTCGCCGCATCTGCATATGAATTTGGTAGTTGATTAGGATTTCATCAAGATTTAAGGTTTTTGGTTTTTTTTGGGTTTTATTTGTGAGTTTTGTTGCCCATTTCGATGGAGTCAGTCTTCGTCGATGCATGCATTATATTTATTTGTTATTTTGGACTGTATTGTCATATATTTATATTTATTATTATTTTGTTTATTCTGTGTGATTTATTTATTTATTTCATATAGTCTTTCGTACGTATGCTTTATCATGCGTACGTGATAAGATTATCACCGTAATTTTGAAGAATTATTTTGGGTGTGACAAATGTGGACTTCAATATATATATATATATATATATATATATATATATATAGAGTCTGGTTATGGTGCTACGCAATTAAAATTTGATCATCAAGGAGATTTTGATATGAAGATCATATTTAACGGTTTGGATCGTCCATTTAAATTTTAAAACATGAGATATAAGCGTGAAGTACGAAGTATTTTGTACGTGTTTTATAAAGTACATTAGCACACCTCTTTCTCTTTATATATATATATATATATATATATATATATATATAGAGTCCTACTATGGTGCTTTACAAAACACAGAGGCGTTGTGTGCTTTGCGTTCTATTTTTAATTTCAAGTCAGAAATAATCAATCTGAACCGTTCAATTTAATATTCATATCAAAATTTATTAGTAAACCAAATTTTATATTTTTTTTTATGAGGAGAAAATGACTTGATCTGAGAATTTTGATTCATCCAAAAATAACGATTTCCCCCTATCCAAAAAAATAGCAAATGAATTCTGAAAAATATAAAATTTGATTTACTAATAGATTTTGATATGGAGATTAAATTGAGTGGTTTGGATCGATCATTTCAGACTTAAAATTAATAATAGAGCGTAAAGTATACAATGCTCTTGTGCTTTGCAAAACACTATAGCCTAGTTTTATATATATATAGAGAGAGAGAGTAAAGCTAGCGTGCTCCTAGGAGCAGAAAGCTCCTCCATGATTCTAACTCAAAAAATATAACAAATGATCTCTAAATTTTGATTTATCACTCTCATTAAATTTTTCATATTGAAATCTTATGAGGTACAAAATTTTGGAGTGTTCTGAGTTTTCTATGTCGTTCTTTTCAATTTTTAAACATAATGTACAAACATTGGATATTTTATTATTATTTTTAAAGTTGATTTTCAAAAATTAAAAAGAGTGATTTAAAAAATTTGAAACACTTTAAATTTTTGTACCTCATAAGATTTCAATATGAAAAATTTAATGAAAGTGATAATTTAAAAATCATTTGATATATTTTTTGAGTTAGATTCACGGAGAGGCTTCGTGCTCCTTGGAGCACGTTAGTTTTATACAATATATATATAAGTGAAGTTATGGTGCTTCGCGAAGCACACCAAACTTCTCGTGCTTCGCGTCCGTATTTTGAATTTGAAAGTTCAAATGACCGATCTAAACCGTTGAACATCATCTTTCTATTGAAATATCTTTGGACATCAAATTTTATATATTTTTATTTTTTTTTCTATTTTTTAAATGGGTACAAAGTTTGTTGATCTAACAATTTCTGTATCATCCAAAACTAACGATTTTGTACCCATCCAAAAAATAGCAAAATTTTTCAAAAAAATATAAAATTTGATCTCCAAAGATAGCTCGATATGAAGATCATGTTCAACGTTTGGATCGACCATTTAAACTTTTAAATCTGAGATAAGGACATGAAGCACGGGAGTTTTTGTGCTTCGCGAAGCACCATAGCCTCACTATATATATATATATATAGTTTGTCTAGTATGCTTTCGTTAGCATTTCAACCGAAATGCTAACGAGTCAAATTTTAATTTTTCATGTTCATAATTTTAATTTAATCAATAAAATTTGTATATCATAATCTTAGGGTTTGCTTGGTACATGGTGGAATAGTAAAAAGTTTGAATATAAAAACTATTCCGACGAATTAATTTCCCAAACACATTTTAGACTAAGTAGAAGAGTGCTAATCCGGTATACCAAGTTATAGGTGGTATATCGGATTAGCACTCGTCGGAATAACGATTATTATTTGATTATGTTATATTATATTATTATATTATGATTATGATTTATGATTATGTTATGATTATGATTTATTATTATATTAATATAATGATTATTATTATTATATTATATTATTATAATCATAATAATTATTATTATATTAACATCATTGTTAGTATTATTAGTATATTATAATATTATGATTTTAGTATTATATTATGATTATAAATATGATTATATTATTATATTATTATAATTATGATTATTTATTATTATATTATTATTATAATTATTTATTATTATTATTATATTATTATGATTATAATTTTATTATTATTATATTATTATATTATGATTATGGTTATATTATTTTTGTATTATTATGATTATGACTATAATTATTATTACTTATTATATTATATTATTATGATTATAATTATTTATTATTATTATATTATAATTTTTCTTATTATATTATTATATTATTATGATTACGACTATGATTATTATTATCATGATTATGATTATTATTTTATTATTATTTGATTATGTTGTATTGTATTATTATATTATGATTATATTATTTAAATTATGATTGTTTATTATTATATTATTATATTATTATGATTATGATTATAATTATATTTTTTATTATTATATTATGATTATGTTTATATTTCTATTATATTATAATGATTACAACTATGAATATTATTATTTATTATGATTATGATTATGATTTATGATCATTATTTTATTATTATTATTATTATTATTATTATTATATTATCATTATTATTATTACTATTATTATTATTTTTCTATTATTATTATCATCATCATTATTGTTAGTATCATAATTATTCATATTTTAACTATTATGATTAACAACTGCCAAACGATATTTTCGCTCTTCCGAATAGTCAAGAATAACACTTTACTACCACTCTTCCAAAAATATACTATTTTATCACTCTTCTAAGGCTATTCCTTGATTTTCCAAACAAACCCTTAGGGTCCGTTTGGCAAATCAAGGAATAACTTTGGAAGAGTGATAATTTTGGAAGAGTGATAGAATAATATTTTTTTTTAAATAGTGGTAGAAGAGTGGTATTCTTGACTATTCGGAAGAACGAAAATATCATTTGGCACTTGTTACTCAGAATAGTTAAAATATGATTAATTATGATACTAATAATGATGATGATAATAATAATAGTAAAATAATAATCATAATAGTAAGATAATAATAATAATAATAAAGTAATAAAAAATAATCATAATAAATAATAATATTATAATAGTAATATAATAATAATATAAACATAATCATAATATAGTAATATAATAAAAAAATTAAAATTATAATCATAATTATAATAATATAATAATCATAAATAATCATAATTTTAATAATATAATCATAATCATAATCATGATAATAATAATTATAGTCATAATCATAATAATATAACCATAATCATAATCAAAATAATATAATAATAAAAATATAATCATAATCATAAAAATAATTAAAAATAATAATAATAATAATAATAAATTAATCAAAACTATAATCAACATATAATAATATAATACAACATAATAAAATAATAATAAAGTAATAAAAAATAATCAGAACAAATAATAATATTATAATAATAATATAATAAAAATATAAACATAATCATAATATAGTAATATAATAATAAAAAAATTATAATTACAATCATAATTATAATAATATAATAATAATAAGTTATCATAATTTTAATAATATAATCATAATCATGATAATAATAATTATAGTCATAATCATAATAATATAATAATAAAAAGATAATCATAATCATAAAAATAATTAAAAATAATTATAATTATAATAATATAATAATAAATTAATCATCACTATAATCAACATATAATAATATAATACAACATAAGAAAATAATAATAAGTATTAATAATCATAATCATAATCATCATAATATAATAATATAATAATAAATAATCTTGATCATAATAATATAATAATAGAATAATTATATTTATATTCATAATATAATAATATAATATTAAAATTATATTTATAATAATAATAAATAATGTAATAATACTAATGGTAACGATAATATAATAACAATAATGATAATATTAATTTAATAATAATAATATAATGATAATGATAATAATAAATAATAATCATAATATTAATATAATAATAAATGATAATCATAAATATAATATAATAATACTAAATCTTAATCTTAATCATAATATAATAATATAATATAATATAATCAAATAATAATCGCTATTCCGACGAAAGCTAATCCGGTATTCCACCTATAAGTTGGTATACCGGATTAGCACTATTCAGCACTCTTCTACTTAGTCTAAAATTCGTTTGGCAAATTAATTCGTCGGAATAGCTATTTTATTCCAACTTTTTGCTATTCCATTGAGTGCCAAACACTCCCTTATATAATACTAATTTTCATCGCATTTGGAGTTAGTTTACTATATTTAATGATTTTTGAAAGAAAACCCTGAAATAATAAAGAAAATAATAAAAATTGTATGTCAAAAAAGCTTACTTTCTAAAAATTATTAAGTATAGTAAACTAACTACAAACACGATAAAAATTAGTATATTATAAGATTATCATATAAAATTTTTATTGACCTATTTAAATTAAAATTTCAAGCATGAAAAATTAAAATTTGACTCGTTAACATTTCGAGTTAAAATGCAAATGGAAGTATGCTAGACAAACTCTCTCTCTCTATATATATATATGAGTAAAATTAATATATTTCTAAAAACACGTAGCTATTTCATACTCCTAACTCAAAAAATATATTAAATCATATCTAAATTTTGATTTATCCTGATTAAAATTTTATATGAAAGTATAATGGGATATAACTCATTATTTTTAATTTTTAAAAATGATGTACGAACATTAAATATTTGTTACTGTTTTTAGATCTGATTTTTCTAAAATTGAAAATAATGACTTGAAAAACTCAAAACGCCTCAAATTTTTGTATACCATGAGGTTTGAGATTTTTATATGAAAAATTTAATAAGTATGATAAATTAAAATTTAAAGATGATTTTTTAGTTAAGAACACGAAAAGGCTCCGTGCTACTAGAAATATGCTAATTTTACTTATATATATACACGTATATCTTAAATTAGTTATTATGCATGTTACGAACTTTACTTTTCATGTTACCGATTTTGTTATGCAATTTATTTTATATAGTGCTTCTATTATTCAGTTTAAATATCACTGATATGTATAATGATATATTTAAGTTTAATAATGACAATACTTTACATAAAAGTTTGTATAATAAAGAGTTGAAAACATTAACATACATAATGATAATATTTACATTAACATACATAATAACTCATTCAACGCCACGCGAGTAATAAAATTCGTATCAACAACAATATCAAGTTATCAACAATCGTACGTGCATTTCTCTTATACAGAAATGGCCACAGATACATTACTAACCCGAACATCCACAATAACATTCAATGCGAATTTTCCAACATATTGAAATATATAAAAAGTCTCTATCATTTTCCTCAGCGGAAACAACCGCTCAGAAAACTTACGAATCACGCTGTGCTGCATTGCGTACACGCTACCTTTATATAGGAGCTGCACTCAACTCCTATATGAGAGCGGCCAGTTTTTGACCAAGCCGAGCACTGCTCTCAAATAACATTTACGAAGTTTTAACTAAAACCAAAATGTCACAAAACCTATTGCTGATTCACCAAGCCAATATAAAGTTAACTTTTCAGTCCATTGATCCTCAATTTCATCTTCTATAATTAATTAGTATCATTATAACCTGAAAATAGAAGTAAATAACCTAAATTCAGGATTCCAGTTTAGCAACCAAAAAATAAGAACACCAGAATTAACCATGAAATTGAACCAGCACCTTACCAGTCATGTGAGGTCTCAATACATCCGCATGAAAAATAATACTACTCTTAGAAAATGATTCAACTCTTTTATCAACCCCCCCCCCCCCCCCCCCAAAAAAAAAAAAAAATAAAAAATCACAAACAACAACAAAAAACCTTTTAATCCAAATAAATAAATTTCACATTTGAAAGCCACCAAAATTATTTGGTCAGAAAGACAAGTGAGAAGGACATTCCGGGGTGCATGCTAATAAAAATGGCATGGTATATGCAACATTTTGATGTTTAGATAAAATTTTCCATTTTTCTGGTTTTAGTTTGTTCTCATAGCATGTGCTGCTATAGAAACATGATAGTTAGTCCATTAACAAAATAAAATAATTCAGAGACAAGGAATCATTCAATTGTTACCTACAAAAAATAACCTTATTTTGAGCTCTTACTTGCAACACACGCATTAGACGAACTGGCATTACTCGAAAAAGGCAATGTAGATGAACCATCAGAAGCAGCCACTCTAGCTATATTTACATAGCTATTGTCCTTTGCCTCTAGTCTTTGCATCATGCGTGAAACACTTGCTATTCCATTACTCACCTCTTTCTTGGCCTCTGAGCCAAGGTCAGATAAGGTAACATTTCGTGAAAATAGCCTCTCTCTCCATCCCCTTGTGTTTTTCTTGATTGATTCTCTACACCTATACTTGTTGAAAAAAAGAGTGTTGCATTCAAAATAATGATAACAACAACTTAATTCCTATATCTCATTTAAGTTCCACTTCTTATATTAGGTTAGGCTATGACAAGTTTTTTGGTGAACTCTAATGTGCAAAACTTTCAAGGGGTCTTTTTTGAATATAATTGCAAGTTTCAGTATAATTGAAAATAGCACTCAAAATCCCCCCTTGCATCATAATTAGCAAGCCTTGGATTTATTTGCAACAAATATCAGTACATTACACCCGATCAAGTGAAGTGCAAAGTAAACTACTATGGACAAGAAGCAACAGCTGTTCATAAATGGCATCAACATGTAATATGCATTATTATCTTAACAATATATTGTAACAACTTTTTTCTTTAGGCCATTCATAAATCAACAAAATTAACATACTGTATAACTTGAGACATGATGGTCACATTTACTATTAATTAACCATTTTATTTGTTCAGGTGCTATTGGTAAATAATTTTAATATATGAAGACTTGAATGTCACTATTCAGAAGTAATCATATTTTTTTAGGATCAAAGAAGTAATAACAATTATTGAAAATTATTAGAATGCTGCATGAAAAAATAGAAACTACCCAAAACTAAAAAGTAGGAACATCACAATTCATATCATTTGATCAGTTTGAAAAGAAACATTAGTGGTATTTTTTTGTCAATTCTTACCTACTTGATGCTGCATTGAGACGTGACTTCAAAGATTCAGAGAAACCTTGCAAATCAGTTCCTGAGCAAATACTACATTGCTGCTGGATGTTGGCTTTCCAGGCAAGTTCCTAGAGCAAATACTACAACAACAACAACAACAGAGCCTTTAATCCCAAATAAATTAGGGTAGGCTAAAAATGAAACCCAATCGGAAAACATAAGATCAAAGATCTCAAATATCAGTGATAATAATGAATATGATGAAAGAAAAAAAAATTCCTAGAGCAAATATAAAACAAAAAATTATTAGAGGTTTTTGTAAGCAAGATTTCATTCATGCAGGAATTGCTATTTAAATATGATTTCATCCTGTCATTTCCTTTCTACCTACTATCAAAAAGTCCTTAATGTTCTATACACATTATGGTTAAAACTTGAACGAATAAATAGCTTTGACGGATGGATAAAGAGCCAGAACTGGAGGAATACAAGACTCAAGAATTCCTTGATGGCATAAAACAATACAAGAATGAGTTAACATGCCTGTTACTAGATCCTCCAGTATTGTTGCCAGAAGCACCCATACTAACTGATTGGGAAGTCTGATCTGGAGCACTATCTGATGGGTGGGGTGGTAGAACATGCTGCCTTATTTGTCCAGTTGTAACTCCACTACCGGAAGTGGCAATAGAATTTCGTGGTAAAGCTGGAGCGTGAGAACTGGCACTATTCGTGGATCTATTGCTGTTAGATAGGATCTCTCTTTCAGCAATCCCAAATACCCTGTCATTGATGGCTGCTGCAGCCAATTGTTGCATCAAATGCTCATCCAGCTCAGTAGATTCTGAACTGGCTTCCAACTGAAATAAATGGAAGATAAATTTAAGCTGTATCTATTGAAGGCTCTGTGATTTCGTTGAGACTTGAGAGAAGCTAATAATTTTCATATGCTTTTTAGAAAATATGGTTTTTACTTTACAGCTTATTCTACTTTCTATTCAGGAATTAAATTGAATAATCGAATTGTCTCGGATAACTAAAAAAAAAAAATTGATGAGAAAAATAAAATCAATAATTCAGAATAATCCCAAAAGCCCATGGGATGAAATTGACAGGAGCATTTTGACTTTCCTACTTTTTAGCTTTAAATTAGTTTTCTTTGGTGTGTGGATGGAGATCTAAATGAAAGCCAAGATTAGCTTAAGCCTGTTAGATAGGCTTGGCAATGGTGCATGGGGCACTCACACCTGGACAAGAAGGCCAGTAGTGACATGTACCTCATTTTACCGGGACAGATCCAACAGCAATTTTAGTATCAGTAAATATTCAGTACTACATACATATGACAGCAAGAAGAAGAAAATAGCATCTTCACTGTTCTCCTATAGGGAAAAAAGGGTATTATCTATAAAATTCTGGACCAACACCAACTAGACACAAACATCTTGAAAGAACACCAGGACCCATTAGCTATGTTTTCATAATGTCTCTCTCTCTCTCAAAAAAGGTGCACCAACCTCCAAATAAACCAACCATCTAGACAGTAATCCTAAATTGGTTGGTTACCCACCAAGGATTAGACCTAGTCAAACTACTATAATAGTATTATTAAAACAAATCTCTACCAGATCAGCAGGTTACGGAATTATTATGCATGAATGTCATTGCTTTTTTGACAAAAACTAGAAGCTAAACTTGTAAAAACATACTTGCCCAAATTCCAAACCAGCAAGCACAGGATGGACACAGACAGGTCCACAAGATCGGCTGCCCCTCATAATTCTCTCTTTTTCTACTACTTCAAGGAGTATTTGGCTGCTAAGCAAAGATCAAGGGAGAAACATATACAAATGTTAAACAAATAAAAATTGACCATGTCATTTTTTATTATGTGTTTCAATGAGATAAGTTGAGCAGAGGCAGTATCCCTATTTATGGCCTTTTACTAATACTAGTCCAAGTCATTTGGTTCCAAAGAAAGTGTATTATGCAGAGGAATTGCTTTCTTGTCATGTTTAGAATTATAGTTCTAGCTCCCTGACAAAACTTGATTTTATTGGACTTCTCAACTAGCATGGCAAACGGTCCGTAGCGCACGGACCATCCGTGCTACGCGTAACGCCGTAGCCTAATTCTCTCTCTCTATATATATAGAAAGAGTATAAAAAAGCTAGAAACCTTGTAGGATCCTTCAAGCAAATTAGCTGCCAACACATGGGGCATTGAGAACTACGTTGGCACCTGGATCATTCATAAACAACTAAACAACTTTAATAGAATATACTCCAACCTTAAATCAACTAATGCCATACATATATCAATTGGTAAATTAACTTCAGTAGGAGATACCCTAACTCAAATCAACAATTGTTGCCTTGCCGCAGAAATTAATTCTTGTTAGGTAAAGAAACCACATGTACACATTCACTATTGTTCTCAACTTCTCATTCTTATCAATAAGAAATTAGGTCAATGACTGTTCAGTCTACTACTGGTCACTACACAGTATTCTCGTTCTTGTGAACTTCTCTATGTGCATTGCTTAGCAAATTCTGACCAGAAATTGATATCACTAACAGAAATAGTAAAATATCAATATATTAATGAATAAAAGAAGGAAAATGAAGATAAGTCACCATTCAAAAATGCATTGCAAATGAAAGTCATGATTGCAAATAGTCACCTGATCAAATAAGATCAAATAAAAGCAACTCAAAACGTGCCCACAACAGAAACAAATAAATAAATCACCAGAAACAAATATTAGTTTAAACAAATACCGTAGATGGATCACTATTACAGAACGGTTCAAGGCAAATGCTGCAACTATCTTCACACGCATCTTGAGTCCCTCCCTCAACAAAAGCCACTGCCGATGAATGCTGATTCTCCATCTTCTGCATCTCAAATTCTCCAATTGAATTTTGAGATTGGTAATATGAGAGACGCCCAAAAACCTAACAATAGTTTGTTCTAATATAAGCGTCCTTTAATTACGGCCAACTTAGCCAAAAAAAAAAATGAACCTACTTTAGCTTTCAGTATAGTACACCAGAAGATACAAAGAAAAGCAATGACACAGCATGAGAAACCTAATTAGTACCAACCCAAAAAAAGAAGGGGCATTGGAATACAGAGTATAAATGGCTTTTACAAATATATTAAACCCCGAGTTCTAAAAAATAATTAAGATTTAATTAATTATCGTAAAAGAGTGTCTCGAACTTGTACAATACTTCATGAATACCCCCCCCCCCCCCCACACACACACACACAAAACCCCCAGTTTTAGGTGCCAAAATTTTAAAGCAAATTAAGAAACAGATAAAATAACCGATAGAGAAAAAAAAAAGTACCTTGGCTAGAACACAAGTTACCCAAAGATTGAGGTAAGGATTTTATTACTGAGACATTGTGAGACGAGGGAATGAGGGATCGGTTGGAGAGGGAAATCAGGGAATGGAGAAAGAGAGAAGGGAAAGCATAACTGTCTCTTTTCTGGCTTTCAGTGGAGCCGTTTTTGCAACTAATACCTCGAAATTTTAATCAATTTTGCCTGTCTTATGTACTAAATATTGTTCGATTCTATTAAAAATTTTAAACCCAACGATCTTCCGAAGTTTTGTGAAACGGACTAATATTTTATTCGACTTTACCAGGTTTAGTCAAAAAAATGTGACGCAAATTTGGTGGATCTGGTCAGGAAATTTGAAGCTATGTTTGGAAGAACAGCCAACTAAAATAAACAAATAATGTAACAGAAAATTATTTTTATTACACAAGCGGCCGAATTCCAGTAAATAATTGAATATCGCCATTTTTTTCTTTCAAGGGTCTAATATTAAATATAGAGAAAATTTTTAATCCCCGCTAAGAGTATTTGTTATTTTTCTCAATTAGATCTGATGTCTAACGCTTTCTTTTTGAATTCTCTTTTCCTTAGCTTTATGATATTGAAAATATTATTTAAAATTGTATAAAAATATATTTAAAGTGTAGTTTAATTTTTTTATGAAGTTTAATTTTTTCCTTATTATTCAGTAAATAATTGAAAGAAATCACATACTTGAGATAATCACATATAAATGATATTTAAATACTCAAAACACATATCTAAATACCTAAATAAAAAATCTAAATACTTAGATATTATACTTAAATACTCAGAACTCATATCTAAATATCTAGAATAAATATCTAAATACCCAGAACACATCTCTAAATACCTAAATAAGAAATCTAAATACCTAGATATTATACTTAAATAACCATAACACATATCTAAATACCTAAATATTATATTTAAATACCTAGATCTTATATCTAAATATCCAGAACAAATATCTAATTACCCAGAACACATCTCTAAATACCTAAATAAGAAATCTAAATACCTAGATATTATACTTAAATACTCAGAACACATATCTAAATACCTAGAACATATATCTAAATACCTAAATAAAAAAAATCTAAATACCTAGATATTATACTTAAATACTCAAAACACATATTTAAATATCCAGAATAAATATTTAAATACCTAGAACACATATCTAAATATCTAAATAAGAAATTAAAATACCTAGATATTATACTTAAATACCCAGAACACATATCTAAATATCCAGAACACATATCTAAACACCTAAAACACATATCTAAATAACTAAGTAAGAAATCTAAATACCTAGATATTATATATAAATACTTATAATAGATAATTAAATATGTTTGATACATATCTCAATAACTAATATAAGTAAATTAAATTATATAAAAATAGAAATCTAAATACTTGTAAAATATTTTAAATACTACTCATATATATATATATATATATGAACAATATGATTACATATAACATGAATTTAGCGTTTCGTAAATTATCATGTGGGTTTTGTGTAGATGATTTTTATTCAATGGAGAAATAATCACATGTGAAAAAGGAAAGTTTATTAAGCGCAGTTGAGCGAAACTTTTTAAAAATAAAAAGTCATTTGTGGAGATTTTTTTTTGAGGGATTAACGCTGAGTACTGTTAGTTGCGTCCTTAAATATATCAGTAAAATATTTTACACAACTAAAGTGCCGGCCTACTAATGTATGTACCATTTATTGTTACTATTTTTTTTCTTATCATCCAATTTACATCACTTATTATCCAATTTACATTACGATTCATGTAGTACCATATTACTGTTACTTGTGCTTTTCTCATCATCCAGTTACATCACGATTCATATAGATGATATGGATTTTCGTCTCATAAAACAAAAGATGCAACGAGAGGTGAAAAAAAGAACATAGTGCATGAAAAACTGATCAAATTAATACACGAGTCATCACGTAAACGGTAAATCAGGTATATAAAAAAATTAGTATCAGGTGACACCGTGTCATGTAGTAATGTTTATATGATATTAATATGATACTTGGACTCCGACTAAAGCTGCAGAAACTTAATAAAGCAATCGCTGTTTTAGTGTTTCCCTTCTGAAATGTGACCAATTTAAAAGAAGTAAAAATAAATAGATGCAAGACAATTCTGAGGATTTCTAAAGGGAAAGAGATAGATCTAATAAAGAAAATAAATTGGGAGTCATTTATGATTTTATGATTACAAGCCGATACGTGGATATGATTATTAATATTATTGCTGATACAAACTTTATTATACACATTAAATAAATTATTAAGCATGTTAATAATTTTATTATATAAATTTATTTTGTGTAGTACTGTTATAATTTCAATTAAATGAATAATTATGTTTTAAAATAGATTTTAAAATAGATTTTAGGATTTAGAAATAGATTTTATAATAGAGGTTTATTGTACTATTATTATTATTGTTATTATTGCTACTATTATTAGCATATTATCATTATCATTATCATATTTATTTATATAATATTATTATTATTTTATTTATTTATTTTATTTTTCTTCCATCATATTCATTATTATCACTGATATTTGAGATCTTTGATCTTATGTTTTCCGATTGGGTTTCATTTCTAGCCTACCCCAATTTATTTGGGATTAAAGGCTTTGTTGTTGTTGTTGTTGTTGTTGTTGTGAATAATTATGTATATTAGTATTCAAATTAAATAATAGAAATATTGTATAAATTAAGTTGCATAATAGCTCATTTAATATGTTTATAAGAGCATATCGATAATAATATCAATAATATGTGTCCATAATATTTCCTTTATGATTTTAAAAAAATACATTTGTTGGAAGGAAACTTTTATGATTTTGTAATGTAAAAGCTAAAAGCTTTTGCCATTGCCTTCATTGCAAATGAGAATCTTTAAACTTCGCTTTTGTGTCCACTACATAGTGCGCTTTTTTAAGGTGGGAAATGGTTTTCACATAAGAAAATTTGGAAGTACGAAAGAACCCTACTGTTTTCCAAATTTATAAACGAAAATATCTATCCCTCCTGCAGCTTAGTTTTTTTCTTTGAACATCCAAACTCCGAGTCAATTATTTTCATTTAAAGAGGATTTTATTCATAAAAAAGTACAAAAAGAAAAGCTTTCAATTTAAAATTAAATAATATATGATCTTAAATGAACTCAAAATTATTATTTTTTTTACTTTAGTAATCTAAATAATTTTATCTCTATATTACAAATTTCAGGAAGCACATTTTTTTAAAAGTTACTCGATGAATTTTTTTAATTTTTATTGGACATATTATTTATTGGGTACAATGCAAGACTCCATTTTTTTGAATTTATTTGAGTTTGTTGAAGTAGAAGCAAAATCTTTCTTTTTAGATAACTCATGACATGACGACTCAAATGAGGGAACTTTAACAAACTATTTTTTGAAAATGGAGCGATGAAAAGGTGAACGAAGAATGAAAAATTAACAAAAAAAATTTTTAGAAGATAATTACTAAATGAAAAGTAGAAAATTAGAGATGATGGGAAAGACAATCAATAACCTCTCCCTAATCCCCATCAAAGAGATTTCCGTATTGGGTGGCTTCCTACAGCTTAGCTTAATTCTTATACAAGTCATTTATGTTAACTTGGCCTATCCTTTCACAATGAAACATTTTTGCACAACAAATTTGTCAAGAAAGAATGTGTGGTCTTAAGTGCGGATGCAGGATTTTGACCGGAGGGGAGGACAATTATCAGATTATAATAGTTTAACAGATTCAAACTCATTAACTAATCGGATACTAAATAAAAAATAATAATTTAATATATATTCTTATCTACTAAAAAACTATCAAAATAATATTCTTTTATTTATTAAAAATAACAACAAAATACTAAATAATCAAATTGATAAAGAAAGTTTTTCTCTATGAAACTTTATATTTTGAAATCTTTGTATAATTATTTTATTTTACCCGATATAAAAATTCTTTTAATAAAATAATTATCAAATAATTTAGGAGGAACAATTCTTTTTCAGAAAAATAAATTATCAAAATATTATTTAAAAGTACTATTTTCAAAATAAAAAATAACTATCCCGTGACTCTCTTTGCATCCGCCTCTGTGTGGTCTCATCATGACACGACGAGATTTTTCATTACTTTCTTCCGCCTCCAATTTAAAACTCCTTACATACATATTTTTGAACGAATGTACCACAAAGTATAGATGTTGAATAGTATTTTGTATCGTGAATCGTTATATTTTATGTCGTATCGTGTGTTGTATCGTATTATTAAGATACACTAAATTTATCTTAAAATGAATTAAAATAACTAACGAGACATATTGTATTTTTTTTTTCTATTTGAGAATCACTATAATATAATATTTGAACACATTTATACATTATACTAGCATAACATGCATGTTATGATATGAACACTATTCTTATTATAGTTCTATGATAATCCAAATAACATAAGTACTAATAAAAAATATTTTCTTTCAATCAACCACATATAAATTCAATATATATTTTTAGAATGAAATACCAAATAGGAATTTAATATACATATTTATTTCATACATTAAAAAAAATAATTTTATACTTTTATTCAATATTTTTAAAGTGTCACTTATATATTTTCGGGTCAGGATTTGTTAGAGATTCGCTAAAGATTCGTGCAAATCCCCTCTCCGTAGATACAAAACGCAAATTCGTATTTATTGACCCTGAAATTGTATCGTATCGTAAGATTTGTATCTATCGGCCTCTAAATTATATCGTATCATAAGATTCGTATCTTGAATCATAAGATACTAACATCTATGCCATAAAGATTGGTTCCTTAATCCTGAAATAGTATACAATAGTTTGTTCTTTTGTTAATTGAGAATAACGATTAGTTTTGTACTTGGTTCCTTAATCCTGAACAGGTTATTCAAGACATTTATCCTGTACTTGATCTTTATTTAACTGTGTCCTAATATTTCACTTGTGT
Organism: Schoenoplectus tabernaemontani; assembly: GCA_037127355.1. Taxonomy (NCBI): domain Eukaryota; kingdom Viridiplantae; phylum Streptophyta; class Magnoliopsida; order Poales; family Cyperaceae; genus Schoenoplectus; species Schoenoplectus tabernaemontani. Next base: position 12,904,900 of record CM073754.1, on the reverse strand, counting down.
GCTATACTTCAATTTTTGTGTTTGAATGATATGAATTTGAGTTGTTAATTTCTGTGGACGTTGGGTGAGGAGCACACAACATGAATTTTTGTGGCTTTTAGTGGTGTAGATATCTTACCACGTTTTCTTTGTCTAATTAATTTTTTGTAAACAGACAGCAGTTCCTCTAAAAAATGGATAGTACTGTAGAAAGATTTTTATCATCCAGCTTATGTCTATTGATACCACTAATGCCATGCTATTTATATCTATTTACTCTCTTCTTAGTATTTTCTGATCTACTGTGTCGAAAGACTCTTAAAGTTTTTTATTTTTATTTTTATTTCAGGGTTGATTTTATGTAAAATTAAACTGTGGAGGCTCAGGTTATTCAAGACATTTATACAAGCAAGTTGCAAATACAATTCTGAGCTGAGTAGGTTCCAAGTACAAATGCTTTAAAGTATAGCTTTGTAATTCATTCTATGTGCAAAGTAAAATATAGAGAGAAAATGTGGGGAAAAAAAAACCCTGCTCCTTTGCATACATGGCAATTGACCAATCCATTCTCCAACTTCATTTTACCATCATTACAGAAAAACACCCTTAGTACCACCTACATTGAAACGTTGTGGTACAAAGAACAAATTACCTAATGATGCCATGTTATTGTTTGTTTATAACTTTATACTCTGAATTGGTTGATCTTTTTTGCTTATCCTTACAATGGATGCACGGAAATATACCATAGCTAAACCTTCTTATGTGAATAAATAAGTAAACAAATTACATAAAACATGTTATTGTTCAAATTTGGGTATCAGGTCTTGATCAAAGAATTTGGGTTCAAATTTGTACAATATCGCAGAAAACAACTTCTGGTTTTCTAGGAAATTAAACTAAGAAAAAAGGAATTTGTTTCCAGCACACCTCTCCCATGGCACTGGATCCCCCTAAACAAAAAGTAATAAGAGGAAATTAAGCACTTGAAAATTTGGTTCGATCATCACAAGGCAGAATTTGAAAAACATGAGCTCAGTAGCTGCTGCCATTTCCGAAATGAGAGATATCCGCAATGTCCCTTCTAATTAATCACTTGATTGCTTCCGTTTAATTATGATTTTATTTAAGCATAAGTAGTATGGATTCCAGACCGGAGAGATACCTTCAGGTCGAGACAATGGCACCAGATATGAGAAGCGTTTGAATATCAATCGGCGGACTTGCTCAATGTTTGTACAATCTTGTTGCTTAATTTTTGTTGTAAGATATAGTTTGTTATTTTGAATTCCGTAAGACATGTTTCTTTATTAAAAACAAAACTTTATTATTTTGTGTCCAGTGTAATTAATGCCCAGTGTGATAACTCTATGAGCATGCATAATGTGGAGTTCATGACGTTATGGTGGAATAATCAGATCGAATTTCCATCTCTGTTGCATCACTTGAAAAAAACCTTTTCGTTGCTGGCCTTCAGAAGCCAGCGAGTGAAGTTGTTATCCAATTATAAATAAGATAATAACAGAAGCCATGAAGTTACACGCTTAGTGCAGAGATTTGGTTATCCAATTAGAATCTACCCCTATGCATTGCCATCAGGACAATTTATGGAGTTAAGAATGATTATTGAAGGAGAGCATCCGAGAGACATTCACAAGCACATCCTCTTCAGAGAAAGAGCTTATGCAACGATAATAGATGTGCACATTCATCATTGGTTTGAAGTTGTTAGTGACCCACCTTCACCACCACCTGACAGGCATGATAGACAAGCTGAACAAAGTCAAAAGAGACAGAGAAATGAACAAGATCATGTTGAAAATTCATCAGAGGGAAGTAATGCCACTCCACAAGAATCTAGGCCTAACAAAAGAGGACCAGTTAGAGGCCGATCATATGCAGGGGTAACTTGTACTAACCGGATGAAGTGGATGCCCAAAGAGTCAGTAAAAGAAAAAGTGAAACAAATTTGGGTGCCAAAGGTGATAAGAAAAAGCAGAGTTATAGAGAAAAATACTACACTCACTTCTAAGGAATTGATCATATTGACACAAGAGAAACAAAATAATATTCAAAATCCAAATCTCAAAGAAGTTACTTTATTTAATTGGGTGAATAGTAATTTCATCAGCACAAACATCCTCATTGGAAAAATTACTATTACAATGTCCTTGCCCAAAGCAATCACCACTCTCAATCTCTCCAATTGTTATTTCATCATGTCAAAGACTCAGGTAGCGAGAGCTAAAGAGTGGCTTTCAACATCAATGCTGACAGTGAATACCAGAAGTTGAAGGAAGAAACGAATCCATCATATTACCAGCTCCAACGGTAAATTAAGAAGAGTTACTTATCTGGTCAGAATCAGATGAAGTGCAGCAACATCCTAGCAACTCAGCTTTACTAGTGAGACAAGAGCAAGCCATGAACACATCAATCAATTCAACTCATATTGGATTAAGAAGAAGCCCAAGACTTCGCAACAAAGCAAGTAATGAGCGAGAAATTCCTAACAAGACAAAAGTGCAAAAAGGTTCAGTTAAAAGGACTAAGACTCAACTGCCCTTTGACCCAAAGATAAAGAATGATCCAATTCAACTTGGAGAAGCTCTTTCCTTGTTTCAAGCCACAGGGATAGAGATTGATGGACAGCTCCAATTACAGATTGAGAAAGCAATAGAATGGGAGATGAAGCCGCTAGACTAGATACTCCGGTACACCAGTCGGTACTGGTAAAGAAAATGTATGATGTTTTCCTGTGAAGAAATGTTAGTTTAAATAAGATGGTTGAAGAGCTGATGTATGTTAGGAAAATGTTGTTTTCTTATTTTTATTTGGAAAATTAGATTAGAGTTTGTGAGAATAGTTTGAAAATGGAGGGAGGTGTTTTGAAGATTATGATGAGGAAAAGTGAGATAGAGGGGTTTATCAGAATATCTTTGTACTTTGACAAATGTTACATGAGAAATCAAATAAGGGTCAATGAGTCAAATTCACAGAAAATTCTCAATCTTGAATTAGAACGTCAGAGGACTGAATGACAAGGATAAAAGATCCATAGTAAATAATTTTATATATTCAAAGAAGCCAGATGTTATTTGTATTTGAGAGACCAAGCTGTCAGAAACAAATCCAGTAATAATTAAACAAGCTCTGGGAGGAAGATATCTATTTATCTCTAGATCCCTAGAAACCCGTAAAACATACAATATCTCAACACTCCCCCTCAAGATGGGCAAAAGATATCCACTAGGCCCATCTTGTCACATCCTCTCGCTAAATCCAAAGAATTGAGTCCTTTCGTCAAACAATCGGCTGTCTGGTCTTTAGTTGAAACATGACCTAACTCCAGGAGTCCACTGTTCAACTTCTCCTTGATGAAGAACCTATCGATCTCGATATGTTTGGTTCTGTCATGCTGCGCTGGGTTGTTGGCGATGCTGATGGCTGACTTGTTATCACACCACAACTTCATTTGGGTCCCTTGGTCCATCTTGAGCTCCAACAACAGAGCTCTCAACCACAGCATCTCTGCCACACTTAGGGCCATGGCCCTGTATTCTGCCTCAGCTGTGGACCTCGCAACCACTGTTTGCTTCTTGCTCTTCCAGGAGACCAGATTGCCCCTACAAACATGCAATATCCAGACGTGGATTTTCTATCATCAGAACAACTAGCCTAGTCTGAATCACAATAACCCTCAATGTTCAGATGTCCATTCTTCCTGAAGATCAACCCCTTTCCAGGTGCACTTTTCAAGTACCTCAGAATCTGGTACACAACATCCATGTGACCCTCTCTGGGATCATGCATATAGCGACTCACCACACTCACAGCAAAGGATATGTCAGGACGAGTGTGGCTCAAATAGATCAGGCGACCAACTATCATTTGGTACCTCTCTCTATCAACTGGCTCTCCAGCCTCAGCACTAAGCTTAGACTTATGGTCAATGGGAGAAATTGCGGGTCTACAACCCAGCATACCTGTTTCTGTAAGCAGACCGGACATACTTCCTCTGAGATAAGACAATTCCCTCTGCACCACGAGCTATCTCAATCCCAAGGAAGTACGTCAATTGTCCCAAGTCTTTCACCTCAAACTCCTTTCCCAATTTCTTCTTTAGCAATGCAATTTCACCCTCATCATCTCCCGAGATAATCATGTCATCCACATATACTGCAAGCACTGTAATATGGCCTCCATGTCGTCGGAAGAACACCGTATGGTCTGCATTGATCTGTCGATACCCCATGCCTACCATAGATCTCCTAAATCTGTCAAACCAGGGCCCGAGGACCGCTGCCTACTCGTAGAGTGACTTCTTGAGCCTACACACCTTACCATCCGTTTGTTTCGTGCCAAAACCTGATGGTATCTCCATGTACACCTCCTCCAGCAAATCACCATGGAGAAAAGCATTCTTCACATCGAGCTGGTGTAGCTTTCAACCCCCATTTGCAACCAAGGAAATCAGTGTCCGTACTGTGCTCATCTTTGCCACGGGTGCAAATGTCTCATCATAGTCAATGCCATAAGTCTGACTGTACCCCTTTGCCACCAATCGGGCTTTGTAGCGCTCAACCCGACCCTCCGGGTTTTGCTTCACCGTGAAGACCCATTTGCAGCCAACCGCCTTCTTGCCTGGTGGTAGTGACACGAGCTCCCAGGTTTTGTTCTTATCCAGGGCCTCAAGTTCCTCTAGCATGACAGCTTTCCACTTTGGATCCTTTTTAGCAACATGCCAACACTTAGGGATAGAGACAATGTCCAATGATGCAATGAATGCTCCATGCACAGGTGATATGTTAGAGTAAGAGACAAACTGAGCAATATCATGTGAAAAATCATATCGATCAGGGGGAACTCCTGCATTGCTGCGAGAAGTCCTCCTTATCAATAGGGGAGTGGGAGGAGGAGAAAGATGAATCATATCACATGTGTACTCTGAATCTGAAGTGGATGGTATAGGTGTCACAGGAGTCGGAGGAGGCAGGGACGAGGGACTTGGCACAAGTAGCACTGTAGGCACTACTTCCTCATTCTGCTTTCTTCTTCTCGTATACACCCTTAACTCCCCGAGCACAATTTCATCATTTCCTGGTTCGGTCTCCACAACCGCACCATAACCGAATCCACAAGCGGACAAGGAATATCCCCCACACTCACCATCCTTCTCTCACTACTACTATCACCCTCCCCTCTCGCCTCATACCTCCCGTATCGAGCGAGTCACCAAAGGCGATGCGGCGGATCGAGTAGTATGGTTCAAGCTCTCTAAATGTGACATCCATACTAACAAACAATCTTCTCTCTGGGACTCCGGCACACATACCCTTTCGAGTAGCCGAATACCCAACGAACACACACTTCACCGCCTTGGATCTAGTTTTCCCACATTTGTCTGTTATCTTGTACAAAACACACACGACCAAAGGTTTTGAGAGGCAAAACATCCCCATTCTTGCCTTTCAACATCTCGATCGGCGATTTCCAATCTAATACCGCGAGGGCATCCTATTGATCAAGTAGGCGTATCGAAGCGCTTGCCCACAAGTATTTTGGTACCTTCATTGACATCATCATGCTCCGAGTAATCTCAAGGAGATGTCTGTTCTTCCGTTCGGCTACCCCATTCTGCTCTGGTGTGTATGGACAGGTGGTTTGATGTTGTATCCCATGAGATGACAAGTACTCCCCAAACGCCTTGTTGGTGTACTCCGTCCCATTATCAGACCTTAATACCTTCACAACTGCACCATATTGGGTCTGAATCCCTTTGTGGAAGTCTTTGAAACAAGCAAACACATCACTCTTATTTTTCATCAGATAAAGCCAAGTCACACGAGAAAAACAATCAATGAAAGAAACAAAGTATCTAAATCCATTCACAGCAGTTGTGGGACAAAGCCCCCATACATCAGAATGCACTAAGTCAAAAACAAAAGAACTCCTACTCCCAGAACTAGAATATGAACTCCTCGTGTGTTTCCCCAACTCACACGCATCACAAAACAATTTTTCCTTATTAGCCTTTTCAAACAAAGGCGGATACAACCTACCCAAAACGAGAAAAAAAGGGTGACTAAGCGCTATAATGGAGCGACGATAAGTCCTCCACGCTCCTTCCAACTCCTCTTGTACCCTCCACAATGGATGAAAGAGCCGAGTCCATACTCTCCCTATCCAGGTACCACAAGCCACTATGCCATGTGCCAGTCCCAAGTCGTCTGCCGGTCTCCTTCTCCTGGAAGATCACCTTTGGAATATCAAACAAAACCACACATTTTAGTTGTGATATAATAGCACTTATGGACAAAAGATTCACAGAAAAGGAAGGAGCATGCAAAACATTAGACAAGGTCAAAGTGTTGGTACATTGCACGGTACCCTTACCAATTACCGGTTGAGCCGTACCATCGGCCGTCTGGATGCTTTCTGGGACTGCTAGGTGAGTATAGGAATAAAACTCCCTAGCAGCACCAGTCACATGTCGAGACGCACCAGAGTCAACTATCCAATCTGGTGCTCTGGTGGTAGATATGGATGCAAGAGCAAGTGTATCACTAATACCTGAGGCTGAGTGAGCAAAGGAAGCAATGTTACCCCTTGAGGAAGATGAGGTGGATGCATCATCGAGCGCATGCTTCCCTTCACCCGCTGCTTTCTGCTTCCTCTTCATATCTCTAGAAACTCCTGATCCTCCTCAGTAAAGACCACAGTCTCCTCACTCTCCTCCTGTGCTACCGTCAGATGTGCTGGTAGCCTCCTCTTCCACCCCTCCGGCCACCTCTGCCTCGGCCACGACCTCCAGACTGACCTCTTCCTCCCAAGTTCCTCTCCTTCGGTGGCTTAGTGCAAAACTACTTCAGGTGGCCTACCTCACCGCAGTTGTAACACTCCCGAGTCTCGCCCCTGTACCCGGTATTACCTGACTTGGAGACTACAAGTGCTGACTTCACCCCCGGAAGTCCTGCCGTACCAGACTGGAGCCCAATCCTGCTCTCCTCCTGTATCATGGCCGAGATCGTCTCCTCTAGTGAGGGAATCTTCGGCTGTGCTAATAACCCTGCGCACCTCAGCTCAAATGCCGGGCTCAACCCCCTCATGAAATGCATAGTCCTCCTCTGAGTATCACGTGCCCCTCTCTGGCACTCAGGATCCCTACACATGCGGCTGGCGAGAAATGATCATAATCTGCCCACAATCGCTCCAGATCTGTGGCATACTCCTGAATCGATCTATCTCCCTGCACTACTGCCTCTATCTCTCTCTCAATCTGGAACACTCTCAAATTGTTTCCCACTCCATCATAAGTTCTCTTCAGCTTCTCCCAGACATCCTTGACCCGCTCTATGTCATCCACTGTGGAAGCAATAGAGGGAGTCAATGAACTCAGAAGCCACGTATATCTTGTCATGTGAGTGGACTTCCACTCTGCCTCGTTGCGAGATCCTCACCGGCTCATTTTGTCCCCGGTCAAGTACCCTCCGGATCCTTACCCTCCGAGTGTACTTCACCCGACGCGATCGGCTCAAATACGAAGGCGATCCATCAAGCTTCTGTCAAGCACCGGAAGATCTATCCTCTGCACGGGTCTAGGTGTGCTCTCGCTCGCAGCCACACTGAACGCTCGCATCAGCATCTGGAGCTCAGTGGCGCTCAGCTTCGCCATCACCCTCTCCATTGGATTCTTACCTTCATCTGCCATAACTCCAGCTTAAACTCACTCCCTATCTCTTTCTTGACTCAATCTTGATTTATGTCATCAAAATTCGAGCCGACTAGTCAGCAAGCCCGATTAATCCCGCTTCTTGGGTATCGTGAGGTATCGGCCCCCCACGCCGGCCTCTTCAGCCAACTAGCACCGGTCGGGGCTACGGTATCGGCGCTACAGTGCACGCGGCTACAGTATCTGCGCTACAGTGTCGCGTCTACAGTACGCGCTGCGCTACAGTGGAAGAGGGGGGTTAACCTAGGGTTTTTGGCTCTGATACCATATTGAACAAAACTGAAAAGTGCAAAATATTTTCTGCGTATTGAATAATGATCCTTTGGGCTTATATAAGCCTTACATGTCTTCTTACAAATAACTCCCTGATTTTTAACCTATTTATCTCTAGGTCCCTAAAAACCCGTAAAACATACAATATCTCAATAAAGATACAAAGAACTTGTGCATATTGAAGCCAATGGATCAGCTGGGGGATTGCTGATATCATGGAAAGATGCAAGCTTCACTGTCCAGAATGTGAGTAAGCAAAGAAATGTAACAACAGTCGACTTAAAATTCAAGATGGACAGCTCACTTGTCAGAATAACCGGTGTTTATGGACCTTCTAGTGGTAACAACAGAGATAAATTTTTGCAACAAGTTAGAAGTGCTCAACCTTCTCCAGATATACCTTGGGCACTTTGTGGCGACTTCAACCTGGTTCTCAGTCCAGCAGATAGATCCACGCATATACTTTGGACAAGAGAGAGCTTTTCAACATCTGGTAAATGAATTGGAATTAATTGATTTACCATTACAAGAAAGAAAGTATACACATGGTCGAGAGCACATAATTCTTTTGCCATATTGGATAGATTCTTGATATCTCAAGCCTGGAACATGACATTTCCTGCATGCTATCAGAGAGCATTATCAAATATGGTGTCTGATCATTGTCCAATAGTATGTACAATACCGAAAGGTTTGAGTCAATTTGGAGACAAAGAGCTAAGCACCAGTGGATAAAGGAAGGGGATCAGAATACTTCATATTTTCACATGATGGCCACCACACAAAAAAAGACAAAATGCCATACAAGCACTTAGGTCTGATCAAACACAACACTGTCATACTAGTCACAATGAAAAAGCAAGGATTCTATTTCAATACTTTTGTGGACTAATTGGATCAAAAGAGCAATCAGATATACAATTTGACTTTCAGCAAATCTTCCAAACAAATGAACAAAGGATGGAGATTGATACTCAAATTTCAGAGCAAGAAATTCTTCATGCCATTAACTCATGGCCATCACAGAAAGTTTCAGGGCCTGATGGATATACTGGAGAATTTTATAAATATTTCAAAACTTGTTGTTACCTGATCTGAAATAAGTGTTTGACACCATTACCTCATCTCCATTGTCAACTCTTGCACCTTTAAATGTCTCTCACATCGTGTTGATACCAAAAAGAACAGATGCAACAACTCCAGCAGATTATAGACCGATAAGTATTGTTCATGGTGTTCAACGAATTTTATCAAAATCTTCGCTGAAAGGCTGTAATCATATATGAAAAGTCTGATACATCCAACTCAGACAGATTTTTTTAAAAGGAAGAAATATAATAGAGGGCTTTCATTATGCCCAAGAAATTGTAACAGCAGCAGAGAAGCAATCAATGCAGATAGCCTTATTTAAAGCTGATATTTTCAAAGCATTTGATTCTTTAAATTGGAAATTCTTGTTAAGGTGTTTGAGAGCAAAGTTTTTTTGATATATGGATAAGTTGGATTCAACATTTGATATTACAAGGACATTCACAAGTGATATTAAATTCGATTGTTGGAAAAAGAATTTGGCTGAAGAGAGATATGAGGCAGGGTGATTCCATATCATCATATCTATTTATAATAGCAATGGACTTCCTTGCAAGTTGGGTACAAAAATTGAATGAGCTTCAAATACTAAGAATGCCATTTCCAAGATACAGAACATATTTGCTATATGCTGACGATACGCTATTCTTCTTAAAGCTGGATCCACAGCAGTTGAGATTAATTGAGCTAGTTTTATCAATCTTTCATCAACTGTCTGGCCTTAAAGTCAACTTGCACAAATCCGAGCTCTTGGTGATGAATATGTATTTTTCTCAAGTGCAGCAATTAGCTAACATAATAGGATGTCAATCATCGGATTTTCCTCTGATGTATTTGGGCTTACCATTGTCAAGCAAAGCTTTGCCTAAACAATACTATCAAAGGGTTGTGGACACAATTCAGGACCGATTGCCAGGTTTTCATACGAGCAAGCTGTCAATAGCAGGAAGAATAGTCATATTAAACTCTGTAATTTCTGCAATGCCTGTTTATTTTATGCTAGTGTTCTTACTTTCAGAGTGTGTGATCAAGGCAATTGATAGGATAAGGAGGAATTTTTTTGGCACGGACACAAGGACAATCAAGCAAGTAAAAGGGGCATATGCTTAGTGAATTGGAGAATAGTAACAACGAATAAACTATACGGTGGATTGGGAATTAGAGACATTAAGCTCATGAATTATGCTTTGATAACAAAATGGATGTGGTTGTGGATGAAGAGTGATAAATGGTGGAAAGAAGGAACACAAGCATTGGATGAAGCATATACGCCATGGGAGGATAGAAATGCATCTAGGTTTTGGAAAAATATTGCAAAAATAAAAGAAGCATTCATTTGTTCTATTTTGTACAAAGTAGGCAATGGAAAATGCATCATATTTTGACAAGATTGTTGGATGGATGAGCCACTGCAAAGAAAGTTTCCAGATTTATTTGCGAATGTTATAAAGAAGAATTGCACAATTCAAGAGCTACACAGCACAGGGATATGGGAAATCCACTTTGAAAAACCAATGTCACAAAAAATGCAGATTCAAAATCAACAACTGAGAAGGGCATTGGCGGGAGTCACACTGCAATCTCAAACACAAGACCAGATCCATTGGAATAGAAATGTACAGGGATTCTCGATAAAATCAGTATATCAGTTCTTACAAGGTGCACCATTATATAAGTCTCCAGTCTCAAACATATGGAAATTACCAATTGCACCAAGGATTAAAGTCTTCATTTGGTTAGTATTAAGAAACTCAATACTAACAATAGAAAATTTAAAACGAAGAGGATGGAAATTACCAAATATTTGTTGTATGTGTTTGCAAGCAGAAGAAAGCGTCAAACATCTGTTTACGGAATGTACAATAACAAAGGAGATTAGAGATTATATATGTGATGTATTGCATTCACTGTTAGCAGATAACATCAAGATACAGGGAAGGTGATTTGCAGTTGATCTCAGACAAGAGGGAGAATTTATAATGCAGAAAACTGGAAACTGTCACATGCTTCGTCATCTGGCGTGAACGGTGCAATAGGATATTCAGAGAACAAAAGAAAAATAATATTGCACTGATTCGAGAAATCATAGAGGAATAAAAGAGAGATACAAAGTACATAGTGAATGAACAAAACAGGTATAGGATAGAATAGACAAGAAGGTTTATGTTTGATGTTTATTGTGGTGTTCATTAATTGAACTGGTTTTCTGTAAATCTATGATCACACACTTGTGATATGTATTAATGAAATTTGGAGGCCTTAACCTCCATCTTTTTATCAAGAAAAAAAAAAATCTTTTCAATACCCACTCTACGAGAAAAAAAACTATTTGGTACATATTTTCTGGTTTGGCTCCACAAAAAAAAAAGTCAGAAGTGACTATGAATATAGGTAAGCATAATAAATCACTTTATGTACCATATCAATACCAGCATTGACCCCAGCCTGCACAGAATAAGTATAGTTCGACCCAGACGAAGATGTAATTCTACCTATTCCTTCCCAGTCTGATATCACAAATCCCTACAACAATTGAAAGCTGCACAATAACTTACAAAAAATTGGTTGATGCATGCTGAATTTTTCTGGTGAGATTGATATATACCAGTATCTCAGACTTATGATGCAACTGGATGTCAAGAATCAAACTATCAAGAAAAGTTGTATCGATTCTCAATTACTGACTATTATAAAGTTCAATCAATCTTCAACCCATTTGGTCAGGATCATGAGGTTTGCAATTATGTAAAAAGTTGGTATATCTTGACCACAAAAAGTTGTCCATCCTTAATTTAAGTACACAATAACAAATTTACAGCAAATTCCCTCAACTGTTGAATTGACCCACCACCAAGCACTCAAGTTTTTTAACTGTGCAATGATAATTTCTTATATCCTTACAAAGGATAAATGCAAACATAAAATTATATATATATATTCATAGTATAACTAATACATACTTTAAAGGAAACAAAAACATATGATAAGAATATTTTTTTTGATAAAATAGAAGAAAATTTTCTTTTTTCTTTTATACAACTTCTTTATGAACTTTTTTTGACATTACAAACTTATACAGTAGAATTAAAATTTTATTACTTTGTGTCTTATCGTTCTGGTTTCAACCTCAAAAGAGAATAAAATCATCCTCGAGAAAAAAAATTATACATTTCAAATGTCTAAAAAAATTTAATAACATTTCTATAAGAACTTTATCAAAAAAAAATAAAGGAAAAAAATGCAACCTCAAAAGCATCATGGGGACTAGAGAGAGAAACAAGCAAAAATGTATATATTTTATCGACAAATTATAAAAAAGAGAAATAAAGCCGATTCCTAATCCTCCGTGGAGGGAAAAAAAAGTGAAAAGAAACACATTTCGTGCGACGGACATGCGGACCGGAAGTCTTATTTGCAGTCATTAATTCAATAAAGTTCATATTTTGAGCGAATCCGTTTATCAGTTTCTGAACTTTTTTAAAGTTGATGAATCGCTGACCGAATAGTTGGACTGCATATTTTTCCATGTTACAAAGCCATAGAGAATCCCAGGGCGGATTCATATATGGAGAAGTTAAGGTCGGTGTCTGAATTTGAATTTCGGAATTAAGTATTAGATTAGAAATTTGTTTCTGATTTATTAAATAAATTAATACATTAGATGCAGTTTACAGACTTAATTAAAAAAATGAGCCTCTAAATGCTTAGACATTGAGCAATTGGATTACTCATGAATTTGCTACAAGTGAGTCTGAGCTTTTAAAGCTGGATTACTCATGAATTCAGATACTAATTAATGCGAGCATGTCTGTAGACTGTAGAGGATCTTTGTAGTGAAATCAATCCGGACCTTCTGATGAACGGACACTGCGATGTACGGTAAAGATTCACTGGCAGATAGACCGTGGGAATTCAGAAGCGTGACCGCCCGGCGCACAATTATTGAAGCGTTATGTAAAACTCTTGTACGGATTTACATTTTTTATAACATGCAGCATTAAATTGACTCCTGCCCGTTTCTTATAAAAAAAAGCGGGAGTAACGCAATTTTATTTGGAATTTGTTTATTTGTAAGGGTTTGTTTTTTGAAAAATAAATTTTAAAACATTAAGGGAGTGTTTGGCACTCAATGGAATAGCAAAAAATTAGAATAGAATAGCTATTTCGACGAATTAATTTGTTAAACGAATTTTAGATTAAGTAGAATAGTGCTAATCCGGTATATCAAGTTATATATGGTATACCGGATTAGCTCTCGTCGGAATAGTGATTATTGTTTGATTATGTTATATTATATTATTATATCATGATTATAATTATAATTATGATTTATTATTATATTATTAGTATGATTATAATTTATTATTATATTAATATTATGATGATTATTTATTTATTATTATATAATATTATTATAATAATTATTGTTATTATTATATTACTATCATTGTTAGTATTGTTATTACGGGATTAATTTTATTATTATTTATTATTATAATAATTATGATTTTAGTATTATATTATTATATTATTATGATTACAATTATTTATTATTATATTATATTATATTATATTATGATTATTATAATTATAATTATTTATTATAATTATATTATGATTATAATTTTTAATTATATTATTATATTATTATGATTATAATTATAATTTATTATTATTATATTATATTATCATTATTATTATTATTACTATTATTATTATTATTTTAATTATAATTATAATTTATTATTAATAATATAATATTATATTAAGATTATGATTATTATTATTATTATTATTATCATCATCTTTATTATTATTAGTATCATAATTATTCATATTTTAACTATTCTCGATTAACAATCGCTAAACGATATTTTCTCTCTTCCAAATAGTCAAAAATACCACTCTTCTAAAAATAAATTATTTTATCACTATTCCAAAGTTATTCCTTACTTTGCCAAACGAACCCTAAAAGAATTAAGTTTTCAAGCTTTTCAATCATATCACATCATCATTTTTCTCCATCATTCATTTTATTTAAATCTTTTTCATCTTCTTAAATCTAAAAATTCATATAAAATAATTTCTCTCTTCATTTTTATGTGTGTAATATATTTAAGATGAAACATAACTCTTAAAATAAATATCTAATAGAATTAGATATCGGCATTAAAATGACTCTCTAAATAGCCAAACAATTATAAATTACAATTTTTATAATATTTAACTTGTTTTTCTATGGATCATCCAATCAGATGACATGATAAATGAAGCATCACAATTAGCTACGTTTCAATTTATGCAAAGAATATAAAATTTTGTACCAAAGATGCAATGCCCGTATCAACTCTAAATAAAGAGTAAAAACCGTAACCACAGCATAAATTATATGACACGACTTAAAACTTCTAAAATAAATCCACTGATATAGCTAAAATAAATAAATAAACAAACTTGAATGTGATGGTGAAAAACTGTACAAATGAGCTTTATCCCTGAAGATTGAATTGGAAAAATTCACAGATAAACCAACCACCACTCAGATCTTTTTTGTCAATCACCAAATAATGTCCCAAAAAGTACTGATAATGAGATAATCTAACAATATGTGCCATACAAACAACTTACCTACAACATTCTTACTAGGAGTAATAATATTGGTATACATGAATACGATCAATCATATACAAATAAGAACAAGTACAGCTCTCTAGAAAAGAAAATTCTACTGTACAAACTTGGGCACCGACCTGTGGAGTGTCTACTGTCAGCTACAAAAATCCTGGCACAATGTTCTACTATATGGCATGTAGAATGAACCCAAGCCCTCCTCCCCAACTATTATCTTGAAAACAATATAAAATATGAGTCAAAACGGAAATGTAGCAAATGAGTAACAGTTGTTGTAGTTCAAATAGCCCCAGAGTCGGCAAAGACTTAGCTCCCCATGCTTTGGTGAGTTCATATACAAATGGTGCAAATCTTTCAAGTGGTTTTCAAATCTCATACTTATAGCAGAGACCTGCATAAATTATAAAAATTAAGATCACAAAACTTTAGATGAAAAAAATATATATGAAAGCCTTTTAGATGGTTATATAACTTATTGGTTGTGTTCCTGGGGTATGGTTTCAGGATCCGGCTTCAGATTCACACAGGTTTCGAGTCATCTCAGAACAAGCCAGGTCAGATCAAGGTCAGCTTGATTTTCATATGAACAGAATATCCAGATTATTTTGAATTTCCCAAATCTTCATTAGATCATCTTGGGTTCTGCTAAACCGGAATAAGGTTTAGGGTTGGATGTCTAGTTGACACTGGTTGGTCGGGTCTTGACTTTTGAGTGGTTGACTTCCAAAATGTTTTCAGCAGGGTCAGCTTTAGTCATAAGTTTACCGACTTGGCAGTTTTGACTATTCTTGCAAAGATTACACAAACATACAGGTTCAAGCAAGAACTAAAACATCCAATAGGTTGGTACCAGCATGTAACAGTGACTTACTGATACCCAAAAAGAGATGCTTACCTCTGGGAAATTTACAAGAGAATGCAAGGTAGGTTTATCTGAACCAGAGCCCACCCTAGTAATACATGAGCTCACGTCAATTGCACATTGCAAAATGTTTCTGATGATACCAGCTATAGGTTTTGTCTCGGCTGACAAGAAACAACTGCAACAAAAGGAGTACATAATATTCAGATACAGATGGTATATTGGCGGATAATACTTGGATATGGAGTGGAACGGAACGGATAAATATCCACTCTGTATTCATCCCTACTAAAAATTTATAGAGACTGTCAAATGTACCTTGTTTAATCATATCTTCTTTGCATAATATATCTCATCATTGACTAAAAAGCCCTTTTGGTTTGTGATATTTGACTTGTAATATTTGTTTAAATATAGTAAGCCTTAAAACAGTACAAAAGGTTTGGTCGTTTTATTTTGGCACTGCTTCAGAGGATCTACCAAAAAATACTTCTCCATTATGCAAGTATGTTGGCCAATATTCGGGACAAAGAAGACAAAAGGGAAGAAAAGGTACTCAGAGAAACTATTTTTGAACATAAGCACCATCATGCAGCTCAGTTGTGTAATACAATAAGGTTATTAATAGTTGTAAAATTGACACTGACATGTGCAATGCTTCCCGAAGATATGACATGTGCATAGATCGCAAGTCCAGCATGTCTTTTGCCTGAAAACCAACCCTCAATTAATAAAGGAATATAAGATTAAACCAATGCTATTATAATGAAGTTAATACCTGGTGTTTGAGGGAATGCTGAAACCGGCACCATGATACATCTGACAACTGAGAATGCACATATTGTAGTAGTGTTGACACAAAGTGGCTTATTTTTTGCCTAAAAAATTAAATAAAAATATAAAGCATAAATAAATACTTCAGTGGAACGCTTGAGGACTAAAGATTTGTCTCACTCAATGAATAACTATTTGGTTAAATTTAATATTAAACATGCAATTCATTAGGGTCTAGGAATGATAAACAAGGTCATATGTTCATACAGAATAAAGATCTTACGTCTTAACTCTTAAGAACAAAATTTGAAGAACCAATTAATGAAACAAACAGTATACCTAACTCTGAGAAAGGCATTTAATTCTTTAATCGCACCAGGTCTCTTATTAGCTTTAACGAGACCCTACAAGAGCAAGTATTATCAGTAATAACATAAAGTAATAAAGTTATCTCAAAAGCATCAAAATTTCATCACTGAACCTTCGAGGCTTTTTCAGTATCAACAACAGCAGAAAATAGCCTTGACCGTCTGTTCTTAGTTTGAGCCCAAAGAAAAAAATACACCGATGAAAATAGACTTCCGTTTCTTGATGTCCCATGGAATTTTTATTTTGATTTAGTTCATATTTCAATTTATTGATATGATCAGGAGCATTTGAACCCCATTTATAAGGTTAACAAAAACCAACCAACATTAGCAATGTGTAGATAACAACCCACACGCCCCAAAACCTAACATATTTTTTATGTGTTATTATAAAGAAAAAAAAAACATTCTGCCTGTACTTCATTAAAAGCGCTGCACAGCAAAGGAATGGTCGTTTGTTATTAGAAATAAACAAATTGGCAGGTCTCTCTTCAGCCAAGAGGACAACTGAAGGATATCTTCTTTCAATTCTATTTTCAAGAAATATCATGTAAAAAGTTGGAAGAGGAGAAAAGCACACCTTCAGAAAATTCCATGTATGAGTCAATGAAAACATTGAGAATCTGATTTGGCTCAGATAACCAAATATTTCAGCATATATTTTCAAAGCCTCCTGAGTAATAACAATTGTAACAGGCCAATCCACACGAAATCCCAGAATTATACAGTCAAATACAGGGCATCCTGTCAGTTAAAAAAAAAATCTAAAATCAGAGATGCAATTCATGCACGTTACCTTGTAGTCCATGCATTTTTTTCTAATTGCATTTATAAAAATCAAATGCCCTATTTGTAAACACGTTCTTCTATGGGACCCAACAAAAGTATGCCTGGATCTAAAAGAATAAGGGTTTGGTATCCATGAATTAAAAAAAAAAACCAATTCAGTAACATAGGGCTTGGTATCCATGAAATTTGTTCTGTAAAAAAATAAAAAAGAAATAACCCAAAAGAACAGGAAAATACCAGATGCAAATCCTGAGAAGGAAACTTTATCTTCTTCTTTAATATATACAAAAAGTCTCTCCCTGTAAGGATCTGATTCACATGAAGACCTCTGCAAAGCTAAGTCAAGGAGCCCTTGCACCTCTGCTATGTTCTGTTCAGCTTGTATATGAGACCATCTCTACCATTAACCAAAAATAATGTGAATATAGCTGTAGTTCAGCCTTTAAATATACATATATTCAAACAGTTTCATCAAGAATTAAGTATTTTTTCTTATTGTTTTTTTCTTGGGTTGAGTATTTTTTCCACTTCCTCATGAAAATTAAGTGCTGGCCAGAAGACTAATGAAACCAGATTCTATGATAATGAAAATTTCCAAGGTTCAGTAATTTTTTAGGAAAAATAAACCTGATTAAAAAGAGAACCGACTAAATAATCAGCCCAATCAGCTATCTCCATAAAATGGTAACGCCTCAGTGCCAGGAAATGGTCATCCAGATCAAACCCTTCCTTGAGCAATTTCATGGTAAATTTGCTAACATACTTGTATCTGTTCCGGATAAGGAAAATAAGTACCAAATATAACAGGTTTTGATCGACTCAATCTGTAGAACCTTTAAGGATATACTGTTCAAACTAATCATATAAATATATATAAAATTTGACCCCAAAAAAGAACTCTAAAATGGATTCATATTTTGTTCCCTCATACATTACCAGCAATAGCCAGACTTATGATGTTCGAAAACAATTACAATAGGGGCAAGGGGGAAGAAAAGGGACCAAAATATCCTAAAGTGGAAGTGCGAAGTCCTAAATACAACTGATGCACCAGAAAATGAGAATATTATATATTGTTACATGCAAAAAAGATTTTGGGATAACCCTAAAAAACATGAAATATCCTCTATATGTGGTTTATCAATCCTTCCCGATTATTAGATGCATGCCCCAGCGACTACCTTTTGTCTTTTTTCACAAAATTAGGATAGGACCATGAGATTTTTCATGTTTAAGAGAGGACATATCAGACATTTCTCATTTTGCTAGAGATGTATTTTATTATGATGCCGTGCAGAGTTTTATATGAAAATTGTTTTCAAACTAGAAGGATACTGAAGCAAAATTTCTTGCATAATGCACTTATACATAACTAAATCAAGCGGCATCTCACATGCAGGATCTGAACCATACCAGCAGTCGCCATTCCTGTTATGTTCTACATCTTTACTTGAATAAACCAATGATTCTGTCCATCGGGCCCCACCAGATGCATCAACCTTGGCACTCTCTTTCATTTGTACTTCTCTTGATGGCCACAAACTAGTCTCTGTTTTCATAAAACTCACATCTGATTTGGCAAGGTGCTTCAGCTCTGTAGGACATGTTACAGACAATGGTTCTTTCATTAAAGAACTATCTTTCACAAACTTTTCAGAAAATTTGCCAGATGGAGTTTTCACAGAAGAGAAGTCAAAGACAGGACCAAGAAATCCTTGCTTAGTTACACAGTTCCCTTCACCAGATTCACTATTTCTAGGCAATATAGCTTTCATCAGGATGGGGTTAGTACCAAGGTTATAGTTTCTAGCCATAAAACTTGATTTGCCCTTAGATTGGTCCCAATGTAATTCATCCATGACTAGAAATGTTTCAAAACCTTCACTTAAAACTGGCTCTTCTTCATCCACAGTTGACTGCATTTCTCCTAGTATTACAGAATTCCTATTAGAAATAAAAGGGTTTTTAAGAAGGGATCCAAGTGGCCAGCAACTAAAATTTTGAGTATTCTCTACCAGAGAGCACTAATTGCACCAATCTCGTGATGCAGCTCTTCATGCTCCTTATTTTCTTGGATAGGCACTTCAATTTGTACAGATTGATCGTTCAAGTTTGAAGAGATCTGTGAAGACAAAAGCTTTTCATAAGCATTTGCATGCTTTTGAGGTGAAACAGAGACATCAGCAGCAAATTCTTCTTCAGAATCATATGATGAAGAACACATGGAGGATTTCTCAAATTGTGTTCCATGTAATGATTCATCAGATGTGTAAGTGGCTTCATTATATTCTGTGCCTACAGAACTATTGGATAAAATTTCAAGACTCACAACAAAGTCCAAAAGTAAACAAATGAATAAATAAGCACAAGTTGGTGTCAAATCAAGGTTTATACAGTAAAGACACAATAAAGCAAACAGAACTTTAAAGCTGGTTCAAATATACAGGGAAATGCATAAGTAATTGCACTGCACAAAATGGTTTGCATTTCTCAAAGACGAAGTTCACTTGTACTAAGGCAGAAATCTCACTGTATGAATTATACCTCAATGGGAAAATATATCAAGCACACCACTACAAACATGCAATATGAAACTATACCCTCCCGTCGAAAAGTAGGATAGGAAAAAGGAGGGTGAAAATGGTATTCTTGATACTTCATATGCATCTGTGAATTAGAGTTCAGGGTGTTTAGCAAGTGGAAGCACTTGATAAGAACGAGACTTACATATTCAGATCTGCTTCCATATCCATCGAGTAATGAGTGTTCTGAAACCTGGGATGAGAACCATGCTTGGTCTGAAATGGAATTACCTAGGTAGTAGTAACCACAGTATTGTTAGAATACATGGTCTTTAGGCTAAAATTAGTGATAATATACTGAAAACAGTTTAGCATATGTGCAAAATATAAAATGAAATATATCAATTAAATAATGGGAAGGGATCCCTTGACAATGGGTTATCTTGACAATCTTGACAATGGATCTCCAAATAAATATGAAAAAAATCTTAAAAATAGAAAAAACCTTATAGATATGTTTTTCTACTTATAGATTGATGGTGATTAAAATTTTATGCAATTTCATTATTGTTTGCTAGTTCATCAAAGACCATCAAAATGTTATACACTTTGCAACTGTTCCAATTTAACGATTTTTGATGCTATCAAATGATAATGAAATTGCATGAAATTTTAATCACCATCAATCTATAAGTAGAAGAACATATCTATAAGGTTTTTTTTTCTATTTTTAAGATTCTTTTCGTATTTATTTGAAGATCCATTGTCAAGATTGTCAAAATAACCATTGTCAAGTGATCCCTTCCCTTAAAGAATGGAGTATCATAAATAACACTCTACACTCTAAAGTAATACTAAACTCCAGATATGCATAAGCTAAACAAAATGACAAAGAAAAATCATTTCTTTCTGGTGGAAGTCATAAGTGGCATGGTGTAGACCCAATACTCTATCCACAAAACATAAATCAATGGACCAAAAGAATTACCCATTTGGAAGAGGCATCAAATTTTAATTGTATGTCTTCGAGTTTCTCCATCAATGACTTGTACAAAGCCTCCCTCTTAGAAACCAATGTCTCAATGCTCTTTTCTGAGAAAGTTAGTGAATTCAGCAGAAATGAAGAGTTCTGGTCATAGGTCCCAGTAAACCAACAAGGGAGAGAACTCTCTGAATTTGGCCCTCTTTCAGCGAAGGAAAAATTGCAGAAATTGAGAAGCTTAACAAGAACATGAAGCTGTTCTCCAGTACGAAGTATTGGTCCAGAAACATCTCCCAGAAAGTGAGGTAGAGGTACATTACTCCTTTCCTAATAATTTTTTTGTTGTTATTAGACTTCAATAGAAAAACTAAGTAAGAAGTTGGAAGTCAACAAAAATAAGTTATCACTGAAACCCACAACAGCAACCCAATGCTCAGTAAATGGTGTTCTGAGCTTTGTTGCAAGGACATGACACGGAAGATGCATAGCTTCACGAATGGATTTTCTACAGTGCAGATAATATGTTATACAGACACTCCAAAGTCCAAATATCTTGCAAATTTTACAGCTCTGTTATACCTCAAATTCCCTAAATAAGATACCTCCATCAACAACAACAACAAAGCCTTTAATCCCAAATAAAATAGGATACATCCATAAAACAGATAATTACATTTAGGCCTGTAAAAATCAAAATCATCTTTTGTACATTCTATTTTTGCATTCAAATGAGTCCAATCCCAAACAGCTTCTGTGCTCACTAATGGACATGAGAGGTATGTACATGCTTTCGAAGACAGGATAGGGACCTGAGCACATATGTAAACTTGTCATGTATACATTTGTCATTTATCAGGCGTACCTTCTGTGTGTGTGTGCCTGTGTGGATCTGTATATGCTATATTCTGTTTTATAATAATCCACATAGCATAACTTGACAAGGCTCAATTAGATGCCAAATTTTGAAAAAATGTATATACAAGGATACCTCGACATGTGACAGTTCATCCTCCAAAGCCAGAAAAGAATGGGAGATTGCTATACCATCAGACCAAGCTAGAAAATACTCCTCATAAGGATCGTTTAATTTAGCCTGGTAGATCCATGACTTAATGAACTCCCAGTATGGCTCAAAAGACCGTACAAAGAGATATTTAAGGAGTCCGTAGTGCACAGGATCGGCCTCCTAGAATTTAAACACAAGAAAATAACAATATAAAATAAGAAGTAAAACAACTAGGGTCTCTGAGTTTGCTAAGCAGACAACTTCAAATAGCATTTTTATAGAGATCCTGACCATCTCAAGTTCCACAATGTGTAAAATAAATAAATCTTTTAGATGCACACTTTGGTGATCCATGGCATATAAGCCTCATAATTAGTTTCAAATTCAAAATTGAAACTAGGTTGTCTGATGCTTACATTATCAATATGACCAACTACCTATTAAAAAGAGGAAAAGAAACACAAAGCCGATGCATAAAATCTTATGCCGGCTAAAATTGCAATACTCAGTAAAATTAAAATAGAACAAAGATTGTAGCTACACATTATGAAGAAGATAGCTTACTTGGAGCTGCACATACAGATATGAAAGAAGCTCAGCCCCCCTGAAAAACTTGTGGAACTCTATGACAGTTTCTGTATTCAAATCCTCTCTAGCCAAATCAAGACCCAAATGCTTAGGAAAACATATATTCCCAATTGATTCCACAAATCTCCTTGACTCCTCTGTATGCAAATAAACCTCCAACAGGGTTATATCAGAATAACAATTTTGATTGCTTGACCGCCTCAACTCAACTGATGCTGACAAGGTGTTCAATGCACATAAGTATCCTTCTAGAAGCTTCCTTATTGATACTGCAAATGCTTGGTTGACAAGGCTAAAAGGGGCTCTACCCTCATTTTCATTTCTGGTGGGGTAAAGGTAGAAATTTATGAACTCCTGAACCAAAAAGACTCTCAAACCCGTTGAGCGAATGGATCTGAGAAAGTGGCCAAGTGCACTGGTACTCAAGCCATGGCACCATAGATTACGGATGCTTTGGCTAGTTCTATCAGCTGGAATTGAACAAAAGGTATCTGATATTTCTTCAAGCTCCACTAAAGATGCCTTCATTCCTTGCAAGGCATTAAAAGCCATACGAATCAATGCAGATTCCTATAAAAGAGTAAAATTAATTCGTACATCTATGAGAGTTCATCATAATTGTATAAAAACCACTCAAAAAAAAAATTAAACCCTACAGCAACCGAAGAGGGTTGATGGATCGGATCGCCAGAGTTGGTGGGGAGGTTTGCGGGTCGAAAAAAGCCGCCTTCAGAAGGTATGGATTCCCAAGACCTAGGAGCAGTTAACGGGTCCGCCATTGTTAGAGTTTGGAGTAGAGAGGCCAGATTTGAGTCGATCTCCATGGTCGCGCTCACTCGGATGTGGATCCCAAGAGAGGTTTTGGTAAAGGTCACTCACAATCACTGCTGCAGAAGGAGAAACCAAACAAAGGCGTCATGCTCTTCCCGCTTAGTAAGCGACTAATGGGAGTCGCGAATCGGGTTTTGATCGGATAGTATCCGAGCCCATTAAAGCCCGAGAACGGAAACTTTGGCAACCCTCTTAATTTAATGAGGTTTTTTTTTAAACCAGCCCATTAAAGAGTGTTTTTTTTAGAATAATATAATTATGTTTCGTCCCAACGCTTAATTTTCTTTTTTTAACAGACATTATTTACCGATCATTTTATTCTCTTTTTACATTACAAAACTCGTTATAAGCAACTCTTTATTTCATTCTCTTAATATTTAAATTTTAAAACTATCAATTAAAAATTAATCGTATTTTCATGTTCCCTCTCATCTCCCCTTCTCTCTTCAGTTGTGATAATCATTAACCACTAGAATCTTTCACAAATCTCCTTCGCACAAATATTCCGTTCATTGTTCACATTGCTTCTCAACTTCGACATACTCTTTAATGATACTCTTTTCTCCCACTAGTCTACAAAGATGTCAATGGTTTATGTGTCTTCATTGTCCATCAGCAACATGGCTCAATCCTCATTCGAAGTCCCGCAAGTAAATTGACCACATTATTTATTTATTTATTGTTGTAATTCAGAACATGATCACCACATTATCTTTTTTTTTAATTTTAATCTCAAAAACTTTTAATTTCTTATCTGACCTCGTCTTCTTTTTAAATATCCATCTCTATTCACTTCTATCTTTCAAGATTCATTGGTTGATCTAACTTCTGTTTTGCACGAGAGAGCTAGCTCAAATACTGACGATAAATTCTAAGTAATTACGTACTTTACATGTTGATTTCGTATGAACAGGTACCATTTTCAATACCACAACATCTGACAATAACAAACACTTAATATCCCCTAATTACCTGAAAAAGAAGCCCCAAGGTTTTGACTCAGTGTAGCCATGGCTTCACAGATACCTCCAAAAGTTGAATGTTTATGTTTGTAATATTTGATTGTCAGTAATAGATGGAGAACTGGAAGCACTGTTGAGCTCCCATTTTTTTCTGTGCCCATTTTACCTATAACATATATTGCATTGACAATTTTTAAGAATAAAGATGCATGTGTTAGAATAAGGGAAATCGGGACAGTGAAAACTTCTTCTTTTATTTTCTTTTTTTGTTAATGCGTTCTAGAAATTGGACCCGGAGTCTAATTGTTG
This sequence comes from Schoenoplectus tabernaemontani, assembly GCA_037127355.1. Taxonomy (NCBI): domain Eukaryota; kingdom Viridiplantae; phylum Streptophyta; class Magnoliopsida; order Poales; family Cyperaceae; genus Schoenoplectus; species Schoenoplectus tabernaemontani. The sequence goes on along the minus strand of CM073754.1, from coordinate 12,880,203 downwards.
TGTCCATAGAGATTGAATGTTGTGTTTACTTGATAAGTTGTTATCTATGTATCCTACGGGAGAGCACGAATCGTAGCTTCTATAACTGCTTGTTCTCAGCCTCAAAAGAAGAGAGCTATTCTATAGGATTTGTTTGTGGCTTCATGGAATAGTAAAAAGTAAGGATAAAATTATTATTTCAATGAATTAATTTATCAAATAAATTTTAGATTAATTAGAATTAGTATGAAATAGTGTTAATCCGTATATACTAAGATATATGTGGTATATCGAATTAGATCTCATCGGAATAATGATTATTATTTAATTATGCTATATTAATTATCATATTATGATTATGATTATAATTTATTATTATATCAATATTATGATTATTATTTTATTATTTAGTATTATTATTATCCTAATGATTATATTATTATTTTATTAAATTATGATTATTATTATTATTATTATTATTATATTATCATCATTATTATATATATTATATTATTATAATAGTTATTATTATTATTATATTATCATCACTTTAGTAGTATTATTATTATATTATTAATTTTATTATTATTTATTATTATATTATAATAATTATGATTTTAATCTTATATTATTATATTATGATTATAAATATGATTATATTATTATTATATTATTATATTATGATTATGATTATGATTATTATTATTATTATTATATTATGATTATGATTATGGTTATATTATTATATTATTATGATTACGACTTTGATTATTATTATCATGATTATGATTATGATTATTTTATTTTTAATTATATTATACTATATTATTATATTATGATTATATTAATAAAATTATGATTATTTATTATTATTTTATGATTATTATTTTATTATTATATTATGATTATGTTTTGATATTTTTAGGTACTATGAGATGATATTTACTAAAGACCAAGGTTTACACAAGTTTAAACAATTCAATGAAGAAACCGATTTGGTGATTACTTAATGTCCTATATGTTTTATACAAAAATTAACTTAAAAAGAATTAAGAAAGAATGATCAAATAAATTCAAATACTTGATGCAAATGTGATGAAAATATGCAAAGAGAATTCAGTCAAATATCAATTGTTAAAATGAGCAATTGTTGTAAAATAATGTTTAACAAGGAATGCAACTTAGTAGAAATGTAGAATGTGAAGAACACAAAATGTAAGTGCTGAAATAAAGAAGAAGCGGGATATTAACGGAGTTCGTTTATAAAACCTACGTGTTTGGGTCTCGTTCCACTAACGGAACACCATTACATTACTCAAAAATATTTTATAATTTAGAAGCTTTAGCTTTCTTTACAAAAATAAGTGTAAAAAAACTAAAAATTCTAAGAAAATAAGAACAACAATGAGCACTCAAGACTCAGAAAAATCAGCTTGATACTGAAAGTAAAATTGAACCTAAGCTCAACGATTAGAGTTTAAACACCGCTCAAAAAAAGTTTTATAAGAAAAATCAGCTATGGCTAAATTTAAGATATTTTCTTCTTGTTTTTATAAGATGGTGTAGTATGGGCTCTTTGGATGTTTTTTTTGATTTAGTGCTCAGATTGTAGGAAGATTGATAGAGTTTGATTAATTTGAGCAGTCACAATGCAACCCCTAAAATAAAACCCATAACTGAAAGTTGTAAGCATTCTTACACAGAGAAACGTTATAAGGATTCGAAACGTTATAACATTTGTTTGCATATACAAGAATACCCTTGTCAGATATCATTATAACGATTTAGAAATATATGAATTGAACCATTATATAATAGAAGGAACTATCGAACGTTTCACAAACGTTTGCAACGGTTTGACCGATTTGACTAACCTCTGACAAGATCTTTTGTTCATCAGAGACGTTTATTTGTTTATTTGTTTAATTAATTGTAATCATCATGTTGTTGTTTATTTTAAAAATATTATCTTGTTGCTTGAGTGCAGCAGGAATACGATAAAATTCGTATTTATAAATTTTGTGAGATTATGTAGTTCTATATTTGATTAATGAATGTGTGCTTAATTTAACTTTAATACAGTGCAAGGCTTCATAAAAAGAACTTAGTAAACATATATGGTGTCAAAGAAGTTAACCGTTGTTAATTGAATACTTACCTTTCTTTCAATATTTTTACAAAAATTTAGATGACGTGGCATTTAAATCTTTGCACCTTAAATTAGCAGTTATTCTCATCATTCTCATTTACTTTTAAGAATCTCTTTTTTCATGGAAAAAATCAAAAGCGGGATAATTAATTGATGTGGACTGATTCTCTAAAAAAAAATAATACTATTTATCGGTGCGGTTAATAGAGGGGCAGATTGAAGGGGTCGATCTGACAGAAGAAGAGGCGGAGGCGGAGGCGTCAGTAGATCTTCTACTAGAGCGGAATGAGACACTCATAAGTGCATTTCTTGTTCTTCTACGGGCCAAAGGGGAGACCTATCAAGAGATTGTGGATCTAGCTCGGGCAATGTTTAAATAGTACTGTCAGCAGGTATAGGGCTTGACTCTTGAGGATGTGGTGGACATTGTCGGGACGAGTGGAAATGGTGCCGACACTGTCAACATATCCACAGGTACAAGTTTCATATTAAGTCGGTGCAGTTCAAGCAAAATAAAATTTTGACTAACCTTGATGTTAAATAATAAATACCTCCGTGTAATAACAATAGTACAATCTTAATACTATGTTCAAATATTATTGGCATTTATTTTCCAAAAAGCAAAAGATTGCTATTTTGTTACCTCTTTGATAATATGTGAACTCTGAAACTTGTCAAATACCACAATCTCCCATTATTTTTTTGTGTTTGCAACTCTGTACATTTGGATCTATGAAATAAATATCATTTGTGTGTTAGTTATTTTATTGATTTATTGACATTACATACAGAGATGGATGCACTACATGATTGTTGCGTACTTGCGTCGCAGTAAACAGGCTTTATCAGCTTCTAGCTTGATCCATGATGCAATTGCTTCTGGTGGTGTCAGAAATATAAATGCAATATGCAGTGAACCCCTTAATTGTGTGATTAAGGCTACTGTGTTGAGTTCCAAATCAACTTCAGAATTATAATGTTATTAAATAATTCAATTCAAATGTTATTAAATATCTGACTTTAGACACTCTACCATTCTATTTTATTTTATGTTTGATCTATGCTTGTATTACTAAATACGGGTATGTAAAAGTTGGAATTTCTATAAAAAAATTATTGAACTCAACTATACTTACAGAAAATAAATTCATTTTCTTATATTGGATAATAATTTTTTATTTAAGCTACTAATTAAGTATAAAAATTATGATATTGATTTGGTTTGATACTAATTTTATATATATTTTCGATTACCCGCCGCATATGGCGCGGGCACTGTAATATTTGAAAACATAGAATGCAAAGAACTCTTTTCAACTATAAATTAAGAGGTACTTTCGACAAACACAAAGACACTGTATGCAACTATACATGCAATTAGATATACCACATCTCCGTACTTTGCATTAACATTCGCATTTCCTACTCCCAAGATTCATATGTACTACTTAACAATTTAGGAAAAATATATGCAGCACCAACAATTTACCACGGGTCAAATTAAGACTTCCAACACAGCAAAAGGTATTGAAATAGAATAAAAAAAGTAAATGAAAAGCACAAACTAGAGCTATCTTGTCCTCTTAATTTAAGCATAATCAAGATGAAATGTAAACCAGTACACAACTGTCTAGCTAACACCACTGATACGACAGAAATTAAATTAAACATTTACCCTAAACCCCTTAATTAAGACGACAAACAGTGCACACACCAGAAGCCCTATAGTTCATAAAACAAACTCATAAAAGATACTTAAAACATCAAACAGCTACCACAATCTCATACTAGCTCAATTCCAGAGGCAATGCTGCATTCACCCCTTAAACAAGAATAAATAGGGTCCATGTCAATATGGTATTTAATCTTTTTCACAAAACAAATATTAAGCAAGACATCTATGGTAAATGTACCTGTTGGCTTGGAAGGCTAACAACCACCCACTTGTCATTGCTGAAAGGAAGAATAGTTGCATTAGCCGGCAGCACCATGTTGGGTTGGTGCGGGAATACTTGGATATGGTCCTGCTGCAGTGATGATTCCATCTCCGGTTGTATGAGTGCGCTTTGGACATTGAATACCTGCTGGAACCATTCCCTCCGTAATCTCGTTATTATAGATGAACTGTGGGACTCCACGGTCTGCTGAGAACTGCCACAAAGAACCTTGGTTGAATCTTCAGACTGAGAGAGGTGATGCTCTGCATATTTTAAAAAAATATGATAACTATATCCCATTTTGTGGTTATATTAATGTGATGCGTACTTACTAAAAGGTGTCTATATATTTATTGTATCAGTATATGTATACAAAAAGGATAATTATTATGTTTACCAATTCACATTTGAAAAAAGAACCGGTACCATGGACTCAATTATGCGAATTACTATAAAATGTACTGTCAAAAAGTAATAAAGAGTACCGGATGAAATTTGATCCCTTGTCCTTGTGGATGAAACACATAGCTTCTGTTTCTTATTCGGTGACTCAAACTGCTGATCCATGCTAGCCAGTTGACCTGAATTAATTAACCTGACCATGTGAACATAAAGCACAAGTAATTAAATGTCAGACAATATACATATGTCTAATAAGTTTGCATAGGTAATGTTAGCATTTAGATTACATTTCTGCTTATTATAATAGAACATTAATAAGTAATGATGATGATCAGTAAAAAAAAGACCAGTTAATCTGTCTTAAAAGGACTAGAACATCTGTAAAACTGGCATAGAAGTATAATTTATTCTTATATAATTGTTGTAGATGAGATTCAATTATATGTTGGATATTTTGCATTGATATTTTTTTTATCCCATCAGAAAATGTACTACTTCTGTTTCTATGACTTAAAACAATTTAAACCTAAGCTCTATGACTTAAAACAATTTAAACCTAAGCATTGCATTGTGCCTCGCCAGCATTGTTTGCGATCGAATGTACAATTTTGTAAAGTCTGAAATATAACACCTCTTTTTCACAATTTGGCACTTTCCAAGATACCAGATGTTATGTTGCGGTTTTCAGATCACTATTTTTGTTATTAAGGAAAGTTTTTGAATCATTAATCAATTTCCCTATTTTTAATTGTTGCAGCATTTTCATAAAAAGACCATTTCGGCTGTCTCTTGTGGATTACTTAATATCAATTACAGCATAAGTGCTCTACAATTCTTGAATTCTCAAAATAAGTGGTATTTTTTCTGGTTACAGCAGAAATTTTGCAATAAAACTAAAAACATATATGATATCTTAAAAAGCGTCCAAATCGTACCTTTCTCTTCACATAAAAGATGTAGTTCTTTTTATAGGAGGAGAACAGATTCGTTCAAACCTTAAAAAGACGAATTCAGTAGCTTCAAGATGTTAAATTTCAGTATTAGATTTAGACATATACCCCAAAAAGCATACAGAAAGAAGAGTATAGAGAGAGAGAGAGAGAAAGCTTGGCAAGCCGCTAGCCCGCTGCAAGGTATTAAGAAAGAAGGCAAGAGAGAATTAGGAGCTATAGTCGCTTTTCTTAATGAGAGATGTCGAAAATATACTAGTTATGTAATTCTTTGGTTGATTATTTTCGGTTGTTAGATGGTGCCGTAAAAGTCCCGGACTCTATTTCTTTTCTTTCATTTTTGTTTTTCTTCTTCTTCTTCTTTTTCTGTTTCTGTTGCTTTTCTGTCTAGCTAGATGTGCTGTGCTGTGCTGTGTAACACACGATGTTTGTAATCCGTTTTATTCATATCAATACGATCCTTGACAGCCGCTGTCAAATTTTCAAAAAAAAAAAAAATTAGGAGCTACAGAGAAGTGAACTGAGATGTACCTTTCTAATGGCAGAGAAAGAGATTTGCTAGCTCGGAGAGGATGGAATGAGATGGAGACGATAAGGTGGGGATTTAACGTGGTGAGAGAGTGGGTTACAGTCAAACAGAATAGAGCCGTTACTCTGCCACCTGTGACTTCCCTCACCAAGCTATAGGTCTTTGAGCGCCAAGTGTCTAGTGCAAAGAGCAACAATCTCTGTTCTCCATTATTTCGCTCATGATGTTTCCATTTTCCATCAGAGAGGTTGAGATGGTATTACCTTTCTGGGAAAAGGACAGGAGAGTTTTTAAAGACTGGAGGAGATCTTCACCACCTTGTAACCGTCGTCATCCATACGGGCACACACCAGCGACAGGCTTTACCCGGTTGCTCCTAGCACGAAACTTTTTAATTTGGGTTAGAACTTACAACATAGTAGTATAAAAATGCTTTGAGAAACAATTCAAGCGAGTAAGCTGTATCATTTTATAGATGGAAACACTTATGCATCTATTTGAATTCCGTAATCGATTTATATGTGTGCTTCAGCGGTATTGAAATTGATCTAAACTGCTGGCGTCCCTCAAAACTTCTGAAATATCAAGCACATGCAGTAGCTTGATTCATGGCTGGTTTGTTTACGATGCCTGGTAGGTAACAATGACTACATGCACACTGGCACAGGTCGAGGATGTTGTTAGAAAAAATTATCAATATCCACCCACTTTTGCTTTGAATCAAGAAATATGAGTTTCTTAAAAAAGAAAGAATTCCTCAGAGTGAGATTAATTATTTTTACGAGGAGAATTTTTACAAGCACGAGCAATTGTAACACCTGTGTTGCGGATAAAGGCAGACTGATTTTATTCTTTATCCAGCAGCGTTAAGCACCAACAACTCAAAAATCTTGGTTAAAATTTACGATTCACTGATGATTGGTCCATAGGAAAAAGTTTGCATGTTGGGTTTTAAAATTTAAGTATAATAAAACTTGGCTTTTAGAATATTAAAAGAAGCAAAGCATCAAATTCCCACCTTAATAGGATTCACCACATTTGAGAACTATGTAAATCATAACATTATCCCCACATCTATTTCCAGATCCCATCACATTAGCATGTCACAGACATAATGTTTTTTTACTGAAAATAACAAGATATAGTAAGTGTTAGATCTATTTCATCCTCATTTTGTCCACACTAGACACTTTGGTAACAGACCTGCAAACAAAAGGGGGGGGAATGAGAGAAACACAAAGTGGGTCAAATTAAAGCAAACAGATGCGACTGACAAATACAAGTAGAAAAATCCTAATAACTCAATAAACCATCCCTGCATGGGATATTTCATTATAAATTCTTAGTTCACATAAAGTCATTTTTCATGCAGTGCACACACCTCTTGAACTTGCAATAGCTTTCTTTGTAAATTCTTCAAGACTTGCAATAGCTTTCAGAAGATTAGTCATTGTCAGAAGCTCAGAGTTCACACCAGATATTCAAACTTTCAGGTGTAAAATGTATAATAAAAAAATCATATATTTCAACATACAGATCATGGAAAATCTAAGCTGGCAGCCACCCATGTGTTGTCACTAAAAGGGAGACGCATTGCACCATCCGGCATTGCTAAACTAGGATGCCGGGGGTACACATGGATTTTGTTGCCAATCACTGATGGTTCTCCTCCTCCCCATTCATCATCACTGTCCTCAGTGGCAGTCCACGTGGGCACCTCAGAGTAGATTGATTTTGTAGCCAACCCGAGGTCTGACTGAGCAGCAGGATCCAAGTTGCACTCTTTGGTGGTCAGGATTGGTTCGATTATGTGACTAGGAGGAAGTGGCTCAGATTCTTCGGCAGGATTGGCAGGGAGCGGCTTGGATACTTGGCAGGATTGGCAGGGATGTCTGATTTTCTGATTACAAAATTTGTTTTTGAGTCAGTTGCTGTTTCTGCCATCCTTACCTATCAGCCAAGTGCTGAAAGAAAGACAGCTAGTGCCCTTGGGATGAAATGACGGCCACTGTTATGCAAAAATTTTCCAATCTTTCTTTAATACTGCAAAAGCATGCAGTCTACAACACTGTTTTAGTACCTCATTGGCAATGATGTTCTTTGGCCTTAGTTCTGAATTTAATTAATATGGGCTTGTCTTAAAACAACAGTGCTTCTGCAACATGCATATCTAATTATTCGAACATCAAAATTTTCAAAAACCATGAGAATTACCAGGCAGAACTTCATTCCTTGTCAGAATATTGACAGCTGGAGGCAGAGAAACAGGCAGGACAGTAGATTTTGGATCCATAGTAGATGAACAAGAATTATGTGTCCCATTAATGGGAAGACTTGTTGAACCACTGGAAGAAACCTGAATCTGTTTTCCTGAAAAAAAATCATGGCACGTCAATTTTAAGCAACAATATGGCATAGAGAAAAGAGTAATAAAAAGTGCAGCTCTGATGCATAATGGAGAACCAAGAGCATGGTCGACAAATTCCATTGTTTCTAATTTTGCACACAAATATATTTTCTTTATTGAATGTCACTTACTCTCTTCCATACTATCCAAAGCAACTTTTGCAGCATTTGCCTCGGCTTGTTTCTTAGTATTGGCAGAAGCTCCTTTGAAGGGCCTGCCACATACTTCCACTGTTGACAAAAAGAAGAGCAAACTATCAGGGTCGTTGATGGTAGTGTATATTGGAAGGGGATGTTTACGTTTCTGCATGTACTCTTGTAGAATCATCTTATATGAGACCGCGGCCACATCCTGGGAGAAAGACAATAGAAAACAATAACTGACTTAAATAAAAATGCTTAAATGCTAGATTAGGAAAGTACTGATAAGTTTTCTGAAAAGAGACAAAATGCTTTTTTTAATATGATAATATGAAATTAAAAATAAAAAGAATAGAACTATAAATCGCGTGTGCTTATAACTCGAAAAATTAGCATTCATTGTTTGTGAAAGAGTTCTAATCCACTACGTACAAGATAGCACAGAGGAGTTCACTGACAATATTCACAAACCAGAAATGTCATTTGCAGATCTATGAACTTCTTACTTCTAAATGATGTCCTTTCAGTTTCCATTGCATCCACTTTCCATCTTCAAGTCCTTTGGTTAAAAATAAGGAAGTGGTATGGAAACGATTGGATTTTCTTTTTCAGAAAAGCAAGGGAAGAACATGCTACTAAGCGCATCTGTTACACTAGCTGGGGTGTATTTATATTATTTGATTGATTTGATTAATGATTTCATTACAGACAGCCCCAATTTCAGCAATATACACTTTTCATCATCACTCTTCAGGCCACAGAATTACAAATGTTTTGTTTTCAGAACAGGCCAACTGACAACCCACTGGATATACAAGACGTCTCGACTATCCAGCACTAAATATTCCCAATTCTGGTGAGATTTCACAAAGATTCATGCCAGAATTCCTGTGGCCAAATCATCAGCACATATATTCATAGCTCTTTATTAAAATCATATCTTGAGATCTTGGAAACTGCTGACTCTCATATTCATTTCATCTACAATACTTGTGTACACATCCTTCATCTGTGCAACACAGAAGTAAACAATACATATGAACAGGAAAAGAACTTATGTCACTAGGACTACTGAAGATCCATTTGATGTATAATAATCCCAGTAATTTAATGTATACAACAACAACAACAAAGCCTTTAATCCCAAATAAATTGGGGTAGGCTAGAAATAAAACCCAATCCGAAAACATAAAATCATAAATCTCAAATATAAAAAATCAACGATAGTAAAAGTGAGAATGATACTGATAATAATGATGATGCGAATAATGAGAATGATAATGATTGCGTAAGGTGCTATAACAGACTAGTTGGTGGATGGATGAAGCACAATCTTTTTTAAGGGTTATGCTTGTATTTCAATTCACCTTATTTCTTTCAAATCTGTATCAACTCTTTTTTTTATTTGATTAATGAAAAAGATAATGATGATAATAATGACAATAATGATGATGATGATGATGATGATGATGATGATGATAATAATAATAATAGTACTAACAATAATACAGAATATCCATAATAATAATAGCAATATTAATAATACTATAATAATAATACAGACATACATAATCAATTATAGTAATGCTAATAATAATAGTTAGAGGTGGCAGAACCCGACCCGACCCGAGAAACCCGCCGGACCAACCCACCCGACCCGATTTTTTAAGAAAGTCAAACTGACCCGACCCAACCCGAACCCGACCTGACCCGACCCAAGATCAAATGGCCTTCAATCCAATCGAAATCTATCAACGATCTGAAAAAACACAACATATAAATTAACCCGACCCTGACCTGACCCGACCCGGCCCGATTTCTTCTAGAAGGTCAAACCGACCCGAACCCGAACCCGAACCCGACCCGCCCGATTGCCACCTCTAATAATAGTAGTAGTCCTAATAACAATGTGACATGGTCACAGTAAACTTATACTATAAAACATACTCCTAAATCCTAAAATCCTAAATTTTAAACCCTAAAATCTAAAAATTGAAAAACTAAAAACCTGAAGTCTATAACTCTACTGTTAGACTCTTAACTCCTAGATCAACTATATCTGAATATTGCAATAGCACTCAGAGAAATAGACCAAGTGACCAACTGTGTCTAAGTATTGCAATAGCACCAAATATTTCCACACTTGCAACAAACTCCAACCTATGTTGCACAGATATGGTTACGGGTGTTGTATCTGATACAATACTAAAAGGGTGATACACCATTTTCTAAAAATTTAGGATACCATACATTCTATGTAAGTATTTTTTTTTATTAATATTTATACTTTGCACTTTTTTTTTCTTATTTTAGTGAAATAAAATACATTAATTGATTTAGGAATTACAAATCTTACTTATATTGTTTCTTACAAACAAAATGGTTTTAGTTAATCAATATGTCTTTCACTTGTTTTTCTTAAAAGAAAAAAAAAAGATAGAGAAAAGAAGTCTTAATTTGTAAGGACATAAGCCTGCACTACATGGCCATGCACTGTGTAGAAAATAAACATTGATTACTAATAAATCGAAAGCCCCTGTTTTCTTTTCTATGCACTTTTTTTCCTTGTGCCATGTGATCCTCCGATTTCTGGTGAGAAAGGAGGTCCGATTTTACCATAGTGCCATTACTTGCTTTGTCCCCCAAGTCTCCAAGAAAAAGAAGGGAACACTCCCCAAATAAACCATGGTTCCTTACTAAAAACTCACTCCCGGCAAAAAAAGAGAGTTCCCTAAGACTGCATTTCAGCAGCTTCTGCCAAGTAGCATATTTGATATATGTCACATGCTAATTACACATGAAACTGTACCAGATAAAGATATGAAAGCTTTAAATATATTTGGGCAACAGAGGTACAAGAAAATAGTGCATAATTTCATATTTTATGAACAAACGTGAGATTTGTTGCTTCAAAATATATTTAGATAGAGAGTCCAACTTTTACAAAATTACTATAAATTTTAGGCAGGCCGAAGAATATAAAACAAACCTGTAAATTATGGTCAGAACTCTCTTCATTTCGCAAATTTGCCAGAGCAACCTTAGCTGCAGCATGCTCAGCCTCTCTCAATGTCCTAAAAAATTTTGGGCACTCAAAAGTTAGCCCATCAATTACAACAGTGGCCTTGAATTGAAGTGCATGAGGTGAGCCGACAGATACAGAAGTATATCTCGGAAGCTCTTTACCCTTCTTTTGGGCATAAACTAGTAGCTGGCTCTTAAACGTTGCATGGCTCTCTGTATAAAGTAAAAACAGCACAACATAAATAGTACAATAACATAACATAAAAAATACAATGTGGACAAAAATGAAAATGGACAAGACAGATGACGTCTTGAAAGTAATTATAGACTATTCAGCACTAAAATAAACAAGTTATTGCAGAAAAGGGGAACAACATTCAAATAATTTCATGTTTATTAAAGCCTAAGTTATTACTAAGCAAAAGTACTGCTAGAAATTGGTCTCATCCTATCCTGTAGTCTACGACAGTAGATAACCATTTATCATCCTCAGTCATGTTCATCTTAAGAAATCTTTTAATTTGTGTCAGAATAAAATTGCAAACAAATTATGCTTCCCCTCCCTCCTATATTTTAAAAAAAATTGTAAAATATTGGAAGGTTCCACTGTACAAATTTTTATTTACCACTTTGATTCTAAAACCCTCAGATCTCCTTAGTTCATGCTAATACGTATCACATGCTACTGAAATTGGGATTTTTCTTTAGTTTTATTGCAATTCAATTTCTCCACCTCCAACTCCCATTTATTATTCACACAGCCCTACCAAAAAAATATGAAATTACGGTATAACAAAGTCGTGCGCTCTCATCTCACCAGCGGGTGGTGGTCGAGGAGAGAGCAACGCAACAGAAGGAGACTGATGAAGCGAGGTGACAGCCTCGGCGGCATAAGAGGCCGTGAACGCTTCAAAAGCAACAACAGCGGCCTTGTTTTGCGCCTCCTTGACTGACCTAGACTCGGCGTCCGGCGACTCGAACACAGAGCCATTGACTGTCACAGAGGCGACGAAGCGGGGCTCACGATCGGTCCCCGCCTGGCGGTGTGTGTACCGCGGCAGGTCCCACCGCTGTTTTTGGCATAGCTCCTGCAACCTCACCTTGTTCATGGTGGAGAATACGAAGAGAAAAAGTTGATTCAGTGACTCGACTTTTTCCCTCGTAGAGAGGGAAACGATAAATGGACGCGTTTTTCTTAAAACTGGAGCCCTCTGGCTCGGGGCTCCTGGGTTTTATCAGCTGAAGCATCGAAGGAGACGATATTCGAAAGGATTCGTCTGGCCCGTGACGTCCGTCTGATTACTCCCGATATGATAGTGTACGTACGCACGGATCGAATCCACACCACTCATGTAGTCATGTCTCCTAAATGAATCCAGAGTTTCTTCCATGAATGTACGAACCGTCAACGCACGAAAACTCCTCCAGACCCCTCTCGACATTAGACGTTAGGATGCAAATGAATCGAGTTCGAACAAAACGGCTTAATTTAATTTTGGGTCATAAAAATTTAATTCGAGTTGAGTCAATCTCGTTAAATATTTCAAACTGAAAAATTTAGCACAAAATTTGTTCATTATAATTTGAGTTGGCTCATAAATTAATATATGTATATTGATTTGATTTGACATTTATATTTAGTATATCTATAAATTATAAAATTGATATATCTATAATAATAATATATGAGTTAGTATAAAATTGATTTATCAATAAATAATATTTTTAATGACATTTTTACTGTACTAATTTGAACGAATAGACCAACAAAAAATTATCGAGTCAGATATATGAGTCAAGTCATAAGCGAATATGAGAAGTCATTAAGTCACTAAGATTATGAGATTATAAAGATAACGATAGATAAATTATCGGATTAGAGTGTAGTAGAAAAAAATATATAAATTATTATTATTCGAGCCGAATTTAGCCACAAGCCGAATCAACTTCAACTCAAACTCAACTCATTTAACTATCAAATCAGATTAGCTTAAGTCCAAATCGAACCCGAGTCAAATCCAAACTAAGTTACAGTCCGAGCTTTTTTTTTATGTAACCCTACGTCACATGCTCTAGACCACTTTAAAAGTAGGATACTGATGCTCCACCCCACGGCCAGGTAAGGCCGGACAGTCTTGCGGATCTTATTTGATACGGAGATCTATATCGAGATGTTGATGGCTTATTTTAATCTATATAATTATGAAAAATTTTAAATATGAATTTTGATGTGTGAAAATTGATTAGTGTTAAATTGAAATCGTTAGTTGATGATAAGATGATTTGTAATGAAAAAAAACATGAAGTTCCGCAAAGAAATATTTTCAGAGGATACCGTTCTCTCTTCACCTATTCTTTTGACCATTTATTTTGTTCTGACAAATTCCTCATGAGAAAATTACGGATGCCGTTTTCTTACATGCAAAGATGACAGATGTTTGACCGGGAGTAATATTTAATCAAATTTCGATGTAACGAAATGGCCGTCAAATTTCTTACTACGTTATAATTATAACAGCATCACTCCCTGTTTTCACTTCAAATCTCCGGCCTTCAAAATTAATAACAACAGCCAGCTCGGATTGATGGAAAAAAATAAAATGAGTTATTTTCGTTTCGGAATCATCTTACAATAAACGTAAAATAAATTATATTTTATACCAAATTTGTATCTGCTTTTTATTCATTCCATAACATGACTAGACGGATCATATTTCAACAGCAAATGTGTTTAATCCAGATGACATAATAGCAGATACAAATCTGGTCGGAAAATTGTACCCTCTAATGTCCTACATAGCCTATCAGCGAATCTCTCAGCAAATGCTCTTAAGTTGTGTTGGCTGAAATGGTGTTCATCAAATAGACAAAATTTGTTTCATATCTATAATAATCTTTTCTTATTTTGTAAACCATGTAGTTGTCGAACAGGATTATTGTTAACATAACATCTATATATAAACACAATTCACCATTAATAAAGCACCAAAATTCCATTGATTTCTGCTGTTCATATAGGGACGGGTCTGATTAGATCAACTCAATACAGTAAAACTATAACAAAGGAATCTTCATTTCTCAAAATGAGAAGACAATATAATACTGAAACTAGCAAAAACACCTCGCTACTGCCAATGAAGAGCATCAATAAGCATTGCAGATCTAAATTTAAAAGACGTCATCAATACAGGCTGAGAGAAGGTCATTACTGCTGTTAGGGAAGAACAATCACCATATCTTGGCTTTTAGCCAAAAGAGAACTATGACCACCCCTAGCACAATTGCAACTGGGGCCCACTTCCTGATCAATGCCTATATGAAATTACAAGGAGAGGAGTTAACCTATATGTATGGTAACAGTCATGAAATTTAAAGATTTGAATAATCAAATGGCAACTTTGCATCTAGTGAAACCATATACATGGTAAATAAAAGGTTTGGTCAGCTGGTATATCAGATGCGGAATTTCAAAGGCCGAATCACCAGATCATAACATTTAAGTACGACCAAAAGCCGCTAAACTAGAAAATATCTACTATACACCTCTCACTCATCTTTTGTCAGAAGAGTTTCACTTGCCTCCAACAGATTATCAAAGAAAATCCAACTTAAAAGCAGGGCAAGTGATATCTCCCATGCTAATTTAGAACATTGAAGCATTTTACAAAATTTTTTGGAGATATGCCTGATACTTGTTATTTCAAAATGTAATTTTAAATAACTTTTTTTTTTAAGTTTTCAGAAGGCAGACTGTTTTTCTAACCTTACAAAAGATATTAATGACTTGTTAACTACAAAAGAGAACTCACCTGTCTGTTCAGGTCCTTTGCCTTGTCAGCGTATATGCGAGATTCTGATGTCAGCCTACTCGACATTTCACTCACCTCTGAAAACAATTACTTAAATAAGTTAAAATCTTAGATAGGAGGCTACAGTTTATATTGTACCAGATTGCACAAATTTCATGCACCAAATGTAGTACTACTTATTTTACTGGGATGAGATAAACTTACGATCTAGCTTTTCACCAACTCCAAGAACTTCTTGAACATTACGAGTCATAATTTGGTGAACTTCATAAAGTTCATCATTCAACTTTGCCATATTCCTCTGTGTTCTCGTATCTAAATACAGCTTCTTTGTCTTCTGGATAAAGGTATCTTCACAAAAGAAGCAGAGAAGAAAGAACAATGTTACATAGTAAAATTAAAAGGGTTGCAATTTTGGCCGGCATATGCTCCGAAGTGGAAACCAAACCTGACAGGTTCATTCTGGGTAGAGAACCAGTTTGGATGGATTTAAATTAGATACAGGTGAATCTTGCAATTTGAGCAAAAGGAAAAAGAAAAATGAGTTCTCAAATAGCCTTACAAAAAAGTCTAATAACAGTAAAGCACAAATTTGAAAAATGCAATTAGATTGCGTCTACCTTTCAACGAGCAAGTGGAGATTTGGTTGGTGCACATATATCCATATTTGAAAATAGTAGAGTTTACCTCAAAAAAAAAGAACATAAAAGAGCGGTGTTTTTCTAATTAATTACCAAACTTAATGAAGGCATATGGCCTCGCTGCGGTTTCTATCTGGCTCCCATTTACTTTCTCAAATTCATTTTTGAGATCCTCCAGGTACTGAAAGGCAAGCTTCTTTGGATAAGAGCGGTCACACATTGTAAGATAACATACACGCCCTTCAATTATATAGCTGTCAAGATGAGGGGAAAAAAGTGAATAATCAGTTTGATAGAAGTGTGTCAAAGTAAGCTACATATGTAATTGTTTCAACAAGAAAGATGAAACTGTTTGTTTCTAAAAAATTGAGGCAGTTGACTATGCAAAATTTCTTACTAATACAAGAATAATCTATTAGACCAAACCTAGTTTGTTACCATACCCATACGAAGTACTGTCTGCATCAACAAGCTACATAATACTGATGGTGAGCTAATTAATGTGATAATGCACATGTGAATGAGGTCCAATTTACCCCATTATTATCACAAAACCAAATATCAATCAAACAAGACAGAAGATCAGAAAAATAGTTATAACAAATAACAAGGCTAAGAGCAAAATATTACTGAAAATAGTAGGGACCGGTCTCAATAGACATCCTGGAGGCGTCATTTTGCCCCTTAGAAAGATTCTTAAACAAAAGTTTTGCTTGTTGCTTATAGAAATCTGCATCTTTAAGGTCGCGGCCATCATCCAAACCTTCGGCCAGTGGTAGGCCATCAGTGACACGTGCTATCATTGTCAGCTTCACCATTTTTGCTTTTTTCTAGATCAGCAATTGGCAAGAAAATTAACAGCACCTGTATGATCGAGGCAATAGAAACAGAAGTATAAACTCTATTAATCTAACTGAAATTCAGAACCCAGAGAATGTTACAATAATCAGAAAAACAAGAGATCGAGTATATTCCAGGGAGACGACAGTGACTATGAGCTTTGGTTCAAAATTTAGTTGTCTCACGGCAAGGGAGTCGCCGGTAAAACCGGAATTCTGTTGTTTGCCAGGTACCTACGTAATGTTAGAACCTTCTACCATAACTACAGGCAATTGGAGCTACCGTGGTTTGGGATATCTACAGGCAGCTCTCGATCGCGATTCTCCAAACCGACTAGAAAACGCTTGAATCGAAAGAGACTCACCGTCTGAGTTACGCCGATTCTTCCTTCTAGTTTGGTGCTGTGACCGACTGATTCAGATCTGATATTTTCCGATTCTCCGGAGGTAGTAGATGCGACTGATGATCATTGATCGGAATAGAGATTTGGGTAGGGGTGTGCCGTGTGCAATCTGTCGGTTCGGTACACCGAAATTAAATAAAAATACCGTCTAAGTTTCATTCGGACTGTGAAATTAAATTAAATTTTAAAAAATATATCAACTTAATAAAATTAAAATTTTATTTTGATTATTCGGTTAAATTAAAATTAAACTTGTAAGAGTTAAAGAATGATAAAAAAATATTAATAACTTTAAAATAAATATATAAAAAGAAAATAATTTAAAAAATAAAATAAATAAATAACTAAATAAAATTTATAAAAAATTATTATTTTTTAATTATTTTTAATATGATATTTTAAAATTAATTTGATTATTGAATTTGGACTATTTAATTTATTCGATTTATTTTATTTAGAAAAATAAAAATCAAATTAGATAAAATTTCAACTGAACCAATATTTTTAAACTGAGTAAAATAATCTAAAATTCTATCATTCAACTGAAATTCAATTAAATGTATCTGCTTGCACACTCCTAGATATGGAGCAGTGGTACTAATGGAAAGTTTCATTAATACTTAATACAGAAACGTTTTGTGTCCACCTAATTTTTCATTATAATATTTTCATCTCATATGTATTCACGTGGGTTATAAAATTTGAATATCTGACGTTAACAGACGGATATATATTTGTTAAACGGATATCATGTATGTTAAAAAGAACAGACATAATTGTTAAAAGAAACACATTTTTTTTATCAATCCTAAAAGTTATCTAAATTTTTGAATCCGTGTGCAGCATAAAAATTGAACAACTGATTTATTTATTAACAATAATTATATATTTATTAAACGGAACACATAATTGTTCAATGTAAAAGTTGAATATTTTATAATAAATATAAATTATATTTAATATTTAAATAAATATAAGTTCAATTTAACACGGGTCAGTCCTAGGCGGTTCAAATTCGAAAAAACCGAACCTGTCCCACCATTGGCTCCGGGGGCCGGACCCCCACGAACGGGACAGGACGGTCTACGGTCCGGTCCGAAAAAAAATTTTATGAATTGGGAAAAATAATAATTTATCATATTTTTTTAATAATAATTTTTAACTAATACGAATTATTATTTTTAATTGTTTAAAAATCTAATAGTACTAAAAAATTAAAAAATTTACAAAAAAATAAAATTTCAGAAAATTATAAAAAATAATAAATTTGAAAAATAAATTTATTAATTTTTAAATAATTTTTTTATCGAATTAATTATGTATTTTTTAATAATTTAAAAATCAAATAATACAAAAAATTATAAAAATATCAAAAATTCCGGGCGGTCCGATACGGGACGGTCCGGTCCACGGTCCGGTCCGATCCGGTCCATGGGTCCGCATGAGACGGGTCGGAACGGTCCATTTTCGGATGTAAGGAGAACCGGCCCACCGTTGGACCAGACCAAGGCAAGGCACGGGATGGTACACGGTCCGGTCCACGGTCACGGTCCGGTCCGGGACGGGTTAGACGAGGTGGGTTTTTTCACTTCTCTACTTGCAAGTAAGGTTCGATCCGCTGGTTTGTGCCTGAAACTCACTAAAGTGGAATATTATGTTATAAAAACTTTTACCGCATTTTAAAAAAAACTATATTTTAGTGTGAAAACAAAGTAATTTGGAAATATAATCTGAATTATTTGTTACGAGTCCCTTGTAGGTAGCCTGCGGATTCCATTTGTGTTTCGATTATCAAATTAACTTATGTCATTAATTACTGTGTCAGTCTCTTGTTATAGATGTATTAACTACTTTTCGAGATGTATATAATCTAAGTAGTATAGAAATTAGGATGTCAATTTTTAACGGGAGCTGATCCAAAATGACTCAAATGCAAATGGATCAGGTATGAATCAATTCATAGATTTCTTTCTTTGAACTTTCATTTCCATCTTACAGTATGCCTTGGGCTTTCTATCAGAAAAAGAAAAATAAAAAGAGAGGAGCGGCGTTGCATAGTGAATATTCTTTGTTTTTTTTTAAATTTTGTTAGGGATCTTATTATCGTAATATGTATCTCATGGTTTTAGAGGTTCTATTTTTATGTTCAATTTTTAGTTATTCTTTCTTAATACTTCTCAAGCTTAATTGAAAGGGAATATTTTTTTTGTCTGTTGACTATTCTCCTCTTTCTCTGAGTTCAATTTTTTTTTTGATACAAAAAACGTGAACAAAGACCATAATAAATGTAAGTCTATATATTCAAGTAAATGATCTGTGTGATTGAAAATTTTATTTAGTAAAGTTAGCCCCTTTTTTAATTAAATTGTCAAGCATGTACACAAATATATATGGTTTTTTAATCATTTCTGTTATGAATCTACCACTGTACTATCAAAGTAGAAAAATAAATTTATCACCTTAACAACAAAATCATACTAACATCATACAATATTGTGAGCCGTGGGCACATAACTAGTCACACTAAACATCCTATCCCAAGCTCAACTCTCATGGTGTGAATCCCTGAAGCAGCGGAAGCATAAATCTTGCGTGCACCTTCCCTCGCTTACTTAAATCGATTTACCACGAACAATCTTTCTCCCCCCTTCTGTCTCCTGACATGGACCCCAAGGGGTCCTCCTCTCCATGTGGTGCATGCAAGTTTCTACGGCGAAAATGCATGGCAGATTGTGTGTTTGCTCCACACTTCCCAGCGGAACATGGAGGTGCAGCCCGTTTCGCATCTGTTCATAGAGTGTTTGGGGCCAGCAATGCAGCTAAGATGCTGGCACGAGTGCCAGTGGCACGCCGAGCGGAGGCAGTTATGACAATATGCTATGAGGCGCAGGCACGGCTAGCAGACCCAGTGTATGGATGTGTTGCTGCTGTGCTGGCACTCCAGCACCAGGTTTCTGTCTCTATGAATTATGTGTTTTGCGATATGTAGAATATACTCATTTGTATTGGATTGTCACGGGTGTGATTTAACTGAACAAGAAAGAACAAAAGAGAGAGAGAGAAAATTAACTGGGGGCTGCTTTGGGCAGCTAACAATTTTCCTGGAACACTCCCATAACTTTGTAATGACAAAAGTGCCCCTCTGATTGTTGAGACCTCGATTCTGTGTTACTCCGAAAATCGAATACGTCTTGCATTTTTCGCAAGAAAAATGAAATCCGAATACGTTTACATGCCCTTCTGCAACTTTTCATTGTTGCGCTGCAGCTGCCTCTTCTTCTTCTGTATTTTATTTTATTTCAAAAATAAGTTTCAATAACAGTGGTTTCATTCGTTTGTTGAAAATGAATAAGGTATTTAATACTCCTTGTTACAAAATATTGTCACAGTTTCATATGTTAAGCATAGATTAATTTAAAATATTAGACCATCTCTACTAAAGAACGAGTATATTATTTATTTTTTCGTTTGAAAACTTAAATGGCAAATGTACATTCCAAATTTCTTGTTCTTTCTGATCGCTTAGCATAAATATAAAGCTTGTCATTTGTTGGCATATTAAAGAAAAATAATACAATACAAATTATGTCTAATATTCTTTTTTTATTTAATTTATTCTTTCGATATTGTGTCCAAATAAACTATTCAGTAATGTGGAATTATGTTTTTTTTTATATTATTTGATTTTACTTGAATTATACAGAGGAATTGTTTTTTCTCTGTTTTATAAGTCACATAGATGATGTGTGGTTTCGCAAATGTCAATTATATTCATTACTGGTAAATTCTTTTTTCTATTCACCTCGTATTTCAATTTATTCTTTAGTTAAAATTGAAAATATAGTTAGATGATTTTAATTAAGTGAAATTCGATTTTTTTATCATCACTAAATAAACAGCTTATACAAAGATAATATTCTAAAAAAATTCATTGCATGTTTTGAAAGCATGACGTATCTCTGTCAGATAATGTGATTAAAGTTATTTTTAGAACTTCATTGAAAAACATTCAAAGACATCAACCTAATGGTCAACTCGCAGTAAGGAGTACAATATATAATTAAATTAAATTAAGCTAATAACCAACTCAATTAAGACAAAAATATCAATCTGTTAGTATGCATACTTCATTTAAATCTTAATTATACTATAAAGAGTTTAGTAGCAGTTAGGCCAGTCTCACTTCAATCCAATGATGACTATCTTCATTCATTGAGATATATTATTTTTTTATTCTCATATTTTTCAAAATTGATTAGTGAGATGAGATGCAGCGGTAAAAGAAGCAACTGAGATTAATAAAAGAAAAAAAAAAGATAATGAGAGCAAGGGATTGGAGGGGATTATTTTTTTTATTCTTCATTTGAAACAGATTATCATGAGCACGCACTTTGAGTGTGTGATTGTTCGGACCAGAAGATAATTATAAACCTCTCAGTCTCTCACTCTCCGGGATCTGGTAAAATGAAAAGCAGGGCTAGAGTCTATGGAGGGTAATTTTGTCTAAATTTTTTTATTATAGTTTTCGGAGTAAAGTTTAGCGTGTCCAAAGCACCCCAACCACAATGAGTTGACTACAGTTTTTTTTAATTTTATGTTGGAATCCATTTTCCGTATTTGTTGCTGGATAACATGGTTTCTTGATTCTGTTAAATGCAATGAACGTATTCTGGCATCAACTTATAACAGTTAGAGAGGACTTCTCTGTACTTCCTTACTTGATAAAGGCCTTGTGGCTTGTGTCAATCACAATTGATGGAAGTACTACTTGGTATTAGTTCCACATATTATAATTCACTCCATACTTGTGATTGTTCATGCATTATTCCCATAGAATTTATAAAAGCAAAATAAATACTCCTGTATGTAATTCTTCTAACCTGTCTACTAGTTATCTGTCCTTTGCTAACTTATTTTCATCTCAATAACAACATCCAAGTGCCTTTGGATTCTCATTCGTTTTCATTTTCCAAGGTGACACTACTCCAAGCTGAACTCTCGATTGTGCAGTCACAACTGATACACAGCCGACTGGCCTTGGCCGGGACCAACCAAACATCTCAGCAGTTCGTTTTCATACCATCATCTTACTCGAACACCACCTCTGGTTCAAATAATGCAACTAATCTTGGCTTATTGACACCTCCCTTTAATCCCCCCATCACAGAAGAGCTGAAGCTGTCTGAAGAAGAAGAAGAGTCAAATTTGATTGCTTTACCACAGAAGTAGAGATGAAAACGAGCACAACAAACAATAGACTAGTGCTACAAATGTAACAAAAATGCAGCACAAGTAAATGCTTCTGTAATAAGAAAAACATATACAATTAACTAAAATTGAATGTATACCCCTAACTATTATGATTTGTGTACATAACCCAATTAGCAGGATATCAACTTTTTTTTCTTGTATTTTCCTTGAAGAGCCACTTTATGCTAAAGATCTAACATAAAAATATATCATTTTAAATGACAAACTTAAATAAGCGTTGAACACAATGATTATATGCCCTCCGGATAAAGTTGCCCAGAACCAAAAGATTTGAATGAAATCATACAATTCTCAAGTTTCCTCTGAAGGAAGAACACCTAAACAATTGGCACTTCCACAAAAGCAAGGAAGCCCATTTTCTTTAATTCTCGACTCGCCATAGCTAAAACTAAGCTCATCACCTTCTGATATATCCATTGATGCAAAGAAACAAAGCCTTGGAAGCAATGATCCTGAATTTCTAACCAAAACAGCCTTTAAGTTGCCACCATTGCAGGAGTGGTTAATAAACCAGGCTACATTTCCAATTTTGGTTGCATTGATATTCACTCTAAGACATGTCTTGCCAGAGGGGAGGTCCTCTCTCAGCAGATTTTTTTTAGTAAATAAAAAAAACAAATATAGGAAAGTGGCCAAAGATTTGCAGACTTTTGCGCGGATAGCTTGGCCCGAGTTTTGAACTCGGGTCCGGGGCCTGAGGCCGAGTTCAAAACTCGATCCGGTTGCTATTTTTTTTTGCGCAGTAACCCCCCACCCACGCAGCGCCTCTCTCTCCTCTCTCCCTTTCCTTCCCTTCCCTTCCCTGCCCTCTTTGCTCAAAACTCGTATTTTCTCCCATTTTTATAGATCTAACTCAATTTTGCTCCAATTTATAAACCATTTGCGCGAAACTTCTTATCGTTCGAAGGAGGGTCGGAAAAACCCGTCGATTCATCAATTTGACCGTCATTTCGAAAGTATTTTTTGATTTTAAGTTTAAATCTGAATTTATGAAAATTAGTAATTTTGTTAGATTTAGTTAGTATAATTATAGTGATAATTGAAATATAGTTAATATAGTTTGATTTGGTTGATTTTTTGTGTTAATTTTGAAATATGTTGTTATAATTAGATTAATTATGTATTAGCACTAACGAGGATAATTATTTTAAATTTTTTAGATTAAATTAGGTCAAATATTGTTAATTACATGTAGATAGGTTAATTATGTGAAATTATTTCATTGTACTAAATTGTATCAAATTATACCAAATTGTAGCAAATTATACCAAATTGGACCAAATTGCATTAAATTAAACCAATTATTGCACCAAATTATAATTTGCATGAAATGACACCAAAATTTACCATATTGTATCAAATTGCACCAAATTAGACCAAATTGTACCAAATTTATAATTAATTTAATTCTACTAAAATTGTACCAAATTTATAATTTTTTCAAATAATTGTAGTGAAAAATGGAGTATCTGCAACTACTTGTCGTACCCCAAAATGAACATAGGTCGCAAAAGGCCAGAACTGATGTAAGTATTCTTTATCGTATAATATGAAAAAAATATACTTTATAATTAATTTTACCATGTTGTATGTAACTCTTAATAATTTTTGCAGCCTCATAGCACTCTTCGTTTAAACGCACATCGTCCGAAGATACCATACAATGCGCAGATGGATCCATATCTCCATCGACTGGGTTTGTACTAGATAGCGATCATGGGTGATTGCCAGTTAGATAAATCACTCCTGACAGCGCTTGTCGATAGGTGGCGACCAGAGATGTTGACATTTCATCTACCAGTCGGCGAGCTGACAATGACGTTAGAGGACGTGTGCTGTCTATGGGGATTGTCTATCAGAGGTATTTAAAATTTTTAGTATGTTATTCTATATTTTTTTTGAAGTCTACTAATCTGATTTTATAAATTCCAAAAATATACAAGAAAATCAATAACATGGGTGACCGACGATGAATGGAGCGGGACGGTGGAGATGCTTCTTGGTTTGAATAACGATCTTGAATAACGATCCATACAGCTATCAGGATATCACCGATAACTCGTGGCCGTTGAAGACAAGGAACAGGGGGAAAGAGAACGAGTACATTTAATTCTCCAAATTAAGTATCCGACTCGCGTGTTTGCGAAAGCGTTTCCAAGAGTTACCTCCTTATTCAGATGACGAGATCATCCGACGGTACAAATTTTACTCACTTTATGAATTTATTTTGTAGGTACATATGAGTACTAATTTTTTTTTAAGGTACACACGATCATTTTACTTGGATTTGTTCGGGTCCGTGATGTTCCCGAACAACAGCGCAGACTCGGTGTCGGCGGTGTATTTGACATTTCTTGAGGACATGCTCAACGTACCACGGGACGGATATGTCTAGGGGCAAGCGGTACTCTTTTGCTTGTACTTCAACCTCTCTCGGTCATGTCTGGAGTCGACCGATTGCATAGCCGGACCACTGCTTCTGCTTCAGATGTGGTCATGGACACGATTCCCGATCGGGAGACTGAGGTAAATCATTATTACTCACCTCACTGAAAAAAATCCGTATTTTGTTCATATTTTATTGGCGGTACAGGTGTAAATTGAGGAGCTCCACTTTGCGGTCCTGAACCTCACTTGCGGTCTCCATACAGTATCAAATGGGTGACCCGACACTTGTTCAAGTACACGCCGCGACATGGAGGACCCGGGCACTTTCAGGATCAGTTCGAGAATTTGCAAGTTGACAACGTCAATTGGACGCCGTACAGTGCCTACCACGATGACTTGCCTTTGGTGTACTACGCGCATTTAATTCATGTATTTTTTTATAATTTACTCGTATAGGTCTTCCGACGGATCCTGAGGACATCAATATCTCTGCCGATGACCGTCCGATCAGCGACTCACCTGTCCCGACGCCGGAAGCCCACGACTGATGAGTTCGACTTATTCCAGGGAGATTTCATGTCGTACTCTCAGCTAATGAGTCAGATGAGTCTCGATCCGGGTGTCGAGACCTCTCGTACCTAATATGATGCTCCGCTTGCGTCATCGTACGACACTCCCGGTCCGTACACCCAGTGGCGAGACGCAAGCACCATCGAACGCAAGATACGAGCGCCTCGCCGTGAAATTTGGCCGAGAGACACATACAGTCTGTCTCTCATTCGGAGAATGTTTCGTAGGCATTGATGTATTTTTTCATACTGTTCTTTATATGATTTTTTTCAGACCGTTCTTTATATATATACTTTTATTTTCTCAGTTATGATTTCAAATTTAGTTTTCTTTATATATATTTTTACATTAACTTCTTACAAAATTTTCATATAATATAACAATTTTTAAATCATTAACTACAAAAAAATAATAATAATTTTTATTATAATATTTTATATCAATCTACTGATT
Source organism: Schoenoplectus tabernaemontani (assembly GCA_037127355.1). NCBI lineage: Eukaryota > Viridiplantae > Streptophyta > Magnoliopsida > Poales > Cyperaceae > Schoenoplectus > Schoenoplectus tabernaemontani. The sequence continues at coordinate 12,854,311 of CM073754.1, read as the reverse complement.
GTTATATTTTCTTTTTAATATAATACACACAAACGTCAAAAAAAAAATCTTAGACCCGAGTTTCAAACTCAAACTCGGGCCAGTGAACTGGACCCGAGTTTGAAACTTGGGTCTGGCTATGTGCGCAAAAGTTGGAGGCGATTTGACGACTTTCCTATATTTATTTATTTTTTTTTACTAAAATAAAAAAAAATTGCTCTCTCAGTACACAGATTTTGTTATATATAATAATTATAAAAATCATATTATTAATAATAAGAGTGATAAAAGTAAAATTTTAAATCTACGAATGGCAGTGCGTCACTGCTAGCGGCCTGGAGCAAACGCGCCACTGCTAGTGGTGTCTTTGTGTAAACGCCCCACTGTCAGTGGCGTTTTTACTGAAACGTGTCACTGTCAGTGGCGTTTTTACTGAAACGTGTCACTGTCAGTGGCGTCTTTACTAAAATACGCCATTGCCAGTGGCGCGTTTGCCTAAAAATGGGTTTTATAAATACACGCACAGATAGATACATGCGCGGTTGGTATTTGTAGGAGACAAACGCGCCACTGTAAGTGGCGCGTTTCAATAAAGACGTCACTGGCAGTGGCACGCTGTCATTCGTAGATTTATAATTTTACTTTTATCACTCTTATTATTAATAATATAATTTTTATAATTATTATATTTAAAAAAATCTGCTTAGTACAAGAAGAGCGGGTGACATCCTTCCTTTTGAGGAAAGTTCATAATAGATCTTTAGTCAATGGAAATATCCATAAAGTCCTCAAACATCAAAGTAGGGGAAAATGCATTTTATACCATTCTAAAACCTATATTACATAATCACATATCTCAGGAAAATAAAGTCTCTTTACATCTCTGTTATAATGAGATCAAATGTAAGGCATGCCTCTTACACTGTTCTCTCAATTTAGTTACGGAGGGTGACACAGCGGAAGAGGAGGAGAAAGGATGGAGTTCCACTGCTCTGCGCTTTTACCGTAGCACGGAAGAGGAGGTTAGAGGAAGGAAATGAGGAAACTTCCTCTCGTAGATTTTCAACTGAATCATTCACAGCCAAATCGGGTGTAAATAAATTAATCATCCATTATTTTCCCTCTTTTATCTCAACATTCCATTCGCTTCCTCAAAATCTCCGGAGCACAGCCTTGGTAAATTTGAAAATATGGCATTTAAAAGATAACTTATAATTTCATGGATCTTTGTAATATTATATGGGATATTTAAATTTTAATGTTTTCACGACTTATCCTATTGCCCAATTATAAGTTTACAAGCTATGAAGGAATTTACTTAATACACGAGAAGTTAATACACAAGAAGTGAGAGACCAATTTCAATCTTCTTATAGGCGATAGGTTAGCCATACGCATTATAAGGGCTTGGCCACAACAAAGTTTAACTGATTGGCAATTCATCATACATAATACATATCACTAGAGAAGTATGCAAAACGAAACGTCGAAGAAATCTCTCATTCGTATTACCAGCATATTCACAAACGAAATCTCCTCTCCGTATGTCCTCATATGCGTGAAGGCCCCATCCTTTCTTCTCATCCCATTGAGTTCTTCGATTTTCACAAGTCAAATCATATGGTTTCACAACCCCAATTCCATATTGCTCCAGTAAGGACATGCCCCTTCATCACACCTATCACAATCACATCCCACCTCAAACCCACTAAAAAATGAGCTCAATCGTCGCAACCTCTCAAAACAAGTCGCAATTCTTTTTATTTCTTCACCTCGCGTGACTGAGAGAAGTGGGATGATGCAGGATTTTGGTAGGTGTAATTATTGGATTGTAATAGTTTATCGGGTTTAAATTCATTAACTAATCGGGTATTAAATAAAAAATTAATAATTTAATATATATATTTTATCTAATAAAAAATATTAAAATAATAATATTTTATATATTAAAAATAACAACAAAATAAATCTCAAAGTAATAGATAATTAAGTTGATGAAAAAAGTTTTTCTCTATAATATTTTATATTTTGATATATTTGTATAATTATTTTATTATGCACGATATTAAATATTTTTTTTCTCAATAAAAATAATTAGATAATTCAGAGGGGCAAAAAAAATTCAGAGGGACAAATTATCGAAAATATTATCTAAAAGTATTATTTTCAAAATCCAGAAAGACGGTTGCTTCCCAGGCACCATGTACATCCGCCTCCGGAGAGAACGATGGAGGAGAGGGCGAAAGGATGGAATGAGGAGTGTAGAGGAAGTAGGAATAAGGGTGAGGAGATAAGTGTTGAAAAAGAGGATCTGATAACGCTCAAAGCCGCGAGCTGCGTCAGCGATTTGGAGAGAGGTGATGCCCGTTGCTATGCGGCTGAGAGTTTGACACGCACAGGCAGCTGCGGCCAGGTCGTGTGTGGATAAGTTAAGGTAGAACTAGGCTTTGCCTATTGAGTTAGCAGCTGTTCATTATGGGCAAGGTTTTCTCGTTTCATTGATGTAACCAAGGAAGCAAGTAAATAAATGCTCGCAACCTGTTCGAAGAAATGCAACAGTGTTCGTCTGGTTTCAGCCTTTCAGGGTTCAGACTCCAGGAAACTATTCTTTTCTTTCCTCTAGAAAGTTTTCAAAGGTTAAATATAACAGTTCATTTTAATCACAACGGAAGTCTAAATATGAATTTTAATATATAAAAAAAAATATTATTGTTAAATTAGAACCGTTAATCTTTGATCGAATGAATCAGATCAAAAGTACTTCACCTGATAAGGTTTTTTTATTCTTCACGGAATATCATTCCTCAGACTCCAGAGCACTGGTGTTTATGAGATAGGCATTCATGTGATCATGTTCGTTGAGTTAAATATATTTTTTAAGTAGAAGATGAAAAGTCTACTATAATTTTTCATTAAAGCAAATTGAAGAAGAGTTATACATATTAGAAAGAAAAAGAAAAACGAAAATAGAAAGAGATAAAAATATGAAATACAAGCCTAACTTTAAATCGAGAAGTGAAATAAATTGAAATGAAATGAAAAATAAGCTTCCTCCGTCCATCGATCGGGTCGTTGTAGCCATATACTCTTTGAGGTTGATATAGAACAGATCGGAGGGGAGTTTGGTGTGATTTGGGTTTAGATTCTCAGATTGTGAAGGAGTTTAGGTTATCGGTTTGGGTTTAGATTTTCAGTTTGAGAAGGTTTAGATTATCAATTTGGGTTTAGATTTAGATTTAGAGTCTAGGTTCTAAGACTGCTAATGGATCGGATCTTTATGGTTATGGCCTCCGACCCCTGTTTGGACAACCTAACTGCAGTCACTACACATGAAAAAAAAAATATTCATTTCCAAACTCTCATCCTCATCAATTATTACACCCAAATCGTTTTTGCTGTCTTCAATTATTATGTTTATGTTTTTAATCAATTTATATCTCATTTGCGATCGTAAAATAAGGAAAATACATATAAATAGTTGGTACCGATAAGACACTTGTTTTGTTTAAAGCTGAAAGGTGATTTCCCAGAACTTGGAGTATTTGTTGATGTCTCTCACAGAGTTCCATCTCGGGCGTTTTTTTCCCCTTAATAGCAAGTACACCTTTATTGCTGATCGACAACAATTCCATCTCGGGCCCTTTAATAATAGACCTTTATTGCTTTGATAGCAGCCCACTTCACGTAAAGCTGCGTCCAATAAAGACCCAATTTTCCATCGCAAGGCCACCGCGCTATTTCTAATTCTATCGCAAGTTCACAACGGACACATGCGTCACTGGAGCGGAGTGCACTTAGCAATAACAATAAACATACGGTGCATCTAGGATCATTGATTTGTCGTCAGAGAAAATATGTGTTTAATATTTTAATACATGGTTGACAGTACAATTTTTTTATGGTGTAAATTTTTGTCATCGACAATATTCCCTAAGGGAGCTGTCCGCAGTAAATCTTTATTATTCCAAAATTTACTAATTAATAATTATATAAAATATAATTCATTTCTTTATCAAAATTCAACTCATCAATAATTTAAGGGCAGAACTGGGACACTATATCAGCACCCATTTCAAAAAAAAAAAACTCTCATAAAAAAAAAACGGGGACCACGATCATCCAGTCGAGGTCCCAAATGGGATTTAATTAACACTAATAAAAAAAAGAAACCATGAATGGGCTGATCTGTCATACAGACCTCTCCTTATAATCAAAAAGCCTCCAAATAAGGGCTTATTGTTGTGGCTTGAGACCCTGTATCACCTCTTACTGCTCTGACCATAGGTTTGCTCAAAAACAGGTTTTGTGGGGCCATAGATTCTACGGCATCGATCATCAAAAGAACCGACCAGCCGCGACACAACATCTTTGAAAAACATTGAGGCCACCTGTCATTGAAACCCACAACCAAGTAAGAAGACATCCACACATAAAAGAGGTAATAAAATTGGAAAATATAATATGTCATACTAAATTGCAAAGTTATAATATGTCATATTTTCACCGAGAATCACAAACCAAAAGTGTATGCTACTGTGACAACTGGACTGCAGCAGGCAGAAGGGGTTTCTATAATAGTCCCTATGATTTCTATTTTTTATCAAGCTCCTTTATATCAATTTCTTTCAACAATGTTGTTTTTTCCTCAATCACACTGATGATATAATTGAGTCTTATGGTGTCAGTAACTCAAAACGCGACCATCTATACCTTACTAATAGCATCACTGCTTCCTATTGCCATCTAACACCATCAAAGGTGGAGTTACAACTTACAAACAGACTTAGTGTCACTGTTTAGGTGATTTCAAGTCAGAGATCAGTAAGTTTTTTTAAGGTGATTTCAAGTCAGACATCAGTAAGTTTTTTTAAGGTGATTTCAAGTCAGCAATCAGGAAGTTTTGGTCTAGATAGATGTGCTTGTTTGGATATTAATTGTAACAATATTTCATAATGAAATACATGTGAGGTCCAAAACATAAAGGTAGGAGTTCAGTTCAACAACACAGGAGCCTTAATACTTCAAACTAAACTACACTAAAAAAAATAAAAGAAATTAGGTTCACATATTCTATTCTTTAGAACTAAACTGAAAGAGTTAATATTTCAAAACTAAAGAAAAGGACGAAATGTAGCTAACATGTTTTATATGCCAACTAAGCAAACAATGCATTAAAATAAGAACTCAAGACAACAGAGACTGAACTACAATCAAAATAACAAAGATGAGATTACCTGACGGTATAGTGGTGATTGAAATTTAAAATCCACAAAGAAATGAAGATCACATGTGCCAGGAATTGGACCCGGATTAAATTCCCATATATTAATCAGGTGATCAAAAAGAGAACTCTGTGATGCCGTTGTCTGAAAACAATACAAAGCACGCATTGATATATTACCTTTATTATTATGGATATATACAAGTACGCTTCCAAACAACATAAGAGTTATAAAGCATGTAAAGAGAATAGAGGAAGACCACAATTTCCAATTTTTGGTGACAAAGAAGTACTCTCATATGGTTTCTTCTGAACTTAAGGGTCAATTGTGAAGTTAGTTTGTGGCTTAATAAAATCAGGAAGTACATCAAGTTCAGGTGAAATGATACCTCTTTTCTCAAATAGGCAGATTAATTGGTAACCATTAGATTTGGTACTAGCCATTTTGAATTTGAGCAACTGGAAAATGAATAAACAAATAACCTTGATGTACTTGGGCTTTTCCCTTTCTACATGAGAGATGTAACTCTCGACAAGGAATTTAAAACCTATTTCCAACTCTGCATCGAATGATCCATTCTCATATCGCCTAAGTACTCTTGAGCGCTGGCACCAAGGCACAAAATCCTCATACATATCAACTGCCTCTACAACTGCAAACAGTTGCTCAGGAGAGTACCTAATTATTGGAGCACAAGTACGTCCTATATGTTAGTATTGCATGAAGCAGCTCAATTCAAAAGCTCTCTTTTAGTACTAGTCTCGTTTGTAGTTAAAAAAAAAAAAAAAAAAAAAGCCACGACTCCAATGTTCAAATTATATGACATTGAAATCAAATGGGCACAATACAGGATTCAGGATCCTGAGATAATAGAAAGAATCAAGTAAAACAAGGGTCGTACTCCAGGACCTGATCTGTAATTACTCTTCAGAAAATACAAAACTTGAAAACGCCTAAGAAACTTCTGACAATAAATAAAAGCGTTTTAAGGAAAATTATATTGGATTTTAATACATTTTGCTTTTCCCGCACAGATACGAACCAACGATACATAAGTCTCATTGAAGAAGAAAAAGAGTTGTTACATACCCAATTACACGCCTCTCTTCATACGTCTTCGATAGAACATTACCTTCATCTCCATCCCCACACCCAAGAAATCTCCTAATTTGAGGACTCCTTTGCAAATTACCAGCATCACATTGAATCTCCTTTCTTGTACCGATCGAATTACCAGAATCAACACCTCCAGTTCTAACACGACTACTCAAAACCCTAGATTGGGAGAACCGATCCAATCTAAATCCACCTTCTCCACCTCTCCGCGATAGCCCTAACGCTATCCCTTCTTTCAATTGCCCGGCGCAATTTTTGCCAGATAACAGCCTTGTACAAGCCTTACAAGAGGATAGAAAAGGAGGCATTATAAAACACGGGACTTTCGCATAAACCACGGTGCTGGAAATTGACAGACAGAGAAAAACTTGAATTCGGAAATTGCGGTTTGAATTGAAATTTAAAGCCTAGCTGCACCACGGGATGTGTATATATACGGTGAGGCGACTGAGCGAGAGGTAGGAAAGGATGGAGGGAGAGCGAGAGAAGCTTCTGCTTCGTTCCAACTTCCAACCAAGCAAGCCGCGGTCGAACGACACGAACCGGAATACCGAATATGCCGGGTGCCGCTATTGACTTTGTGACTTTGTGACAGTTGTAAGTCGTAATTCGAACGGACCCGTATCCATCGTGTACGCGTAAAAAAATAATATATATTTGCGCTCTGAAATAATCTGAATATCTGAATTATTCAAAGTAAAAATAGGCATTATGAGTTTTTGTTTATAAAATAGTATAAGTTGCTAGGATTTTTTTTATAAAGTGATATTTATTACGAACACTAACGACTTCATACATTTTCTATAGTACTTATTTTTATTCTACCTACATATATATAATAAATATGTATTAATTTATCCCCGACATGATCTGAAAATAAATTGGTCAAGTATGAGACTAATTTTTTTGATCCGGAGCAGGTTGGGTTTGGTTCGGATCAACTCGACCTGACCCAATTAATTATGTTTTTTAAAATAATTTTATGATTTAGTATTAATTTAAATCTTAAATATATTTAATTATATACTAATTAAGATTAATTATAAATTAATTAATACTTAAATAGTTAAAATAATATAAAAATAATTAATAAATATTTAATTATTTACACGTGTCGGGGTATGGGTCAAGATTTTTTTATCCGAATGTAATCGGATCAGATTAGGATCGAGACAAGAAAAATAATAAAATAATGGTGACTTGACCAATTAACACCCCTATTCGCATAATTTTTTTCCGAATTCAAAACATCGATCCAACCATAAAAATGTTATTCATAATAAAATATACTTGGAGACAAAAATTTATATTTTTTGAAAGATTTTTTTAGGGATAGAAAATATATTGAGTTTATGATTTTAAAAATAATGATTTTTTAATCCTCCAAAAAATATAAAATTTTTAACATTTGATCTCCAAGTATATTTTAATATGAAAAATATTTTTAACAATTAGATTGATATTTTGAATTCAAAAATGAGAGATTAAGTGCGAGTACAAAAGATATTTTATAATTCATAACTAATGGTAGCATAACTATATATATATATATATATAGAGAGAGAGAGAGAGAGAGAGAGAAAGAAAGTCTAAAATGCAACGCGTCAAAATTTCAAACCTCAAGTTAAAAATGACTGATCCAAACCATTTAATTTATTCTCCATTTTAAACTCTCAGGGTTCGTTTGGCAAATCAAGGAATAGTTTTGGAAGAGTAATAATTTTAGGGTCCATTTGGCAAATCAAGGAATAGCTTTGGAAGAGTGATAATTTTGGAAGAGTGATAGAATAGTATTTTTTTAGAAGAGTGGTAGAAGAGTGGTATTCTTGACTATTCGAAAGACCAAAAATATCGTTTGGCGCTTATTACTCGTAATAGTTAAAATATGAATAATTATGATACTAATAATGATGATGATAATAATAATAATAATAATAATAGTAAAATAATAATCATAATAGTAAGATAATAATAATAATAAAGTAATAAAAAATAATCATAATAAATAATAATATTATAATAGTAATATAATAAAAATATAAACATAATCATAATATAGTAATATAATAATAATAAATTATAATTACAATCATAATTATAATAATATAATAATAATAAGTAATCATAATTTTAATAATATAATCATAATATAATAATCATAATCATAATCATGATAATAATAATTATAGTCATAATCATAATAATATAACCATAATCATAATCATAAATATATAATAATAAAAATATAATCATAATCATAAAAATAATTATAAATAATTATAATTATAATAATATAATAATAAATTAATCATAAATATAATCAACATATAATAATATAATATAACATAATAAAATAATAATAAAGCAATAAAAATAATCATAATAAATAATAATATTATAATAGTAATATAATAATAAAAAAATATAATTACAATCATAATTATCATAATATAATAATAATAAGTAATCATAATTTTAATAATATAATCATAATATAATAATCATAATCATAATCATGGTAATAATAATTATAGTCATAATCATAATCATAATAATATAATAATAAAAATAATTATAAATAATTATAATTATAATTATATAATAATAAATTAATCATCACTATAATCAACATATAATAATATAATATAACATAATAAAATAATAATAAGTAATAATAATCATAATCATAATCATCATAATATAATAATATGATAATAAATAATCTTGATCATAATAATATAATAATAAAATAATTATATTTATATTCATAATATAATAATAAAATTATATTTATAATAATAATAAATAATATAATAATATTAATGGTAACGATAATATAATAACAATAATGATAATAATAATTTAATAATAATAATATAATGATAATATAATAATTGTTACACTTAACATCTTCTTTGATTTGTCGATTTGCAAAACAATCTTGAATTTTACAATTTGTCTTGTTTGAGTTTTGTGCAGGGATTAACATGCAAATGGACTAGTGCACAAGAACCAAGACTAGTACTAGGATATAAGATCTTAATCAAGACTGCATTAGGCTTAGGTTTAGTTAGATTCAAACCGGGTTGAATTGGTCAAGATAAATTGAGCTTAAACAACAAGAAAATTGCATCTGCCCAGGGAATCGTTATAACGATTCAGTAAACGTTATAACGGTTCATCTTAATACTCAAAAATATTCTAAGGCAGAGTGTATCGTTATGTAACGATTCAGTAATCGTTACAACGATTTGGGAAACGTATAACGATTTGATAAATCGTTATAACGTTTCAGTTCAGTTGATCCAACGGCTATTCTTTCCAAACCGTTATAACAATTCGTAAATCGTTATAACGGTTCAGGCCGGATAATAGTTTCTTCAGAAAATCTATTTTAAAAAGATCGCCTCTCTCACTGAAAATAAGTTGATGAGTTAGAATTTAACTAATCTAGCTAAATCATTACTCTAGATAGCTTACTAATCATATACAAAGTGAGAGAGATAATGCAATAGATTGATACACTCAATTAGCCAAATCTTTGTTCAAGCTCAATCTTACTTCTCTCTATTCTCCCAACTTGATCCTTCGTGATCTTCTTGAAAACATTCTTTTGAACTGTAGTGCTCACCTTTTCTTGAGTGTGTTGTCACTCACATTTTGAGTGTGTTGTCACTCACCTTTCTTTTGAGTGTGTTGTCACTCACCCTTTTTTAGTGTGTTGTCACTCTTGTTACCGATAGGCTTGGCAGTCCATTTTTGTAAGGGACCAAGTTCTACAAGTGTAAAAACCATTTTTAAATATATCGGGTCAACCTCAATTGTTAGAGGTTGAGGGTCCCGGAGACGTAGGCATTATTAAAGCCGAACTCCGTTACATCTTGTGTTCTTGCTTTATTTTTACTTTATTTTCTCACGTTTCTTTGATTGCTATATTCTTGTGAGAATTGAATTGTTTTAAATCGTATTCCGCTGCCATTACACTTGAGCATTAAGCCCCAAACCGGTTTATACATTTCTACCTTAGGTTCTTTACATTCTTGCACTATCTTGACCTTTCAACACCACCATCTTAGGGCTTCAAAGGTCTATCAATAATAATAAATAATAATCATAATATTAATATAATAATAAATTATAATCATAATATAATATAATAATATAATAATACTAAATCTTAATCATAATCATAATATAATAATATAATATAATATAATCAAACAATAATCGCTATTCCGACGAGAGCTAATCCCAGATTCCACCTATTATTAGCACTATTCCGCACTCTTCTATTTAGTCTAAAATTCATTTGGCAAATTAATTCGTCGGAATAGCTATTCTATTCTAACTTTTTGCTATTCCATTGAGTGCCAAATACTCCCTTAGAAAAGTGATAGAATAGTATCATTTTGGAAGAGTGATAAAAGAGTGGTATTCTTGACTATTTAGAAGAATAAAAATATCATTTGACAATTGTTAATCAGAATAGTTAAAATATAAATAATTATGATACTAATAATGATAATAATGATGATGATAATAATAATATAATCATATAATATAATAATATTATTATAATAATCATCATAATAATATAATAGTAATAAATAATCATAATCATAATAATATAATCATAATATAGTACAACATAATAAAATAATAATTATAATAATAATAATAAAAAATAATCATAGTTATAATCATAATAATATAATAATAAAAAATTATAAGCACAATAATATAATACTACTAACAAAGTGATGATAGTATAATAATAATAATAATAAATAATATAAAAATATTAATAGTGATCATAATATATTAATAATAAATCATAATCATAAACATAATAATACTAACAGTGATGATAATATAATAATAATAATCAAAATCAAATATAATAATATAATCATAAACATAATTATGAAACCCCATAAAAATTGAAATAATAAAATATGAATTATCTAATTTAACAAAATATGAGGAACCACATAGAATAACAATTTTAAATTTAAGAAAAATAATTTTAAAATGTTAAAAATAAAATCCAAAGATCAAATTAAAATGCTATTAAAATATAATAATTTAAAACTTAATTGATAAAATTAAACAAAAATATCTTGGTCAAATGAAATTAGATACACAAATTAAGCAAGAATTTAAATTCTTAAAGTTGATTGAATTTTAAAATAAAAGAGAAATACTAATTAATTAAGGCGATATCAATTAATGAATTTAACGATTTAAATTTAATTAAAGATTATAAATTGAGTAGATGCGATAATTTAATAAGTGGACTGTCGTGGGATAAATAAATTGATTGATTTAAAACTTAAGAATCGATCAGACGCGTAATTGATCATAAAATTTTAATCACAAAAAATTTAATCGAATCCAAAATCAATAATTTCTTTCTCTTCCTTCTTTTCTTCTTTTCCCTAACTTTCTTCCCCTCTCACTTGCCCCCCCCTCACCTCTCTTTTCCCTCTTGTTTTTCCTTCGGTGATAGAACCCTCAAAATCGCTCTCTCACTTTTATCCCTTTCGCCCTATCCCTCCATCTCTTACTCCTCTCTTCCTCTGAGAAATTCGCTGCTCTCCACCCTCGTCCGAGAAGCCCAAATGCCCCAACGCTATTTGTTCATAATTAGTTCATTTCATTTCATACTATTTTTGGATACTCTCCTTTAATATGATTTATGTATATTGATTAAAATTGAGTTGTTGTTCATTTCATTGTAGTTAGAGACTGAGCGGGATATATTAGGGACAATTTGATAGTGATGAACGCTCTCTTCTATAGAGCATTGGTCGGGATCGGTTCTTTTAGAAAAAAAAATTTTCCACAAGGTCATTCGTATGATATGAGAGTTTGACATTGTACTATTATATTATAATATTTCAGAATTATTCATTTTGGGTTTATCCTTCATTAAAAAAATTCATAACATTCATGTAGTACATTTTTATAAACTCCTTTCGGGTTCTTTTATACCATATTCATGTATGATTAATCCAATTTAAATATTTATACTAAAATTTTACGTACTTATATGTTGCTATTATATTTATTATAAAAATAAATATTTAATAGTTTTAAGTCAGCCTAAAATTTATAATATCTCGGTGCTGGACCTCAAACCACACTGAGTGACTTGTCACTCACGTTTTCACGGAGGTTGTGGGGTCCAGGTTTGGAGATATTATAATTTGCACCTGTGAGGATCGACTTTAGGAGATGTCCATGATTGTACTGTCGACGTTTATTTTATTTTATTTTATTCATTTGAGCTGTTAGGTAATTATATTTAATTTTTGGATGTCCTTTCGGTACCATCCCATTTTGTATTATTTATTATTTTTGCTTCCACAAAGCTCTAATATATTTTTATTTATTTTGACATATATAAATGGAATGTTATTCTTTCATTATAATGAATGAATGAATTGTGTATTTTTCAGTCTTACGTGTACGCGTGTTTTCGCATACACGTGATAGATGACATCCCTGAGTAATATTCATTTTGATTTGGGGTGTGACAATAATAATAGTATAATAATAATAAATAATATAATAATAATAAATAATGACGGCCCTAGGGTGGTATGGAATTTAAGGTTAGAATGGTGCGAGATTGTAAAGAACTTAAGATAGATATATATAAACCGATTTGAGACTTAGTGTTCAAGTATAATGGCAGCAGAAGACAATTTTATTTGATTTAATTCTCACAAGAATATAGTAATGAAATAAATGAGAGGAAAAAAAAAAAAAGATCCAATAAGAACACAAGATGTAATAGAGTTCGGCTTACAATGCTACATCTTCGGGATTTCCAACCTCTAACAATTGAGGTTGAGCCGAAACATAAAAAAATAGTTTTATACTTATAAAACTTGGTCCCTTATATAAAAATGGGCTATCAAGTCTATCGGTAACAAGAATGACAACACATTAAAAAAAATGAGTGATAACACATTTAAAACAAAATGTGAGTGACAATACACTCAACAAAAGGTGAGTGACAACACACTCAAGAAATGTGAGCACTACACCTCAAAACAGTTTACAAGGAGAGTAGATCACGAATGATCAAGTTAGGAGAATGGAGAGAAGTTAGTTGAGCTTAAATAAAGATTTGGCTAATTAAGTGTTTCTATCTCTTGATCTTATCTCTCTCTCACTTTGTATATGGCTAGTTAGCTCGAGGGAAGAATGATTTAGCTAGATGGATCCGTTTCTAATCAGTGAGAGAGTTAATACTTTTAAAATATATCTTCTGAAATAGATGAAGAAAATTATTTTCGACATGAACCGTTATAATGATTTGATCAACCGTTAATGATTTCCAAACTATTGCAACGATTGCTTAACCATTACACAACGAATCGCTCCGCTCTTTGAGAATTTTTCTACCTTAGAATATTTTTGAGTATTGATATGAATCATTATAATAATTTGTTGTGCAGGCAGGTATTTTTCTTTGTTGTTTAAGCTCAATTTATCTTAACCAATTCAACCCAGTTTGAGTCTAATTAAACATAATCCTAATGTAGTCTTGATTAAGCTTTTGTATCCATCATTAGTCTTGGTTCTTGTGCACTAATCAATTTTATATTTTAATCTCTGCACAAAACTCAAACAAGATAAATTATAAAATTCAAGAGTATTTTGCAAATCGACAAATCAAAGAAGTTGTTTAGTTACAATAAATAATAACATAATACTAATAAATCATAATCATAGTATAATAATATAATACAACATAATCAAGAGTAATCGCTATTCCGATAAGAGTTAAACTCGTATACCACTTATAGCTTGGTATACTAGATTAACAATCTTCTACTTATTCTAAAATTCATTTGGTAAATTAATTCATCGGAATTGCTATTCCTATTTTTTGTTATTCCATGGAATGCCAAACATACCATATAGAAGATCAAATTTTATATTTTTTTAAATTTTTTTGCTATTTTTTAGGCCAAGAAAATATTGCTTGATTTAAGAATTTTGGATCGTCCAATAGGGATGATTTTATTCTACTCCAAAAATATATAATTTAATTTTTTACAAGAGTTTGATATGAAGAATAAATTGAACGATTTTGGATGGATTATTTATAACTTAAATTTTGAGATTTGGCGCGTTGTAGGAGTGCAACACATTGTACTTTAGACCTCCTTTAGATATATATATATATATAGAGAGAGAGAGAGAGAGAGAGTAAACATACCGTGAGCTTAAAATCACGGAGGTTTTCCGTGAGCTTAACTCAAAAAGTATATCAAATCATCTTCAAATTTTAATTTATCATGCTCATTAAATTCTTTATATGCAAATCTTATGAGATACAAAAATTTGGAGTGTTTTGAGTTTTTTAAGTCATTGTTTTTAAATTTTAAAAATGATGTTCAAATATTAAATATTTTATTATTTTTTTAGAGTTGATTTTCAAAAATTAAAAAAGGTGACTTAAAAAACTCAAAACACTCCAAATTTTTGAATCCCATAAGATTTTCATATAAAAAATTTAATGAGTTTGATAAATTAAAATTTGATGATAATTTGATATGTTTTTTGAGTTAAGCTCACAGAATACCTCTGTGACGTATCTTTACTCTCTCTCTCTCTCTCTCTCTCTCTCTATATATATATATATATATAGAGAGAGAGAGAGAGAGTATAAGGCTATGGTGTTTCGTGAAGCATAAATCCTCCATATTTCGTATCTGTATCTTGAATTTAAAAGTCTAAACGGACGATCCAAACCGTTGAACATGATCTTCATATTGAAATATCTTTGAGATCAAATTATATATATATATATATATATATATATTACTATTTTTTTAGATGGGTACAAAGTTTGTTGATCTAATGATTTATGCACCATCTAATACTAGTGGTTTTTCACCCATCTAAAAAATAGTAAAAAATTTCAAAAAATATAGATTTTGATCTCTAAAGATATATTAATATGAAAATCATGTTCAACAATTTAGATCGGTTATTTGGACTTTTAAATTTAAAATAAAATAAAAAACACGAAAAATTTTATATTTCACGAAACACCATAATTTCACTTTATATATATATATATATATAGTGAATATATCGTGAGCTTAAACTCACGGAGGCCTTCCGTGAGCTTAACTCAAAAAATATATCAAAACATCTCCAAATTTGAAATTTTCATTCTCATTAAATTCTTCATATTGAAATCTTATAGGGTACAAAAATTTGGGATGTTTCGAGTTTTCTATGTCACTTTTTTTAATTTTTGAAAATCAACTTTAAAAATAATAATAAAATATTCAATGTTTGTATATTATTTTTAAAAATTGAAAAGAGCGATTTAGAAAACTCGAAACATCCTAAAATTTTGTACCCCATAAGATTTCAATATGAAAAATTTAATGAGAGTGAAAAATCAAAATTTGAAAATGATATGATATACTTTTTGATTTAAGCTCACGAAAGACCTCCGTAAGCTTAAGCTCACGATATCTTTATTTTATATATATATATATATATATAGAGTCAAGGTAAAGATGTTTTTTTGCTTCACGATTTTACACCATCTGATCTCTATTAAGATCCGCACGGATCAAATCTCAGATGCAGCGACAAAATTGTTACAGAGCGCTTCGCAGTACACGGTTTAGAGTCGGTTCAAAATCTCTCTTTTAATTCGTCTGTCTGGTCCTCTTTTTAATTCGCTTCATCTCTTTAATTCTTCTCTCTCACTCCACTAGAGCTCACTACATTCTCTCACTTTGCTTGACCCCCTGAGGCCTGAGAGCTCTCAACCCTTGCTTGGTCTCTATTCGGATCGCGACGCTATGAAAAATCGACGCCGAAACCCTACCTGACGACCTTACTGGTAAGCCTTGAAGTTAGTTTACATGTTTGAGTCTAGAAATCATTGAGAATTTAATTATTTAATTGATTATTAACTGGCTCGTATATAACCCAAGTATCCGATTCTTCTGACTATGCCATCGGTGTTACATATGGTTGAGTCTACAGCGATTTTTGAACTGGCGCGTTTAAAAACCCAAATATGCGATTCTTCTGACTTGTAATTGGTGTTACATATGGTTGAGTGTACAGTTATTTTGAATTAGTAATTTGCCTGTAAAATTTTCATCTTCATCCAATCTGATATAAACCAGCTTGTTTAACCATTCCCCAACCAGAAAATGAGAAAATATATTTGCACTAATCCAATTTGCTTTAAAATTTGCAGACATTTAAACATCATAATTTTTTGAGTTCTCTATAATTTTATGTGATCTTCAAAACGTAGCCTAGAAAAATGAAAACAAGTGAACCCATTCAAACTTCAAATCAGATCCAAAACAAATAAAAAAGTGAATAAATAGAAAAATTTGTACATAAGTCACTACCAGAAAAAAAAAAGGATTTAAAACCGTATATTTAGAATCGGTTTTTTAAAAAACAGCTGCTAAAGGATCAGAGTGACAGTTTTATAAATTTTATTGAAATTACCAAAACCGATTTTATAAAACAATCGGCTGTAAATTTTTTATTAAATCAGTTATACAAAAAACCGACTCCAATTGATTTAATTAAAATCGGTTATAAAAAATTGGTGCTAAAGTTTTTATTATAATATCGATTTTTGTTAAAACCGATTCTAAACACTACAAAAGTTAAAACCGATAATATCAATAATCGGTTCTAAAATCAATCATCAAAATCGGTTATTTTAATAACCGTCTCTATAATATTTTAACAATTTTATTTCTACTGACTTGTTAATAAAAACCGGGTCTAATCAATTAGGGTTATTTTTGCTCTTCCTCGTCACAACGCCCCGCTCCTTCATATTCATTTTCACTCTTCATCATTAGCAGCTCTCTGCTCCTTCTCATCAGTCATAACATCAGCCATAATATTCAGCACAGCTACAGTAACCCATATTCGCCCGACCTGTACTTTGGCCTGACTTATCCCTACTCATTTGACCTCCAATCCCTCCAAACCGGACCGGTCAGCTGTTGGATCGGATGGATTCAGACAGACTGAAGGACCTCAGACTTTTATTCTCATCCCTATTTCTTCCCCTTGGTCGATGACAGCCACCGCCCACCGAGTACTGATAACAATAGACTTAATTAACTGAAAGATCCACATTTACAACTCATTCGAACTCATTCGGTAAAGAGACAAAAAGATTGTGAAAAATAGTCATTTGCACAAAATTCGTTGTCTGAAGTCATTTATGGCATGGATGCTAAATGATTTTATTTAATTTTCGTCTAACCCTTATTTTTTTACAGAAGGACGCAATCACAATTTTGTTGTAACAACATTGTTTTTTGGAAATTAAATATGAGAGTACTAATGCTTCAAAATGTAAGTGTTAATATCTAAATATGAAAATATTAGCAATTGATATGAAAATGGTAATACTTCAATTTGCAAATGTAATATTTAAATATAAAAGTAGTTATTTTTTTCTCTTAGGATGGGATCACTTGACAATGGGTTGTTTTGACAATCTTAACAATAAATTTTTAAATAAATACAAAAAAAATCTTAAAAATAGAAAAAAAAATCTTATAAATATGTTCTTCTACTTATAGATTGATAATGGTTCAAATTTCATGTAATTTCATTATCGTTTGATATTCCATCAAGGATCATCAAAATTTATATAATTTATAATGGTTATAATTTGATAGTCTTTGATGGACTATCAAACAATAATAAAATTAAATAAAATTTAAATCACCATCAATCTATAAGTATAAAATCATATTCATAAGATTTTTTTTCTATTTTTAAGATTTTTTTTCGTATTTATTTAAAAATTCATTGTCAAAACATTGTCAAATGATCCCTTCTCTTTTTCCTTTTTCATATTGTACGAAAGCGTTTATACTTAAAAAGAAAGTTTTGTACATTATTATTCCTACTTTGCATATTTAACGCTTATAATAACTATCGTTATCCAATTAATGGGTTTATTTGCAAAAATTGAAAAAAAAATTATGAAAGAGAACACGTTGGTGTTTTCCTGGATGACACATGGTACTTCCTGGACAGTGAACTAATCCCTTATCATCTCCTCTTTGTTACTGTAACCAAAATGGGGGGAAAAAGACGGAACAGAGGAAGAAAGAGACGGAGAAAGATGGAACTGATTAGATGAAATAGCAAAATCGAAGAAAAACAATAAGAGGAGAGAGCACAGAATATGAGAATACAAAGAGAACAAAAGAAAAATTACTGTCTGACAGTAGGGTTTCTACGATAATAAAGGGACTCAATTCAAGTTATTGATTTTTAACTATGAGGTTTTGCGAATCGAATTCATGAAACGCCGCGTATCAAGTTAAGAATCAGAATCAAACCTTAAATCAAAATCATATTTCGTATCAGGTAACCGGATTTCTCTATAACTTGTATTTAAATATTATCTATTAATTGAATTCTTGACTTGATTTGAATTTAGTTGATATAGATTGATTGACATTTGACTTGATATGTGGGTCAGTGACCCGAACTATCTGAATGGATATGTGATATGAAGTATGGATTGAACTGTCTGAATTGATTGCATATTGATAATTAGAACTGGTCAAATTATGCATAATTGAACATATCGTAAGCTAACCCTTTCGTACTCCGAAAGGGAGGGTCCACGCAATCCGAAGGTTGTGAGTGAAATATGGCTCTCCGGAGTCCCGCTTACTGGCGGATTTTGGGATATCCCCACTTATCACGGTGGGCACGGTGTGTGATCTTCATGTGTTTATGCATAATTGCTTAATACATGTTTTAATTTATAAGAATGAATTATTATTATTTGAAATGCTTTGAATGAAATTGTATTATTCATAATACTGTTATAGAGAAGTTGCGTCGTTAAATAACCGGTTACTGAGCTTTATAAGCTGATTCCGTTTTGTTTCTTTGTTATTTCTCTTATTTGTTGGTGACGCAGGTCGCGGACCGTCGGATGGATGCTGTAGATGCCGACTCCGTAGTGCCTCGGTCGGGGCGTTACAATTTTGATGATCATTGTGAAAGTTTTGATGCTTAGATAGCAAATAATAAAATAAAAAATTTATTCAACTCAAAACAAACAATCTACTTATTGTAAGTGCAAAAAATAATCTTAATTAGTCTCATAAATAAAGGAATAACATAATACTTTGAATTTGATCTCCAAATTAAATCACGAAGGGTTGTCTCGCCTAGCAATTTCTTTCCCTTTTCTTCCAATGGTGGTTGTGCTTTAGCTCGTCAAATGTCGAGCCTCCTAGATATCCACCGAAAAATTAAAGAAATACTTATATCTCTACGGCTAGTACGAGATGAACAAGTATAACATTAATCTAAGTTTAACCCTCTTATTATTTTTAAAATATTTTAAGGATTTTTAGATCTCAACACATGAGAGAGATAGGAAAGAATGAGAGTGAGGAGCAAAATTTCAGCCAAGAGTTATATGCTGAATTTTCAAAAAATTTGACTTTTCGGTATTAAGATTATTGTATCTCCTTCTAGGTAACTCTAAACGACCTGAAACTTTCACTATTGGATTCTAGACTCAAAGGACTTTGATTTTTGTCATACGTCCATAATAGTTAACATTTGCTCTTTCAAATTTCTATTCAAAGTTACCTCAAAATTGACCCGAAATTTCTCTCATTCTTTATGAAAATTAATTAGATTTAATGACATATTTATTTTTTCTTAAATCATGCCATCACTAATCAATTCTCTCCAACTGAAAATATATTTGAGCTTTGAGTTTAAACATTAATCATATTAATATTTAATTAAGTCCACAATCCCATATAATAAAAGGTCAACATATAAATTATATATTCTATATTAATTTATATGCATCTCTCATATGTCAAAAGTAATTTAAAATATATCTCACATACTTTAAATATTACTAGAATTATTTTATAATATCTTCATGTCATAAAATTATTCATGTGTTAATAATATATATTTTGTGCAAATTAATTATAACTCCTTATAATTAATATACCACATATTATATGCATATCACATATGCTTCATTAATACATTTTCCTTTAATCTTTCATATGATGTGATCCTATGGGATCCCATCATTATGGTAATGAAATTAAATATTTCAATTCTATAAATCAATGATACATCTAGTCATGATATATTGATTACTCAAATGATGTGGATGAAAAAACACAATACAAAATCACGATCCATGTAACATTAAATATTATTGTGTCAATTCATTACCGCATGATATTTCAATAATCATAAGGTCAGAATATGTCATCCTTGCCGATTATTCTTTCTTGATTTTCTAAACTTTAATTATGATATGATTATCATATAATCATATTGCATGCACATAATACATACTATACCAAGGGGTCCAGAGATATCATCGCTTATATTGACATATAAGGGGCAATGGTTTCTTGATACATATCGTTCTTCCGTATAAATTACATACACTGCAATAATTGTCTTTATAACTCCTGATTAAAGAGAGCGTTGAACAACACCAACAATACACATTTCTTAAAGAAAAATAAATATCAACCATAAAATTATAGAAATAATGAAATATCAATGACACATAATAAAATCCATATGATATTTTATTTTTGGGTCTATCAAGTACCATACATCTCTATGTGTGTACCTGTGTGATTAGATCGATAACTCCTTATCGTATAACCTGTAGAACATGATCATCATCTAATCCAACCACTTATCTTATATGGTCAATCAGTGTACCTTGCTGATTATCAAGATAATGGATATTTAAGAGTAAACACATTTGTTCATTGTGAAGTTATACAATTCAAGTCATAACTCAAATGATCCACTAATACTAATACTCAAGATACAAAATGATGAAATCATGCACTAGTAAGCCAAACATATTGTATATATAATTTGGGTCTAGGACACCAACACTAACATCTTGATGGAGTAGTAAACGATAATGAAATTATATGAAATTTGAATCACCATCAATTTATAAGTAGAAGAATATATCCATAATTTTTTTTATTTTTAAGATTATTTAGTATTTATTTAAAAATTCATTGTCAAGATTGTTAAAATAACCCATTGTCAAGTGATTCCCACTCATTTGTAATATGCTATTTGTATATCATCACTGAAGTATGAATGAATTTTACTCGGATTTTATTATTTTTCACTCTTTCAGCATATACTTCTTTTATTAAATTGAATTATTCTTTTAAAATTATTTAATGCTTATTCTTTCTGAAGATATGGTATGAAAGATGATTATTCTTGCTTACATAATGTTAAAGATGATCACATAATACAAAAATTGCATAGTTTTAGCAGTTCTCTTTCATAATGTCCTTGTATGTATGATTATAGTTAGTGTTTGTTTGATAAACAATATAATTAGAGTTGATTAGTATATAGATTATTGTATAGAGATGATTATATTAGTGTTTGTAAGTACTTCTATTTCAAATGTTTAAAGTATTTTGTTGTTGTTACTTTTAGTGTTAGTTTAGAATGAAATTTTCATTATTGATACTTTAGTCTTACTTAAGAAATTATATTGATATTAATTTTTTAATAGAGATTACATTAGCATCATAACATGTAGAAAATATTAATACTATCACGTCACAATATCGAATGTAATATAAAAATTGAATGCCTATTTATTTATAGGGTCGGATTCTTACACAACAATTTAGTTTTGTCAATCTTAACAACCAACTTCATATGAATTCATAAAAAAAAATTAAAATGGAAAAATTATAAATATTTTTTTAAGCTTACGAATTGATTGTGTTTTAAATTTTATGCAATTTGAATATCATTTAATATTTCATCAAAGACTATTAAATTTAAATCATTAAAATTATCATATAATTTTAATGGTTTTTAATGAAATATCAAATGACATCCAAATTGCTTGAGATTTAAAACATGATCAATTCATAAATTTAAGAAAATATTTATAATTTTTCTTTTTTAAAATATTAAATGAATTTATATAGTTGATTTTCAAAATTATTAAAATAAATGATTGTCAAGTATCCCCGCCCTTATAAATATTCTTATGATAAAATATGGAATGAATCATTATATATCTAGATATAATTGTCTTATTTAGTATACTTCCTATTTTGTAAATAAATGTAGTTGAAGTTTATAGCAATCGCAACCGACCCGCTAATTACCAATTGCGGTTGACCATTTGACTTCGCAAAAGAGGGGAAAGAGAAAGGAAAAACCACCCAGCCTTGTTGTCCCATCTGATTCAATCTCGCCCGTTCGTCAATCTATCCAGTCTCTACTCTTCAATATCCAACCCTACACATTACAAAACCAAACCCATGCACGAATAGTGTGTGTTTGTGTGAGCATCCACTCAGCACAAATACGCAACACAAAGAAAAAGCATACATACATACATCTGTTCAAGACAGAGCGGCGTGAGACGCAGGCTCTTCATCTATCTCCATTCTTCCCCCTTCTCGATTTCTCCCCGATCGGAACTCTAATCTAACCCTTATCTGGTTCCATCGCGAACGTACATATTCTCCAGTTTTCCCCCGACGATCAAAGGCTGTTGATGAGCTGTTGATTGGTGAGAATGGTGACCTTATATTTCTTTTTAATTAACTTTCGATCGTGGGTTAGTCGATCGGTTCATGACCGATCTTCGTTGTTCTTGGCTAGAATGGGGTTTTTTGTTTTGTTTTTGAAAGATCGGTCCTGAAACGAAATGGGAATGAATGAAATGTTTGGTTTTCTTTTGGAACAAGTATATTCAAGAGAGCGATTATGGTTTTAAGATCAGAAATTTGCTCTGTCTAGTGTTTATTTGGGAAATACTTGTTGGTATAAGCTGTATATAGCTTCAGTTAAATCCAATAAAAGGGAGGGGTGGGGTTGGGAAATAAAAAGTAGTTCTTTCCAATATTGGATAAGATTTCCCTCACTCTTGTTGCCTAGTAAAGACCATGCATGATTGGACGAATTTCAGCTTTAACGATTTATTTGGTATCAAGAACTCTTAATCTTTGTTGCCATCAGTCAAACATTAATTTGTTTACTTGATTGAGAAATAAGTCTTGAATTATAGTCCATTTCCTTAAGTAGATCTAAGTGTGTGATGCTGGCATTATCATTTCAGCCTAAGGATCTCTCTTTCTGAAATCGAAATCATATTTTTGCCATAATCAATTTTATTACTTTATCATAGAATCAGACATAATGTGTAGTTCCATATTTAACTTTCATCCCAAGCATGACAACAGCAGCTCTTATTTCTACATTAAACACAAACCCATCCTTTGCAACTAATGTAGCTACTTAACTCCAGCTTTATGCAATAATGTTTTGCTTATTTTATTTTAACAGGAAGCTTCTAGAAGGAAATATAAAAAGCAGTTTTGACTTGCATGGGGAGAGAGAAATGCCAGAGTTGAGAACTGGGGTCCGGCAAGCGCGGCTAAAATCCAAAAGAGAGACTGAACTACAAGCAGACAACTTGCCACCTCCCACAAACAACAGGAGGCGCGGGGGTGGGACCGGCAGAGGCAGGGGGAGAAGCACACGAGCGAAAGGGACGCCAACACAGCAAGCCGCACCAGCCAGACAAAGGGGAGGAGCAACAGGAACAGGAAGGGCAATTCCAGTAATTGATCTTGAGTCAGATAAGAATCTCGAGGCAGTGCCTGGTACAGCTGACGGTGTTGTGGGTAAACCTGTTGGAATGGAAGGTGGAAGTGGTGAAAAAATGGTCGGCGGGGAAGAAGAAGGAACAACACCTCCCGTTCCTGATAGGGTATAATTATACATATTTGCAATTTATTGTGAATTTGATTATTGGTAGTGAACTGCTACAGATGGTAGTGATGAAATGAAAGTTAGCCGCTCTGAGATGAGCTAAGAAATTTAGTTTATGCTCTGTTTTATTAAGGGAAATACTTAAAGTGAAGGTTAAGGTACCACACAATAGCACCAATAAGCCAGTGCTACAGCTCCAAATCTCGAGATCAGAGTTACGATTGACTGATTGGAGCTGCTCAATGAGACCTACATATTGAAATTTTTTGGGGAATTAAAATTTCTACAGTTTTTAGATTCTTTACTGATTTGGATAAGAGAAAAAACCACCATTTTGTAACTTGTAGTCAGGCTGTATGCATCTGCGTTGAAAGTAACAATCTGTGAATAATGTAGGTTTTTGTTAAAGCATTGAATAACATATAACTATACTAGCTTAATATTCTATATGTTAAGATCCTAAAAGATGTACTGTCTATTTCTTCCTTTCTTAGTTCCTAACTTATAACTTCATTGTTCACCCAGTGCTATAAGTGGAAGTTTGGATTACTTTAATGCAACCATTTCTCCCAAGAAATGCTGTTTTCTATTTGAAAAGCCTATTGTTACTCCTACACCATCCAACTTAAAGTTAGGAATTCGCCTTTATCACAGGTACAAGTAGGTAATTCTCCGCAATATAAAGTAGAAAGAAAATTGGGCAAAGGCGGTTTTGGCCAGGTTTATGTTGGTAGAAGAGTGTCTGGTGGGGCAGACCGCACCGGGCCAGATGCTTATGAGGTACCTAGTTTTGTCTTTTTTCTTCCTTGTTTATATTTAGAAAAACATTTGTTAAATTTTGATGACCTTCAGATATTTCTTTTCATTTTTATTTGTGTATGATAGGTCGCCTTAAAATTTGAGCACCGTAATAGCAAAGGTTGCAACTACGGGCCTCCATATGAGTGGCAGGTCTATAGGTATTAGATTCTTTTAATCATTTGGCTTTATCACATTGCGCTGTTCATTTTTTTTATATTTATGCTGAAGAATTTTAATAAACACAAGTTTTTAACTGTGGATGATAACCTCTTCCAAGTGTTGGCATCTTTTGCTTCACTTGATCCTGAAAGGCAGAGGGTGATTGTTGCAATTTTTACCTTTAGTTTGAGCGACTTGGTGTTCAGGATCATCTAATTTTCTCTTATTTCTTCTTTTTTTTAGCACATTGAACGGTTGCTATGGTATACCAAGTGTCCACTATAAAGGTCGCCAGGGGGATTACTACATTCTTGTGAGTTTGAAATTTCAATGACGAATGGATTGGTCCTAAATGCTTGAAGTCACGTAGGATTAATTACTTTTTTTTTTCCTTTTTTCCAGGTAATGGACATGCTAGGACCTAGCCTTTGGGATGTTTGGAATTCAGTTAACCAAGCGTAAGTGAACTTATGTCCTTCACTCGAGGATTTAATGAAAATAGTCTCCCATGCTTTATTATTTGAAATTTGAAATGGTCAAAGTTTATTTCAAAATGTCCTTGGAAGTTTACTGAATTTCAATTTTGCAATTAATGGAATGCAAAAACACATGGTTCAAGTATATAAAACTTTTTACATGAATATGTAGACAATTGAAATTTACTTTGCTTTCTTGCACAGCATGACCCCGAGCATGGCTGCATGTATTGCAGTGGAGGCCATATCTATTTTAGAGAAGCTTCATTTGAAGGGGTATCAAATCTTGTCCTTCTCTTATAAGTTTATTCTAGTAAGATTTTCTTCATTTTGAATCGACTAATTTTCTTATGTTACCTTATTTGCCAGATTTGTGCATGGAGATGTCAAACCTGAGAACTTCTTACTTGGTCAGCATGGATCTCCGGATGAGAAAAAGCTCTTCCTAATTGATCTTGGTCTTGGTATGTCTTTCGTGAGGACCTGTGTAATTAAAAAAAAATTCTTTTATTGTGTGATATTGAAAATAATGCTCGGTAATATGATGTATGTGCAGCCTCCAGATGGAAGGAAGCAACTTCGGGTCATCATGTTGAATATGATCAAAGGCCAGATATATTTAGGTGGGTTATAATTCCTGATGTTTTTTTAACCTCTAAAATATTCAGTTGCTCTTGAAATACATTCTACCTTCCATGATTGTGGGAAACGAAGATTAAAAAGAAGGCCCGTCTTTTTTTAATAATAACATATATAGGGAGTTTTTGGCTAATTTGAAAAAACAAAAGGTCAAGAGCTGCAATCTCACTTGGCATTCGGTTTTATTTCATTTGTCTCATTCTAATTCTTACGTCTCATTGTCATTAATGCTATGCTTTTGGCAGAGGGACAATAAGGTATGCAAGTGTACATGCACATTTGGGACGCACTGGTAGTAGGAGGGATGACCTTGAGTCTCTGGCCTATACCTTAATTTTCCTCATTAGAGGAAGGTTACCATGGCAAGGATATCAGGTAAAATTCTTCCCCCCCCCCCCCCCCCCCCAACTTGATTTGTTTCACCCCTTTTGATCACGGGTAGTGTTTGAATTCTAGATGTGAGAATTTTTATTGAAGTGAAAAAACAGATGAGACATGTAGCAAGTGATTTAAACAGATAGAAATTCTAGATTAATGCATTTGTTTTGTTTTGAGTTTTCTTTGATTCGAGTTGTTTCTTAAATCCAGGGAGAGAACAAAAGTTTTCTAGTATGCAAAAAGAAAATGTCCACCTCAGCGGAGCAGATGTGCTACCTGTGCCCTCTTCCTTTTAGGCTTTTTCTTGAGACAGTCACAAATATGAAATTTGATGAGGAGCCAAACTATGCTAAGCTTATTTCACTTTTTGATACTTTAATCGAGCCATGCTCCGCTTTAAGAGCAGTTAGGATTGATGGTGCCTTAAAGGTAAATCAGTGAAGCACAATCTTGAGTGCTTGCCACATTGGCTCAGTGAAAATCAACATTTCAATCTTAATTAATCTTTATCTTAAGTAGCATAATTAAATGTCATAACAGGTTGGACAGAAGCGAGGGAGATTAGCTGGAATGGAAGAAGAAGAACAGCCTAGAAAGAAAGTTCGAATGGGAAGCCCTGCCACCCAATGGATTTCAGTCTACAATGCTAGAAGGGCCATGAAGCAAAGGTGAGTAACTGCATCAGTCCTCCCAATAGCTGTCCCAGCTTGATATTAAGAATTATTGACCTATAATTATTATTTACTATATTTTGAATTTACATTATTTTGATGTCTTCCTTCTCTCAGATATCATTACAACGTAGCAGATGCAAGGCTTCAGCAACATATAGAGAAGGGCAATGAAGATGGTTTGTTTATTAGCTCGGTGGCATCATCTGCTAACCTTTGGGCTCTTATAATGGATGCCGGAACTGGTTTCTTTTCCCAAGTATATAATTTGTCTCCGATCTTCCTTCATAAGGTTTGGCT
Source organism: Schoenoplectus tabernaemontani (assembly GCA_037127355.1). Lineage (NCBI taxonomy): Eukaryota > Viridiplantae > Streptophyta > Magnoliopsida > Poales > Cyperaceae > Schoenoplectus > Schoenoplectus tabernaemontani. Next base: position 12,826,732 of record CM073754.1, on the reverse strand, counting down.
CTCTTATAGATACTTCATATTTTGTTTCGTTAGAGTAGTGTCTGGCACCATAGAACAGAAAGGAATTGGTTGAATGAGTGGAGTAGTTGCTCTAAGGTCCTTCCAGGTTCCTTCCTGTTGGAATAATTAATTTTGTGGAGATATGTGAAATTTGGTTATTCCATTGAACTTACAAGGGTAAAGAGATTATTCACCAACTTTTGGAATTTGGTCTGTTCTGTTCACCTTACCAAAGTAATCAAACACTATTGTAATAGTGAAAAAGCTCCCTATTCTTTATTCCCAATTCCATTCCATTCTAGCAGAACATCAAGGAGATGACGTGAGTTGCTGAACTAATAGTGGCATTTCTATTATCCTCTTTTTTTTTTATTAGGATTGGATAATGGAGCAGTGGGAGAAGAACTTTTATATCAGTGCCATTGCTGGTGCAACGAATGGAAGCTCATTGGTTGTCATGTCAAAAGGTACAGGCTAGTGATTTTACCATGTCTTTGTTATATTCTAGCTATTTAAATTAGGAAATTAAATTAATTAACTATTGGCAAATAAAATATTTCATTCTTACACATTTTTCACATCTTCACTACCTAATGTGCCTTGTTGCACCGTTGAAGTTATGTTGGTATAACATTAAAATGAAAGCTATCGAGTTGTCAATCTGACAAGTTCACAATGTGTGGGGCAGTTTAATTTATAAGCCATCTCAGCAACAAATATTTTATTTCTTGATGAAGTGATTTTTATTTCATTCTTGTTGTTCCTGCAGGAACTCCATATACACAGCAGTCGTATAAAGTGAGTGAATCTTTCCCTTTCAAGTGGATAAATAAGAAGTGGAAAGAAGGTTTTCATGTTACTTCAATAACTACTGCTGGGAGCCGCTGGGGTGTGGTCATGTCAAGAAATTCTGGCTTTTCTGACCAGGTATGTTCTAAATTTTTCCAATTATTTGATAGGAAGACTAGTTCTGCATAGCCTGTCCCAAATGAGGATAAAGGTGGAGGTTGCGATTGTTTGGTGAACATTTCTCAAAAAGATCCTTTTTCCTATCCAAATTATTTGGTGAACATTTCAATTTTAAGTGTCCACAGAATGAATACCTGTTTAACCTGACTGGATGGATACATGGATCTGACATGGCCGTATAGGCCTTTGGTTGATCTATTTGTTTTGACTTGACTTTCTTCTAAAATGGAAACTCTACTGAGGAGAACAATGCAGCTGATTTTTTGTCTGAACTTGTTAAATAATGCAGGTTGTAGAGTTGGATTTTCTCTACCCAAGTGAAGGCATCCATCGGAGATGGGAGAATGGGTATAGAATAACTGCCACTGCTGCAACACCTGATCAAGCTGCTTTAATACTAAGCATACCAAAGAAAAAACTGAATGATGAGACTCAAGAAACCTTGCGAACTTCAGCCTTTCCAAGCAATCATGTTAAGGTAACCTATTGACTTTCGTACTTCAACCAATTTCACATAACATTATATTTTACTACCATAGTACTATCTGGTACCAATTAAACTTATTCCAGCAGTAATGGATTTCGCGCGCATTTATTATGTTTCTTTTCTGCTTAAATGTTTTAGGTCGCATGACATATTTTATGGTGCTGCCATTAAATTGTCCAAAAACTTTGCCAGATTCGATTTAATGGCAGCACCATAGAATGACGAGTGGTCTCGGTTGGGTCTTGTTAATTTTGCAATTGATAACAAAATTATGTCAATCACTAAAAAAGTATCTTTGCAGGAAAAATGGGCCAAGAATCTCTATATCGCTTCAATTTGCTACGGTCGGACTGTTTGTTGATGCTCCCTGCATACTATTTATGGAGGTCTTAAATTATTTTGATGGTATTTGGTTTAAACAGATCAAGGGGATCATTGATTAACCTCCCACTTGAATGGTTTAGATCAAAGTGTGAGGTGTATGAACTCCATAAGAGTAGAATGGGAGCAGGAACGCAAATTTGATTGCTGAGGAGCATGGTTATGAGATTCGGTCTCTTTTATCCGGTTATCTTGTATAAATAAGAAAGAAGGTTGCTTGTGCAAGTAGGCAGACATTTAGTCTTATTTGAATTAAGGCTATTGATCTGAAATTCTTGTACGTGTTGTTCTTCCTTTTTGTTTTATGGGAGAGTCTATATAGGCTTTCTGAAAATGGTGGAAAAATGGCTAAATTATAATATTTTATGAATCAAGTTGCCTATTAAAGTTTCAAATGGCCCTTTATTTCTTTTTGAAGGTTGCTTGTGAGAGTTTGCATTGTAATTTAATATCAAAATTTCAAAAGAACATAATGTTTCATTTCAACTGTTACAAAACATAAATATATCGATGACATACAAAATAATAGTATAATATATATATATACAATATTACTCATTATCTCATCAAATTTTTAAATAAAATTGATTTATATACTTGTTTTAAATCAAATCTATAATGATAGATTTGATTGTTAATTTATTATTTAATTATTATTTAGTACTTAATATAATATATTATGATAGTTCAGCTTTTAATCTACAACCTTATATAATATTTATAATAGAATATCATAGGATTTTTAATATTATTTTTTTTACTTTTCATATTATAGGAGTTTTGTTACCGCTATAATGATGGATTTGATTATCTATCGTGACGGCATATAAAAAAAAATCTAAATGTATTAAAATTATATTAATTTAAATATTGTAATAAATTGAATTTGTATGTACAAAAATTCATCGGACGTTCGATTATTTGCGCCTCATCAAAAAGCACATAAAACATGTACTTTTGTAACTATGTCCGCGACTCAACTCAAAAAAATGAAGGTGACTTTTGTGCCATAATTTTACGCTTAAACGAGTGTTTTCTATGCCTATGACCACATTGCTGCAATCGTTATGATGCAATATATATATATAATATTAGTACAAACAAATTTTTTTAGCATCAAAAATATTTTTTATTCATGAACTATATTTATAAAAATAAAGGACTTGTAATATATTTCGTCATTTATCATTTATCAAGTGATTTGGGAGTTTAACATTTCATAATTAATGATTTCCAATGCATCATAAAAAAGTATTTGAATTACTTAAATTCTGATTCTTAGACCATCATAAACTTAGTTCCTTACATCTTTATAAAATTATTTTTAAAATTTTAACTCTTTTTTAATTATTGTCAATATGATTAAAATAAGTGGTTCCTTACTTGTAAATGACCTAATATGATATCATATTAGCTAATTAGATTGAACTCGGATAGATCTAAATCTTTATGGACACAATGAGAGCACTCTCATCTCTTTCTTTCTAAAAAAAAGTGGTCCCTTACTCGACATCGATCATCTGACCACTTTTCAGGTTCGATTCTCCTTACGCTTACCAGTTACCCGTCAGCACAGACACAGACACAGGTGACAGGAGAAGAAGACAACACGCCTTCTAATACGGATATTTTACTGTTGGTTGGGATCACTTAATGGTAAATTTAAATTTTTTTACAATACATCTTTTAAAAACTTGGAAGATGTATTCAAAAAATAGAAAGAAACTTATATATTGCTGAATATATAGATTAATGCATTTCAGACTATATATAATCTAATAAGTGTTGTTTATGTTTCATATAAGATCATCGAATTTGAATATTGTGAATTTTAAGAGTTCTGATCAATGGTATAAGAAATAACATCATTTTTATATGTGATAATTTATAGGAGAACTTAATAAAAAATCATTTTTTTACTAATTATTAACATGGTCAAATCAATTTATAATCAATAAACAAGGAATGACCAATTGCGGATTGCCCATCTTTTTTACTGTTATCGATGAACTTTTAATTTTGTAGATTGTTCAGATCTCAGTAAACAGTTTATTTTGTTGCCATGGTCAATAATAAAGTTAGACGATGATGTCAAAGGGACCGAAGATTATCATGAACATTATAATTGTAATGTATTTAAGTTAACGTTTTTTCATAGTTAGAAGAGATTTTTTTTCACTATACGACGTCAAATTTAAATATTTAATTTTTTTGGGGTGACCCCTGCTAGTCCTCCTTAAATCCGCCGCCATTTTTTTGCGGGTATCGTATCCGATACGGTGCGAGTGCGGCGATACGGAAAATTTAAAAAATTTCAGATATAGGTGCGACTATATATAATAAATTATTATATAAAAATATAAATAAATTATATAATAAATAAAGTTGGAAATAAATTATTATATTCCATTGATATATAAATAATTGAAATGCTATAGCAATACAAATGGACATGATATAAATTTTACTTAGGAATGTATTGTAGGAGTATCAGAGCATATCGATGAGTATCGGGGGCGTATTCTTGACCAAATCCACCAAAATACCTTGAAAAAAATATCATGAACGTATCAGAGACATATTGGAGTTTATCGGAGCGTATCATGACGTATCAAAGTTGTCAGGATACTCTGATACGCCAGCTGGAGTATCGATGCGTATCGCACGCGAATCGCACCCGCACCCGTATCGGATACGTATCCCATATATTCGATACGGGATACGTAGGTAAATTGCCGAATCTGGATAACCCAGATAATTGCACTTTATGGTACTGTATAACTTTTATTATTATTATTTCGAAGGCAAAAGCTTGAACTCTCTTTTTTTTGTTTTTATGGGAGTTTGTACCTATGATTTTTTTATTTTTTTATAATACTAATTATCATTTAAGCTATTTGATTTAAACTATTTGCAGTATTATACTATTCTTAAAACAAACTTGTGTCTGAGAAAAAAAAATGCTGAGCTCTAGTTGTTTATCGTGTTGGTCTGTTGGACATCTTCCACCCGTAAAAACGAGAGAAATAACAGACTGAAAAATGTTTCTCTCCTGTTCTTAAATGCACACCGAAAAATCGAATCCTAACTTTGTATTGCATTAATTATTATCAAGTCCAATGAGACCAAATATAAGAGCGGATCACCAGTACGAAAAAGCGAAATATTTAATATGTGATGCATAAATAAAACTAGATTTTACTAAATAAATATTGTGGCAAATAATTTGCAAAGGAATTTGGACTCCCTGTTACATCCCTAATTAAAAGTGATTATCGCATGCGTTGCACACCTGAATAATTAATTCCTCACAAGGAGGCAACTACGACTTTCTAAGTTTCTCCAATGAAATATATATTGAAAAGTTATATATAATGAATCAATGAATCACGTTTTTAATGAATCAATGAAAGTACGTACTTTTTAAGCCGAGAAAGTAGAAGATTGCAATCCCGATCCATCAGATTAACGAATGAATTGCCTTATCTAATAGGAATATATATATTATTTTCATTCTTGTCGCACGATCCAACTTTGAATAATAAAAATTTACTTCTCTATTTCAAAGAGTAGGATATATGGATTCCTCTATAGACGTAGAACATTTTGTATCGCGGGCCGAAAATTAGTCTTTTTCAAGCAAATCATGCGATTTCTTGGGGGCACAAAGAGCTTTGTATCACTACTAATATCAGTTGTTTGGTCCTTCAAATCTTTCTTTCAAAAGGATTTTAATTTGTGTTCTGGAAAAATTTATATTATACATGTATTATGCCTATAAAAAAATATGTTTTATGTATTTTCACTAATTTGAAACTTCAACAATATGAAACTAATTACCGGTTCTTGATACAACATTGATTAAAAATAACATGAAACTTGAATTTGTTAATTTATGTATATGTCCAATAATAGAGAAATTATTCGATGCCACTAGTTTATCTGATATCACCGACTTACTTTTAAATTTATATTTTAATATTTAATATTAAAATTTAAATCTAAATCATTGGTATTGTTCATTTTTGTGATAGACACGTGCTCGTCAAGTTTAATGATTTTTAGAGATAATTTGTGCTAGATCAAATGATAATAAATTGAGTGAACCTAATTAACTATGATTTATAAATTTTATATATTCATTTTATTATTATTTGGTCTAATATAAAATGACCTCAAACTTTATGAACAAACATTTATTATAAAAATGAATAAAATCAATAATTCAGATTTGAAATTTGAGTATTAAACCTTGAAAAGTAAATTAAAACATAAGGTAGTGACATCGGATTATTGCTAAAACATCTTGGACATATATTATTGCTTTCAAGTTTCAACAGAACTCAAAAAATACCCGAATGAAATTAAATATTGGTACCGATGCTGATGGCTAACTAACACCATCATACGATCCAAATGCAAATTTTCAACTTCAAAACAAAAGATGACTCTCGTCAATTATCCGTCTTATGGAAAGTTGAATTTAAACTATGATGCAATTGGATCCGACTCCAAAGTGGGTTAGGCAGATAATTCTGTTGTGTTTGAAACGACAAAATTCGGGATCTATGCGATTGGGCCCAACTATTTTAGTTTTTTTTTTTTAATTTGAGGAAGCCCAACAATTTTAGTTTGAAAGGATCACTATCAAATAATTTATCATAAAAAGTTCAACAACATTAAATGATGTCTATAAAAAAAAAACTGGTGCATGTTTTACCATTTATTAAAGGTTGAACTTTTTACTATTTTTGAAATCAACAACTCTATATGCATCATTAAAAAAAAATGAAGATTGTCCGAAATTTGAATATTATCTATCTATCTATCTACCTATCTATATATGAACATTATATATATAAGCTTATTAATTTGAGGAAACATGATTAAGATAAGTCATTGTTTAGTGTTTCCTCCACTTTTAAATTTGGATAAAGTTTTTTTTTCCTCACCATGGTTTGTTTTGAGTGTTTGGACTTTACCTGTCAATTAATCATGAAGTATCACGCCTCCACTCGTCTACAAGAAAAGTAAAATTAAACATTGTTCATACTTATCACAAGCAAAATGAACGCTTTATTTTGTGTTTGGTGCGATTTCAAGATAAAGTCTATAAAGCAAAATGAACGCTTTATTTTGTGTTTGGTGCGATTTCAAGATAGTCTATAAAATATTAGTCCTTGAGCCGCGCCGCTCAAATTTTAAGTTTCATTGAAATTTCTTCACTTTTTCCACTTCTGAACTTTATAGAAACTTAAAACTCCAAATATTAAATTTTTTTTTTGATGAAATGAAGTCATATATAAAGCAAAAAATCCGCATCAGTGAGTTTGTTATGAATTGTTGACATTTTAATAAAACCAAAATGAAAATGATTATATTGCATTCATAGTGAGAAATCATATTAGGGAATATTTAATTTTGTTGTCAAACGTAAGACAGACAAAGAATAAAATATATTAAAAAAACTGAATCTCTTGTATGATTTAATTATTTTCAATTGTTTTGGTTACCCACATGGCTGAATCCACCGTTCCCTACCCGTCTCAGAAAAAATAGGCTGCCTTAATTAAGTTTGGCAAGAAGGAATTGACTTTTCCTCAAAAAAAAAAAATTTGATCGTATTGTAATTATGAAGCAATCACCATTTTATTATTTTCAATGGTTTACTACAGTAATGAATATTTATTGCATTTTTTTATAACAAAAAGTTAGATTGTTTTGTAAATATGAAGCTATCACAAAGAACAATGTTGCCATTGATCCTGGCACGATATTTGGGTTGCTTTGGTGCAATCGCCCAACTTTTGTTGTTGCCAAAGAAAGCAAAACAAAGTTTTACAATGTATTGCGTGAATCTGAAAAATTATGAATCAATATATTCTTTTTTAAGTTATTTCATCGTGCGGATCACTTTTCTACTTGTATATTGAAAATGAAAACAAACATAACTTTACTTTCTGTTCTTTTGCAATTTTTTATCCAAACTTGAATGAGTTGAAAGTTAGAGAACACGATTTTGCAATAACTGAATGCCAGTAAAAACTATCGACTTCTAAATAAAAAATGCTTCAATCTGGACCGCTATTTTGAAAGTTCACATAACCATTGTCTAATATTGTTTTAAGAAATTAGGCATAATATGGAGCAGAATATAGTTGAATCCCTCTATTTCAAGTTTCCAGTGTGACTTAACCTCTGACACGCTGCTCTGACATGTCATCACTTTTTTTTTATATGAAAAAGGAGACAAAGGTGGAGCTAAAATTTTTGTATCAGAGGAGGGGAGATGTGAGCATATATCACTAGAATAATATAATTAATAAATTAAACGGGACTGATAAATCATATGAAATAAATAATAAAAATATATATATGATAAATTTTATCTCCACGTATAATTTCTGTAGAGGGAAGTTCCCATCCCCCTAAATCCGCCCTGCTTTCAGGGTAAGTATTAAGATGCCACATGCTATTCTTCTAATACGCCAGTATAATATTTACGACCTGACGTGTATATCACTACAAATCTCCAGTTGACTTGAAAAAAGTTAAAATTAAAGACACAACAACGCAATGACCTCCCTCTTGCCAACAAAATCAAAAGTTAAAAATGATCAATTGGCTTAACGAAGACATTTTAAATCAAAAACTCAAGAGTAACTAACCTGAGTTCCAACGCCATGACCTCAGATCAAGACAAACCTTTCAAGGCCCCAGTACCAAAAACCTATGTAGCAGTCTTATGCTTCATCAGCCTCCTCCTTTTCCTCCAGTTGAGAGCCCTCCCGTCTCTCTTCCGGTTCTCATGGCCTTCGGCCTCATATGCGCCAGCCAACCAAACGATGATAGCCATGCTTCGTGACTCAGTTACCTTCTTACCTCTAAAGGATCTACGGCATGCTGATGACCCGATGAATGGCAACACATGGTTCATGAGCTCCTTAAATGACACGTATGAGCCGAATGACGCGGAGTACCTTTATTTTCCATCTAACACTTCTAACAGTCGGTTGCTCTGCCTCTTGCCACATGACAGGCATGATGGTGCAGTAAACGGATACGGGTTTGCATGGCCTGAGGCTTTGCCACATGACGCGACATTACTTCCAGGGCTAACATATGTCTCTGACACACAGTATGACTACTCAAATCTCTGGCATGGGATCAACACTGTGGTACCGTTTATCGGTTGGCACATGAGAAGAGGTTGTGCTGCTCCACCAGCAAGATGGGTCCTGTTCCACTGGGGCGAGTTGCGTACCGAAATGGAAACCTGGCTGCAATCCATTGCCGAGGTGACAATTGGTAAGGTCAACATTGAAACTTTTGAAGGCGTCAATGGGCCTGCATGCTTCGAGGAGGCCATAGTTTTTAGACATAATCAGGGGGCTATGAAGAAAATGAGGCTAAGGGAAGTGTACGATAGAATCAGGTGCTTGGCTAGAGAATTTTGCAATGTTGACATGGAGAAGATCAAGGCTAAGGATGAGGTACAAATGACACTTTTGCTAAGGACTGGTGCTAGATCATTCAAGAATGAAACAGAAGTAGTGAGAATTTTTGAGGAGGTGTGTGCAAAGATGGAGAATTGTAGAGTTAAGGCTGCAAAAACAGATAATTTGACTTTCTGTGGTCAGGTTTGTGTTTGATAATATATATATTTTTTTTCCTTCTGTTTTGGTTGTTGTTATGCACATTTTGTTGTAGCAGCATAGAGAATTTTGGGAAAACGCGGTGCCTAATTTCCTTTCATATTTTCATTAAAACGTTAATTTTTTTTTTAAGAAGGGATCTTGAAATTTATTTCAATTAAGAACAACTTCACAAGGAAACTCATGATATATATGATTTTATCTCATCTTTTTCTTTTCCTGTTTTCAGGTGAGATTGTTAAGCGAGACTGATGTGCTAGCCACCGCGCACGGTGCACAAATGACGAACATGATCTTCATGGATAGAAACAGCAGCGTGATGGAGTTCTATCCATTCGGATGGAAGGAGAGGGCCGGCATCGGACAATACGTCTTTAGGTGGCTCGCAGACTGGGCTGGGATGAGGCACCAAGGTGCCTATCGGGACTCGGGGGGTCCCGCTTGCAATGGCACTGACGCAAGGTTGCAGTGCCTCGATTCATTCAAGAACAGTCAGATTGGACACGATGAAGCACACTTCACTCAATGGGCCACCAACGTTCTTCAAGAGATGAAGGAATATAAACAGAACGCTTCCATTGCAATGCATGGCGTGGCAGCACAAGGTATCGGATCTACCAGCGCATGCCGATGTGGTTAGAGCCAGAGAAGAAAGTATCACTGGTTGATTTTTTGGATGGTGTGAAATTGATATGGATCCTCTGTTCTGAGGAAACTGTTAAAATTTTGGAATGTAAAATCAGCCGAAAGGATTAATTGAACTCTTTACAAAAATTGGGGCATGCAATCCGTCTCAGAACTATTGTTAATTAGAAACATATTAATATATTTACCGAAAGATTTTTTTTTTTCTGGAAGTTCATGACAGCCACGACAATTTCTATTAAAAAATATTCTTCAAAAATTAATCAAAAGCAAGCCTCTTAATTTCCGGATACATACACATTGAACAATAATTAAGATACATATTCTTCTGTACGAAAATGCGTCTATTTTTCTCTTAGGGCTTTTTAAACTAAAACAAAATTGAGTGATTTTTTTATGGAACAACATTTTTAGTTGTTATTAAATTTGAGTAAATCACAACCATTAATATCAACTTGTTCTCTACATCTCCAATATAAAAAATTTAAAATTTTGATCCATAAAGGAATTAGCTAACAAAAATTTGCTAATTACAATTTGAAAAATCAAATCAAATAGTTCGTATTATTTCCATAAATATAGTACAACTCTGTCACATATAAAAATACAATAACCACTTATTGTTTTTCAAAATAATATTGATCAGTGACAAGAGCACTTGCTCCTTCAGAACCAACTGGTGATATAAGCCTCCTAAGTCCTAATCAAAATGTTCTGCTGGACTCTTAGCCCTTTTTTTTTGAATCAATTAATAAGCGATGTCATTTAAATTAGGGTTGTAACTAAATAATTCTCAAATAAGTAATAAAAAATATAAAATTTTAAATATCTTCAGTAAGAATTTAACATTAAAAAATTTTAAACATAAATTTTTAAATAGTAAAGATATATATAATAATATAATTAAACATCATAATTTTTAAAGAATAATATTGAAAAAATTAAATCATGTTGAGAGTTTTTTTCCTCAAGTATATCACATCCATCTATTTTAAATGAGGAAAGAAAAAAAACTATATATGAACCATTGATTCAAGTAGATCAAAGGATTTAAATAAAATCAACGATGAAGAATAGTGATGATGTGAAATGCTTAAAAAATTTAAAAATTCAACCCTCTTTATATACTAAGAATTAAGTGGCAATTATCAACATATAAATTTTCCAATTACTAAGCCTTAGAAAAAAAAAAGTAAACAAACAGTGGCACAGTGCCACACTGACACCAGTGGATTCAAATGAACTCCACTGAAATTCGCAAATTTACGTAACAAATATAATAAATTATTAAAACATTTTTCTACCTGTTTCTTTAAAACCAATACTGTTGACTCTAGGTAGAAAAATTGCCAAATATATAAAAGGGAGGTATATCTTGAAAATGAATTATTTCTACAATCTCGATAATGATTTTTTAATAAATACGAAAGAAAATTTACAAAGTAGAAAAATTTTGATATGTTTTTTTTACTTATAGTTTGATAATATTTTAAATTTCATATAATTTCAGTATTGTTTGATAGGTCATCAAAGATCATCAAAAATTATGTAATTTATAATGTTTCTAATTTAATCATTTTTGATATACTATTTAATCATAATAAAATTATATTAAATTTAAAACATTATCAATATATAAATAAACTTCTTTTATTTTTTTAACTTTTTTGATTTATTTAAAATTCAATTTATTAAAATTTCATTATCAAGTTGTCAAAACAATTACTTTTAAATATTTTTTAAAAGTATCATAAACTCCGTCTTTTAAGATCTACTCTTCCTCGAGATTGGGATTTAAAGCCACCCATCGATCGATTAAATGCCGATGGTGCCGAGTGCGGACTAGTGCCTAGTGGTGAATAATAATAATTGAAGAAATTTCTTTTTTTATTTAGGGGGAAAAAAAAAGAAATTTCACCATAGCGACTCGATTACCGGGAAATCAAGATTCTCCTTCTCTCTCCAATTAAGGATCTTGATTTCGCGATCACTCGTGTAATGGTTATAGTTAACTAAGTCTGCAATTAACCGCACCCACATTCCTCGGAATCAGATCTGCTGTCGCGCGGCACGGTGCGGCTCGTGTAATGGTTATAGTTAACTAAGTCTGCAATTAACCGCACCCACATTCCTCCACTTCTCCAAGTCACATTCCATCTACTTTGACCGGAAATGAAAGATCTCCTACGCTTGGTCCAATAGATGGACCCACGCCCAGTGTCTCTGCTCCTCCTGCACCGGGTATCTACGATTCTTTTTCTAAGCATTTGCAATCAGTTGCGGCGGTTGTTAAAGAGCCAATCTTGAAACTTGGACATCTTTCCTCTGATGCCAAACAAAAGAACTCTGCTGCTCCTGTAAACACGATGTGGCAAAAAATCTAACCCTACGAGTTCTTATCGGAATGCGTTAGTAACTATGTTTTGAGTGCGGCAAACTCGGTCGATCAAGGAACTGCCGATCGCTCTAAAATCTAACCCTGGTTTTCCGATCTCACCGAAACCATCGCCTTTTCTTCCCCTTTACTTTCAGTCCTCTTCCACGAATATCTGAATACGGATATCACAACTGGGAATAAATTCAGTTACGATCGTTGTTACGGATAGAGGGTGTACAAATGGTTGGTTTGGTTCAAACTAAAATAATTATATATATTTAAAAAAAATACGGATAGGCGTGTACAAATGGTTGGTTCGGTTCAAACTGAAATAATTATATATATTTAAAAAAAATTCAAGTTGTCAAATTATGAATTGAATCAAACTTTTAAAAATATCAATTGAATAAATCAAAAATTAAATAAACTGATTTTTTTAGTTTATTCGGTTTAACAAAAATTATGTTATTTAAAAAGGAATAAAAATATCAAAATTTATAAAAAATAATAAAAAATAAATTGTTTAAAAAATTAAAGAAATAACTAAATAAATATATTCAGATTATCTTTGATATAATTTTTATTTATATCAAGTAAAATAAAATTATTTGATAAATTTTAGACTATTCGGTTTATCTGGTTTATCCGATTTAAAAAAATCAAAACTGAACCAAAGAATAAAAATCGAATTAGTTAAAATTTTTAATCGAACCGAAAATTTTAAACCGTCCGAATTGAATAATCTAAAATTTAACGGTTTGGTTCAAAATCAATTAAACCAATATGTTTGCACATCCCTAGCTACGGAGATCGGAGGAGAGGACATTAAATGAACGGACCGGACGGAGGTGACAAATAACATTATCAAATTAAATCAACTAACGGTCCAAATTAAAGGATTAAGATGTAACTAACAGAAGAATCTAACATAGTTAATAAAATAGAGATAAGTTCCATTATGTTGTCAACACAACTGGGAATCAAACCTAGTACACTGAACCTAGTTGGATTTAGAATTCTATCTAGAACCTTCTTCTGTAACCATTTTGCATACAAATAAGCAATCTGTTGTACTAAGAAATGATTATGAGAAATAAAAAAAAACTTTGTCAAATTACTATTTTCTAGCTTGCCAGTGGTATATCTTTCTTGGTTCCTTTACCAGTGGCCCATTTCTTTACAATTTTTATCCATCTCTTCCATAATTCATCCAGAACACTACTGAGTTGCATTCTGAAGTGTTATAATTGGTATCTAGAACCTTCCGATTACATCTGAGTTGTTTTTTCTATTCAAGAATTTATCAAGATGGTGAAAACAACTATGACTACCTCCGATACCAATACCGACAACATTGCTCATATGCTTTCCGTTGTTGAACACCAATTTCAATCTTTTTCGACTCGTCTTAATGAGATGTTAGACCGATATTTTGTTATGCAAGAGTAACAAATCACCAAAGTTTTTCAGCATACCCATAGCCTCTTCAAGCAAATATTGGCAAAATTGGATCAACAACAAGAATCCAACTTCATTCTTTAATCTACTTCTCAGCCTCAACCTCAGGCTTCTCCTATCCATCACTCGCAACCTCCACCTTCAATACCTTCTCATAATTTCAATTCAAGAACTCAACATGGTTTTTGATCTATACCAACTGCAGCTGTTGATGTTCACCAATCTCCTGGCTACTTTTACTTTCAAGATGCTATAAGACGAGATACATATTGGCGACTGCATGATCACACTCCCAGATGGTAGTCTCCTCAAGTTAAAATATCTAATTCTGATGCTAGAATTGATTTCAATTCAGGGACAAGACTCAACCTTGAACCTGAATTTCACGCTCCATCTCAAACACTATCCATCATGGTAACCTTCCTAGCAGCACATACTCAGATGGTTTATGCCTCGGTTGTACTTCACTTTCTAGCTCCTACTATAGCGAATCTAGTGAATTTGATGTAAAGATATCAGCGTATGTTTAGACAGAATGTTTAAGAAAAATATTTTTGAGAATTATTGGGTATGTAATCTAGAATAGATTGAGATTTGTTAGGCATATAATCTATGGTGATAATATAAAAGGATAGCCATATAATGAGTAAAGACAAGAATGAGAGACATTCATTTTTCACAAATTTCTCTCGTTTTATTATGGTATTAAAGCCAGATTTGCTCTGACGCCGCCACAAACACTTGATTGGTGAATGACTGCAGTAAACTGTTTAAGGTAGCAAGGCACGCCTAGGAGTCTATCAAGAAGCAAAAGTGAGATGGGAGACAATCCTAAGACCGATCAGTTGGTAAAGAAGGTCATCGATAGTACTTCTCCTTTTTATGTTTCCTCATCTGATAATCCATGTATGCTCATAAGTTCATGTATTCTCAAGAGAGAAAACTATAATATGTGGGTAAAAGCTATGAGAAATGCTTTGCGTGCTAATAACAAGCTTGGGTTTATTGATGGTTCCATTGTTAAGCCAAGTATAAGTGAATCAGAGACTAGTTTGTGGGAGATCTGTAATTCCATGATGGTCTCTTGGCTTTTCAATTCCATTGACCCAGTACTTCAACCTAGCATAACTTATTTTGAGATAACAAAGGAACTTTGGGATGACTTAAAAAGTGTTTCTCTGTTGGTAATGCACCACGTGTACACCAACTGAAAGCAGATATAGCTGCTGCAAAACAGTAAGGTCAGTCTGTTGTGACATATTACACACGTCTCAAAGGCATGTGGGATGAATTTGGAAGCTACCTGACTAATCCAATTTGTAAGTGTGGTAATTGCACATGTAATCTGGTTGGTGAACTGATGAAGGAAAGAGAAGAGGAAAAGATTCATCAATTTTTGATGGGTCTTGATGATTCACTATTTGAAAATGTGAGAACAAATATTTTAAGTATGGATCCTCTGTCAAACTTGAGTAAAGTTTATTCAATGGCGGTGCAAGAGGAGAGACATAGATCAGTAGTCATGGGATGTGATGAGGGAGGTAAAGCAGTTAGTTTTGTTGTAAATGCCAATAGAACTGAGTCCAATCAGCAGAATGGTGGACTTTGGTGATCGTGTTACATGTACACACTGGGAAAACTGGTCACGAGGTGTCCCGATGTTTTGAGATAATTAGGTACCCTGAACGATGGGGTCATGGCCGTGGTAGTCGAGGAGGACGTGGTCGTGCGTCAGCAAACTCTGTGCAAGGAAACAACAGTGCACCAAGCACGATTGCACATAAATCACAATCCAAAATTCCAGGACTAACTGATGCTCAAATGAAACAGATAATAACAATTGTGTCCCAATCGAATGTGTCAAGTTCAAATGGCAATTCTGATGAGAAGCTTCATGGTAAGGTTCTTAAAACTTATTGGATTCTTAATAGTGGTGCATCTCATCCATATGACTGGAAATATTGAGTGTCTGCAGCATGTTTATCGAGTTGCTCCAGTCTCTGTTATGCTTCCAAATGGTGACCATACTATTGCTGAACAAGAAGGATCTGTGTTCCTAGATGGAATTACTTTCAAAAGAGTGTTATATGTGTCGAGTTTGAACTGCAGTTTGATATTGCTGAGCACATTGATTAAAGATAGTGATTGTTTTGTCACATTTACCAGTGAGCTCTGTGTTTTACAGGACTGCACTTTGAGGATGCTGATTGGTGTGGGTGAGAAAAAGGATGAAGTTTACCACTAATGTTCTGAAGCACGGGCACAAGCACATCATATGAGAAGAGATGAAAATTTTTAGTTGTGGCATTGACGCATGGGACACCCTTTAACTCTGATTACATCATTGTTTTATGGTGTTGATAAGAAAAGTAGTTATGACTCAAAAGGTGTATGTGATATATGTTTGCAAGCTAAGCAGATAAGAGAAACATTTCCTCTTAGTTTTAATAAAACTATTGAATCTTCTACCTTAATTCATTGTGATATTTGGGGTCCTTATCGCATTCCCTCTCATTGTGGAGCTTATTATTTTTTTTACGATTGTTGATGATTATTCTCGAGCTGTTTGGGTGTATTTGATGGTAGAAAAGAAAGAAATTGTTGATTTATTGATACAGTTTTGTAAGATGGTTGCAACTTAGTTTGGAAAAGTTCTTAAAACCATAAGAAGTGATAATGGATTGGAGTTTAAGTCAAGGTCAACTCAACAATTTTATGTAGAAAATGGGATTTTGCACCAAACTTCATGTGTGTACACACCCCCAGCAAAATGGTCGGGTAGAAAAAAACATCAATCACATTCTTAATGTAGCACGAGCTCTAAGGTTTCAGTGTGGTTTGCCTATTGAATTTTGAGGAGAATGTGTTCTTACTGCAACACATCTAATCTATAGAACACCTACTCCGTTGCTACAAAATAAAATACCTTATGAATTGTTATTTGGACAACCACTAACTTACGATCATATGCGTGTATTCGGGTGCTTGTGCTATGTGTCAAACAAGTTTGTCACATCTGACAAATTCAAACCTAGAAGTAGAAGATGTGTCTTTGTTGGATATCCATTTAGTAAGAAGGGTTGGCGAATTTATGACATGGAAGCCAGAAAATTTATTGTGTCAAGGGAAAATTTATCACCTACTTCAAGAAGTGAGACAAATTTTCAGCAAATTAACTAGAGGATGAGAGGAACCAGCTCATAGGAGAAGAACAAAATGGGAAAAGTGTGATTGAAATTGCAAACACCGCTGCCTTCACTAAATTGACACCATAAGGAGTGTTGGATATCTATCCTTTAATACTGATTAAGTGTGTCCAACTAATTTCTTCAATAACCATGGTCAAATCCTGTTCATTGAAAGAAATCCAATGTTTACTATCGCTTTTCGAAAGAGTTAATGAGTACATTGGATATTAAGCTATACACAAGCTCACTTTCTAATCCCAATATCGATATAAGAACTGAAACAATATACCATTGTCTGAAAAAATTTCTCAGAGGCACCAATATCCACTTGCTGATGAGATCAACCAAATTACAAGACCTAGGCCCATCGTAACCACCAGAAGGTCAATTGATGCCACTCCACCAATACCTAACTCACAGTTAAGAGGGCTCTCTCCAACATGCCGCGACTACTTTTTTGAGGTCTAATACTCCTGAGGCCTAGAAGGTTAAAATAATAATTCCTTATCTGATAGGAAATGCTAAGGAATAACACCTACAAAAAGCACAATAAAGATCTTTCTTGGCTTATATTAATGGATGAGCTGATAATAAGGGTGTTAATTATTGATCCGATCTGATTCGATTCGATCTGAAATGATCCGAAAATAAATAGGTCGAGTATGTGTCTATTTTTTTTATTCGAATCGAGTCGGTCGAGTTCGGGTCAACCCGATTCAACCTGATTAATTATATTTTTTAAAGTAATTTTATGATTTAGTACTAATTAAATTTTAAATATGCATTAAATATACACTAATTAAGATTAACTATTAATTAATTAATATTTAAATATTTATAATAATATAAAAATAATTAATAAATATATAACTATTTTATACGGGTCGGGTCAGGTATGAGTCAAGATTTTTTACTTGAATGTAATTGGATCGGGTTCAAATCGGGTCAAAAAAAAATTATGACCCAACCCGAACCCGACCCAACTCGACCCATTGACACCCCTAGCTGATAGATCAATTTGCTCCTGCTACAACTCGAATGATTTTAAGAATATTCATCAATCTGGTTCAGTCGATGAATACATCAACAATTTCACTAGAATTAAAGTCCGGAATTAATTTACAATGGTTCCAATTTAATGATTTTTGATAGACTACCAAATAATAATGAAATTGCATAAAATTTGGATGATCATCAATCTAAAGGTAGAAAAACACATTTATAAACTTTTTTCTATTTTTATGATTTTTATATTTTTTTAGAGATCCATTGTCAAGATTGTCAAAATAACTCATTGTCAACTGATCCCTTCTCTTCAAAGAAATACATCTCCAGCGGTTAAATGGCAGAGGATGCTGACGTGGCGAATGCTCATTAATTAGGATTAATTTCTTGATCATTCTTTGTATTTCTTTTTTTGTTAGAATCATCTATAAATAGACAATCGATGTATGGATTCCTATTAAGTAATTATTGAATAAAAGTATGGTTTACACCAATCCGTTCTTGTCTCAACTTTTGTCATCATCATTATTTTTTAGTTTCACTGCTAAATTCTCTGAAATTCGATCCTAATTCTTCTCAATTGAGTCATTTAACACACTAAGAGTATGACAGATTGCAAGGAGACACCATCGGCGCAACAGCTAGAGTTTATGGAGAAGAGAGAAGGAGCATGAGATTTTATGAGGAGAGAGTGAATGGGGAAGGGATAAGAACTGAACGAAATGCTTAATCAGACTCGTTTAAATTCTGACCGGTTGAAGAAAGACACGAATCACGAAGCGTTTAAAGATGAGTTGGCATATCATGACCGTATGTCCCGTTGATCCGACGGTCCACAATCTCAAATATCTGAGAATTCAGCATCCCTCCCCCTTATTAATAAGGGAGATCAACGGTCCACAATCTCAAATATCTGAGAATTCAGCATCCCTCCCCCTTATTAATAAGGGGAAATTATAACTCTGTTCATGAACATTTGAACGAGAAGAATTTATTTTTGTCGTTGGAAAAGTAATAAATTAAAACACTATCTGAAGTTTTTTGGGTCCTTCTTTAGTTGAGATGAACGAAATTTGGCCCAACCCAATATAAAATCTATCTTTTTTTTTGGCGGGTATTATTCACGTCTGTAAGACTTGACTGTAACCAACAACCCGAACCCGATATCGCTCTCCGCCTCCCAGTCTCAGATCTCCGCGACCTTAGACCAAAAAGAAGATCAGAGAGCTCTTGAGCTTGGATCCGTCATCCGTGTAAGAAACACACAGCAGGTTGAGTGAAAGAGAGAAGGACAAATGGCGTTAATGGCGGCGCTGGAGGCGGATCTCCGCGCGCTATCCGCCGAATCCCGCCGCCGCCACCCAGCTGTCAAGGACGCCGCCGAGCACGCGATTCTCAAGGTCAGTGGGATATTTCATCTCACCCGTCACTTTGTGAATACACCCTCGCATTTAATTTTCTTCCAGTATTGTACCCTCCCATGTCTCCAAGTACAATTTGGTCGAAGTACAATCAAATTTTATGTACTAGTTCTTGATGGATAAATGGCCAAATGAATTGAGTGAATTAGATTTCAACTCACTTGTCTAGTCTTCTTATTGCCATAGAGCATTTAGTTGAGGACTGAGTCTGAATGCCTCAAAAGGATGGTAAATAATGTTAAAAGCCACTGGCTGAGATCACTGAATAAAGCTAGATTCATATTTGTTCCATGCAAACATGAGTTTAGTTATTCTAGTTCTTTTTTATTTTGAATGAAGTGAGTGTATTGCCAATTTCAGCTGCGGTCTATGTCTAGTCCCAAGGAGATTGCACAAAATGAGGATATATTGCGAATATTTCTTATCGCATGTGATGTTAAATCAGTGAAATTAAACGTTATTGGGCTCTCATGTTTGCAAAAGCTCATAGCACATGATGCAGTGGCGCCTTCAGCTCTGAAAGATATATTGCTGACTCTGAAAAATGTGAGCCCTTCATTTGCAAGTAGTTTCTTCTCAACATTGTTATGCTTGTCAATTTATTTTACTAATATTAGCTACTGGTAACTTTCTCAGCATGCAGAGATGACAGATGAAAGCATTCAACTCAAAACCTTGCAAACTACTTTAATCATTTTTCAATCACAGTTGCAACCTCGAGATGAGGTACTAGGTTCTTCATAATTCGCTGTGACATGCAAGTCCATCTTTTTGTTGAAAGACCTATTAGAAAAGCATGTCTATAAAGACCATTTTGTATGGTTATTTTCATTAGCATTCCTTCTGTTGTTTGTCTGGTGGCAATTATTTTGGACTGATAATGGCAAATACTTAACTAGTTTCTACCTTCACACGTTAAAAGGCCAATATTGCTACTGCTTTGTGAATGGCAGAATAGGTCAACTATGGTGTAGTATTTGTGTATTATACAATAGGTCAACCATGGAGTTTTATTTGTAAATGGAAGAATTGTGAGTATCAATTTCAAAAGACAGTTGAACTCATTTTTTATTCAACAACGTTCACAAGTGCAGTCTTATGTTAGTTTATTGTATTACAGGATAACATGGCTCAAGCACTTGGCATCTGTCTTCGGCTTCTAGAAGGCACCAAGTCTTCTGATAGTGTTCGGAAGTAAATTGACTTGTGAATATATTCTTAATTCATGAAACTTAACTTGTCTGTGATACTGAAGCCTTCTTATATGTTATTTTTGTTCAGCACTGCTGCTGCCACTTTCAGACAAGCAGTTGCACTGGTGTTTGATACAGTCGCTGCTGTTGAATCCCTTCCCTCTGGCAAAGCAGCAGCAACAAGTCTTCTCTCTCGTGTGGGTTCTGTCACTGACAGTGTTACACGCAGTTTCCATCTTTCAGTGTAATTTTCTTACCTTTGTTTAATCTTGTTCTTTATGTGCCTAAAGTTATGTGTAAGAATCAGACACTACTATAGAAAAGGTTTGTGAGGTTATGGTCAAAGCAAAACAAGATGATATTCTGATACCCTTTAGATGGTAATTTTTTTGTAATTGCTAAATTGGTAGTTTGTGTGGTACTTTCTGACAGGTCAATCGAGGGCAAATCGACAATGCGGGAAGATCTTACCAAAGAAGGAAAGCTAGGGCTTCGTCTAATTGAAGACCTGACAGCACTTGCTGCAGGTGGATCTGTATGTGCTAATAAGACGCCTCAATTTACTTGTTTGCCCATTTTGCATCAAACTTAGGAACTTTGTTGATAAGAGTTATTTTGTGTTTAGGCTGTCTGGTTAAAGTGTATCTCTATCCAGAGGATTTTTTCGCTTGATATTATTGAGTAAGTGTTGTACTAAGATTGTAACTTTCTGTACTTCATATCTTGTTATATTAGTATGTCGGATGTGTGATCACAATGTCAGAAACTTCCTGAGTTCTGACTGACCCAATCAATTAATTGTTTCTGTAGGTTTGTCTTGTCCAATTATGTGGCTATCTTCCGGACTTTGTTACCGTATGATCAGGTTACTGTTGAAAAGTTTACCTTGTTACACTTTTATCATATTTTCTTGATTTAGGAGGCCCTAATAGAATTTTTACACATCAGGTATTACGTCACCAAATATGCTCCCTCCTCATGACTTCACTCCGGACAAATGCAGAGGTATCAAATCTTAAACAAAATAAGTACTTAAAAGCCTGTTCATGTGAATTGCCATTGATGGCTTGAATTGAATTTCTAAATATTGGAAATATATTGTTCATCGCATCTGAATGGTTGGTCCTTAAGTGAGATTAAGATTATAATCAAGTTACTTGTCATCTTACTTGAAAGATAAATGACTCTGAAATTTTTGGCCAAGGTCATGATCTAATTGTTGCCATTCCAGCTTGAAGGGGAAGCAGGGGAACCTACCTATCGACGTTTGGTCCTTCGCTCAGTTGCTCATATAATTAGGCTCTATAGCTCATCCCTTGTCACTGAAAGTGAGGTAGCATTCTCTTTCACCATTTTTGTATCCAATGTTGTCTAGATGTATGATGACAGCTTATAGTTATTAATAGTTTCCACTTGTTGTTGCAAATGGAAGTGACTACATGTTGTGTTTACTAGGTTTTTGTTTGTTTTGGCACCTTGGAAGCAGATTTTTGCTGCACAACACATTTTGAATATTATTCAGACTGTTTAATCAGATTTATTCTAGCAACTGGATGTACTTATCCTTCTTCTATTGACAGGTGTTTCTCAACATGCTAGTGAAAGTTACTCGGCTTGATTTGCCATTATGGCACCGCATACTTGTGCTAGAAATCTTGAGAGTGAGTTCTCTTTTTTTTTTTTTTTTACTTTGCTCTCGGCCTTAAACCACATGGTGCATATGCTAATGCATAGTTACTATGTTAGGGATTTTGTGTAGAAGCTTGCACACTTCGTCTACTTTTCCAGACATTTGACATGTAAGTAAAAAAAACTCAACTATTTTGTTCTGTTACCTGTGATCTAATCTTTTAGTACTGTTGGGTAAATAAATTTGTTTGTTCTCTAAGTATCCTTTGCTTCCTTATGCAGGAATCCAAAGAACACAAATGTTGTAGAGAACATGGTCAGGGCACTGGCTTTAGTTGTTTCTAATATTCAGATGGTATTGCTTCTCATTTGAGTGTTTCTTGGAGTTTTTTGTCTATTCATTCTGCATATACATATAAGCTTTAGAATGGTTACCTGTTTACAATATAGAAAACATATACGTACTTTTTTCCACTTCGAAGCCATCTTTATATGCTTTTGCTCAATTTAAGGGCCAGTTTAATTTTGGATCCCTTGGCTTAGTAAATTCACTCCGGGTTTTGAGAGAGTAATAATACCTCTTCTTGTTCTAGGTTTCAGATTCCAGTGAGGAGAGCCTTGCAGCTGTTGCTGGGATGTTCAGCAGTAAAGCTAAAGGTCTATAAGGAGATTATTTTATATAAATTTCTCTGTACCATGGTGATAGTGTCTATCATGTATGGGTCATTCTGCATCGAATTCATAATTAAGTTGAAACCCAATTTGATGTTTCGAACAATAGGCTAGTTATGACAAAAGAGAATGAAATTAAAAGGCAAATAAAACCCAGCCAATTCTGTTGATGCACCTGTATAACTTTGTTACTGACTTTGGAGGAATAAAGATTAAGTTGTATATCGTGTAAACATGCATCTTTTCAGGAATTGAATGGAGTATGGATAATGATGCATCCAATAGTGCTGTTCTGGTTGCAAGTGAAGCTCATGCCATTACTCTGGCAATCGAGGGACTTTTAGGTGTAGTTTTTACTATTGCCACTTTAACAGATGAGGCAGTTGACACCGGTGAGGTAACAAATGTATATTTATACAATCAATTTGAAGAAAGTTTTAGAGGATTTGTGGCTCATATTTTTACACTCTAAACAGCTTGCTTCGCCGAAGGAAGAAAATGCCACAGTTTTGTGCCATGGACAAACATTCCTTATATGTTCTTCTATGGTCTGCTCAACTTGGTTAACCATTCTTGATGCTCTTTCCTTCATCTTGACTAGGTAGTTTGAACTTCTGTTTGAATATTGTTAGCATTGCACTTGTTCTTTGGGCTGAAGTTCCCTTGTGGAATAAAATTTTGCAGATCACAAGGAGAAGCGATAATATTGGAAATACTTAAAGGGTATCAAGCATTCACTCAGGTTATATTTATAATACAAAATTATAGCTTTTTTTTGATGGAAAATATTGGCTAAGTTTCTTTGTTTGCTCATGCTTATTGGGAGTCACAGTGGTTGGTTTGTAATTAGGAACCGTCTTTATTTTACGGTGGCATGAGGGGGATATCGAAATAGCAGGGGAAACAAACTTCCATCATGTGCATCCTCTTGCCTAGATTATACGTTTAGAATTTAACCTGTACTTTTAAATGATACTCAGATGAACTAACATGTTTCAGGCATGTGGAGTTTTGGGTGCTGTAGAGCCACTGAACTCCTTTTTGGCATCACTGTGCAAGTTTACAATCAGTGTTCCATCTGAGAATGAGAGGAAAAGGTGATGAGTATATGATTTTCATAGGCGTTTGCTTAGATAGAAATTTCGGCAAGGGAAAAAAGACAAAACAGTAATAATTTGTTAATTACTGATTTTTGACTAGTATGAATTTCTGGGTTAAGCTTTGGCAGAAAATTTCCAAGTACTAAGACATTTTGGATTAACTTTTTAATGAGTTTTGGGCATTCATTCTGGCAGTGCTGCCATGTCACCAGGATCAAAGAGGGCAGAACCAGTTTCAGATCAGCGGGAGAGCATTGTTCTTACACCAAAGAATGTGCAGGTTATTATTCCTAACACTTCATGTAATTCTCTATTTTTTTTTGCTTTGCTTAAGACTTGACATTCTATCATGTTGATACTTTTACAAAAGGCACTGCGAACACTATTTAATGTGGCACATCGCTTGCATAATGTCCTTGGTCCATCCTGGAGTTTGGTATGTTCTTGATTTCTTATACTGTCAAAAGTAGCTTCTCAATCCTTCGATTTAATATGCATAGCAAAGATTGTTTTTCTCTACTTATTTCTCCTTTTTGTTTAATCTGGGTAATACAATCATAGGTCTTGGAGACACTAGCAGCACTTGATAGAGCTATTCATTCTCCATACGCTTCTACACAGGTTATAGCCATTTTCCAAGACTTATGTTTTATGTCTGTTCTTTATCATATTCCTTAGTTTTCATATTCTTAAATTATATGTACATAAATCCTTGCAATGCATCAGAGATAATACATGTCTGAGACTAGTATCTTTTTAAGACTTCTTTTCTGTTTGTTTATGTATCTCTCAAATTGTTCTTTATATGTGTAGATTCTTAACTTATATGTAGGAGGTATCCACTTCTGTTTCACGGATTTCAAGAGAATCATCTGGGCAGTACAGTGACTTCCACATTTTATCTTCTTTAAATTCTCAGGTAAGGATCACTTAGAAATGTTTTTATGAGACCATCAGTGAGGGTTTTCCCAGTTAGAAAGTGACATCTCATTTTTATCCATAGTAGAGGTGAAGGACAATTATGAGATGTCGATGAAATTGTACTTGCAGATATCCTTCCCCTTACAAATCAAGTATATCTCTAGTGGCCAATTGTTTTTGGTTCTAGCCAATGTGAACAACTAATGGTTTAGAGTTAGTTTCTTATTATTTTAGTTTTTTAAACTGTGTAGCATGTTATTTTTCATTTCATCTAAGATGATTGCTCTCATACCAAATCTACATTTCTACTGTAAGCTGCTACTAATTTGAGTTGTTTTTCTTGTCTGGAGTAAGTTGTTTGAGAGTTCAGCTCTGATGAATGTGTCTGCTGTGAAGTCACTCCTCTCTGCATTGTGCCAGCTATCAATCCAGTTTATATCTGGCAAAAATATAGGCAGTGTTTCATTCTCAGTACAGCGCATGACAACAATACTTCTCAACAATCTGCACAGTTAAGTACATTTGTTATTTGTTCAATTTAAGTGCAAGGTCATATGTAGACTTTGGTTCAGCAAGTACAAATACTGGGAGCAAGTATGAATAATCGATGTTGAAATATGAAAACAAAATGTTATCTGTAGAAATCACCTCCCCACCTCCACAACGTTCCTGCTAACACCGAAAATAACCAAAAACAGTTCAGAGAGGAAAAAAAAAAGAAACAAACAGTAAGAGAAAGGATAAATAAATGGAAATAAAATAAAAGGAGCAAAATTGAAGAAGAAGAAATTGGTATGTGAAAGCTGAAACATTGTGATCTTCAACTGGAATGACTAAAGCTGCTATTTTTTGGATATATGGAGAATTGTACCAGTAAAACCCTTTGAATCTTGAAGTCCTTGGTCTCGCAGCAAATATTAACCTTAATACATCTTGTCCCTGCTTTTAGGAGCTGAGCCTATATGGAATCAAGTTGCTTCCCATTTTATAGAGGTGATATGATTGATCTTATAATTTATAAATATTTTCAGAATCCAAATTATGCATGATTTAATGAAATGCAGAATAATTTCAGCTTTCTGATTCCTCCCATCCTAAATTGAGAAGCATGGCCCTTGAAGCATTAGACCAGTCTATTTGTGCTGTTTTAAGCTCTGACAAACTTCAAGTGAGTATTTAGCATTCATTGCTCAGATTTGGGTGATTTTAGTAAATTGACCTTGAATTTTGTTCTTATTTTAAGTTTTTACTGTGTTCTTGAGTTGCACCTGGCATTTACTCTGCTGTTACCTTGTTTCTCTGGCCAACCTTTGTAAAATTTTAATTTTTTGATAGATGTCTCAGGAGTTTATTGGAGTCATGAAAATATCTTATTGGTAGCTAGCATTTTATGCTTGTTTCTTGATTGCACCTTTTCTAGAGGAACTTGAAGAACTCAGATTGGAAATGACATCTCTGAGAAAAAAAAATTACATGACAATTGCTTGCTGCTTAATTTTTTTTTGTATAAAATATTCTTTTGAATTGAATTGATGATCTATCTTGTAGGTGGACAATGGATATCTATCACAGCCCTTTGAGTGTGCAGTGCTGTCTCCATTGTTAGGTCTTTACACAACAAACAAGAATCCTGATGTTCATATTGGAGCCCTTAAAATTCTTTTGCATGTTCTGGAGGTAAAATGAATTTTACCACTAAGAAATTTTTTAACCTGACTGGTTCTGTTTTGACCTTACACCGTTTGGTTGTTTATAGCATTTATATAAGGTATGCAACAAATATAGTTGGGTTGTTTACAAACAAATATAACACTTAAACTTGGTAAGCTGGTACATACTGGAAATTATGGTACTTTTTACTAGTCCAGCAACAAACTGTTACATTGATCCTTGCAGTTTGGTAGTAAAAAATTAATCATGAATTGCTGTATTAACTTCAGTTTTCTGTCAGAGATGTGGAGAAAAGCTTTACCACAGTTGGTCCAATGTCCTTCACATACTAAGGTGAGTTTTCAGTTTAATTATCCTTAGCCCAACTTCTCCGTTTGAACAAGATCATTGATGCCTAGTTTATCTTTCTAGAGCTGTTGCTGATGCAGAAGAGAAGGATCTTATTCCGTTAGGTTTTCAGGTAAATATCTGTATTAATTATAACATAATAGAATTTGTTGTAGAATCAACACATCAAAATATTTTATGATGTGCAGATTATATGGTCATTTAACTAATTACAAAATCTTGCATCTCTTTTTTTGTATGTCTGTTCTGTTCCCTTGTTTCACAGAGCATACGAGTTATCATGAATGAAGAGCTTTCAGCCATACCTTCACAGTGGCTTGATCAGTAAGCATAATAATATCTTAAGTTTGATATCTGTCCTAAAAGAAAAATTGCCTTAGCACAATATTTGTTAATTTGGGCATCTAATTAAAGGTGGGCCACTGGCCAGCTTACTTCTCACCATCACCTCCTCTTTCAAAAAATCAGTTTCTTTTTGCTGATACAACAACAACAACAAAGCCTTTAATCCCAAATAAATTGGGGTAGGCTAGAAATGAAACCCAATCTAAAAGCATAAGATCAGATATCTCAAATATCAATGACACCGTATGAAAATCTGGCAAGAACTTGAATTTGAATATGGAGTTTATCAAAAGATATTAATCTTTGACTTTTAGTATCATTTTGATTTATTTTCACAATTGTAGATGCATGGAAGTTACTGGGGCATATGGTTCTCAGAAAGAAGATTTGAACATAAGTCTAACTGCAATTGGGCTCCTATGGACGGCTACTGATTTTATTGCGAAGGGATTAGTGAACAATCGTGCTCAAGATTCATCTCTTATCACAGAAAATGGTACTGATACTATCAATTTGGCACCTTAGTTTCACTTATATTTTGTTCTGAATACCTTCATTTTGATTTTCAGATGTAGCTTCTGATAATCATAATTTCCCCAGTGATGGTCTTTCTGGTAAAATCATGGTGAAAAGTGTGCCTGATTATAATAAGCTGCTTTTCTCGGTATTCTCTATATTGCAAAAACTAGGTGCTGATGAGAGGCCTGAGGTACTGTTTTTCATCTCTTAGAGTCATTTGAGTATATACTATTTTTTTAGCTTAACAAGCGTGGAATTGAAATTGATCACAAAGTGGGAACTGAAATGGAATTAATGAGATCATAGAATTTTGCTATCCACATGTGAGGGAGTACATGAATATGGTCAAAATTGTGTGTTAAGACTTAACGTATGATACCTGGTTTATTTTGACCTGAGCAGTTTGGCCTTATTATTCTTTTATTTTCCTTAAGGTAAGGAATTCTGCAATTCGGACTCTTTTCCAAACCTTGAGCAGCCATGGCCAGAAAATATCTAGAAGCATGTGGGAAGATTGTTTGTGGACGTATGTATTTCCCATTTTGGATCTTGTTTCACATCTGGTATGCTCCTAAGACCTGGATCAGTCATCCCTTTATCTATTTTTATTTTGTTGTTTTCTTTTAATTGCCTCAAATACTTTTTCACAGGCTTCCACCTCTTCAAAGGATGAATGGCAAGGGAAAGAACTTGGAACACGGGGTGGGAAAGCTGTTCATATGCTGATACATCATAGGTATACTTTAGGCATTGTCAGTTGGTGGTTTATTATAAATACTCGTGTGAATTTTGATGCAAGTCCATATGAACTTATTTGTTTGTCTAATTGAACAGCCGTAACACTGCGCAGAAACAGTGGGATGAGACAATTGTTTTGGTGTTAGGTGGTATAGCACGTCTGCTACGTTCTTTCTTTCCGCTTCTTCAGAGCTTACACAATTTCTCATCTGGTGAATTGCCCATTTCTCAAGATAATTTGCATCGAACATTTATTTTGATTGGAACAAGGTTTACCATAGTAGACAAAATCTGATCCCTTATGGTTCAGTTCTATTTTGAACTTATTGAGGCTTGATTTAATGAATAATCCAAGGATTAACTAGGTGTACTTATGGTTTACTAACAACTGTTTAATTGATGCTTAGTTACAGTAGGCATGTGGGTGCAACAATAGTAAGGTTGCTGCCAGTATGCATTGCTACTGCAAGGGCGTATATCTATATTAACTGCAATTAACTTCATCCATACATTTTCAGGATGGGAGCTTTTACTAGAGTTTGTCAAAAACAGCATATTAAGTGGTAGTAAAGAAGTTGCACTTGCTGCAATAAGCTGCTTGCAAACTCTTGTTAGCTCACATTGCCCGAAGGTAATATTTTTGTTCTTATAAAGGAGTACTTCTTGTTGATTGAGCATACAATTTTCTTCTTCCTCTTCTTCATTTTAAACTGCTTTATTGGGATTCTGAGATTTTTATCTGTTCAAAAGTGTGATAATTTATGACTTTTTGCTAAAATTTGTTAGGGAAATCTGGAAGCCTCATATATCAAATCCATGCTTGATGTCTATGAGCTGGTCCTTCAAACTTCACCAAATTACAAAATTAGCTCTGCTGATAAGGTGAAGCAGGAGATTCTACATGGCCTTGGTAATTTATTTAAACTTTGCATAACCATGTGCAAACTATGATGAATGTTTCCATTATGGACTGTTAGCGTTTATTTATTCCCTCCATTGCGCTTCATGCAGGAGAATTATATTTCCAAGCTCAATCATTTTTTGATGCTGACATGTATCTACGGCTTACATCCATCCTTCATACAACAATCCGGAATACAAAAGGCTCTGATGACTTTGAAAACGAAGTGGTATGTTGACGTATAAAAATAAATCAAACAAATGGATGCTCAACTAAGTATTCAATGCATAACAAATACTTTTTTCTTTGATGTTTGGAGTTCCATGGTTTTCTAGATAATTATTTTATTGAAAATTTTGATCAGAGTCTAGTAAGTTGAATTTTTTTCATCTAATCTGTGGGTTAATCAGTATCTTTTACCATTCCACTGACTGCAAGTAACATTTTGGTGGTACAGCATTCTCTTATTGTTAGAAGAGACAGAGAATTAGTGAAATGTATTTTCATTACATTACACTTGTTCATTTACATTGTTTATATAGATCAGGCATCGGTCTAACAACTTGAAACATAATTAGTTACAATAATTGAAAACTGTTACATTACTAGAATCCAATGTAACTAATCTATACAGCTCTTATACGTTGCACTCTTGTGTCTTCATGTCCTTGTTCTGCATCATCTTGTGCTATATCATCGCTAACACGCCCCTTTATTTCTTGGATGTCCAAGAAATAAGGTTCTGGCCAAGAAACACAAGATAGCCCGTTGTAGATTTTATGTCATCCGGACAATCAGCCCAGTCGGAGTCCTGCATAAGCATGTAGTGTTAACGACGTAGAAGGCATGATTGTCAGCTCATAGTTTATCGTACCTTTGAGATAGCGTAGAATTCTTTTGATTGCCGCCCAATGACATGTAGAAGGGCTGTGCATAAACTGAGACGCGATTTACAACAAACGAGATCTCAGGTCTTGTGATTGTAGCGTATTGTAAAGCTCCAACAACACTGCGATACAAGTGTGGGTCTTCAAACGGTTCACCCGATAACTTTGTTAACGGAGGACCAGTAGCCATATGAGTGTTCACAGGTTTTGATCCATGCATGTGAGTGCGATCCAGAAGTGAATAGATGTATCGAGACTAGGTGAGCAAAAGACCATTGTCATGTTTATGCATCTCAATCCCGAGAAAGAAATGTAACTCGCCAAGGTCCTTTATGGTGAACTTCTGATCAAGTAAATGCACAATTTGTGTGATCAAAGAGGTATTATTGCCAGTAAGCACAATGTCATCCACGTAAACTAGTAGATACACTGTATTATTGTCATGCCGGTAAACAAACAAGGAAGGATCCGAGCAGGATGTAAAGAAGCCAAACGCCAACAAAGTAGTTCTCAATTTTTGGTACCATGCTCTGGGTGACTGTTTTAATCCATATAATGCTTTGTATAAACGACAGACATGAGAGGGAAATTGTTGATCATGGAAGCCCGGTGGTTGTGACATGAATATGGTTTCTTCTAAGTCCCCATGAAGAAAGGCATTATTGATGTCTAATTGTCGAATGCGCCAGTTCTGTGTTACATCAAGAGACAACACTAACCTGATCGTAGTGGGCTTTACAACTGGACTGAAAGTTTCTGTATAATCCAAACCTTTCTCTTGAGTGTACCCTTTAGCAACCAAACGTGCTTTATAGCGCTCAACTGATCCATCTGATCGTCGTTTTGTTTTAAATACCCACTTACAACTTACTACATTGGAGTCTTCATTGTGTGGAACCAGTGTCCAGGTTTGATTTTTTGCCAAGGCATCCAATTCAGTGACCATTGCATCTCTCCGCTTAGGGTCTTTGGAAGCTTGGGAATAGGTGGTTGGATCAAGATCAAGAGGTGATATAGGATGATTAGAGGCCAGAAGAGCTTTTGGAATGGTTTTGGTACGAGATCGAGTGAGCATCGGATGCACAGGTGTCAGTACCGAGACAGACTGAGAAGTCGGTATCGATGTAGGTTGTGTTATCGGTACTGGAGTTTGTGGCAGAGCTGAGTGAAAATTATGGTTCCTGCGTTTATAAACATGAGTAATAGGTGGAGGGTTCTGAGGCAATGTATTAGTTTGAGAAATAGGTGAAGATTGTGATGGTGAATACACAACCAATTAGGTTGAAACCGAAGAAGGTAAATCAGATGATGGAACAGGTAGATGATTTTTGAAAGGAAAAACATCTTCATTGAATAAAACATGTCTAGAGATAATGATTTTGTTGGTGGAGAGATTCAAGCACTTGTATCTCTTATAGGTAGAAGAATAACCCAGAAAGACACAAGATATGGAGTGGGGAGCTAGCTTGTGAGAGGTATATGGCCTTGTGAATGGGAAGCATTGACAGCCAAGGACCTTAAAGAATGAATAATCTGGGTCCTTATAGTGAAGAAGAGAATAAGGTGATTAAGACTGAATAGAAAAGGATGATATTCTATTGACAATGCTCTCAAAAATTTCAGACCAGAATGATTGGGGTAAGTCTGCATGGAACATAGATGCTAAACTCAATTCAACCACCTGATGATGACGTCTTTCAACCAATCCATTTTGCTGAGTATATGGACAAGATATATGAAATTGAATTGAAGGATAGGACCGTTGAATAGGAAGAAACTCAGTGCCACCATCGATTTGCATTGTCTTGATTGTGCAAGAAAGGGTATTTTCGACCAAAGCTTTAAATTGAGCAAAAATCTGAGCAACTTCACTCTTCTGAATACATAAATAAATCCAATTGTACCGAGTATATTGATCAGTAAACAGTACATAATATCTGTAGCCATTATGAGATACAATGGGACTTGGCCCCCATACATCACAGTGAACCAGTTCCAATGGTTTGTGAGCTACAATATCAGAAGGATAAAAAGGGAGTTTATGTGCCTTAGCTAAAGAACAAGCAATACACAACTGCATTTTATTTGGTTTACAAGAAAGTGTAGTGGCTATAGGTTGAAGAGAAGAAGAAGAAGTATGTCCCAAACGCAAATGCCAAAGCTGAGAAGAGTCTTGCTGACAAAGAAGTGCTTGATGAGCAGCTGAAACCAAATAGAGGCCATCTCTCTTAATGCCCTGAAGAATCACCTTGTGACTTGTGCATTCCTTAACAAGACACAAATTAGCATGAAACTGAACATAAACATTGTTATCAGCTAGTAATTGACTTATGCTCAGTAAAGGCTTTGAAATAGATGGAACATGAAGAATGTTGCTCAGTACCAGTGTGAAAGAGGAAGTTTGTAAACAACCAGAACCAATATGCAATATTTCTAAGCCTTTACCATCACCAATATGTAATTGATCTGAGCCAGTGTATGGTGAATAAGATGTGAGGGCATTGAGATCAGATGTGACATGCGTGGAAGCCCCTGAATCCATATACCAAGCAACAAGAGGTGCAGAACCTGATTGCATACTCAAAGCTTGAGGTTGAAAAGATTTGTTCTTGAAAGGTGGTCTGGAAGGAGGAGGTTTATAAGTGGCATCAAATCGTTTATAGTATCGATCCGCAGTGTGGCCTCTCTTCATACACAACTGGCACAAAAATCAGTCTGCAGAAGTACCAGATGAAGACTTGTCTGATTGCTTACTAGACTAGGATCCTCTGGAGGATAGAAAGGCAGAGAATTGTTCCATAAGATCCTTGTCAGCAGTAGGTGGTGATCCAAGGACAGAGGAGGCGGGAGCAGCAAGAAAAGCTTGTGAGAGAACTGGTTGCTGAGATGTAGCAGAAGCAAGAGTAGCTGGAAAAGCAGGGGAGGAAGGTTGAAGAGGTGCACTAGAGAGAGCATGCTTCAGAAGATGTTCATGAGCAAGAAGCAATCCACAGAGTTCATTAAAGGAGACTGCATCAGATCTGAAGTTTAAAGAGACAACCAAGGAATCATATTCAATGTTAAGTCCATGAGAATGAAAAGCTGTAAGTCAACATCTGAAACGGGACAACCGATCATGCGGAGCCGATCAGCTAAGGATCTCTTCTGGTCAAAATATGCTTGCATGGATCTGCATCTTGAGATCCATAACACTAACAAGCGACTGAGAAGAAAAACGAGCAGTGAGTTCATGCCACAGCTCGGAAGAAGTGGTGCAATGAATGACCTGAGAGACGACTGATTCCGAGATCGAACTTAATAACCAAACTAATAATAGTTGATCTTGTTGCATTCAGGTAAGAAAATCAGGGTTTGGAATGGCAACTCCAGCGGAGGTAAGGATAGTATCATGAGGGGGAGGAGAGGTGCCATCAAGAAAGCTTAGGAGGTCATGACCCTTAACCAGCGGAAGAACAAAAAATTTCCAGAATAAGTAATTGTCATTAGTGAGTTGAGGGAGCTGATGAGAAAAAGCAGTAGGAGTGATCGAAGCCATTACAGGAAGAAGAATGTAGTGAGAGAATAAGAGAAAGGAGAAAAAAAAAATTTAGGCGCGAGCCATGCCGGCTCTGGATACCATGTTAGAAGAGAGAGAATTAGTGAAATGTATTTTCATTACATTACACTTGTTCATTTACATTGTTTATATAGACCAGGCATCGGTCTAACAACTTGAAACATAATTAGTTACAATAACTGAAAACTATTACATTACTAGAATCCAATGTAACTAATCTATACAGCTCCTATACGTTGCACTCTTGTGTCTTCATGTCCTTGTTCTGCGTCATCGTTTTGTGCTATATCATTGTTAACACTTATCTTTAATGTGCAGCTTTTTTATCAAATATTTTTGTTAGCAAACTGGAAAATGATTTTTTTCTCTCTAAGAAATTAACTGATTCTCTACTGCATAATTCGATCGATTTTAGTTGTTCAAGTATTGCTGAGTTAAGCTTGCAATTGAACTGCTAGGGTAATGTATCACCAGTTCAGAGGACAGTCCTTGATATAATACCAAAGCTCCGACCAACTAATGCTCTTCCTACAATGTGGTCCCCCCTTCTTCATGAGCTCCTCTGCTATGTCATTGGACTTGAAGTAGCGACAGATAAAGGAAGAAGTGGTAGAGAACAAAGTGGTGGTCTCCACAAGGATGCCGGTAATTGATCTCTGGTTGCTTTTAATATATACTATGCTGTTTTTGTAAATGGATTGGCTAATATGAGAAAACTGAATGTATCTTTCTGTACTGTAATTGGTACATTTTCCTGTAATTTGTTCAAATGTAAAAGGTTCAAGCTAGATCAAAGCATAAACCCTATAGAAATAGCAATTAAAAATAATCCATAATTCAATGAGCTAATAAATGAAGGGGAGGGATTGCTTGACAATAGTTATTTTGACAATCTTGGCAATTGGAATCAAATAAATTAAAATCTTAAAAATAGGAAAAGTTTATCTATATATTCTTGAACTTTTGATAGTTTCAAAATTTCATACAATTTAAACATCATTTGATAGTCCATCAAAGGTTATCAAACTTCTGTGCCGCTTTTCAATGGTTGCAATTTAATCTATCAAATGATTTTTAGATGAATGAAATTTAAAACATTATCAATCTATAAGTTCAAGATTATATCTATAATTTTTGTTTCAATTTTTAATATTTTTTTCGAATTTATTTGAAATCCCATTGTGAAAATTGTGAAAATAACCATTATCTAGTGATCCCTCCCCATAAATGAATCAGGTCAATTCTGCTAGTCTGAGCTTGGAATTTCTCATGTACTGTAGTGGTTGATGGTGATGTTTGATGAATGACACTGACACTAACTGAAATTTTTTTTTTCAGGGTTTGGACCTCAACCCCCTGAATCGGAGGTCAATGATACAATTACATACGGATGGAGCCCATTGTTTGTAGAAAAACTTCTACCTATTATTGCGGATCTCTATGTTGATGCCCCACAAATTGAAATATTTGGCATCTCTCCTGAATTAATGAAAGGTCTTGGGAGGTAAAGAATACAGCTCATGTTCTTAGTAACCTGTAATCTATAGTGGTACTTAATTCATAATATACAACTAAAACATTGCAGCTGAAGTAATGCTTATGTAGTCAGTTACTTGCAGCTGCAAATTTTTTTGATAAATGATCTTTATCTTTGTTCTGTTTTGCTGAAGTATTGATTACTTTTGTGGCTTGCCCGTTACAATTATTTATGTTACTTGGTAACTAGTACCAAAATCCATGTGCACAAGTTACTGAAATGCATTACTCCTCAGGTGCATGAATACTAGGCGAGACAACCCAACAGGCTCCCTTTGGCGGATTTCACTAGACTGTTTCAACAAACTTGTGGCCAATGATGTCAGAAGTCCCTCACTACTGGATGCTGAAACTGAGACAACTGCATATAGTCTTACTAGAGTACGACTCTGGAAGGAAGTTGCTGATGTGTATGAAATATTTCTTGTTGGTTCATGTGGCCGTGCATTGACCTCAGATGTCCTAAAGGCTGATGAGCTGATTGAGATGAATTTCCTTAAAGTACTTGGTGAAGATGTGCTAAAGGGCCAAGTTGATGCTCCTGTTGAGGTACATTATTACTAATTTTTGGGACTCTTAGTTATT
The DNA here is from genome assembly GCA_037127355.1 of Schoenoplectus tabernaemontani. NCBI lineage: Eukaryota > Viridiplantae > Streptophyta > Magnoliopsida > Poales > Cyperaceae > Schoenoplectus > Schoenoplectus tabernaemontani. The sequence continues at coordinate 12,790,545 of CM073754.1, read as the reverse complement.
TGGTTACCAAAAATGTTGGTGACATGCTTATCATGACTAATACCTTTATGGTATGTACTCTTTCTTCTGTTGTAATGTTAGATTATGCAGTCTCTCTCTTTAATCGGTTTATGCATTTTTTGTTTGCTGTAAGTTGTGATTTTCATTAGCATGTATTGACCTAGTGTTTCTATGGCTTTTGATTTGTTGTTACTTGTCAGTAGCCTATGCTGGATCTAAAGATTGTATTTTAGCTCTTGAAGGGTTTATTTTACTGTGGTCTGGCACCTTGATAATGACCAGGGGAAACAAAAGGAGCAAGTTGATAAAAGAATATATATCGTATAAAGATTATGTAAATGAGTTGATAGTATACTTATGCTGGTGGTAATTTCTTTTGGTATTTTTTTTGTTGCGTTATTTACAAGTCTGTTTTTTGGAGTAACTAGAGGAAATAAACGCGAACCTAAAGACACTTGATGGTGGAATGATGAAGTACAAAAGGCTATCAATGAGAAGAAAGAATGTTATAAACGTTTACATCACAACAAGAGTGATGAAAACATACAGAAGTACAAAGAAGCTAGAAGAAACGCAAAGAAAGCTGTGAGCGAAGCAAGGGGTCAGGCATACACGGAGTTGTGTCGGAAATTAGATACGAAAGAGGGCAAAAATGATGTCTACAAGATAGCTAAACTTCAAGAAAGGAAGACAAGAGACTTCCACCAAGTTAAATGTATTAAGGATGAGGCTGATAGACTTTTGGTGAAAGATGAGGAGATTAAGAACAGATGAAGAGCATACTTCGACAAGCTATTCAACGACGAGAGTGAGAAAACCGCGATTGAGTTGGACGACTCAATTGACACCAATAGGAGATTTGTTCGGAGAATTCAAGAGTCTGAGGTGAAAGAAGCTTTAAAAAAGATGAAAACAGGTAAGGCGTTAGGACCGGATGACATCCCGATTGAGGTATGGAGATGTCTTGGAGATATAGCAATAGTGTGACTCACTAAACTATTTAATACCATTTTTCGGTCCAATAAGATGTCTGATGAGTGGAGAAGAAGTATATTAGTACCAATCTTCAAGAATAAATGAGATATTCAAAGTTGTACTAATTACAGAGGAATTAAGCTCATGAGTCATACCATGAAGCTTTGGGAGAGAGTGATCGAGCACTCGTTTAAGAAAACTGACAATTGTCTCTAAAAATCAGTTTGGTTTTATGCCTGGGAGGTCCACTATGGAGGCGATTTTCTTGATAAGACAACTTATGGAGAGACATCGAGAACAGAAGGACCTACATATGATATTTATTGATTTAGAGAGCGTATGATAAAATTTTGAGAAATATTATGTGGTGGGCGCTCAAAAAGAAACTAGTCCCAACAAAGTACGTTACCCTTATTAAGGATATGTACACAAATGCTGTGACTTGTGTCAGAGCATGTGACGGCGAGTCCGATACATTTCCTATTAAGATAGGATTACATCAAGGGTCAAAATTGAGTCCATATATTTTCACCTTAGTGATGGATGAGATCACAAAGGACATACAAGAAGATATTCCTTGGTGTATGCTCTTTGCTAATGATGTGGTGCTGATTGACGAGAGCAGAATTAGAGTCAATCAGAAACTAGAGTTGTGGAGACAAAGTTTAGAATCGAAAAATTTTAGACTTAGTAGGACAAAAACTGAATATATGAGGTGTCAGTTCAGCGGGGAAAATTTAGATGACAGAGATGTTAGTTTGGATGGACGAGTAGTACCCATAAATGACACATTTCGGTATTTGAGATCGATGTTGCAGAGTGAAGGAGAGATCGATGAAGATGTGAGTCATAGAATAAGAGCTGGATGGGTAAAATGGAGACAAGCATCTGGTGTTCTCTGTGACAAGAAGGTCCCAAACAAACTAAAAGGCAAGTTCTACAGACGGTGATTAGACCCACGATGTTGTATGGCGCAGAATGTTGGGCTACAAAAGGACAACACATCCAGAAGATGAGTGTAGCTGAAATGCGGATGTTGCGTTGGATATGTGGCCACACAAGGAAAGATCAAATCATAAATGATGATACTAGGGACAAACTTGGGGTAGCACCAATTCAAGAGAAGCTAGTCCAACATCGTTTGCGATGGTTTGGTCATATCCAACGAAGACCTCCTGAAGCATCGATGCGCGGTATTTTAAGTCGTCCTGAAAATACAAGAAGAGGAAGAGGTCGACCGAGACTGACATGGGAGGAAGCAATAAAAAGAGATTTGAAGGAATGAAATATACCCAAAGAGCTTGCTTTGAATAGGAGTGCGTGGAAGATAGCGATTCATGTACCTGAACCATGATTTAGGAGTTAGAGTCTAATAGTAGAGTTATAGACTTTATATTCTTAGATTTTTTAGGATTTTAGGATTTAGAATTTAGAAATAGATTTCAGAAATAGAGGTTTAGATAAAATTTTAGGATTTAGAATTTAGAATTAGGTTTTTAAAATAGGATTTTAGGATTGAGAAATAGATTTTATAATAGAGGTTTATTGTACTATTATTATTATTGTTATTATTGCTACTATTATTAGCATATTATCATTATCATTATCATCTTTATTTATATATTATTATTATTATTATTTTATTTATTTATTTTCTTTTTCTTCCATCATATTCATTATTATCACTGATATTTGAGATCTTTGATCTTATGTTTTCCGATTGGGTTTCATTTCTAGCCTACCCCAATTTATTTGGGATTAAAGGCTTTGTTGTTGTTGTTGTTGTTGTATTTACAAGTCTGTTTTCTTGCAGTATTTTATATTATATGTTCTCTCAATGTCTTCAAAATTGACTTATAATGTCCATTAGTTGTTGGCACTAACTGAACTTATACATCTTTTTTTCAGATATTAGAGAAGCTGGTAACAACTCTAGATCGATGTGCATCTCGAACAGGATCTTTGCCTCCGGAAACTGTCGGACTCTTGCCTCCTAACTGTAGTAGATTCTCTCTTAGTTGTTTACAGATGATGTTTTCTTTGTGCAGGTAATCTTGAAAGTTATTTAATCTTCTTAGTTAAAAGTGTTGGAAATTACTTTAGTTGTCAGTAATACATTCTACGTTTGGAATTGTACTTAAGTGGGGCACTTCAGCAATTTTTTTATTTGAAAATCTAGTTAACCTGGCCCGATGAGTTGTTCAAGAGATCTTGATCTGGACCTGACTTTCTAACTTACTGTTCGTATCTTTATTGCTCAACATTTATAGTAAGTGCTGGAGCTTTGTGCAAAGTGTACCCTATTTGTTAAGATCTTTGCATCCACAACTTGTGGATTGAACATGCAGTTGTATTTTTCAAATGAATTTAAACATAGTTACGAAGTGGCTCAGATCTGGTTACTAAGTGCGGTCCTAAATCCTAATTGACCCTATACCTATCTAGAGGTCAATACTGAGGTTGTCTTTTGAGTTGCTAAGGGATCATCCAGTTGGAGTTACTTGGGTTAGAGTTGATTTTTTCTTAGTAGTGGGTTATACAGTAGGGTGTGTTTTTGTTTGGAATAAGGGTTATGTAATTTTAATGTTTCAGTCAATGAAACAGGCAATATATGCCTTTTTTCAAAAAAATTGACCTTATACTCAGAGAGTCGTGAAAGTGAAATCATTTCAAAATGTATATTGTCCACTATTTTGGCTTGATGTGATCACTTGAGGCCATTTAGGAAAGGTCAACATAACCGTAGGGTTACCCAATATTTATGTACCCAAACCTGAAGTTAGAGATGCATGCTAATAATGTGTAATTAACATGTAGGCAACTAAGAAGAAAGAAACATCTGAAGTTAGAGATGCTTGCTGCATATTTTCTTATAGTCTAATTTGCTCACTACTTGTTGCAGTTGCACATCAATAATTAGTTGGCCTCCTTCAAGATCACAAGTCAGCAAAGTTTCAATCATAATTCTTATGAAGAGATGTGAGGTCATACTAAACCAGTTCTTAAAAGATGAGAATGCCTTGGGTAATTCTTCTAATCACCTCCCACCTTATAATTTAAATTTGAAAGAATTGCATGCTGCGATATTTCATTATTTGCCTTTTATTTTAAGATGTGTTTTTTTCTTCTCAAGAGTAAGCACAAAGGATCCTTAATAAATATCGTTTCATTCACAGGTGAAAGTTCGTTACCTGGTGTGAGAACTGAGGAGTTGATTTTTGTCCTTCAGGAGCTTGCTCGTCTCATTATTCATTCTGAGACTTTGGCCTCTCTTCCATTACCTCCGTATTTAAAGGAGATGTTGAAGAATAAGGAATCTTGTGAGCATGCTCATCTGCTGCTGTTATTTCCATCACTTTGCGAGCTTGTTGTGTCAAGGTTTGGTTAAGTAATTACCATGATGACATATTTTCAATATTTGACATCAAAATTTGCCAATACTTTGATTAATACTGTATATGGTCGATTTCACAGGGAAGCAAGAGTCAGAGAACTTGTTCAAGTGCTTCTTCGACTAATATCCTCAGAACTTGGGTTGCAGCACCTTTCTTGATATTATCTCGCTCAGATTTACTTTATTGGTGTTTGTTTCTTCAAGTTTTTTTTTGCTGCATTTTTCTGATTTATTGGAGCACATCTGAAAGTTGCTTTTCCTTTTTGCGTAACGCCGTATTCTCTCTCTTTTTTGGGTGAAGGTAGAGTTCAAGGGTAACGCCTTGTTTTTGTAAAAAATATATATATAAATATTGGTATAGGTATTCTAAATGTAGTTAGCTTTTTTTGCTATAGAAATTACTTTTATATTTGGTTATTGTATGTTTCTCTTCGCTGATGATGAGAACCTAGTCTTTCAAGAATGTATTAGGATAAATCACAACGTATGATAGCGGTAAATTGTAGTCGAGTCCGCATTATTGAGAATGTTACGCAGTTGCCAAAATTCAAAACCTCACATCAATGCAGTTGCAGCTACTACTGACAAAGCGATACCACAATTTTTTTCCTTATTTAATAGTTTAAAGTTTATACATTGAATAATATATACACTGTTTACCTATTTTATTCTATAAGGTATTGCATCTACACCAAAGATCGTATAACTTAAAAAAAAAAAAAAAAACGGACAGAACACAGAAGGAAAAAGAAGCCAAGAAAAGGAATTAAGAGCTGACAGCTAAATTAGATCCTCAAGTTCCAAAAATATCAATGTTTTGCACCGTCAATTCCGTCTTCTTTGTGCGCTCCATTAATTTCAACATTTCCTTTGTCTGCTGGTACACGTACTTTTCTGCTAACTTGAAGGGAATCTGGTACCAATTGGCTTGATGTTTTCAAACTCTCATGGAGATCTGATCTCATAAAAAGGTATGAGATTAGGTACATAAGCCGTAAGCCGCAAGCCACATGAGAAATTATTTAATTAAAAGCAAGCTTTGCATAATTATTACTGAATACATTCGATTCTTAGCACCTGACAGTAAAACAATAACTTTGAACATATATGAATGCATATTTTCATTAAATGAAAAGGTTTGGGGGTAAACCTTGGAAAAATTAACTGAAACACTGAAGTAATTGATTTTAATTACCTGCTCGCAATTTTTTGAATCGGTCCGTTCCTCAATTATTTACAGCGCCACTTTTTGGGATGTGTTGGCATTTATATATAGTTTTGGGGTTTATTCGTAAACTAATAGATATTGGTAACGTTGAGGTCTATATTGTAAAAGTGAAAATCATTTAACCCTATGGGAACTCTGTAATGGATTATCGATAATATTTCACGTCTAAAACCAACTTGGCATCAAAGCCGGCCCATCGTCGTCGTCGTCCCGATCCGCCCTCCATCCACAGTCCGCCGGTTCCAGCCAACAGATCTTTTAAAGACTTTTGGCTGCATGTGTTTTGTGCAGAATAACAAACTGAATGTGAAAAATTGAATCCAAAGACGGTAAATGCATCTTTGTAGGATACTAAGCCATACAAAAAGATTATGCTTGTTAGAGTCCGTGAAAATAAAGGTTATTTGTTAGTATGAATGTTATATTTCAAAAGCGTGAGTTATATTACTCTTCAGAGGTGACCTCACAATTTGGGGGCGCACTTGATACTACAGGTATGAGGCGAGATGGGTTCCAGTGGTGAGAGGAGGATGGTGAATATAAGGAGTGTTCTTTGTCTGATTAATACAATTGCGGAGTCATATTAGAATTCTGTGCCAAAACAGAAAGGAAATGAACCATGTTGAAATTTAACTTTTCTGAGGACCGTAGAGGTCCATTGTGGATTGCAGGTTTTGTGTTATGGAAATAATATATTTTCTGCAGACCGCGGAGGTCTATTACAGACCGTGGAGATGAACTACGGATTGTAATTTTTGGTTCAATGCATTTTCTGCGGACCGATGACAGGTTTTGTGGACCGCAATTTTGGCTCTTAATAACACATGGCATTTTTCGATCTTTTTTTACCACAAATTTTTAGTCATGAAAATTACAGAATTTCTAATGAAAGGACATTTTCGTATTGTTCCGAGTGAGATTAATTCCTCTCTTATAAATACTCATTCTAACAGATAGTATATGTGTGTAACTGTGTTTGGGACACAATAAGAGATAGAGAACTCTGAGAAACAAAATTCTTGAGAGAAAATCAAGGTTCGAGGCATGTAGGCTCGATTTTATATTGTGGTTTACTTCCACCAAGAGATTATCAATACTGACTTGCAAAGGATTAGGAAGGAGAAGGCTTCAGAATCAATCAATGTGAAAGGGACCGCTTTAATCAAGTTGTTTTTCGCTGCGATATATATTTAACTTGATCCTTCACTTTCACAAATCAATTTCTAATAGTAGTATCAGAACCATTTTGTTTTTTTTTTCATTAGGACATCTCAATATATATAAATCACAAAGTTTTGAATGATATCTCTCATTTATTTATATTATAATCGTCGTGTTTTCAAATCTTTATGACACAAAAGATATTAAAAAATTAATACAAATGACATTAAAAGATTAAAAAAATATATAAAATAATATTTCAGTTTATTTGAGTTTTATATCTTTTGTAGTCTCATTTCAACTCATAAAATCTCTAAAATACATAAATATATTTTGAATGATGTCTTCTCTGATTTTATATTATAATTATTGTGTTCTTGAGTTCTTATAATATGAATTGCGCACAAAAATAAAAATAGATGCATTAAATATGATATTTTCTTTCATTAGTTTATTTGAATTTTATATCATTTATATTCTCATTTTAACATTCAAAATATACATAGTCATTTTGAATGATATCCCATATTAATTTATATTATAATGATTGTATTCTCAAACCTTTATAACACGAATGACATTAAAAAATTAATATTGTTGTCTTTAACAGCACTGATAATGCGGAATAGAAGAGTTTTGGGCTAGTTTTACAGTTCAACACTAAGACTTAAAATAACACCATATTATTTCACCTAGAAGTCTAGTATTAAATGCAAACTATAGAAAAATAAAGAATAAAATAAAAAGAAGAGAACATAATATTTGATAAAGTTCGGTTATGAAGAGTCTACATCTACGAGACCCGCAATCACAACAGTTGATCGCACCGAATCACTAAAATATAATTGTTCTTATAACTGTGAATCTCTGGTCCCTTACACTAGGTAAACAAGCAGTTGTCGGCCAAATAAAAGTCAAAGACAGCACATCTAAATCTCACAAAGGAGAAACAAATAAATAACCTATTAAATGATCTCTCAATGTCACTTTATACAGGTATATCAGAGTATTTTTTAGATTAAACTCAACTAGATAGAAGTCTAGGCAATGGAATGGACGACGGCTATGGTTTCTCAAAGATATGGCTATTAATTTTGTTCATTTGGAAGAGAAAGAAGTTGATATATATAGTTGTGTAACAAAATAAGCATGAAATCTGTACTATCTGTTGCAACAGTTGACTAATTGTTACAACGATTAGATAATGCTAACTTTAGTGAGTTTAACCGTTGCAATGGATGAAAGATTTGTTATAATGGATGTGAGGGGTTTTCGTTTTGGAATTTTTTTAGACAAACCTTGTACACAAAATGATTTAATCCGTTATAATGGATATATGGATCTATTATAACAATTTTGATCTGATTTCTATTGAGTTTTATCTCGAGGTTATCTGTTTCGACGGTTAGGCTAAAATACCTTCATTTTCTTTATTTTGATCTTAAGATTATTTTGATTACATTTGTCTATTATAAAACTAATTTAACCTAACTTTATTCTTGAGATCTTCATATAATTTAGTCTAAATCCATTATTTTTCTCTTAAAGCTTAATATCCTACATTTAACATACTCGAAGAAATGATTAAATTTATATATAATTATTTTATAAATCGATAAATATAAAATTGAGAATTATTTACAATAATAATCTTTCTTTTTTGATAATTTGCAAAACAACCACACAAATATATAATTAAAATTTAAGAATGCATGTTTTCTTATGAATTTTTCAAAATGATATTATGTCAAATAATTTCTCTCTCTTGGTTTGAAAATCAGAGAAAAAACAAAAAAAAATAGCAAAGTTCTCCCTCAAAATATGCATTCTCCCCCTTAATAAAATAATTTTACAGTTAAACAAATATAAATATAACTATATAAATATATAATCAATATAAAATTATATGAGAATTTAATTCATGATATATGTATTTTCTTGTGTAATCTCCCTCTAAATATGTGGATGATGAAATTCTTTTAGGGGTATTCAAATAATCATTTACTCCTTTTATTTAGGAATCCAAATAACACTTGCATTATTATTTTCCTTCCTAAATTGACATTCAAGTGAGATGTGATCAACTTTGCAATAGTAGTTATAAGAGACATTTGATGGTGAGAATGATAGTGATTTTTTAACTCTTGAGCTCACTTCAAAAGGTCATTTAAAAATTTATTTATATTTTTTTGAGGGTTTGATCTAGTGAGATGTTGAGGAATAACTCTTTATGACTAATTTCTTTGAGTCCAATTTTGTGATATATTTTAACTTTTGAGTTTATAAAACTGACCGTCTGGTCCCGTGAAATATATTTTGTAAGACTAATGTAGATTGAAGAAGTTTCTATTATTGCTTTGATGATTGTTATATTTTCTATTGCTCTTATAGTTTTACCCATATCTAAATGCATGATTGTGTGATCTTTAATTTTTATGAGCACTGCTATTTTTTTGATTCATGACATTAGAGTTTTAAGTATGTTCCTCTTTTTCTTTTGGGCCTCTAGTGTTGTTGGATGTCAGAGGAGATTGAAACTTTTTGAACCCAAAACCTATTTTTTCATAAGATTTTTGATCTATATATATCTTTTTTAAGTCCAATCTAGTGCTACATCTCAAATCACTAGAGGACTTTAAAGCCTAATTTTTGTTCTTTAAATTTTATATTTTTACCCTTAACAATCCTACTTTTAATTTAGTCTCACATTATACTATCTTTGATTCGAACTCAAAATTTTTGGATCGTAAATCCTCAATTATGCTTTTCTTTTCGAATAGGACAATGTTTGACTTATCCACTTGAGTTTCCAACATAGATTCATTTTCTATTATTAAGTTCTCACTCAAAAAAATACTTGCATCACCAAAATTACTAGTTATCTCATCATTAAATGTATTACCAATCTCATCATTGAAATTTAAATTTACCTTAATGGTGAAGCTTGATGCAGATTGTGTGCTATCCTCAGATTACTCTTTCGATTGCATCTCCTTATTTTTTTTATGAGAGCAACACTTCTTAAAACTTCTATGGTGATCAAGTCAGTGATATTTTTGCTTCTTATAACTATGTCGATGTCAATTGGAGAGATCTTCTCATCCACGATGGTCATCAAGGCAAGGTTGAGTATTTATTCCTCCCCCGATCTGATCCAGAATCCTCAGCTCCACTTTTATCTGAATCTGCACTCCACATGACATGCATGACACTGGCCTTCTTTTTGTGCTTGAAATCTTTGGATTGTTTATGGTTGTGGTTTTGTTCTCCTTCTTTTTTCTTCAAACATGGAAAAAACTTGAAGCAATTTCGGATGGTATACTCTTCTCTATAACACACAAAACACATCACCTTCTCATTTTCTCTTTCACGCTCCTCATTGAATTTTCTTTCAAACTTTAGCATCCCATAAAATAAATTAGATAAGACCATGACATCATTTGAGATTCATGATCAAGAATTTGAATAAAAGACTCATTTGAGAGATAGGAATTTGAGGAGTTTGGAGAAGTATTTGTTGTGAAGTCTTATGCAGGAAATGCTACGTATTTAGTATTTTACTAATAGTCATCGGCTTATTTGAGTTTTTCTTCAAAACTATGAAGGAATGCATAGAGTTCATCCATTGTGAATGTTATATTTACACCTTGCATAGCCTCCAAAGCACTCACATAGCCTTCCCACCTAGATTTTCTCAACAAAACACGCAATAGTTTTCCTGCAAACTTATCATTAGATAATAATTCTCCCAACTCGATAAATTTATTTTATATATGCATGAGCCTAATATACATGTCCTCTAATGTTTCAACATCCTTTATCCTAAAATTCTCAAACTTAATTTTTAGGCCGGTTAATTTGGTCCTTTTGATTTGAATATTTCCTTCATACTTAGTGAGTAATGCATTTCACATCTCATTTGCAGTTGTCATATTGCCAAAAGAATGACCACTGATTCGCTAACCGAGTTAAGTATGACATTAACTACATTATCATTATCTTTTTTGACCAATTTGTACTCATTGGTCAAAACTTTGGTGGTTTCATCTAGTTTGGGTACATAGTCATTTACAACAATATCCCAAATGTCGAGTATATTCATATAATTTATCATAGTTTTTTTAATGGTTAAAATTCTTGGTTGTTTGACCAAATACTGAGGGTTCTTTCATATGTCTATTTGGTTGTAATTTTAGATCTAAAATAATCAAATCAAGTGTGCCTTAATTTGATATTTTTTTTTGCTTTGATATCACTTTGTTGTCTCTAATGGCATTGATAATACGAAATAGAAGAACCTTAAGCTAGTTTTACAGTTCAATATCAAGACTTAAAATAATACCTTTTTATTTCACCTAGAAGTATAATATTAAATTCAAACTACATAAAATAAAAAATAAAATAAAGATAAGAGAAAAGAACACAGTATTTGACAGAGTTCGTCTATGAAGAGTCTATATCTCCGGGACTCGCAATCACAACAGTCTATCATGTCGAGTCACTAAAATATCATTATTCTTATAACTATGAATCTGTGGTCCATACACTAAGTAAACAGACAACCATCGGCCAAATAAAAGTCAAAGATAATACATCTAAATCTCACAAAGGAAAAATAAACAAACAACCTACTAAAGGACCTCTTTATCTCATATTTTATTTCACTTAATTAATTTAATTTTATTGATTTATTTATTTGAAATTGGTTTTCATCTATTTATTTATTTAAGTCATCAATAAATAATAAATTTATTATTATCTTTATTTATTTACATTTTTTTAATTGTTGGTTTACATTATTTATTTATTGGTATTAAGCCGTTTTAATTATTTATCTTAATTATTACTTCTTTATTAAATTTCACGGTTTAATATTTCACCTCCCCTTAAAATAATATTTCGCCCTCGAAATAAGATGTAGGTTAAACGGTGATCAACTTAGGATTTCTCGAATTAATCAGTTTATCTTTACCCGAGCTGGTATCAAACTATGCCATATTAATGTGTTATTTCATTTGTTATGGTATCAACTTTGATAGCATTTTATTATTACTAGCTATATACCCACGCGTTGCAGCAGACTCTTTTATTTAAATATTAAAATATTATAAGATAAAAAAATTCACATTTATCTAATATTAAATTATAAATTCGCCAAATTATAGAGAAAATCTATAATAAAGACTATATTTAATCTTGTATGATATTTTTGCACAATATGAGTTAATGATTCATGATTTTTATGACAAAAAAAGTAAATTAGTCTAACATATATTATCACCATTAATTTCTTACTAAATATGCATAAGGTTGCTAAATAAAAAATAATATTATGAAAATAATAGTATATAAGGGAAAGAAATGGAGGGAAATAGGGGATCAATGGACGCGATCACATACGTTCGATCAACCAAAAATAAATATTATCCGTCTAATTGAGGGATAAAATGGGTATAATAAAAAATTATCATGATAAAAAATGGACCCTCCAATTCTTAGATGCTTTATATAATAGTATAGATATAGATTTATAGTCATAATCATAATAATAATAGTATAATATAATAATAATATAATAATAATAATAAAAATATAATCATAATCATAAAAATAATTATAAATAATTATAATTACAATAATATAATAATAAATTAATCATCACTATAATCAACATATAATAATATAATATAATATAATAAAATAATAATAAGTAATAATAATCATAATCATAATCATCATAATATAATAATATAATAATAAATAATCTTGATCATAATAATATAATAATAAAATAAATTATATTTATAATAATAAATAATATAATATACTAATGGTAACGATAATATAATAACAATTAATGATAATATTAATTTAATAATAATAATAATATAATGATAATAATAATAATAAATAATAATCATAATATTAATATAATAATAAATTATAATCATAAATATAATATAATAATATAATAATACTAAATCTTAATCATAATCATAATATAATAATATAATATAATCAAACAATAATCGTTATTCCGACGAGAGCTAATCCGTTATTCCACCTATAAGTTGGTATACCGGATTAGCATTATTCCGCACTCTTCTTCTTAGTCTAAAATTTGTTTGGCAAATTAATTCATCAGAATAGCTATTCTATTCCAACTTTTTACTATTTCATTGAGTGCCAAAACACTCCCTTGGATCTCAATAAACTAAGAGAGAGTCAGATTGGTCAAATATAAATTAGCCAAAATGATCACAAGTCCTTACCAAGGCTACATATCAGAATCAGACTAGGTGAAAGGGCTATGGGGAGTATAGTTCGAAAATAAATAAATAAAATGGACCCTAATTGCACAATTGGATCAAAGACTGAATACAATTATACCACATACAGAGAAGAAATTTGATTGAAAATAATTCCTTGACATTTTAAATTGGTTTGGTTCAAGTATCGTCATAGATTATACTAATGATGCAAATTGACGATCCGATACACATTGAGGATCATTGACTGTTGAGATGAAAATTAAGTATAATGTAGATACTACATAATTCAGAAGCATGTGTAGTTCAATAACTCAAATCTAGAGTATGATTAATTTAATTTTGATTGATCGATTAGTCCAAGTCAAGCGTAACAGTGGAATCCACGAACTGTTTAGGTATTAATGGTTATCTGTATCTATTATGAGAAATTATTTCTGCGTCCTAGAACCCACTAAATTGATATTAAATCAATTGGGATTGAATCGACTAGACAATTCAACGTGAGCACATAAAAATTTCATAAATTGAAGAAGCTACGCTTAATTATATAAAAAATTAAGTGAGTAAGTTACCATTAGCCAATATTTAAGGACCTACTCGATTCAAATTAAGAGGGACTAACGTAGATAAGAGATCTACAAAAGTTTAAACATGAGCATTAACCGTTAAAGAAATTTATAGTTGTTATTATTATCATTATATTCAATTTAAAATTTAAAATTTTTATTAGTTATATTACTACTTTAAATTTGCAAACATCATTATTATATATATATATTTAATTATATTATTATTATATATATTATGCTATGTTATTGTTTTCCGACGTGAAGGTTCTGATATTTACTGTCCTTATCAGAAAATCGATTCGAGGTGGAAAGATGAAAATCTGAGAAAAGTAAATGCAATTAAGGTTTTTAAATTCTACTTGTTAAACTACTTGGTAAATGTGTTTATCAAATTTAAAATTTATCACGTTCAAGTGGTGGGATCCATAGGGTCCGTGAAGTCATGATTGTACTATCGTGCAATGCTTGTCCATTTTTCTAGACAAACCCCTTACAGACCTATGTCAAGTATTTATTATTATTTTATTTATTTATTCATATTCTCAAGATCTCTTAGATGCTACCCTAGCATGGTTTATATGGAATCGGGTTATAATGATCATGTTTTGATACCACCGAAGGATATCATACACTAAAATAATTTAAAACATATTAGAGGTGATAATCCTGCAACGTATGCATGACAAGACATGCGTACAAAAGAATAAATGAAAAAAGTACATGGAATAAATAAAATAATGATAATACAAAATAATAAATAGTTCAGAATAAACAAAAAAATACAACGCCCGAAATCAACGGGCTGACTCCATCAGAATGGGCAGCAAAATCTCTTAAATAAAAACCCAAAAGAATGAACTAAAACTACCATGCTCACATACTGATGAGACAAAGTACCTCTTTCATCTTGCAGGACTGCTCCTAGCACTCTCTCCAAGAAAAATATCCTGTACCTGTAAACCTGGATCCTACAACCACCGTGAAAACGTGAGTAATTTAAAAATTACTCAGTATGAATTTAGATCCGGCCTTAAGATTTGATCTTCTTTTTTGGTCTGGACCCAAATACCGACAATGATGTTCTACATGCAATGTAATAATTATTTATAAATATTAATAATATTTTCATGCAACTATTTTAAAAATTCGTTAATATGCGATGACATGGAATGACAAGAAAATCTAAAATATAAAATTTATGGAACTAATATAAATATATATATAAGATACGGGAATGAAACACCCAAAAATTAATTTCCGAGTTACAGATTATCAGACCATCCTTAAGCGGGCACGTAATCAGGCCCTGAACTTGAGACTTACCTAAGTGGGCATGTATTTAGACCTAACTTATAAACTTAGAATGTTCATATAAACGGACGCCAATGCCCTGAATATACAAGCGATAACGCCCCTAGGAGAGTGACGGCTAAAAACACACACTCGGTATTCTAAATCTGATAATCTACCTCACAAAATAATATAAAGTAAAATAAATGGATTAAGAATATGACTTTAGTTGTCATATCGTCAAAAGAAGATAATTATCCGTGAATGAGAAAATAAATATAATAATAAATAGGAGACTCTCTGTACCAACTAGGGGCCAAAGAAGAGCTCCCGACTTTCTTTATACTAACTAGGAACAAAGGAGAAAGCCCTTCGGACATACCGAGATCTCAAATAAGCCGGCTAAATAAATAATATAATAAAATAAAATAGAATCCATACTCGAATATGTCTGTCCACACTAAACACTGAAAGTCATGTAATCCTAATCACTCAGTATAATTGGGAACAAAGCATATACCGAATAATAATAAATATAATATTGATCAAAATATAAACACTTGTGGCATTGCCGAACCCGTCAAGTGACGAGATCAGTGAATGACCAACATAGAAAGGTGCGTAATATATATACAAACTAAGTGGCCCCACGGGCCAACTAGATCACCGAACGTAACATGTTGTTCTAGTTATACAAGGCAACCTAAGACTGAGATCACTCGACCCGCCTCTCAACACTCTCATGCATTTAATGCATGATTAATCATCTAACTTAATTATTTAATGATAATAATAGTATTTTATCCTAATAATTATAATCTATAACTTATTATTGTTTATATTTAATCTAGTCCTATCTCGGGACTAATTCCCGAGTCCTAATTCAGTCCTATCTGTATGCACAATGACATGATATGATATGCAAATGTGAGTAGGCCCTAAATATGCTCGTCAATTTACCGTATGCAATGACATGTCAAAATTTGGTCTCTAATCATTGTTTGGTCGAAAATACTATAATTCAAGTTATTTTTGAAAATATGTTATTTTCTGGTTTGGGTTCCTATATCTGAAGAAAGAAAATTAAATCTCAGAAATCCATACCTGAGAGTACCGGCGAGGATCACGGAGTCGCTCTACTCCGGAGACAGCACGCCATCTCGGGATCGACCTCATACTCCGCGAGTGAATCTGAATTGACTATATCACCTATTATTAATTTAAATTAAGTGTACTTTTAACGTGATTAATTTTATAATTGGTATTTAATTTTAAGCGGAGTTTCAATTAACGTCCATTCGGGTTTTAACGTCTTTTTCCATAAGATTTCGACAATATTTCTGTCGCATTCAAATAATTTATTTCTTCTCATTTAAATTGGATTTGGTCACATCAAATGACTTTATATTCCATTAATTAATCTAAACATTTGAGTTTATAAAATTGAGACATTGTTAGTTAATTGATTTATTTCTGAATTCTAAGAGTACTCGTTATGGTCATTGTGTGGCGTTGGTTTGTGAATTAATTTATTCGATTCATTATAAAATTTTAAACCTTAATCATTATTTTATTTTTTATATTTATCCATTAGTGTTTAATTTATTCTATGTGTTAATAAGGTTTTTAATTTGATCTTTGAATTTTATTTCTAATGTTTAAATTTTAATTCCTTAAACCTTCCAATTTTAATTATATGTATTTTTCTCATATTTTATTTAACTTAATTAATTTAATTTTATTGATTTATTTGAAATTGGTTTTCATCTACTTATTTATTTAAGTCATTAATAAATAATAATTTATTATTATTTATTATTATCTTTATTTATATATATATATTCAATTGTTGGTTTATGTTATTTATTTATTGGTGTTAAGCCATTTTAATTTTTTTATCTTAATTATTAATTCTTAATTAAATTTATGGTTTAACACTAACATAAGAAGTACAATTAAAATGCATTTACGCTATGCGCAATAGTGTCCAGACGACTCAAGCATGCAACAATTATAATATAAACCCATATATAAAATATTTAAAATAACTCTGTGTATTCTAGAGATTTTGTGTGTTAAAATGAGATTTTAAATGATATAAAACTCAAATAAAATCTAATGTTATTTTAATGTATTTATTTGAATCTTTCAATGTCATTTGTGTTATGAACCATATGACATTGTTCAAAATGATTTTGTATATTTTGATGATTTTATATGTTTAAATGAAGCTAAAAATGATACAAACCATGAATAAACTAATGAAACATGTATTATTTTTAATGCATATATAATTAATATTTATTCGTAATTCATATCATAATTGTATGAGAACACAATGATTATAATATAACTCATAAAAAATATCATTCAAAATATCTTTATTATTTCGGTGATTTTATGAGTTGAAACAAGCCTACAAAATACATAAAACTCAAGTAAACTAAAATATTTTTTATGCTTGGTGTTAATCTTTTAACATCATTCGTGTCCTAAAGGTTCGAGAACACAATAATTATAATATAAACTAATAGGGAGGACATCATTCAAAATAATTTTGTATATTTTGGTGATTTTATTTGTTAAAATGAGGTTTCAAATGATATGAAACTCGAATAAACTGAAGTACTATTTTAATACATTTATTTAAATCATTCAATGTCATTTGTGTTAGAAAGGCTTGATAGCACAACGATTATAATATAAATCAATAAAGAACATCATTCAAAATGATTTTGTGTATGCCGGTGATTTTATATGTTAAAATAAGTTTAGAAATGATACAAACCACGAGTAAATAAATAGAATAGATATCATTTTTAATACATATATATTAATCTTTGTGTGCAATTTATATCATGATGACACAAAATATAATGATTATAATATAAACTCATAGAATATATCATTCAAAATATCTTTATTACTTTTGATTATTTTATGAGTTGAATTTAGACTACAAAAAAGATAAAACTCGAATAAATTGAAATATGATTTTTATGTATTTGTATTAATCTTTCTATGACATTGGTGTCATAAAGATTCTAGAACACAATGATAATAATATTTACGAACATGGGACATAATTCAAAATAACTTTGTGTATTTAAAAAAATTATGTGTTAAAACGAGGATTCTAATGATACAAAACTCGAATAAACTGAAGTACGTTTTAGTGCATTTCTGTAAATCTTTCAATTACATTTGTGTTATAGAGGCTCAAGGATATAACGATTATAATATAAACTAATAGGGGATATCATTCAAAATGATTTTGTGTATGCCGGTGATTTTAAATGCTGAAATTAAGTCAAAATGATACAAACCATAAGTAAACTAACAAAAGAGGTGTCATTTTAAATGCATATATATTAATCTTGATGCCTAATTTTGTGTAATGATGACATGAGAAAACAATGATTATAGTATAAATTCATAGAAGATATCATCGTTGGTATCATTGTTAAATGAGTTATTATTCGTAATAGTAACTTTATTAAACCAAAATTTTATTAAAATCTGGCAAAGTTACATCGCCCTATCCACGGAAAAGTCCTGATTAAGACATGGAAAACCCTATTCAATAGAAAGTATATACTAATATCTTGATGATATCTTAATTGAGACAATTTTGACAATTGTCGAAATAAAACTGAAACAAAATTTCTACATTTTTAGAATTGAAAATCAGTCTTTATAGAGTGGTAGTTAAAACTTACAATATCAGTATTTTGACTCTCATCTCTATCCCAAAGTACATTTTTAAGACTTAATATATGACGTAATAGACTGATGCTCACTTTAAAGAAAAAAAAAACAAAGCAAACCTGCTCAAGGACAGCTGTATCAATGTGAGGATATTTACCTAGCTCAACATTACTTTTTTATATGAACTAGCTATATACACGCGCATTGCAGCAAACTCTTTTATTTAAACATTAAAATATTATAAGATAAAAAATTCATATTTATTTAATATTAAATTATAAATTCACCAAATTATAGAGAAAACTTATAATAAAGACTATATTTAATCTTGGATGAGATTTTTGCACAATATGAGTTAATGATTCATAATTTTTATGGCAAGAAAAGTAAATTATTATAACATATATTATCACCATTAATTTCTTACGAAATATGCATAAGGTTGCTAAATAAAAAAATAATATTATAGAAATAATAGTATATATGGGGAATAAATGAAGAGAAAGAGGAGATCAATGGACGCGATCACATACGTTCGATCAACTAAAAATAAATATTATCCGTCTAATTGAGAGATAAAATGAGTATAATAAAAAATTACCATGACAGAAAATGAATCCTCCAATTCTTAGATGCTTTATATAATAGTATATATTCTTTTTCTTTCAAGTAGCGCATCACAAAAGAAAATTCATAATAATGTATTAAAAGGGTTAGTCTTTTTTAGTTTTTTTATAGAGAAAAATGACATGCCACCGGTTTACATTGAGACCATAGCATTTTTAGTTTTCTATGTAACGTCACTCATAGCATTTTTAGTTTTCTATGTAACGTCACTCATATGATCCAAGTGCAATTTAACGCACACTTGATTTGTCAGGTCTACCTGTAATTGCTCCTGACCATCGATCGATGTATTAATGAAAGCAATGGTTAAATTAATTAATTAATTAATGGGCACTGTATCCTTTTTGTTTTCATCCCAACTCCCAAAAACTGTTTGGGTCCATTACAAACATCTTCCCCGCCTGTTGACGGCAACACAACAATTAACAATTGAACTTCTCTAACTGTTAGTCTTAGAGAAAAGGTCACAGGCTCACAGCTAACAACACTTCCAAGTCGTCATCTGGTGGGGTTGGTGGGGGCCATTGGGCTTGAATGGTTTGGGCCGCCATGGGCTTGATTGGTTTCTCAATTTAAAAGATTTGGGTCGTGTTGTTGTTAGAGCAACACAAGTACACAACAGACAATACACTTTACCGAGAAAAATAGAGATTGCTTGCTAATTCTCTGAATTCTGATTTCTTTCCAGCAAAAGCACCATTGGAACTTGGAAGTTTGGAACTCGAGGAGGAGATGGAAATTAGGGCTGCACAAAAAAGTTCGGACTCGTGGTTCAGCTCGGATTCGAGTTAATCTGACTTGAGCTAAAATGACTCGAGCTAATTTGGCTTAACCTAATCAGACTCGGTAGTTAAATGAGTCGAATTTGAGTTGGGGTCGGGTCGGCCCGTGGCTCGACTCAGCTCAAATAAAAAATAGTTTTTATATATATTTTTTTCCGAACACTAATCCGATAACTTCTCTCACCATCTCACAATGTCAGCGGCTTAAAGACGTCTCTTACTCGCTCGTAATTAGATTCGTATATCTGACTCGATAATTTTTTTTAGTCCATTCATTCAAATTAATGCAGCGAAGATGTCATTGAAAATATAATTTGTTGATATATCAATTTTGTATCAATTCTCATACCAATCTTCTAGATGTACCAACCTTATAGTTTATAGATATATTAAATATAAATATCAAATTAAGTCAACACACATGCATTAGCTCGTGAGCCAGCTCGAATAATGTAATAATGTAATTGAGTTTGAGCTAGGTTTTTCAGCTCGAAACGTTTCACAAGCTCGGCTCGACTCGACTCAAATTTTCATGAGCCGAGCTTGAGTTAAACCCAACTCAACTCGTTTGCAGCCCTAATGGAAATTACATAGAATAAAAAACAAAAACAAAATGCGATTATTCAGTCCCGCCAGTACTATTGCCCGGTGATGTTTGCTTCCCAGTTCACTTCTCTTCTCTTCTGTACTCTCCTCTTGGATGTTTATTGAGGTACGATTCTCTATATATTCTTTTCGGTGGGTTATTTCCTACCCTCGAAACTTCTAAAACAGCAAATTTTCCCATATAAACACAACATTTTTTTCTTCTTCTCTCCCTTTTCGTTTGATTTACTATAAACATTTAATTAAGTTGAAATCAATCAATTGCTCTTTTCTTATGGTGTTTTTTTAAGTAGTAAGCAAATTGCCTACTATATTTTTCATTAAAAAAAAAAAAAAGAAAATGAGTATTTATAGGGAAAATAGAAGAGGACAGTAAAAATTGAGCAAAATGTTTATGAATCGGCATCAAACTACTATCCTAGACAGTAAACATTCATATACTATTTATAATAAGAAGCTTGAGTTTCTTGCAAGCTTAAAAGTACATATGATTCTTCAAATTTTCTATCTTTGGCCAATGGCTGCTAGCCTGACCGTTTATGATTGTTTATACCAGGGTTGTTCAACTTGCAGAAGCCATGACAGAAAAATATTCCCTTTGCCAAGGAAATCTAAATTGTCAAATATCATCAAAAGCTAATTGGATCTAGGTGCTTTTTGATTCAACTCGTTATTGTTTCAATTTGTACTAGCTAGTACATGAAATCTCAAAAAGGCCTGGAAGTGCCTCCCAGAAACTCAAGATGCGATCCCGCAAGGATCTTTTCAAAATTCTTGGTCCCAAAAGCTGGTGACATTGGAAAGTACAAAAGCTTGACAAAGCCCAAGTTAGTGAACAAACTTCTTTGGGTCTTTTCCAAAAAGAAACACTTCCAACCTTCTAGAAGAATCTGAGGAAGAGTCAGAATCAGTAGAGGAAGTTGGCAATGAGCCTGAGAAGCCTTCCAAAAGACTGAGAAATAATGATATAGAAAATTCCAGAAGTGATAGTGGGAGCAAAACTAATACAAAGGGCTTTTATGATAAAATATGTGTGGAGTAATTATTGGAGAGGTGGGCTTTTGTAGGAAGTGCAGTTGTCATGTTCCTCAGAAAAAATGATGAAAACAAATATCCCAGTCGTTGGATTTTGTGGGGGCAACTGTGGTGCTTCGAGTCTTGTTGAGTGTGCTCTTAGTGTGGCTGGTTTTTGCAAAAAATGCATGCAGGAGATTGGCATAATTGGGTGATTTTCTAGGCGTTTAATGCTTTTACCAACCTGGTCTGAAATTAGTACTGAACTGATCTAAACTAACTATGCATATTCCTGTAAAGATCATTTACTGAGTCAGGTGCTCGTAGTGATGCCAAACTGCAAAAAGATTATATCCCACAAATGTTGTACCTTGCCAGCTTGATATGATACAGTTGGTTCTGGTACTGGTCTCTCCTATAGGGTTCTGCCAGCTTTCCTATTTGTCAGAAGCAACCACAATTGCAAAAGATGCATGGAGGGTAGGCAGAGTATTTGAACGGATCTCTTTGAATCTAAAAACTTTAGATAGAGAGATAAAGATTGTATTGAATCTTGAATTTCATTAATCTTGATTGATCTTCATGTACAGTCTTGACTTCTATATATAGAGAGTGTTAACCACTAATTACATTGCTAACTAACTCCTTAACAGAATAACTAATTCTCATTCTATAGCCTAACTAACTTCTGTTATCTCTTGACTGGTGAGACTTGTGTTTGAGTCCGCTACTGTTGCTTGTCTATTAGCCCCCCCGCAAGCCGATGCACAAACCGTGAGTTTAGAAGTGAGATGAATGAATCGAGGTGAAGCAAGCGGCTTGGTGAAAATATCCGCAAGTTGGTCCTTAGATGTGAGAAAACGAATCTGTAACGTCTTGTTAGCAACACGTTCGCGCACAAAGTGATAATCAATTTCCACATGCTTAGTACGTGCATGAAACATCGGATTCGAGGCTAGAAAAGTGGCACCTATGTTATCACACCAAAGAACCGGGGGAGAAGTAAGAGATACCTTGAGTTCGGCTAAAAGATACTGTAGCCAAATCAATTCCGAGCTTGTGATAGCTAGAGCTTTGTACTCGGATTCAGTGCTGGAGCGAGCAACAGTGGGTTGTTTTTTTGATCCCCAAGAAATGATGTTTGGCCCCAAATAAATGCAAAAACCAGAGGTAGATTTGCGATCATCGAGTGAACCCGCCCAATCCGCATCGCTATAGGCATTGAGCGAGAATTTGGGAGCCGGTTGGAGCAAAATGCCATGAGATATTGAACCCTTGAGATAGCGAAGAATGCGTTTAACCGCTGCCCAATGAATGGTGGTGGGAGAATGCATGAATTGTGATACTTTATTCACCGCAAAGGCAACGTCGGGACGCGTGAGAGTTGCATATTGAAGAGCACCTACAATAGACCTGTAGAGGTGAGGATCGTCGAAGGGATCCCCATCAAATTGAGATAGAGAAGAGTGTGGTACCATAGGAGAAGGGTAAGGATTTGAATTGTGCATTTTTGCGCGAGTGAGAACATCCTTGATGTACTTGGATTGAGAGAGATGAAGGCCATCTTTGGTCGGATTGACCTCAATTCCTAAGAAAAAGTGAAGAGGTCCGAGGTCTTTAAGTGCAAAATGTTGTTGAAGTGACCGAATTAGGGTGTGAATGATATGAAGGCTAGTCCCCGTAACGATGATGTCATCCACGTAAATGAGAGCAATAAGGGTCTCTCCACGTGTAGAGTAGATAAAGAGTGAAGGGTCATAACGGGAAGCTTGAAAACCTTGATTGAGAAGTGCCGTGCTTAAGGCATGAAACCATGCACGAGGGCTTTGTTTTAAGCCATAAATGGCCTTGGAAAGAAGACAAACGTGATCCGGTTTGAGAGAGTCAATGAAGCCCGGCGGTTGTTGCATGTACACGGTTTCTTGAATATCACCATGCAAAAATGCATTTTGTACATCAAGTTGTCGAATTGGCCAACCATGGGTGAGAGCAACAGTGAGCACAACCCGGATTGTGGTTGGACGAACTACGGGACTAAAAGTTTCGAAATAATCGATCCCCTCTTCTTGATGAAATCCTTTGGCCACGAGACGGGCTTTATATCTCTCGAGGGAACCATCCGCACGCCTTTTAATTTTAAAAACCCATTTGCAACCAACTACATTTTGAGCGGAGGTCGCTGGAACTAACACCCATGTGTGATTTGTAACGAGAGCATTGTACTCTTTGTTCATGGCATCGACCCAGTGAGAATGACCTTTTGCTTGGTTGAAGGTCTTAGGCTCAGTATTAATGTAGGTTTCGGCCAATAAAGCAACACGATCAGGAGGCAAGGTGTTATTTCGACTCCTGGTGATCATGGGATGGGTAGAAGTGGTACGGTTAGGCAGAGAAGAAACAGGTGGATTTGGAGATAAAACAGGCTGTTCTCTGTTAGAAAGCAGAGTGTTGGCGCTGTTGGAAAAATTTTGAACAGGCGTCGGATCCGCTGCAGGAGTAGAAGTACCCGCGATGGGCTTATATTTGCGGGAGTAGGTGAGAAGAGGTGTCGGATCCGGTACAATGCTGGGCTGACCCGAACTGAGGCGAGGGCCATTCAGAGAAGGCACCGAAATAATCACCGGATCCGCTGTAGTTTTGGAAGGACCCGAACTAGGACTAGAGCTGTTGGATGAATTGAGTACTGTGATGGACGGGTCAGAGGCCTGCTGCGTAGTGAAGGTGTGAGGAAGAACTTCTGTGGCCATTCGAGTGGGACCATGAAGTGATTGTCCAGCAGCCCCAACAGGTAGTTGCAACAATGGGAGCCAAGTTGATGGCTCTTGTAGTGAATCAGATGCTGGAAAGACTCCAACGTTGTTCATCTTGAATGGAAACTGTAATTCATCAAAAACAACATGCCTAGACACAAAAATTCTGTGAGAATCAAGGTGTAAACATTTGTATCCTTTTTGAGAAATGGGGTAACCAAGAAAAATACAAGGCTTGGAACGAGCTTGAAGCTTGTGATCATTGTAGGGTCGTGTGTAAGGAAAACACAAGCACCCTAAAACCCGTAAAGAAGGATAGTCGGGTACTTTATTGAAGAGGTTAAAAAAGGGGGAAGAGTTTATATTTGTAGAGGGTTGTCGATTTATCAAGAACACAACACTTGCGAAAATATCGTCCCAATAGCATTCAGGAATTGAAGCATGAGCCATAGTTGCAAGGGCAAGTTCAATTATGTGGCGATGTTTGCGCTCGGAAACTCCATTTTGTTGTGGAGTATATGGGCAAGAGGTTTGATGAAGAATTGAAGGAAAAGAACGAGTAATTGGTTTGTATTCCGTGCCACCATCCGTTCTAAGAATCTTGATTTTTTGTTGAAGCAAGTTTTCGACTTGGCTTTTGAAAGAAGAGAACACATGTACAACTTCATCTTTGGAGCGCAAAAAATAAATCCAAGTGTAGCGAGAAAAATCATCAATGAACACAATATAATAACGAAAACCGTTATTTGACATTAACGGTGCGGGACCCCACACGTCTGAATGTACAATTTCAAGAGGAAGACTAGTAGTAGAAGAACTAGATGAAAAAGGTAAACGGTGAGCTTTTGCCAAAATACAATCATGACAAAGAGACATCTTATTATTTGAACAAGGTAAACTATGGGAATGTAAAATCTTTTGTGTAGTTATTGAAGAAGGGTGGCCAAGGCGAGCATGCCACAAATCGGCCGACACACGTTCACCAAAGAAGACATGAGGAGAAGTGGCTTTTACAAGTGGTAGAATGTAGAGGCCATTAAGAAGCTTGACTTGAAGAATAACTTTGAAGGTGAGGCGGTCCTTTATGACACAAAAAAGAGAAGAAAATTCAATGAGAATTGAGTTGTCATGCAAAAGCTTTGATAGGCTTACAAGGTTTTTGGAGAAATGAGGTACAAATAGAACATCTCTTAGTACAAAAGTGTAATTGGCAAAAGTTAAATGAGAAGAGCCAATGTGACTAATCTTCATACCATTACCATTTCCAATGTGGAGAGAATCAGAACCTTCATATGGCAAGAAGTTCGAAAGATTGTTTAGATCATTTGTGACATGGTGGGTAGCCCCGGAGTCAAGGTACCATTCGGGTCCCGTAGAGTAGTTGTTAGTGTGAGCCGTGTTTGCTTGAAATGTGGAGGTCACGGGTTGCACTAAATGTGCTTGGAAAGCTGACTGAGCCTGATCTGGAAATTTCTGAAAATCAGTGCGATACCAACATAATTTGGCATTATGGCCTCTTTTAGAACAGATCTGGCAAACTATTTCACGGTGCAAATTAAACCCCTGCTCTGGTGTAGAAGCCCGATTGTAATTGGGCCGAGGATTGTAACTGGGCCTATAACCACCATAAATCGGTTTAGGGGACGGAGCCTGTAAAAGAGGAGGTCGATGTTGAATGTAACTCCGCGGGCGTGAGTTGTATCCCTTACCGAATTTCGGGTGAAAACCCTTACCCGAGTTAGGATTGGTGAAGAAAGCTGCAGAGTTTTGTAAAGAGGGAAGAGAGCTACCGCCATCGCCACTATTTTGAGATTGAAGCAAAATTTCATGCGAGAGAAGCATAGCGTGGAGATCGGAGAAGGTGAGGCTGTCTTTGGTGTTAGCAGCCACAACAAAGCTGTTGAAATCGGTGCCAAGACCACCAAGAATCTGAAGTACAAGATCATCATCACTCACTGGGGCGCCAATAAAGGCGAGTTCATCGGCTATTGAACGCATCTTCTGACAGTAATCGGAGCAATTCATGCCCCCTTTCGTTGTGGTCTGAAAAGATCGTTTGAGTTCAGACAACCTGGCGCGAGAGGTAGCGGAAAAGGTTTGTTGAAGCATCCGCCAGAGTTCGGAGGAGGTGTTACATGACACGACTTGAGCTAAGATCGATTCTGACAGAGACGATCGGAGCCAGCTCAGGATGAGCTGATCTTGCCGGAGCGAGCGGCGGGAATTGACGTGACTCTGTCCATCAACGGAGATGGTCGCAGGAGTAGGCGGTTCTTCAAGAAAGTGAAAAAGACCATGGCCGTGTAAGGCAGGTACTATCTGTGACTTCCATGCAAGAAAATTGTTGCGACTCAATTTTGTGGAGATCGGGAGATTTAAAATAACAATTGGATCGAGAGAGGAAATAGGCGACAGAGTTGAATTGGGATTAGAGGGAGGGATTAGAGTTGAATTGGAATTGAGGATTGGATCGGGATTAGCCATTTTTGGCTCTGATACCATAAAAACTTTAGATAGAGAGATAAAGATTGTATTGAATCTTGAATTTCATTAATCTTGATTGATCTTCATGTACAGTCTTGACTTCTATATATAGAGAGTGTTAACCACTAATTACATTGCTAACTAACTCCTTAACAGAATAACTAATTCTCATTCTATAGCCTAACTAACTTCTGTTATCTCTTGACTGGTGAGACTTGTGTTTGAGTCCGCTACTGTTGCTTGTCTATTAGAATCAGTATCTATTACACAAAACTGAGAAAAACAAACCTCAGCATGAAATCGTCAATATGGCATTGAAAAAGTTGGAGTCATATGTGGGCCCTGCTAGCAGTACCAGTTTACCACCCATAAGCAGACAGTATTATTTTTTTGATGTAGCATGTGAAAGGCCTAATATGTAAATATCATTAATAAAATTAAAAAAACTTTAATACAAGAAGAAGTTAAAAGAATGATACTGACAGCCTTGGTATTATTAATTGGCTCCTTGTTGGTACAGAGTTTTATGTGAAAATTTGCAGTTAAATCTATTGAACCAGTCCTCTCCAGTGTTGCATTGCCAGTGCCTTGTCAGGTTTTAGGTGAACTTTGCTCTCTTCGAGCTCAGTTGCTGGAAAAGATTTTATGCCTGTCCGATCTGCTTTAATAGAACCTAATTAATGATAATCAGGTTTATAGCTTTAGTTATTATTTTTGGTTTTACAGAGAATAAAGAGGATCTACTTGAGAAGCCAAAACAGCAAGCAGTGACTTCTTCCAACTATGTGTCTAATCTGCTACTAGACTTGAACAAATCAGATGACAGATCGAGCTCTGATATTGGCATCCTCTATTGGGACCAACACTACCCCTACCTGCTCCCTGGATGCTCCTCTCTCCTTTAGCATTTAATTAGTCTACAATAGGATAAATTCATCTAGTTTCCCAATAAAATTACACTCGTAAAAGTAAACTGGCAAAAGTATACAAACTTTAGCAACAGGAAGATGACACATTATCAATAGAAAGTAAAAATATCGAGAGAGAATATTCTCAACAATGTAAGATTACACAGCAATCCCAAGGAAAAAAGAGGCTATATACAAAAAGATCAAGGTAATAGTACTGAGAAACTAACAGGAAAGAATATGCATCCAACATAAATAGGATGATATAGGTATACATTAACGACCGACAGCAATGCTCTCCTCAGCTTCCTTATCTGCATTGAAATAATTGCTAGTATACTCGATCTCTATGTCATGGCGGGATCCTTCACTGAGCAAAGTCCATGTTTCTTCCGGACTGTTTTCTTGTCCCCATGGATGTTGTTTAAGTTGGCTGATTCGATTAAGTTCTTCGGCTATTTGCTTCATCATAGGTCGGTCTTCTCCCTTAATATTTAGACATTCTTTAGCCAGCTCAGCAACTTGCCTGATTAATTCCATGTCATCTTCATGTTTAATTTCATCATCTAGAAGATCTTCCATTTTGTTTGCTTTCATAGCAGAGAGAAAGTGAGATGAAAGACTCCTCTCTTCTTCTGGTGCATCATAATTAGTTGCACGCTTACTGGTTAGAACCTCCACAAGAACCACACCGAAGCTATACACGTCGCTCTTGTCTGTTAGTAGGGAGGTTTGCATGTATTCTGGGTCAAGGTAGCCCAATGTTCCTTGCACAAATGTTACAAGCTGAGCTTCATCTGTTGGAGCTAGTATTGATGCTCCAAAATCGGACACCTTTGATGTGTAATTTTGGTCCAAAAGAATATTTGCAGATTTCACATCTCCATGAAAAATCGGAGGAGATGCTGAAGTGTGCAAATAGGCAAGTGCTTCTGCAGATTCATGAGCAATCCTTAAACGGGTTGTGAGAGAAATCTGTGACTCTCTCTTTTTGTGATGAATATAATTATATAGAGTACCATTTGGTATAAACTCATATACTAACATTGGAACCTCCACTTCTAGGCAGCAACCTAGGAGTTTTACAATGTTCTTGTGGTTAATTTGAGAAAGAATAAGCATCTCTTTTCCAAATTCCTTTTTCTTTCTCTCATTAACTATCTTACACTTTTTGATGGCAACCGTTTGATCTCTTAACATTCCTTTATAAACAGTACCATGACCTCCATGGCCAATAATATTTCCATTGTTGAAATTATCTGTTGCTTGTTCTAATTGTTCTTTTGTGAATATAGTAAAACCAAATCCTTGGTTTGATTTAATTTTCTCCAATAGAGTCCATCCTCCATGTTGTTGAAAGTACTTCTGTTTTACTTTAGAAAGATTCCTTCTTTCCAAGATGAAGTATATTGCAAACCCCACGAAAGATAGAACGACAAAACCAATGCAACCTCCTGCAATAATTAGTACAAAGTTGCTTTAATTGTTGGTACAAACATTTGTGAAGGTTGCTCTAGTACTGTATAGTTTTACATCTCTTAGGAATATCATACTGAGTTGTAATTTTGTTTTATTTTTTTAAGTCCCCTCCTCCCACACACCCACCAAACCATGCCCACCAAACCATGCCCACACACCCACCAAACCATGCCCACACCCAAAATAAGAGGGCATGTAGAGAACTCTTCCTGGTAAGCTTTTAAGAAACTCTAGTAGTCGTAGTCGTTTCAGCACAAATATATAGTAGAAGTTTCTGCATAAATAATTGGAGCTATATCTAGTATTTGGCAGTTAAGCTTAGGTCTGGTCTAGAATTCGGCAAGAGGTGACACATCTTGTACCTGGTTTCTTGATGGCAGCTATATTTTGAAACAATTTCGACTGGTCCCCTGCGAAATTGGTGAGGAAGAGTATTGTTGAGGGAAATTTCTAGAAGAAAATTGACTAAATATATATGACAAGGTCGGCAGGGACGACAAACTAAGAGGATCAAACTTAGTGAAAGAATAAAATGGTCGTGTGCGGCATATAATATTAATGAGTGCCAATTGCCAAAGCATTGATGCTAATTGTTCCTAGCGCACCATGACCACACTATATTTGTCTGCACTGAACTAACTATATAATTGGGTTCTCCATTGAGATATGAACCATTCGTTCTTGATCGGACGGTTCAGAATTTCAGATGGTGGATTTAATGAGATTTTGTTCGCTGAAGAGGTTGATCTGATATGATACAGAAATGATTGCTCAGCGGTCGTAGACGAGCAAAAATTTTAATAGATGTTATATTATGGTACTGTTGCTGCAAGGTCTATACATATATTTTTTTCGAGTAGTGTTTTGAAATATACAGAAGACAGCTAGGAGACCAAACCGACTTAATATTTGTATTTTTTAGCAACGTACGGAAGTACGTGATATAGTTTTATTTATATTACGATAAAATTGTCAAGAAATAAGAATGATAAAAATCTTGCTGCTTTTACTCTAATTATGTACTTTAATGAACTTTGTATTGTCTTCTACTAGTAGAGTTTTTTTTTTTTTTGCTATCGTACTTGGTACATATTTTACAAGTTGTATGTGAAACAATCTTTTAGTTTTAGAGTACCATTCACTCGTTAAGTAATATATTTCTCCAATTTTTACTGCAAGCTACAGTCTCTCTCTATACTTTTTTTTTGTGTCGAAAAGTCGAGCTTCTGTTACGATTCTTACCAGCTCATTGATTGGAATAGCAACACAAAATGCAAAACAAATTGTTCTTGATTGCAAATGGAGAAGACGAAGGGGGCGATTTTTCATTGGGCGCGATCTCTGCACCTCAAATCATGTCTGCAAATTACGTAAAAAAACCCTGATACTTTTACCTTTTACCTCAAATTACCTAATCTAAACGCACGCAACCTTGCTCTCTGTTTCCCTTGTAATCATATAAATAGAACAATTTAAGAAAGTTATTAATTAATCCAGATGAAGTAATGTATGTACGTACCTATGACTAGAGGCAAGTTTAGTTCACATGGATTTTGGGTGTTGTTGCGAGTACTGCGCCAACCAAAAGGACAAGAGCACCGGTATTGTCCCGGGAGATTCTGGCACTTGCTTGGTTTGGAGCACGGATTTTGGGTAGCACATTCATCAATGTCTACACAAATATAATTAGTCTAATTAAGATACTACATATATATGGTATCAAATTGATGGGGGGGGAGAGAGAGAGAGAGATCTAGAGAGACCTTGGCAGCCTCCTTGAAGGTAAGGATTGCCTTCATAACCCTTAGAGCAGTTGCAGATATATCCTCCATTGCCCGAGTTCAAACAATCACTGTGATCGCTTTTGCATGCGTAGGAGGATTGGTTAGTCTGTGCATGTTTGCATGTTATGTTTCCTAAGGTCCAATCAAATACAACTGGCATACGTTGGTTGATTAGCTCGTCGGTGGTGATGTAATTGGTGTTGAACGAGCCGGTGTCCTCCGTCACCATGGCATAGCTGCAGCGACTGAAATTATACACTTTGGAGTTGTTGAAACTATCATCCCAAAAAATATAGAAATAGTTTGTTGCCATGGGGATTTCTGTCCGGCAACAACCAATTCCCGAGCAGGATGGTCCATACTTGTTCAGGCTATCTCGGCTGTTGCACGTAGAAAGACACCCTACTGGAAGATCATTGTTAAAGTCAAGGTGAAGATAGGCAACTGTATTGCACCCAGTGACTATAAATTTGTTTCTCTCTTTGTTGAGCCAGAATGGATTATCCAGAGATTCGATCTCCCAATATGGACCATTAATCTCGAGGTCTCTAGTGATGTTGTAGCAATGGTAAGTTACAGGTAGGTTAAGACGTGCCTGGCCATGGGGGATACTTATATTCAGAACTGTATAGAAATTCATCGCCTTCAGGTAAGGAATCTGTGTACCGTCACCGGTTGTGTTGCAGGAGATCTCGAACTCGCTAGAAATGGAACAATTCGGGCCAATACCGAAGGGATAAGGAATGAGAATTCCACCGCAGCTCTCTGGGCATCCCGGCAGAGAGATGTTCGCAGCAGATTCAACACTTTTCGACGGCAAGAGGAGCAGTATAATTATTATTATTGTCATCGGGCTGTCTGCTGCTGTGCTGTGTGAACGGTGTTTAATTAACTTCTTTAATTTGGAATTTCAAGATATATAGTCTCGATGACTTCTTTTGCTAGTTTGTTTCTATTCTATAGCCTTCGCTGTATTTAAAGTCTAAAGAGGAGGGACGACTTGGGAATGAGCCAATGACTAAATGATTTTCTTGACAACTGATAATACATAAACAGTATTGATCAATAATGTCCTAGCTAGATCTGCACGCGTAAGAGTGCAGTGTCTATTTTCTCAAACATGTTACATACCGGCTACCTAATCATCAATAGAATAGTTTTTTCAATTCCTTTTATATATAAAAACAGGGGTGCATAATGCATAATGTAGTTTCTCAAACAAAGTGACCTATGGTAATTAATGTTCCTCCTTTTTATTTTGTTCCTTTTTGGCCGAACTGTTTCTTACCAGACGTTTGAAGTGATTTGATATGAGAGTAACTCGGTAGCGATACTTTTATTATTCATTTATCTGATTCATATTATATTTGATAAAAAGTGTACGGATGATTTTTCCGTTAACTTCATATTATATTTGATAAAAAGTGTACGGATTATTTTTTTACGTTAACTTCATATTATATTTGTTAAAAAGTGTATGGATGATTTTTTTTCGTTAACTTCTTTAATATGTGTAAGAGTATTTTTTTTCATTAAGTAGATAGATAAAGTTAGCTAAAAAATAACTTATGTTATTTTTAATATATTTATCTCATATAATATTTTATTCTATATTAGTTGTCTCAGAGTTATGTGAGTTAATTATTATGAATTATGATTATTATCTTTCCCAAATTTCATTATTGGGTAAACTATAATGTTTGAATAATGTTTAGTAGAGTAATTCTTAAAATATAATTTAAAATTTTATTTTAGACAATATATTATTTTTCTTTTAATATGTTTTATTTTTTAGTTAAAAGATTTGACAATCGATGCTTATATTTTTTAATTTATTTATTTTGAAATGACTCAAGTTGTAATTGATTACATAATTATATTTTGATTTTAGACTAATAAAATAGAGATGTATTTTTATGAAAATAATGAGTTTAGATCTTTTTATAAATAATAATAAATAAATTAATATATTAATATTACATTAGCATCTGTGACTGTTTTGTTATCAGTTTATTTTAATAGATAGTGTTAAGATACGAGGATATAGGTAAGTCTAGTTTGAATGGATAAGAATAAGATATAAATAAAAATAATTTCAAAAATAAATATGATAATTAAAATATTTTCACCGATCCGTACCCATTACACCCCTAATCGATAGTCAATAAAATCTTTGCGATTCGAATAGACTTCGACAGCAATTAACACAGTGGGCTCCAAGAGAAAATTCGCTTTCAACGATTTTAGTAGTTATTGGGATTTTATGTGGACTATTTAGGGTACATATTTATAGTAATAGTTTAAACTCTATTTTTTTGACATAATATAAAACTTAATTAACAACCTACTTATTATCGTTTTAATAGACCAAAACTCCATGGTGTTTTTTTTACATTAAAGAATAATGATCAGTAAATCAACTTATTGACGAGCTCTAAATTTTTAGTAATTTTTTAAGACATAATTTAATTTAGAATTATTAATATGTCATATTATTTTAGGTATAAAGAACAATAACTGGAGATGATGTATTAAGTGCTAGCTATTTGATCTTTTTTTTTCCAAAAAAAATGCTCAGAAATTTATGATCACTTAATCATAATGATATAATAATAATAGTTAATTAAAACAGAACCACCATCATCAATTTATATTATTTATTTATTTATTTTTGCATCGTCATCAACATCATTATGTAATATAAACATAACAAGTATTTATTCTAAAAAGTAGGGAAACCTAAACAATGTTGCGTACATGAAATATTATCAACTTTCCACTTCGAGATGCTTTTTAATTTATTATTTTCTTGGTAATAAAAAAACTTTGTTTTCACCTCTTTCCTTAAAGTATTTAATGATCTCACAAATTCAATGATCGGCTGAAATTTCAAATTGACAACCAAATTGTGCTCTTCTGGGCATCAGATATTCAGACGATCTTTATCCGATGTGGTTCATCTTAATTTTACCGTTTTTATTATTACAGTTTTGGCAATAAATTTATTATGTTATTAATAGCATATTCATAGAATAATCAAGTGTTCCCCTTTTTGCAAATTTTGGAGGCCCGCCCACACAATTTTGTTCAAAATCTCCATTATTATAACAAATGGTCTCCACTATTTTCTTTTAAATCTCTCATTCCTCACGAGTAGTAAAGAAAATAAATACTATCTTCAAAATATGTAAATAAAGTTCAACTTAGTTTAATTTAAATACCTGAGTAAATAAATTTTAGATTCCATCAATTTTGGTTTTTAAAAATAAATTCCTCTTATATTTTAATACCTGCAGCTGTCAAGTATAACTATCTCCATATTGTGATCGAGATCGCAGATTTATCAATCACCGTGGATAGAAACACAAATTTCAAGGATTAAATTGACAATTTTGTCAAACAATTTTTCAAATAAATTTAAAACCATCCTCGAAATAGAAAAAAGTTATTGACATTTTTATAGATATTCTTCGAAATTTGATGTAATTAGGTTATTATTTTATATTTCATGAAAGGGAATTAAAATTATACAAAATTTAAAACGTGATTTAATGATTTTTTTATTGGGTATGAAAAGCCGAGAATGCATGAATGATTTTCTTTTTAAATATTGACATTTGCACGAATACAATTTTATTACAGTGTAATCAGTTCTTCTTTTGATTTAATATAAAGAAAATTCTTCTTTTTTTCAATAAAAATCAGACATTAGACTTTAGACTTTGACATTAGACTTGGACTTTTCACCTTGTCCATAAAAAGATGAAAAGATACATCAAAAAGAAGTTGAGAACGTTTCCTCTCTACGGTGCCATTCGGTACCTTTTTTTTTAGGGTAAATCGGTACTCGGTAGACTCTTCCAATTTCCAAGCCAGTAAATCATGAATCCATATCAAATGCCGCGCCGCGCGGTAACTTTACAGCGAAGAATGAACACCATCTGATTTCATCTTTCATCAATCTCAAGGCATCTCTCTGAAAATCCTATGGTTGTAAGCCGCGCTGCAAAGGACTAGGACTCGTCCTTCATGTGCCAAAAGGCGTCGCGATCGACGTATACATCCTTTTTATATGTTTTCTTTTGTGTTTTCACTTTTTTTTTCTTTCCAATGGCGTGGTATGACGTGCAGCATGACCGACTGACGGTGATATTTACGAAAAGTTCTTCAAAATTGGTGAAGTATGAATTTCCACGTAAATCCAACGGTATCCATCCTGCGCTGATTCATCTAATGTAGTTGTTTTTGGCGGTGGTTCAATTTTTAGAGTAGTATATAAAAAATAATATATTCTGAAATTTATGGAAATCTCTTGGCTTAAAAAAGGACCTGAAGGCTGAAAGTGAAAGGCCAATTGCAATCCAATCGTACGTCCCTATTTATGGCGCACCTGATTTAGAGACAAAAATTAATCAGCAGATTTGTGTAACACTCTTTTTTTAACTTTTTCAGTAGTGAGTAGTGTTGTATTCTGTGTGGTCATATACAGTGATATTTTTTTAATAACAGTTTACAATACATGCATCTTTAGTAATCCAAATAAAGATGTTATTTTAAGGTTGTCCAAATAAAGATGTTATTTTATGTCATACTTTAAAAATATGTAACATACTAGAAAATCTATATATTTTAATCCGAGTTAGCTACACTTCAGTTTTTGCCTCATAAGTGGACTTTCAAGGATCATATAACATAAAATTGATTTCATCATATCACCCAAATTGCATTGCTGTTTTTAATGTCTTATTATAGTCTCTTTCAAAAGCAAACAAATTTAATCTAAATGCGTAAAATACTGTAAAAACCAACAATGCACCTGTTTCTACCTTCAAAATTTCGCATTTCAAGTGAGACATTAATGCTAATTGAAGCAATCAACAACCATCCATCAAAATGCATGCACTGATCTCAATGGAATCCAATGACAGAGAGGCCACAGTCCACGTAGCCACTCTATCCTCCGCTGCTGCTTACAACTCTTTATATATACATACAATATAAATATAACATTTAAAAAGATTATCTAGCAAAAGCCGACAAAAAATAAGTTTACAGTGGTACTAGGATGTTATTTTTGATATTGGGGGCAAAAAAAAAATTCCACAGAGATCAAATTTAAAATTTTCTTCAATATAAATATATTTTTATATTTTTTCTGAAAATATATAATTACAAAGTTACTTTTGAAATTTTTTTTTGTCCCGCCAGAATGTGGCTCCGGCCCTGAATACCGGAATCAAGTCAGCTGGCTGTTAGACTGCAGAATTAGTTACAAGGGTACAAGCAAGGTTTTCAATAGAATAGCTTATTTTAAGAACTTCTAACTTTTTTTTAGATAATAATTCTGCTTTCAAATCTATGTCCCGAAAGCAACATTATAGATTCATGGTAATGAGTCATCTGCATCAAAAATTCGATCGCCTTTTGTTGGAAATGGCCGTTCATTTATTTTTATTAAAAGTATGAGGAGTAAAACTAATATGTTCTTAAAAGTACGGAGCTCCTCCGTGATTCTAACTCAAAAAATATATTAAATAATTTTCAAAATTTGATTTATCATTCTCATTAAATTCTTCATATTTAATGTTTGAACACCTCAAATTTTTGAACACTCCAAATTTTTATACCCTATAAATTTCAATATGAAAAATTTAATAAAAATAATAAATTAAAATTTAAAAATTATTTAATATATATTTTAGAGAAAATTAGATAGTAGTCCTAAAAACATCTTAGTTTTACTCAAAGTATAAGATATATTATTGCCAAAATTTTCAAAGATCTCGCAGTGCAAACGAGCCCAAACAACCCTTACTTGTTTCACAGTCCAAGAGGCCCATATAAACTAGCAAGGTTTTACAAAACCCCCCAAACCCCATTGCTGGCGCATCCCTATTTGGCTATTTCCGTCTCTTCCATCGTCCTAGCGTGTGCATAAATCCCTGAAGGTAAGTTTCGATTTTTGGAAATTGTTATACTTTTTCTTAATGCTGCCATTTTTTTTATCATGATCGGAAATTGGGCGCCGTTTGTTTCTCGCGTGGTTTGATTGTAATTTTATGCGGGCCTAGTGTTGTATACAAGGTGTTTGTGCAAATGTCTATACGAAAAATTTAGACTGCTGCTGTATTTAATTTTGCACGCATGCTTAACGTGCCTAGATAATAGTTCAAGTTGAGGAAATGATGAAGTTAGTACTCCTTTTCTTGCTTATTTACCCCCGTACAAGAGAAGCTTCATGCTTAGTTTCTTTATCCTTCTTTTTTTTTTTAAAAAAAAGTTATTCTTTTTCTTTCTTTTATTTGTGTGCCGGGGTGGGGGGATGGATGCAACTATCGATCTTTTATGTACCCTCATTTTAGCCTTTTCATAGTTTCATACTGAAAGGAGACGATGAAAGCACAATAATACTGTGGTTTTCCTTAGCACTGTGCCTAACATGTTTGTAGGAGTCCAAATGAAGGTGGGTCTAATCATGTGAGAAATAAGCAAAAGATTTGTTTAAATGGAGTTTTCTGAGAAATTGTTGTAGTATCATCTTAAATTCGTATTTGATTACTATATTGTATTTCATATTCTTCAGTATTTTGTGCATCTCTGATTACAGAGTGCCCCATTGTGGATGCTTGCATAGTTGCATATATAGTGTAATTTGTATTTGTGTTCTAAGATTTCATCTTGCTTGTCATGCAATTTTCTTGTTTCTAACCTCCTTTTGGTGTGTAACTATCCTTGTTGTAGATTGAATATGGGTTTGCTGAGAGCTGGGTTTCTGAAGGGCTGGAAAAGGATTGTAGCACAAAGAAATTCACTAGGTGGTTCATTTTTCTATTCTCAGGAGATGTTAATTCAGCTTTTTCTTTTTTCAGTTTTTCTTACTCATTTTAGATACTTAGTATGACAAATATACCATCTGATATTATGACAAAAGGAAGCAGTACCAATTTTTTATTTAGTTAATACAGTCAGCAGGTTTTTGAGCTAACTGATTATGTCTTTTATGCAGACCTCAGTAGAAGATCACTCACGTGTAGTTACTCCACCTCATCATTCAATGAGTTCCCAGAGCTGAATAACATAGATGATGATCAAACTACAGATACAAAAAGAGGTAGAGATATTGGGCCTGGAAATGTTGACCCCAAAAGGGGTTGGGAATTTAGAGGCGTTCATAAGGTAGAAGTTCTAAATTAAAATCTGTTCGAATCTCTTTTTGGATCCAATGCAAAGTTTTAAACCTGCTGTTGAGAGTAGCATGTCTAACCAGGCCTCAAGTGATGGTAATTGGTATACTTTTCTTCTGTGTGCTTGCTGGAGAGTACTGATTAGGTGTGTGTGTGTGTGTGCCAAGCCATGTCTCTTCACGCTTTTGTTTATTTTTTCTTTAATTTGGTGTTGCCTTTCAAGTACCAGAACCAGCCCACCTGCATGTACAAAACTGAGGTTCTGTCTGTATCTTGCATCACTAGGTTGACAAATTTCAGTGTAATGTTTTATTAAGGCATTTCTTTGTGGAAAAGTTGGGGAGCCACCAGTGCAGAAAATACTAAGGGATGGACACACAGTGACAATATTAACTGTGGGTACTGGCGGATTGTTCGATCAGAGAATTGTAGGAGGCAATGATGTGCCTAGGCCAGCACAGTGGCATCGTGTTACGATACACAATGAAGGTTTAGGAAACTACGCTGTTCGTCAGTTGGTGAAGGAGTATGTTTCATGCATTTCCCCATCTAATTGTTTTATTGATATGTTTCAGATTTTGGAGTTCTATTTTTCTTATAAAAGACCAGACAAGTTGCCAAAAGCTTGGAGACATTATCACTCTGATTGTTAGCATACACTTATGGATCTTTTGTTTTACAATGGTTTTACTTAAATTCT
Organism: Schoenoplectus tabernaemontani; assembly: GCA_037127355.1. Taxonomy (NCBI): domain Eukaryota; kingdom Viridiplantae; phylum Streptophyta; class Magnoliopsida; order Poales; family Cyperaceae; genus Schoenoplectus; species Schoenoplectus tabernaemontani. The sequence goes on along the minus strand of CM073754.1, from coordinate 12,751,630 downwards.
GGAACAAGGATGAATTGTACATCTTCCTTGTTGATTCAATTTGAAGAGGGAATTAAATATTGCTGAATCATTGATTCTAAATAAAATGAGGAATCTAAAACTTCCAAATTATCTTTCAAAACAAGATAATTGACACCATATATGCTTGCTTTATTAAATGAGATGAGCATTGCGAATACAGTTAAAACTGGAAATACTTTCTGTAAGTATTCTTTTTAGAAATTTTTTTGTGTCATGCAGTTCTCCAGTTTTTGTTGAGGGTGATATAGAGACTAGGGTATATAATGATAATATTACCGGACAGGTCAGACACATACCTGAAATTACCGTGAGGCGTGAAGGTACATTTAATTCTCTCTCTCTCTCTCTTTGTAAAAATGGTATGGAGTTAAAACTAATGCATCACCTCTAGAATGTGCTCCTTTTCAACAACATTTTATTTTTTCATACAAAAAGTAATATGAAAGAAGTCCAAATAATGTGTTTTGGATCTGTTAAATGTGTAGGCAAAATTCGGTTGATAAAATCAGGAAATGGTGCTTCAAATTTATCATTGGATGAGCTGAGTAAGCACTATCTCATTTGTTTTGTATTTCTTATTATCTATCTCCATGCTTAATATTTTTCTCAAAATTTGTTGGCAAGGTAGTAGTTGAAATGTAACTACTGGTTTTCTCGGATATTTGGCTCTATGTTTTTTACATGCAGCCAGGTCGAGAGCCCTGATAGTTACTTTATGGCTCTATTGGCAATGTGGGACATTACAAACAGATTTTCTAATTTATGACAATCTGGCCCCAATAATGTCAAGCTCTTTATTTTTCCTGTCTACCGACTTACTGTTTTTTTCAAATTCACATAAAGCTTATAATTTGTCTCGCCTGACATTCCTGTGGTTCTATCAATACATTTACTTGTACATTCCGCAATGGCATCAACTGGTATCATTCTCAAAGAACAGCTGAGGTAGCAGGGTGTATCTGAAAACCTGATTGAAATCTAGTTTCCTTTTGTTATTTATTATAATATTATTATACTTCTTATAGAAGCCACCACTTCAAAAAAAATTGTGATAGCAAGCACTGTGGACTGGCTATTGTTTGTGTGATTACTAGTTTTCCGATTTCTCTGATACTAATTCCTTTTTTATCACTGATTCCATGTTTCAGGGGAGGGATTGCTCTAATCTTTTGTCACCTGTTGTTCGGTCCTCGTGGTAATAATTAGTACCTCCCTCGGGTTTTGTTGAAACCCTTATGGTTTTACTATGTAGTTAGGAGAGAGTATTTGGTAGCTTGTGAGACTGGTTAAAAATCACAATTACTTTGCATCATTTTCTTTTTATGCATTTAAATGTTGACTACAATTATCAGTGGCTTAGCTTGGCTTGGACCTTTTGAATTGAGCCCAGTCATCTAAGGTCTTGAGTTTTTATTCTCGGACAATTGCATTTGTGAGGTTTGGAGTAAGAACACGTTCTATTCGAGAATAATTTTTTAAAATATAAATAATTCCGATATAATGAGTATAACTCAGAAGAAAATCGGAATGGTTTGTTATTATAAAAAATGTTCATATTTCTATAATAGGAACTGAAAAAGATCCGATTAACAAGGAAAAAGTGTTTTGTTTATGTATTGCAGTCTTATTATTGTGGTAGTCGGTTAGCTATCTAAGTAGTTTATATTATAACCTCAAGCTTAATATGGTATATATTGCATATTGTTCTGTTATAATCACTGAGAAATCCGGCTTGCAGCTCACATTCCTAGCTAGCATTCCCTCCGTTAAAAGTCTAAAACGAAACAGCACAAAGAAACACGTAAAAGGGCATGTTTAATTGAGGAATAAATGAAAAATATTTTTTTTAGAGCATGTTCAATAAAATTTTTTTATGTGTCATTGTTTATTTTATTTTTTATGTCAGCATTGAAGAGGCAATTAACTAAATTTTAATTGTCACGTCATATTAGAAACTCAGTATTGGAGATCATTTTTACCAAATTTGTTTCTTTTTATTTTTTATTTTCGCTAACTGATTTGGTATAAATAAAATTTAGAGATGAGTTCTGTATTGGAGAGTGCTAACAGTAATTGACAACTTCTCTAATCCAACGGCTTGGTGTAAATAAAAAATTTAAAAACAATTGCTGTATTGAAGATGTTCTTATACCCATTTAAGTAGCCAAACACAAATAATAATTGAAGACAGAGGAATAATGAACTGTGACTCTATAATTTAAGAGTCTCTCATTAATTTAAGGAGTCTAGAGAGACTCTTAAGTTATTCCTCTAAGTTATTGCTCTACGGGACTCACAATTTATATTAATGATGTTGATGATGATGATGATGATGATTGTTATAATTATTTTTTGAGATTGTATTGTCTTTTTTGGGTCACTGCAATGTCTATTGTATAGACAAGAATGAAGTACAATAAGAAAGTAGTAATGTAAAATCTCTAATTAATATAAAATCTCTATAGAATATTATCTGATATACTCGATATCTCTAACAGATCTCCTCTCAATAATTATTATTAAAATATCATTTCTTTAATAATATTATTATAATATTGTACTGTAATAGTCTTAATTATTATAATAGGAATTATTAATATTATGATGTTATTAGCATTATTATTAAAAAATATGATTATTAATTTTATTTTTTTAAAATAATATAATAAATTGACAATATCATCATCATAAAATTTATTATGATAATTAATTAATTTAAATTATTATTATGATTATTAACTTTATTATATTCTTGTTATAATTATATCATTATTGTTATCAATTTATTATTATTATTTTTTCTGCACTATTATAATAATAAGAGAATTATTAACAACAACAAATAATAATAATAGTTACAACAATAAAAATAATATTTTTTATTATTTTTATTATAATATGTTGCGAAAACATCATCCTCACCATCATAACATTTACTTTGGTTGAATTATTGATAATATTTTATATTTTGTTTAATGTAATGACATAATTGCTCTTTTTATTCTCCTATTTTCTCAACCAAACAAAAATAATTTATGATGACATAATTTTATATAAATAATTATATTTTCTTAACTTTATTCTCCAACTAAACATGAATAACAAGGCTAAATCAGAAGTCTTAAACAAACCGATTTGATAAATGATTCATCAGAACAAGAGTGAACCTCAATCACGGTTGTTCACTATATTCATATTAGAGGTGGTAAAAAAATTCATGACTAGTTCAAGATCGGCTCGAATTTAGCTCGTTCATTAGTGAATCAAGCCACTAATAAACTAACTCGTTAAGCTTGTTAAGTTAATGAACGAGTTTGAATTTGGCCTAACTGGATTCACTAAGCTCATTTGGCTCATTAAACTATTAATGATATGTATGAAATATTTATAAAATGTATTTTCATTTGTTAATTTTTATATAAATTTTAGTATAATTTTTTATTAAATATTATTAATTATTAAATGAGTTGTTAACAAAACACTTTAGTTTGCTCAACACGACTCGTTAAGTTAATAAGATAAATATGAAGTTAGCTCAGCTCAAGTCATCTCATTTAAGTAATTCATATTTAATTTTTATAATCCAAAAATAATATTCTCTGAAAGATCACATTTTGATTCGATTTAAAATTCAGATAAAATCTTTTATCAACAATTAGAAAATATATTGTCTAAATTTCCATCTTTACTAAAAAAATAATTGTGATCCTTAATAACTATATCAACTCATGCAACAAGATGAGAATTGAGAAATCATAAATGATACTACAGGCAAATTTCCCTTGCTGTCTGTACACTGTGCCACAGCATGGGTCCAACTAAGACCTCCCGATTACAATGCAACTTTGTCGCGAATTCAGAAAAAAATAGGATAGATACTACCAACCTTCGCCTCATCACAATCTGGTCCCCTCCACCACCACTCCACCTGTGCGCTTCATGCGAGACGTGGCGAAGCTCTTCCACACGCGTCCTGTTTAGAGAACCTGCATGCGCGCAGTGCGCACCATCCAGACGGTCAGATCTAAATTATTTCTGATCTTCTGTGACTAACCGTACGAATATATCTAGTACTGCAGCTGCTGACAAGCTTCGGATGCAGGGATAATTATCGGATTATATCGGTTCAAACATATTAACTAATCGGATATTAAATAAAAAATTAATAATTTAATATATATTTTTACTTAATAAAAAAATATTAAAATAATAATATTTTATATATTAAAAATAACAACAAAATAAAGATCAAAATAATAAATAATCAAGTTGATTCTATGAAATTTATATTTTGATATTTTTCCATAATTATTTTATTATGTATGATATTAAATATTTTTTTCTCAATAAAAATAATCAGACAATTTAGAGAGGGCAATAATTTTTTTAAAGAGTACAAATTATCAAAAATATTATCGAAAAATACTTTTTTTCAAATTCTAGAGAAACAGTGCCCCAAACCACATGGATCCGCCCCGATTTTATCTGAGAACGCAGCTTTTTCGCCGCAGGTAAGTTTGTGTGAAGGGTACAGAGAATCCGGGTATGCTGTGAAGGAAAGGGGACTCGGCGAAACGGGCCTGGATTGTCACGTGACAGCACTTATGGACCGTAGTTGCCAAGTTCCAAGCCTGTTCGGCTTTATTCTCGTCAATGCAATATCTGATTTCTGCATGAATTGCTACTTCGTTGCCTGCCACGTCGTCTGTGTTCTATCTTCTCACAGGTAGCTGCTGGGTTCACTTGTGGCGCCCTTCTGTAAAGTCATCATGGGTACATTATCTAATTCGATCATAGCTGTCATAGAATACCAAACAACTGCATTTGTAATCTGACATATACTTTTGGTTATTTTGATGTTATATTTTCATAATATGCATATATAAATTTAATACATTTACTTTTGCCTAATTTGGCTTTTCATTTCTCTATTTTTTTTTATGTGGAGAGTTTATTGATGGAATGGTAATTATGATGAATCAATGATAAGAAGAATATTCCTATAAAGATAAAAATATCAAAACAGTTGAAATATATTATCAAAGTGCACAAATTGAGCTAAAACACATTACTGGAAGAAGCAATTGTGAGATTAAGACGTGATCATAAATCATTCAATTATTAGATATATTAATAAGACAAAAAAAACATACAATTATGAAAGTATAACATTATCTTAACTCTTTGAATATATTTGAAGAGCTTTCAGTTCATTAATTGATTTTCAAAAAAAAAATCTTTAAAAAGTTATAAGTAAAGTTTGAACCGAAAAATATGCATATATATAGTCAAATTATGTAACTCGATAAAGTTTCCAAGTTTAAAATTGGTCTAGCTTAATGTTAAATGAAAAAGTACTTGTTTCGCATGACAAATCAAAACTTGAACTCCAAAATATTTAGAAAATTTTAAATAATTAGTTCATTTAGTATTCATTTTGGAATGCAGAATATCTGTTCATTCTAGTTAATTACGAATAAAATGACAATTAAACCAGGATGATCCGAACTCGATACATGCATGGCTATACAACAATTAATATGCCTCACCGTTTAACATTTTCAATTTGATTCTAGATAATTTGGAGAATTCATCTGTTCCATGATCCATCTATTCTCACACTATAAATACGGGACGACAACACTCTCCCTTCATCCCTTCAATTAATATAATCAATAGCTCTTCATCAATCTGAACAGTGTAAATTAAACATGACGTCAAAACTCAAAACCCTCTTACCTCTTCTCCTCCTATCACTCCTCTATCTATCCATTCTCTGTACCATCTCCGAAGCCAAAGAGGATCCCCAGCTGAGAGAATGTAGGCGTGCATGCTCGCAGAAACCTCGTCAACAGCGTGAGCACTGCGAGCAACGGTGCTGGGAGAAGTACCAAGAGAAGGGGCGTGAGAGTGAGCGTGAAAGAGAGGGGGAGCTGGTAGACAACCCCAAGGGGGATGCAGAGAAGCGGTACGGGCAGTGTCGCAGGCAATGCGAAGAGACTGAGAAGTATGGTGGAAAGCAGTACAAGCAGTGTGAGCAACGCTGTCAGCAACGCTACGAGCAAGAGAAAGAAAAAAGCCAGGAGCAGGAGAGAGAAAAGGGCCAGGATAAAGAGATTGACCCACAAGAAAAGATACGCCGGTGCAAGGAGGAGTGCAGAAAGGAGCATGGCAAGAGGCAGGCCAGGCAGGAGTGCGAACAGTGGTGCGAAGAGAGCGAACAAAGGCATGGGCGTGGAGATAGAGATATAAACCCTAGGAGAGAAGAGGAGGAGGAAGAAGAGAGGGAGGAGAGAGGAGGACAGAACCCTTATGTGTTCAAGCGTGAGCACTTTAAGCAGAAATTGAGAACCGAGCATGGAAATGTAAGAGTGTTGAAGAACTTCTTGAAACAATCCAAGCTCTTGCTAGGCATCGCGAACTACCGCATTGCGGTGGTCGAGCTCAACCCGCGCACCTTCCTCCTCCCAAATCATTGGGATGCTGACGACATATGCTATGTTATCAAAGGTATTAACTAATTTTCGTTCTTCATGCACGGGCTTTGATTATATTCATCATCAATTAATGTTATCTCATTATTTAATTGTTTTTGACTGCAGGAAGAGGTACAGTGAGCGTGCTTAAGAAAGAAGAGAAGCAATCGCACCAGATCAGGCAAGGTGATATAATGAAAATTGATGCCGGTTCTGTCGTTTATGTGATCAATAGTGATAGCCGAGAGAAGCTAATTATCGCTAAGCTCGTCAACCCTATCTCTACTCCTGGCAAATTTGAGGTAGATGAGAACTTTCGCCATATCCATGGGTTGATTACATTAATTGACTGTAGTTCACTCAATTTCAACAGCCCTAAGTTTATTTCCTTTGAAACAGAATGTTATATATTGAACTTCTTGACAAGAAATTAATTTATTAATTATTAATTGTAATACTGATCGTTATTTTTCATTCAAATTAATTAATTATAGGCCTTCTTTGGCGCTGGAGGGGAGAACCCAGAATCCTTCTACCGGGCATTCAGCGATGAAGTCCTCGAAGCTGCTTTCAATGTATGTATAATATTCGACATCGCACATTACTTTGTCAAAACAATTGTTTAGATTTTAATCACATCATATATTGGTTTGTTAATTGTTAACAGACCCAGAGGGAAAAGATTGAGAGGGTCTTTGGAAAGCAAAGGAGAGGCCCAATAGTCCGAGCAAGTGAAGAACAGATCCGCGCCATGACCCGGAAAAGCGAAGGGAGCCATCTTTGGCCTTTCGGTGAGGGAGGTCGAACTGGCGAATCAAAGGGGACCTATAACCTACTTGACAAACGACCAACTTTCTCCAATCAATTTGGTGAGTTGTATGAGGCTGATTCGAATGACTGGCGCCAGCTTGGAGATCTTGATGTGAAGGTCTCCCTTGCCAACATCACCAGCGTATGTTTCTCCTAATTGCTATTTGTTCCTAGTTCTTAATTAGTACTTCTTACAGTGAAATTGTAAACTATAACAAATCAAAGATTAATTTTATCAATTTTCATTACCAAAAATAATTGATGTATTTGCAATTTGCTTGTGTCGGATTTGTGATCTTCTCTCAAACAAAAGGGATCAATGACAGCACCAGCATACAACTCGCGGTCAACTACGATAGCTGTTGTAGTGGAAGGGCAGGGGAAGGTGGAGATAATCTGCCCGCACTTGGGGAAGGAATCTGAGAGTTCTAGGAGGAGCCAGCGCCGGGATAGGTATGAAGAGGAGGAAGAGGAAGAACAGGGCCAACACAGTCAGCAAGGACAACGGTATCAGAGGATCCGGTCTAACCTGTCTCAAGGCACCGTCTTCGTTGTACCGGCAGGTCATCCGACCGTGGCTATAGCCTCCAGGAATGATAACCTCCAGATCATGTGCTTTGAGATCCGTAGTGAGAAGAATGAGAGGGTTTTCCTTGCAGGTAAAGATATCACGTTTATTTGGTTATGCTAATTAATTATTCTGGCAGTTACTCTTATTAGCTGTTAAATGCTGCAATCCTGGTCATTTATGGGGCCGTAAACTGTTTTCATTAAGCCCGTTGACAGCACCAAATTTAGCAGCAGCTCAATGGTTTTATTTTTACTGGTACGTGTACAGGGAGAAACAATGTTCTGAGGAAGATGGAGAGAGAGGCAAAGGAGCTGTCCTTTGACACCTCAGCAAAGGAGGTGGATGAGTTGTTCAACTCCCAACGTGAGCAAGCATTCCTGCCTGGTCCCGAGAGCCGCAAGCAGCCAGCGTGGCAGGGGTGAGCGCGGTCGCAGCAGTGAGTTCATCGAGTCCATCTTGGAGGCAACTGTGGGGATGTGAGAGACTACTTGGTACTAGCCTCCACTGTTTTGTGTTTTTTGTGAGGTTGAAGAAGGGGGGTATATATATGCAAATAGAAGAGTAACTAATAAGTGAAGAGTTAAGAGGGAGCTTGTATGATGTATGTAGTAGCTCTTTAAGCAAGTACTAATGAAATAAGTAAAGCTCAAGCCGTGCGGCTACTTTTTTGCTGATTTTGTGTGCAACCTATTGATTTTTCCCTGGCGCGCTTAGAGCTAAGGTCTCAACTGAGAAATCCTTGCAAAGAGTAAATGCATATGCATTTATGCAAATAAGAAATAACACAATGGCTTACATGTTGTTAATATATTGAAGTAATCTAAATCTGGGTGGAAATTAATGGAAGCACTTATTTAAAACGATGAACTTTTTGACGCGATAATTAGCATGTGATGTCTTCAATACAAGAATTATTATTTTTTCTCAGAGAAAAAAATCTCAATTAGCACATGATCATATGGCCTGCGCTAATAAATTTCAGATTCTCTCTCTATCACTTGTCGGGTTCATATTCTCAGAAAACTTTTATTGGGAAAAAATATTCTGGGTGTCAAGAATAAGAAGCCAGGGCTAGCAAAATAGTAATAAAGAAGAAACCAAATCCACGAACTCCACGGGTGATGGAAATAATACCATTTTACGGGCAGTAGCACGAACAAAATTACTTTTTTGTGAGATGTGCATTTTCTTTCCATAATTTTTATCTTTCGGAAATAAATACGAGGGCAAGAAGTTTAACATCAAAGTGATTTGAAACTCAAGTCCAATTTCATAATCGAAGAATTTCTATTCATGAAATTAATGTATTTTTTTTTTTTTACTTTAGGCACTGCTTATAAAATTAAACAAAATCAACCTTTTTAAAGTTATCCCTTAAAAAGAGTACGCGCTGCGCACAGAAGTAAAGTGGCCTTATAAAAATCCCCACGCCATCATCGCTCGCACTAATTAATTAATTAATCTATCAATATATTAGACAACAAAGGACACCTTCCTCTCATTCACTCCTCCACACACAAAAGCGAATTTCCCAAGTTAGAGGAAGAGCGACAGCACAAAAATGGGTTCAATTCCATGTGAGAAGCCTCATGCTGTATGCATTCCATATCCAGCACAAGGCCATGTAACACCTATGATAAAACTAGCCAAGCTTCTTCATTCCTGCTATGATTTTCACATAACCTTTGTGAACACACTACAATCACCGTCGGCTTCTCAACTCGGGTGCGCTGTCATCGTATATGATTGTACCTAATTTTTGTTTTGAGTCGATACCTGATGGTCTCCCGGTCCCGCCAGCGGGCTTTGAGGATGCTACACAGGTATTGTAAAATCATTTTTCATGACATAATATAGTATATTTCCCTTTTAATTAAAACGGAATTAGCTGGGGATTTATAACCATTTTTTCATAAAAAGAAAACCTATTAAAAAGCTTTCTTGATCAGCTTAAGCTTTTGGATCAATTGTCATTTTTAACCAAATCAGCAAAATATATAGTTTTTCTTCTGGACCAAACAAAGCAAATTATATAGTTTTGATTTTTTACTATGCAAGTGACTGACTAAAGTAATAGATTAGACGATATGCTTTTAATTTGAAATGAAAATTGCGAGTTCTTTAGCACTTCAAACTGTTGTTCCTATTTGTCAATGTACAACAATTTTAGTTAGGTCCATATTTATACTGAGTTTCTAAAAAAACAAAAGAAAAAGAAAATAGATGATATTGTGAAACAATTAAAATTGTCAGAACCATTTTCCTCTTCTGATTTTTTTAAAGGTTAGCCAATTTTTTTCTGTTCTGATTTATTTGATATATATCTAGCTCTGTCAAGACAAATTAGAAGGCTGATTGTTTGGACAATGAACTTATATCTGATTCCAGGATATCCAAGAGCTATGTCAATCCGTTGAGAAAAATTGTTTGAAGCCATTTAAACAGTTGCTCGAGAGGGTGAACGGTGTCAACGGCTCACCGACAGTGAGTTGCATTGTGTCAGATGGAGTAATGAGTTTTACCCTTGATGCAGCTGAGGAGATGGGATTACCAGAGGTAATTTTTTGGACTACAAGCGATTCTGGGTACTCAGGGTATGTCCATTTTAAGGAGCTAATTCAGAGATTACTCCGCTCAAAGGTAACAGCTTGAAAATTATATGTTTTCTTTAAAAGTAAAAGATTTAAAAATTATTATATTATTTGGTTGGATTGTCATAAGTCATAACATCATTAGGCAATTTTACCACTAGCTAGGTCATACCTTTTATCATTTAAAACCAAATTTTGAGGTAATTTATTCAATTTTGCTGTAAGCGTAAGCAATTGTCTGCCACTGTCCCATTTTTCTACTTTTTATGTCATTATCGAAGATGGTCACCAGATTCACACTATCAATCATTCATTTATCATAAAAAAATTAATGTTTAAATTATGTTCTTATGATATAATCCAGATGAATCTCAGTTGAAGGACGGATACCTTGAAATGCCCCTTGACTGGATCCCTGGCATGAAGAATATGAAGCTCAGGGATATGCCGAGTTTTGTATGCGCCACCAACCCAAATGATTTCATGTTGAACTATCTAAATCGCGAGTCTTGGCATAATACCAAGGCAACTGCTATTGTGTTGAACACCTTTGATGAACTTGAACATACTGTCTTAGACCCTACAAACCATGCTTCCTCCAATCTACACGGTGGGCCCACTGTCTCTACTCTCCTCAAAGGCAAGCAAGGTACCCGTCAGCTCAACTTTATGGAAAGAAGATATGAAATGCTTGAAATGGCTCGATGGGAAAAAACCAGGCTCAGTTGTTTACGTAAATTTCGGCAGCATAACAGTCATGACTAATGATCAATTAATAGAGTTTGCTTGGGGCTTGGCAAGCAGAAATGTGATTTTTTATGGGTTATAAGAAGCGATCTGGTAAAAGGTGATACTGCTGTTCTCCCTGCAACATTCTCAGCAGCAATAGAGGGGCGGGGCCTACTCACCAGCTGGTGCCGACAGGAGGCTGTATTGGCACATCCTGCGATTGCGGGGTTCTTAACACAGTGGATGGAATTCGACAATTGACAGTTTGAGTTGTGGGGTGCCTATGATCAACTGGCCGTTCTTTGCTGAGCAACAGACCAATTGCCGGTTTGTTTGCACTGAGTGGGGGATAGGCATGGAGATTGACAACAATGTGAAGAGAGATGAGGTGGAATGGCAGGTTAGAGAGCTCATGACTGGGGAAAATGGAGCAGAGATGAGAAATCGGGCAGTCAGGTGGAAGAATAGTGCAATTAAAGCGACACAGCCCGGTGGGACATCCTCCGCCAATCTTGAGAGGTTGGTGAAAGAAGTCATGCTTCCAAAATAGAAGAAGAAGCTCTAATATGAAATCTTTATTGTTATTGCATGATTTTTGTCAATTTTGCTTTGTTAGAAGTACTCCGGTTAATAAATTAATTAATATGTTTGGCATATAGAATGAAAAATTAAGCTGATTAATGGTACTTTGCAGCATAGTTAACATTGTTATTGTGTCGCTGTAAAAATGCCTGAATTTAGCTGAAAATGTTGTTGACCGGGTGCATTGAATCTATCTAAGTTTAACCATCCTTCTACATATCATATCCTAAGGTTTCTTCTCTTTTTTTATTTATTTAAAACAATATAGAATAACCAATTTAAACAATTACTATGAAACCCGTCCATTGTGCGGATCATCTTAATTTAAAAGTATTTACATCAAGTACTAATTTTATTATAAATAAATGATATATTTTACTTAAATTTTTCTATATTTTACTTAATTGTATGACTTTTTTTCGAAAAGAAATGAAAAATGGTAGGTATTTTGTATGTTTTATAAAAAAAAGACGATGTACAAAATATAATATTAATATTTTCTGAGTATAATTATACAAGTGCGTATTTTTTATAATAAAATTTAATAATAGTTGACATTTAATTTATTTAATATATAACTTTTTTAGACCACCTATAAATGTATGGTAAAAAATGATAAATAAAATGAAGAGAAAAAAATGAGTTTGACTGAAATATATCCTACGAAACATAATGATTTTTCTTTTTTAAAATATTTTTTATAATAGATAGTTTGTTTTTAATTAAAAAATTATTATTAAATTATTTGATGAATAAATCTCTTTTTTTAGGTCTTCTATTAATGTATGGTAAAAATAAAAATGAAATGGAGAGAAAAAAATGACATTGACTAAAATCTGAACCGTTAGTTTTTAAAAATATTATTTCACACCGTTCAATTAGAGACATTTTGATCATTAAAAAAAATCAAAAAACTGAACACTAATGTATGCATCCAGTACATAAGTTCTTTGTAATATATATAGTATAGATATTGATAGTATTAATATAGATTATAATCCTAAAATTATATTCAACTTTAGCAAAATAGACCTGCACTAATTATGGGTCTTTTAAATAGATCAGACGCAAAGACCTTGTACTAAAGAATAAATCAGCAAAATGGTTTTTAAACAAATTAAACTAACTCAATGGGTGTTTAATTACAATGCGTCTTTAAATAGATCAGACGCAAAGACCAGCAGTAGTAGCTATGGGTCCATGATTCCCGTCCTCGAGATCCATGAAAACAACTATTAACAACCTGATCCGATCGTTTTGGAGCACAAGGCCTCTACAAGAATCGACAAATATGTATATTCTAACATCTAACAGTATTAATCTTGGGCATAATTATGAATAGTCTAGAAATAGTTAATTTATCTTGACTCTTCATCCAATTTTCTTTCCTTCTCCACCATAGGATCAAGCTTCTCTCTCTGTTGCATCCACAAAATAGTAGATTGATGGGCATAAAGATAATATGTATTACTTTTTGTATAGTCATCATATTGAAGCACTCAATGATCAGTTGGTTTTTACCTTGCTATTTGAATGATGACATGAATTGTGTGTAGAAGCACTATTATAAAAAAATGTTTTTTCTAAAAACTGACTCTAATTATTTTTCATAAACTTTTTATCTTATAAAAATTTGTTTTAAAATATTCCACTTAAATTATTATATCATCATTCAACTCTTTTAGAATCGATTTTCTATCTAACGGCTGCTAAATGGACATTTCTAAAAGTCTTTTTTGTAGCAGTGAAGAACTCAAATCATATGACTATTTTTTTTCTATATTTCTATATATGAATCCAATAGAGCAAGCTATTGTCGATGTGCTTAAACCAGCCAATTACATATTTTATTGCATCAAATTAGTTATAGAAGATCAATATTACACAAAATTGAAGGCAGGCCCTTAGTCAGATATAGCGCACGTCAAAATTGTCCCTGTTGGCTGTTGCCCACTACTTTCACCATTGTATTGTGCGCACAAAATAATATTTTTAGTTGATATAACTTCTGTTTCATTTCTTCCGCAATATTATTATAATCACTCGTTTTCCTTTCTGACGATAGTCCATTTAGAATATCAACTTTAACATTTATTTAATAGAATGCATAATTAATATGCTCTATGTTTTATTCAAAAATAGAAAAATCGTTTTAGAACAACATCATATAATTAGATTAATTTGGTATCTTTAGAGCTCAAATATTTGAAAATATATTATTGTTATTAAATATTGATTAATAGATAGTTATGACTTTTAGTATATTCAAATATAGAAAATTAATTCATCTGGTCTTGATCAAGATCAAATGGGCCAAAATAATTTGATTATAAGAAATGACCTGTATTAAAAAATAATAAAAGAAACAACGATCCTATGAAGTGATTAGAAGAAAAATATTTTCTAAAAAGGTATATATTTTTTTTAATCACATAGTATAACATGATTAATATTATTGGATCAATCACGACAAGAAAGAGAGCGTATAGACTTCACATAGTTGAAACTAGATAAACATAACACATACATAGAATGCTATATATAAGGATAACAAGCCCGCACTCATCAGTTGATTTCCATATGGCAATGCCGAAAAATATGCCATATATAAAAATTTGTGCTATTTAAGGTTTGCATTTATATGAACACAAAAATGTTCTCATTTCATGTATACGTATGAAATGATTTTAGAATTTATATAACCTAAAGTGCTCAGAGTAATTAATCACCCATGAATCCATTGTTGGAATTAATTATTATTAATTACAACATATATGGACTTATATGTAATGAATATATATTATATAATGGACTGTCAAATTATACCCATAATGAAGTGATCAAATTATGTATCGGGTTTATTATATGTCATGAGAAGTGGGCCCTTTAATATGTAGAATGCGTATTAATGACTTTATGATTTAGTGATGGTCTGAATTATATAAAGTCTAATAATAATACAATTATGCTATTGGTCTTTGGAGAACACAACTATAGACAGCTTTCTGATTAAGCAGTGAACTCGTTAAGAGAGAGAGAATCTGGATCCAATATGGACCCGTTAAGACATAACTGCACTCAGTTGTATGGGCGTCCATATATATGGAGGGATACTGTTGGTTTTAAAAAAACGATTCTGATCACTCCCCACTTTCTGCCACCCTTTCGTTTCCAACAGATCCATCTCTCTCTCTTTTAACATAGTTCTAGAAGAGAAGAAACTGTCTGACACCGGTTCTCTCAATCACTCCATCGGATTAGAGGAAGATCGCTGAAAGACTGAATGAATCTGGTGATCAACGGGGTTGTGTCTCTCTGAAAGACAGACAACATGGATCAAGGTAACATAATTTATGTTTGAAATTCACTAGAGGATCATGACCATAAAAGTAAATATCTAACATCCATACCTCATCGTCGTGATTATCCTGGATGTAATTTGAAATATACGGAATAAATTCTCTTGTTGTGTAGTACTTTAGAGGGTACAAACTCATAATTTTAATGGTTGCGGACATTTATTTACAGTGAAATAACTTTAAAAGATAGATCTTAATAAATAGAGCTTCTATAGCTCTCGCTAAAATAAATAAAGTATATTTCTGTATTTCAAGTCATTTTATGCTAATGACCTACTAAATGATAAAGGTATTAACCATATATCACAAATTTATAAATTTTGAAAATAAAAATGTTATATATTGATGACACCGAATCAAAGAATATAGTCCAAAAAAACTAGCATGAATAAAAAGAATTATAAAATTGATTATATGGCATATATTAATCATATGTTTCGAATAAAAGAAAACTGTATATAATATTTTTATAATTGGTTACACATGAATGAATAAAAACATGCATAAAAATATTTTCTTTCGAAATTGTACATATTTCGTATTTAAAGTATTTTTTTTTTCAGTTTATATATGATAGGGTATTCTACCCAAGGCCCAAGCTCCACTCCTACAATCCAGGTCTATTTTCACCGAAGTATATCACAACTATTCTACAGTGCCACACACACACGGCATATATGCAAGGGCGCTCAGTGTATTATACATTGCTCAGTGCATGTATATAAAATTATCATAAATATATACTTAATCTACATATTTGATTAAAATTTGCTGAAGTGTATAATAATATGCATTTCTATTTTTTCAAAAACACCCTTAAACCAATCATTAAATCCCAACTCTTTTTTCTTCAGTTTAATCCTTCTATTTCTCTTTCCACCAGTCAAAGACTCCTTTATCTCTTCCACCCATCTTCAATTGTAAACTTATAATGGCCTCAAAATCAAATGAAAGGGTACTCCTTTTGTCACACCCCAGAAATAAATTGAACGGATTAGGGGTGCTAATATCCCGCCACGTACGCACGACGAGACGTGCGTACGAAAGGTTAAGTGAATAAAAATAAAGAAAATCCCAGAATAAACAAAACAATAATAATAATACAAAACAAAACAAATCCGAATATACGGATAAATACAACGCCGGACACCGCGGGGCTAACACCATCGAAATGGGTAGCAAAATAGTCCTAATCAACTACCCGCCTCACCGTGCTTGATGCGGCGGAGCACCTACGATATCACGCAGATCGTCTTGCACCTAGCACTCTCATCAAAACTCGAGCCCATACCTGTAAACCTGGATCCCACAACCACCGTGGAAACGTGAGTAATTTTAGAAATTACTCAGTACGGATTTAGATCCAGCCTTAAGATTTGATCTTCTTTCCTAGACTGGACCCAAATACCGATACCGAATTTAAATGCAATGAATTATTTTAATATATGTTAATGTATTATTATTTTATACATTTCGAGAACACCTCTACAAGAATGACATGAAATGACAAATAACCCTGAAATAGAAAATCTGTGGAAATAGTAATATAATATAGAATATAAGGTACGAGAAAATAAACACCCGAAATAAATATCCCGATTTGTAAATCACCAGATCTATCCCAAGCGGGCGCCACCAGCGTCCCAACTTACGAACTTGGGCCTTGCCTAAGCGGGCGCCACCAGCGACCCAACTTACGAACTTAGGACTTTATGTTTATGCGGCGCCAATGCCGTATAAACGGCAATTCGGGCTCCCGAGGCGATAATGCCCTAGGAGAGTGAGCGTGCATAAGCACGTACTCTGGTCTGCTAAATCTGGTAATTCACCTTACAAAATAAAAGCAAGTGGATAATTATGTCTTCAGTTGCCATATCGCCAAAGGAGATAACTACTCGTGAATTAACAAATCGAAATCAAATGGGAGCCTACACTGTACCAACCAAGGGTCAGAGGACCGCATCCCGTAAAAGTATCAAAACGAAATATAAACAAATGGGAGCCTACACTGTACCCACTAAGGCCAGCGGACCGCATCCCGACTTTCTCTGTACCAACCAAGGGCCAAAGGAGAAAGCCCTTCGGACAATATTAGGATCCTAAATACGCCGGATAAATATAATAATATAGTATCACGAAATAGATTCCAGTCTCGGATATGGCCGCCCACACTAAATACTGAAGTACACGGTATCCTAAATCGCTCAAATTTGGATTTAAAAATTTAATCATATTAAGAATAATAAAAATATAATATTGATCAAAGAAAAACACTCGACACAGCCGAAACCGCCAAATGGCGGGATCGGTGGATAATCCGACAGGCACGGATGCGCGTACATATACGAGACCGGTGGGTCCCACGGGCCTATGGGTCACCGTACGTAACCACAACGATGGTTATGCAAGGCAACTCCGACTGAGAATTACCCGTCCTGCCTCTCAAGACTCCCATGCATTTAATGCATGATTAACTACCCGACTTAATTAATAATTAGTGATAGTAATAATATTTTCCTAATAATTATAATCTACAACTTGAATTATTTAATTCTATCGATCCTATCTCGGGACTATTTCCGATCCTACTCCTATCCCGTCTATGTGCGTATGACATGATATGACATGTAAAATGCGGGTATGTCTCGAATATGTTGGTCAATTTACCTGATGCGATGATGATTTACGGTCGATTTTGGTCTCTACTCAAAATTTGGTCAAAAGTACCGCATATCAGATTTGTTAAAAAAAATATTTTGTTTTCGGTTTGGATTCCTAATTCTAAAGAAAGAAAATCAAATCCCAGGAAACCGTACCTGAGAATAATCTGGTTAGCTCGGTAACGTCACATTGCTAAGTCTTTGGTGGCGCATCACGATCTCGTCAGCCGTCTCATCTGAGTGTAGTCGTTAGTCGGCTCGTCAAGATAATATTCGAGAACCTATGAAGTCAAAATAGATTAATTTGGCGAGTGTCCTATTCATATTGGGTCTGGTTTGGTCATGGTACACCGGACGCAGAAACGGGAGCGTTATTATTTAAAGTTTATAATTAACTTATATCTATTAACTAAATTTTATTTAGATTTATTAAGCTATCTTAATATTATCCCTTAAATAAATTTAATTATAATTAGGATAATGAATCATTTAGAAATAGAGAAATTGATTAATATATAATATTATATAATTAATACTATTCTTATTAAAAATAGAGAAATTGATTAATATATATATATATATATATATATACACATTTATATATTTATTAATATTATTTCATTATAAAATAGAGAAATTGATTAATAGGTATTTATATATATTAATTAATGTTATGAAATTATTAAAATAGAGAAATTGATTAATATATATTTTATATTATAAATTATTATTATACTTTATTTATTATTTTATAACTCTTAATTATTTATATCATATTCTTTAATTATATCTCATTCTATATTTTAATATTATTTTCATTAATTAGAAAACATATTATATAAAACTAGAATTAAAAATAAAAATCAAATTAAAAGAAAAGAAATTCAATTAACATAAATTTAATTAATGTTTTTATTTAATTAAATGTGTTGGTGTTTTAATGTTCGGGATCATACGCTGACTACCAAATCATTGGTGCCAATGCACCGATATCCCGAATCGGGGGCAGTCAGGGAATATAATCATTTCCCGATTCTTAAAGTTTACGTTTTAGTCCATGGATACCGCCAAACCTTTCGGGGCGGCTTCCAATTAATTTATCACATTTTAATTATTCACTTTTATTATCCTGGGATATTTTTAATTATTGGGCCTTATTTAGTTTAATACTAAATCCTAAATTAGATTTGTAAGTAATTATTAGTTGATTATCGACCCAATGAGTTTTATTACTTAAGCCTTGATTTTTAATTTGAGGCTAGTAATTTATAAATCCTTCCATTTCATTCCCTTTTTAAATTTATCTCTCATATTGTCCTAAATTATGCTTAAGCCCCTATTTAAACCCAACAAATAGTAACTAATTATGTATAAGCAACCACTGTCGATAATACAAGGCAATGATCCTAAATCAACCAAGGCAACATTTAATCAATACAAGCCAGAGTAACCAACATGACGTAACCCATGCAAACCAGACATATTAGTAAGGAGTCGGGCCGGATCGAGACAACAATCGGGGACAAGGGCAAACAAGACAATAAAATGAGCCATGACCATGCTTAGCATGATGAGAAAAATAACCACCGAACACCACCTAACAATATAATTATCTCGAGCCCACACTTGCTAATAAATCAGGTCCCATAACTAGAAATCAGGTAACATATTCAATGGGACTTAGGTTGGACCAAAGATGAAAGGCAACCGATATCTTTGAATCAAATGTCGAATCCAAGCAACACAACAACATGAACCCGGGTCTCATATGATAAACAGAAGCAACACCTCGCCTCGGCACTGAAATGCCGATAGGTACCCGGTGTACCAAGGCCATGAAAGAAAACAACCAGCAAAGCTAACAATAAGCCAAAATTTGCAACCCAAATCGATCGACAATGAATGATACCAAGATCGAAACAACGAGAATTCGAGAGATTAACGATAAGTATCCAAATCGACCAACAATAAATGATTCACTCCACCACCAGTCGATTAACATAAAGTCAGAAAGAATTGGCCAACAAATAAATGGATCAACCAACACAGGGATCAGCCCTGGCACCAGTCTAATCATGACATAACAACACAAAACACGCAAAAGGGCCACGTCAGTTTTCCCCCGCGTCACCGTACCAGATGGTAATAGTATACCAGGGGACAACAAACAAGGTGTCTTAATTACACAAGCAACCCCCAAAAATGCTGACAGAGGCAGAACAAAGCTGCACGAGGCTCAGCCTCGGCGTAAGGCCCACACGGCCAGAATCAAAGAAGGAAAGATAGTACCAGGTTTTAACTCAGGGCAGCGAGCGAAGAGGGGCGGGACAACATATCATGCGCGGGGCGGAGGTGTGTCTTTGGCGATCGCGGCAGAGGGAGGATTTTGGTGGCATCGGTGAGGGAGGCGGTGAGGGGCGGCGAGTTGTAGTTAGAGAAGGGTTAAGATGGGGTGCTCTTGGTTGAGGAGTTACTGGCGGAAGTGGCGCCAAGAGGGAAGAAGACGAGCTTTAATGGGGTGACTGGCGATCGGCACCCACGACTAGATTGCGAGCCAGGGGGTGAGGTAAGGGTATCGACGAGGTAGTCAGAGCGGACAGATGAAGAGGGAGAAAAAGGTGTTAACGATCGGGAAGGAGGAGCAGTCAGAGAGATTTGGGGCGAATGGGGGAAAGAGGAAGGCGTTGTCGCCAGGGGAAAGAAAGAAAAAGGAAATGAGGGGACAGGTCACGGGAAGAGAGAAAGAGAGAGAGAGAGAGAGAAAAAGAAAGATGTGACGGAAAGGAAAGGGAGAAAGAGAGTTTTGGTTTGGATCAAATGTGGCAGGAAAATGATGACAATTGGTATGGTTGACACGTTTAACAAATTCTGTAATCTATTATATAATTTATCGTTAGTTATACACTTAATGGATTTAATCAAACTAGCTTAAATAAGATTTTAATTTAATTATATCCAAATTATTAACTCCAGATTTTAAATTTGTTTGTCATTTAGATTCTAATTTGTCGATTTATTATCTCTGTTTCCATGTCAACCTTATTTTCATGCGATTGTTAATTAACTTCTTTTAATTTTGTTTAGAAACAGGACTTAAATACATATTTACATAAGACATCCTATTCGGTAAATTTATTAAAATTTATTAACTCTATTTATCAATTTATTAAATTTCTTTCACCCCTTCCGCACTAACACTGACTAATAACGACCCATCAGTGAGGGAGGAGAGTGGGAGTAGTAACAAAAAGAGAGGTTTCAGATGCAACTCGCATGCTCGGAGTCATCGGGAGAGAGGCTGAGACGGAGAGGGAGAAGGTATGACCCGGAGGAAGGGGGTTTGAGCGGAGGAGGAAGAATGTTTGGGCGGAGGTGGTGACGAGTTGACAGAAGAGGTGGGGTAACTATCGATTGCAAGAGGAGGAATGGCCTAGGTTACTAACTTACTATCAATTGCAAAAGGAGGAATGTCTGCGCAGAGGAGGAATGACCTCTAGCTGAAATAATATAGTTCTGCGTAGCTATGCGGTTCTTTTATTGTAATCTGTCCGATCTATAATCAGCGGTTTTGATTTATCAATAATAAACATTTTATGCATCAAAATTTGTGTTTAATATTTTCCACAACCATTATGATTATATTAGATTAAAAAAATTATTAAATATTTATACTGATTATATCTGATTAAAAATAATTATACTAAATATTTATACTAATTATATCAATTTAAAAATTATTTATACTAAAATTATACTAATTATATGTGATTAAAAGTGATTATACTGAATGTTCGCACTGATTATATTAGATTGAAAAGTGTTTATACTAAAGGGGAGGGATCCGTTAACAATGAGTTATTTTATCAATCTTGACAATGGACTTTTAAATAAAATAGCATAGAACTCACTGTTGTGCGGACCTTATTAATTTTAAAAATATTTGTATATAACACTAATTTTATTATAAATAAATAATATATTTTACTTAAATATAATTAATATCTAAATCAATTACAAAAACTTTTATATTTATAAATAAATTTAATTTATTGTTTTCTGAGAGGAGGAGGGCTTCACTCGAAATGACTTGGAACTTGCCAACAATGTGATATCGGGATTTAATAATGTAAGCTCATACAATGTACAGTTTTTTTATAATAAAACTTAATAATAGTTGATATTTAATTATTTGATATACAACTTTTTTTTAAAAAAATAATTATATTTGATGTTAATTTTAATTAAAAAATAATATATATTACTTAGATATAATCTATATCTAAATCAATTGGTTCTTAAATTTTTAAATAAAATTAATTCATTACTTAATAAAAGATAATGTATAAATATAATTTTTTTCTATAAGATTGTACAATACGTAGTTTTTTTATAATAAAACTTAATAATAGTTAATATTTAATTTACTTGATATATAACTACTGTATTAGACCTATAAATGTATGGTAAAAGTTAGCAAATGGAATGAAGAGGAAAAATGAGTTTGACTGAAATATGAACCGTCGTTTTTAAATTATCTTATAACATTAATGGACACATCCAATATATATGCTCTTTATAATATAGTATAGATATAGATATTTAAAAAAATCCTAAAAAAAAGTTTATATATATGTATATATATACACACACACATACATATTAGCCAATAATTTGTCAGTTGTGTGAACCCTCTTGATTTTAAAAATATTTATATTTAACACTAATTTTAATATAAATAAATGATAAATTTTACTTAAATATAGTTTATGTTTATCTCTTGATTTTAAAATATTTATATGTAGCTCTAATTTTAATATAAATAAATGATATATTTCACTTAAATATAATTTATATCTAAATCAATTATAAAGACTCTTAAACTTTTAAATAAAATTAATTTATTATAAATATGATGTACAAAATATAATATTTTTTTGTGTATGTTGTACAATGCTTAGTTTCTTTATTATAATAAAATTTAATAATAGTTGATACTTAATTCATTTTAATATACAACTTCCTTTGCAAAATAATTATATTAGCATTAATTTTATTATAAATAAATGATATATTTTACTTAGATAAAATTTATATATAAATTAATTATAAAGACTTTAAAATTTTAAATAAATTAATTCATTATTTAATGAACGACACTGTACAAAATATAATATTTTTTTCTGAGTAAGATTATAAATGCGTAGTTTTTTTTTACAATACGAGCCAACCAGTTTAACTCAAGTTATGATGAGTTAAAATCCGAACGAGTTACGAGTCACAAGTTATTTACCCGATCCTAGTGATTGGCGAAAAAAATAAACGTTTGAACTGAAGAAAGATGATTAGATCGCTGAGAGAGCGATCAACAAATCTCCTTCCTTCGTTCTTTAGAACTTTTAATTTGAACCGCATTTGATTTAAAGTTAAAAGGTATTTGTGAAATTTTACTTCTTAAAAAAATTAAAAACAAACTGAACTATTCAGTTATTCCGTGCTTTTTTTAAGATGGTAAGATAACTCTAAAATAATCATCTTCTAAAAATTATTAAAAATAGTAAAGTTTTGTATTCTGTAAATAAAAATGGTAATGATTTGTTTTCTGACAATGGTAAAAAAAATTCAGTTCCCTCTTCCGCTGGACCGCTGCTTAAAACGATTCACTATTTTAGCTCCGAGCCTCCGACTCTTGCACGACCGACTCTGTGAAATTATTTATTACTGCAAGTCCAATTTGTGAATTTACAACAGGGCCATCTTGTTAATCTACGCCTCCCCGATAGGAAAAAGAAATCTCTCTCTGCGAAAGCCTTCTTCTCATCTAGTCATCTCTACCAAACCCTAACTCCAATTTTCCCTACGGACAAGCGAAGAATAATCAACCATGGTGCTCGCACAGCTCGGCGGGAGCATATCCCGCGCGTTGCAACAGATGAGCAACGCGACGGTGATCGATGAGAAGGTGTTGAATGAGTGCTTGAACGAGATCTCTCGTGCGTTGCTACAATCAGATGTACAATTCCGTATGGTGCGAGATATGCAAGCGAATATTAAGAAAATTGTTAATTTAGATGACCTCGCGGCTGGACACAACAAACGAAGAATCATCCAGCAGGTTGGTGATGATCAATTTTAAATTGAGGAATATGTATTTGGTTAGTAGGGATCCATGATTAGTTTTGTTCAATTTGGTTTAATAAATAAGTTATTGAGTAATTTTGGGCATGATTTTTCAGATGTAGGTCTTGAAGAAGTGATTTATGATCAATTAATTGGTAAATAGTAATATTAAGTTCTGAAGAAAACTTACTTTGTAAATAGTACTATTTGATTAGAATTTTTTTATTTAAAAAGTTCTGAAGCAAACTATATTAGAATAGTCCTCCGAAAAGGAAAATATATTAGATTAAATAAAGCATAATGTTGTGTCTCAACTGTATTTATTAGATTAAATAACGCATAATAAATAGACCGGTATCTCATAGTTTTATTATCTGTAACGATTTAGTTACTTGCTATGTAAACTAATTGTTCCAAATCTACTTTTTTATGTCTTGCATTTCTTAGGCGGTTTTTAATGAACTCTGTAAGATGCTTGACCCTGGTAAACCATCATTCACTCCAAAGAAGGCAAAGACTAGTGTTGTCATGTTTGTTGGTTTACAAGGTAATTGATTATAAACTTTCCTTTATTTCTGTTAAATATGCTCATATTATTAAGAAAAAACTCACATTAAGTATGCCTTTGATTTGTCTTACAAGTAGTGACTCAATTTTTGCTGGGTTTTTCCTGTATTTGTTTTTTTATTATAGATAGTTGTTGTTTCAATTGGTTACTGATCTTGAACGAGTTCCTTGTACATCTTATTTAACTGTCGCTGATGTATTCACATTTTCTGATTTATAAGGTTCTGGAAAGACTACAACTTGTACAAAGTATGCATATTATCATCAGAAGAAGGGATGGAAGCCGGCACTGGTTTGTGCTGATACATTCAGAGCTGGTGCTTTTGATCAGCTAAAACAGAATGCCACTAAAGCTAAAATTCCTTTCTATGGAAGGTTTGTTACTTGTCTATATTAATCATGGAAATTGTACAAATTTAATCTTCAGTGCTAGTGCCCAGTTCTATTTCGGTAAAGTCTGGTGCCAATATGTGTGGAACTGTGGATAAAAACTTGGTCCATAGTGGCTGAATGGCAATTCATCTCCATTATGTGTCTTGGAGTTGCTTAGTTAAGCCTAATTAGAGTTGTTGGTGCTTGTAATTAATATATGAAGGAAACCAAAATGAAGTATCAGAAGCTGCTTCAATACTGCACTATTGCTATTCTAATGAGGTCTGCTATGGGCTGGTTTTGTCCTGTGATTCTGATAATGACAGAACTTGAAGCTTTTGAATTGACTAGATATTTTTCCTTTTTTTATCTGCGTGATTTATAGTTACATGGAATCAGATCCTGTGAAAATTGCTGTTGAGGGTGTGGAAAGATTCAAGAAAGAGAACTGTGATCTTATTATTGTGGATACTAGTGGTCGGCATAAGCAAGAAGCTGCATTGTTTGAAGAAATGCGGCAAGTCTCAGAAGCTACGGTATCTGACCTTGGCTGACTTCATCTAATTGTTAAAATTGCATATTAAGTGTGAATTGCCTTAATAATCAATATGGCTGCATTTACTTACATAATAGGGTTATTTACTAGTACAGTAGCAATGGTTTTGACTGATCTTTTTACTCTTGTTTTGAGGATTATTAGAATTGGTATGTCTAACTATCTTAGTTTTGAGGTATGGCTTCATTTGGCATGCTGGCTTGGTTGTGAATATGATGGCATGAAGTACTCATTATACTGTGTCCATGAACGCACATGCTGCCTGACATGAAATATGCTATATCCCTGTTTGTCCATGTCCATCACAACAACAAAGCCTTTAATCCCAAATAAATTGGGGTAGGCTAGAAATGAAACCCAATCGGAAAGCACTATCCTTCCTTCCTTTTTTTGTTTGTTGGGGGTTGGGGGGGGGGGGGTTGTGTCAGGATGGGTTGTGATTGGATTGCTGTGTTTACTCTGCTTTAAGACAGTTTCCATTTCTTTGCAAAACCTGTTTTGGAAAAAAAAAAGATTCAATTTCTAAGTTTACATCTAAGAAAAAAGTTCTTCTTTTTCCAGGAAACATTTTATAAGATTATGATCCGTAGAGTTTCTATAATTTTCCTTCTGGAAAAATATGTTCCATGATGCTAGACAAACATTGATAATTATTTTCTAATTTGTTGGCAGAAACCAGATCTTGTAATATTTGTCATGGACAGCAGTATTGGTCAGGCAGCCTTTGATCAGGCACAAGCATTCAAACAAAGTGTGGCTGTTGGAGCTGTGATTGTCACTAAGATGGATGGACATGCGAGAGGTGGTGGTGCTCTTAGTGCGTAAGTACTTCAGTTTCTTTCTTTGACCACTTGAGGCCTTTCTATATGGTGCTATTAACCTATAAAATTTCCTCTGTGTTAGTGGTTAGCTTCAGCCTTTTCTTCTGAATAACTTTGCATGTTAATGGCTTTTGGATGATTTGTTTGCACACAATTAAGAGGAAGAAAATGAGTTTTACCAATTGTAAAAGATATATATTTAAACACGTTTAGATATTTACAGCTGATGGTCTCAGTGCTGTTAGAAGATGATTAGCTGCAATACTAAAAGTTGGTGTGTTTTTCATTAATCATCAATTTTATTATGGTTTTTCTGACTTCTGGAGTTACCTGCAGAGTTGCAGCTACAAAAAGTCCAGTGATATTCATCGGTACAGGAGAACATATGGATGAATTTGAAATCTTTGATGTTAAACCTTTTGTTAGCCGTCTTTTGGGTAAAGTATTAGTACTGAGAGTATCATTTGTTCTCTTCCTTCCATTTCTCTTGGTTTCTCCTCTTAGTATCATTATATTCTTGCACATGTAGGTATGGGTGATTGGTCTGGATTTATGGACAAAATCCATGAAGTTGTACCAACAGATCAACAACCAGAGCTTCTTCAGAAACTATCAGAAGGGACCTTCAGTCTTGGACTTATGTATGAGCAGTTCCAGAACATTATGAAAATGGGACCTATTGGTCAGGTAAATTGTGTTTCAATTTCAATGCTTAAATGTTTTAAAAACGTCTATGAACTTTCTGGTACCCAGCTTAGGGTTTGTTTTGCTTCATTTGTATTGCTTAAATCAGACAGTTAGATCTTTTGTTTCAGGTGTTTTCCATGTTACCTGGGTTTAGTGCAGAATTGATGCCTAAAGGCCACGAGAAGGAAAGCCAGGCCAAGATCAAGCGATACATGACCATGATGGACTCCATGACTAAAGCAGGTGACCTTTTTTATAGCCTTAATTAGTATTTGATAAAATCTTATCAATCATAATGGCACACTTGGATGGAAGTTTCTTATGCTCAGTTGATACTATTTGCTTTATTATATAACCTTTATGAATGATAAATCGTACATTAGTTATCTTCTACTTTGTGTTATATCTGGTAATAGGGCATGTTATGGGGTATGAAAATAGGGCATGTTATGGGGTATGAAATATCCATGTACTTTCATGTGTTCCGGTATTTGGCATTCAGCTGTACAAATTTATAATATGGAAGTCACTATAGACCTTATAAACCACCCTTTTCTTAAAGGAGCTAGTCTATGTGATGGTCTCTTGCAAATTATTAAAGGTTGCCACTGTCTGACCAAAATTGCAGAGCTAGACAGCACAAATCCAAAGTTGATGACTGAGTCACGCATTATGCGCATAGCGCGTGGCTCAGGACGCACAGTGAGGGATGTGATGGAGATGATAGAAGAGTATAAGCGGCTTGCTAAAATCTGGGGCAAGATGAAGGGTCTCAAGATACCAAAGAAGGGTGACATGAGTGCCCTGTCTCGGTCAATGAATGCACAACATATGAGCAAGGTATTGCCACCTCAGATGTTGAAGCAGATCGGCGGCATGGGCGGACTCCAGTCCCTCATGAAACAGATGGGCTCCAACAAGGACATGGCCTCCATGTTCGGTGGCCTCGGTGGACTTGGTGGGCCTGGCTCTGATCGATAAATTATGTTGATAGTTGGATTTCTAGTCAATTTATTGTTTGCTTAATTTGTTTTGTTTTTGTCTTTGTAACTTTTTTAAAGGTTGAGTATTTAACTTAGATTATGGAAAAATGTATTTGCAACTCATCTGGGAAGAGTGTACGGGATGCTTTGTTAAATGCAATTGTCCGGCTAAACTAGTTGACAGATAGCAAAACAAGTCAAATCTACGTGCCGAGATGTTAAAGCAGTTTTAGGCTTCGGAGTCGTAATAACAGTTTAAACCGGAGTGCTTGCTGTGTTCGCTCTAAATGTGGATTGACAGGAGCCCGTTGTATATGGCGCTGATGCATTTCCTTACCGTTTTTTTCCAGTGGCAGTGATATGGCGCTTCCAGCTATGCTCGTTTCATGCACCGTCCTTGACAATGGACTTCATAAATCATAAATGGTACAGGCATCGCGAGATATATATTTCGAGCTGAATAATTGCCTGATTGGTGGTATTGGGAATGGGAAATGCATGTGCTCGTATGTGATCAGCGACGCAAATTGTTGAATGAGTTTACAAGCACTAGAAAAACGATGAAGATCGTTGTCCTTGTTTATCAGCACATTGCCTGAAACCTTCAACGACAAGTCGACAAGGATGTTGTTCGTGCATTTAGATATGCTGTTAAAAAAAAATTAATAGGAGAGAATAAAAAAAATACTAAAGACGTAGACGCATGTCCTGAAGCATTTTGCGTACGGGAAAAAGGACAAGAAAAATAAAAGGAAGTACGCGCCTAACGAGTAATGATGCATATGAGAGGAAAATGTTGTGATATTCAATACAGAAATCAAGAATATGCATCGAACTACATTTTTTTTTTGTCATAAGTTTTGTTTATGTTATTTCAAAATTTAAATCCTATATGACAATTTTCCGTTGATTCCGTGCTTTCTCTAAAAAAAAGTGCATTCATATTAAATCTTTATATAGTTTTTCAGCACAATGTATACATAATCAAGAGGGAAAAAACTGGATGTACCAAAAAGGACGAGAAGCAGGAAATAATCGAACTATATTTGTAAGTTGACATAATTTTCTTTTATAATATTTCAAATTTTAAATTCAATATGACGATTATCAATTGATTTCGTGCTTCTTCAGAAAAAATGTATCCACATTAAATTTTATAAAATTTCAGCCCATTTATTAAAGACAATTTACAAAAATACAATAATGTCTTTTGAGAGTAATGTTGTATCATAAAAAAAATAGCAAATGCAATGAAGAGGAAAAATTATTTTGACCAAAATATGAATCATTCATCGTTATAGATATTCAAATCCTCGTTGTCAATTTAAAAAAGAAGGCTAAAAAAGTTGAATATTATTGAAAGAATTAAGTTCATGTGTTGTTTATAATATAGTATAGATATAGATATAGATAATCATGAAAAATGAATGTACCAAAACTTATAAATAGTAAGTCATACATTATATCTTTTTCCAAAAAAAATCATACATTCCGTGGACAAAATCATTTGTGAAACAACCTAAAAGAATTCTCAAAAAACCTACAATATTTTAAATTTTAGATTAAAATAAATATTTTGTGAAAGGAATTGTGACAATTTGTGATTTTTTTTTAAATTCAGCTTTATTGTATACATGGTCAAGAAGAAGAAAAAGGTCACCGCTGCTTGGGAGCAGTTGGTACTTGATAGTGACATTGACCTTTCAAGAAGAGGTATGGGGATTGAGCCCCGTTGATGGGTTTAAGGAGTAAGTTAGTGTGTGTGGGGTAGTGTCGGTCCCGGTCCGGTCCGGTCCAAATTTTTTTTTTTTTTATAAATTGGAAAAAATTATAATTTATCATATTTTTAATAATAATTTTTAACTAATTCGAATTATTATTTTTAATTGTTTAAAAATCTAATAGTACTAAAAAATTAAAAAAATTATAAAAAAATAAAATTTCAGAAAATTATAATTTTGGAAATACAATGAAATTTTTTTATGAACATGCTTAATTAAAAATGAGGTGAGTTATTATATTTTGATGTTATCTAGAACATGTTTTTTTACTACACCAATAATTATTGTTATTTTCATTTTATTTAAAACTACACATAATAGTTATTATATTTTGATGTTATCTAGAATATTTTTTTTACTACAATAATTATTGTTATTTTCATTTTATTTAAAACTACACATAAAACACTAATTGTTATTTTCATTTTTACACGGTCCGGTCCGGGTCCGGTCCGGATTTCCGGCCCACGGTCCCGCATGGTCCACGGTCCGGCCCACGGCGGCACGGTCCATTTTCGAGTGAAGGAGGAGGACCCATCGTTGGACCCGACCGTGACCGTGATAGGGCACGGTCCGGTCCACGGTCCGGCCCGGTCGGTCCACGGTCACGGTCCGGTCCGGAACGGGTCGGACCGTCCGGTCCATTTCAATACTCTAGTGTGGGGTGTGTGCCTACGGATTTTTCAAAAAAAAAAAAAAAGAAAAAGGATGTACCAAAACTTATAAATAGTAAGTCGTACATTGTATCTTTTTCCAAAAAAAAAATCGTACATTCCGTGGACAAAATCATCTATGAAACAATCTAAAAGAATTCTAAAAAAACCTAAAAGATTATAAAATTTTAGAATAAAATAAATATTTCGTAAAAAAAGGAATTATGATAATTTGTGATATATTTTATGTTAAAAAAGTTTGTAGCGCCCAATTCTTTGTTGACTCCCAAAATTCGCAGAAACAACATGTTCTAGGACTTCGACGTATGAACATGTTGTTTCTGCGAATTTTGGGAGTCAACAAAGAATTTTTATTTAGAAAATTAATGAATAAAACAAGTCGGAATCTAAAATAAAATTTAGTCGATGACAAATTAGAAACTCGGAAACCCAATAGAAAACATTGTTCGCCTTCCGTGAAAATTTACCATTAAAATACCCCGTTCCCCGCCTTCCTCTTTCTCATTGAAAACTGTCGTTGGTCTCTCTCGAATTCCATGGAGGTGGGAGACCCTACGGATTCCGGCGAGGCGTCGGCGCGTGCGCCGCCGCCGCCGCCTCTTGTGGCGGCGCAGATCGGATTGGCGTCTTTCAACGACAGATCACTGCCAGGCAGCGTTAGCCCAACTACTCTCGACAAGAAGAGGTACATCCATCAACCAAACCTTTGACCGATTCCTAGTGAAGATCGCAAACTTGGTGGAATCTAATAGTGACCTGAGAGAAGGACATATGACACTTGAAAACCTGAAAATCATCCAAAATGCCAATTATACATGCCTTTTTTTCTTTAGTGAAACACTAGGGTTTTAGTGACGTGCTTTGCATGATTTCATAGGCAAATTGAGTTGTTCTCTGACTTTAAGATGGACGACAAACAATGCCAATTACTGTGTACTTTTTAGAAGTTTTTTTTTCTTCTTTTCCTAGAGCCTTGAGATAGCAGTGGCAAAAATACCTTGAATGCCAAAATTTCTGTAATTGAAAGAAAAATGTACTTTCCAGGTATTCTATTTATTTTATCCCCATAGTATCAGTTACTAAAGATCTTTTTGAAAGACTATTTCCATATTTGAAAACATATCGTTCATTTTCTGTGAAGCTGAAGTTCAGAATCATGTTTTAAAATGCTCATCTTTTTGGTGTCTCATAATCAATTTAGGGGTTTGTTTTGTGCACTTGTGTGTTTTGCACATCATAATACCTTTCAAAATCCTTTTAAATTCTGAAAGCTTATTGTAAGAGAAATTTAAATTGGCAGGTGCAAGCCTGAGGATGGAGGTGATGGAGATGGATGCAAGAATTGCAGTTGCAGGAAATCAAGATGCCTGAAACTGTGAGACCTTTTTACATTTTTTTATGATTTTATTTTAGTGGTCTCTAATGTTGTAGTCTTCAAAGATTTGAGAGAAAGTGTGATTTTGTTACTTTCTAAAAATATTTGTTAACTATTATATATTATTATTAGTATAAAAGAGGATAGATAAATGATAGCCAACTAACTATAAATAGTAGGATTATTTATGCGTACCATCACACAATTATGAGAAAATAATTAATTTCACTTTAGATTAGAAGTTAGTATCTTACGATTCACGATATGAATCTTACGATTTGATACGATACAAATGGATATACGAATCTATACTTTGTATCTATAAAGAGATGAATCTTAAGAATCGTGCATGTATCTTTTTGTATCTCGATACGATACGTATCCTAATGATGCAATAATTTACGATACATTTAACTTTTTGACTTTACCTCTTCCACTCGACTTCACACATCATGTTCGACTATCAGAAAACCCTAGTGTGACAGACTAAAGGTGAAAAGAAAAAAAAATGACAGAGAAAAGGAGAAATATGCCAATGATTGAGAGAAAAGAGTCAAATACTCTAATAAGCACGAGACAGTACAAGTGAGTAACTCTTATTTATTCCATTTTTATTTTATTCTTTCATCTCTCTCTCTCACACAAACAAATACGTGTGGTGTTCCTGAGCAAAAGTAATTTATGATATGGTAGAAGGATCCAAAGCTGTAGGCAATTATATTAATTTTTAAAGACTCAAGTCATGTAGTTAGTTACTATTAAATTATATTAATTGATTTTATTTGTTTTATTCTCCTTTGCGGACCACTAAATTATATTAATTGCTTTTATTTATTTTATTCTCCTTAGATATTTCTCTCACACAAGTTTATTTCAATTTACTTTGTTGTGATTTTACTAACTCTAATAGAACTATATTTTGTTTTATTCTCCTTAGATAGATATTAATTAATATTGTGTCATTTGGATTACCATATGAGCTATAATAGAACTTTGTACTCATATATATAGCTCACATAGTATAAATTATGCTAGTATACTACAAAATAAGATAAAATGCTAAGTAATAATGCTCTAAAGTGAAAAAAATCACTACATACTAAATTTAGTTATTTTGATTCATTTTAAGACAAGTTTAGTGTATCTTAACGATACGATACGATACATAATGCACGATATGACTACGATTCACGATTCAAAATGTGATTCAACTTCTATGTCTAGAACTAGAAGTATCTCATATTCTCATCTGATGTACTTCTTTTTATTTGATATAAAATTAAGGACTAAGAGGAACAGACTAAATCAATTTTTTTAGAAGTAAAAAGTTTTCAGATCATGCATGACCTGTTTTCAATTCACGGACAATGTTTGCGAACCTGTTTAAAAAAATACAGCATAATTTCCAGATAATGAATGCATACTTCCTATTTCTAAAATTCACAGTTCTGTATCTTTCTGTCAATTCTGCATTTCACATTGCCATAGTAAAGGTGCTTCGCAATGACACTCTGTAGTTTTATTTTTATCCTCATAAAAGAACATTTAAGATGGTGACGAATTGGTCACTTCATGCAATATTAAGAAAAATGGTAAGGAAGGGGTTATATAAACCTAGTATATCCCACAAATGCAAACACACAGAAGTAAAAAAATCTTGCGTATCATATATTATGTAGGGGTATTCATGGCATGTCTTGTTTGCAGCCCCTTGAGCCATCTTTTTATGTTTAACAAATCTTTAACAAAGTGAGAGCAAGAGGAATATGAATTGATTGTAATATCTCTCGAGAGAGTTTTATTTTGCTCTTGTTTCCCTTTATAAAAAAGGTGAATAGTTAGATACACTTAAATTCAACCTGTGAGGGTTCTTGGAGAGTACAAGGGGAAAAAAATCTAACCCTAACAAAAGACCTAAATGGTATAATGGTTAAAGTTTATAGTGTAGCCATATTAAAATTGGCACTGATAACCATAATCGCAGTTCTTTGCAGCCCACGAAACAAATAATCTATAAATGTGCCTGTCCACATAAATTGTTAATTACCTCAGTGTTTAATTGGTAGATTTATCATAGTACAGTTTGAGATATTGATACGAAAGAGAGTTCAACGTTATATGTAACAAGTAACAACAACAAAGCTTTTTATCCCAAATAAATTGGGTAGGCTAGAAATGAAACCCAATCCGAGATCATAATGATCAGAGATTTCAAGTATCAAAAATCAATGATAGTAATAGTGATAGTGAAACTTCAAAGGTCACGAGCTCAAGCTGCTATGTGCAAAAATTTGAATATGGGATTATGGGCCTTTTGTAATAGAAAAGATTGTCTAGAATTTTAGTGCTCCATTTTCAAAGAGAGAGATACTATTACTTAGAAAATAGTAAGACAGTTGCAAATTCAAACTATAAATATTACTTTCAGAACAAAATGATTTGGCTTTATTTTGAGAATTTGTTTTCTTGGCATGATTGCTTGCCACAATTGACAAAATGGTTCTTCATCACAGGTACTGCATTTGCTTTGCCTCTGGAGGTTACTGTTCTGAATCATGCTTGTGCCGGCAGTGTCTTAACCAGCCAACATTTCACAAAGTGGTGATTCAATCTTCTAATGTTACTCATGATGCAAAGGTTAATATGCATATATAATTATATATTCTCTTTATTTTTACCCCATTTAAATAATGAGTTAATGAGGCCATAGGCAACAGGGACCCGGGAGGGTTAACATCATTGAAGAGGAATATCCCATATCCAGTGCCTTTCTATAGGGATATGAGACATGTAAGTTGAGGTACTAAAATGCACAAGGTAAATTATGTAGCAGAACTGCAGAAGTATAGTTCATTGGTAAAAGGGGTTTGCAGTTGATGATTTGCTTAGAATTTACCTGAGTGAAAGAATGTTCTGGAATCCAAAAAAAAAAAATCATTATGTTCTTTTTCTGAAATAATAGATGGAGAATGAATTTATTCTACCAATTATCTTTATCTTGAAATGTGTTTTTATCTGTATTTCCTGTTTTCACATAATGCAGGAAGTAGTTGGTAATTCACCAGGTTCAGCACTAGATCGCAGAAAAGGATGCAGATGCAAGAAGTCTGGATGTGGGAAGAAGTATTGTGACTGTTTCCAGGTGAATTAAAATAAATATTTAGTTAGATCTTCTCTAACATTAGCATTTTTAATAACATTTATTCTTTTTTAATTCTGGGTACATGAAGTCTGGAGTTGGATGCCTTCGGAATTGCAAATGTGATGATTGCAAGAATCCCTATGGGCAAAGGGGTATTTGATCTCATTAGCTCTTTTATTTGTTAAGAACTGAATTAGTTATGCTCCTTGTTTTTCAACATTATTCAATGATTATTAGAGACTGATTTTAGTTTTTTTTTATATGAAGATATACTTTGAATATATATATAGAGAGAGATAGCTTGTGGTGCTTTGTAAAGCAAAAAACAGTTATTGTTTTGGGGTGAGATTTTATATTCCGAGGTCTTAAATGGTCAATCTAAGTTGCTCAATAATTTTTTCATGTCAAAATCTTGTAGGATATTAAATTTCATGATTTTTTGAGATTTCTAACTATTTTTTAAATTATTTTTAAAAATAACCCTGAAATAGCCTATTTTTCTTATGTTAAACAAGGCTGTTTTTAAAAATAATTTAAAAAATAGTTAGAAAACTCAAAAAATCATGAAATTTAATATCCTATAAATTTTGACATGAAGAAATTATTGAGCAACTTAGATTGACCATTTGAGACCTCGAGATATGAAATCTCACCCCAAAACAATAACTGTTTTTTACTTTGCAAAGCACCATAAACTATCTCTCTATCTCTCTCTATATATATATATAGAGAGAGAGAGAGAGTAAAGATACTGTGAGCTTAAGCTTACAAAAGCCTTCCGTGAGCTTAATTTAAAAAGTATATCAAATTATCTTTAAATTTTAATTTATCACTCTCATTAAATTCTTTATATGAAAATCTTGTGCGATGCAAAAATTTGGAGTATTTTTTAGCCTTTCAAGTCAAGGTTTTTAATTTTTGAAAATCAACTCTAAAAATAATAATAATATATTTAATGTTTGAACATCATTTTTAAAAATTAAAAACGATGACTTAAAAATCTCAAAACACTAAATTTTTGCATCCCATAAAATTTTCATATAAATAATTTAATTTTTTTCAAGCAGCAGATGAAAAGCCTACTATATTTTCCATTGAAGTAAAATAAGAAGAGTTTATAGGAGAGGAAATAAAGCTAGGTTTACAGAGGAGAGGATATCAAATTAGTTTTTCGTATATATCTATTACAAGCGGCTAATCTATATAGCGATCCTAGGCACTAATTCTGCGACATTCTTGTATGCTGTGGACAGTGTACGTTATCCCATCACCAGATTTCCCCCGTTGTCTGGTCCGCCAGCATGCTGGGCCGTCGCCGAACTCCCTAGAACACCCGCTGGTTGCGCTCCTTCCATATTTCCCACGTGCATGCTGCCCAGGCTCGTTGGCAGTTGTTGCAGTAGGCTTCCATCCAGTGGTCCACGATTGAGCCGTCTGCCAATGTTGTTTGTGTGGTTTGCATGCGCATTTGGGTTGCCCTGGCGTAGTTGCACACTAGGAAGAGGTGTTTGGCGTCTTCGGGCGCGTTGGTAGCACAAAGAATGCAGTATTCGTTTGCCGGTCAACCCTTTTTCTGGAGGTTGTCTGTCGTGTTTAGGCGATCATGCATCATTGTCCAGAGGAAAAAGTTTATCTTTGGTGGAGCTCGCAATTCCTAGATTTTTGTAAAATAGGTTAGTTGGCGGCCAGGGTTGTTGCATATTTGGTATAGTCTTTGTGGAGAAGTGGGTTCTCCATTTGATGTACTTTTTGTGTTAAACTAATGGAAGGCCTCTGTGAGCTTAAGCTCACGGTATCTTTACTCTATATAGAGAGAGATTATTGTGAAAACGTTTTCATTTCAACCGATATGTAAATGTGTCAAAAAATATTTTTTAAGGTCTCAAAAATTTCAATTTATGGTTTCCATTAAATTCATCATATGAAAACCTTGTGAGATACAAAAATTTAGAGTGTTTTGAGTTTTTTAAGCCACTCTTTTGAATTTTTGAAAAAATAGCTTTAAAAATAATAATAAATATTCAATGTTTGTGTTGTTTTTTCAAAAATTCAAAAGAATGACTTAAAAAACTTAAAACACTTCAAATTTTTGTATTCCATAAGGTTTTCATATGAAGAATTTAATTCAAACCATAAATTAAAATTTTTGAGATTTTAAAATATATTTTTTTGATGTGTTTGCATATAGGTTGAAATGTAAATGTTTTCACAATGGTTTATATATATGTATGTATGTATGTATGTATGTATGTATGTATGCTGACATAATTTCTAGACAAAATGCTAACATTAAATTGTCTGATTTGCAGAAGACCTGGGTAATCTACCTTTCATGCTGCAGAGGAACACCAATGTCAACATGCACATTGGTGAAGAAGACCAATCAGAAGAAACTGATGAAGAATCAGAAGATGGTGATGAAAGACCAGGCACAAACCCAAGGATTTCACCACCTGTGCGATTCCTTACATCCCGTGAATCCTCCTTCCAGCAAGAGAGCTCTGATGAGCCAGCCCCACCACTGATAGACCGCCATTTCTTCCCCAAACCCATCACACAGATCCATCCTTCAATACCTCCCCATTTGAGATACAAGACAGCCTTAAGTTTGAACCAAAATAATGGTAATCTTGGTAGCAGTGCTACAAACGGTAACAACAATAGTAGAATTACTGATCATGGTCGTAGTTCAAGGCATGATGAACAATTTACTATAGCTAAATGTGTTGAGGTCATGAATGGGATGAGTGAGTTGTCATTAGTAGAGAAGTCGATTGCCCCTGATGTGTTTTCGGATCTGAATAATAGAGAGGTTTTTCTCTCTCTAACTGCAGAAGTGAGGCCAGTATGGCTGAGGCGAAAAATGAGGCTTCTTCCTGCATAGTGTATTTCATATTTATGGCTTGTCAATTTTGATGAAGATCTATGTTGTGAGGGATAATGATGTCGTGATATATGGAATAGTTGTGAATTATAGAGTAATTGAATCGAGTAATGCTTGTGGTAGAACTGTAGGGTTGCAAGAATCATATACGCGATATATGACATCTTTTCCGTGGCAAGTAAAGTGTGAATGTTTTGTTAATTTTGTAGCATCCTATTTCCGTCCATTCCATTAAATTTTGTTGATTCGAATTTTTTTATTTAGATATAAAAAAATATTACATGATAATATGTACGTTAGTCTAATATGAAAAAGATTAATAAATGTAAGATTAATTATAAGATCAATTGCAGATGTTATATCAGATATAATCTTGTATGATTTATCTTAATTTTTAATTTTTTTCCTTTAATATGGCAAAGAAATAGAGAGAAATATAAAATAATGAATGATGTTATGTTCATCTGATTAGTCAAAATTAATGTAAATCATTAAATGAGGGATATTTTGGGATATAAAGATTTTGAAGGAAATGATAAAAATTGAATCCGTTCAATTTTTAGTTGTTTTATATAATAGTAAAGATGCTTAGTTTTGTTTAGTCTTTTTCCTTTTTGAAAAGAAAAGTCATAATCCAGGTATCGGCTTTCATTACTTTTCAAATGTTATTACAGGTACTGGTATTAGCATATGAGAAATGCCGTCTAAGTTCATACAATCAAACTAAACCAAAGTACAATCAGAAGCGTTACATACGAGTACAACGCAAGACAATTGCGCAAAATGTGCAACAAAATAAAAAACAACCCTGCATTAAAAACACTAATCTAACAGGTCTTCATCACTCTGATGTAGAGATCCTTT
Source organism: Schoenoplectus tabernaemontani (assembly GCA_037127355.1). Taxonomy (NCBI): domain Eukaryota; kingdom Viridiplantae; phylum Streptophyta; class Magnoliopsida; order Poales; family Cyperaceae; genus Schoenoplectus; species Schoenoplectus tabernaemontani. The sequence goes on along the minus strand of CM073754.1, from coordinate 12,713,008 downwards.
CAGTGCAGTGTCACTAATTGCCACATGACATTCATGGAATCACGTGTTAATAGGAAAATAAATGGAAAATTGGAAAATAGATGGAATTAGCTGATATGCCCTCCTGATTCCTAAAAATTTGATTATTCCTAGCTCACCAAACAATCCACTAGATTGCATCAAGGGAGCCCCAAAAGCGCATGTAATGAGGTAGTTTAATACGAGATAGTCAGAAATCCTGGGGCTGAATATTTAATAATATTTGCCAGAAAATGTTAATCAGAGGACATACAAGAATAGGTTTATAGATTGAAGTCCTGAGCAAAAAAAAACACCGTATTAGAGTTTGTGGTTGCCAGCCTCAAGTAAATTGATATTATGGATAATCATAAGAACAATTTATTTTTTAATGGTATTTTTAGAGAGAGATCAACTAACTATATCCCAAATATGTACCTTGATTTGTATCATAACTGAAAAATTTATTGATCACATTGATCACGTTTTGAACATCAACAGATCATCCATCTACGAACGATCATCGAAGTCTTAATATCGAAAGTCCTAAGTTTTATTACTGGAGAAATAAAGTCTTAATATCTAATATATCAAATAATATTTTAAACTTAAAATTTATATTTTGACAATAATCAAGATATAGGCAAGTATTTATATATGAATCTCAATGTCTTAAAACAGAATGTCTCAAGTCTAAACAAGAAAAATATGACGTCTTAATATCTAATATTATAAATTATATTTTGAACTAAAATATATATTTTGACGACAATCAAGATATTGATAAATATTTATACTTGAACCTCATTATCTTAAAACTGAATATCTCAAGTCTTAACACGAGAAATACGACGTCTTAATATTTAATATTATAAATCATATTTTGAACTTAAAATTTACATTTGAGCATCCATCAGAATATAGACAAGTCTATATACGTAAACTTTAATGTTCTAAAATTGAATGTTCTAAGTTGTAACACACAATAAATGATGTCTTAATATTCAATATTATAAGTCATAATTGTAAACTTTAAATTTATATTTGAACGGTCATCAGAATATAAATAAGTATGTATCCATAAACTATAATGTCTTAAAATCTAAGTCAACAATAATTTTTACTCTCTTGTTTGAATATCAAAAAAAGTTATATAATTAAATTTTTATCTTGGATAAGTCGATAACAATAAAGATATAATATCCGTTGTTACACAAAGGTAGAAATAACCACCCGATGAAGTCAAACTTCTCATTAAACAATAACGGCTCTTCTGAAACTCTATAGACCGTTCTATGGACGATATTTAAAATCTTCATATATAATATTTAAAGTCTTAAGGGTTGTCATATGACGTCTTAATACATAATGCTATAAGTCTTTTTCAGTTTTAAAGGATATAAAAATCTCAAATATTTGTTGAACATTATTTAAATCAAATCTTTATATCTAATGTAACAACTAAAAATAAAGTCTTAATAAACTTTACCTAAAATAATATTTTTACGTAATTTATATTCAATATAAAATCTCATAAATAAAGTTTTAAAATTTAGCATTAGATGTCTTAATATCATTCATCTGATGTCTTAATATATATTAACACAAATTTTACTTTTAAGTTTGAATAATATATAATTTAAAAATATTTATCAAACACTTCTAGAGCCAAATCTCTATACCTAATTGTTCTCGTCTTAAAACTTAAACAATTAAATTCTTAATACTGATTAATAAATCATATTTAACTTTAAAAGAATTAAAATTTTATTATATTTTTTAAATATATATATTCTTATTATCTTAACTAAGGCATTACAATTGATAAATTTATATTTAGTATTTTTTAATATCTTAAAATTTTATAATTTATATTTATAAAAAAATAATCTCCGGAAATAATAACAATTATCTCTATATGTCATATCTTTAAATCATAATATTATCAACAATATTATATATAATAGGTATGTAACACAAAATAATATTTCTAAAATAATTATGGCAAAAATAAGTTTAATATTTAATATAAATAAGTTTTAATATCTACCATAACACATCTTAATGTATCATTCAAAATATAATTTATAATTTAGTCTTAATTTTCACTATTATAAATAAATATAAATATATATTACATACACACTTCAATATGTAGTGTACATTTACTGACTAAAATTTATATTAATATATCATTCAAAATATAATTTATAATTTAAACTTAAATTTAATTAGTACAAAGTACAAACAATATATTCTCTGTTAGTTTTGTGTTGAAGTTCATTCAATCTCAATTCTCAATATTATAATCAAGTCTTTATAGTTTATATAATAATATTTTATATCTAGTATAATTAAGTCTTCATATCTATTATATCAAATCTGACACACATATATTTAATGTAATAAAATATCTTTCTTGTGTTTTCTCATATCTCTCAATCAATTCATTCAAATAAATACTCAAATTTTATCTTCTTACTTCCAGAAATTGATCTAGTTTACTTCTTGATCATCTGAGTTTCAAAATATGAGTTTCAACACATTCTCTTTGTGCATGAGAAATAAAATGGTGATCAAAACAATTAAAACGTTAGAGCACTTGCTTAAAGTTTCATATATCATCTCCTTGGCCTAGAGAAAATATTTGATCAATCGTTTGAGATTTACCCGCAATAAATAACTCTAATCGAATTTCTAACCGAGATATTTTCTTCTTTGATTTCTCTCAAATCGTTGATCCATTTAATGTGTAATTTAGCTCATTATGTTTTTCTCGTCGCTAGTTTTCTAAGGATATATAGCATGAATGGTAATCCTCAAAGATAAGGAGATATTATTGAAGCTTTAGTTTAAATGGGTCAAATACGTGACTTGTGTTTTTTTATTTTTCTTTCAAATTTAAATTAAATAACAATTAGAAAGTAGTTAGATTAGTTAAGATAGTTGAAGTATAGAATGTGATATAAGAATTGGGACATAAAAAACTTTTCTCGTTTAGAGACCATACTATTTATTGAGTGTACAACTAATACCACCAGAATTTAAAAATTGATACAAGGATTTTACTGTAAACCGCCAAAGGATCCACATGCCAACTAATAGAATCAGCGCAATCTTGAAATTGTACACTACGCAATCATTTAAATGTTAGTTAATACCATTTTTTGAAAGAAACATGAAACTGCTATAAGGAAACTTTTAACTGATTCCCCGTGAGTTGACGCCGAACAGAATCCAAATAGATTTTCTATGCAGGCAAATTTGTTTCCCGTCTTATACTAAAATGAAGCTCGAATATAAAAGCCTCGCCCTAGGGCTGATAATGGTTCAGCAGGAACTGGAGGATCGTGTTGAGATTTCTAGCATTACAAATTATGATTTGCCTTTCACAGCAAACTAGCATTATATTTGATTCATGTGCACTTCTGACAAAAAAAAAATAAGATCAAGTGTTTCCTAGGTTGTAACTTGCAAAACAGTATAAAATCATTGCCTCATATTTAGATTCATGTGCACTTCTGACAAAAAAAATAACTTAAAGCACCCCAAAAAAAAAACAAAAGTATCAAAGATTTCATCTAGAAGAATAGCAACCAGTTTGATTAAAGCCTGGTATCATGGCAAACAAGTTGGTCAATAAAACAGGCGCATGAGTAGTGCAAGTTATTGACTCTCTATTGCCACCCTTATGCATCGTAAGGTTGCAGCTCTTCTATTCAACCATGTTATTCCTGCAAGCCTTAAATTTACAAGATCAAAGAGTAAGGAACCACGATAAGAACCATGAAATTAACCAAAATAAAGCAAACTTTATTTAAAAGCGTACTTCATTATCTTTTTAAGCAAAGTTTCAGATTTTTTACCTGATCTAATGGTTTGCTTTCTGTGAAGCAGCCTGCACAAAAACAATAGGATAAGCAACCTAGTCTATAAATCAGATGCTGAATGAAGTATAAGTAATAAATAATGAAATGAAAATGTTTACCAAGGAAGAAGATTTCAGTAGCTCTCTGACTGCCATGGTGGCATATGATGAAGTAGGCAAAGTAAAACCTAACTTGAGGGCTATCTTTTCTTTAGGTACTATATCAGAGCCCTCAACCCCAGTTATCAGCAATTCATGCTTTTTTCCAGCTTCGCTCATTTTTTTGTTTATGATATCAAGATCACTCACAGATAGAGATTCATTATCATCTGTGTATTTCATCAATTCCCTGCACAAGGTCAAGATAAAGAAGAATGAATGAAATGTAATATTTATTTCCTTCATATTGTTTCAGGCTGATTAACTGCTCAACATTGTACGGAACCCAACGTGTCCGCATAATACCAGTAGACATCAAGTGATGCTAGATTTAATTTCTGAAACGACTGTACAGTTTCAAAGAGTTGAAAGTGAGAATACAAATACTATTCCCTGAACATAATTATCCATACTTTGACCAAAAAAAATTTATCCAAACTAAGACAATGTGAAACACTACAGAGATATGGTTGCACAGTAACGTCTGCTTCATTATTTTTCCAACAACAGACTCTAGAAAAGAAGGAAAAGAAATAATCAAGGAAGACCTACCACATATAGTCAACGGGTCGCTGGTACACCCGTCTATAGCCTCCTGTCATACTCATAATAGAAAATTCCCTGCATTTTAACACTTATTAGCTAGCATTAAAAGAATTTGTAAATTTTCTGCAGAAGTTCTCGCCCTCACTTCATTTCATGGAGTCCCTTCCCATCATTTAAGAAATGTACGTATACGCTATCAAACAAGTTTGAAAATTCCACTTTCTATAAATAATATATTTTAAATCAAAGTAAATTCATTTTTAGATGAGCATCAAGAAAACTATTATAGCAGTGTTTGATCTATTCTATAAGGGCTGATCTTGCCATTTTCAATACAATTAACCAAACTGCGTGATATTAAAGAAGAAACATGTCATGGTCCAACTAAAGTAGGGGTTCAATTGCATCCCATTACAAACTTAAATCAATAGCAAGCTGCTGTAAAGAAAGGGACCCTGTAATTTACATAATTAAGACACCCCCAGAAACTTATTTGAAGGTAATATGAATATGTTTAATGAAGTCAAACAAAGAAAAATCAACAAAGGCTACGCCTATCAAAGAAAACATGTCAGTGAACTTACTTCACCCCATGGGCACTCTCTGTCAAGCTGATACCATCCTGAGTTATTTCAAGGGGAAAATAAGCAATTATATTCATCATTATATTAAAATAAATTGAAGATACAAGTTATGTTCTCATTCAATTATTTAATGTTCAATTTCTAACAAATTGATGTTAACTTCAGGATTCCCATGCATCCAAATCTAATACAAGTGAACAGGACTTGCATCAGACTCACAACAGCATCTTGTAAAAAATAATCAGAATTATCAAAAAGTTTGAACCGCTATCTTACATTGTATCACAATAGTTAAGAGATAAAAAAAAAAATTGTACCCTTTGACTAGACAACATGTGCCAAAAAATGGGCAAACAAAAAAATCACAAAATTTTAAGAAACAAGAGATAAAATGAGATATAAACCTTGGCAGCCATTTCATGATAAATGTTAGCAACATCATTCTCAGGATATATCACTCTTGACCTATAACAAAAGTAAACATAATTATTTCTATTAGCATACAGTGTCAGGGAGAGTAATACCTTTAGGTACCAGAATAAGAATGAGACAAAAAGTCAAAAGGAAGAGAGAATGGATGCAGCTGAAAATGATATTGTGATTGCTCTCCATCATTTTGGACAGTTGTGAAATTCTTTGCTTTGATTCTATTAAACCAAATTGGGATGATGACAATGTATAAAGCTATTTTCAAGGTTAAAGGAGATTAAACAAGCTTCTTTATCCTAAACCTCCAAACTAAAATCATCACAAATCAATGTAAATAGATAAATTTTATTCTTTCTGTTCCTTTTCATCCTTCTGCTACATTATAATCAACCATAGTGTAAATATTTGTACTTAGCTACTTACCCAGGCAAGGGAAGCACAACATCTTCAAAGGTGTAGATGCCCTTTGATATATCCTCATGGCCAACAACCTATTAAAAGAAATTAAAAAAGGTATTAACAAATTTCAGCTATTGTTTCCTGCTCATATATGTCTTGATATTGGTTAAAATGATATAGCATTGCCTTCAACTTGGCAAAGAAACTAACAAGATATAAGCATTTGATTCACAACTAAATAGACAAATATTACTGACCTTAACAACCGGCAGTTTTCCTTCAGGCTGTGATTCACTGGATGCATCTGATAGAAAAGCATCAGCTGCATCATTCTCAATCTCTAAACTGTCAATAACAGCACTCTCCTCAGGCAAGCTGTCTTTGCAATAAACTAAATCACCAACTGCAACCTGTGATATTCCTGTAATCATATGTTATAAATAATAATTAGCAACAATTAAAATACATATGCGAAACAAACAAGAAGCATATACTTTACTTACCATACTTCTGTACCCTCAAACTAGCAGCATGATTCCACAGGTAACTTTGATAGCTATGCACATACCTAAAAAGGAATATGATCAGATTAAGGGGCAAACAAGAAACAAAAAGAGGTTGCAAACATTGACTTGCAAAAAACATACATCATTCTGAGAGTTCTAGGTATTGCCTTCAGTGCCTGCAGATAATTACCTGGACATTTCTTCAAACACTGCAGCTGTACACAGTTTAAAACAAATCAGCTTCCCTTAGAGGAACTCTTTCCATGAAGAAACCTTCAACACTCAATCCATACAAGGAATATATATGCTATATTTTGTATCCTACTTACACTGAGTTACTTCACATGATAAATCAATAAATTTAAAAGTTCTGACCTAATATTGCAGCACGACCCAATTATTTTTCCAGAATTTTATTTGGTAATAAAGTTTTGACTTTTGGCTTTCTAAGATTTAGAATCAAGCCGGAAATACCATAGTACAAATAATTATGAGGCTGCCCTGCAAACTTACAATAGATCTCTCAGCAACAAGATAGCGAGGCAAATTTCTCAATATTTCATCAATATTTCCATCTTCTTTGTAATGTTCCCTAATCTCCTTCACAGTTTCACGCTGTTTGAATTGATTGAATTAAGGAGGCAAAAATGATGAATTGAACAGAATTCATGGAGTTAAAAAAAAATGCTGCCAAGGATATCTCCTTCTCTTGGGTTGAGAATCAAGTCAACGGCATTCTTCCATTCTCCTCTGAGCAATGGAGCCCCAATGAGGTGTGTTGGTACAGGACCACTTCCAAAACGCTGTTACAGATGCAAACATAATCAGAAAAGATAGATTATCAGATGCAGGCATTGTACCATGACCAACATAAATCTGGTTGGAAGAAAAGCATCACTGTGGCGTAAAAGTACAACCCCTTTCCTGTTTCATCATTATTTGTATGTTACTTGGTGATTGTTTGGTATTTCTCGAATTGTTTGAGTTTGTCTAACAAAACCCTCAGTATCCTTATGTAAGTCTATAAGGCTGCATCACAGGCCTAGAGCTGTTCACACACTAACTGCAAAATGTTTTAGTTGCAAATAGTGGAAGGTGGAAACCTCTTTTAGCAATATAAGATAAATCAAAATTAGCTTTGCTAAACCTGTAAGCCGTAATAATTAATGAAACCATATTTTCCTAAGCCATCTGCAGCAGTTCTTATTACTTCCTCAGAATCTCCAACAACGTCCCTACAAAAAAAGCCGAACAACTTCAAATTTCAATTATGCTATACTATTTTTGAGCCGATAAGAATAAAGCTTGCACAGAATAAGTACCTGAGGATTATTGTGAAATGATTTCCCTTTAGCTGACCAAGAACAAGACCTTCTTTAACATAACTAGAATAAGTAGTCAGATACTCACTGTCTAATTAAAAGTAAGTAAAAGAAGGTAATATTTAAAAAAAAAAAACTGCAAGAACTCACCAGAAGTTACCAATCTTAATGCCAAATAGTCTATTATTAAGAGCTGCTAATCTCTTTGGGTGCACCTTGAATATGGTTGCCTACATGAAAACAAGTCGCTTTTCGATGATTCAAAATTCTTCAATTTTGCAAAAAATCCTCAACCCAATCAATATTTTTCATCCATTAGAGCACAATAGTGCAACTCTTAACTAAAACTAGTTGAACATTGATATCACCCATTTAGCCTCAATTTATCCCGATTTGTTCATCTGCCAGAACAAAAACAAAAAAAGAAACCTGTTGTGTTGACACGGAACGTTTATCTTTTGTTCCTGCAAAGCCAAATGCCCGTTGCTGCACAAATTCAGTTACATAACATAACCCGGTTAATCAATAAACAAACTAAAAAATAAAAATTATTCTGTTTGAAAAATGGTATAGAGAACATAAGAATTACCTGAATTCCAAGCATTTTGCCAATCACTCCCAGTGCTTCTTGGGTGTCCTTGTTCTCCTTGTAAAGGTGAAACCTGAAAATTACATACAAAGTAAGCCTATTTGAATCTTATCATCTAATACATCCTTGTCAATCCTAGCAAATAATATGTCACTCAAGTTCAATGTGTTCAGTTAGAAAAAGAATATAATAGAAATTATGAAAGGTAGAAAGCAAACAGGAGCTTTACCTGACAAATTTACCTAGGTGCCAGCTATCAGAACCTCTACTATCAAATTTCCCCCCTCTCTTGTATCTGTTCCAAAAGCGCCTTTCCTCTTCTTCCCTCTCCTGTTATTGCCTCCTTTTCCAGCTTGACCAGAACTAAACCTAACTCTTACACATTTGCTTTTGTCATCAGGCCCTTCCACCGTGTCCGTTATGAAGCAATTGAAATTCTTCTTAAAAAAGTTATGAACATCCTAGAATACATAGTTAAAAACTTAAAACATCCAGAATACAAAATGTCCTCCAGAAAAAAAAAAAACTCAGGAAATAACTGTGGTACAATATTACAGTAATATACACTCAATGCCCAATCCAGTAACTATGGCACAAGATTGCTGTATTCACAGCTTTTTTTTAGTGTTTTGCAGGACTTTATGTTCTACTTGAAGAATGATGCCAAAAAATTCCATTTTTCGAAACCAACAAAAAATATATCTAGAGCCATGTTTGAAAAGTACATGTCTACACCATGCGTGATAAGTAGATTTCCATCAAATACTGATAATTTGTTGTTACCTTACTAATCTCTACATTCCCCAAACCAAAATTCAATCAGGTTTAGAAAATTTAAATTTCAGATTCAAAGATTTTCATGAATTTGTAGAAGACAGATTTGGCAGAGTCAATAGTCATCCTTTTGCTTGACTTAAAATCACTAAGAACTGTTCAAGCTGCTTGATAATAATTAGCACAGATGCTAGTTGGAAAGGGTGAAAAATTTCAGCTTTTGTTTGCAAAAAAAAAAGAACAATATTGACTTGCTAAATTATTTTGGTGTGCTATTGACAAAAGTATTGAGTTATGGCTGGCATGGAGCAAGGATTATTGTTGACAACTCTTGCCAAGTGTCAAAAACTAACCGATCGATGCAACTTGTCAGAATCAGAAGAAAGAATTATTGGATCAATTTCTTCATCTGATCCAGATGATATTTTCACCAAAAGCGCCTTCAATGCATCAGCATCAGCGTCTCCACATAAAATGCGAAAAGAATTGATCTGTGTTGAGTAATCTTTATCAATTGGACTGGACTCCTCTTCTGGCTTAATGTCGCTGCACTGAAATTCAAATTCTAACACATCAGCATTTTGTGACATCAAGGACAAATGCACACAAAAAATAAAAGGTTAATTTTACTGAACTGTTGCATCTTGGGGAAGATCAAATGAGGTGAGGTGGATCACTTCTCCATCTCTGTCAACCTCATTTACAATGAAGTCCGAATATCTTATCAAGTTGTCATAGAGGAAAGGCAAACATTAGAAATGAAGCCCCTAATTACCATAGAATTCGAAATGGAAAGTTTGTGAAATTCAACTATCATTAGTTCAATAAAGCAGAAGAAAAGTCATGCAACTGGTGACAAATAGTGAAACACTGAAATGTATATCAGCAATTGAAGTCCGCAGAGAGAAAGAGAGAGACACCTCTGCTTCAAGACGCCACGGAAACCGGGAAGAGAGGAGACGAAGCAGGAGATGCCAACATCGGGTTCGTCGAGGGTTTTAGGCATGGTTAGGATTAGGGTTTTAGAATAGGGAAGACGACGGGTTTCGGCACGAGACCTGACAAAGGGAAGAAGAGGCGTCCCTAGCAAGGCTCGGACTCGCATCTGACCCGTGATGCTGTGTCAAGTCTTAACTCGACGAAAGGGTAGGAATTAGGTTACTATCGTACTAGCGTCAGTCAATGGACCAGATTCTATCACGACTCGGACACGTGCTCAACAAAAATCTACAAAACTTAAATACGAGCTTCTCTATTCATATAATATTTTTTATTATTTTATAGTGATATTGGACATAATAATATGCACACGCACACGCTGACACGCATGGCATAAATCGGTATTTTAAAATGCAATGGTTGATCACCGCATGATATATGCGGTTTAATAAATAGCAGATACGGATATGTATTTCAAAAACATTCTTAAAATATCTGAATAGATGGTATTTCTTTAAAGTTCAATAAAAAATAAGTTAGTATTATTTTTTTATTCTTTTAGAAAGCATATCATATGATTAATTTAATCATATCAGCTCAATGCGATGAAAAATTTAAAATATATTACATATTATTAAATGGGAGGGATCACTTGACAATGGTTATCTTGACAATCTTAACAATGAATTTTCAAATAAATATGAAATAAATCTTAAAAATAGAAAAAATCTTATGGATATGTTCTACTTATAAATTGATGGTGATTTAAATTTTATGCAATTTCATTATCGTTTGATAGTCTATTAAAAACTCTCAAATTATAATTGCTGTAAATAATATAAAATTTTGATGGTCCTTGATGGTGTATCAAACTATAATGAAATTATATGAAATTTAAATCACCATCGATCTATACGTAGAAGAACATATCCGTAAAAATTTTCTATTTTTATGATTTTTTAGTATTTATTTAAAAATTCATTGTCAAGATTGTCAAAATAATCCATTGTCAAGTGATCCCCATTCTTATTAAATTATTAAATATGTAGATAAATACTATATATATATATATAGAGAGAGGGGGGAATGCTAAAATACAACGTGTTGCACGAATGCACTTGCGCACCACGTCAAAATCTTGAATTTCAAGTTAAAAATGACTGATCTGAATCATTCAATATATTCTCCGTATCAAACTCTTGTAGAAAATTAAATTTTATATTTTTTGAAATTTTTTGCTATTTTTTTTTGTCAAGAGAAAGTTGTTTGATTTAAGGAATTTGGATTGTCCAATAGTGATGATCCAAATTTCTTAAATCAAACAACTTTCTCTAGACCCAAAAAAATACAAAAAATTTCAAAAAATATAAAATTTGATTTTCTACAAGAATTTGATATGAAAAATAAATTGAACGATTTGGATCGGTCATTTTTAACTTGAATTTTGAGATTTTAACGTGGTGCACAAGTGCATCCGTGCAACACGTTGTATTTTAGCCTTTATATATATATATATATATATATATAGAGAGAGAGAGAGAGAGAGAATTAGGCTATGGTGCTTTGTAAAGTACAAGAGTGTTGTGTGTTTTGCGCTCTATTATTAATTTTAAGTCAGAAATGATCGATCTAAACTGCTCAATCTAATCTCCATATCAAAATCTATTAGTAAACCAAATTTTATATTTTTTAGAATTTATTTACTATTTTTTTGGATAGAGGGAAAACCATCATTTTTGGATGAACTAGAATTCTCAAATTAAGTCATTTTCTCCTCACCGGAAAAAATAGCAAAAAAATCTAAAAAATATAAAATTTAGTTTACTAATAGATTTTGATATGAAGATTAGATTAAACGGCTCAGATCAATTATTTCTGATTTGAAATTAAAAATAGAGTGCAAAGCACACAACGTCTTTTTACTTTGCAAAGCACCATAGTCGGACTATATATATATATATATATAGTTGGGCTATGGTGCTATGCATAGCACGGATCGCCCATGTGCTATGGATTCATTCTTTATTTTTTAATTTTAAATAGTCGATTCGAACCATACAAAATAATTTTCATATGAATATCTCGAAGTACACTAAATTTTATATTTTTTAGAATTTTTTTACTATTTTTTAAGATAGTTAGAAAATCACTTGATTTAGATATTATGAGTCATTCAAAAGAGGTAATTTTCTAACTATCTTAAAAAATAAAAAAATAAAAATATAAAATTTAGTCTACATCGAGATATTCATATGAGAATCATTTTGTATAGTTCAGATCGACTATTTGAACTTTGAAAATGAAGAACGGATCCATAGCACGGGGGCGATCTGTGCTATGCATAGCACGGATCGCCCCCGTGCTATGGATTCGTTCTTCATTTTCAAAATCAAAAGTATCGATCTAAACCGTTCAAAATGGTTTTCATATAAATATCTAGTTATACACCAAATTTTATATTTTTAGAAATTTTTAACTATTTATTTAAATAGTTAGAAAATAACCTCTTTTGGATGGATCATAATAATAAGTGATTTTGTAATTATCTAAAAAATAGTAAAAAAATTTAAAAAATATATTTTTTCCCCAACTAGATATTCATATGAAAATCATTTTGAGCGGTTCGAATCGACCATTTAAACTTTCAAAATAAAAAATCAATCCATAACACGAGAGCGGTTCGTACTATGCATAGCACAATAGCCCAACTCTAGAAAGGGATCACTTGATAATGGGTTTTCAAATGAATATAAAAAATCTTAAAACTAGAAAATATATATATATATATATATATTTTTTACTTATAGATTGATAGTGATTTAAATTTCATGAAATATCATTATCATTTGATAATCCATCAAAGACTATCATAATGTTATACAATTTGTAACGGTTCTAATTTAACGCTTTGATGGACTATCAAACGATAATGAAATTATGTAAAATTTGAATCACACGTGATAATAATTATAGAACTGTTTGCATTCATTTCATATACATTTCATTTGACATTTTGAACTGTACATTTATTGATTAAAGTGCTAAGGATTATATTCATTCTTGACAAGAACTGATTAATAAATTATAGTAACTAAATATTATAATAAGGTAATAAAGTAATTAAGTAAACTTAAGTTATAAATTATTTAACACAATAGTTAATAAACTAAATTAAGCATGTAAAAGTGGTTCACGAACTAAGCTAATAAAAATTTATCAGATAAGGGTATGAGCTGAGTGACATCGAGTCAGATTGGTTTAGGTTGGTGTATCTTCGAGTATATGATAGAAAATAATTTCATCAAAGCAAAGTATCGTGGCTGCTTTCTATCATCGCTTTTAAGAAATCTCATATGTTTGATCGATCTCCGAGGTTATCACTTGATAACTTCAGGGTCTAGTGTTATTATTTTCTTATTTCCCTCGGTTCTTTTGTATACATATACTCCCTTTCCGTGAGCGATAGTTTTGGCTTGACTGTACTGTGAGGTGTGCTATTCTTCTATGACCAATGAGTTACACCGTAGTTACTATATTATTATGAGAAAATGATATGTTAATTTATTACGGTTCTTGAATCTCGTCTTAAATCGATACTGATGGCAAGCGGGGCGCTGCTCATGAGGCGTCCCCGGTCTTCAACTATTGATTTTGATATGGGTAGTCTCTTTTTTTTTCTGATTGTTAGACATATGACAAATTGAGTCATTATTTATTGTAATATTGTAAGGGACCGAACGGGATCACAAACTTATTTTAATATATAAGCAAATATGTAGATCTCGCTTTAAAAACTTTTCTTTAAAATCTTAGATCCCGCTGAATCATATGTGTGTGTGTTTGTGATTTTATCTCTCATATTTATATTATTATTATACCCTAGATAGATTTTATTTCTTTAATAAAAATCTATCATTAAATTCATGTAGTGCATATTTATAACCTCTATGGCATTCACCTTACACAATACTTATAAAATAATTTAATTAACTTAAAAGTTTAAACTAATGATATATCATTTCATCCATTATAAAGTAAATTAAATGAGTTTTAGGTCTAATTTCAGAGATATTCTATATCTCGGTGGTTGGACCAAATCCACACTGAGTGACTTGTCACTCAGATTCCATGGTGGTTTTGGGTTACAAGTTTGGAGATATGTTATAGTCTGTGAGGATCGATTTTAGAGATGTCCATGATTCGACTGCTATTTATTTTATTTTATTATTTTGAGTTATTAGGTAGTTATATTTTATTAATGGTTGCCCTCACGACACCATCTCATTTTGTATTATTTATTATTTTACTTCCTCATACTCTGATCTTTGATTATTATCATTTATTATGGAATTATAAATGAATTTTTATTATTTTATTATGATAAATAAATGACTTGTATATTTTAAGTCTTTCGTGTAGGCGCATCTTCACGTGCCCGTGACAACTGTCATCCTATGTTATTGTAAATTCGATAAATTAGCTTATATGACAGTACTTAATTAATTACATATATAAATATATATAATTAATTTATGTAAATAATTAATGTAAACAACTAATTAATAACAAAATGTGTACATTAATTATGCTAAAATAAAAAAATAAAAATTAAGTTGGAGATAGAAACTTTTATACCTTACGAAGGAATATCAAGAAGTGTTGGTGGAGCTGGTGGCAATTTAAGAAGGTGGCCGGCTGGAGGAGCTTCAAGCTGGAGCAACTTAAAAAAGAAATTCAAGCTGGAGCAGAGGATAGAGAAATTAACGGCTCTAGCAGCCAGAAAAATTAGGGATCAGATGGACTTCTAAGTAGGGCGCAAGATCACCAATAAAAGAAGATTCAATAACAGTTTTTAATCAAAAATCATTAGTAAAGGTTAGACGCGGTTTCACTAACAGTTTTTTTTTATTAAAAACATTATAATTTTTTTTGATGGTTTTTGCTGATAAAATAAAGGAATGGTTGATGATTATTACCAACAATGATAAGGTACATAAATTATAAGGAACACAGAAAATATTAACGGAGTTTGACTTTAAAAATGCCTACGTCTCCGGATCTCACCCCACAAAAGGGATGCCGTTTTATTACTCAAAAATTCAGTTACAATCTAGAAGCTTTAACTTCTTCACAATACAAGTGCAATAAGACTAAAAATTGTAATAAATAGAGAACAACAAAAGACCACTCAAGGCTCAAAGAGAAAATTTGAGACAAAACTTAAGAGAGTATAGAACTGAAGATTGCACAAGAATATCTATCGATTTGGCTAATTCAAGATCTCTTATTCTTGTAATTTTCAAGGGAAGGAATGAGCTCTTTTTAGTTGTAGTAGTGTGCTCTGGGTTGCTAAAGATGTTGACTATTTTTCTTGATTTTATTTTACACCCAGAACATCACTTTTATAAGTCATTTACAGAGAACCGGTATTGTTGTGCTGAGAAATATTATAACGATTCAAAAATCGTTATAACGTTTCTGGATTGAGAGTTGAGTTTCCAAGAATATCCCTTGTCAGAATTATATAGAAACGTTATAACGATTAAAAAATGAATAGGATGAATCGTTATAACGATAAACAGAAACGTTGAACGGTTTTCAGAACCGTTACCACGCTTTGACTTGTTTGACTAACCTTCTGACAAGTCAACTGATCTTCAGAAACGTTATAACGATTCACTGAATCGTTATACATTTTATGAATCGTTAAACGCTTTATGAAGCGTTACATAACGATACACTCTGTTAATTTTGATTTATTTATGCTCACAAAGAACTTAGAATATTTTTGAGTAAGTGTATTGAATCGTTATAACGCTTTATGAAGCGTTACATAATGATACACTCTGTTAATTTTGGCTCATTTCTACGCACAGAGAACTTAGAATATTGTTGAGACATGTATTGAATCGTTATAACGATTGGGGAATCGTTATAACGATTGGGGAATCGTTATAACGGTTCTTTGTGACAGAGAGTTTTTCCTTGCATAATTATGAAGAATATATAATTTTGAATTATACCTATACATTGAATATGATCCTATATCTTCATAAAAGTCTCTGAATTGATCTTGATCATTTCTTCTTCATTCTCTTGAAGTTTCTTAGAATTCTGCAATTAAATCATAAGAAAAACTTGTTAAACTCAATAATGTTTTGAAAAACAACAAAATTAAAGAAATTGTTAAGTATAACATTTGCTAACAATTTTTAATACAAAATCATTAGCAAAAGGTTGCACGCTGAATTTTGCTAATGGTTATTAATAAGAAACCATTAGCAAAAGTTGTCCGAAATTTTTTAACACGTTTCTATTATATTTTTGTAATATTTTCTTCTTTCAATTCTTTATAGAATAGTTTAACTTATTTTTAAAAATGCCACCATCCAATATTACTAATAGTTTTTACTAAAAAAATTAGTAAATTGGTGTTAGTAAAGTCCAATTCCGCTTGTAGTGTGACCGGTGAGTCTAATTTTTCAAAATTATGATAACTACATTTTTTCCTCAATTAGTTAAATATGATTGAATAATTATGAAATATAATTCGACAATGAAGTACACTGTACGCAACAATTCTTATTGTTACTTTATGGACTGAATTGTAAAGTTGTTTATTAGATTAATAAGTTAGGAAGTTCAATTTGTATTCATGGCAACAGGCATGGATATCGTGCGTCCTTCTGGTCCCCAAATTCTGCAGCATTACCTGACAAAGTGGGAAAAAAAATATATGAGCACATGATGCAGAAAATAAATCCTGCTAAATTAAATAAGTCCCTTTGTCTTCATCAAAATAAAATAAAATCCCTTTGAATGCACAATTCCTTTTCAAGTATATTTTTTCCCCGGTAATTGAACTGATTTGTTTCAGCAAATTAGCAACTACAAATGCTGAAAATATTCTAAAATTAATATGTAGATATTTGCTAAACTGATAATGTAATAAAGAAATTTAATTTTCAGAATGGCAGATTTATGCTTTTAAAATTAGTAACTTTCTCTATACTCTAATTTTAAAAGAAGGGAACAAAATCAATAAATCATGTACATTACTTTCCCGTATGCACATGTAAAAATTAAACAAATAAAAAATACATAAATTTTCATGAAAATGACTTTTCAGTGCGTTTTAGTGCATTTGCAGGTGGAATCGAATATGCTATTGACCTATGGGCAGGTTTTTCCTGTTCACTATGAAATCTCACCAATCTGAAATAAACATGTGGCATTCATTTTTCATCTAATTAATAAGTTTAACAGTGTTAATTTTTTTTAATGGTAACTGATAAATCACAACTCTTCCATTATCAAAGATTCTATTATTTCCTCCGTGTGGTCTCTTCATCTTCTTTTTTTTTCATTTATAAATTTTGCTTTTTGATGGTTATACATTCTTATTTTTTATAAAAGGAGATTGGAAAAAACTGTTAGAAACATCTATATGTAGGGGTGTTAATGGGTCGGGTCGGGTCGGGTCGGGTCGGTTCGGTTGGGTCATATTATTTTATTATTATTTTTGACTTGATCCGATTAAATTCGGGTCAAAAAATCTTAATCCATACTCGACTCGATTGAGTCACGGGTCGACCCATCCGACTTGTGTAAATTAATTAAATATTTATTAATTATTTTTATATAATTTTAAGCAATTAAATATTGATTAATTTATAATTAAATATTGATAATTAATCTTAATTAGTATATAATTAGTGTAGATTTAAGCTTTAATTAGTACTAAATCATAAAATTACTTCAAAAATCATAATTAATCGGGTCGGGTCGGGTTGATCCGAACCCGACCCGATCCGATTCGGGTTAAAAAATTAAACCCATACCCGACCCATTTATATTCGGATCATGTTGGATCGGATCGGATCGGGTTCAAATCGGGTCGGATCGATAATTGACACCCCTATCTATATGTCACCAGCAACGAATTTGAATCGTTTGATCTAAGTATGAAAATGCAAAACAATCGTATACGTTGATTTAAATTTTAAAAACAGTGCTTGTGCTTCTCATTTCCAAGGAAAGAAGTTTGACTGAGAAAAAGAGAACGAAAGTTGCGAAACCCAGTCTCTTTCCTCACACCTATTTCATTCCCGAGACATTTTCTCAGTATCGGCTCCCCGTTTTCGTTTTGTATTCTCCATTCTCCAAAAATTTGAGAAAGAGAGAGAGAGATATAGCGAGGGGGAGAGAAGAAGGACGAGGAAAGTTGGTGGCTCGACATCGGAATCATGTGCTCCGTGATGACGTCCAAGTAGTCAGAGCAGGACCGCAACGCCACCACCGCCAGTAGGTGGCGCTCCGAGGGGGCGTCGTGCTCGAGGAGGATCATCTGCAGCCGATACATGACTCTGGCCACGCTCATGCTGGCCGAAGGAGTAGGAGCCTCAGGTTTAGACTCTGGCACCCCATCACCGTGGATCTCGGTACCACAAGAAGGTAAATAGAGGGGAGAGGAGTAAAGTTTTTCTCCACTTTTCTGGCAACAATCAGCAGCATTGCTACTGTGCTACTATTGCTTCTCACCTCGCCATCTCTCTCAATCACTTCCTCTTGGGGTATGTAATTAATTTACAATTAAGTTTTATTCTCGTGTTTTAGGAGATTGTTGGATATTTTCTTTTATTTGGTTTCAAAGGATGAATCAAATCCAATGAACAATGAAGTGTGTGCTTCATTTGACATGGTTTCACAAAAAAAAGCTCTGTTTCTTTTTCATTATTTTCCCCTCCTAGAAAAATGGGTCAAGAATTTTTTTTTGTTTGGAAATTTCAATGGCAGTGAGGGGCATGATGAGGATGCCACTGATTTCACCTGCACAATCTTATTATTTGTCCCAATTGCCTCTCCTCTTTGTACCGACAAGAACTTTATTGCTGCGACGCTCTCTGTTGGAAATAGTACTGCTGCCATGGCCCCACTCATCAGTGTCTCTTTAATCTTCACCTTCTTCCTTCAAGCTGGTGCTTCTTAATTCCTAATTCTTAATTCTACTCCTTTATAGCTTAACTGCTTCGCAAACAAGTATGTGCCAAAGAAGTTGACCGTTGTTAATTGGATGCTTACCTTTCATTCAATATTTTTACAAAAATTTAGATGATGTGGCATTTAAATCTTTGCACCTTAAGTTAGCAGTTGTTCTCATCATTCTGCCATTTACTTTTAAGAATCTCTTTTTTCATGGAAAAAAAAATCAAGAGGAGGATAAATAATTGATGTGGACTGATTCTCTAAAAAATAAATAAACAAATAAATAATATTTATCGGTGCAGTTAATAGAGGGGCTGATTGGAGGGGTCATCTGACAGAAGAAGAGGCGGAGACGTCAGTAGATCCTCTACTAGAGGAGAATGAGACACTCATAAGTCATAAGTGCATTTCTTATTCTTCTAGCTCGGGCAATGTTTAAATAGTGTCAGCAGGTATAGGGGCTTGAGGATGTGGTGGACATTGTCAGGACGAGTGGGAATGGTGCCGACACTGTCAACATATCCATAGGTACAAGTTTCATATTAAGTCAGTGCAGTTCAAGCAAAATAAAATTTTGACTAACCTTGGTGTTAAATAATAAATATCACCGTATAATAACAATAGTACAATCTTTTTTTTTTTTGATCAAAAGGGAGGATAAAATACCTAACTCTCCTTCGACATTGCCATCAGAGAGCGGTACTCCTCTAAGAGATTTTATTCAAAATCAATTGTATTACAAACAGACACACCACAACTATCCGCATACAAAAGTAATTTTAATTCACTAGGGATGTCAATCAGGATATGCAACCCAAGCTCTTTTCCTAGTGCATTTTTAGCTAAGAGATCAGCACAGTAGTTATAGTTTCTACTGATAAGCGTGATCTGTACTAACCAATCTTGACACAACAACTCCCTAATTTGTTTAATTAGTGGCGGGTCTAGATCGTGTCTAGTTGTTCCATTGTCTCCCCCCACAACTTGATGCAATATTGCTGAATCTGTTTCTACTATGAGCTGTTTAATACTCAAATTCCATGCAAGTTGCAATCCTTCTTTCAAGGCCCGCACCTCTGCCCAGTAGGCCAAGCTGTAGCCCAGACTCCTGCCAAACTCGCGAACCCATAATCCATTATCATCTCTAATAAGGCCCCCTGCTGCTTCCCTTCGTGTGGTTTGGTTACTGGCACCATCCGAGTTGAGTTTGTACCAACCCAGATGTGAATCTTGCCTCTCATTTACATCAAACCTACTGTCCCCTCCTTTATTTGCCATTCCATTCACCTTACCAGCTACAGCAGTTTGTTGCACAATTGTTCTGATGGTGTGAATTGGTCCTTCGATCAGTGCATCTTCTCCTTGAAATAAAGCGATGTTTCGTCGTTTCCAGCATAGCCATACCGTCACACCAAAAGTGACAGGTCCATTAGCAATTTGATATTCATCCCTGCAACCCTTCTCAAATAACTCGGTTAGTGTGGCAGAGAAAAATAGAGACCATTTAGAGGGCGGTATTACCTGTTCCCAGATGATTCGTGCATGAAAGCAATCCCTAATGGCATGGATTGTTGTTTCTGCGTGAGCTCCACACCGTGTGCAAAGGTTACTATCACATAATTTCATACGTCTTCTTCTCTCATTTGTCATAAGAGCATCATTTGCACATAACCACATAAAGGTTTTAATTCTCTCGGGTCCCTTCCATTGCCATACTCTATCCCATACCTGTTCCTTCACCTCAACATGGTTCTGTAGATTAGAATAGGCTGAGGATGTAGAGAACTTACCATTTGGGGAGAGCCCCCAACCCACTTTATCATCCTCTCCCTCCTTGTCAGGTGGTTTGATGGCAGCTATTTGCATCCTGATGTGCATGGGTAGCAGTTCTAGTTTGTCCCATTCCCACTGCCCTTCCTCATTCACATATTCACTAACAGTAGCATCTCTCTGATCCTCCCACACGACTGGATCCACTATGTCCATTAAAACAACTCCGCCCTCAAGCCATCTATCACTCCGAAATTTATATCTTCTCCCGTTATGTATATTCCACTTAGTTCCAGCTAGCATTTGTTCCCAAACTGAGGTGATACTCCTCCATGTGTGGGATAATGTTCCCTTCCACTTGACTATTACAATCTCATCTCTTACTTCACAGTATTTTCCTCAAAGCACCTTTACCCACAAGTCTGCTGGTTTAGACATAATTCCAAAAGCTAGTTTCATAAGCAGTGCTTGATTTTGGTCCCTTGTAATTTTTAGTGCGAGCCCCCATCGCTTTTTGGCTTACAGAGACGTTCCCACCTCACCAAATGAGTTTTACTTCGCTCAGCTACACAAATTTTCTAATTTTCTTATCAATCTCTTCACATACCGTCTTAGAAAGCTTGGTGGTTTGCATTGCATATGAGGGTATAGTGCTTAACACTAATTTTGCCAATGTGATCCTACCTGCAAAAGAGAGTCTATCCGCTTGCCAACCAGTTAGTTTAGCATCAATTGTATGAATTAAGTCTTCGTAGGTTCTGTTGGTTACCCTACCCCTAATTAAAGGCATCCCTAGATATTTACCAAGATCATCTGTTCCTGTTCGAGTAAACTCTATTAACCTACTCAACCTGTTTTGTTCCACTCTAGGAATATTTTTTGAGAATAATATCCGAGTTTTGGATTGGCTTACCTTTTGCCCTGAGGCTAGGGCAAACCTATCTAGTGTTCTTTTGATCAATTTTGCTTGCCTCAGGTTGGCCTCTGCCACTAGGAGCATGTCATCTGCAAAAAAGTAAAATATTGTTATTTTGTTACCTCTTGATAATCTGTGAACTCTGAAGCTTGTCAAATACCACAATCTCTCATTATTTTTTTTTGTGTTTGCAACTCTGTGCATTTGGATCTATGAAATAAATATCATTTGTATGTTAGTTATTTTACTGGTTTTTTGACATTACATACATAGATGGATGCACTACATGATTGTTGCGTCGCAGTAAACAAGCTTTATATATCAACTTCTAGCTTGCTCCATGATGCAACTACTTCTGGTGGTGCCAGAAATATAAATACAATACGCAGTGAACCCCTTAATTATGTGATTAAGGCTATTGTGTTGAGTTTCAAATCAACTTCCAGAATTAAGATGTTATTAAATACGAATGTTATTAAATATCTGACTCTAGACACTCTACCATTATATTTTATTTTATGTTTGATCTATGCTTGTTTTATGAAATATGGGTATGTAAAATTTGGAATTTCTATGAAAGAAGATTAACTCAAACTATACATACAGAAAATAAATTCATTTTCTTATATTGGATAATAATATTTTTATTTAAGCTACAGATTAAGTATAAAAGTTATGATATTGATTTGATTTGAAACTAATTATATATATATTTTCAATTACTCGCTGCATGGCGCAAACACTGTACTAGTATAATCTTAACATACATATAAATAAAATATAATAAAGCTGATATTTCATTCTCAATTCCGAACGGTTCTTCATACAAACCTAGTAGCTCATGTGATGAAAAATATAATGGAGTTCAACAGCTTTTTATACAAATTCTTTTCTATTACTTCGTTAAAATTGGACCAAATATAAAAAATGGATTATATATTCTGACATTTCAAGTCCAAAAAAATTTGTGATGACATCTCTAAATAGTTCAAAAAAGCACATTATACCTGAAATTAAATAAAATATTGGATCTAATGAATAGAAAACATTACTAATGAAAGTAAAAAAAGCAAGCTATACATGTATATGATTTATTAATTATAAAATAAATTAATTTAATATATCAAGAAGTTGCAACAAGAAAATATAAAAAAATAGGTAAATAATTTGCTACTACTATATTGCCCGTGCTTTGCTACGGGTGGTTTCTATATCGTAATCTTTCTACATTAAAATCTAAAATGGTCATACTATTTCAATACAAAATATGATAAAAAACAAAGTAGGAAATAAGTGCAATTAATCACTTGGTTTTATGTAGTAATCATAGGTTTCTTAAAAAATATATAATTAAATTTTAAATTTGATAAATTCTTGAGCAAAATGATTTTTTTAGGAAAAATATATCATCCATTGTATAACTTTTAATATGTGTTTTTAATTTAACAAAGGTTTCAATATTTTCGTTACAATCTATTATATCATAAAAAACCTAATACATCTAAGGATTCTGTTTTCTTATAAAAAATAATCAATCAATTTCAATCAATCTTGACCATTACAGGATCAAAATATTTGCACACTTAATAATGAGTAAATAGAGATTTGATTCAACTTAAGAAATTCCTACGTCAAGGACTTGCTTAACCTTCGAAATTATGTTTCCTCCATCCGTTCAATTGATTTGATAAACAGACTTTTAACGGAAAGATTGTGATTTACATCCGAGAAAGTCAACACAGTTAAAACTCAGTAATTAATGAAAGATGGATGACACATATCTACTATTTCAGATTGGTGAGATTCCTTAAATACTAAATAGGCAGGAAAAATCCAGATTCGGTTCCTTTGTAGGCGTCGATCCGGTACCCGATTTATAATAAAAATCATCTCAAAATGAATTTCCTCGTGCATTAATGTGTGTGTACAGCTAATTTTTGTGCGCACTGTGTAGCCCTCAACCGACACAAACAAACATATCTCAAGATAATTTTTTTGACTCAGAACCATAATAATTAACGAGTCAATGTGCTTAGCAAATCATCTTGAGCTTTTCTCAGCTCAGTTTCGGCTTGTCGCCCCGTAATTGGTTTGGAACGAATCTCAAGCTTTTCTACTAATTCGATGTCTCTTTACTTCGATTTGAAGTTTCAGCGCCCTACTCTTTGTTATTAAAAGTTAGCTTAGGCGTCTTTACACGTACGATTATGAGTGTCAATGATTCGATGAGTTATTTCGATCTGACCTGTATGATTTAAAGATAAATGAATTAAGTATGAATTTAAATTTTTTAATCCGAATTGGCTTGAGTTGGGTTCGGATCAACCCGATCCGAAATGATTAATTATATTTTTTAAAATAAATTTATAATTTAGTTCTAATTAAATCTTAAATATATATTAATTATATATTTATTAAGATTAATTATAAATAGTTGATATTTAATTATTTAAATAATATAAGAATAATTAATAAATATTTAATTATTTTATACGAGTTGAGTCATGACGATTCGTAACCCGATCAGACCGGATCGGAACGATTTGTAACTCGATCGAATTGAATTAAAATTTTTTAACCCAAATATAATTAAATTAAGTAAAATATAATAAAATAATGATGATAAGATCTAACTCATTCACAATTCAGTAAAAATATTTAATTGAGACAGGCAAATATTAGAGGACGGATGATTTGATAATGGTATAATTTGTCTTCTTAAACACGCGAATCGTTTAGCAGATTTAGAAATACCATGGGTAAAAACGCGCAAATTCTCCAATACATTTATTACTTTTCCACTGGCCGTTTGAATCCCATTTTCTCCTCCCTTGATCTCTTCTCTGTCAACTCTAGTCAGACAACCAATGGCGGTGGATCTCGCCTAACCCTCGCCCAACCCCCATTCAAGCTTCAACCCTGGCTCTTCACATTTGAAGAAACAAGATAACTTGTCATGGGATCGGCGCCATCGACTCCACGATCACAGACCTCGGCGGAGCAGCTGGTCGCCGCGTTCGTCGGGAGCACTCCATACCCGATCTCGTCGGAGTTCTGGAAGAACCTTCTAGAACTCCCGCTCTCCCTCCAGTGGCCACGTCACCGCGTGCTCCATGCTTGCCAGACCTTTGGTTCGTCCATTAATTACTACGTTCTTTAATTTGTTCGATTGTACTTGGGTATGCTTTGAAGCTTGTAGCGAAAGGAAGAAGATGAGAGGTTGAAATGTAGATTTATGAAGAAGGAAAAGTGATTCGGTGCTTTACACACTAGATTAGATAAGTGAATTTGCTTATATCATCGATTAAGGGATCCAATTACAAGTAGATGATTGTCAGATTATTCTCTACTATTAATTAAAAAAACATACGAGATTCATGATGCTACATTTTTATTTTGGTGATTGGGTATACCTGTCTTGACTGTTAGTCTGGTATATTCTTAACTAAAGTGTACATCACTATCTGTAGTCACTTAATGATAACGCTTCTCTCATGTTTACCTGCAGCTCAAAACAATGATCAAACTAGACACCTTGCAAAGCTTTTAGTACATCTTGTATGGTGCTTGCAAGATGCCATGTCAGCATCCGATGGATCCATTTCATCATATAAGAAGGCCATCAATGCTTCATACATAGCTTCGATTTTTCTCAAGTTTATGATTGAAAACACCAAAACCTATACATGGGAAGAGCTGTGCCTTGATATTGATAGAACTGATATTGGACTTGAAAATTTTCCCAAAGGTTTCTATACCTCCTGCATTTGTTAATCCAAGTATTTTTTTTAGTTTCAAGACTTCTTAATCCAGTCATTGCATATATGCACAAACTGAAAATTTGACTTGTACTGTTTGCCTATTACAGCTTGATACACACACTTAAGAAAGTTACTTGATAGAATGTAGACATGTAGTTATTGTAGTGCACTGCATACTGAATTAACGATGACTATTAAGTATCATCCTACTCTGACAGTTCTATAATAATGGATGTGACCTTCATTCTAATATTCCCCTTTCAGATCAAAGCTTAGAGTATTTTGTGATGCAAGGGGTGCTCCACTACCTTGGTGCAGCACAAATGAGGTATTTTTATATGTATTCTCTAAACAATATTTTTTTATATATCTTCAACTTCTAGGCCTAGTTCTTTTAAATCCTCTAAAACATTGTTCTCTTTTTGCAAGTCGCCATTCATTGTACCTTCATCACGAGCTACTGAATTTTATGATTGTTGCCATGTCGACACAGCTCTGTTCTGGACCATCCCCAGAACCAAAGGATGTGCATCCTTTTTTAGATGCTGCTATGCTTCAGGTAGTGTAGTGTCTTTGTGATTGGTATCATGAAGAACTAATATTTGTTTTTAACATTCATGAGTAAAGCAATTGCTTAATCATCAGTACTTGGGCAATATCAAGGATTGTTTTAGAATTCCATCACCATGCAATTACAAGATAAGTTTAAGGCCAGGGGAGCACAACACTTTCTTGAAATATATAAAGTATTGACTCTGCAATGTGTCTGTCTTCGACAGGAAAATAGTATAGTGACATCTGTAGTGAGGAGATTGCTGTTGAATTTTGTAACAAGGCCACATGTACCTTTAAATGGTTCCTCGTATCCGATCTTTTCTGACAATGGCGAACCTGGTGTTTTGCAAAGAGTTGGTTCTGCTGCTGGTAACTGATTAATCTTTCTTCATCTTTAACTTTGAATTATGGGTGCATTTGGCTAATACCATTACTAGTAGTATGGTCGGCACTCTATTTTATTAAAAGTAATTTTCATAAGATCCAACTCCCAAACACACCCCATTTGAAAGCCCCTCAAATAAGCACCATACTATTCAGATAATAAAAAAATAACTTCATAAATAGTTAATACACTCCTGGGTGTTATGGCGTGATCATCATGCTACCGGTATCTGAGAACATGTAATCATTGTATTGCACCACTTGTAGCTTAAATCCACTCATCTTATTGTGTTGGCTATACTAATTGGTTTACAAGGTTTTGTTGAAATACATTCCTTTTGTGAGTCCTAGACCTAAAATCACTGCAATCTTGTTTTCAGCAAATTTTGTGTTGCTCCCACTCTACACCATCAATCTTCTCACCCGCTCCAGTGGGGAAGGCATAGGAAGTCCACTTGTGGATAATAGCCTTCTTATTTTGTTAATTCTCATTCACCATAGAAGGCGCATTTTAGTAGTTGAGTCGGCTATCAACAATTATGAAACCAGTGATGAGAATAAAAATTTAATGGAGACTCCGGCTTTTCATGACAACCCCTTTTACAAGGCTCTAGGGAACTCCAAGGATATTCAATGTAACGGATTGTCCCCTAATCTTGACAAATTGTAGGATAATTGCATATTGAGTTTGTGAAATTGGATTACTTTCTCAAAGCTGTGAGCCTGTGACCTTATGTTACTTATTCATAAGCTTACAATGAACCCAACTCAGGTTAAGTGGTTTTGTAGGTATTAAAGAAAATTGATGATTTATCATGATTTTTGACTTCTAAAGACCTGTCACTTTCTAATACACTAGTCAAGTTACTTTTGATTTGCTTGACACCGCTCAAAAAACATAATTGATGTTTGATAAAATTGGTTCTTTTAGCATTTTAACAAACTGTGATTAGAAGATTATGGACAACTATTTTTATGAACTTTCTTTTTTCTTGATCGGATCAATCTGATGTTGTGTGCTTTACAGTTGATCGAGCTGATATTGAGGGTAATGCAGATAATGGCCCTGTTGTAAGATTGCCATTTGCATCATTGTTCGACACTCTTGGAATGTAAGCCTATCATATTAACCTCTTATTTCCCATATTTATAGAAAACTTTTTAATATATTATTTATCTTATGTGTTCAGGTGCTTAAAGGATGAGAATTCTGTGCTATTACTTTATTCGTTGGTACATGGAAATGTTGATTTTCTGGAGTATTGTCTTGTACGAACTGATCTGGATACATTGGTATTTCTCAAACTCTACTGTTTGGTTCTTGCCTCTTTTTTCCTGTTATTTACCTTAGAATTATCTCCAGCTACTGAATTTAAATTAATGAATAATTATAAATGCTTGTAGTTAATGCCCATTCTGGAGACACTTTACAATGCACAGAGAAGGACATCCAATCAGATATATATGCTGTTAATTATCCTTCTTATACTTAGTCAGGATTCATCATTCAATGCTACAATTCACAAGTTGGTAAGAAAAATAATGTGCTTTTTAGTTTATTATGTCAAGAAAAGGGAAAACATACAAGAATTGACCTCTTATCACATTTTGTATCATAATGCATGTGATTCTTTCAAAGAATATTCTTCATGTTTTCTTATTTACTGACAATTTTTTTGTGCAGATTCTTCCTAGTGTTCCCTGGTACAAAGAGAGGCTCTTACATCAAACCTCTCTTGGTTCATTGATGGTTATAATCCTTATTCGCACAATTAACTATAATCTCTCTAAGCTGCGTGTAAGATTTTTTTTCCCTCAAATAAATTTAATTTTTCTGAGTAATTTTTTGTTCCTGTTTTTTCCCCTATGCATTATAAAGAGTTCTATTTTTTTTATGGTAAAATAGTAGCTCTACTAGTATGTTTCGACCTGATTTATCTTAGCTGAAGCATCTAATTAGTTTCTTCATTTCAAAGGATATCTACCTTCATACAAATTGCTTAGCGATTCTTGCAAACATGGCCCCGCATGTACATAGACTGAGTGGATATGCATCTCAAAGGCTGGTTAGCCTTTTTGACATGCTTTCCCGCAAGTATGTTTCCTTATTATTTAAACAATTCTGAATCTTTTGATGTTAGATTTAGTTTAATTTAAAGCAATGCTAACTTGTCTTACATTCTATCTGCCTGGTACATTTCAGTGTACACATTCTATTTTGGTTTGTTATGTTGTAGTTCTAGAGAACAAATATAGCATTCAGACTTAAGTTGTAAAGCATATGTTGTACAGATTTGCAAACTGAATATTTTTATATTTGTGAATAAAGCTGATAGTTATGATGTCTACTGCCAATATTTAGCATTTCTGGGGATATTACCATTCTGGAGGTGTCTATATGACCTCACATTGAACAAGAAGATTATCTGCTGATTTTGTTTGCATTTTATGTTTGTTTTTAAAGAAGATTACGGAAAATTTATCTTTTCCATGGTCTTAGCTTTAGATCTGATGGTTTGTTGTTGTTTGTGCAATAATTTGAAATGCTTGTTTCAAATTGCAATGCTAATTTTTTTTTAAAAATATATTAAGAACTATGTAAAAGGTCTTTGACTGGGATAGCTGGCTTTAAACTTTCATGTGATCGAACTGATTTTTTCTGATTTTACTGACTAATCTCTTATAAGATCCTCATACTGTTTCCTAAATGGATTTCATTTTGTACACCGCAGGTATACAAAATTAGCAGAGTTGAAAAATGACAAGGTCCTCAAGATAGATAGTGAGCAAATTGAAGATGATAACACTGCTGATGACATGGTATTTGTTTTATCTCTAATATCAGGATTGCAAGGATAATTTTATTTAACCTTTTTGATTTTCAGATCTGGAAATTTTTTCCCTGAAATGTCATTACTATGCAATTTCCTTCCAGATGAAAATCGGAAGGCATAGTAATAATTTTACCATGCAAAAAAATTAAATTCAAACTGTAAAAGTTGAAAAATGCCGGAAGTTGGTACTTAGGACTTAGGAGTGGGAACTAGTTTTCACATTGGAAGTTATATTATCCCAAGTAAAAATCATAGATTCTTAGACATTTGTACCTTCAATGTGTTCTTGCTTTCTTTCTCATGGGCTACTGCTTTCATGAAGTCAACAGAGCTTCACATATACACTGACTTCTTGCGGATTGTACTAGAGATAATCAATGCAATCCTGACTTACGCATTGCCTCGAAATCCGGAGGTACAGTTTGAGTCATCCTTACTATATAATTAATTATAATACCTAAATAATTACCTGGCATTTAATTTTATTATATCTTGCTGGCTCCAAGCAGGTTGTATATGCAGTGATGCACCGACAGGAGGTATTTGAACCATTCAAGAACCATCCTAGATTCAATGAGCTGCTTGATAACATATACACAGTATGATTTATGGCATCGATTATGGAAATTTGGAATTCTATCAGTATTCTTAGATGATAATGCCTTGCTGTGTGATTCTGACAATCTTATCAATACAGGTTTTGGATTTCTTCAATAGTCGCATGGATATGCAAGAGTTAGAGGGGGAGTGGTCTGTAAACAAAGTTCTTGAAGTTATTATCAATAACTGCAGGTCATGGAGGGGTGAAGGAATGAAAGTGAGATTTCTTTTCTTCCCCTTTATTTTGGTGATATCATGCCAATTGCAAATGCTCAAGTGGTATTTTAGAAAGACTTGCTAAGTTAGAAATATTGTTAATTTGAAAAATGCTCTCCATTGTTGAAATTGCAATTGCAAGTGGCCACATCAGATTAAAAAAGTCATTTTCATGTGGGATGGAGATGTACTTACTCTAGTAGGAACAGACAGAAGGGTGTTACTTTACTTGATATGGAATATCAGCATGGCATATTCTCATTAGAAAGCAAAAGTGGTTGGTTTCTGAGCTGACCTATGACCTGTATCAGAGAAATGACTGCCAGAAGCAAACTTATTGTGAATAATTGGACTGGTCTACAGTTGGTCATGTTGGGACTTCTAAGCCAAACCTACAAGTCACCATTTTCAAGTTCTCCAATGTGGTTGGTTTTGGATGCGTGCTGAAAAGTGATGCTTATTCTGTAATTCGAAATTTGGAATTTTGGCTTACAAAACATGTTGTTGGTTGGCACTTTTTTATTAAAAAAAGGAATTTAGTCAGGACGAACCTGAAATAGCTTGATTTTGACTCCATCAAGAAATTCAGACAGGAGATTGTCCTGTTAATATCTCAAACCAGGTTGGGTGGTATTAAGCAATAACTGGTGGAATGATGGATAAAGATAACTTGTACAAGAGGACAATTTCATATCATGTAATTTACTGTTGTTGTTAATTGAGCAGGTATTTACTCAGTTGCGCTTCACTTATGAGCAAGAGAGTCATCCCGAGGAGTTCTTTATACCCTATGTATGGAGACTCGTTCTAGCCCATGGGTAAGTGACATTCTCCTTTTCTTTGAAATTCATTACAACTGTAGTCATAATATGCAGCCAAAAATGTATGGTGCCTCAATAGGTGTAGTGACGGCAGCTGAGGGACAGAACATGTACCCAATAATATTGCTGTGATTTTTCTTCAGCACCTTTACGTAATTGCTCAGATGAAAGATGCAGTATTTCTTAGTTGAATAGAAAACTTTTTTTTTTGCTTTTTTGTTTCTGTCTTTGTTCTTTGTTTTTTTAGAACTTCTGATTGACTATAGTCTCTCATGTTCGAAGCAGATTTTCCTTCAATCCTGGAGCTATAAATTTGTTTCCTGTTGAAATTCAGGTTGATGTAAGTTGGAACACACTCTCTCTCTCTCTCTCTCTGTGTGTGTGTGTGTGTGTGTGTCTGTGTCTGTGTGTGTGTGTCTGTTACACACACAGGTGTGCTCATGCAGTGATAAATTATACATTTGTGCAGATTTTCTTGTAGCTACAAGTTGCTTAGACAAAAAAAAGTAATATCTTTACTTACCAAGAGAATTATTAAATGAGGTTGAAGAAACTGAAGGCAGGCATTGATTTTGTCCAGAAACAGAGGAACCTAGCTATTATTTTTTATCTATTCCTCTTTTGATTACTGGACAATTTATCTTGCATACGAATTCAAATATTGATTGCAAAAGTTCTGGACCTGACCTGAATTGTTCTATAGGAAAATGATGCACCAGAGGAACAAAATGTGTAGAATACTTCGGCAGGAAGAAGGGTTGTTTTAGTCAGCCGCAACTCTATATGGCTTTTGTTATCTGAAGGCTAGAGAGGGTTACGTGTACATAGACACCGGGAGATATGTTCATTCTTTTGTGTTCATATGATGTGTTATTGTGTTGAAGTACTGCCAAGGTGAACTGGTAAAATTTTTGTTTGTTTTGATAGATGTAGCGTTATGTATTTCATAGAAGGGGAAAAAAGTGTTAGGTAAGTGCTCACAAGCGTGGTGGTTTGAGTTCGCATGTAAGCTCCTAAAAAAAACAATAGTGATGTTCGAGAATTACAATATTGATGTTTATCATGACAGAGAAAGTCGATGCTCAGATCTTTTCAACCATTTAGAATTGGCGAGAGAGTTCTCATATTTAATCAGAGAGTTTGTTAAATATCTTCCGAAATAGGTCCTCTAGATACCCATCATATTGTCAATTATCTTTTGAATATTTTAAGTACTTTAAAAAATAAGGTGAATAACGCTAAGTTCGAGGCGATTTGTATGCTTCCATCTGAAATATTAAAGGATGATTTGTAATGTTAATTACATTATGTACAACTGAATGGGCTTAAAACAACTGGTTTTGTACCTCAATTTATTAACTAAATTGTTGATGTTATAACTTATCCTTTAGATCTCGTGTTATACAGCTGTCTGAATCACGCTAGGGGCAAATTATTACCGAGTCTTAGAGTTCAAATTAATAGCATAACAAGTTAGCAACCCATGCACTGAGAAGACACCTGCAGCAGCAGGAATCAGCACTCTTGAACCATTTGAAATCCCAATCAGCATATGATATAAAGTATAAACAATAAAAAATAATTTGAAAATTACAGGCTGCAGCTAGATACTCTAATACAGCGAGCTTGACTATTTGGGAACAAATTGAAAACAACAACATTAAACGAATGGGGAAAGGACTCCATGTTTCCACACTACATCCATTTTATAAGCCTGCAAGTTTGCAGCTCACATTCATATTTTCGTTTAGTAAGGATGGAAATCAAAATCACATGTTAAGTTGGACGTATAACTTGTGCTCCAACATACTGATCCAGTACATTCTGAAATGCCTACAATGAAAACAAAGCTTAGCATCCTGTAGTGAATACCAACATACCATTTGGCTGAATTTTAGATCCGCAACACCTCATTGAGGCACAACACGTATATACGTGAAATGCAAAAGTTTCTTTAGCATTTAAAATTGCATCCATTGCTGCAGGTGAATCATCAAGGACAATATAGAATTTCTTGTAGAATTCCTTACTGCAATTTGAAAAAAGGGAATTAGTCTGTGACTATGGTAGTATAATGTTAACAAACAGGATTGCATACGCTGCAAAATCAGTCATCACAGACACTAATATTTCTAGTACAATTCATGCAATTGAGAAAGGATACCGTCCATAACTAGGGGAATAAATGAAATAAACAAATAGATTTCACCATAATGATTGGGTTTTCAAACAAATAGCACAATGTGATTGCAAAACTGATATGTAAAAGCATTTAACTCACTGTTGTTCTTTAGTGAGAAGAGGCTCCATCTAATCAAATTTGCATGTAAGCACTTCATCAGCAACAGGTTCCAACAAATGCAAAATCAGCGCCTCAAGTGTCCTCGGGAAATGTTCCTAAAACAAATAGTGAAAAAAGTCTATTGAAGAAATTATTGTGATCTCGTTCTTGTCACTGGAACCAATTAGAATTGGTACAGCAGTAACAGTTGACTTATTGGGTTTCATTAAATAATCTTCAGTATAGTTGGTGTTTAATCAGGGTTTTGCAGATGGAAAAATAGTATATATCAACATTAGAGAAAGATGAATTGGAAAACATAGGACTGACTCGTAAAATGGATTTAATCAGACCTTATACAGAATCAACAGTTCAAGAATGAGAAAGATGAATTGGAAATGTAAGGTGCACAGTCGTACTGCCATTGCAAGAAGAAATCGACATGCTGAAGGAGGCCACAAAGTAACTGAAAGAAAAAATTGAACAGAAATAAATTAATAGTGTAATACTATAATACATGATAAGTCAGTGAAGAAAAGAGCAGTGTACCTTCATAAACTTACTGGTAAAGTACAGGTCAGATCAGTAGCAATATATACCAGATGGCACAGACCAAAACCAAAGAAAAACACTGGCATTGCTGGTAACAAATTGGCTCAACTACAACTATCAAGCCACTTTGTTAAGGATAATATGATAATTGATAAGCAATTGGCAGCTTGACTTGCAAGTTTACCTTCTTTCTGGCCGGCAACCACACAAAGGATGTTATGGTGATGATCATAGTGAGTGCTAGATCTTGACTGAGCCCGATTCATTCAAAAGTTTATTGATGCAAGAGACTTATTCTCTATAAAGACAGTATGCAGAAAAGAAATAAGAATGTGTAAACGGACTAATAATAATAATAATAATAATAATATAGCAGAACAAAAAGAAGACAAAATAAAGGGCCCACTTCTGTATAGGAACCTATAAAAATGTATGTCGCATGTTAAATAATTCAACAAGTACAAGCCACTGTAGAAACTATAAATATAAACTAAATCGTGAATAAATGAACAAGTACGACCTATGACTAAAACAAAAGTTACTAGAAAAGTACCTGTGCTAAATATAGTCTGTCTGGGGCATCTAAGGAAGTTGAGCACGTTTCTTCATTTGTAGCTTTATCTTTAGCACTGTTTGGTGCATGACAGGAGATGCTAAGAAGGCTCAACTGTTGAAGATATGATTTACATGAACCAATGAAGGCGGAGAATGAAAAAGCCACCTGTCATCAGAATATATAACTTAATGCATTTTAAATTTTAATATTTCTCCATATGTTAGCTATTGGGGAATGGTAAAATCTCAGTAAAACAATGACTAATTATAATCATGATCCAGGGTGTTTAACCTAAAATGAGCAAAGAACCAGTTTTAGCATTATAATTATAATCCTGGGTGTCTACTGCCAAACTGCTCAGTACAAATTTTGTATATTTCTTCGCACGCTAGTTATAGCCACCCTCCTTTCATCGTTTATTTGATTGTGAGAGGTAAATCATACAAAAGGGGCTTAGCTGAGCCCCAAAAAAGGAACAATGAATGATGGTTGCACTGTTTTACCAGTCCTACAATTTGCAACTCACCAGTCAAAATCCAGATTATTAGATGTGAAAATTCTCTTACCCTCTCATGACTTCTCATATCCCCATAAAAGATATGTGTATGATTCGACAACATAGCCTCCACAACTGCAGTTGGTCCCACCCTTTCCTACAAAATGTTTATTTTTCTAAGTTCCCAACATACCCAGTGACCATGAGCATAGCTGCACAACTGGATTTAAACACCTCTAACATTCATTAAAATATTAGGACACAATAGGACTATTGTTCATTCATAACAAAAAAAAAAAAATTAAATGCTTGCTGGGAGTAGTTTTCAAACACTGGATCATAATCCACTGTTGTGCAGCACCATGAGTGCAGTATGTGGATTCAAGACCATCAGTGTACCTTCTCTTTTTCCCATCGTCCCTGCTGGGTCGGTAGGTGAGTCACCCCGCATCGAGAAAGGTCAAGCAAGCTCTTCCAGTTGACTTATTTCTGTTCCGATGTCCTCAGTACTGCTTTTTTAGCATGAGATTCAAACAATCATTGTCTTATAAAATTTTCTATCGAGCCGGGATTCATTTTTTTTTTTATCACTTTAGATCACTTAGGGATTTGTGTCAGCACGTATTTCCAAACAATCCAACTGTACCACGCAACAGTGGATTAGGATTCTCAAACACTGATAACTTGAATCACTGGACATAAGTTGATTAACCGAACCATAACTCAACAACGAAAGATGTATAGATTTGCGTAGCGAACTCTTCGGGTGAAAAGTTCAAACAAAGCATAGACGAATGGTTTATCTTAAACAAGTAGTCAAGACCGTTTGAAGGATCCCACAAGGAGAGAGCCTTCCAGCTCTTAACAACACCACGGAACCTATTTAAACAAGGCATAGACGAATGGTTTATCTTAAAAAAGTAATCATACCAGGTTTTGAGTGATGAAACGACGCAGATCGCAAAGAAGAGATTCAAACATTGGGAAATTAAATAATAAAAAAACAGAAAAAAAAGTGCCAACTCCGGGGATGTTTTTGGATTCGATTTGCGTAGCGAACTCTTGTGGTGATAGCGGTCGTGACAGGTGCCGAATTCGAATGGATGCTTCCACTCTTTCCCCTGCTCCCGCCTCCATTTCCATTTCGTGCCAGACCCCTCTCTCCTCTCTATCAGTTCGACTTCGCGGAACTCCGGTTAGTCCAGTCTCCAGTGACTTCTCTAAATTTACAAATGAAGCCTCGAGCAACTTGATATTTACGATTTAAGAACATGTATAGTGGTGTCCATGCGGATTAAGTCATTAAATGGGCCTCTTCCAACAAAGCCCAGCAAAGTATGTATGATAGGTCTCAATAGGCCCAAAATAAACAAACAACTACAATTCACTGCAGCTTAGTAACTTTCACCGACTATTCAAAATTCCAATATTATTCTGTATTTTACCTCATTTTTGTTCTCTCTCTCTTGGCAGTAACATAGAAAGCGACATAATATTCTGCATTTGATATATCAAATCAAATGCATTCAATAAGCTCATTGCAGAGTTATTGAGATTAGGCAGAATATACGATAAACAAGAGAGCCGCATGCAATTAGGAGTTCTCTTGGTTGCTTGCAAGTCATAAATTGTTACTCATAAGAGGAGACTTTGTCTGCTTGGCCGGTGGGTTTTGGAGAAAAAACTATGTATATACGGACAAAATACAGCAAACAACCTAGAGAGAAAAAAAGGTATGGTTGTTAGACTAGCTAACGTGCGCATTAATTCGAGAAATGTTATTCATGTGCACCAACAGGTATATGTAAAATTAAGAGTTCTTGCAACTACTACATCAAATCTTCAAGTTCCTTTTTTTTTTTTTTGAGAAAACTGTGGGTAGCTTAGCAGTAAGCATCCTTACAGGAACATGAAGATACAGAATTTAATTACGCAGGGTCCATGCCAGTGAATGGACAAGGCGCATACATATATAAAAAGAGCAAAAAAAGATACAATAATAAGGAAATATATAAAACAGCATAATTAAGGTTAGTGATTGGAGCATATTACCAGCTGTTAGATACGTAATACTGACAGCACAAAATCCGTTTTGCATATATACCAGCCGAGTATTTTGCTACGAAATGCATAATTTAATGGTCAGTCGTCACTCATCAGAAATATTGCATTTCACAAAATGCTTAAATATTATATGAATGACTATATAACAGATGAGGTTCAAATACCTCCATTTCATCATTTTTAAAATTTTTAATAACTCAAAAATTTAAACTAAAATATCAATATAAATCATTAGATTTGATCTTTATTACTGCTTTAATATGTATAAAAGATTAAAATATTTGAACATTATTTTATGTGATATTAATTAATAATTTTAATTTGCAAGAAATGCACTAATTATGGATAATTTCTGGACGTGTTGATCGATGTAAAATTAAAGTGAAAAAGTGAATAGATATTTTATGTCTTGAATAACTAAGACACAAAGTTTTGTTGTAACTTTTATCATACTTAATCTAGTACGATTTTCAAAAGTCTCAAGATAAAATATCATATATGTACTGGCTCTTGATTTTCAGATTACAGATGGGTTCGAAGAATTCTAGTGGTATTACAATTTTAGAAGTATTACCGATATTCATATTTAAATAAGAAGATCAATTATATTATTGTAAGTTTGTAACGCGATCATTTTTTCCAACATAATTGTTTCAAAAAGAATAAAATAAAGGCAGCCAATTTTAGTGCTGCAAATGAGTCGAGTTCGAGCGAGCTTGTGAAATATTTCGAGCTGAAATTAGGTTCATAAAAATTAGACTCAAGTTCGGTTCATAAAAATTCGACTCAAGTTCGGTTCATAAAAATTCGACTCGAGTCGAGTTGAGCTTGTGAAATATTTCGAGCTGAAAAATTTAGCTCAAACTCGGATCGTTATTATTCGAGCTAGCTCACGAGTCAATGTATGTTAACTCAGTTTGATATTTATATTTAATATACCTACAAACTGTAAATTCGGTATATCTACAAAAATGATATATGAGTTAGTATAAAATTGATATATCAACAAACTATATTTTCAATAAAATCTTTACTGCACTAATTTGAAAGGATCAACTAGTAAAAAAGCTATCAAGTTAGATATATGAGCTGATTTCCGAGCGAGTATGAGAAGTCGTTAAACCGCTGAAATGGTGAGATAATGAGAGATAATGAGAGATTGATTATCGGATTAGAGTTTAGTAGAAACAAAATATATAAACTATTATTATTCGAGCCGAGTCGAGCCACGAACCAAGCCAACTCTAACTCAAACTCAGCTCATTGAATCATATTAGCTTGAGTTAGATTGCTCAAACCAAATTAGCTCAATTACGGACTTTTTTTGTCAAGCCCTAGCCAATTTATTTAAAAATAATAATAAATAAATGCAGTCAAAGAGGTTAGTAGAAAATGGCGCAATTCAAGTGGATATTGACATATTTCCAAAAAAGGTGAGCGAGAGAGGGGAATCTAGTAATTTGTACCTTACCATTATTGGACAAAAAAATTGTGGACATTAATTATCAGCAGCCGTCTCCAAATTTGTTATGGCACTTCATTTATTTCTGCAACGTTGTTATGATATCGTGCTGCACTGTAAGAAGTTATTAAACTAGATATATAAGATCTAAAATTAGGAGAGCATACATAATAAGGTACGAAATGTTCGAAGAGCACTGACTTATAACTAACAATAAGGGCAGTGTTATTTTAAGCGCAGAATTTACAATATTGAGAGCAGAAATTATTTTTATCAATTTATATTTAGTAATTAAGGTGATATTATGAATAATAAACATTCTAATTTCTTCCAGCTAAACTATATCAAAATTACATTCTTTATACCATTCAAATTTTTATATTTTGTTGAAGACTGTCAACATTTTTTATTTACATGAATTTTTACTTTAGATTTTTTTAAAGGAAAAAAATCATTGTTTTTTGAGTATGATCATTTGACCACATAAAGTATAGACAACTGAAAAAAAAATAATATACGTAAATAAGTAGATGATCCACAAAATATTTTGATAAAAAAAACATCAACTGAATTTAGCTCTCTCAGCTCTCAATTTTGAGAATTTAGCTCTCAAAATAGCGCTGCTCAACAATAATTACTACCGCATGAATAAAAATTACCATATAACATCAGAAAAAAAAATTCAAACTACTTGACCATTAACATCATATTGAATAAAAAAATTATGATTTTTTTTTGAGAAATAGACTTATAATTCTGTGAAATTGATAACTTAATAGTATAATATATATGGAGAAAAATAATCTCGATGGTTCATCGATTTCATTACATGAAACCATATAGATAATACATTAGTATAATTAATAATTGTTAATTGGTGAAAGTTGCGTAAGAGAAACAACCTTGAAAGCAAGACGAATCTTGAGAGATTGCCATGTCGTGCTCCCCAGTAGCAGATGAAACTGCTAGCATGATCTGATTAGATAGATAGAGAGAGAGAAGAGGCAGAGAAAGAAATGGGGGGGGGGGGGGGTCTGATTTTTCAGATCAAGCTGGCAGCTTCACCTACTTGTGGTGCACCCACCTCACCAAGTCCAAGATCTCCGTAGAAAGAAACAGAGGGAGAGGGAAAGGATTTTATGCTATGGAACAGTACAGAGCAAGGTGAGAGCATATATACAAAGAGATGTACACAGCCTTTCGCTCTGGGTCACAGTTTGTGTGTGTTGGGGGACATCAAATCTGCTGTTATTTTGGATCTTTTTATTTATTTTATAAAAATATAAAAAAATTTAAAAATTGAAAAAATATATAGATATATATTTTACTTATAGATTCATAGTCAAATTTCATACAATTTCATTAACATTTAATAGTCAATCAAATACCGTTAATTTAAAACTGTTATAAATATTAGTGAAAGACAGTTAAATTTAATAATCTTTGATGAAGAATCAACCATTAATAAAATTACATGAAATTTGACGGGCTATCAATCTACAAGTAAAAAAACATATATATAAACTTTTTTTTTTTTTAGATTTTTTTTCTATTTTTTAAAATAAATAAAAGGACTTTTTTTCTACAAAAATAACAGCAGATTTTGATCATTGAGGGAGGGGGTTATAATTTGATTACGTTGGCGAGGTAATAAAAAGGTGAACTTGCAATTTGCTAGAGCATGAGCATAATGGTCTTATAAGAAAATGCATAAATATTGTCTCACTCAGGCCTCTAGGATGCCAGTTAGGGTTTCTACTTATGGTTCAATTCTTCTCCATTTGGTATCTCTTATGTGAAAGTTATTTAAGGCTCTGTCCATTATTTTTAATTAATTCTGCATTTTATATTTCTATTGACGTTAGATTTGGTCTCGTGTTATTATCATTTTTGTACATAACAAAATATTGGATGGTGATGCAGCACTCAAAACCCGGCTGGCTATTTATGTATACTTCAAACAGAAAGATATTCTATACAAGTGATCTTTATTTAGAATTTTATACGAACGTCTTTTAAGTAGTTTATGTATATATATTAATTTTAGAAATAGGGTAGTATAAATATATAAAAGATACATCTATTTTTGTTTACATCCATTTGATGCGTTCATCAGATTTGAAAAACTAAAACTGTAGTAGGTGCATTAAATTTGGACTTCCAAAATTTTTGAGAAGAC
The DNA here is from genome assembly GCA_037127355.1 of Schoenoplectus tabernaemontani. NCBI lineage: Eukaryota > Viridiplantae > Streptophyta > Magnoliopsida > Poales > Cyperaceae > Schoenoplectus > Schoenoplectus tabernaemontani. The sequence goes on along the minus strand of CM073754.1, from coordinate 12,672,464 downwards.
ATCAAAATTAATTTGTAACTCTTTTCTAATTAAGTAGTATTTTTTAGAATATTCAATAAATATACTAAAGTTGAATATGCACATACGTAGGAATTACTCTCTTCAATCAGAGAAAACAAAATTAATTAAATAATAAAAATGCCACCTCCTTAATTAAATATTGCCACTAATTAGGCAGAGTTGTGCATATCCATTTTGTTTGGAACGGAGAGGAACGAATGGCAGAACTATCAACAAATAAATTAACTTTTTTTTTAAAGGGCCGGCTCCACCATAATATTTTCATCAAGGATCACGCCATGAATTTATTTTCACATAGGGTCATGGGAATGGCATAATTCGAGTTCACGCCCTTCAAAATATATTTTTAATACCCGACAACTGATCACGTTCAACCAACATTGAAGGGCGCAAGCCAGCTCACGCCCTTCAGTTCAAACTTGAAAGACGCAAGCCCGACTTATACCCTTTAAATATAATTTTAATTAATTTTAACTATTTATATATATAAATAACTAAAGTTATATTTAAATTTAATTAAAAATATAAATATAATTTTATTTATTTGTTATATATAATGACTAGTGGGCTGAATAATTTTAAAACCTGTGCTGATGAGCTAAACATTTGATCTTTAAACGGTTATAACTTTTGATAGAAAACTCCAATCGAGACATTTAAATACAATTCTAAAACCTCACAAAAAGATTTATCTGCTAGTTCAATTGAAGAGCATGAGTCAGGCTTGTGCCTTCAAGTTTGAACTGAAGGATGTGAGCTGGCTTGCGCCCTTTAATGTTGGTTGGACGCGGTCAGTTGTCGGACATGAAAAATACACTTTGAAGGGCGTGAGCTCGGATTGCGTCCTTCCCATGACTCTTTGTAAAAATAAATTTAGAGGGTGATCTTTGATAAAAATAGAGTAATTTAAGAAAAAAAAATCCCAAATAAATAGGCTTTAAGAACATTTTCATGCATCTGCATGTCACATTTTATTTTTTATTTTATTTTGAGGAAAGCATGTCACATTCAGGTGGATGCCCTAACCGAGAAAAGAATTCGGCATCCGCTGTGTCTGCCACGTATTGCATATAATATTATAGCGAGTCACTCATACTATTAGCTAGTAATTTGTAAAGAAACGCATTACATTAGACTGTTCTAGATCGGAATATTATTTTTTTTCAATTAAGAATAAGATGGCTTGGAAGAGTTATGAATCGATTTTGTGTGTGTATACGTGAAAACAACTAGAAAACTGGGGTCATTTTTTTGGCTTGCTTAGTTGTTGAATTTTATTTCTTAAGATTAGGTACTGTCAAAGAGTTTACAATGAAGATGATAATAAAAGGATATGTCAAGTTAATAAATATATATCCTTAGATATCTAAAATTCTAAAAAATGATTCATTTTAAAGATTTTTTTTTTCATACAGTTCAACTATAATATACTCTTGAGTTCTTAGTTGTCAAAAAAGGTATAAAAGATAAAACACATTAATTAAAAAAAGTTCAAAATTTTATAGTAATCTGTTAAGAAAAATAAAAAGATAGTAATGCTCATCACTTAATATATACAAAAATGCACATTTCTTGTATATTCTGTTAAGATTTTTTAGTCTAATTTAAATTTCACTATCAAAGATAGCCAAAGTAATCAATATTATTGACAACTGAGCTATCAAAGAAACTTTTTACTTTGATTAAAAAGTGGGAGGCTTGACTATTAGATATAACAAACATTTAATTATCGCATGGTTCAATTACTTCTCATATGGCAGGTGACTAGGTGATTTTTTTTTATTGTTTCAAGCTTCAACATGTAATTATTTTGTGGATGGTGGCACAAAAGATGGGAGCAAGTAAAAATGATTCACATAACCTTTTTGCTATAGATTATTCATATAGGGCGGATGAAAGGGGGCTGATGAGGGGGCTGGCCTCCTTATAAACTGAAAATTTACATTTGTATTTTTTAAATTATATATCTATATTTTAGAGATGGATTATTGTGAAAATATTTACATTTTAACTGATATATAAACACATCAAAAAATATATTTTAAAGTTCTAAAAATTTATTTTATGATTTCCATTAAATTCATCATATTAAAATCTTGTGGAATATAAAAATTTGGAGTGTTTTGAGTTTTTAAGCCACTCTTTTTAATTTTGAAAAAAACAATTCTAAAAAATAATAATAAATATTCAATGTTTGTGTTATTTTTTTCAAAAATTCAAAAAAGAGACTTAAAAAACTCAAAATACTCCATTTTTTATATCCCATAAGGTTTTCATATGAAGAATTTAATGAAAATCATAAATTAAAATTTTTTGAGATTTTAAAATATATTTTTTGACGTGTTTGTATATCGGCTGAATAGCAAACGTTTTCACAATAGTCTATCTCTCTATGTCTATATGTATATTATATTATGAAGGCCGTATGTACTGTATTTGTCGAAATGACTCTAATCGAATGGTGTAGATTAATATTTTAAAAAATAATGATTCAGATTTTAGCCAATGTTATTTTTTCTTTCGATTTAACTTTCTATTTTTTACCATGCATTAATGGGAGGTAAAAAAAATTATCCATCAAATAAATTAATAATAAACTATTTTTAAGTTTCTTAAAAAAACTATATAATGTACACTTTATTTTTTAAAAATATTATCCTTTCTAAATGGTATTTTATTAAATTTAAGAGGTTTTTTAATTAACTTGGATATAAATTAAAAGAGTTATGCATAATTGAACTGAAATTATAGTATATATGTGGTACGGCCTCTTTTTATTTACATTTTCTGATTCCGTAAGAGTCTTTTTATCAATGTTAATGTTAACGATCATATATAACGATTAACGAGTAATAATTGAACTTAATCCGTTGTATACTTATATCGATTACTACAAGACATGTTGTAAAGAAACAAATATGTTAGGAACTGGTCGAACAGTTATTAAGATCAAATGGAATGCAAGTCTCAAATCCCTATAATTGAATTATGAAAAAAAAACATTCAATTATTAAAAAAATACACTGCCCTTCATGTGAGAAATTTGTTCGAAATTTAAATGGACAGTTTTTCTATGAATAACTAAAGCTGAACTTGAACTCATCTTTATCCTTTTTTTTTTTTTTTAATTCAACTCAATTCGTTTTTAGAGTTCTTTAATACATTAAAAAAAGAAGAAAAAAAAGAAGATGGTTTTACCTTCTGGTTTTCTAGCCACCGACTGACCGACTCCCTAGAACTCAATGCAAATTGTGGCTCAAACCAGTCAAGCAAATGGTTGTTGTGAAGTGACTCGAGCGTGGGTCATTATTTATGGAGGCTTATGTTGTTAGTTGCATTATGCCCATGAAGGTGAGAGAGATGATCTTTCTTGTGATATGAATTAATATGGTCCCCTTACAACAGTCACCATAAAACAAACCGTTTTGGCCGCGTCTCTCTTCTTCCAAACTCTCCATTTTATCTGAGAATAGAGAAGTATATACTCTCCAACTTCCCACTAAAATCAATTTTCTTACTCTCAATTGTTCCAGAGCAATGGTTGGATATTGGATCTGGGAAAATCACTCAACAACTATATATTTACATTGTCTTGAGAATCCTATCATCGTCAAAAAATAAAATTGATATTATAAAGTATTTAATTTTACGCCTACAAAGTATAATGTTATTCAATACGTAGTTTACTGTTTATCAAGTAATTTGAACTTTTCAACAACCAAAATGAGGATGTATCTAAAAAAAAATCGAATTTCATGCAATTTTTTAGTGTACTACAGGTATGTTCCACAATATTTATAAGTTAAATTTTTTTTCACAATTATATAGATTGATATTTGAATTAGATTTATCAAAATTATCAAGTAATCTCTCCCAAATTATGTGTACAGATTGCCATAAAATTGGTTCTTCAAACATAATAACCATAAAAATTTGACAATCCATTCAGTATTTAATAAGCACATATTAATATGCCAGAACTACTCCAGCACTGGAGAGGAACACAAACTTCAGTTTCTGAGGCCAAGAGCTAGTTGCTAACTCTGCAACCATAAGTGGGTGCCACAGGATATTTTGAGGAAAAAATGGCTCTGATCTTTACATGGTTGGTGTGAGTTGTTTTCCAGGCAAGATATTTGGAAAAGGCAAAGGAAGAGAGTAAGACAGTAAGCCGAGTCTCTTTCAGTAACAACCTAATTCTAGTAGCCAAGAAAGGGATATGGACATATATATGGTACTCATATGACATCTCTCAGCATCAGGCACAATCTCCTATGCAATCCCCATTTTGGATTTAGATTCCTTCGTGACGGAGTTAACACTATTATTCTTTTTATGAAAACTATATGGAAAAATTAGTGTCATGCTATCTCAAAATTTTAAATTTAACAAAATGACACTTTAAAACTTTAACTCCCTCTAATATCACCATAAAATAAGTTTATTTAGTCTTTTGCCACACTTATATATTTTTTGTTCATTTTTAATTAAGCTCAGTAAAATATCACTGTATTTTTTGGATGTAACTTTTTAATTCTAAAAATACCTTCATTTTTGTCTGATATATTTTTTTCTACTAATTTCGTCTGTTAAAATCGTTGATATCTGTGCAAAATGTGTGCAAAATATATAATGCAGAAAGCAAATTTCAAACTATGAGCATCATGATTCAGAACTTTAAAAGCGAAAATTATATTCGTAAGCATATATAAATGCATTTTTGTAATTTTTTTTATGGCTCATTTGGATAGAAGATTTTAGTATGATTTATTTATTGACTGTTTTCTCTATTGTAGAATAAAATAAAAAAGTGTTTGGTTTGATATTTGCTAAAATAATTACGCATTTTGCAGAGATATCAATAATTTTAACAGACGAAATTAGTAGGAAAAGATATATCAGACAGAAATGAGGGTATTTTTGGAATTAAAAAAATATATCCCAAAAATACAATGATATTTTACTGAACTTAATTAAAAATGAACAAAAAATATATAAGTGTGGCAAAAGACTAAATAAACTCATTTTAGGGTGGCATTAGAAGGAGTTAAAGTTTTGAAGTGGCATTTTACTAAATTTAAAGTTTTGAGGTGGCATGACACTAATTTTTCCTTACTAGTAACTTAATTTGACAGTTAATTGTGACAGTCATAGAAAACATTTTATATACATAAAATTACCTATATTCTATGAAATTTTTATTGTTCGTCAAGTGATACGAATTTTGCAACAATTCATAATTAATTTTATTTGATGAAACATTAAATTATTTAAAATTGCAACAAATTTACACAACCAATTTATAAGGAACATAATATGTCTATATATATTTATTTACATGATTTATAACTGTTTCGTGATTGTTAAAATATTTAGTTGTCATCAAAATAAATTTTCAGAGGCTTTTAATTCATATGCATTCACTAGACTAAACTAAAAGTATTTTAAAATAATTCAAATATTTTTATTTTATTTTATTCAAAAATTATCTTTTAAACAATAAGTATAATAAGGTAATTAATCGTTCTTTGAAAATTTCTAAATGACCATTGCTCTGCTATTCTTTTATCCTACTTCGATTATCAAATTAAAAAAATAAAATAAAATATTAATCACAAAATGATAGTATCTGAGTGCCTTGTTTTTATCATTCTATTAAACTTTAAAGAAAATATAATAGTGTGTTAATTTTTTTTTCATTTTCTATTAAACGTTACTGCGGCTCCTAACAATTCAATCGAAAAAAAATACTGCAGGCATAAATACATCTAATTACAAATAAAATATTATATTACCGACTATAGAGGTGTTGCAATGATCTAATAGCTCAAGAGATCACTAAATGAATCGAAAAGATACTGAAGGCATAAATGAATTTAATTACATAAAATATTTATATTACCGAGTATATAGAGGTATTGAAATGACCTATAGTAACATAAGAAATAACTAATTAGAATGATCCACCAGAAAATTATAATTTGAGAGTTAAGAGTTTCATGCCTAATCTCTCTAAAAAACAAATTACTATAGAGGTATTGCAACTTTAGTCGATTTCTTGTTAGACGTCCCTGAAGAGTTCAATTGAAGGCTCCACTGTGTGATTTCCGACATACACCCATAATGCCATCTTCCACTAAAAAAAATTAGATTATGGTGTCATGAGTTCTTTTGACTAGATATTCCAACGATTCAAAAGAAAATAAATTATGAAAAATTTGCAGGTTCGATATGTACATAAATATTTAAATATCGCACCCGCATGCATCTATAAAAAATAATAAGTTGTCGTAATGTTTCAATGGTTTAAATTAATTAGTTTCAATATGCATTATCAATTGAAAATCAAACTAAATGAAATTTAATAGATGTGTTAATTATCTATATACTTAACAATACAATTAATATTTATAAAATTATCCATTATTTTTTTTCGAATTAACAATAGCAAAACTGCTGTTTCATGGAACTTATTATAAAGGCTCTACAACTTATTGCTAGCTACTAACAAATTAACTTCTTTAAAAAAAAAAACTGAAAAACAAGTTACTAGAGAAACAATCTCCAGACATATTACTGTTGATTTTAAACTTATATGCGACATCTCACAGAGACTGATTCTCTAGCAAAAATTAACTCATCCGTTTGATTTTAAAATTAAGGGCCTTGATTGGTCTAAAAATATCATCAAAACTATATTACATGCCGCATGCGTCAAGGATATATTCAACACTTAAGTTAATATAAAACTCAAATTCGAATTAATTCGTTCACCGAAATATGCACATAACGTGTGCTATAAAAGTAATTGCGATTATACTAAATTAGTATCTTGTCCGTATATTACTATGGTGATATCTTTTAAAATATAAAAAATTCATATCTTCATGTGAAAAAAAAGAAAATAAAAATAAAGATAATTTAGTAATTAATGTAAATTTCAATCATAAATATATAATTAATGTAAAATAAATGGAGAAAAGAAAAATTGACAATAAAATTTAAGAAAAGTTAAAATTCATAATTGATGACAATCTAAAAAAATAAAGTAGAACAATTGTACTCATAAATTATACAACATTTTATATAACAATCAAAATTAAAAGAAAATTATAACTTCAACACAAATGACCATAGAGATAATAACATTATTTGACGAATAACTCTATCTGATAGTTGATATTAGCTCTAAAAATTTAACAAAAAATCTGAACTGTTGTAAGATTAGAACATTTACGCGCTTAATAAAGAGTAGAGATGCGAATAGAAATAATTATAAAGCAATTAATTGGGATTAGTGTGAGAATAATAAAAATATTATAGTGCTATTCGATCAGTGGAAGTGACAAAATTTGGATTTTAGTTTTAGAATAGTAATGTTTTTCGTTCCTTTCATGAAAAGTAGGGATAATTACTATTCCATAGTTTTGTTAGAACAATGGATCTAGTAGCAAGCACAAGTGGTTCCGAATATTAAAAAGTTAATAATTAGGATTACATGCATCCTAACTAAGGTACTATACATGATACATGCACCTCATCAACTCAATTAGATTAATTATAAACAACAACATCATTTCCAAGCCTCATCATATATTTTATTATTTAATTTGAACATAAATTATGTTCTATAATTTTAAATTATCGTGGTCCTCTATTTTCATTTAATGCCTGTTTTTATAGCTGTAATCTAGGTGATTGCCTTGTAGGCTGTTGTACTGTTCTACGGCCATTTTTTTTAGTAAATAAAAAAAAAGAGGAAATGGTACAAGTGATGTTGGTTATTGCGGTAATAGTTTGGACCGAGTTTGAAACTCGATTTCAAGTGCTCTTGATCGAATTTTAAACTGGATCCTATTTTTTAACGTTTACTTATTTATTTATAGTAAAAAAATCAGCATCAAGTATGGATCGAGAATTAAAATATGAAATCAAATTATTTTCATATAATGTCAAATAAAAATTAAAATTAGATTATTCTGACAATTCTAATAATAAAATATAAATATTACATGATTAAATATAAATCACATTCTGTTTGAATGTCATCGACCTTGGATTGAAAGTTTGTTGATACAACCCTCTATTTCATCCATAACTATTGGAATATATATATTCATTCTCCTTCTTTTGTTGATTTTTGTTAGATCTAGCCCGATGATCGGACTGTTGTACATTGGCTAATCTCGCGCGTTGCCATAACTACGTCGATGATCAGATCATATGTTGATACAATTGTGAATGCTATAATATGGACTAAAGTACTGAGTATAATCCAGCCTTCTGAATGAACAAACGGTAAGTAAGTGATCACTTGAAATGTTAGTCAATTGCGATTTCTAGCACAAATAATTACCAATTTCCTTCATAGCTAATTCAAGCTAATATTTTATTTTACCCATTTATCCATATTATTTAAAATAAAAGTCATAAATTATTATTTAAATTTTTAAGTTAAATAAAAATTATATAAGTTTAGAATATTACTGTTTCAATAAGTCCATTTTTATTATAAATATCATAGTTATTTATGCTCTAATCCATTTTATGATATTTTGAGAGAATACCAGACCTTAGACTTCCCAAACTACTATAACTTTTCGGCGCTTATAGAACCACTCAATATATTTGTGCAATGTGTTCTCGATGATGACACATATCAAAAGCTATTTGGCTATCCTGAACACGTTGTTCAGTGTTTCTGAACCATTGCTTGTCTTTATATACCACCAATTGAAACCTCCGTCGAGATGTTATTCTCATCTTTATGGATGTAATGCAGTCTCTTGATCTAGGGTTAACTTCTCATAACGAAATTTCTTGGCTAACGTTTATTCTTCGGCACATATATGACAGTTTTGTTTTTCACTTTTTATTTTTTCGTGTCCTTCTGTTGATATAGATATAACATTCATTGAGAGATTTTCTTGAATGATTTCTACATTCTTTATGTACTTTTGGGATGTCGGACTAATGTAGTTAATTTTTTTCATAATTTTTTCGCACATCCATGACTTCTTTTGTCTTGCAGCCTATATAAAAATAGTCTTTATTCTTTTTATATGATAATCTTTATACACATCTTGTGCAATGTGTTAAGTATAAAATCGTTGAACAATCTTGTTTACTGATTCTTGCCATAAAAAATCTGGCTCTCAAAACTATCTTTATACTCATATGCTGATATGATATAATGATAATTTTATTTGGACCGACCTCTTTACATAATCACTGCATGAATCCTAGTTAGCTGCACTTTCCTCGTCTACTATCATGGTAAATGTAAATGATAGTAGTTATTGTTCCGTATTATAAACACATATCAAAAATAGTTTACCGATATACCGACCTGATAAAAATCCAGCATCGATAATCAAGATTTGCTGTATGTAAGGTCATGCTACAATACACAAATCAAATGTCCATGCAATACAATTGAAATTTTCAACACCAAATATTATTGACGGTGCTATCTCTATGAGGTATTTGATGCTATTTGTACAATTTTATATGGCAGCTAGCAAAGAAAGAAACATCTCATATGATCTCTTCTAACTATAAAAAAGTTTGTAATTGTCGGTTCCTTTCTCTTCATAATTTATTATAATTTGATTGTACTATAAGGAACTTTTATTTAACTAAACCCTTTTTTTACTGTCATTTCTGAGTTATCTCTCAATCAATTTTTAATAATATCAACTATTATTCTAGAATTTATCTGACAGTGATTCGCCCAAGTAGCATTATCAAAATAAGAGTGCTGTGGAGCGGATTTATTCAGATATCCTAAATAACCATTATGTTGGGTGTGTCATATAATCTTCACGGACAGTTGAAATTTTTACATGTCATAACTAACTTTGATTTGCTCTTATTTGTTACCTCCAACTGTATATTCTATTGAGCATGAAAATCAATAATTTTGAATTTCAATTTGAATTTTGTATTGAAATGCTGACTGACTACAAATTATTCATTAATTCTAGATGATTTGCAAAAATAAGGATCGTCTACATACGACATTGGTGTACTGACAACAAATTATATATATGGATGTTGTATTCTCGATTAATGAAAAGAACAAACATTTATTACTCTTTAACTATTTTTTTGACACCTATCTCGTCCTTAATTTCATTTATATTTATATTTATTACATCATGGATTTCACACTCCTCGACATTCAGGTGTCATTCTTCTTCTTCCTCATCCTCATTCACATTCTATACCATGACACATGTTAGTGGCTGCTCCGATCTCGAGAGTGGGTTCTTTTTCCATCAGGATTGGGTTATTATTTCCAGAAATACTAGTTGGATACATATCATAGTGATTAGAACTGAGATTCAACTATTAGCTCCAGTGTTTTGTACTCAAACATTTGGTAGGGATTGTTATTTTTATCATTCTCCAAATTTCCTCAAAAAATACTCCAAATAAACTATAAAAAAATCACCCAAACCTGGTTGAGCAGTATTGATTCGTGTAGTAATGGTGAGATTGAAATGACTAGGGAGCAGCTCCAAACCAACATGAATATGCATCCTTAAGTCATGAATATTGATACCGTTGACAAAAAAATATGCACGCGATATGAATATCGTAACCTACGCCAATTGAAGTGTTCATTATTTGACTTTCATGATACACATTGATCAGCAACATAGTCGTCTGTATAATATGAACCATACTATTAGTTTATTTTAATTTTATAGAAAAAAATAATAATCCAAATAAAAATAAAAACATACAATATAGATGAGAAGAGAGTATGAAATATAGATCTGGAGTGGATCTGTCGAAAGACACGCTTTTAGTTGGAAGCTCTTGTGACAGTAACAATGATGATTTTGAAGAAATGACTAGATAAAGAGGAAGGAGAATACTATTGGCTGGTGTTTGATAATATATAAATAAATTATCTGAGATTAAATTTAAAACTCGATCCATACTTAATGTTGGTTTCTGACTATAAATAAATAAATAAGCATAAAAAATAAAAATTATCTGAGACCAAGTTTAAAATTCGATCTAAACATCTGAAACCGATTTAAAACTTGAATTGAGACTATTACCATGAAAACCAACATCATTCATACCATTTCCCTCATTTTTTATTTTTATTTACTAAAAAAAAAATTGCTCTACGGCTCTAGTGATACTAGCTGTTTATTTATTTTTATCATGCAGAATATATTCAGATTTTGTTTGCAATGCGAAAATAATGGACCAATCCACTTTAATTTTTTTTTCAGAAAAGAAAAACTAAAATTTGAGTGATTAAATTCTAGTTTCTTTAATTTCCCACATATATATGTCATGCCGAAATTTAAAACACACATTAGCGAATCAGGTTTGTAAGTTAATTAACGACAATATATAGATGAAGAACATCTAATTGAAAGCTGAGATATCCCCTGATTTATGGGAACGTTAAACAATTCTAAAATTAAAATGATGTGAATCGCCTTAAGATTAAGTTTTTAATTTATTTTATGTTGTGAATAATTACTCTCTTTTTTCTTTTAGTATCAACTTCTGCTCTGATTGAAACCTGGTGCATGAGCATCTCATCCTGTTCTGAGGTCTGACCCACATTTATTTATGGAGTAACACATTCAAGATTTCTTCATCTTTTTAGAACAAAAGGAATTATACGCGCCTGCATATGCATACATGTGCGCTTTAGTCATATGAAGATTTTGAAAATACGGTCCGAATTTTATCAAACATATATAAGTTTAAGGTCCTACTTCATAGTTAATTGAGCATGTTTGATAATTAATATTGAACATTTTGCAATAAGAAAAAAACAGTCATGGAGGCAATCCGCACAAATACTGATACCCCTATATATAATACATATATTTTCTTATAGAATATTGGTTTTTTAGACAAAAGGAAGATTCTCCACGCTGCTGTAAAAACAAGATTTAGTTGCTTATTAAATATACATACTTTATGATATGGCATATATTGACAAATATATGCTAAATATACTTTAAAAGAATCAGCTTGATTTCCATGCACGCATGATTCTTATTCCATGCTTATATTTCATAGCTTGATGTATAGTTGTAATGCACTATCTAGGAACAAATGTTAAAATGATTGAATGGACCTATATATTATTAAATAATTAAGCAAGTAAGATGATAATTTCACCGCGTTGTGGTAGTTTAATCAACATACTATATATCATAATATCTTAATTCAGTCTTCCTAAACAATGAAAGTGCAACCGAACAGAGATTTAGTCCTGGCCAAATGATTAATTGTGAATAAACTACTTGCTATTTCTTGAAAGAGTTGAAATTAATTTATATATTCACCATGTCGGCAGGAGCGGAGCCAAAAATTTTACTTAGGGAGGGGGGAGGAAGGCGAGAAGTAAATATACTATATTATTGATAATGTTATGTAATTTTATCATTATTTATCATAGCAATTATCAATTTTTTTTGAGAAAATTAATGATACAAATCACAAAGCAACACATTAATTTATTATTTATTTGGAATATAATTCGTTAAGATTAAAAAACTACATATCAGGTAGCTAGATTGCACCTCTATTTGTAAAATTCTATATTTGTTATTTCTAAAAAAATTCAAAAATCAAAGTGATTATTTTTATTTTAAAATGTAAAATCTCTATTATAAATTAGAAGCTTTTAATTATATGACAAGAGAAGATGTTCATTTTTCATACCCAAACAATTTGAAAAAATTATCTAAAAAAATAATTTTAAAGTATCTCTTAAATTTTCAAACAAAAAGGAATTGAAAATTTTCATTTCAAATACACAACAAATAATTAAAATTCTAAAAGTTATTTTTATTTCGTCAATGCCCTCATTCTTAACTATCATAATTAAGATAATTATATCTAATATATGTGAATATGTGAATGGAACATACAATAATATTTTAAAAACTTATAATATAGAAATAATAAAGAATAATATTTTTTTCTTCTTGCCATCGCATCTTATAAGTAGAAAAAAATGAAAAGATTAATTATTTGATCAAATCTCTATTTAGACGCAAACAACTATATTCATCAAGTTGAATTACAGTTAAAAAATATTATGTAAATATTTAAATCATTGATGAAATAAAACAACCGATAAAAGTATATTTTTGAACCAGCTCCGTTAATTGAAATTGGACACCAACTCGTCATTTTTTTCCTTCCGATTTTCTCATCTCAAAATCACACAGAGATCTATTCATTCAAATTTTAATCAAGTAAAACTATTAAAGTTGTTAAAATTATTTAAAATTTGTTGGATGATTAACATAGATCTGTAAATCTAATTTGATTAGAGGATCCAGTATACATATAATTTTTAAAATATAAAAAAAAATCTTTAATTTGTACAAAATTTTCAAAATCTTAGGGGGAGGGGGCCTTGGCCCCCTGCCCCTCCCTCCTTCCGCCCCTGCATGTTGGTACTGGTTTCCTGTTTGTTTAATTTGAGCTTAGTGAACCCATCTGATGATCAGCGGAATTAAATCTGCTCCTTGCCGAACTGAAGAGCAAGACCCTGCTCTTCAGAATCCGAACGGCGCGAGATGATTTTATCTTTCTCAAGATTCATATAGCTATTATTTGGTGAATTTCGACCGCCTGATCCGAAGAGCAGAGCCCCGCTCGTGAATTCAAAGAACAACAAATTCGGATCTATAATCAGCTCTCTCTCAACAATAGCTGTTTAAATTAATTGAATTCTCCTTTAGTTTGAAGAATAAAAGTACCTTACTCTACTTAATATTATGATCTCATGCTTCCATTGAAGATGGAAATTTAGAAATGAAAAAAAGAAAAGATAGCAGAAATAATAAATCAAAATATTGGATATATGATAAAATGGAAAATCGAACTTGGTGAGAATATTAGGAAAAAAACTTGACAAATATCCAGATGTATGATAGCAATTAGCAAATTTGCAGAACAAAAGCATATGCTTGAATTTGAGTGGTTCTGAGTTCCGAAAGTTATTTAAAACAAGATCGCGATTTATAGTAAAGTTTAAGTAACCATATATATGTAAATCGGACACAATTGATATAATTGGGTAAAGATGCATACCCACTAAATTTGAACATATTAAGTGTACCCACTAAACTTGAACATATTAAGTGTACCCACTAAATTGCTACTGGACAAATGTCCATGAAATATATATTGTACGTTGCGAAATAAATGTAAGCACAAACACTTACCTTGCCTTTGCAGTGTGGCCAACATATGAGAATATGCATTGGATATACATGCCCAATAAAAAGGGAAGAAGTGAGGCTATCCCAGCATGACCTAGCAAAGCTTTTGTTTCCAGTTCGCAAACCAATCAATCAAGCTAAGCTAGATCATGCTGGCAGCTTCACTCTTTCCCTTGGACATTTCTTTGAATACCAGTGAGAGGGAAGAGAAGAGAGACAGAGATAGATATAGGCAAAGCACAATATACACCAAGCAATGCTGAAGCTGAACATATGCACTGCTTCGCTATCTATCTAAAATTAATTCAATCACGCTTGGCTGGAACATGAATCTGACAAAGAGAGAGAGAGAGAGAGAGGGAAGAGCGTTCCTTTTTTTTCTTTTTTTTTTTTTTTTTTTTTTGGGGGGGGGGGGGGGGATAGGATAGGAGGATAGGGTTAGGGATGCAGGGAAATAGGTCGGCCCAGTGCAGAGACAAGAGAGGAAGGTTAAAAATGCTACTAATGTAGATAGATCAGTAGATGTAGCTAAGCTAGCTTTAGGGTTCGTACTGCTATGAACCCCATAATTAGGCGTATTAAAACCATTTCACAATGCCGAGGCCAAGCGATATTGTTTTAAAACAAGTCTTCACATAATCCATGGTTAAAAGTCATAACACTGCAAAGTTTGAATTTTTCTCTTTTCCTTTTTTTCCCTTTAACCCTAATTGGATGCTGCCTGTTGAGCGGGCTGCTGGTATTTTGCAATTACCAGACTATTATATTCTCAGTAAATATATATTATTCCTGTTATGTGTTTGGGCTTGTCAAACTTTACTTTGCCGATTTGCCCAATGGAAATGCCCAAATGGTGTGGGCCCAATGTTGATTAGGGATATAAGGCCCAATATGCAGCTCATATGACAAAGCCACAACCAAATTGTATAATCAAAATAATACAAAAATGAGTACTGTTATTCGAGATATATTCAAGCATCAACTTTATTAATTATGTTTGGCGGAATTCAGTGAGTGATTTGATGTAGAAGCGCAGGCATGTTTTTCTTTTTCCATTGTTCAAGTATGATCTAGTAATTTAAATGATAACTAATTAGGATGACCTTCAAAAAATAATAATTTTAAACCTTCATAAGCACAAAAATAAAATTTATTAATTAAACTCTCATCGTTCTCTCAAAAAATAAAAAAATACCGATCACTTGTTTAATTCCTTTTCTATATAGGTAATCAGTTCATAAATTTTGTGTGTAAAAATGTGATCGGCAAACATTTTAATTTAGTAAAAAATCCATTTCGGTTTCCAATATATATACTTATCTTATTATCATTTATATTTTAAAAAATGGCTAGATCCTGTGCTACATGTACTGATGTACACATGATCGATGACAT
This sequence comes from Schoenoplectus tabernaemontani, assembly GCA_037127355.1. Classification (NCBI taxonomy): domain Eukaryota; kingdom Viridiplantae; phylum Streptophyta; class Magnoliopsida; order Poales; family Cyperaceae; genus Schoenoplectus; species Schoenoplectus tabernaemontani. The sequence goes on along the minus strand of CM073754.1, from coordinate 12,656,823 downwards.
ATAATGTTGTGCTGCAGACTATGCAGTGCGGTACATACTACATAGTTCATTGCATTACATCAAGATTCTTGTATACACGAATCCTAAAGTGATATGACCGATGTGCTACACGGTGTAAATAATTTTATAATGGTTTTTAATAAAAAAATGTTAAAATGGAGACTGAAAGTTAAAAGTTCGGGATGAACTTTTAGTAATGATTTTAAACTAAGAACTGTTTTTAAATGATATTTAACAATGACTCTTAATTTAAAATCATTATTAATAATCTTTTTAACAATAATTTTTAACTAAAAAAATGAAGTTTGCATTTCCCTCTTACATAAAAGAATCCAAAGCATTTCAGCTATCTCAACTTCAAATGACTATATTTTTTTATAGAAAATTATGATTGTGTACGAAGAGATCTACAAGGTTAATAGCTATTGCTGCTATTATAATTTTAAGGCCAAAAAGCTCATTAAGGCCTCAAAAATATGTTTGAAGTTTTAAGATTTTTTTATTTTTCGATTTTTTCTAATAAATTATGTAAATTTTTATATATCATTGAGTGAATAAGATGCATTGTTGAATGAATCTGATTTTTATTGAATATTATTTATATTTTTTATATTAATTATTGAATAAATAATATATAACAATGTTTATTTTTATATAATTAATCTATCTCTATTTTTATTTTGTATCATTTGTTCTTTAAAGAAAGTTAAAGTTATTTTTTTTAAAAAATAATATTTAATAATAATTTTAACTAAGAATTATTGCTAAATGAATCTCTAATAATAGTTTTTAGTTAAAAATCATTGTTAAAGGATCTTTAATAATGATTTTTAGTTAAAAATCATTGCCAAAAGATCCTTTAACAATATTTCTTAATTAGTTAAGAATTATTATTAAAAATCTCCCAAAAATAATTTTAATAATGTGATTTAATAATAATTATTTATACTTCTTCTAATATTCCCTTAATAACGGTTAAAGAATCGTTATCGAAAGTGTTTCAAAATCATTGTTGATTTTTTTGTGTGATAGTGATCTATTCTCACTACAAAATACCCAATGAACAGTTTGACATCACTTTCATTTGACCTAGATGCATCTCCAACAAAAGTAAAATTTTGTTACAACTAGCATGCTTGCCAAGTTAAGGGTAAAAACTAAAAATCCACATAGGTACATAAAAGCACAAAACTTTGCTATCAGTAACATTTCCATTGACAGCCCTAAGGTCGACACGTAATCGTTAAGTCAATAATTGCCAGCATTAAACCAATCAATGCAATACTAAGTAATTAACTAAGCAAAACAAAAAAGTTCAATCAGTTCTCATTCCTTTATAATAATGACCAAAAGCCCCAAACCTCAAAAGAAGGCGCTTATATATATATATATATATATATACTAGTATCTTGTTGTGCTTGCACGGTGATATCTTTCGAAATATAAAAATTTATATTTTCATGTGAAAAATAAGAAAATAAAAATAAAAATAATTTTATAATTAATATAAATTTCAATCATGAATATATAATTAATGCAAAATAAATATAAATTGAGAGGAAAGTTAACATTCAGCATTTAAGAAAAGTTGAAATTCATAATTGATGACAATCTAAGAAAAAAAGAAACAAAATAGAGCAATTGTACTCCTAAATTATGTAGCATTTCGTATAACAAACAAAATAGAGAGAAAATTCTAAATTCAACACAAATGGTCATGAATATAGTAACATTAATAAGGAGTAGAGATATATATAGAGATGTGTTATGGTGTTTTACAAAATAAAAAATTCATATTGCTTTGGGGTGAGATTTAATATCTTGATGTTTCAAATGATCAATTTAGTTACTCAATAATTTTTCATGTCAAAATCTTGTAGGATATTAAATTTTATGATTTTTTTAGCTTTTTAACTATTTTTAAATTATTTTTAAAATCAACCCTGTTTAACATAAAAATAGTCTATTTCAGGGCTGATTTTAAAAATAATTTAAAAATAGCTAGAAAACTCAAAAAATCATGAAATTAATATCCCATAAGATTTTGACATGAATAAATTATTGAGCAATTTAGATTGATCAATTAACCCACTAATTCAGTTAAAAAGTTAATTTATGCAATTGATTGTTTTACCTCCTAGAAAAATGGGAGCGGCAGGATGGATCTGTGTAGAGTGTAGACTGTAGAGGCAAGCTCAGACCAATGAGTCGGCTTAATTTTCAGAAATAAGTGTAAATAGAAATTTTTATTGAGAAATAAAAAAATAGTTAAAAATTATACGAGTGTTTATATTTAATTGAAAAATTGGACCTATCATATATAATACATTTTTAACAAATAGAATGAATCCGTCACTGGAAGAGGACAAACGGAAATTTCATTTAAAAAATATTATCCTTTGTATTTTTCATTAGCAGAAGAATGCATGTATCTCTTCTTTCTTTTTTGGCAAGGAAGCAACAGTAACCTAACTAACCAAGCAAACAGAGCCCTGGGGCCACAAACGATAATTGAACCGATGTTTTATTTATAAATATAGAAATAATATATTTTATTCGGAAGTAATGACAATGACGGACTCCAGAGTCAAGTGTATATAGGAGTACGCAAAATTATTAAACTAAATGGATCAATTATTAAGCATCTTTAGTACATATTAATGACAATGACGGGACTCCACGGTGCTTGATCCTCTCGAATTTTTAACTTTAGGGAAGGGGACTGGGTTATCTTCTGGTAATACTTGACAAATAAATATGAAAATATTTTAAAAATAATTTTTTTATGAATATGTTCTTCTACTTATATATTGATGATGATTCAAATTTTATGTAATTTCATTATTGTTTGATAGTCCATCGAATACCGTCAAATTATAATTGTTACAAATTATATAAAATTTTAATGATTCTTGATGGAGTATAATGATAATAAAATTATATAAAATTTAAATTATATATATAGAAGAACGTATTTATAATATTTTTTATTTTTAAGATTTTTTTATATTTATTTAAAAATTATCGTCAAAATTATCAAAATAACCCATTATCAAGTGGTCCCACCCTAACATTATTAATACTAATTGCAAATATAGAATTATTTGGTTCATAAATTAATGTTAGGCAAGGATGTCTTGTACAATTTTATTACAACGAGAGGAAATATAAAAGAAAAAGGATGTGCACGTGGAAATGCATCGGTGGTACGTACGGTACCAAATAAATCAGTACAGTTTTGGTTCAGGCCAAAGCTGTAACGGAACGATTAATTTTTTAATTTTGGGATCAAAATTTATATCAAGCCTTGTTTTAATTATTGGATTAATTTTTTTCACCAATTTCAATGCAACTCATTTTTTATTTTATATTTTTTCCAATCTCAATGCTAATCCAATGGTTAAAACAAAGCTTGAGATAAATTTTAATTCCAAATCATTGAGAAATTAACCCATTCCAGCTGGAACAAAGTTGCACAGGTTCCAACCCAAGTTAGCATATAGCATCTTTCAGTCTTGTATCATGTAAAAGGAGCCATGAGTAGAAGCAGTGGCGGAGGCAGCTTAAGAAACAAGCCTAAGCACACTAAATAAACCATTAAATAAAGCTCAGGTACTTAGTATAATTTCTCATTTAGACATGAGAGGAGGCCCAATGAAGCCCAAGCACTTAGTACAATTTCATCTATTTTTTTTTCTGACTCGAGACAATAACTTACTACTAAACTTCTTATTTTCAAAATTCAAACCCAAGCATTGGCCTAGGCTTGCCTCTATACAGATCCGCCCCTCAATTATATAATATAGAACGCAGTATAGATTTGTAGCCATAACTCCCTTAAAAGAAGGTGGAGGAGGCATAAAGACTTTTAAACTAAAAAAATAGTTCAAAATTTTTTGGGTTGTTGATTTTGTATTAAAATTCGTATTTTTTGTAATAAATTTTAAATTTAAAATTCAAATTTTTAATAATTATTACGAATTTTAATATAAAATCAACGGCCTAAAAAAATTTAAACTCACTTTTTGGTTCAAAAACCATTGTACGTCCCCCACTCCACCCTAAAAAAGGAGAGAAATGCTGAGCTCTCAGTGATTTGGCGCTGACAGACATCAGATCTGGAGGGTGAGCGGCTAAGATTTTATTGGAAAGGCGGATCTCTTCACAATTCGTACTTTATACTTTGGATGGTGAGGATTTTGACGAGCTGGTGTACAGCTGATCGGGGGTGCGATTGAATCGGAAGTCATAGTCTCTCTCGATCTCTCTTTTTATCTCATTCGAAAATGAAAAAGAAAGACAACAAGCCCTAGCTGTCACCGGATGCTGCCTCATCGCATGTGCCCATGGGATCAGCGCTCCGCCGAAGTCCCCGATCCAAGCGCCGCCTCACCTTTCTCCAGCGAGATCTGAAGTGGATATCGGCGACAGAGGCGCTCTGCTTGTGCGAGAGACGCTGCCGACTGCCTTGAGGAAAGAACGCTGATCAAAGTCGAACTTCAGGTTTTCCCACTTCGCTTCTTGCTCCGAAAAGGGGTTCTGGATTTTGTTGCTAGGAGGGTTTTTTTACTTAGAAATTGACTAAGCATGCTTTGAATGTGAAGTGAGATTTTAAATTTGGCCGCTGATTTCACCAGATTTCTTAATATTCTTCTATTTTTATTTCTTTCTTTGCACTCTGGTGCCAAATTTGATTGACCTTTTTATGAAATTTCAGATTGTGGCGGGACTCTCAGAATAGAATTCTTCTCAAGAAAAATATGAACGATGTATGGATCCTTTACACCAAAAAAAGCAGAATATTCTCTGTTTTCAAATTATATTCGATTTTTTGTATATGTACACCTTCTGATGAACATTTTCTTAAAAAAAAATTGATAATGATTCAGGTTCTGCTAAAAGCCAAGGTTTATTACACGTTAGCAACGACTGTGCTGGTATTTATTTTTTTCATTTTTTTATCCCCAAGGGAAGTAACTTAACTTTGTTTTAGGTTCAGATTATTAAAACTCCAGCTTGATTTGTTGAGTTGTTCCTCTGTATTGCTTTGAAAATTGTTTCAATGCTATATGGTGAAAAATAATTAGTTTTTTTTTTTTTTGCAGGAAGATCATTGATCTCCCCTAGATTGCACTGTCTACATTAGAAATTTTATACATAGCATAGTAAACCTAAAATTGAAAGCAGTATGTAAACTATCCTTTTTAGTATTTAAATCTAATTTCAAATGATGGCGTATTTCCCTCTTTCAGTTCGTTTTTAGTTCAATTTTTATATTTGTTGACAGCGGTTGAGAATTCATATATGTGATCTGTAAACTACCATGCTTATTGTCAATGAATCCCTTTTTTGTTCTCCAGTCCATATGATGCTTGATCATGTTTATCAATAGTGCGCACATATTCAACATTGCTACATGTAAGTTGGTATCTACTATAGTTCTCTTATTTAATGTTATGATCCATTTCACTTTTCTATTCTCTCATCTTTTCCTTAATCTGTCATCATTTACAGATATGCTTATCTCAATTAATACCACTTGCTGTAATCATGATTGCATGCCTTTCTCTGATGTTGCGATTCTTCCATTGATTTTCAGTTCCTGATGTGTAAGTTCTATTTTGGATTTCTTTCTTAGTTTTTGTGCACTGCCTCATGAATTTTTCTTAGCTAAACTAAGCTGAAATCATTCATAAATTCATAAAAAAAATAAAAGCAAGCAAAGATGAGAACACAATAGGTTAAATTTATAACATATTAGTATATCTTTACTGGGAGCATAGTTCTCTTGAGGAGAGTTGGGAGTTAGGACATTGACTTTTTTATAATATAACTGTTTTTAAATTTGGTAAGGAAAATTTTTATATTTTGTTAGATATGAGATCCTTGACCAAGCTATATGAAAAGCGATGGACAGAGGAAATGAAGAGAGAGCAATGAGTTTTACCAGTATCGATTGGCATCAGCTGTGCTGTAAGAAATATCTCAATGAGTATGTTTATAATAAAAACTATTTTGTGCACAAATTGAACATGTATAAGTTCCAAACATACTTCATACTATAGGTTCCACTTTATTTATTCAACTTTTAGCATTGCAAGTTGCCTAAGAACAAGTATGCTTGCACTTTATTTTGCTCTAATTGTGCTGTGATGCATTCGCTGGAAAGAGAAAAAAATTGACCATTATAGCTTTTTCTGATTATAATCTTTTTATAACTGTTGTTTTTATGAGAATAATTTAGTAATAGTCATTATATTAAAGGTCTATCATCATTGTGGTTTGTGACCATTGCTGTTGTTACTGCTGTAGCAGTATATTTTCATCAGTGTTGGCATGGTCATCATAATATTGTAAGTATTATCTTTATGTTGTATAAGGTGTTTTGAGAAGCCATAGAGACATCGTTATTTCCCATCTTTCTGGTAGTATTCATGTACTGACTGTATCAGGTACTTTATTTTTAAAATTACTATTCTGGTACTGAGTTTTGGTGTAGGGTCATGTCTAGGTTGTATATTCACTTTCATGCTTCTAGAAGTTATTGTGGAACAAGTTTTCATTTCTCAGATGCATTTTGTTGTTTGCCACTATGATTTCAATTATTCTAGGCTATCAATTTTTTTTCTTTTGTTTCACGTTAATATGAAAATTCAGACAAGTTTTATGATAAAAAGAATTAAAATAGGGGTAAATAGTTTATATCTATTAATTTTGCATTTTAGGGTGCTTTTTAGATAATTACATATTTTTTCATTGATAAATACTATTTTCATGTTATTGCAGTGCAGAAACAAATACAAGATGAATGAGCAAATGTCAGGTACTCATATTAATGTTTGTGTTTGGAAACCTATAATTTTCATTGAATAGTTGTGGATATTTTAATCTTTGCTATCGAGAAATTTGGATCAACGTTAAAATCAAAGGGCCGTTCCTGTCTGACTTTTGATTCCAAATAATTCATTCTATAATTAATGACTTTTTATTATTTTTGGGTCTTTAAATTGGCTTAATTTATCTAAATTATGTGTTAGGAGGGCATATATTTCTTCATGCTTAATTTTATCTTAATTTTACTATTTTGGGTCATTAATTTCATCTAAAATTATTATAACCACTCAACTAATAAAGGAGGGAGAGCCAGACATCTAATAAATGAAGCATACCATTTTGAGTTTCTTCTTTCCACTGATTAAACACAGCTAATAAAGGACGGATACTGGTATTGATTCAATGATTAATTCAATTGTTCAATGATTTTCTTCTTTTTACTGATTAATTCAATTGTTCATGTGCTGGTATTGATGGATGCCTGATATTACAAATAATTGTAGTACTGCTTGATCCATGTAACTTCATTAGTTGAATACTAGAGCAAACATGGTACTTGATAGGTTACAATAGCATGTTGTTTGTGATTTAAAGTTTATGCTTTGTTTGATTGAACAGATGGAAATGAAAGTGAGCAAGGCAATGAATGGTGCGAGCTTAATAGTGACAAATATTGGTACGTTTCTACTACATTTCCATTCTATAGTTTTAGTAATTTATTTTGCACATTCGTTGATAAACATTATGCTGAGAGGTTTGTTAGTTGGTTTTCAGCATCAAATATGTCTGGCTACTCCATTTATAGTTAATTTGTTATATATTAGGCAACTGCTGTAGACTAATTTGGCATACGCTTGTGGGATCTGAGAATGTCCACTGTTCCTTTAAAGGAGCTCCCTGGCCACATACATTGGTAGAGATACTCTTTTTTTTTTGAGAAGCTATTTATGGTAATTTAGTTTGTTAATTCTTGGTTAACTAAATATAATAATAAGTTTGAAAAAAATAGCTTCTGACAAATTTGGAAGAAGTTTTTTTTATTGCTGAGTTGTTTTGAAGCAAGTGTACAAGGATTTGTTCATTTTTCTAATTGTTAGATTCCAGTTTTGTCAACTCTTTACCGCAATATATTTATTTTCTATTATTATTTTTTTTACTTTTCTGGATGAAAGAGTGATTACAAGTTAAGCGAGAAACTATACTTCCTTTTGTAGAATTATATATTTTTATTTTTCCTTGAGACTATGCTTACTATAAATTAAACTTTAATTTGCTTTAAACAAGATAAATGTCATGAGAAATCTCCAAAATAATCTTTCTTTTGAAAATAAAAAAATTATTACTATACTATGAGAGTTGCTAATTCATTGATATACACGTACGCAATGAAATGTCAAGACATAATTTTTATTCGTTTATCTTTTTTTTTATTATAATAATCAGTTATTTATTTAGGGCGACATTGCAATCAATTTAGATTTCGGATGAAGTAATACTTTCGAAATTAAGCTACAAATGTTATTTATTTACGGTTAATTTTCTTTTACTGTCTTAGATATAGATGGATTGACATTGCAATCAATTTAGATTTCGGATGAAGTAATACTTTCGAAATTAAGCTAAAAATATTATTTATTTACGGTTAATTTTCTTTTAATGTCTTAGATATAGATGGATTGATTAGTACTTCACAATTTATTAGATAACTATTCTTTAGTAGCTTTATGATATGTAACTATGCATTTACTAAAACCTTGAAAATTTAGGGTGAAATTATCCTTGATAGTATTTATTTGGTGTTGAATGTTGATGGCAATTGACGAATCGGCATCAACCCCTGTCCGTGTACAAGGCAGTTCTACCCTAGTATCCATAAAATCTAACAGTTGAGACATCGATCACTAGTTCACTACAAATAATTCAAAGAAAAAAAAGGGAAAAAAATCCTGATAAACGTACAAAATATTGAATGCCCCATACAAAGCATTCAGAAGCCCTAGCTTTCAAAACCTATTATAAAGATTAATAGCTCCGGAATGGATGGTGGTCCTTATTCACTAAGGATCCGTTTGGCAAATTAAGGAATAGCTTTGGAAGAGTGGTAATTTTGGAAGAGTGGTAGAATAGTATTTTTTTGGAAGAATGGTAGAAGAGTGATATTCTTGACTATTCGGAAGAGTGAAAATATCGTTTGGCAGTTGTTACTCAGAATAGTTAAAATATGAATAATTATGATACTAATAATGATGATGATAATAATAATAATAGTAAAATGATAATCATAATAGTAACATAATAATAATAATAATAAAGTAATAAAAATAATCATAATAAATAATAATATTAATAGTAATATAATAAAAATATAAACATAATCATAATATAGTAATATAATAATAAAAATTTATAATTACAATCATAATTATAATAATATAATAATAATAAGTAATCATAATTTTAATAATATAATCATAATATAATAATCTTAATCATAATCATGATAATAATAATTATAGTCATAATCATAATCATAATAATATAATAATAAAAATATAATCATAATCATAAAAATAATTGTAAATAATTATAATTATAATAATGTAATAATAAATTAAATATAACTATAATCAATATATAATAATATAATACAACATAATAAAAAATAATCATAATAAATAATAATATTATAATAGTAATATAATAAAAATATAAATATAATCATAATATAGTAAATATAATAATAATAATTATAATTACATTCATAATTATAATAATATAATAATAATAAGTAATCATAATTTTAATAATATAATCATAATATAATAATCATAATCATGATAATAATAATTATAGTCATAATCATAATAATATAACCATAATCATAATCATAATAATATAATAATAAAAATATAATCATATTCATAAAAATAATTATAAATAATTATAATAATATAATAATAAATTAATCATCACTATAATCAACATATAATAATATAATACAACATAATAAAATAATAATAAGTAATAATAATAATAATCATAATCATCATAATATAATAATATAATAATAAATAATCTTGATCATAATAATATAATAATAAAATAATTATATTTATATTCATAATATAATAATAAAAAATTAAAATTATATTTATAATAAGAATAAATAATATAATAATACTAATGGTAACGATAATATAATAACAATAATGATAATGATAATAATAATTTAATAATAATAATATAATAATAATAATAATAATAATAATAATAATAATAATCATAATATTAATATAATAATAAATTATAATCATAAATATAATATAATAATATAAAAAAAAAGAGATGGCCCTTGGGTTTTTTTTAGTGTGGTCCTCTCTGTTTATCACTTGTCTATATTATGCGTCTCTTCATTTGTGAATTAAGTCTTATTGATAAAAATAAAAAATAGACATGCTTGTACAACTTGTTAAAGAAAGATGATCGACAGAAAGAGACCATTAATAATTACAGATTGATTGGTTCCTGACTGCTTTTTTGATCATTAATTGATCTTTATGAGAAAAAAGTAGATAGCATTTGCTTACACATTCGAGAACCATGTCACACTTAAAATAAAGTTGAGATTCACAAATATTTTCTATAAGCTTTGGCACATGATTATAATCAATTAGTTCCAATTTTTCATTCTGTGAAGATGATCAACAGGGCATGCGCGCTTTCAAATTCCAATAAATAAGATATATAATTGCATCACATCCTCTGGCACCATATAATTAAATAACACTTAAAATACTGCTAAAGCATTTGACGAAAATATTCGGAACGGGACCATCAGCGCATGGTGCATGATTGGTTTTAGACTATATACACTGGCATTACTATTCGGTTGAGTAACCTTTTACCAGTAAAAAAAAGAAGAATGCATATTTCAAAAACAAAAAAAAAAGTATATATAATAGTAGGTTTAATGAAAAAAATGATACCTGAGAGCGAAAATATCATCGATAGGACCATCGGCGCATAATAGCTGTAGGGTGTATCCAGCCGGGACGAATCCCTTTCTAGAAAATAAGATATTAACAGAGAACTATGAACATATATATCCTTGATAGCATGTGATAGCTAATTAAGATTGTCACTATAACAAAAATAACCTTAAACAATATCCATTTAACCACGATTATATATCAAATTCATTGCTAAATGTCTCGGTGACATCATTGTAATATTGAGAACTTTTTTAATAATGATTTATAATAAAAAAAACGTTATTAAAATAGACTTTCATAACCCAAAAATGCAGCAAAATCATTTAGCAGCAGAATCATTTAGCAATGGTTACTTGAAGAAACCATTGTTAAACACTATCTTTAACAACGATTATGTGCTTAAAACCGTTGTTAAATGGTGCATTTAGCAACAATTTGATTATGCTGGTTTTTTGAGTCTGACATTTGCTCTGATATTTACTTTTTTACTCCAATCAATAACATTTGCTCCCACAAATTATCTATCTCACCGTTCATTAATTCTAATCTAATATTTCAAAAATAAAATCTCACAAATAAACAACCACTTTACATCTATTTTTATATATAAAAAATGATGCCAATCCGGCTTGCTTGCCTGGCTCGGCCTCGGGGAATCAAGCTTATGGAATGGGACCTTTTCACCGCTTCGAGTCCTCATTTTCAAATCTCAGATCAGAAGATGAAAGCCAATACCAATTGTTGTTATCTGTCTGGATTTCTCTGAAGTAAGAAGTCCCAGTCACTACGTTCTAGAGATATGCTCCTTCTCGTGTCCTTGTCGAAACCAAGTGGGGCACCGGGTTTGATACTTCTTTGGAATTGAAAATGAGATTTCCCAGTGAAAATAACTTTATTCTACTCGTAACGTGCCTACCTTACTCGCTGGATCAAAAACACACTGTTTCCTACTTCTGGAATAACTTTCATATCCACATATATAGTAGTAATAAATGCTTGCTTCCTGTCTATTCCTTTTAGTTCGTCCAGTGGAGTTAATGTAAGAAGAGGGAGTCCGAATTCCGATCATCTCAGATCAAACGATCATAATTTTTGATAGAAAATTCCAATTGAGACGTTCTATGCGGTCATAGAAAACTAACGACGAGATCTATATGATTAATTACTTATACTATTACCACCATTTTTGTGGCAAAAAAAAATCTCATTTTCAAACTAAAAACGCATTTGAAGTTTTTTTTTTTTTTTTTTCTGTTTTTTCTCAGAAATTGTATAGATTTTCATATTATTGTATGAGCAAGATGTATGTATTTTTTGAGTAAATATTTTTTCATTTGATGAATAATTATATTTCTTTCATATTAATTATTGAATGAATAATATATAATAATATTTATTCTAATCTAATCAATATGACTCCATATTCATTGTTTACTGTTAATCAATACGACTCAATATGAATCCGACTCGCACCTTTTAAAGAAAGTTAAATTTAAAAAAAATTAAAAAAATTTTTAGCAACAAATTTTAACTAATAACCGTTGCTAAAGGATGCTAAAGGCTTTTTTAATTTTTTTTAATAAATAACCGTTGCTAAGGTACCCTTTAACAATGATTTTTATTTAAGAACTGTTGTTAAAGGATCCTTTAATAACGGTTTTTATTTAAGAACCGTTATTAAAGGACCCTTTAACAATGATTTTTATTTAATAACCGTTGTTAAAATACCTTTTAACAATGATTATTAGTTAAGAATCATTTTTAAATGTCTATCAAAAATGATTTTAACAACGTATTTTTAACAACAGTTATTTATATTTTTCTAACACCCCTTTAATAACAGTTGGAGAATCATTGTTAAAGAGCTTTAAAAATCGTTATTAAATTCAAAATCGGTTGTAATGTGTATTGAGGCCAAGGATGAATCTTTCTTTTTTAAGAAAATGGAATCTGATTTTTGACAAATATATCCTGAGATGAACGACTATTCAGTTGATACTGGAATTTATCATTAATTGATATTGCTTTATTCATGACAAACATGTACCGCCTCGATTTTTCCAATCGGGTGATCTTGTTCTTCGGAAAGTTGAGGCAGCCGACAAGCAAATACAAGCTAGACCTCTCTTAGGAAGAACCGTTTCGAGTAACACGCTCCCACAGGAACGACACATATAAACTCGAAAGGAAGTTCTCCCTATACTATACACTCTTAGAAATGATAAGATAGACATTGTTTCTTATATTCCTAGAGTAGACTATGAATTCTTATTCGTGCATGTAGACATAAGGGTTAATTGCATATTCTCATTACATATTTCTTAGAGGAATTGCAACATTACATAGTTCCTCACCTTCTCAAGGAATCGAGGTTGACGATAAATAACGAAACTCATAAGACATTATATGCTCCAAGAAAGCTTTTTCTTACCCTTTCAGAGCAGATAACATCCTGCTCTAACATAATAAGACCATATATATATCCTACGTTGATAGGTTTCGTAGTTAACGTGGGACTAATAAAAATTCCAACGAATTAGAGTTCAAGCAAAGAAACTATTCTCCGGACTTTATACAAAATGAAATATCATTTGGTTCAATAAAGTTTCTTTTTGAGTTCTAATGAAGTTTTCTTTTGCCCCACTGTACTAGATGATATCCTAGTGGAGTCATAAGGATTGCTATATATACTCATGTATAAATTTTCTATAGATTGTGGGACTAACAAAGTGCTCTAGAACAATAGAGTTTCTTTTTTCACAGATTCCCCAAATTTTTTTTGGACTTATAAAAATGGAATATCATCTGCTACAATAGAGTTTTTTTAGCTTATAATGGAGTTTCCTTTCGCCCTATTGTAGCATATGATATTCTAGTGGGGTCATAAGGGTCGTTATTTATATATACTCCCGTATAAATTCCCTATGGATTGTAGAACTAACAAAAAGCATCGAAATAGTAATGACGTGTGACTGACGAGTGACCCCACCAAAAACTAATATCCTTTCTCTATACTCGTATTTATTGTATGGTTGTTCATACAATAATAACTCCTCATTTATTATGTGTCTTAATGTTTGTGCCTCATTAATGGGTACATATAACACCTCCGGTGATAAATTACTTTAGTGTTCACCATATCCAGCAAATTTGTGAGCTACATGAATAACCACAAGGCACGCTCGGCAACGTATTCCTTCCGATCTTTATCAGACAACTACCAAAAAAAAAGGTCAGAGACTACTTATATATTGCGATAATGCTAATTATGTCTCACTTGTGGGACTAATAATTCAGCCCCCCTATTTTTTTTTTAATTTTTGCTCCCTCAGACCCAATGTCTGACTCCGCCCCTGTTCACGGCGTCTACTTAATAATCATAAAGTCATTAATTAGCAGTCGCTACCTCAGCCTCTTTTTTCTTTATTTTCTATTAACAGTTTTTTTTTTATCACGAAACCATTAATTTCATGACGTTTCTTCTAGGTAACAATTGCTTCTCTATTAATGACTTATGTACAACTTAATGAGTTAGTATTTACTGCAGATTAACTGTCCGAAATTTAATGGTCATCGAATTTGAACTGCAGGTAAAAATAATCAAATATATTTTTTAGTTTCACGGGCCACTATTTTTAAGCACTTTATCTTATAAAGTACCAAAGAGAATTTGAATTCAAACTTAATTGGCTAATAGCTTTTATACGGTTCTACCAAATTTGGAATCCCACTAATGCCAGATATACAGAGGAGCAGATAATTAAAAAAATATACATGGCAGATTTTATTCATTTGTTATTAAAGAGATTAATTATATAGCCGGGTCTTAAAAAGCGGCTGGCAATTTTTTTGTAATTAATGTCAATAAATAAGTTGTTGTAAATCTTTTCAGAGCCTTTAATTTGTAATGCTAGTCTATCTACTAGGCCTGTTATTCGAGCTAACTCAAGCGAGTTCATACCAACTCGAATTCAGATCGCAAGTTACACGAGTCGAGCTGACTCGAATTATATACCTTCATCCGAGCTATATATTGAACTCGAACTCAGCTCAATCCTAACTCGAGCCAGCTCATAACTCGTGATTTTGACTCGCAGTTCATTTGTAAGTAATAATTTCGGAAAAATATTTGTAGAGTAAAAGAAAATCGTGACTATGTTTAGCATCTTAGGTAAATTGAAATAAAAGCATTCAGATAAAAATAAAAGATTAATTAGCAAATATCAGTCCTGGCACCGCACAGACTGCAATCTCTTATGTATTAATTCCTGATTCTGATGAGAACAATTGAAGAATTATAAATGACTAAAACTGAATTACAATTGGAACTAAAATAGTGATTAAAACAACAATCCAAATTAACAGAGTGACAGACTAACATTACAACAAAAGTCCAAAATACTAAAATAATCACAAATACAATATAACCAGCATAATATTGTCTAATGCTAACAAACTTCGAAGTTCAAAATACTAAAATCATACTGATAGTAACCAGACTCCTTTTTAAGCACTTAGCCAATAGTTTGTGCGATTTGTTGACTGCTAGTCTGTGGATCTATGCTAAGTCGAAAGTCAGGAGCTTGTGTAATGGCTGAGGGAAGAGAAATGTGTACTACTGACTGTCTATGCTAATTGCTGAGTCGAGAGTCGAAAGGTGCTCCGCTGGTATTGACTGTCCATGGCTCTGCGCTGACTGTTCGTGCAATGGCCGAGGGAGGAGAAAAAGATGACCTGAGCTGGATCAAGAGTCGAGAGATGGAGCCGATGAGAGTGTAATGCCACAGGTCGAGGCGCTACAGAGAGACATCTTTTTGCATCCATCCGACGGCTCGCAACCTGCGTCGCCAACAAATAAGAAAATAATACAGAAACAAAACGGAATCAGCTTACAAAGCTCAGTAACCGATTATTTAACGACGCAGCTTCTCTATAATAATATTATAAATAATATAAATCCATTCAAACCATTCAAATAATAATTATTTATTTTTATTTATTAAAGCATGTATTTTAAGCAATTATACATAAACACATGAAAATCACACACCATGTCCACCGTGATAAGTGGGGGATGTCCCATAAATCCGCTAGTAAGCGGGACTCCGCAGAGCCATGTTCCACTCACAACCCTTCAAATTGTGTGGACCCTCCCTTTCAGAGTACGAAAGAGTTAACTTACGACATGGTCAATTATGTATAATCTGACCAGTTCCATTATCAACACTCATTCAATATTCAATTTCAGTCTAGTGATCAAAATTCAATCAATTCATATAATTCAGGTCATCAACTCATATCTTAAGTCAAAGATCAATCCAGACAATCCAAACAATTCAGATTATTGACCCGTATCACAAATCAAATGTTTACCAATACAATTCAGGTAAAGTCAAGATTCTAAACAACGGATAATAATCAAATACTAGTTATAGAGAAGTCTAGTTATCTGATACGAATATGATTCAGATTGAAAATGTACAATCAGTATGATACTTGAATCAGCATCGACACTCGAAAATCAGAAGCTAAACTGCATCATATAATCAATTCCCTGATACGAATATGATTCAGATTGAGAAGGTACAATTAGTATAATACTTAAATCAACATCGACACTCGAAAATCAGAAGCTAAACTTTATCATATAATCAATTCCCTAATTGAATAAGAGGACAAGACTCAATTGATTTATATCATATAATTTTCTTATTTTCCTTACTTTCTCTTTTATTCTCTCTGTTTTTTTTTTGGGTCTTCATTTCGTTCTTCTCCTCCCTTCTGATCTCCGAGAGAGACTATATAGCACTAACCGACTCGTGCATGGCAGCCACGTGCCATGTAAAAACAGCCTATCGTGGTATTTTTTTTTTAACTTGATATTATCCGAAAGTGAACAATATGCTTTAATCAATTCACCAGCGCAACTCTCATTAATTCATTTTTATTTTTTTAACCATTTTACATATTGAACCTTAAGATTATTTAAATTATGAAGCAATCCAAAATAAATACATTTACCATTTAGAAATTTCGTCCTCAAAATTTTTTCATATTATAATAATTTATAACCCTATGATTGTTAGATCTTACAAGTAAAGATTTTGAAAAGTCGGATATTTAACTCATAATTATCAATTTACAAATTAGCATTTTACTTGTATTACTTTTATTTTTCATAACTTGGTATTTCTCAATAGCTAATCAGTTTTGATAAGAATCAAATCATCGGATTTATTATGATTTTACTATTTAGTCGAGATTCTAAAATATGATTTGTATTATAGACAATTCAAACGGGATAACTCAAATGTTTAATCGGAATTTTCAAATATGATACTGATATCAACTATCAGTATCAATCACTATTTGCAATGAAAATGGGTAGGGATCTAGGTACAATCCGAGGAACATAATGCTCTGATACCATAATCTGTAACGCCCCAGGTCGAGGCGCTACAGAAACATCATCTTTTTGCATCCATCCGACGGCTCGCAACCTACGTCACCAACAAATAAGAAAATAACACAGAAACAAAACAGAGTCAGCTTACAAAACTCAGTAACCGGTTATTTAACGACGCAACTTCTCTATAACAATATTATGAATAATATAAATCCATTCAAAGCATTCAAATAATAATTATTTATTTTTATTTATTAAAGCATGTATTTTAAGCAATTATGCATAAACACATGAACATCACACACCGTGCCCACCGTGATAAGTGAGAGATATCCCATAAATCCGCTCGTAAGCGGGACTCCACAAAGCCATCTTCCACTCACAACCCTTCAGATTGTGTGGACCCTCCCTTTCGGAGTACGAAAGAGTTAACTTACGATATGTTCAATTATGCATAATCTGACCAGTTCCATTATCAACACTCATTTAATATTCAATTTCAGTATAGTGATCAAAATTCAATCAATTCACATAATTCAGATCATCAACCCATATCTCAAGTCAAAGATCAATTCAGACAATCCAAACAATTCAGATTATTGACCCGTATCTCAAGTCAAATGTTTATCAACACAATTCAGGTCAAGTCAAGATTCTAAACAACAGATAATAATCAAATACTAATTATAGAGAAGTCCGGTTATCTGATACGAATATGATTCAGATTGAGAAGATACAATCAGTATGATACTTGAATCAACATCGACACTCGAGAATAAGAAGCTAAACTGCATCATATAATCAATTCCCTATACAAATATGATTCAGATTGAGAAAGTACAATCGGTATGATACTTGAATCAACATCGACACTCGAGAATCAGAAACTAAACTGCATCATATAATCAATTCCCAAATTGAATAAGGGGGCAAAACTCGATTGATTTACATCATATAATTTTCTTATTTTCCTTACTTTCTCTCTTTTATTCTCTCTGTTCTTTTTTTTTCGTTCATTTCATTTTTTTTGGGGTCTTCATTTCGTTCTTTCCCTCCCTTCTTATCTCCGAGAGAGACTGTATGGCACTAACCGACTCGTGCATGGCTGCCACGTGCCATGTAAAAACAGCCTATCGTGGTATTTTTTTTAACTTGGTTTTATCCGAAAGTGAACAATATGCTTTAATCAATTCACCAGCGGAACTCTCATTAATTGATTTTTATTTTTTTAACCATTTTACATATTGAACCTTAAGATTATTTAAATTATGAAGCAATCCAAAATAAATACATTTACCATTTATTTGATGTATTACAGAGAGACTCTCAGTGGAGAGACGGTAAAATCATGGAGAATCAGTGGATCCGGAGAAAACTTCAGAGAGAGAAGAGAGTTAGGGCGGCTGATGAGAGAGAAGAGGTCATTATGAACTTTAGATCAATTTGGGGTTTAAGGGGGGCTAAATTAGCATCGCAAGAATCGCCACATAAGAGTGCGTACTGCAAAGCGCAAGAATTTTTTTTGCAAGTTTACGAGTCATCGAGCGAGTTGATCACGATTCGTACTCGAGTCAAATTAGCTTGAGTCACATTTAGCTCGTGTTATGACGAATTAAAATCCGAACGAATTACAAACGAGTTACGAGTTATTTGCCCGGTCCTACTATCTACTTCCCTTCTTTTTTATTTTTTTGGTCAAAGCTCATCTATAATATGAGATAAATAGCGTGTTTTTAACATAATTTCTTAATTTTGAGTGTAAAAGAACAATACAAATATTGTTTGATATTTTTGTTATTATATGCATCCGCGGAGCACAAAATTGAATGCTCTGGACTATGAATATATAACACATTTGATAAAATATTCACCAAACACCATCAGAACCATTAAGATACATACTGAAAATAAAGCATACTGAATCAGAAATGAGTTCCAAATAAATATAATAATACATATGTTATCAGTTATCAGTAAAGGTATACTATCCTCATTTGTTCAGCTTTAATTAGCACCCAAAAACGTTCTCCAATTTTTAGAAGAGCACATCTATGGTACAATAAAAGATCCGAAGCTTTTCAGGTGAGGTGTACTAAGAGTCACAGCCCCAAATCCCAGAGGGGAAGTATTATTTTATGATTTAATTTAGTTTAGATTATAATTATAAGTTGGAACAACTGGCATGAAAACAACATTTTTTAATTTGTTGCACGCATGTAGCGTTTGAAATAGCCCAAGTCAATGATATTTACCATGGATTCCTTTATAGCTAGAGAGAGAGGCTTCTTTAGGGGGTGTAATATTGTTATTCTCTCACATAAAGCGATCAAAGAAAATCAGGTGCTCTGTTAATAACCTTTATATATATATATATATATATTAAGCTTTTTGTTCCGCCTTCTGCGATCCATCTGAAGTCTGAAGTCATCGAGTATGCATGTTTTGTTATCACATTATTATGTTTAATATAGCTAGGATGCTTCTTTTCATACAAAAATTGACACAGATTAACTGAGACAAATGATCTTAACCTTTGATGTTTTTATGCAGGGAACTTGACAACTGAAATGGGGAACCAGAATGGGAAACCAGGTAACCGAACAGTTTTAAATTTTTCCATGGATTTGTATTATTATATTCCATCTTAAAAATTGTTGAATTTGAAAGAAAAATCTGAAATATACAATAAAGGTTATTAAAAAAATGATATCTATCATACTTGATCATTGGAGCGAACAGTATATGCATAATTCAGAAAAATAAATTTGGAAGATATGAAGTAAAACACCATGATTAAGGAAATAATTCTTTTTCCTTAAGTTGTATATATTTTTTATGCTTGCATCAGAGGATCGTGGAATAGATGGAAAAATTGCTCGTTCACCTGCTAGGACCAAGCTTAAAGGTATTTTAGGGAAACAACATTTTTGCTATTATTTAAATTATCATATTATTTCTGCATTTTACCATAGCTGCAGGGATGGTTTATACCAGGCCTTTACTAAGGATTATGTATTATCTCAAATGACTTGATCTCTTCTAATTTTTTGAGGTCTAGGATATGCTCATCTCATACCAGAAAAATATATGGATTTGTTCCATCTTTTACCAGCTGACTGTAATAATATATTCAGACATGGCCTTTTTGAAATTGTGTAAGACAACATTAGAGTAATATAGTGGTTTTAAGATAGTTTATATTGAGTGCTTGGTCCTGAACTCCTGATCCATATTCCTTACTGCATGTGCAGATGTAACAGCATCAGCTGAAAATGAGGCGGGTGAAAAAGGTTATTTCTTATTAGATTTTAAATTTGAATCTTGCAACTTGTAAGGCAATCATTTCAAATCCAACGAGGAAAAATAAAATTATGCCAATAAATCTTGTAACCCATTTGTTTAATAAATGGGATTTTATGTCTAATTCACGCAAATATATGCTATAAGATGATAAACCTTGTATTATTGCGATTTTACATTCTTTTGGTATGATATATTAGTATATAACATATACCCAAGGTTTTAAAATGCGGATTTGAATATGCGTGCGGAAAGGCTTTGCATAAAGCATATGCGGATTTTAATGCGGTGATATATATGTGGTTTTATTTGTCAAATTTGCATACCGCATATGCGGATTTTAATGCGGTGATATATATGTGGTTTTATTTGTCAAATTTGAATAATTTATGTATTAGAATTGATATATAATAATTATAGATCCTATTTTCTCACAAACAATTGTGTGGCCTAGTGGAAAGACAATGTGTTGGAAGCTTAAAATGCTGAGTTCGAGCCACGCTGCACGCAAAAATGGGTTTTTTTTATGATTAGAGTTAAATTTCAACTGGATCTTCTGTGGACTCTTATATGCGGCCGCATGTTACAAATTCATGCGGATCAGCTGCGCATACGCCTATGCGGCCGCACAGACCGCATTTTATTTCACTGCATATACCCTTTACAATTGGAAATCAATTTAGGACTCCATTTTGATGTTTACTGTTAACTCAATATTAAAATATTTATTAACTTCATGTGTATTACTTTTAAAAAAGGGATTCATCTTAGTTCAACAATAAAAGTTGGGGCTCGAACTCTATTTTTCATTTTAAAAAATAATTAACATAATTTTTACGACAAGCTAGATAAGATCAATTTTACCAAGTGCTTGGATGTGTATACAACTTTGACCAAACAAATAATTGTCAGATGTGGAAGGCACCTCAGCTGCTGTTGAAGTCACTGAGACAGAACCACCAATCGACAAGTACCAAGTGGTTGAAACCTCCAAATATGTAACCCTAGAAGTAAGTACCATGGCAACCGAGGTAGAGTCCTCTACGCTGCCTGACCAAAAAGAAAAAGTCAAAGCGAACGAAAAGAGCCCATACATTGACATTGCAGAGGTAAATGAAGCAACAAAAGATGGTGCAAAAAGTCTGCTGCTGTCAAAATCTGACGAAAAAGTAGATTTGGAAAATGAATCAGCTGAGACAACTACACGCGATGGAAAGCCATCAAATGTGTCAGCTGAGGAAAAGGAATTGCATCTGGGAAAATGTACTGTCTCTGGTGGTGAACTGTCTGAAAGTGCCATGAGCACAACTCCAGATAAGATGAAGAGGCTGAGCCAATCATCGTCTTTCTTCAAGAATTGCTTGTTTTGCATTCCCAATGCTACAAGCTAAGTTTATTTGTTTCAAAGTACACGATCTCATTATCTTTTTTTTTTTTTTTTTTTTTTGGGGGGGGGGGGGGGGGGGGCTTTTCATTATGTTTGCTGATTGATATAATTTTTGTGGTGTTAATGGTCCATCAATTTTCTTTCTCATTTAAGAAAATATTTGATTGATTTGTTTCCTGGTGGTGTGATTAAAAATATCGGAAATTTTAGGTGGCAAGTGGTTGATGTGAAGTCCTTACGCGGAACTCATTTATAGTCTTATGCTGAGTTATGCATGTACAACAATGTAAAACTTTAATTTATGATGTAAAGATTTTGTTATCTTTTTCTTTCTTTTTTCCTTTTAATGTAAATAATTATCTAATTAACTTATAAATTGCATTTACATATGTAAAAAATTGCAGCATTACTAAGTTGACAAAAAATAAACAGAGTATCAGATATTCCAACGACAGAAACAGAAAAGAAATGGAAGATAAATTCATTGAGAAGACGTAAATTTCATATAGAGTACAATTTTACAATTCAGTTTTTTTGTAGTGGACTTTTGCCTACTAAATTTCAAACAATATTCAACATTTTGACTGATAACTGTTTAAAAAGGCACAAAAAGAGGAAAATTCATAATGTGACAAATCAACCTCAGAAGGTGAACCAATCAGCCCCAACATTCTGTTGACAGGTGACCATTTGTTCCTTACTGCACCTGATTAAGTACTGTGCTTTAGGCAGAAAAGAATGGAGTTCGCTCAAAATATAGTACCTTCTCAAACCTGAATTCTTAAAGGGGAAATATTTCATCAGTTATGTTTTCATCACCTTTGTGACTTTGTCCCGCTGTATCAAGTGCAATTGAAAAAGATATGCCAAATTTGTTGGATGGATATTTAGACCTATACTGAAAGAAGCAGGGTTAGAGGTATAAACGGAGCGGATATTATCCGCTCCATTAGATACTCAAATTTGATTTCAAACTCTATTATCTATATCGTATTTGAAAATTGGATTATTATTATTATTATAAATACTAACAAATATTGTAAATTACATGAAATTTTGATGGTCTTTGATGGACTATCAAACGATAATAAAATTGTATGAAATTTGAATTACCATCAATCTAAAAGTAGAATAACACATATATAATTTTTTTTCTATTTTTAAGATTTTTTTATATTTATTTAGAGATCCATTGTCAAGGTTGTCAAAATAACCCATTGTCAATGGATCCCCACTCTTTTTATTATACACACATAGTTATTAGTAATATATATTATTAATTATTTCATATCCATCACAAAATATGTATCCGTTAAATATCCATATTTGTTTAAGATAGATTTGATATTAAATTTTGATATATGTTTAATATCTGTATCTGTCAATAAAAAACGAATGCAAATATGATTTCAACACTATTCGTTCCGGATCCATTCCGTTTACAACCCTAGATGGCAGTTCCATTAATACAGCAAAGTACATCATGCAAAATAAAATATATCTATTGGATTTTACGGATTAAATTAAGCAAGATTAATGAAGTAAGGTGGAAGAAAAAACGGGAAAGGAGAAAAATGAACTTCCATTTCTTAGTTCTTACACAGACTCAGTTACAGCCCACTGCCTTAGGTTTTAATACAGATACACCAAAGCACCCAACAATCTATTATAATTACATTTATGCAATATCACATAATTTTCTATATCACAGAATACACAAAAATTACTGGGAAAATTTCTGAAAAATGCCAGATTTTTTAATATAATAATCATATTAATAAAATAAGAGTGAGTAAAATATATTTTCAAATATACGAATGACAACGCGTCATTGGCAGTGGCGTTGAGCAAACACATCACTGGTAGTGGCGTCTTTGCTACAGTGTGCGCCAATGGCAGTAGCGCTTTGCTCAAAGATGTCAGTTCTAGTGACGTCTTTCATCACTATAAATTCACGGTCGCTCTCCTCAACTCACAAACACATCACAACATCTCTCTTATAAATATTCAAAATTTTTATTCTTCCAAATGATACCAGATTTAAATTTTAATCTTTCTGATGAAGGAAATTATACTGCGGGAGAACCAAACGGTAGTATATTTTTTGCGGGAATATTTCCAAACTATGATCAAAATAATTCCTATCCAAATCATGTTCAAAATACAATATCTAATATTAATCAATGCGAATATTATACGAACTATCCTTATGATAGTAGTATTTATTCACATATGTATCCATCTGCTTACCAATAATCAAACCCAGCAGTGCTACCATGTCATATCTATAATTTTTTTTGGAGGTAGCAGCTGTACTTATGATCAATCAAATTTTCAAGAGAATTGCAGTAACTTAACTGATGATTGTAACTTAAACGTTTTAGACGTTAATTTGAGTCTTGCTAGGGCCGAAAAACAAAAGAATATTGATCAACGGTAATGGAATTAAGTGATGATCAAGATGAGCAAGATGATGCTGGTCCGTATGATTCGAGTGAAATAGAAATATATGAGGATTACACTAAGCAGTCAGATTTTTCGAATGATGAATCTGAAAATGAGAAAATTCAGAGATGCGATACCACATTGTTAGTTACCGGACGAATCGAGAGACAACATCCCATAGAAGCGTTGAATAATTTTGAGATATTCGACCGTTTAGGTGCAAATGAATCTCAATTAGGACATAATGATGAGTTATCCGAAAATAGAAATTTGCTTCTAAATCGACTTTAAATTGGGTAATTTGTGCTTGGAGTATTTAATCTACACAATTTGTGCTTGTAGTGTTAGAAAATCTCGAGATGCTTTGCAATTAGCGAGATTCTCAACTAGTTATGATCCAAGAGATAATAACAGAAGCATCGAAGGTCGCCAAAAGCAACAAAGACAAGCTGAAATGTTTCAACTAGGGGTGAAAGAGAAAATAGTTTTGGAGGCAGAATCCTAAATTTTTTCGCACGTAGAATAAAAAAATTATCTAATATACCAATTACATTGCTATTTCTCTGTAATTTTAATTTCCTAAATATGTATTTTATTTATAATTTTTTTTAAATATAATGTATCTCTGCTTAACTATAATGTGCAATAATCTAATACTATTACGGACATAATTATAAATGTGCAATAATTTACAATTCATCTGTAATTAATCTACATAATTAATTTATAATTAATCTATAATTAATCTACATAATTAATTTATAACATATCTATAATCACTATGTAATTAATTTACACAATTAATTTATAATTAATTTAATTTATCTACAATTAATTGAATATAATTACTTAATAAGGATTTAATTAATTAATCTAATTAATTAAGTACATATATAATAATTAAATATAATTAATTAAATAAATAAACAAATATAATAATTAAATATAATTAATTAATTAAATAAAAAACGCGTCACTCCTAGTGACGCGTTTCATGTAAGACGTCACTGGCCAGTGGCGCGTTTACTCAACTTCACTGTCAATGACGTGCTGCCATATTTAAAATTATATTTTACTCACTTTTATTTTTATTAATATGATTATTATAATTATTATATTAAAAAAATCTGAAGAAATACTATTGTATTCGGGTAATTGAGTATATTCAAATATAAATCCAGGATAAAAAGTTTTTCCAATAAGTATACATGCAAAGAAACTAAATGAAGAGAGAAACACCGAGGATCATCTGATGCATTATTGTTGATCAATTAATGCTGGCCAAATAACACTAGACTTCCTGGAAACTTTAAACAAAAAGAAATTTACAAGTCTGATCAAACAATATAAACCTAAAAAAGAATTTATATATAAGAACAGAAAATTACATATGGATTAACCATATTTGCCCATTCCATTACAGGCAAGAACAGTAGAACAACGCATCAATACATTCTCCACCATAATAAAATTCTTACAAGCACTTCTCTGAAGGGGAAAAAAAGAGAGGAATAGATCCAAAAGCAGGAAAAAAGAGTTAAAAATCTTTTGCAGAATGGCCATACTGGCATATAATAATTACTATTTTGGAGTGAAAGCACTCGTTTCAGTTGCATGAGATATAAAGTCGAGGGGTACATCATATATGAGTTGGGGAACTGCAGGACTGGCCCTGTGCATCTCCTCTCTGCAGATTTTTCAAGTCTGATGATGTGCAAGGGCTAAAGGTGTGTCAATTGTGATGGGATTCTTCCTCACGTTTTGATCATCAATTCTCTCTTGGTTTCCTTACAAGATATTTTGTATTTTGATTTTAACTTTATAGACAGGGATTTAAAGGAGAAGCAGTTCGCTGTAATGCAGCAGCAAGCAAGATCACAATCAATTACAACATTGTGTCTATTTATGTATTCAAATCATAAAGGATCAAGAACCGTATGATTCCCACAAGCATTCTAGTGAAGAAAAGAACATATTATATTTTCCAAACAAGCTAGAAAAAATGGAAATCTTCTGCAAAATGGATACATCGGAAAAGCACGGACATTGATTGCTATTACGAAACAGAGCATGAGCTCTGTGTGGGATTTTTTCTCATTTTAATTAGAACCCACTCCTTGCAGCGGTTCCAAGAAATTCTTTTTGGATTGGGAGAAAGCTAAATACTTAATTATTCAGTTCAAGTTGTAATCATTCTTTGATTTCTACAACAGCGGTTCTTATTAGACTATAGAGATTAAACCTAATTACTTATAGACTAGATAAAATACATAATTTAGTTCATAACTTCAAAACAAACAAACTTAAGAACAAATAGCGTCTGATGGTTTTTGCAAGATCCTGCAATTATTTTCTACATAATAGCAACATCATTATTTAGTCTTGGCTCCAGAGACATTGAAATTGTTGACATCGATGTGTCAGATATGAAGCTGCTGACAATGGTTCCAATGAGTCAAATAAGAACAGAGAGGGCACCTAAACAGGATCAAACCAGCCCATGACAGCTGGGAGACAGTATGCCAGTCAAGCGTATGGCCACAGGGTAGTAAAATTGGCGGTTTCTCAACTGTCACAATTTCCCTCCACGCTTAGGACAAAAAAAGAATGAAAGTTGCTCTTTTCACCACCATCTGTCTGGTTGAACGGTAAATTGATGGACTCCCATTGCACATAGTGGTCAGAGGGTACTTATCTGACTGCCTGAGTAGGCCCAAGAATTTTTCTGTGAAGTCATTGGCCACTTTGTCCCATGTCACTGATGACAGAAGATCGGCATATGGGGATTCATCGATGCGGCCTATCCATAAGATACAATGCGCAAGACTCTTGACCTCTTCCCAGAAGTACTTATCAAATGGGGATATGTATGTTTTCAGGAAATTCAGGACCTTTATTGGGTCTGCACCAGATTTCAGCACCTCCAAGACTGTAGACGATGAAGGTCGAATTGAAAATGCACATCTGTTGATTCAGGATGATGCCTGTTGTAATATATCCAATCTGTAGCTGGACCTATATCGTGCTCCTGCAAGGATCGTAAAATCTCGTGCATTTGTATTCAGATCTGAATGTAGAAGCCTCTGGCACACCAGCCTCACGAATAAAGGCATCTCAGACCTCAAATATATTGTGTCGGAACAGATAGTTAGCCGCAATTTGGTTAATTACCTGAGGCTCGAGAGGTTTGTTTGGCATGTAGGCCTTCAATATGTCAGTATCTGACAAGCTCAGAAAAGTATGGCAGGTTCCAAAAGATGCTTTGATCTCATTCTTGTATTGCTCCATTTGAGACTGTTGGATCAAATTGTTGATACGGACCTTCAGGCTATTGAGAATCACGGCATTGTCTGTCCCAGCTTCTGATGGTTCAATTGCTTCAATCACCTGGTTTACTTCATTTTCGGCTTCTTTTATTATCTCCTTGATATTAAAGGTGGTTGCATTGTGGATTTCGGATGATTGATCAAAGATGGTTTTTAACATCTGAATCTTCCATGGGACTTCTCTGCAATCAACTGCAATGACTTAAGAGATTAGTTTTCAAACAATATGGGGTTATAAAACCCCAATTACATGACAGAGGTTAGTGTCAATGGCTGGCTTTCAGTTTTGCTAGCTTACAGGATAAGTGATGGTATGGTACCATATGGAAATTACCAACATGAGTTTCAGTACAGACAAATGCATGCTCTATACCAACAGAATTTTGGTGAAGAACAGAATTATGGTATAGAGCTACTGACAACTGAGGTACCAGCCATAGTATTCTCAAGCCCTCTACAGGTATTATCATCATGTGGTTTTCATGATGAAATTGATGGAATTTTTTGAAGAAGTTAAATTTCTATTTTCTGACCTTTAAGTAAGTAATAATTAATATACCAAATTTTGGATATGTCTAGTAGAACTCATCAATTGGGCTTACATGTTTCGTATTGCCAGTTTCTTCCATTATCAAATAAATTAACACTTATAGAGTCTTGTTGACCCAAACCCCCATCCCCATCACACTTCAATCAGAAGTTGACCAGACCTAAGTATTTTCAAATAGTTGAATGCATGAAAGCCAAGTTGGCTTGAACAGCTAATCTGAACTTCATCCAGTCTCTAATTTAAGCAAAGCTATGAGACATGAAAACACGGAAAAAAATGAACAGAAAGGTATCTGGTTTAAGCTTGACCTTAAATCACTATTTTTCAAATCGGGACCTAAAATTTGACCAACCTTTAGTCCAAAATGGATCTGATGTGCACTTTTTGTAACCTATTCAGTCTAAAAATATTCAAATAAGCCACAAAAGGGTATTAGTTTTGAACTGCTACCAGAATTGTTCTAAAGCTAAAATATGGTTTAATGTGATATCTAAAACAACCTAAGACATAATTGATGTGAAAACCAATTTTTATGTTACGAAATTGTATATAAGGTACATAAGTCAACAGACAATTTAAAATCACCAAATAATGTTCAGCATCACTATATATAATATAGACACCTATATGTATAAATTAACTCAAGAGTTAACTTGAAAGGATTATATAGTAAGATGCTTTTGCTTCTGAAAAATGTTCAGGTATTGTAAAAATCAATCCTTACTGTTCTTGCCTTGAACTGTTGCTCGAGGAAGCACCAGCATCAAATGCCTCAAGGTTTCTTTGCATTTTCTTCCTAGTTTGCTTCGGTATCTGTCAAATTTTCATTATACTCGGTGAGCCAGATAAAAATATATGATGCAGGTTGTAATATGAAAATTATTCCACTAAAATATATATATATCTGAGCACAAGATGAATAATTTTCTAATAACAAGAGAAACTTGACTTGCTTCTACTCAAATTTATCGTGCCCGCAAACAAATCTTGAGTGGCATCTAAAATCTTTCTTTTTTTCCAATACCATCATCAGTACTACACAAAACTAAAATTTATCGGTCCCGCAAATAAACTATGCGCGGCATCTAATTTTTTTTAATACCACCATTAGGTTTGATGACATTAGATAGAATGTATAATTGGTAAAGTATTATCGTCACATTTTAGTTTTGGTCATGGTCAATTTTGACGCTCTTTATTGCTTGACATAAAAATCGACTAGGCACATGTCAGAGAAACTGGTAATACAATATATCTGACAAACAAAATTTTGTAGATCGTGATCAGTCCTTTTTTGGGTTATCTAGCTAATAGCTTCTCATACGATCATCTTGATTTCATTTTTTTAGCATAACACCTTATCAAATCAAAAGTAAAATGTGGGCAAAACTCCTAAATAAAATCTGGATACCTCATTTTAAATCTAGAGATAACAATTGTGAGATTAATAGAAAAGAAAAAGTTTAATGAAATCAGAGATTTAGGGTTAGATTACCTCTTCCTTAGGTAATGGTTTGAGGATGGTGAGCTGGAGAAGGGAATGTGTATTTTTCTTGTTTCTTTCATTGAAGTAAAGAAGAAATTTTAATTGTGTATCAGATAAGTGATACAGTCAATAATGACAAGGTCTAGAGGTGGCAGAACCCGACCCGACCCGACAAACCCGTCTGACCCGTCCGGACCCGAACCCGATCCGACCCGATTTTTTAAGAAAGTCAAACTGATCTGATCCGATCCGAACCCGACCTGACCCGACCCGACCCGAGATCAAATGACCTTCAATCCAATTGAAATCTATCAATGATCTGAAAAAACACAACATGTAAATTGACCCGACCCGACCTGACCCTGACCCGACCCGGCCCGACCCGATTTCTTCCAAAAAGTCAAACTGACCCGACCCGCCCGACCGAACCCGAACCCGACCCGACCCGCCCGATTGCCACCTCTAACAAGGTCGGGGATAACAGCTTGGAAACGAATGAGAGGCCTCCAAAGAGCAAAGAAAGGAGGGAAAGCAAAAAGCAATAGAAAAAAAGAAATTTTAGGTGAGGGAGGCGTCACACGCCTCTCCGCCTCCCCCTCCCCCTCCCCCCATCTTCTCCTCCTCTCTTCTCCTCTCCTCTCCTCTCCGCCTCCCTCTCCTCTATAAATAATATGTACAGCCAGCGATGATTGTGTACAGTGTCTCTGCCTCTCTAACTGTGTACAGCGTCTCCGTCTCCCCCACCATGTATAACACTTCCGTCTCCGTCTATCCGATCGTGTACAACACCTCCACCTCTGAATCTGTCCAGCCAGCGGCGACAACAACTCCGCCAGCAACGAAAGCGCCTCTGTCCACTACCAACGATGACGATCAGCTCGTATAACCTACGCCTACCTCCTCACCGCCTCACCTCGCCGACGATGATCTGAACTACGACAGATCTATTTCTTTCTTTTTTTCATTTTTTTCTCTTTTGAAAATTTTTCGCAAGCATTTTTATAAATTCTCATTTTTCTTTTCTATTTTCATTTTTTGTAAATTATTTTTAATGAAAAAATAGGATATTTGTTGTCTCCCCTTCAAAAAATAACGACAAGGCCGTTACTCCTTTCACTGAACAACTCACTACTCATGCGCTATTGTCAAGCTCTGCCTCTACTAGTACTCTCCAATTAAACAAAATACGTTAGATTCCAGTAATTCTCTTAGCTGTATACATATAGAAAATTAGACATATAAACGTTTAAATTAATAGCCAGGACGCATCCTGTAGTTGATAGAACGGAGAAATGAAAGGAAACTTCAATTTTTTTTTTGGGTGGAGTTGGCTTCTATGCTTGCAAGATAACAGTGGGCAGGATTAATAAGGTAGAAATTATTTTTGGGAATGTTCAAATGATACAAAATATTTCTTCTATTCCAAAATGTCAATATTATTTTTATTTAAAATTTGAAATCTAAAAAACTGAATCCAGTTATTGGTTTTGTTTATTTTGCGTCCAAATAAAATTTTATGATTTTGCAGTTCATATTATACTCGAGTACTCGACCAACATTTCTAAAAAAGATTTATCTATCAAAATTAATTACATTGATTCATTTCTTGAACACTTGATCCAATTTTATACTTCAAATATTATCAACTTTTTGTGTAAACATCTTATTTGGGTAAACACGATTAAGAATTATAATTTGACATAGAAATTTCAAATTTTGAAAGACCAAAAAAATAAATTGTGCCATTAAAAACTTGTGATATTGCTATCTTCTCAATTATCTGAGCTTGGAGGGGCAAAAAGATTCTGATATTCTGCTGCGCAGTATCGTATAGTGTAATAAATGGTTTGTTGAATTCAGACCGGTATGAATCACAAAAAGATCCAATAGATCACATGATGTACAGTGTTGCACAATAAAGGATAAGGATTCAAGACAAAAGACGCAAGTTCTTTTCTTTCTTTAGTTTTTCAGTAGAGGTGAGTCTGCGAAATGGAAAGTTAACAATAAGGCCTCTACTTAATAAAAGTACTTTCATCATAAGAATAATGACAATCGACTGAGTTAATTTTTATCCGGTCATTTATTTTTTATTGAGAACGAATGTTATAATATATTACTCGTTTTAGATAGTATCTGCACTCTTATTGCAAGTCTCGACATTTGAAAACACCATGAAAAATTACGAACTGGACACTGGTAGTTAGTGATTTGAAAACGGTATGGTCCGGGTCGGTCCGGTTCAAATTTGGACGATTTACGGTCCCGCACGGTCCACGGTCCACACGAGTCGATCCTAGACGGTCAAATTCAAAAAACCGAACTCGTCCCACCGTTGGCCCCCGCGTGCCGGACCCCCACGGACGGGCACGGTCCGGTCTGGTTCGGTCTAATTTTTTTTAATGAATTGGAAAAAATAATAATTTATCATATTTTTTAATAATAATTTTTTAACTAATTTGAATTATTATTTTTAATTGTTTAAAAATCTAATAGTACTAAAAAATTAAAAAATCCAAAAAAATAAAATTTCAGAAAATTGTAAAAAATAATAAAAGTTCAAAAATAAATTTATCAATTTTTAAATAATAATTTTCATCGAATTAATTATATTTTTTAATAATTTAAAAATCGAATAATACTAAAATAATTATAAAATTACCAAAAATTAAAAAAGTTATAAAATAAAATTTGGATAATATTTTGAGTTACCTCCTCCTTTAACCCGAACTTGGGACCGGCTATGTAAAAAGAACATAGGCGGAATTATAACTTTTTTTCATTAGTAATGTTCTTTAAAAAAAAAATTTAAAAAATAATTGAAATATTTAAAAATAGATAAAAAGATTGATATGGTAAGAAATACCAAACTCCTAGAATTCGTTGTGCATATACCATAAGTCGTTGTCTTGAATATCGTATGGGTCATCGGAATCATTTTCTTGAGGGATATCGGGGATATTGGTACCGCTTTCTTGAGTTTCTATGGCGGATGTTGTTGCCTCAAATGTGGTATCATGTTGCATTCGACTTTATTGCACACAAGTCACTTGAAAAGTTTTGAACCCAAATTTGTACGCTTATCTGTTAGAATCATGTTTTCCGAACTAAAACATGATTCAGAAGGAACGGTTGACACATGCACTGCAAATACGTCACGCGCCATCATCGCCAATGTTGGATAGGCAGTTGCATTCATCTTCCAGTATTCCAGGATGTCAATTTGATCATCTTCCATGCTTCCCAAATAATAACTCAGTAATTCGTTATTGTTTATTTATTGATCTTCAAAATAATCATCATCTCGCAACTCATTTAGCAATTTAGATGAATTATTACTTCTATACGATTAAAAACGAACACAGTATAACTGAATAAACTATGTAATAGAAAGAATGATGATTAAAATTCATACCTAATGTTGCGATCGGTAGTAGAATGATTCTTGTAAGGAAAACAAACATCATTTCGGTTATAGCATGCTTGTATGAAAACAACGATGGGGGCGGTCCGATCCGGTCTGGTCCAGGGATCCGGTCCGAGATGGTCCGGTACACGGTCCCGCACGGTCACGGTCCGGTCCGGTCCATGGGTCGACACGGGACGGGTCGCACAGTCCATTTTCGGGTGAAGGGAGGACCGACCCACCGTTGGACCGGACCGTGATAGGGCACGGGACGGTCCACGGTCCGTCCGTCCGGTCCACAGTCACAATCCGATCCATTTGAAAACTCTACTAGTAGTGAAATAATTTCAATAACAGCCTAAAC
The DNA here is from genome assembly GCA_037127355.1 of Schoenoplectus tabernaemontani. Lineage (NCBI taxonomy): Eukaryota > Viridiplantae > Streptophyta > Magnoliopsida > Poales > Cyperaceae > Schoenoplectus > Schoenoplectus tabernaemontani. The sequence continues at coordinate 12,623,327 of CM073754.1, read as the reverse complement.
CCTAAACCATACTGGTATGGTTCTGGTCTAGTTAGGGGCCTATTTGTGAAGAATGAAAAGTAATGATTGATAATTCATCCTTTTCAAAGGGGCTGACACAAAAAGTGACGAATTGACTATTCGGCTTTAGATTGGAAAGGAAAAATAAGTAGTTGGAAAGGGATGTGGGGAGGTTCAAAGTCATTTGAATAAAAAATTGGGTTTAAAGCTTTGCGGGGCGTTGATTTTGCATCAAGATTTATACTTTCAATAAAATTTAAATTCAAAATTCATACTTTCAATAAAATTTAAATTTAAAATTCATATTTTCAATAATTATTATGAATCTCGATACAAAAATAACGTTCTGAAAGACTTTAAACTCAATTTTTAATTGAAAAAGACTTTGAATCTCCTCCACCTCCGTTGGAAAGGAAAGATAAGTAAAACAAATTAAGAGGCTTGGCCCTGTGTTGCGAAACAGAAACTGAAGTTGACAACTTGATTTGGGCCTTGCTTGTGTTGGGCCATAATGTCAAATTGAACATGGGCCCAATGATCGTGTTGGGATGATTTATTAACAGCATCTAACTTGTGTAATTTATTGGATTATGATCATTTAGCAATGGGTTATTTTTTATGATCTTGATAATAAATTTTTAAATAAATAATTAAAAAAGTTTAAAAACAAAAAAATTATGGATATATTCTTTTACTTATAGTACGATAATCTTTTACAAAAGAAAAAATTTGACAGATGTGCTGGTTTTATTTAAAAGCAGCAATGTTGCAAATTTCAATTTTTAATTTTTGAAATAACCTTTTTATCCTTCAGGAAGTCAATGGACCGCAAATAGGAGCTACAGCAAAAGATGAGGCAAATATATCCTCCTGCCAAATGAATTCAAATATTCTTTGTCAATAGGAGGGAAATTAGAGAAGAATAATATAATTATGAAGAACTGGCATACCTCATTAACGCTTAGCCCAAGAGTTTCAAATTTCTTTCCATACTGTTTCCTTGATTTTATCGAGTTGTTTGTCACAAAAACAAGTCTTTTCGCTAAAATGTCATATAATTTACTATAAAGTTAGCAAAACAAATTTGCACTTGGACCTTTTAATTTTGACATGGTTTGGGGCTAAGTTGTTACTCCTGAGTCCTGATTAAAGCTCAGGTCCCTTGTATCATTTTATTCTGTTCATCTTTTTCTCATTTTCTTAGTCCTTCCTTGTATTTAAAACTGTGATTATAGGACATCAATTAGTAATCATATGGATTATTTTATTAAACTTCGATTCAAAATATAATTTATAATTTAGTCTTAATTTTCACTATTACAAATAAATCTAAATATATATTACATATACGCTTCAATATGTAGTGTACATTTACTGACTAAAATTTATATTAATATATCATTTAAAATATAATTTATGGTTTAGTCTTAATTTTCATTAGTATAAATAATATAATCTCTGTTAGTTTTGTGTTGAAGTTCCTTCAATCTCAATTCTAGATATTACGATCAAGTCTTTGTAGTTTGTATAATAATACTTTATATCTAGTATAATTAAATATTCATATCTATTATACTAAGTCTGCCTCACATATATTTAGTGTGACAAAATATATTTCTTATGTTCTCTCATATCTCTCAACCAATTCATTTAAATGAATACTCAAATTTTATTTTCTTACTCTCATAAATTGATCTAGCTTCACTTCTTGATCAATATGAGTTTTAAAATATGAGTTTCAATACATTATTTTTGTGCATGAGAAGTGAAATAATGATCTAAATATTTAGAACATTAGAGCACTTGCTTAAAGTTTCACATATCATCTTCTTGGTCTAGAGAAAATATTTGATCAATCAATTGAGATTATCCATCACTAAATCGCTCCAATTGAATTTCTAACCGAGATATTTTTTTCTTTGATTTTCCTAAATTGTTGATCCATTTAATGTGTAATTTAGTTTATTGTGTTATTCTCGTCACTAATTTTCTAATGATATATAGTATGAATGGTAACTCTAAAAAATGAAGGAGATACCATTTGAGCTTTGATTCAAACAAATCAAGTACGTGATCTATATTTTTTTCTTTTTTTTAAATCTAAATTGAATAATAATTAAAAAGTAATTAGATTAATTAAAATAGTTAGGTACAGAATAAGATATAAAAATTGGAGTATAAAAAAAAATTCTCTAAAATATATTACTTTCAATCTGCCAATTGGCAGATGGAGGTCGGCGCTCTTCTCAAAGTGCAATGAAAGTACCGAGACAAGTGCCTTCTCTGCAGACTCGTATCCTCCATTTATAAGCTCGAAAGCGCCTCCTCCCTGTATGTGCTGACGTTGTGGGACTAACGAGGCGACAACTAAGGGAGATCCGGTCGAGCGCTAGCGATCTTACCCTTTCTGCCCCTTCGAGCAAGCTCAACTGCTCAAGTCATTTACAGATTTTTCAATTTCTTCCTTATCGCTTCTTTTTCTCGATTGCTCTGAAGCACCAGGTTATTTTCATCTCTCCTTTCCCTATTGATTGCTCTTTTAAAGAGCGGCTCTCTTCTGGTTTAAGATGTTACAAATGATGAACCTCCACCCTTCCGCCGTTGTAATTTGTTTTTTCTTGCTGATTCAGAAAATGGGGTTCACGGTGGTGGGAGAATTGCTACGCCATCGAGTTTCGTCTGCACTTGTTCCAGCCCCAACTACGGCTGGTCCATCTCGATTCCATGTATCAGTTGAAGTCTTGAAGATGATGAGCTTCTGATGCCTCCACGTACTTATAAAAGGGTACTGTATTGATACTGTACTAACTGATTATTTGGATTTATACATTAATTTCATATTTTTCATCCTACAACATTAATATTGTGCCAGAGCACTAGAATTGTGTCACAAATATCTTGAATAAATCCTGTGGGAAGTTTTCAAGCACCAGACAGTGTCGAATCAAAATATTTTTCTTGCACGATGAGCACATGTAAGTAATTCTTTTAGATAAGGCAAAGAACTATTTAATTGAAGTTTAATAGCAAAACAAAAGGTTTATTTAGTTGGGCATCAGTGGCTATGATGCCTGATTTTGATCATCTATGACAAAGCTGCCGACTCCAACTTGATGAGATGCATTTGCTGGAAGCATGTATGGTCCTTCTGATGTCCAATATGTCAGCATCACATATGATTCCTCAGCATGATGGTACTTGTATCCTTGCTACATAAGCAACTTAGTAAGACATCATACCGACTATACGAAACAAAAAAGAAAATTAATGTACTAGTTTGGAACAAGGATACAGTATACCAAAGAGACGCAAAAGAAAAAAAAACATACAAGAAGTAAAATAATGTAAATGGTACCTTTACTGTGATAGCAAAACTAAAATATGAATGTTTCTACAGAGTCAATCAGCTCATCAGCGTTCTCTAATTTCCTTGCTGCGGCATGGGCTGTCAGATGAGAAGTCGTGTGTGAATTCCTGCTGTAAGATGCTTGGGGTTTTGAAAGAATTGGGGAAAGTGTGGTTTTCGAAGAACAAAGAGAAGATGAAGAGGTGGAGGAGAGAGAGACAAGAATGAGTGAGAGATCACTGTGCTTGTTAGCATCTTTTATTCAATTGTGTTTGTGAGAAAGAGTAAAAATAATAGCTTCTAGGTGACTTTATGTTTTATCTTGGTCATGCAGTTGTGAAAATCAGACATTTAACTGTTAAATTAAATTAGTGGTTGTGAAGGTTTATTATGATGTACAGAGATTTATTATTATTAAATAAAAAAACGTTGATTACTGATCGAACGATTCAAGAACAAAACATTGTATGTGAAATTTCGGAAAGACTTCACAACCACAAGTAAAATATCAAAATAAACTCACTAAAGACATGTTTGGTCTCTCAGTTTCTAGTGGGAAAAAACAAATTCGCTCTCAGCAAATTTGTTTTATCTCACTCGCATGGTGATGAATGGGAAGGGACCGAACAAGTCCTAAAGGAATAATGTGCTTTACCGGCCAAGGACTGGAAATGCACATAACCCAACCAATCTTGGCATGGCAGGCCGAACAAAAGACGAGGTGGTCGCTGCGGCATTGATGGTAGCCATGCTCTAAATCCTAAGTAACTCTCTGCAAGCTAACAGAGATTAATTTTCGAGTTCTGGATGTGAAGGTCCTATGAATGGGCTTCCAAGGGTAATAGTCTTTATGTTATATGCAAATTATTCCAATATTTGTGACCCCAAAATGGCCTTAGAAAGCAGTTTGGATGGATAGTGGATAGGCTTCCATTCATGCGTGATCCTCTTAAAACCAAGAGTGGTTCATGTGGATTGAGGATCTGCCATGTAGGCAGTAACCAGCCTGCGCCTTGAAACCAATATTTGGATCAGAACTATATATTTTGGCGTGGCATCGATTTACTAAAGGATTTGGGCTATGAATGAGGCATAAGAACATAAGAAGATAAACCTAATTGATCGCCTTTCCTGGTCTAATTTGCTTACAATGCAATTGGCTGTATTTTTTTTTTTTTTGCATATGTTGCTTGTTTAACCCATATTTTGTGATTATACCTCTATTGCTGCAGTATTGTTAAGCCATTGAAGCCTCTGTTGATTCTGATTGCTTTTTTAACCCATATTTATGTGATTATGCCTCTATTACGTGTAATTTCTGCATTTTAATGTAGTTACCTTTCACTTGGTTCCATGCCTTCTCTTTTTAATCCTCAGTTGTGTCATCTTGTCTCTTTGCCTGAGTTGACCCCCTTAATTAATTACAGAAAATAATGGTACTGGCCTTGTGCATGTCTTCATCAAGCATAAGTGCAAATGGGAACAACATACAAGTTAGGCTACCTTTTGCTTGTATAGAAAATTGTTGTGGTTGAGTGATGTGATGTGTTGCATCATTTCGGTTTCAGGTTAAGTATTCGTGGCTTCTATTTAGCAGTGGACACGGATAATATTGTTGAAAGCGGATCCTACAGGTTAGTATCACAAAACCATAAAAATCAAGAAACTCTACAGGAAATTCTATATTGCTCACTTTTTTCTTCTTATTAAATAATTAGGTATGTTAGTACAGAAGGCCACTTTTTACCAGCCAGAAATTTCTTGGGCAAGTGAACGTTGCTCCTTATTTTGGAGCATTTTTGCAATGGTGGTGATAGAGGTTGTTATGGGATTTTAAGTAACACTCATGATAGTAAAGATAGAAATGGGACTCAAAAAGTTGACTTGGATGTCTCCATCATCACCAAATCTCTTGATTTGGCAGGTGCCAGAGGTTTGATCAAGGTATGTCAATAATTTTCACTGTATATTTTATGTTTTAAGCAATTTAGATGATTTATTTCCTGATTTGATGAAATTTTATTTAAATAATTATTTTTTGTAGGGTGAATGTGGGGGGTTGACTTGCCCAGAAATTTGGTATATCATATTTTGAGGAAAAAGAGGCGTACTCTTCCAAGGAAAGAGCAAAGAACTGAACGGGTTGATCAAATTGAGATGGAAGATGACAGCATGGTTGAAAATGGGACCCCTGAGGCGAGTTCTGCACTTCTGCTGATGGTGAGATGAGCAAAACAGAAGAACAAGAGGATGAATAAAACAAGGAATTGCTTGAAGTTTCTCAATATGAATTAAAGGAGATGAACAGAATGCTGCTAGCTAATATTTTAGATTATTTTTGTGAGTATTTTATTTGGTTCAATTCAGGAACTTCTAGGAATGTTATGTTTTTTATTCATTTGTTTTTGCTGCTGAATCGTTCACTAAAGCCATTGATGTTGCAGGACTAAAACAAGAAGTGTACTTAATTTCTTTCTTGTATTTAATGAAAAATATTTAAGTGTTAAGCACGTGAAGGGATTGATCAAAATGCCCAACTGGAGTGCTTAAAGCATTAACTGTCCTGACAAATTTTTGCAGATACTCTAAAGTTTAAAGACGACAACAAAAAAATAACAGCATATTTGAACCAAAAAATATACCCTTCCATGTCTGAACACAATTTCCAGAGAAATTCCTCAATTCCACTAGTATGTCACATGAAACCAGTGATTCTTCTCAAATTAACAAAAGGTTCTAGCATCCATATTACAGTTTAATTACCACCAGTAAATTCTATTAACAAATCAATTGTTCAAAGAGAAAGGCCACCGGATTCTTCATCCTCATCAAGTCCGGAGGTGTATACAGTGTAAAGAGACCAGATGAGACCAAATACACCCAATAGGATCCAGCCTAAGAGGTTGTTGCTTATTCCGAGACTCAATCCAGTTCCCTCAGTCGACATTCTTTCGTCAACCAATGCGAGTGCGGGACCTGCTGACATGCTTGCTGCGGCCAAAAGGGAGGCAGCCATACCGCTGGTCACACCTGTTGCGGCCTTGTCATTTTTTGAGGCTGAGCATCTGACCTTGCCATTCTGAATTCTGAACTGGGGCAGACCTGATCATAAAACAGTAGATCTGATGAATTTTCCAGGAATATTTGTGTTCTTTTTGAAGTAGAAATAATATTTGAACTTGATTAAATTTGCATGCACACACTTTCAAGGAGCTATAAATTTGTTGCATGCCCGATGGTGAAGATGTGCTAGCTTGTCCGGACAAAAGCTGAATAATTTCATGTTGTGTATAATCAAATTCAAATTGCTTGTGATCACTAACTATAGTACTATACCATCTAATTGATGTAAAAGGGAACTTCTGTTACTACGGAAGATTTCATAACCACAAGTAAAATATATCAAAATAAACTCACTAAAAGAATAATGAATTTTACTAAGGACCGGTGATGCAGATAACCCAACCGATCTTGGCACAGCAGGCCTAATAAAAGCCGAGGTGGTCGCTGCGGCGTTGATGGTAGCCATGCTTAAAATTCTCTCTAACTCTCTACAACTAACAGATTAATTTTCGAGTTTTGGATGTGAAGGTCCTATGAATGGGCTTTCAAGGGTATTAAAGTCTTTGCAATGTTATAAGCAAATTATTCCAATATTTGTGACCCCAAAATGGCTTGAGAAAGCCAGTTTGGATAGATAGTGGATAGGCTTCCACTCATGCATGATCCTCTTAAAACCAAGAGGAGTGGTCCACGTGGATTGGGGATCTGCTATGTAGGCACTAACCAGCCTGCGCCTTGAAACCAATATATATTTAGATCAGACCTATTTTGGCGTGACATTGGTTTACTAAAGGATTTGCGCTATGAATGACGCATAAGAACATTAGAAGATAAACCTAATAATTCATCCAACAATAGCTACCCACTGTTATTGGATCATTTATATTTTTTTTAAAAGAAGTTATATGATAACTGCTCCTGTCACATCTTTTTTTTTTTTTTCTCAATGAATTAGAAATGCATAAAGAAAATTTTAGGTATGTCATAGTTGTATAAACCATTTTATAACTCCAATTAATTTCAGAAAAAAACAAAGATTTGAATAGTACTATTCTTTTTGCAAGATTTGAAGAAAATCAACAAAAAAAGAGAGTAAAATTTTCATCTTCAAATTTCAAAATACATAAAAATATATTAAGCATTAACCATACTGCCTAATAAACTTAAACGTAACGTCTTTATTTAGTACCATTAATAACAGTAAACTATTATGATCTCAAAACCGGGACCAAATATAAATAATAAAAATTTTGAATGATCTGATCGTTACAAAAAAACATTTTTTTTCAATGTTCAACACCGGACAATAAAAGCACCAAGACAACTGCAAACCATGCTCAATGTTAGATTTTTTTTTTACAAAAAAAGATGGAGGTATTCGCCTTCAAATTTCATTGATTTTTAAGTTTACATGTACAAACGGATGATCTTTACATTACATATTAGACCAGGAAAAAGAAAATAAAAATGAAAAGGATGGAAAACCTAAAAGACAAAACTATACAGTTCATTTATTATAATCTCTTATATCTAAATATTCCTTATACTCTAAAAATATTCTCTGGCATAAGATCGATATGATTCTTTTTTTGGTCTCTAAATTTTTTTGTGCATTTCTCTCTGGATATGGCAAAATATATCACCAGTCACCACCTTCAATCGTTGTCACTGCATGTGAATGTTGTTATTCATATGCATTTACATTTGCAATTGGTGGGTGACACCACAAAATAAACTAAAATTTGTATTCAGTTGGTTAAATTGAAATTATAGTATTTAAAGAGGATTGAACATCGCTTCAAGAACACCCATACATTAAGTGACTCGGCTAATCAGAAATTAAACATCGCTTCAAGCTCCATTGGTGAAATCAGATTAAATTTTATATATTCTTTTAATTTTTTATTATTTTTAGATTCATATTTTTTGAAAATTTTATTTTTTAAATGATTAAAAAATCACTTAATTAATTATTACGATGAATGAATTTTTAATTATCTAATTAATATTAAAAATATTTTAAAAAATAAAATTTAATTTTATAATTAGATATTTATATAAAAATTATTTTAGGTGGTTCAAATTCATCATTTTAATTTTACAAATGAAAAATTAATTCATAACACGGAGCGGTCCGTTGTATGATTAGTATCATAATCCAATGACTTCAAATGCAGTTTCTCGCTGATTACAATCAGTTGTCATATCACAAATTCACAATTATTTCTTTTCTCAAAGAAAAAAAAAAGCTACACACTGGAACGCAAGTATCGAAATTTTGAATGGGCCAAGTCATTGATTTAGAAAATTGATATTAATTTGCTAGAAGTGTGAACATAATCTGCGCAGCAAATTATATATATATTTTTATTTCCATTTGTTTTTAAATGATGAATTGAATTTGCCGACCGACATCTTTTTGTTTTATAACTCTGTTCAATTTTTTTTAGAAAGAAATTAATTTGAATGCAAGTTAATTTCACCCTTAATTTGTTATTTATAAATTGCTAAATTAACACGATTACATGTTTCTAGGAATCTCTTTACAATATGTCTGAGTTCAGAATGGCGTCGAAGAAAGATGAAGACATGGAACCGGTTGATACTAATGAGTAATGATGAAGATGATGATGGAGATAAGGAGGGAGATTTTGGAGAAGGTGATGAGGATCATTATCTTAGTTTTCTCTATGTAGAACCGTTGGGATCTAACAAGAACAATCTGAACTCCGACAAGAAAAATGCCGAGGGACAAGAGAATGGTGAAGATGAACATAAGGACGACGCTAGTGTTGAAGACGGTAATAATGATGATGACAATAATGATGGAAATGATGAGGTCAATACACAGAGACTACAGACCATGTCCCCAATTAAGTTTTCGGATAGAAGTTGGGAAGAGAGTACCACACACTTCTTCACTTCTTCACTTCTTCATGGTTGCAATTCCTCATCCTCCTTGTCCTCCTCATCATCTGGCTCTGCATCCTCCTCCTTTGTCAGTTCTTCTTCCTCCTCATCATTTCCATCATTATTGTCGTCATCATTATTACCGCCTTCGACACTAACGTCGTCCTTATGTTCATCTTCACCATTTTTCTCTCTCTTTTATTTGCTTCTCATCTAACTTTTTGAGTTGTTTATTAGTCTTTAGAATCATTATCTTTGTTTTCTCTATGTAGAAGTGTTAGAATCTAATGAAAATAACTTAGAACTTTTATAATTATGAGTGAAGTCTGTTTGTTTGTCATCTAAATGGACATGACTGCTAAAAGCCTAAAAGTGTTGTTAAATAAAAAAGAATAGTCAGTACCATAAGAATATTGTACCTAATTAGTGATTACACATATGAAAAACTAGAGTAAAAATTGTAAATAAAACAAAATTAAAAATAGTAAATAACCAAAATATTTTACAACATATGATAAAAATTATCATTATTGTTCCTTGAATATGAATAGAATCAGCTGCAACAATTGAAAATGTTGTACTAAATAATTTTTTTGATTTTGTTATTTTGTAAAACATAATTAAATTTAATAAGGTTCTTCAAGATATCTGTGTAGGATCCTAAAAAAGATTCAAAAAATTCAAGTGCAGATGGTCAAAATTAATGAAAAAGGTTCTATAAAGATATAGGATCATATTTCATATACACAGTATAATTCAAAATTTTATATTTCTTCATAATTTTACAAGGAGAAAGCTCTCTCACTGTAGAAAACCGTTATAACGATTCATGAACTGTATAACGTTTCCAGATTCACACTCAAAATATTCTAAGTTTTCTGAAGGCATAGATAGTATAAAAGTTAACATAGCGTATCATTATGTAACGCTACATGAAGTGTTAACGCTTCATAAAACGTATAAGGATTAAGTAAATCGTTATAACGTTTTTGAAAAGTAGTGACCTTGTCAGAGGCTGGTCAAATAGTCAAAATATTGTTAACATTTTGTAAAGCGTTTAATATTTCGTTTCTTCTATCGTTATAACGGTTCATCCTATTCATTTCTGAATCGTTATAACGTTACCTAAAGACCTGACAATGAGTATTCTTGAAAACTCAAGATTCAAGATTAAGAAACGTTATAACAATTCAGAAATCATTATAACGGTTCTCTGCGCAAGAATACCACTGCTTTTTGTTAAGGAGCTTATTTAAAGTGATGTTCTATGATTATTCAAATTATTAAAAAATTTCACAATCTTAAGCAATTCAGAGCATTCATCAAAGAGCTCATACTATCTCCTTTGTAAATTATAAAAAACTAAGATCTTGAATTAGCCAAATTTAAAAAATCTCTTGTAATTTTTTTGAATGGTGCATAGCACATATCTTTGAGTTTTGACTCAATTTTCTTTCTAGCTTTTAGCTGTGTTTTTGAGTTTTGAGTGCTCTTGATTTATTCTTTCTTTTGATAGTTTTTAGTTTTCTTGCACTTATTTTGTGAAAAAGCTAAATCTTCTAATTGTAAGACATTTTTAGTAATAAAATGGCGTCCCGTTAGTGGGACAAGACCCGAAAACGTAGGTTTCTATAACTGAACTTTGTTTACATCTTGTGTCTTCTTTAGAATTTAACACTTGCATCTTGTGCATTTCATAATCTACATTCTTATAAAATTGTATTTCTTGTGAAATATTATTTTATATCAATTGCTCTTTTTGGCAATTGATATTTGGCTAAATTTCATAGAATATTTTCATTACATTTGCATCTAGTATTTGACCTAGATTGTGTATTCTCTCTTGATCTTCTTTAAGTCGATTCTTATGCGTTTTTATAGTAAAATTAGCTATTCATCAAATTGATCTTTTCTAATTTATCCAAATTTGTGTAAACTTATTATTTTGATAAATATCATCAACTGTTACCTTAAAATATCAGAAAGCTGATATACAAAAAAAACTAAATTACATACAATATTAGATATATGAAATCATAACCGATGTAATTAGGCTCGCGTCAATTTTTAGACCTAGACTGTGCTTATAAATGTTGGAAATTTAGTATAAGTTGGAAATGAAAAGATTACTTCCTCAAAGAGCGAATTAGACAGGAACGATCAATAGAAAAAAAGATAGACCAAGAAAACAAAACATTCTTCCAATAATATAATATTTACCAAATATAATTTTTCTATTTGTCAGTTGAAAATTAACAATACGTTAATAAATAGGTTGGAATTGCTTGGTAATTTTTCTATCTGTCAGTTAAAAGTAAACAATATGTCTACTTCAGTGAATCATCGATAGAATCTCTCTCTCTCACAAGAAAATGTCTTTAGACAGGGGGATCATTCACGGAAGGACACTGCTTAGTAAGCTGGGAAGCAATCACATTATTAAAAAAGGATGGAGGGCTAGGAATCATGGACTTACGAGCTCAGAACGACGCTCTTATCCTTAGATGGTTGTGGACAATTCACATCGAGTCTACATAACTTTGGACAGAAAAGCTGCGGATGCAGCTAGGAATTCAAACAGTAACTGATTTTATGAATATCCCGCATGACGCTGCCTCGTATTTCCTTCAGGATCTATGCTCTCTGCTGCCACTATTTAGAGCGTGCACTTCGACGTTAGGCCACGACCACCTGCCACTTTGGTCCTTAACACAAGATGGGTGTTTCTCCTCTAAATCAGTGTATAAATTCCTCGCACGCCAGGGCATCGAACAACAATTCCCACAAATTCCATGGAAATTGCGGATCCCAGCAAAATCAAGATCTTCCTCTGATTCTTATTCAGGAATAGACTGCTCACAAACGTCAATCTTCAAAAAAGGAATTGGCTCTGTGTCACTACTTGTGTTCTCTGCTCCAGGTCTACTGACAAGGATGCATATCATTTATTTCTACAGTGCAATTACACTAGGAGGATCTAGAATGACATACTTTCCGTAAATGAAGCTCCACCGATAAGTACAAGTCACCTACCACAACTTCTGCACAGAATGTCTCAGGGCTCGGAAATTCAAAGTCATCAGCTAGCGGCTGCATGCTGGTACATTTCAAACAATCAACGCATCTTCCAAAATAAATGAAGACCGATGGAACGTCTATTCATGCATATCTTAGCTGACAGCCTATTGTGGGAGCATCTCTAATTCATGATGGCAGAGGATGGTTCTACACTTATATTAGGCAAATTAAGGAATAACTTTGGAAGAGTGGTAATTTTAGAAGAGTGATAGAATAATATTTTTTTTGGAAGAGTGGTAGAAGAGTGGTATTTTTTACTATTCGGAAGAGCGAAAATATCGTTTAGCGAGTTGTTACTCGAATAGTTAAAATATGAATAATTATGATACTAATAATGATGATAATAATAATAATAGTAAAATAATACTCATAATAATAAGATAATAATAATAATAAAGTAATAAAAAATAATCATAATAAATAATATTATAATAGTAATATAATAAAAATATAAACATAATCATAATATAATAATATAATAATAATAAATTATAATTATAATCATAATTATAATAATATAATAATAATAATTAATCATAATTTTAATAATATAATCATAATATAATAATCATAATCATGATAATAATAATTATAGTCATAATCATAATAATATAACCATAATCATAATCATAATAATATAATAATAAAAATATAATCATAATCATAATCATAAAAATAATTATAAATAATTATAATTATAATAATATAATAATAAATTAATCATAAATATAATCAATATATAATAATAATATAATACAACATAATAAAATAATAATAAAGTAATAAAAAATAATTATAATAAATAATAATATTATAATAGTAATATAATAAAAATATAAACATAATCATAATATAGTAATATAATAATTACAATCATAATTATAATAATATAATAATAATAAGTAATCATAATTTTAATAATATAATCATAATATAATAATCATAATCATAATCATGATAATAATAATTAAAGTCATAATCATAATAATATAATCATAATCATAATCATAATAATATAATAATAAAAATATAATCATAATCATAAAAATAATTATAATTATAATTATAATTATAATAATATAATAATAAATTAATCATCACTATAATCAACATATAATAATATAATAAAATATAATAAAATAATAATAAATAATCATAATCATCATAATATAATAATGTAATAATAAATAATCTTAATAATAATAATATAATAATAAAATAATTATATTGATATTCATTATATAATAATATAATATTAAAATTATATTTATAATAATAATAAATAATATAATAATACTAATGGTAACGATAATATAATAACAATAATGATAATAATAATTTAATAATAATAATATAATGATAATAATAATAATAAATAGTAATCATAATATTAATATAATAATAAATTATAATCATAAATATAATATAATAATACTATAATCATAATCATAATATAATATAATATAATCAAACAATAATCGCTATTCGACGAGCTAAATCCGGTATTCCACCTATAAGTTGGTATACGGATTAACTATTCCGCACTCTTCTACTTAGTCTAAAATTCGTTTGACAAATTAATTTATCGAAATAGCTATTTTGTCACCTGCACTATTTATCATGCTAGGCATGCAGTTGTTTAATATAAAGATCTCAGGCCTGTTATTTGATAACTTATTCAATGAAGACCAATTTAGATAAATGTTTTGTAGGATCAGAATTCAGAATTTTGTTCCATCTTTGTTTGTACATGAGAGCATTTTCACAAGCGAACCGACTCTTAATGGATGTTGTTTTCAGAAGCCCAGATCTTTTAACAGACTAAAGAAATGGAAAATCGGCCATAAATCTGGTACACATCAATGTAGGCCCATTAGGCCTATTTTCACCTCTTCATCTTTGGGTTAGCTATTTGCTCAGGAATCAAAATGCATTTTTCTCCTAAAACCGAAAGACACTTTTACGTTCTAACATGCTGGCCCATATAATTTTATTTTATGGAAAATGAAAAAAAATAAAATAAAGTGCAGGAAAAATGTTAAAAATGTAAGTGAGGTTGTCGGGCACTGAATGCTTTGTGCTGACTTCTGGGTCCCGCAGGTCGGTCTTGCATTCGCTTTTTGCTAATTTTAATTTGGAAGCAGGGTTTAACTTTAAATTATACCGAGTGCCAATCAATAGTAGTTTTATTTACACTTTCATCTCAGGGCTCTATTCATAAATATCATAGCCCATTAGGACAAATATAAAAGGAGGCAGCGCTATATAAGGACCAACCACCCAAAACCCTAGTCTCTCTCCACTACTTGCTTTCTCTAGCCGCGCCTCCTTTCCGATCTAGGGTTTTCTGCGCTTGTTGCCTTCTCTTCCGAGCGAGAAAAAATGGTTAGCTTCCCGTCGAATTTCCTTGACTCTACAACCTTATTAGATATGCCTCTTTGTAATCTTTAGTCGAGTCCTATCAGATTTGCCAGTTGTTTTTATGATTCTTTTCTTTTTGAATTGCAAATACAGGAGGATGTTGAGGTTGAGGCTGGTGTTACCGGAGCTGCGCCGAAGAAGAGAACGTTCAGGAAGTACAGTTACAGGGGAGTCGACCTCGAACAACTCCTAGACATGTCCACTGATGAGCTCGTCAAGCTCTTCCCTGCCCGCGCTCGTAGAAGGTAATTACGGACCTCCCTCTGTCTAGATTGTGCAATAATATATTAGTTAACTCTTTTGGTCTGGAATTTTTGCATAGAAGTTAATGACCTACCTCACCTGTGCTCCTTGTGAAGAAGAAAGATGGGGGTGGAGAAAAATAAGTATTTATATAACCTGATGATGCCTTCCTGTATACAAACATATATCGGTATAACTAGTTAACTAGTAAGTCAGATTCACAGTTACAGTTTTGTTTAATTTTCCTATCAGGTTCCAGAGGGGTCTTAAGAGGAAGCCTATGGCTCTGATCAAGAAGCTCCGCAAGGCGGTAAGTTTACAAACCTCTTAACCTTCTTATGTTATGTGTTTTATCTCAGAGGCCTTTATTTTCTATGTGTATTATAGATTGTACTACTACTTTCTATTATTATTAGTTGAGCAACAAGCTGTAGGTTTTAGGACAATGCTGCATCATGTTTTCCTCTTTTGAAGGAAAACATTCCAGTATTTCCATCTTTACATATCATGTACTCATGTTGAAGAATGACAGTGCCTTAATTGAAATGATGTTCACTGCATATTCAATTGAGCACTTCATGCAAATTGTTTAGCCTGTGCTATCTATATTAATGTGCTTACAGGTTTTGTTGTTTGATAAATGCACATTTCTACTATCTTGACCTGATACCTTTAGCTTCGTTTGTTGTGTGCCTAAGATTCACATAAGTGTCTTTATTATGAGCTTGTTCTGTCATATTTTAAGCTTTACTGTTTCAAACCATGTAATGTTACAACTTCTATGCCTTTTCTTTATTGAAATTTTTCAGAAAAAGGATGCCCCAGCAGGTGAGAAGCCGGAAGTGGTTAGGACACACCTGAGGAACATGATTATTGTTCCAGAGATGATCGGAAGCGTCATTGGTGTGTACAACGGCAAGACCTTCAACCAGGTTGAGATCAAGCCTGAGATGATTGGTCACTACCTGGCTGAGTTCTCGATCTCCTACAAGCCCGTCAAGCATGGTCGTCCTGGTATTGGTGCTACTCACTCTTCCCGTTTCATCCCTCTCAAGTGAAAAGATCAAAACCAAAGAACATATTTATGGGTTTTGGTCCTGTTTGGTCTTTTGGCTTTTTGTTTCAGCCCTTCTTTTAGGGTACTCTTTGTTACTTAAATGATAAGTGGTGAATGTTTTAGGAGGCTTTAATATTATTTTGGAACCTTAATTTTGTCAGTGGAATTTTGATATTTGTGTTCTTCATGTTGGTTTTGTTTGTTCATGTTTTATTGATTATCTTGTTTTAAAGTGATACATTAATGGTAGCAACAATTTTTTGAAACTCGTACCAGAAGCAAAAGAGCAGCAAGATAATGGTGGTAACTATTTTTTATATACATTTTATGCCAGTTTCCTCTGTACATGAGAGTAGATGATGCATGACCTAAATAATAGATCCTGAACTCCATAGTCTCTTTCCCTTGGAATACGATCTTTACTATAGATTTTATAAACATTCTGAATTCTGGAACAGATTTTAACACCGGGGAAGGTGATTGTGCAAAATTTCTTATTATGTTATTAAAGATAAGTCTTTATCTTCATCTTTCGGATTATCTCGTATTCTCAGTACACCTAATGGTTTTTGGGACCTCATCCTTTCTTAGAACATGTTCTTTTTTTGGCTCTGATTTAGTAAGATAGTGGTGTAGTTTTGTAATGTTGCAGTTGATTTTTATTTTAGGGTTCATTTGGCAAATTAAAGAATAGAGTGGTAATTTGAAAGAGTGATAGAATAGTATCTTTTTGAAAGAATGTTATTGTTGACTATTCGGAAAAATAAAAATATCATTTAACCGTTGTTAATTAGAATAGTTAAAGTATGAATAATTATGATATTAATAATAGTAAAATAATAATAATAATAATAATAATAATAATAATAATAATAATAATAATGTAATTATATTATTATAATACTAACTGTGATGATAACAAAATAATAATCATAATATTAATATAATAATAAATCATAATATAATATAACATAATAATATAATACTAATAAATTGTAATAATAATCATAATTATAATAATAATAATAATATAATAATATAATATAACATAATCAAATAATAATTGTTATTCTGACGAGAGTTAATTCGGTATATCACATACCACTTGATATATCGGATTAGCATTTTTTTGTACTTTTTTATTTAGTTTAAAATTCGTTTGATAAATTAATTTGTCGGAATAATAATTATATTTCAATTTTTTACTATCCCATTAAGTGTCAAATATATACCTAATGAATAAAAAATATGATTTGAATATTCGGCTCGGTCACATCACTTGATGTGCCATGAAGTAATTAAAATATTATTTCTCGTGTAATATGTCGTGATGTGGTTAAAATATTTTCATATGACATCATGTGAAATATTTTTTGAAAAATATATTTTATTTTAAATATTTTGGGTTTGTTTGACATATTTTTTGAAAAATATATTTTAAAATATTTTGGGTTTGTTTGAGGAATAAAATTATTATTCCGATAAATTAATTTGTCAAACGAATTTTAGACTAAGTAGAAGAGTCTTGAAGAAAGTACTTAATCGTATATAACCGATGATAGGTGGAATATCGGATTAACTCTCGTCGGAATAGTAATTATTATTTGATTATATTATATTATATTATTATTTTATGATTATGATTATGATTTATTATTATTATATTATAATTATAATTATGATTTATTATTATATTAATATTATGATTATTAATAATAATTATTATTATATTATAATAAATAAATTAATAAATATACCGATATGATTATTTTATTATTATATTATTTATTAGTATATTATTATTATATTTTGATTATGATTATATTATTATTATATTATGATGATTATGACTATGACTATTATTACTTATTATTATTATTATAATTATTTATAATTATTATTATGATTATGATTATAATTTTTTATTATTATATTATTATAATTATGATTATGATTATATTATTATATTATTATATTATTATGATTATGACTATAATTATTATTATCATGATTATGATTATGATTATTATTTTATTATTATTGTTACTATTATGATTATTATTTTATTATTATTTTTATTATCATCATCATTATTAGTAGAGGTGGCAGAACCCGACCCGACCCCTTTGGACCTAAACCCGACCCGATCCAATTTTTTAAGAAAGTCAAATTGACCCGACCCGAACTCGACCCGAACTCGACCCGACCCGACCCGAGGTCAATTGGTCTTTAATCCAATCGAAATCTATCAAAGATCTGAAAAAACACAATATATAAATTGACCCGACCCGACCCGGTCCGACCCGAACCTGACCCGACCCGGCCCAACCCGATTTCTTCTAAAAAGTCAAACCGACCCGATCCGTCCGAACCGAACCCGAACCCGATCCGATCCGCTCGATTGCCACCTCTAATTATTAGCATCATAATTATCTATATTTTTAACTATTCTGATTAACAACCACCAAATAATATTTTTGCTCTTCCGAATAGTAAAAAATATCACTCTTCTACCACTCCTTTAAATGACATTATTTTGTTACTCCTCCAAAATCACCACTAATTCTAAATTTATTCTTTGATTTGTTAAACATACCCTCTATATTTATCTCGAGAATTAAAATAATTAAAAAAATGATTGTATGTTTTTATTTGACCATGTCATATTTCGTACTGTGATTATGTCATGTGATGAGTTGTGATGTATCTATATAATTTCACGTGATATAATATGGTGTGCTAATATTAGTTGAAATGAAACACGTGAAAAAAATATGGCACGCGATGCGACACATAAAATACAGTAAATGTACTGTAACATGTCTGTAACATATTATGAAGTTCCGTGATAAAACCAGTCACGTCTCACAGAGTATCATTTTTTGAACATTACTCTCTTTCTCGACATATTATTTATTCTGTCTTCTTTGTTTCTCGCCCTTTCTGTTAGGATTCATTACATGCGTCCAGAATTTAGTATTCTATATAAAGTTATAATTCTATTAATATATAGCAAAATTTATTCGATGTTTAAAGTTGTATAGAGAAGTTATCTATTACTACTCTAGTAATATCCAATACACTTTGATAGTGCAAGCATAAATATATAAAATAGACTTCTCGTCAAAGAATTGAAATTTTACAAGAACAATTTATATGAAGTTAGCACTTTGGATTCCGCACCATATAAGCACCTTATTCTTTTTGCTTTAAACATCTAGATATTCAAGTTCTATTTAACGGAATAATAAGATGATGAATTTCAAGTCTCAGACTCCTAGTGACTGTAAATATAAGCACCAAATGGATTCATTCTCAAAATTGAGGATTTAGAACAGTAAGCCTTCACCATCCAACTTTTAGCATATTATCATGCAAGTTAAAAGAAATAAACGTATAGTTATACTGATAGTCATGTATAATCTTTATAGTCTGAGCGTAAACATCAAGAGAGGTGAACATTCTGCTCGATGCAATCTCAAACGAAGAGGTCTTGATGCTTTTTGTTTCCCTTAATTATTATCATAAGTATGGAAGTAAAGAGGGATCAGAGACCTTCCATGATTCCAGAAAAAAATAATAATATAAAGGACGGATCGATTAAATCAAAATTATCTAATATCTCCTATATTTGCTCTTTAGTCCAAAAAAAAAAAAAACAAGTACGACATTCTATGCCCATCCAAGTTATTTTCTTAATATTTTTAGCCGAATATTCCTTTATCATTGAATCATCTTGAAACGTCAACAATGATCTTTTTTTCTTGATAAAATTCAATAATGATCTATTAAACTTGTGTATCTTTCAACTTGCGTTCTTCAATTAAAAATTTTCCTTTTTGTTGTCCCTAAAAATAGCTACAAATAGCTTGTCCCTAAACAAAAAAAAAACAACAACAACAAATTTGAAATAAATTCTTAAAAATAGGGGCAAATTATATATATATATATATATATATATATATATATATTATAATAATAGATTGGTTGTATTTCATATTTCATACACTTCTCAAGCATTATTTAATATTTCATCAAAAACTATCAAAATTACATAACATTTAAAATACTACATAAAATTTTAAAATAATAAATCTAGAAGTTAAAAAATGTCTATAATTTATTTATTTATTTATTTTTAATTTATCTAATAACTCATTGTTAAGATTGTCCAAATAGTGATCCCTAAGAGCATCTCCAATGTTGAAATTATTTCTAAATTTTTAATTAAATCACATCAGAAAAGTTGTTAATTATAATTAATTTTCTCCAACGCTAAAATCATGTGATGATAATTTTTGTGTCAAATGGACAATTATCATTCGCGCCAAATAACAATTGCAAGAAAAAATTTGCACTCCTACATTTGCCCTCCCATTCCAATGCTAAATTATGTGAGTTGCTAATCTGACGTGGCAATTAGAATTGAGTTTCTAAATTAGAAACTGTTTTTTCAATGCTAAAATAAAAAATAAATTGTGACTCATAAAAATAGAAATTCTCATTGAAAACGCTCTAATACTTTCCTCTGAAAATTAAAGTACTATTTTCACTTCGGCTCCATATTATTGTCCATATTTGACTGAAAAAAAAGCTCATTCAACCAAACATTGCCAAAATAAGCATCGTATTATAATAAAATATGTTACTAATTTCAGTATCTACACATCCTTCATGGCTCGCACCACAATCTCAGCCAGTATGGTTAACATGACGGTTAACCAACTAAAATGAACAGATTTATGCCCGATACAAAAAAAAAAGTATAATGCTGATACTTACATCTTAATCAAACTTGCTCTTTTGCCTTTAGAACCGTCCAAGCTCTAATACCAATCCTGTACGACATCTTAAATGCATATCTAGTTTTTTACAACGAAATCTCTCTCTTTCAATTTTCTGTTTAATTCCTCCCTCGAAGGCAATCTGAAACTACCTTTTAGAGCAGCATTAAACCAAGCCTTCAGCTCATCCTACAAGATATAGAAATTCAGGCAATTTTTCATGGTTACAAGGACTTGGAAATAAGTAGAGCATTTGACAACATTAACCAATTGTTAGGATGCATATTAAACTATCCATCCATTTACCTCAAGGAAGTCTTGGTTAGATATACAATGGCATTCAACCAAGCACGACAAATTCCCTATGCTGACTGATAAGCACTTTTCACCACTCAAACCTTCAAAATGGAGAAATATATAAGATAACAACCAATCTAAATTAATACTTGCCCAAACCCCATCCTCCATATGGGCTATGGATATTTTGCCATCTTCTAAGATCTCATTAATTAAGATATTGTAAGTTTTTTCCTATGAAATATAAGATTATTTCATGTTAACAGTATTACATTTGAAGGGCTCCAGATAACCAAACATCAATACTGACAGAGACTCTATCAGTTGAAAAGGCTGCATAGAAGTCAAAAGTAATACCATTAATACGGGCTACACAATATCCTGATCTGCCAACCGCTTCTTTCAACTTGCCTAGCCTAAGTCGTAAGAAAAACCCATCAAGGGTTGCCTGCTGAATCTGCGACTTCAGCCATCTAATTAAAGAAAAGGTACAACAAGAAAACTTTAAAATAACAAAAGAAAACAAAGTAAAATCAAAATGCAAAATTTATACTATTTCTGTAATGCCTTGGATGTAGGAGATGGCAGAATCAAAACCAAGAAGCCACAACCAGACACACAACCCCCATCAATCCAAAGATACCCACAGCCTAGCCTGACCAAAAACCCATTTGAGAGTAACAACATGACCTGGGGAACTAACCAAATTAAAAACCCAATATCATCCTCACTAAAACCCAAATCAGTAACCACCAAACCAGACAAAACAAACCAAATAGATGACCTCGCAAGAGAAGTTGGTAAGGATAATATCCTGAACAATAATTTGTCATCGCAATGTATAAGATTTTTTATGACCACATCTAGGTTGACCATAGAATGATATCAGCCCAAATGACTCAATCTAATACAATCTAATACAGAAGACAAACCAAGACTAAATTTTTAGTGAAAGAAAGACCTAACAACACTCTTGACCTTTCATTGGCTAGAATTAAAAATGGTAAAAACTCAGATTGGACTACATAATAAACTTATAGATTAGAGTATTTGTCTCTTCTAATTTAAACCAACATGAACCAGTAGTGACAAAAATTCCTGAATGTCTTTGTGCGCTTGACTTTTCTATATTTACAATTGTTGAATTTATTGTATAATTTTTTGGGTAATGAATATATTAATTGATAATTGATTAGTGTATAATTACACAGAGGAGCATAAAACACAGACCTCACAACATCGGTCCGAGACAAACGAAGCCTCCTCACAGCCTCAAAGATAGCTGTTGTTTCTTCATTTCCTTGAGCAAAGAAATTCGGGCTCGGTAGGGAACTATTTCCACTGGTATCACATTTCGCACTATTTCCCCTAGTACCACATTTCTCTGCTGAACTGAATATTGATCCAATGTTTCTCCCTTTGTTGGTCTCATTGGCTTTTGTATCCCCATCACCCAGCCAGAGAACCATTCTTCTATCCTTGTTAGGAGAACTGAAGCCTTTAATTTTCTCTTCTATATTAGCTTGATTTTCGCAGTTATAAAAATTCAAGGGTTTAGCATGTCTTATTGCACCTAGTCTTTTAGCAAAAAGCGAAACTATAGCCTCTGACTCTCTATTCCTACTAGAAGGTAAAATAAGATTCACATTTGGTTTGAGTTTCTGATCTGCTTTCTCATCAAAACAACTGTTAGCCTCCCTATTCAGATCAATTGCATCATTCTCAATTGGAGGCTGAGAGGTTGAAGCCTCCTTTGAGAGCAGCCGAGTGATCCAAAAGCTTTCCAAATACCCACCATTTGTATCCCTACTTCTCTTTTCTTCACTCAACCTAGATTCATTGTTACTAGATGAACTTAATTGAACTGTACTTTGTAACACACAAGCCCTTCCTTCATTCTGGTTACTGGGTCCAATTTCATCTTGAGATGGATTAACATGGTTTTCATTAAGGCCATAATCATCTTCCTTTCGGTTTGATTTCTCCAAAGAAAAAGCCTCTCTTTTGCTACCATAGGAGCTTATTGTGACATTTTGCTGATAAATGGCATTGAACAAAGAACCAAAACCCATGGGCTTGATGGGCACAACTGTATTTCCATCCGGATGGGAAGGTCCTTTTTCATCATTTTGCTGCTGTTTGGCAACTGCTAAGGGAGCTGCTGGTGCAGGTCGGCTAGAACTTGCAAACCCATTTGCAATTGTCGAAATCCAATTCATAAAAGAGCTTTCATTCCCTTCAGTTTTGAGCTTTTTGTTTTTCAATCCTGGATCATCCAAATTATTAGAAAAAAGCCACTGCCTCTTTCTTTTTAACTCTATGCTACCAGTGCTCTCTACACTCTCATTGCTATCATCACTCCCATTAGCTGCATGCTCCTTTCCGCTAACAACCTTCTGTTTACCCTTGATAGTAAGTTTAGGAACATCTTGTAAATTTTCATGGAAAAATCCCAAGCTAGAAGAACTTGCAATTTGGACCTTTTCCTTGAAATTTTCTTGATATGAGCTTGAAGGACAAAAATTGGACATGCACACACCACCATTTGCAGGTCCTGCAGTTTGGAAAAGTTATTTTAGTCACTCGGTCCTGGAAGAAGACAACAGTATGTAACAGATGACTTAGACTAACCTTTTTCATGGCTAATTTTGGCACTTTTTCTCACAGACGAATTTGATGATTCCTCATCTTTTTCAAAATTCTCAGCCAACATTCGCACTTGAGCATGTACAGAGTTCAGTTCGTTGGTCATGTTAATTTGACCGCATGATCCTGCAAAATCCTAAGATCAGATTCACAGTAAACATAGTACACAGGGTTGTAGAAATTTAATCACAGACCAGTCTTTGCAGCTAGAGTGTACAAAAACTTAATTTCTTTAATTTAAATTAGCAGTCTTTTCGACTGCTACCTAAAAAAAAACTGTATAGAATTAAAAGATGACAACTAAGACATTGCGTTTAAAGTTCTGTAAATTTGACACGCCATTCATTTTATCTCACCACATCCCAGAATAAATATGAATTCCATACACGTTTGTTCAAAATGATTATATAAGCCAGGCAAAAACATGGTTGCCCTGAATAATTATTAGATTTCATGGAAACATATCCATAATTTTTGAAATGATATAAAATTGACTTTCTAAAGCTATTGCACACTATTGGTAAGAGAATCCATGACACTAATGTGCATTCTCAAATAAGAATAATTTGTCAAAATGAAATGGTCCTACTCTATAAAACATTTCATTAAAACAAAGAAACTGAACTATAATGTGAAGGAAAGTTGCAGGCCCTGCTGTGAAATCAAAACTACATAGAAACAGTAGATATACTCAAATTTTGCAGGGGGATAGTATAACAAAGTGACAAAATCCCACTTTGCACATGTACTGGTTGTTGGTCATCATGTGTGAATTTTTAAATGTAAGCATCCAAGGTTGTGAGCATTTATACATACGGTTGATGGTCCCTGGCTGTTGATCATTGGTCATCAAGTGTAAGCATCCAAGATTCATTGTCGTAGCATTTTATTTTCAATTTTTTGAATTTTCACTTACTTGAATCCCTTGCTTGGTGCTTCACAAGAGAAACCGGCAACACATCTGACAAGCTCCTATGTGCACTGAAAAAACCAGCGACGTTTCTACCACTTGCCATTTCTGAACTTAAATGCAACTGTATCTTCTCCTCTTCAGTTAGATTATTTGTTGAGGGGATGACTATATTGAATGATTCAGTGCTCCAAAAAAGTGACGCCTTTCCCGATTCTGACCCTGAAGTGTATCGTATAGCTAATCCTTCAGTTTGAGACCAAACGAGCTCTGACATGGGGCTATATGGAAAGAGCACCATTTCGGAGGGTTTGGATGCATTTGCACCTGCACCTGTGAAAGCTTTACGTATTACATTAAGGATAAACTTTTTGGTAGACTTGAAGAAATGTGGGTCTTAGGCTCTTATCTCAGTCCTTGGTTTCTTCAAAGACTTTTATATAACATATATTAATGGTACATTGTAGATATTGTATAAACAAGACCAAAATTTGGGCTGGGACAAGTACATGGTGTAATTAACACATGAGACATCCACATCAGTTGGAATACCATTTAGAAAACCTTAAAAAAAAGTTGCCCAACTGGTTTATTGATACAATACCAACAAGTTTTGCAGTCATGCTAGGTTCTTGTATATTTTCTTATGGTGTTCCCCTTCATCATAGCCCTTGATCGTTCATATCTGAAATCTCAACCATTCATTTGATAAGGACGAAAAAAGGTAATAGCATTTAATACAGAAATTTTCTTCGAGTTGCTGCTATTATCATTTTTTAATTATAACAATCAAAGAAAGTGATAAATTTACCCTCTAATTCCATAATACATCTTGCAATTTAATGTAATCATTGCCGTATATTCTAAAAGAGAAACACATGGTAAAACATCACAAGAATACAGAATTTTGTGAGTGTACTAAACAATTGTTGAGTTTCACATAATATCACCGAGAAAAGATGCAGCATGTAGTGGTACTAAAAGATAGTTAGAATATCAGGGGCTAAACGCTAAAGTACTTTCGACGATCACGAGGTACATAGAATGCCCCGAGCTATTTTATTATTAACCCATTAAAATAAGAAAAATTGATTAAAAAACAAGGTGAATACAAATTAATTATTGTGAGAATATAGTGAATGAACCGGTAATATCTAGTACTTTTAAAGAGGGATCGGTTGATAATGGATTATTTTGACAACTAATGGATTTTTAAATAAATAGAAAAAAAAATTTCATTCAAATTTCATTCAATTTCATTATCATTTGATAGTTTATCAAAGATCGTTAAATTTAAATCATTACAAATTACATAAAAATTTAATGATTTTTGATGAACTATCAAATAATAATGAAATTACATGAAATTTGAATGACCATCAA
The DNA here is from genome assembly GCA_037127355.1 of Schoenoplectus tabernaemontani. Lineage (NCBI taxonomy): Eukaryota > Viridiplantae > Streptophyta > Magnoliopsida > Poales > Cyperaceae > Schoenoplectus > Schoenoplectus tabernaemontani. The sequence continues at coordinate 12,597,189 of CM073754.1, read as the reverse complement.
TCTATAAGTAAAAAATTATATTTATAATTTTTTTTTCATTTTTAAATTTTTTTTTTATGTAGAAATTCTTTGTTAAGATTATCAAAATAACTCATTGTAAACCGATCCTTCTCTTATCCAAATATCCTTCCAAAAGCACTGTAATCCATGCCCCGCAATCAATCAATCAATCAATGCGAAATAAGGTGCACTTTAGAGAGCATACAAGTACGGCGATTAAACTAAAAAACTTGAGATGAGCTACTAACCTCTTTAAAAAGTGAAATCCAACCATTTCAAAGCTTCCCTGAGTACATTATTATAATACCAACCTCCAAATAATCCTCAAGCTGGAATCTTTCTATGAAAGGAAAGAAGAGAGATCGGCCAATAGATGCAGAATAAGGAAATTTGATAGAGCTTTCTTCTTTTCGGAAGGAGTGATACTGGGACAGCCCGAGGGGCATTATTCTTCTTTTTTTTATTAAAAATGCGTTATGCATAGTTGCATAAAGAGAATTATTTCATTTAGGCGGTCAAATTTCAGCCACGTGGAGGTCCCTTGTCCTCTAGTTCGTTTATGGTTCGCCTCCATTTTGACCACGGATTCTTTATTTGTTCGTTTCCTTCCCAGTTCCCTGTACGCTGTAGCTGTAGTTATCTTCAAAAGCAGAGAGAACCGAATTGATTCGCTGGCTCGTTGCGTTTCATTTGCGCCGCAAACCCTCAATTTTTAGTCATTCACACTATTTATTTAATAGCTAAAATAAAAAATGTTTAGCCCTTTCAGCAAGCATTGGATTGTATTTGTATGGGATCAGAATTGCTGGGGGATGAATTCTACGTTGCGATTTATGGAAATTTAGCGACACGACAATAAATAGGAAAGCTAGATAACGATCAATCGTGAGGATTTACATAAAGTTTGATAGAAATATCCTAAATTTAAATAATACTTGTAATAAATATTCTTTTTTACATGACGTTCAATATATTTATGCTAGATTGCTTTTTGTTAAGCGCAAATTAACAATAACGTATTGGTAGTTTCGAATAACAATTATTTTACAACTAATTATATGATTAACATAATTAAATTAATAGCTTAAATGATAAATAATTAAATAATTTTAAGATGTCATAAATTTAAACCCCCATAATCATAAGAATAAAAAAATATAATGTCTACCCTCCCTAATATAAACTAGGACGATGATATGATGTCCCTTTTTTGCCCCAGGTTTATAGATGAGTTGAATTTTGGTAAAAAAAAGTGTATTATATTTTATTTAATTATTATATTAAAAAAAGTTTAGGATGGTAAAGATTTGTTGTGGGCAGTTCGGTCAGGAAAATATTATTACTGGTAAAAATTTGCACAATTAATTTGCTAATAAAAATTTACATGCGACAGTTCGGTCAGCGAATATTATTGCTGGTAAAAATTTACATAATTAAGTTATTGGTAAAAATTTATATACGGATAGTTCGGTCAAAGAATATTATTATCGGTAAAAAATTACACAATTAAATTACTGATGAAAATTTACACAGTCAGTTATTTATCAAAACTTCGGTCAATATATTTATCTACTACCAACCCATCGGGAGTAAACCGGGACATTATATTTATGGTATAAACTAAGATATAATTATTATCCAATAGTTTGCAACGTATACTAAACCCAATGAAAAAATGACTTCCAAGATTGCTCTAAGAATTCTTTTTTTCACGATCGACACTCTTTGACAGCTGCGATCTGGGCAGCCAGTGTGAAGCAGAATTATGCTTGGTCTCTTATCAATTAATTTGGTGAAGATAGTTCTATTCCGACGAGGATCCGGTACGTGGATATAGCTAAGCGGGCTACATATGCTTGCACAGAAATGCTCTGCGACTGCCTCGTTGCTCAGCTCATATTGGATTCGGACTCGAATTAATTTGGTTCGAGGTAATCTAATTTGAGTTAATTTGGTTTAAGCTAATCTAGCTCGATAGTTAAATGAGCTGAATTTGAGTTGGATTGGCTCGGCTCATAACTCGACTCGACTCAAATAATAATAGTTTATATATTTTTTCTGCTAAACTCTAATCGATAATTCATCTCTCATTATCTCATCATATCAGCGCCTTAATGACTTCTCATACTCGCTCGTGACTTGACTCATATATCTATCTTGATAGTTTTTTTATTGGTTCGTTCATTCAAATTAGAGCATCAAATATTTTATTAAAAATATAGTTTATTGATATATCAATTTTGTACTAACTCATGTATCATTTTTGTAAATATACCAAATTTACAGTTTGTAAATATGCTAAATATAAATATTAAACTGAGTCAATGTACATACATTGGCTCGTGATCCAGCTCGTGAGCTAGCTCAAATAGTAACAAGTCGAGCTTGAGCTAGACTTTTCAGCTCAAAGCGTTTCACGAGCTCAACTCGACTCGACTCAAATTTTTATGAGCCAAGCTTGAGCTAAGTTCGGCTCGCTCAAACTCAACTCATTTGCAGCCCTAGTCGGTGGAAGGATGCGCCCCGCTCAACTATTTCTTGCGACAAATTGACTCTTGGCGATTTGAACGGTGACGTGAGCAACAATTTGTATCTAATCGTAACCATTGGATGACGGGCAGATGTTATCGATGTGCGGAACATGGCCACCGTGCAAATTCTTGTAGAAATGCACGGGTGTGCTTCTTCTATGGAAAATTAGGTTACACCCAAGGTAGTCAGAGGTAAAAAGCACAGTCATGGCGTAAATGGTTGAAATCGTTTGAGACGCAAAGCGCACAAAAAAGTGCTCCTGAGTAATCTGAGACGTATAATTATATTTGATATAATTAATATAATGAAATGCTTGATAAAAAAACAAAATTGATATAGAAATGTATTAACATTAACTTTATTTCTTATTTTTAAATAATGTATAATATCTTAGAATACAAAAACAAAAATAAAATAGTTGAATTTCATTTCAAATAAAACAAAAATATGCAAATAAAATTTTGCATTGTAATTTAATATTCTAAATATTTAATATTGAAACCTCAATAGAACATCACTAAACTTCAATTATATTTCACTGTAATTGTTATAATATATAAATATATCGATGATATACAAAATAACAGTAAAATATGTACACATATACAATATTACTCATCATCTCACTAAATTTCTAAATAAAGTAAAGTTAATTTATTTACATGTTATAATGATATATTTGATTATTAATTTATTATTTAACTTTTATTTTTAGATGGTATATTATGATAGTTCAGAAACTTTTAATCTAAAAGGGTACATAATATTTATAACAAGATATGATAGAATTTTTAATATTATTTATTTTTATTTTTATTTTTTTATTTTATTATTATATCTATTAGAATTTCATCAAAATTGCATTTTGAAGGTATATAAAATTTTAAATCAAAAGGCCTAAATATTTTAAAATTATATTAAATTTAAATATTATAATAAATTAAACTTGGATGTAAAAAAATTATCAAGCGCGCGCTTCCTTGCGCCTCTGAAAACAGATTGACATAGTCCAATAATAGACAACATCCATCTCAAAATTTTGAGATTAATGATATATGGATACACCACTTGTTCGTTGCGCACTCTGATATAAATAAATAGATAAATAAATTTTCTCAAATTGAATTAAGATGGAAACTAGAAATTTATAATTCTCTAATTAACAGAGTAGTCAAATAAGATTTTTTTTTTAAAAAAAAAAATCACATTTTGTAAATTGATTATTGTCGAATTTGTTACAACATAATATTATTCATTGCAATTTAATTCCAATTTTGATTTATAACAAAAATAAATCAATCGGATAACTCAAATAACCAATTGAATTTAAAATATGATATTGATATCAACTGTAAGTATCAGATTTGGAACCAATATGAATATGGACTCAGTCACGGTCCGAAGAACGTATGCTCTAATATCATAATCTGAAATGCCCCAAACCGAGATGCTATGGATACGGTATCTTCCGCATCCATCCGATGGCCCGCAACCCGCATCGCCAACAAATAAAAAGAAAAAGAATAAAAGAGACAAAAGAAATAAAATGGTGTCAGCTATAAAATTTAGTAACCGGTTATTTAACGACTCTGCTTCTCTATAACAGTATTATGAATAATACAATTTCATCCAAAATATTTCAAATAATAATAATTCATTCTTATTTATTAAAGCATATATTTTAAGTAATTATGTATAAACATATGAAAATCACACACCGTACCCACAGTGATAAGTGGAGGATATCTCATAAATTTACTAGTAATCGGAACTCCACAGAGCCATCTTTCACTAACTATCCTTCAGATTGTGTGGACCCTCCCTTTCGGAGTATAAAAGGGTTAGCTTACAACATATACAGTTATAAATAATTTGACCATCTTCATTATCAATATTTATTCAATATTTAGTTTAGACAATTCGGCTCATCAACCCATATCACAAGTCAAAGATCAATCAATCTAATTCAAATTAGGTCAAGAATTCAATTAATAGATAATAATTAAATATAAATTATAAAAAAAAATCTAATTACTTGATACAAATATGATTATGATTCTCGACTCAATACTTGATTTCTAAATCCGATTAAGATACCCATCCGAATTGTAACAATATTATTAACAAAATTTTCCTTTTTATTAATAATCTTTAATGATTTTACTAATTTAATTAGTTTAGCTTGCTATGACATATTAAGTTTCACAGGGCAGTTCATCATATATGTTTGTATGCCAATATTTGAACTCTTATATAAAACTCCTTAACAAATAGCATCACCTCACCTAGCTGCCTTGAGAAGACGGTTTCTCATGTAGATGAATTAATCTCCTCTTCCAATTGGTTCTTCATATTTCTCTGTTTCTTTTTTAATTTTTTCTGATGTTCCTCTCTTCGGATTCTTTCTTTCTTTCTTGTCTTCGCCAATTTTGGAAACCCATGGTAAGTTTGTTTTTTTTTTTGTTTCGTTTCTGATCTTATCGGAGGAAGAGGTATAATATATTAGATGAAGCTAACTGTTGCTCCTCCACCAGGTGGAGCAAACAGAGACACCAACGTCTCCTTCATTTCATTTTTTATTTTAATTTTTCTTTATAATTTCATTCTTATCACAATGGAAGAGACTTCCAATTTACTTGGTATTAACCATCTCACAGCAGCCACGTGCTACATGTAAATTAATAATAGTTTTTAAACATTTTACATATGAAATCCTAAGATTATTGAATTTATGAAGTGATCCAAAAATAATAACTTACTTTTTTATTTGAGATATTACAATATTAGATAAGACATTGAATTAGATCATTTTGAAGGCTTGGTACCTCCTATTTTAAATGTCAAAAAAGTCTTAAATTTATAATATATGAATGGTACTTTATTATTTCTCAAAACCAACTCTCTGATAGAGCACATTTTAAATGAGCTCTTCGGGACTTTGAAGGTTTATAAGGTCTAAAGATTAATTTTAGTAAATATAAATTAATAACTCTTAATATTGACTTGGCATCGGCTAATAACTTTATTATTCAGCTCCATTGTAAATTAGGCACACTTCCTTTGAAATATCTTGGTTTAACTCTCCACTTGAAGAAACCTTCTTGTCGAGATTGACAAAGATTAGTGGATAAAATTAATAACAAATTACAAACTTAAAAGGGCAAACTTGTATTCTTAGGAGGTCGCTTAGTTTTATTCAATTCAATACTTTCTGGTATTCCTCTTTATTATTTTACTTTGTTTAAAATATCAGCTTGGGTTATTACTAAAATTGATCAAATTAGAAAGTGCTTTCTATGAGCTGGTTTTGATATTATTCATAAGAAATACCACTTAGTTAAGTGAGAAATTATGTAGGCCTAAGGAACATGAGGATGAGGGGTGTTAAATTTGAAATATTTAAACATTATTTTTCTTTGTAAATGATATTGGCACTATAAATATATTAATATAAGAGAATTTTTGGCAACTCATTGTTATTTTTAAGTATGCTAATTCTTCCTTTTCTTCTAATTCTTCTGTCTTTTGGAAAGTCGATTTTTCATTTCTTACTACTTGTATCTAAGAGGGTTATCGGAAATGAATATTCTATTAATTTTTGGTTGGATATATGGCATAATGACTATCCTTTATCTATATATCCTTTGATATATGCTAAAACCAAGTCTTCTTCAGTTTCTCTTAATGATGTTTGGAATATGGGCAATATTAAACTAAACTTAACTCATGGGGCAAATCTTGCTATGTGCCAAAAGAAGACTCAAATTTAGCTATTCTTAACTCTTTTAACTTTTAACGCTTAATAAGGATTCTATTGTTTGGTTATGGGAATCTACTTGCATTTATACAATTAAGTCCATGTATATATTTTTTATGTTTTTGTGGTGTTATAACGGTTGTCTAAGTCAGTTTGGTCTATAAAGATTCATTTTAAACACAAGTTATTCGGATGATTTTGCATGATAATATTTTAATAAGAGATAATTTAAGGAAAAAATATTGGGTAGGGGATAGTACTTGTGTATTTTGCACTTGTCAATAATCAGTGGATCACTTTTTATTTCATTGTCCTGTTATATCTATTTTTTATCTAAAATTTTTACAACACGTCCTCAAATGAGATCATTTAATATAAATTCTCTATTAGACTTTTAGGTTCTTATTTATTATTATTTAATCTTCAACTCTGAGGTATCTTACTAACAGTCTGTGTTTGAGTGATTTAGTTGGAGCATAACAAACTGGCATTTAATGTCTCCTCGCAATCAAGGGTTGCTAACTAGTTTTTTCTTACTTTATATCTATTTCAATTTTGAACAGGTTCATCAACTAATCTAAAGTGCATACTAGTGGGTGATGTAGGTTCTACTCCTCATGCTACAACCCCTCCTCCCGAAGTTATGTCGCAGCATGTGGAGGCTCCTCTGTCTCATTCAATTGAGGATGAGGACTTTATTGGATCACTGATGAGCGCTAAAGTTCTATAGTGATTGTTTTATAGTTGCTTTGGTACTATGTTTATTATAGTTTACTTCTATTCCTTCTTAGGAGTGTTTGTTCAAGTTCATGAACTTGATTTATTATTATAGCTTATAAGTTATAGTTTGTAATAACATTTTGCTTTCATAAACAAATGAAAGCTGACACCTTATTGGATGTTTTTTTTCTTTTCAAATTTTTTTGCAACGTATAGCTTATCAATTTTGTAATTTCGTTAAGCGTGAAATGATATGTTGACTATATATGTGAAGTGTTAACTTTGTATAAAATTTGAATTGCTTGGAAGTGACATATTTAAATCGGTGAGTGATAGAGTCAAATTAATTCATATTTTAAGGGGTACTGGTTCAAACACTATCATCAAATCATCAGTAAATATTTTTGTCTCGGTTTCTCAGTCTAATAATAAACTTAACCTGGAAGAAAAATAGTTATATCATAGAGGCAATGAAAATTGCTGCTCTTCAAATCCGTGAGCAGTATTCTGTTCTTCAATATTCAACTTATATTCTTCAAAATTTATGTAGTTATTCTTCCGTGTTTTTTGATCATCTGATTTAAAGAGCAGAACGCTACTCGCACCCTCAACGAGTAGGATCCTGCTCGCACCCCCAAAGGGCAGTAGATTCTCTTCTACTATTGAGACCTAATAACCCTCTTCATCAGGAGATGCTCTTTGCAACACTATGTTGCACCAGTATTGTCATTCATTGCACCTCAACTGCATTTTTTTTTTTGGCAAAACATTCAGTTCTTTGTGTATTTCAGATATCGAAATTTTTATATTTAAGTATAAATAAAATTTAAATTAAATATTTATGTAAAATTCAGGATTCACGCTCCACGAGTTTAGCACACATGTGGAGTGTTGTCAATCTACGAGATTACCACTCACGTAGAGTGTTCCCACTCCACAGGGTTGTCACCCAGTGAAAAAAAAAATTATTTTTTTATTCAGTCCAACGTAAGAGACAAAAATGAGAAGACAAAAGGGAATTTAAAATTCGATACGCCACATGAGTGACAATTCCGTGGAATGAGAGTACTCCACGTGGGTGGTAATTTCGTAAAGTAAGAGCAATTCATATGGGTAAACCCAAGGCATATCATCATGGTAAGCAGTGTACGACGTTCAATTGACGCTTTGATCACGTAAATTCTCAAAATGATCCTGAAAATGTCCGGGTCGTCCTTGCCGCGGGGTGTATTTGAACAAATGTCTTGTTGCCTATTTCACATCCAAAAAGTTGAAAAAAGTTGAATATTTCAAAATAAGATTAGTAAACTTCAAAAATAATAAAATATCCCTAATAGACAGTCCCCATAGGCGGCACACATCCTCCAGTGTCATCACATCTCGTCGACTGGTAGATGAAAAGTTGACATCTCTGGTCGCCACCTCTCGATAAGCGCTACAAGCAATGATTTATCTAACTAGCAATCTCTCATGATCATCATCTGATAAAGACCGAGTCGGTGTAGATATGGATCCATCTGCGTGTTGTATGGTATTTTCAGACGATATACATTCAAACGAAGAGTGCTATGCGGTTGCACAAAATAATCTATTAGATACGATATGCTAAAATAAATTATAAATATATTATTTTTCACGTTATAAAATTAAAAAACTTACATTCGTTCTGACCCTTTATGACTTATGTTCATTTTGTGATACGACACGCAGTTGCGGATACTCCATTTATAACTACAATTATTTGAAAATTTCCTACAATTAAATAGAATTATTCTTTAAATAATAAAATTTATCTTAATTTTAAATTATATTATTCTATGAAATATCTAAAATTAAGTACTATGATAATTGAACAAATTATAGATTAAAATAATTATAACTAATCATGACTAAAAATACTAGAATTAAACTAATTATGACTAATTAAACTATAATTAACCTAATTAAAGTATAATTAACCTAATAAAAACTAAACTAAACTAAATTAACCTGAATTAAATAAAACTATAATTAAATAAATTTAAACTAACAATTTAATGATAATTAACCTAATTAAAATTAATCTATAATTAAACTAATTATAACTATATAATTCAAAATTAATACTATAAATCAACTAAATTAAACTATACTAATTATATTTTAATTATCACTCTAATTATACTAAATAAAAGTAACAAAACTAATGAATTTCTAAAATTCAGATAAAAAATTAAAAAGAAAAATTACCTTTGAAAAATCGACAAAAGCAAGGTTGAATGTTGGTTGATGGTTATGTTGGAAAACACACGAGTGCCATGTGTAGATACCTGGAACCGAAAATTTTATATTTAAATAAAAATAAAATTGTAATTAAATATCAAAATAAATTATAAGCGAAATTTGAGATTTACACTATGAATTTAGTTCAATTGGCACATTAATTTAATTTGCTAATTTTAACGTACCACAGGTGAAGTGCCATTTGTGGATGATTAACTTCTGGATGGTTGAGAATCACTATCCAGATATAGTCATACGGCAGTTCAACCTTTACCAACAAATCCCTCCACTGGCTCCGATCATTTACCAGCAAGTGCTCACGTATCACAAAAGAAGTACACATCGGGTGGTGATGAAGGCCAGAATATGGATTGGGCACAATACTATTGGTGGACATAGGACGAGCCCGAAATGCCTATCACGGAGGCATGACCGTACGACTATGCCCAATATTATGCTTATATGGGGTAGTATTATAAGAGTGGGATGTCTACAATTTGGTATAAAATGAACACCGAGGAGTAATTGAGTCAGCCAGTACCACACCACGAGGAGTCTCTACATGAATTGGTATACGTACCATACTCATAGCAGAATGCCCGAGCGATTAACATTTAACCAAAATATTGTTTTCTTACTTACGCTCTTCACATAACTTATGATATGGAATAAAAAATACATATGCAAATATTTCGTTTAGTTAGGAATACAACCACCGCTATTGGTTGGTTTATGGTATCCGGACATACATAGTTCGATAAACATGAATTGAGGCAAATTAAAAATTTGATGAGCGATTTAGGGCATTCTCATATTTTCACAGCGATACTTGCATCCGCGGGTCAATTTAAAATTTATCCATTTCAATTTGTAGTTATTTTTTATTGAATTGATTTTAATTAATTTAATTCATTTAAATATATATAATTTAATTGCACATGTCTTCCGACATATGCTGAGGATATTGATATCTCTGACGCTGACCCTCTGATTGACGACCTAGACCCGACGTCGGAGCCGACGATTGATGACTTCGACATATTTTAAGGAGATTTCACATTGCACTCTCAGCTGATGAGTCAGATGACACTCGATCCGAGTGTTGGTACCTTTGGTACCCAATATGAGGCTTCTCATGCATCGACATATGATACCCCCGGTCCGTCCACCCGAATGCTTGAGATGCAAGCACCCGCCGACATAAGGCAAGAGCACCCTCGCCGTGAAATTCGATCAAAAGACACATATAACCCGTCTCTCATTAGGAAAATATTTCATCGGCGTTGATGTATTTTTTTTATTCAGAGACTATAATTTATATTTTATTTTATTCGAAAAACTATACTTTATTTTCTTTATTTATAATTTAAAATTCAGTTTTTTTTATTTATGATTAGAAATTAAGTCATTACAAACCTTTAAAAATATTAATTCATTAAACATACGTTAAGCTTATAATATTATTTAAAAATAATAAAATAAAATAATTTTTAAATCATCAAACAAATAAAAATATACAATGAAATATTTAATAAAATACTTCACTAAATGAAAAAAAAATAACTCAACTAAACTTAACTAAATGAAAAAAGAACACCTGAGACCGAATTTAAAACTCAATCCAAGCTGCTGGAATCGAATTTCAAACTCAGTCCAAACCGCTAGAAATAAATTTCAAACTCGATCCAGACCACTGAAACCGAGTTTCAAACTCGATCCAACTACCTCACACAAAATCACAGCAGTCTTACCACTTTCCGATTTTTATTTATTTTATTTAACAAAAAAAATCTGCACAGATGCCTACTTAAAATCTGTTTTTTTTTTAAGGCGCCCCAGCTAAAAATTATCAAAAATAGCAAATTTTGAGTTATTTTCCATAGAAATCGTATACTCTTAATTTCCACAGAAGCGTTAATCAAAATAAGCTATTTTTACGATATCCTGCAGGCAAATGGTATTGGTTAATTTCAGGGGCGGATTCAGTTTATATCAGGGAGCAGCTGTCCATTTGAATTTTGAAAAATAATATTTTTCAATAATATTTTCAGTAATTTGCTCCCTCTAAAAATTTTTTTTGCCCCCCAAATTTGTCTGATTAATTTTATTGAGAAAATAATATTTAATATCATACATAATAAAATAATTATACAAAATATCAAAATATAAAATTTTGTAGACGGAAACTTTCTTCATCAACTTAATTATCTATTACTTTAAGCTTTATTTTGTTGTTATTTTTAATATATAAAATGTTATTATTTTAATAATTTTTTTATTAGATAATTATTTTTTTATTTAGTACCCGATTAGTTAATAAATTTAAATCCGATAAACTATTACAATCCGATAATTGCCCACTGATCAAAATCCTACATCCGCCCCTAATTAATTTCCGCCATTAGTTAAGAGTAGAGTAAAATAGAAGACTAAAATAAGAACCAGCAAAAGCAAAGCACAATTTAACTAAAGACAATTATAATTTACATGACATATTATTCTTTTTAACTAAATATAAATCTGAAAACCTCTATCTTCCAAATATAAACGCTCTTCCAGAAATTGGAACTCCCTTCGATAACCTTGGTAGGATCTGTGGTCCCTTTTCTCTCTCCTCTCCGGCGCTCACCATTGATCTAATGGCCACTGTCATGAGGATACTTAAAATGATTCACACCACCCGGCATATATGAATGATCCCTCCTAGTACTATGTGATATGCCATTCAGATCAACCCCCATATTCATATTTAAATCAGTTGTAAAATCATACCCCCAGTGCTTTTGGACAAAACCGTCATTCTGACCACTCATATAATACGGTGCATTACTAAACTGAAAAGAGTGTCCCTCTCTCACATTTGAGCCATAGGTCGGTCTTGTAAAGCTTGGTTTGTACGGCTCAGGTGTGTCAAACAAGGATGACCCACCAGCCAACCCTGTACTGGGCTGTTGCCTGCCACCTGCAATGGGCATCCACCAGGATGGGAATGTGAAATTTGGAAGGCGGATTGGTTCTTCTAGCAAATCATTGATTATATCCATGTGCGGGAATTCATCTGCAATTTTTGCACGCCAGTTGGGTGGATCTCTGGGGTCCTCTGACCAATTTGAACCTAACAGTGGTTGAGGCCGGCTAGGGTCCCCATGTGGTGACCAGCTTGGGTTCCTAGATTCAATTGACCCACTTGATCCTGCTTGTTCAAGTGATTCATCATTACTCAGTCGATCCATACCATGCTTCCAGGTAGGAGGTTTAAAAGACGGAGATGATGAGAAAAAGGATGAATCTGACTGGAACGTACCAGTAGTGCTGGCATGAACTCCAATTTGCCCAAAGGAGGTCGACCGATGTCCATGGGATGAGTTAGATTGAGATGTGGTGGAATTGGTACTTATAACACCTGGTGAGAAGGACTGACTGGATTGGGGGGTAAAGCCAACTGAGTTCAAATTTGAGCTGGAACCCATTAAGGTGGTACTGTTACTCCTTGTAATAGCATTGAGATAAGACTGGGGGAAAGTACCAGAAGCTGTAGGCGAGGAATCCATATCAGGTGGCATACCAACCCGACCAGATGAGCTAACTGATCTCGAGAGATGTGGTGAGACCTGAGCTGGTGTGCCCATTGGTGTTGCAGTTTTCATTGCAGGTGGTGGCAAACCCGGTGCACTTGAAGGCCTGGAGACAGGACTTGCTTGAGAAGCATTTGCTAAGTTCTTGTTCAGAGAAGTATTAGCAGGTTCAGGTGTAATTCTCAAAATGGATTCTGATTTGGAGGAGAGAGGCGGTCGGGTGGTGAGGGTGTGTTTATTTGTCATGGATGATACTGATGTTGTGGTTGGAGCAGAATGAGTGGAGGAAACAGGAAGTGAAAAGGAATTGGATATCAAAAATGTTCCAGGTACACTAGCCTGTGTAGGTCGGAAGTTTGCTGCGGAAGAAGCCACAGAGCTGGAAACCATAGCGGATGATAATGTTACACCAGGCAACACATGGCTGACTGCACAGAAGGTCACAGCACTGGCAGTTGCTGCAGGTGTGCTGCTCTTTAAAGGAATGTAGGATTTTGCAGTAAGCTGTGGCTTGTCAGAAGGATTTGATGGGGGTAAGGTCTGTGCAGATATGGATATGGCTGATTTGTTTCGGTTTTGAGGTCTGAAATGGGCTTGGGATTGGAATTGGTCCTTGATTTCTAGATTCTTTTGCATAAACATTGACTGCTCCTTCTGAAATGAGTGTAAATAATATATAAATAAGTAAATTACCATTAGGGTTTAATTGCATTAAGAACAACACGAATGATCTAATATCCTTGTGTTTGCAGCAGAAGCTCCTACAATTGATCACTTGAACATACTACATGTGGACAGACAGATACATATAAGAAAAAGTGGGAAAAAGTTTGCACCTCAATCAGACGCTGCTCAAGCTTCTGAATACGGTCTTTGAGGGAGAGCGCAGCACTCAAGTCTGGCTGTGGGTCCTGGCTCTTGCCATTGGTTGAGGGGAAAGGTTCACTGGACTTGTTAATCACCACAGCAGCAGGGCCTACTCTTTCATTTGCACAGCTTGGAGCAGAAGCCAGTCCCATTTTCTCATTTGCACTCTTACCTCGCTGGCTTTTACCTCTGTGTTTTTTTTTTTGGTTTTTATAATTAGAAACCCTTCTGGGTGTTGAACTTGACATCATGTTCATTTTTTTCCAGAAGTAAAACAGAAATAGCACCTATTAGAAGAAGTCTGGATCCTATTGATTGACATGGAGCTGCCTTTGTTTGATGCAACCACTGGGACCCAATCATCATCAGCAGAACTCGAGTTCTTCTTTCCGCTCTCTTCATCTTTCAACATCTCATGTTCGACAAAATCAACAGCTTCTAGGCCAGCCATTACCTCTTCAATTGAAGCATCATCTCCATTGGCACATTCCTCTCCGTTGACATCAGGTTCTCCAGTTTCAGAAATTCCTTCTGAAGCTACTTCATTGACAATCCCATCCTCCGCCGAGTTGTCTTCAAGGATTTCCTCCTGGTTGGTTAGGTCAAGCTTTTCATCCTTTTCTTTCTCCTTAGATTTTTTATTTTTCTTCTGCTTTGCCTATATTAATAAAACATCAAAACATATGAAATTGACATAGGACACTATTTATTGGAAATAAAAAGTTACGGCACCTGTTTTTTCTTCGTCTTTCTCTCCTTCTCACGCCTTCCCTTTGTCTCAGTTTCGTTCATCCAAGCCTCTTCTTCCCTTATTAGTTCCTCTTGCCTTTTTAGAGCAATAGCTTCTTGGTACCGCACCTCCACACCACTGCTAACACAATCCATATCAAAAACACATTCCAAAAGGTGCCATTCTTTTTAATTTCAAAAGCAGAATCACTGGTATAAAGTAAATTTATGAATATATAAATTATACCTAAATATGTGAGACAAAATAAATAGCTCAAGTATCTTTCGACCAAACTCTGTGAGCCGTCTCTCATCACGCTCAATTGTATCTTTGGTAATTTCCTCCGGTGGAGGGGTTCCATCCTACATGCCAAATAAATTAATTGATAGCTATGTCTGATTTAGAACTTCAAGGTCCTGGAGCATAAAAGTAATGAAAAATAACAATTTAAACCGGGTTGGACCATTGAGATCACATATGATAGATTTGGTTTCTACTTGCAAATGCTGAACTGAGTAAAGCCCCATCAAAACAAAAGACCAGATTAACAGATCTAACATGTGCGCTAACATTTATATCCCTAAATTAAATAGGACTTGATCTAACATCTTCTTACATAATCAAGCAGCGTAACATACAAAAAGAGGACTTGAATAATTAATTAAAGTAACATGCCAGTTTAGTAAAGTTATTGATCTCCAAAGACATCAAATAGGAACACAAACTTCCTTATATGACTAAAAAAACCAAATCAAAGACCCTATTTAGAAAGAATTTTAGTAGAAACACTAATTTGAAAGGAGGCCGGAAAATGTTGAATCCATATCTGCTGCCATTGAACTGATGGCAGATATTTTTATTGCATGTGGTCTCGACCATCCAATTCAGATCTAGCGCACAGTGTGATATGTTTTCTCTTTAAGATCCAAACAATATCTTGATTGACAGTCCAGATCGTGCGCCATAGTTTCATGGCAGAGAAACTATAAAATCAGATGTGAATTTGAGAAAGGTAAGGTGAAGTTTTACAGTCTCTGTTGATAATGGAAGGGAGCAGCAACTGGGTCAACTGAGTAAAACATGTCAGTAAAGATAGAGTGTACCTTGTCGAGATTAAACCCCTCATTGTCAGTTAATTGGGTTGATTGAGAATAAAGCGGATCAAAGAGAAGCCTATCAGATGAGATCTGTTGGCTTAGCTGAGAACGGTGAAGATCAAAGGAAACCATTTCAGTGGTTTCAAATCAGACTAAGCAGGACAGATCCCCATAAAAGGTAGTAGATGATCGGTTAATCATGGAAGCAGATTGCTACGAGGAGAGTTGCAGTGAAGAAGAGAATATTTATGATGTCAAGGATGACAATCTAATCAATTTGAGGAGATGAAGAAAGAAAAGATACTTTGGGAAGAAAGGAATTGATAATATGAGTAACCTTGTAGCATTTAAGGGAAAAAGTAATCATCACACTAATTGCATTGTGATTTTGGGGAAAGAGAATTGGGCTTAATATATTTAGGACTTTTGGTTCTATCTTTATCTGTAATGCTAATGATGTGGGCTAGTTTTTTTTATTATTATTATTATTATTTTTTGACAAGAATGATGTGGGCTAGTTTATTAAAGATTTCCTGAGGTTGTTTAGAACAAAGAATTACAAGTACTTTTTCTGGATCAGATTTGACACAACCCAACCCAATATTCCATCTCGATTTGTTATTAAGGATAACTAAGCAACTTCTGTCAAGGAAAAGGACATAAAAGAAAAGGAAATAAAGTAACCTACTTTAGTCGTACGGTTTTGTGAGACCTTGTCATCCTTGCCAGGAGAAGCGGTCTGGTATGGCACTGGTTCCAAGACAGCACGCTCAAGCAGCGACATGACATCATCAGACAAGACAAACATGTCCTGTTCAACCAAAACCATAGGAGGGGGCATATCCTCCAGGTCAGCTAGTCTTAGTTCTCTCCACTTCTTGCTTCTCATGCTCTGTAATTCGAGAGCTCTGAGTCCACTGTAGAGAGCATCCATAATGAGGGTAGAGGTGACCTCTTTCTCTATGAAGAAATGCTTAACTATAATTTTCAGTATAATATCACTTCTCTCTCTGGACATGCAATGCCGTGCACTTTCACTGGTACCCCGCCAGAAGGCATGGAAACTGCAAGAAATTTTACAACAGATTATAAATTCTGAACAGAATGGTATTCCTTTGGCTATTGATAAGATATATCAGAGATCTCATGTCAAAACCTTTCATTTTGGTGTCAAACGAGCAAGATTGGAGCTACAATGGTACCAACCTGTAATTTCAGTACATTTAGGATCGAGCGGTCGGGTTTCTCTAAGGGTAACATATCAGATAAAAAAAAACTCTTTTTGGTATTTATGTTCCTTCTTATTCTGTTTTTTGTGTGTTGGGGGGGGGGGTATTAATTTGGGAAATTATGCATAAAACAGGAATATGAAATAGCTGACCTTGACCATTTGGATTTATCATCAATAAGCTTGACGAGGCGTGTTCTTCTTTCCTCAACAAAACGTCGGCAAATTGTCTCAATATTTGTCATGTAAATTCGTACCAGCTCTCGTCGATACAATCGATCAAGACAACGGAATGGGCGATCAAGTTTCTCCCTTTGGTACCAAAATTCAAAGTAGGAAAGCACAAAGGATCATTAAGATAATTTATAATTCTGATACCAAAATATGAACCAAAAGCTTGGATACAGTTAAAATTTGAACTACAATGAAAGTATACCTAATAACTTGTACTTGAGCTTTTATGACAAGAACCCCTTCTACAAGAAAACCATCTTGTACCTTAGATAATTCCATGAATTTTTTCCAGCCCCAGTCATGCTCTTTCTTCCAAAACCGATGTAATGTATCTGCAAATAATTAATATCATCTTATGTCAAATTATGCCATTTTACGTAATAATTCAGCATATAGCTGCATGAAGGTTGAAGGTACTTCATTTGGGGGGGGATTGGGTGAAGCAGTCACTAAGAAAATGTATCTCTCTAATAAACCAACCTGAATATTTTGATTTCTTAGGATCTTTATTGACCACAGCTATGGTAAACTGCGAAAAATGGCTCCATCCTGAAACATCATTTAAAAGAATTTCACAGTAAAAAAAAATTCACAGTCAGCAACACAGAAAGAACAAAACAAATGTTGCATACCAGGAAGGAGCTTGTCATGATTAGCCACGCATAGAAACAAGGAAATGTGATTGCAGACATCACACCCCTGTGGATATATCAAAATATACCTGCACAATAATTTAAGGGTTCCAGGCTTGAAAAGAAAAAGGCAAAAAAAAAAAAGAATTTAATGTACTCAACACAAAATTGAACCTACTGTGAACTTACCACTTGTAGCCACCTGCATCAAACGGATCACTACGCAATTCTCTCTTGTTAACATTAGAGAAATTTTCTATTTTCCAGGTATGTTTTGCAAATAGTTCGGAAGGCTTTGCTCCTGATACAAAATTTCAAAAATAGAAATGGTTTAGGATTATCATGAGAATCCAACTCCACAGGACAAACAATATAGAATTTCTCTTTCTTTTGCACGTTAAAGGGTGATCCAAGTGAAGCTAGAACAGCCTCTGAAAACAGACATCTTAAAGCTCAATGCAAGCACCATGTCAGGTACAAAGAGATCAGTAAGTACCAGTCCTGTGTTCAGCAAGCATTCACCTTGGTCAAGTAACAAGAAATTAATACAAGTGCCTTCCAAAATGAAAAACTTGGAAAATACAAACCATCATCTTCACTATCTGTATCCCAAAAAGGAGAAGTGGAGGGTGTCCCGTTCTCCACCTGCTCATAAGACCTCCATTCCACATTTGAACCTGAGTCTCCAGTCTCACTGTGCTCTTCTGAGGGACCCGCTTCTGTTCCATATTCTTCGGATGCTGTTTCTGCCATGAATTCTTATTCTTTCTGTTGCTATGAAAAGAAACATCAAACCATAGATATGACTGTCCTTTTTTTTAACAGACAAACTTTTAGATAATAATAACAACAGGCCAAGTGATTGTTTGGAAAATTATTACTGGTAGAAAAATCAACACATATTAGCTTAGATAGTGCAGGTTTATACTGTCTAATCCGACCGATTAACCCTGCTTGTGCTTCAGATGTGCTTTAATTTTAGTATCTGACCTGCCTAATATTTTTCATTTTAACAAAGTTGCCATTTTTTTAGCAAAAGAAGCTCTATAGTATGTTTGAAGTAAATGTCACGATTATCAAACTTATGAACAATGGCATCAGTCCTTTAAATCTCCAAAAACACCTAAATGCTCTTTCTGGGGTTTGAAATTATCTTATCTATTTAGTTCTTGAAGTGGTTATCTTATCTATTTAGATTGATATTACATTATTAACAGAATCAGAATATCTATATGAACGCTTAAAGTAGATGCATCTGTGTAAAAACCTGCCAATTTCTTGAACACAAACTAACATAGTCATTCGATGGCAAAAAGTAAAATAAAATAAAATAAAACAGTAGGACCTAAAAAACACCTGAAAAACCTGCCGCATCAAAAAAAACCTGAAAAATGCAAAAGTGACTACCCCTTATATGCGAGAATAGATAGATAAAAGTTAGAATTCAAAGACGGCCGAGCTGGGAAATGAAGAAAAGCTCACGCATAGGCTGCTCGGATTCGAACGGGTCAACCACGACCCTGAGAAGTTCAAATCTCCGAAAGAAGAAATACCAAAATACCAGAATTAAGAACAGGTTAACCTTGGAGAAGAGAGGAAATCTTTGTACATGTATCGGGGTTTTAGTAGTTTACCTGTATTAGTGAGATGCAAGCAAAGGGGCTCGAAACTGAGGCCCAGAGAGAGGCGAGCAAAAGATTGGGAAGAGGAAGACGAAAATTCAAGTGACGTATCAATTTGTTTTTTGTCAAAAAAATGATGGAGTTTTCCATAAAGATCCTTAGATAATTTATATATGTGTTGAAGATCCCCAAGAGGCGAGAGTGGCCGAGCAACATTATAAAATATGAACGACCACAGAGAAACTCAACTCATAACCCGTTGTGGGCTTGTGGCGAATTCCAACACGCAAAATAGCTCGTCTTACACTTACAGGACCCCACATACGGAAAAAATATACTATTCGCCTCCGTAGGTCCCATCCGTCAGTATCATCTGCACATTGTAATTCTTATTAAAGTTATAGAAGACTCAGAATTTGCGTCAAGAGGGAATGGTCCGTGATGTACGTTGAAGTTGGTGTATCACACGCTTCGTAATAACAGTCCCTCCTCATTTACAGATGCATCCCGCAAGCCACAAGGCCGCCAACTCTATTTGTCAGCAATGTTTTTCACAGTATTATTCGACATTCATGCCACAGAAGATCCACAATCTGCCTCGGAAAAAATAAACCCTGAATCTCGTTTATATTTTTATTAATGAATTAAGAATTCAGTTGTCATTTTTAAATAATTCGAACGGACACATAAATAGTTTCTTTTAGATTTGTTGTCAATCAATCAATTATTTTACACAACTTCACATAAAATCGTTTACAACATTTCACTGGTTTATCTTTATTTTTAATTAATTTAGATAATGTTTTGTACACTTAAATCATAAAAATGACTGCAACTGACAGATGCTTTAGAAGTATTACCAAGTATTTAAATAAAATTTTGGCTATTTTTTATACTAACGTATCGATTGGAATACATAAATAGATTATGTATATGCTTTAATTCATGCCTCAAAAATTTGGGTCGTATTTGAGATTGTTAAATTTTCGAAGTAAAGTATAATTCTTGTGAGTATATTTTATTGGAGGATGATAATAGTATGCAATGTTTCATCTCAAAAAAATGTTGAAAAACACTCAGTCAAGACTTAGCATGTGCTGCAGCCTTTAAATATAAAAATTTCTCAAATTTAGAGGATGCTCTTAAATGATATTTTAAGTGGACTACAACGTTCTAATATAAAAGTTAATAATGTTTCTGATGACTCGCTGAAATGTCTATTTTTTCGCTCTAATCCTATTTATTTTAAAAACTCTAACTATTTACATTTTATAAGCGAATTATTTATATTAAGTATACAAACACGTTATTATAACTGCAATACAATAATATAAAAGTTAGAAGTCCATTAAAGTGCATACTACTTTGTTTTTTTCACTCTGATGTTATTTATAGCAAATATCCTATCTACTTACATCTTACAAGCAAACTATTTATATTAAATATATGATAAATGAATTAAAGTGCTATAATTTAGATTATGCTAAGTATAAAAAAATATTTTTTAGTGTTAATTTAGTTTAATTTAGGGATTAAATTACATAAGTTTAAGATATTATCTAGATTTAATTTATATTTTAAGTTAGAAGGAAGCCTTAAAAGATTTGGAGCAAATACACGCGAACTGAAGATAAATCAGACAAAGGATGAACAGATCGAAATGATTTTAAGCTGAAAAAACTGTAGCTGATACTGTTCGGGTCGAATGAACAGTGAATTCAGACCAAATGGTACTATAGTCGAAAAAACTGAGGCATTTCATCAAACACCTAGAAAGCATTATTTATTTTTTTACTTGAAGTCAAATATAAAGCTGTTATATGTACCATTGTTAGAACTATACTACGTGAAGAGCATGAAGTGAATTTCTGTTATTATATACAAGATTCATCTACTAGCTATTGATTTCCAAACAAATGAAGCTGAATATAATGCTCAAAATTTCAAATACTAAGCATCAACTAGAATTCACTCATAGGATAAGTTACTTACAGCTTGGAGCAAGAAAAGCGAAGCTTCTCTTCATGTGTTTGCAGTTGGGATTTGGGTTCTTTTTGGTAGGAGTGGTACGCCTTAAGAATTTACATAAAGGACACAATGACTAATCATAATAGAGAAAATTATGATAAGAATTAGATTATTTAGTTCATTTTCTTTATAAATTTGTAAAGAATCGCTAATTTTCATTCTTAGTCTTAGAAAAGAAGGACAATAGATTCGATATCGGAAGTGGAAAGAACAAAAAAAGGGAAAATAAGAAATGAATAAAATACACACAAAGCATTTTTTTCTTAACAGTATTATCTCCATATAAAAGGAATCTTTTTATCAATTGATCAGTTTTATTTTTAACCTTAGTTGAAAGTGTTGGATATTTAACAATATAATAGATTGTATAGGACGCTATATAGACCATATAGATTATGAACTTATGTGGTATATAATTATATATTAATTATATATCATAATATATCCATAATAAGTGATCATTAAGGTATAAATAATATGGATATAAAGTGTTGCAGAAATGGGCTCTTATATGTGTAGAATTAAAGTTTAGATAATTATCATATTTATGATGGATTAAATTAGAAAATTATCATGTAACATGTCATCTTCATGAAGAAGTTATAAAGGCTCCTGGTCCCCATGAGATAATCCCCATGTTCATTCTCTATCTCTCTCTCACACAAAGAAAAGAAAAGAAGAGAGAAAAGGTGAAGGTTGTGCAATCTCTCCATCGGGTGACACAACGATGTTGTCGCGTAAAGAACTAAAGGAACCGACAATTAGGGACTTATTCTCTTGGAAGATCATAAAGTCGTAGTCATCTTGAAGTTGTGCGCACAAGAGAAGAGAATGATTAAGGAGGATAAGGATTGCTACGCAACCGAATCAAGTCTAGTGAAGTTTTCGAGAAATCATAGAATAAGATAATGTTTCCGCTCATGTTACGATTTTCTCAAGTGGTCCTTGGTGATGAAATTAAGATTCATCAATTGGTATCAGAGCCAACTTGATGAGAACCATAAGGTTTGTTCCATGAAAGGTCTTGAAATTCACATATATAAGAAATTTCAGATTTTTCGGTATTTTCAGAATTTAAGAGGTTTGAAATATAAATTTCGTGAAATTTTTTCAAAAGAATGTATTTATATTTTTTTCATATTCTTCAATATATCGACTTTTCCGAATTTTTAGTGAATTTTTCATAATTTTTCGGAATTTATTTAATGGTAATATTAAGGTTTTAAGATGATTAATGTAGAAAAAATCTG
This sequence comes from Schoenoplectus tabernaemontani, assembly GCA_037127355.1. Classification (NCBI taxonomy): domain Eukaryota; kingdom Viridiplantae; phylum Streptophyta; class Magnoliopsida; order Poales; family Cyperaceae; genus Schoenoplectus; species Schoenoplectus tabernaemontani. Next base: position 12,574,655 of record CM073754.1, on the reverse strand, counting down.
ATTCAGAAAAATTTGACCTTTCATGATATATCTTGATATTTTTCAAGTATTTTTGTGAAATTTTTCATAGAATCAAGTCCTTTGTTATATTCTCTATTGATACTGAATTTATGGTGATTTTAAAGAATTTTCTGGATTTTTAAAAGGCATTTTAAAGGATATAATTTCAGTCTGGAAAAATAAGGTTTATGGCTGATTTCTCTGAAAAATACGAATTTTAATTTATTTTTCTGAAAAATAAATTTAATAAAAATTCTGTAAATTTTAGAAATCATTTTTTAAAGTTTTATATGCATTAATTTTGGTTTAATAGTGAATTAAACCAAGCAATTATCACCATTAAAATCATAATTGTAATTAAGGTTGACATTAATTTTGCATTAAAGTATGATTTAAAGTATAGAATTTCAAAAGCAGTAGGAATTCTAAAAGGCTAATAAATAGAGATTAAAGTCTGGTAATGACATTAATTTGCTTGTTAAATTATCAATAAATACCCAAATATCTTGATCTAAGCACTGAAATTTGCAGAAAAATATAGTTGTAGTGTCATAACGGTACAGTTAGTTTCTAAAATTTCTAAGTTCTGAAAAGACATAGCATACTGTTATATAATGGTACAAACTTAAAAAATTTCAGAAATCTAAAAAAGATAGAACCCATCGTCATGTAACGCTATATACTGTCATGACGCTATACCTTGATACCTGACCAATTGTTTTGATTGAAAGATTAATTTGGAGTTGTGTTTAAGGGATAATCTTAAATCATAATAGAACTATTAAAGTATATATTTTAGTAAATAAATGATTATGATATCATCTCGTCAAAGTGAGCTCTCATATCAATGATTATTTTGTTTCTAATTTATAAAATGTTGTATATATGTTATATATAAATACTAGATCGGCTCAAAGGAAGAGCAGTATTTAGCTAAATCATATATGCATGGTTAGTGATAAAAAAATGATTGATAATTATAAGGTTAATATATAATTAGTACATCGGCCAAAGGAAGGTGATTAATTAACATATAAGGAATTATCATATTTTATTTAGTGCACCTAATTGTTGGATAATATTAACTGACTCTAAAGAGCACTTAGTATTGAAAGATGATAGTAGATGGAGTGTTCTATTTATAATTTAATTTTATTATTGAAGTCTAAAGTTTATATGTGTTGCTTATTCTTTAAAAAAATTAGCAAATATTACTAGCATTAAAGATATTTCGACTCTCAATGGTTCTAATTACAAGGAATGAAAAGATCAATTAGGAATTGTTCTTGGTCTTGTTGACTTAGACGTTGCGTTACAGTCAGTTAAACCAGCGACTCTAACTAAAGATAGTACAAATGATGAAAAGTTAGACATGTCTCGCTGAAAAAGATCAAATTGCATGTGTCTTCAGGTCATACAAAAGATCAAACCTGAGGCTTTCACAGGAGCCGTTTCTGAAACCATAATAGCTAAAGAATTTTTAACTGATATTGAGCAAAGGTTTGTAAAGAATGAGAAAACCGAGATGGATAATCTCTTAAAGAAATTTTGCTCAAAACAGTATTCTGATCAACGCAACATAAGGGAGTACCTTCTTGAGATGACTCATATGGTTTCAAAGTTGAGGACCATGAAACTTGACATATTAGTTGTCATGATTCTTAACTCACTACCTCCTAAATTTGAACACTTTCTTGTGAGTTATAACTGTCAAAAGGAAAAATGGACAATGAATGAGCTCATATCACATTGTGTTCAGGAGGAGGAAAGGTTAAAGAATGAACTAGTGGAAAGTGTTAATGTTATCATGTCTTCTAAGAATAAGGGGAAGAAGAAACGCAAAACTGCGGATAAGGATAAGGATGAGGGGCAAAAGAAATAAAAGGATGTCAAAGGCAAACATCTAGCTACCACATCAGAGTTGGACATATATTTCTTTTAATAAAATACTGAAAATTTTAAGGTTAAAGGACACTATCAAAAATCCCGACTCCTCTCTCACCCTCTCACTCGGTAACCTTCTCCCTATTCTCACAAGTGCTGACCACCCATGCCCTCCCTTGTGTCTCCTCACGACCTTGGGCACTATCACTCGCCGCTACACTAGCCCTTCCACTCACCTACCGCTCCTCTCACTTGAATCGTCGGTTCCAACTAATATTGGCTTTGGCTCCTTCTCCCTTCGTCTTTGCGGGAGCTCGCCTCTCAAACTTGATGAGCTACTAACCAATCAAAAGGTTGTGCACTATCTCTAACCGAATGGCGTGCTTCATCGTGTCGAGGTGGAATTGCCGGTTCTGCCCTTTGTTTTCCTCTCTCTCTCTCCGGCCATAGGGGTTGCCGCTGACCATCCTCTTTGTTGCCTATGTCGAATCTGTAATCCCTTTCCCTTTATTTTCGGTTGTGGTCTGTTGTCTTTGGGACTATGCCCCATACCTTATTTTTCTTAGTTAAATTGGCTTTCTTGGTGCGATTCGGATGGGGTGTGATAATTACTTGCTTACTCCCTAATTTCTTATGTGTATTTGAGCCTTTTTTTTTTACTAGACATTGTATATTCTAGATACTTTGTAACACATGGGTACGTCTTTGCCTTGCCTCCCGTTGTTGCTAACCTTGTTGTCTTTGACCTTTTGTTGTGAGTGAAAATTGGGATAATAAAAATTTGGGTTGGAAATTAGGACTATTGAATTAGAATATGAGAAATGAAAGTATGAGATATGGTCCACTCGGATATGATTAGAATTTATGAAAAAAAAATATATAAACCACTAACCCATTAATATATTAAAGATGATAGATGGATTGTTAAACTTATTTTAGCTAATTATTTAATTAATTCTTCTTATATATATATTATAAATAAATTTACCATTTAATAATAAATATAAATAACATCATATATAAATTCTAAATGCCGAATGCAATAATGATGCATTTATATGTATGTCTATTTATAAAATAGAAATTAGTCAATTATCTTTGAAACTACAACAGTTTCACTAACTCGGGTACAAAATAATTTAGTATAATAATTATACATGTATAAAATATATTTTCTTAATACTAGAAATAGTTGTAACATAATTCATCATATTAAATAATATATGTACAAAATAAAATCTATAAATTATTATAATAAATAATAAATTATAACCTTTGTATTAATAATGAAAATGAGTATATATATCTGGATACATTTTTTTTTACTTTCAAATAATACTTACACTAAAAATAATGTAATTATGAATTAATAAATAATAAATATGATAAGCAATATATATTGTACGTATATTAAGTGATCCCTCCATTCTTAAATAGTAGCTATACTAACAATAAGCTTTATAAATAAAAATAGAAGTAGAAATAATATAACACTATAGATTACATAAGGCCAATAAAATTATTTACAACATAATATGTGTATAGGTGAAACCACAACGTTTATTTTAGTAATAATAAGTATGTTGAAATGCAAGTAGACTACAATTTTTCTTTAAATAAATAGCATTAATGTTATGAATAATATAAATATGATCATATATATATACTAGAATAACATTCACGAGTTCTCTAATAGAAATAAAAAAAGAAACAAATATATTAATATAAAATAATAATAACTTAAATAATAAAATAAATTATGTATTAATTAATTTCTATATTTTTAATTAGAACAATATTAAATATAAAATATTATATATTAATCAATTTCTCTATTCCTAAATAATTAATTATTCTAATTATAAAAATAAAATTAAATAAGTGATAATAATTAGTTAGATTAATTAATCAAAATAAAATTTAAATCAATTATATTAAATCAAAATAAATATAATCTTAAAATATGAACTTAAATAATGATAATTTCAATTGAGGGTCCTGAGGTATACCTTGACCAAACTGGACCCAACGCGAATAGGATACTCGCCAATTTAATTTATTTTGACTTTATAGGTTCTCGAAAATATCCCGACGACCCGACAATCAAGTACACTTTGAGGATGAGACGGTTGACGAGATCGTGGGCCACGAGACGAGCAATCGACGCTATCGATCTTGCCAAAATATTCAAAGTGCGGATTGCACCGAGATTTACGATTTCTTAGGATATGACTTTAAATTATATTTTCTTTTCTTTTGATATTGAAACTTGTTCATATCATCCGCATTTCATTTTATATGCATTTCATTTGATCATTAATTAGATTAATATTTTAAGTTAATTAGTTAAAGGATAGATTATCTTAGATAGAGGAAGTAGTATTTAATAATTTAATATAATCAGTCACATGATAGATTATCTAGGATAGATTATCTTAGATAGAGTAATTAGTATATAATAATTTAATATAATTAGTTATAGGATAGAATATCCTAAATAGAGGAAGTAGTATTTAATAATCTAATATAATTAGTTACATGATAGATTATCTAGGATAGATTATCTTAGATAGATTAATTAGTATTTAATAAATTATATTAGTATTAATTAAGTACCTTGAAATTTTTATTATATAAATAATGTGATTTTTAGATTATAAGTAATCATATTGTTATATTGATCAAATTAAGCGAGACATAACTAAATTGAATTAAGATTTGAATTTGCATATTGTCCGTTTTCTATAATTTGTATGATAGTATGAAACTCAAGGAAGATTTTAAGTTAAAAATGAATATCCAAATTTGGGTTTGGGAAGAGTGTCAAGATCTCACTCGATTTCATAGTAAAATACACTTTAAATTTATTATTGAGGAGCTATTCCGTGGTTACGATGATTATTTTATCACTTTATATTTAGCGATGACTATTTTGTCACTTTATATTTGTTCGTGATTGATTCACTTCATTTTATATTATTTTCGGATAGTCTCCTTCAATTTGAATTATATATTGATAAAAATCGAGTCGTTGTTCGTTTCATTATAGTAAGGGACTGAGCGGGATAAATTAGGGATGGTTTTTTTAGTGAATGACGCTCTCTTCTATAGAGCGGGCTCTCTTCTATATAGAAACCTTGGTTGAGGTCGGTTCTTTCGAAAAGAATTTATCCCGCAAGGTCACTCGTGTGATATGGGAGTTTGAATCCGTACCTATTATATTATAATATCTCAGAATGTTTCATTTTGGGTTTATCCTTGATTTAAAATATTCAGGGCATTCAAGTAGTGCATTTTTATAAACTCTTTTGGGTTCTTTTATACTATACTCAGAACAAAATTAATTCAATTTAATTATTTAAACTCAAAGTTTATGTATTATTATGTTTCTGTAATATTTATTATAAAAATAAAATTTTTATTGGTTTTAAGTCTAAGCCTAGAGATTTATAACATCTCGGTGCTGGACCTAAAACCGCACTGAGTGATTTATCACTCACGTTTCCACGGTGGTTGTGGGGTCCAGGTTTTACAGGAGCGGGATCGAGTTTTTGATGAGAGTGCTAGGTGCAGTCCTGTGTGGTGACAGAGATGCTTCGCCGCTTCCGCATGTGAGCAGGGTAGTGGATTAGGATCTATCGGGTTTCGAGTTTTATTTATTCTTTTGGGTTTTCCTTTGAGAGATTTTGCTGCCCATTCCGATGGAGCTAGCCCCGCCGATGTAGGCGTTGTATTTATCTGTATTATTCTGGACTGCTATTGTTTTGTATTATTATTATTGTTTTTGTTTATTATGGGATTTTTCTTATTTTTATTCATTTAGCCTTTCGTACGCACGTCTCGTCGTGCGTACGTGGCGGGATTTAGCACCCTTGATCTGATTCAATTATTCTGGGGTGTGACATCCTTCGGTGGTATCAGAGCATGGATATTTATAATCCGATTTCATATAGCCATGCTAGGGTAACATCTAAGAAATCCCGAGAAATATGAATAGATAAACAAAATAATAATATGTACTTGACATAGGTTTGTGAGGGGTAGGTCTAAGAGTATTGGGGCAAGCGTTGCACGTTAGCACGTGCGTGACTTCGTTGTCCCGAGAGATCCCATTACTCGAACGTGAGAAGAGTTAAATCTAATAAACACATTTATAAATAGATTAACAAAGTAAAATTTGAAAAACTTAAATTGCATTTACCTCGCCCAGACTTTCATCGTACCGCCTCGACCCGAATTTCTCATAAGGACAGTAAACTTTAAAATCCTCACACCGACAATTAGAAACATAACACCATATAAATATATATGTAGGTGTATGTATATATATATATATATATATATATATATATATATATTAGTAATAATAATAACCTATTTAAATATATATAATGATAATAATATTTATAACCAGAAATGATGATACAACTAAATGAAATATAAAGATTTGAATCGAGGTGTAGTAATAATAATTAATGATTATAGTCTTCATTTAAGTTAATCCTCATCTCTGCATTTCTATATTCTTAGTATGTGTGTTATTTTCTCATCCTTAGACATCGGCTAATGGTAACATATTCACTTAAATTTTATATAATTAAGCTTAGTTTCCTCGGTCTACAAAGTTTTTATGTGCTCACGCGGAATTGTCCAGTCGATTCAATCCTAGTTGACTTAATGTCAACTTAGCGGGATTCTAGAAAGTAGAAATAAATTATCTTCTCTGCTCCGGGTAACTGTTAACATCTCATCAACCGTAGATTCCACTATCACGTTTAATTTTGTCTAATCGTTCGATTAAGTCAAGCTACTTAAACCCTGATTCGAAATCATCTACACAAATTATCATTCAATTGTACGAGATTCTGTAAAATTATATATCTACATGATATTCGACTTCTAAAATGAACCACCCCTTGATTTTCGACATACATCGAATCACTAGATTGATCTTTAATGATATGTATAGCTGACATTGGTCCAAATCAAATTAAATTTGAAGGAATCCTCTTTAACCAAGTTTGCTTCCGCGTGTCTAGCATGGTTTTATTCAATCTGTTGATCCAATTATGTTATTATGATCCGTCTGAGTTATATTCTTCTGGTATATGCTTCATACAGTAATTTTGATTCAATCTGATCCTCACGATTATATTCTAGTTGGAAAATCAGTGTTGATCCTACCGACCTACATTTGACCAGTTTGACCATTTGTCCTCGTCCTTGGGTAAGATCGAGATTTGGATAAAAAGGACATTCTTGTTAATTGCCTAATTATTTAATTCTCATCTCTTAAGGAGCTCACAAACATAGTCATATACGATGTGTACCAACATTTGATAAGAGCAGGAATATTTTATAAGGAGCATTACGCTAACAAGGACGGTTATATAAATATAAAAGAAAATAATAATAATAAATGGGTAAATTTTGTACTAGCAAAATCATAACAGATATATGGAATAAGATTAAGGCATGAGTCATTCTTGATAAACGTCAATTGATATAATCAATGATATTTTAATAAGATTCTACTCCATACCTAAACCTGTTGACTCGGTTGTTCAATCCAATTGAGGGAAATTCATATTCATTCCTAATCGAATAGAGTAGCGGATGCATGGTAGGATGTTGTGATAACCTTTGAATAATACAATATTACTTTGTTGAATTTGGGCTCAATCTTACCTCGGATAATTGACTCCTGGATCGCTGGATTTGAATATGATTACTAACTGTAAATTTCTTCATTGATAATTTTTGAATTTCAACTCCAATATTCGGCTGTGACATGTTGCCCCTTCCTAATTTTCATTACGAAAATCTTTAGGCGGTTAGTAAAAAAATAATAATTCCTTTACTTGCTTTTACATAATTAAGTCTAGGTCCATACTTTAATAGATTTTATGCGCGTCCTTCCTGAATTGCAATTGTCCAATCAGATTTGAACATATTCAATAAAAAGAATAACTAATACTAATGATAATTGATTAATTGAAGGAACATCAACATAGAAAATCTAAATTCAATGATAAATTAAAGAAAGAAGAAAGATAATGATTACCAATTTAAACGAACATCACGCTAATGATAATTAATGACTTGATTTAAGAATACAAATTTATATTAATATGGCATGGTTTGATACAAACTCATATAAAGATAAATTGATTAATTCGAGAAACCCTGAGTTGTTCACCATCTGACCTACATTTCATTTCGGGGACGAAATGATCTTTTTAAGGGGGGTTGGATGTGAAACCTCATAAACGTTAAAATAATAAAATACTGAAAATTTTAAATAAGTAAAATGTGGTAAAGTACATATAATAGAAATTTAAATTTTTACGATGATAAATTTGAATTTTAAGAACAAAATCAAAGATCAAGTCAAAATTTATAAGATAGTATATTTAAATCAAACTTTTACGTGAAAAGTGAATTTGTAGAATCAATTGTGAAAATACCAAGCTTAAATAGTGAAATAAAATAAAACAACAACAACAACAACAACAACAACAACAACAACAACAATAATAATAATAATAATAATAATAATAATAATAGATCAATTAATGGAACACCTAAATTAATAAAACTAAAAGTTAAGTTTTAATTAAAGAATATAAATGTATTAGATGTGATGAGATTTAATAAATAAATCGTTATGAAAATGAATACATTAATCAATTAGAAATTTTGAGGATTTAATTTATCACGCGATTGTCCGCATAGTTTTTGTCATGGATAATCGAATTCGAGTCAAATCTTTTTTTTTTCTCTATCCTATTTTCCTTCCTCTCTCTATGCACATACTGACCGCTGTCTAATCCCTCTCTGCTCCTCTTTGACTTCGTGACTTCCCTGCTTGATAATCGAGACTCACTCTTCCCCTTTTTATTTTTCCTCTCACCGGCAACAAATCCCGACTCCTCTCTCACCCTCTCACTCGCAAACCTTCTCCCTATTCTCACAAGTGCTGACCACCCATGCCCTCCCTTGTGTCTCCTCACGACCTTGGGCACTATCGCTCGCCGCTACACTAGCCCTTCCACTCACCTACCGCTCCTCTCACTTGAATCGTCGGTTCCAACTAATATTGGCTTTGGCTCCTTCTCCCTTCGTCTTTGCGGGAGCTCGCCTCTCAAACTTGATGAGCTACTAACCAATCAAAAGGTTGTGCACTATCTCTAACCGAATGGCGTGCTTCATCGTGTCGAGGTGGAATTGCCGGTTCTGCCCTTTGTTTTCCTCTCTCTCTCCGGCCATAGGGGTTGCCGCTGACCATCCTCTTTGTTGCCTATGTCGAATCTGGTAATCCCTTTCCCCTTTATTTTCGGTTGTGGTCTGTTGTCTTTGGGACTATGCCCCATACCTTATTTTTCTTAGTTAAATTGGCTTTCTTGGTGCGATTCGGATGGGGTGTGATAATTACTTGCTTACTCCCTAATTTCTTATGTGTATTTGAGCCTTTTTTTTTTACTAGACATTGTATATTCTAGATCCCGTAACACATGGGTACGTCTTTGTCTTGCCTCCGTTGTTGCTAACCTTGTTGTCTTTGACCTTTTGTTGTGAGTGAAAATTGGGATAATAAAAATTTGGGTTGGAAATTAGGACTATTGAATTAGAATATGAGAAATGAAAGTATGAGATATGGTCCACTCGGATATGATTAGAATTTATGAAAAAAAAATATATAAACCACTAACCCATTAATATATTAAAGATGATAGATGGATTGTTAAACTTATTTTAGCTAATTATTTAATTAATTCTTCTTATATATATATTATAAATAAATTTACCATTTAATAATAAATATAAATAACATCATATATAAATTCTAAATGCCGAATGCAATAATGATGCATTTATATGTATGTCTATTTATAAAATAGAAATTAGTCAATTATCTTTGAAACTACAACAGTTTCACTAACTGGGGTACAAAATAATTTAGTATAATAATTATACATGTATAAAATATATTTTCTTAATACTAGAAATAGTTGTAACATAATTCATCATATTAAATAATATATGTACAAAATAAAATCTATAAATTATTATAATAAATAATAAATTATAACCTTTGTATTAATAATGAAAATGAGTATATATATCTGGATACATTTTTTTTTACTTTCAAATAATACTTACACTAAAAATAATGTAATTATGAATTAATAAATAATAAATATGATAAGCAATATATATTGTACGTATATTAAGTGATCCCTCCATTCTTAAATAGTAGCTATACTAACAATAAGCTTTATAAATAAAAATAGAAGTAGAAATAATATAACACTATAGATTACATAAGGCCAATAAAATTATTTACAACATAATATGTGTATAGGTGAAACCACAACGTTTATTTTAGTAATAATAAGTATGTTGAAATGCAAGTAGACTACAATTTTTCTTTAAATAAATAGCATTAATGTTATGAATAATATAAATATGATCATATATATATACTAGAATAACATTCACGAGTTCTCTAATAGAAATAAAAAAAGAAACAAATATATTAATATAAAATAATAATAACTTAAATAATAAAATAAATTATGTATTAATTAATTTCTATATTTTTAATTAGAACAATATTAAATATAAAATATTATATATTAATCAATTTCTCTATTCCTAAATAATTAATTATTCTAATTATAAAAATAAAATTAAATAAGTGATAATAATTAGTTAGATTAATTAATCAAAATAAAATTTAAATCAATTATATTAAATCAAAATAAATATAATCTTAAAATATGAACTTAAATAATGATAATTTCAATTGAGGGTCCGGTATACCTTGACCAAACCAGACCCAACGCGAATAGGATACTCGCCAATTTAATTTATTTTGACTTTATAGGTTCTCGAAAATATCCTGACGACCCGACAATCAAGTACACTGAGGATGAGACGGTTGACGAGATCGTGGGCCCCGCCGGAGACGGAGCAATCAGACGCTATCAGCTTGGCCAAAATATTCAGGTGCGGATTGCACTGAGATTTACGATTTCTTAGGATATGACTTTAAATTATATTTTCTTTTCTTTTGATATTGAAACTTGTTCATATCATCCGCATTTCATTTTATATGCATTTCATTTGATCATTAATTAGATTAATATTTTAAGTTAATTAGTTAAAGGATAGATTATCTTAGATAGAGGAAGTAGTATTTAATAATTTAATATAATCAGTCACATGATAGATTATCTAGGATAGATTATCTTAGATAGAGTAATTAGTATATAATAATTTAATATAATTAGTTATAGGATAGAATATCCTAAATAGAGGAAGTAGTATTTAATAATCTAATATAATTAGTTACATGATAGATTATCTAGGATAGATTATCTTAGATAGATTAATTAGTATTTAATAAATTATATTAGTATTAATTAAGTACCTTGAAATTTTTATTATATAAATAATGTGATTTTTAGATTATAAGTAATCATATTGTTATATTGATCAAATTAAGCGAGACATAACTAAATTGAATTAAGATTTGAATTTGCATATTGTCCGTTTTCTATAATTTGTATGATAGTATGAAACTCAAGGAAGATTTTAAGTTAAAAATGAATATCCAAATTTGGGTTTGGGAAGAGTGTCAGTACCGACTCGATTTCATAGTAAAATACACTTTAAATTTATTATTGAGGAGCTATTCCGTGGTTACAGTGATTATTTTATCACTTTATATTTAGCAGTGACTATTTTGTCACTTTATATTTGTTCGTGATTGATTCACTTCATTTTATATTATTTTCGGATAGTCTCCTTCAATTTGAATTATATATTGATAAAAATCGAGTCGTTGTTCGTTTCATTATAGTAAGGGACTGAGCGGGATAAATTAGGGATGATTTTGTTAGTGAATGACGCTCTCTTCTATAGAGCGGGCTCTCTTCTATAGAGCACTGGTTGAGGTCGGTTCTTTCTGAAAAGAATTTATCCCGCAAGGTCACTCGTGTGATATGGGAGTTTGAATCCGTACCTATTATATTATAATATCTCAGAATGTTTCATTTTGGGTTTATCCTTGATTTAAAATATTCAGGGCATTCAAGTAGTGCATTTTTATAAACTCTTTTGGGTTCTTTTATACTATACTCAGAACAAAATTAATTCAATTTAATTATTTAAACTCAAAGTTTATGTATTATTATGTTTCTGTAATATTTATTATAAAAATAAAATTTTTATTGGTTTTAAGTCTAAGCCTAGAGATTTATAACATCTCGGTGCTGGACCTAAAACCGCATGTTGAGTGATTTATCACTCACGTTTCCACGGTGGTTGTGGGGTCCGGGTTTTACGGGGAGCGGGATCGAGTTTTTGATGAGAGTGCTAGGTGCGGTCTGTGTGGTGACGAGATGCTTCGCCGCTTCCGCATGTGAGCGGGGTAGTGGATTAGGATCTATCGGGTTTCGAGTTTTATTTATTCTTTTGGGTTTTCCTTTGAGAGATTTTCTTTGCCCATTCCGATGGAGCTAGCCCACCGATGTAGGCGTTGTATTTATCTGTATTATTCGGACTGCTATTGTTTTGTATTGACACTATAAGAAGCAGTGTGCCAATTACCAAGCTTGGTTAGCCAAGAAGGAAAAAAAATACATTTTATTTTTTTGTTTGTTCAGAAGTTAATACAGTTTTAGTACTAATAGACATTTGGTGGATCGATTATGGTGTCACCACTCATGTTTCTGTGTCTATGGAGGGATGCCTGAGCCATCGAAGGCCAAGTGATGTTGAAAATATATATTTACTTAGGAGATGGTAACAAGACATAAGTTGAAGCTATTGGACATTTCAAGATTTTACTAAATACTGAATTTTATTTGAATTTGTATGAAACATTTGTAGTACCGTCATTTAGGCGGAACTTAATTTCTGTTTGCGGTTTAGACAAGAATGATTTTTCTTGCAAGTTTGAAAATAAAAATTTCAGTTTGTTTCTTGAATCTAAAGTAGTCGGATTTGAAAAAATATCTGATTTTGATAAGATTTATGCTTTGAATAATGTAGCTTCATATAATGAATCCTTGCATACAAGTACTCAAAATGTCAAGTAGAAATTAACTCATAAGAATTCAAGTGCTTTATGGCATAGACGGTTAGGTCATATATCTCGATAGAGATTAGAATGTCTAGTTAAAAATGAAATTCTTGAGCCTTTAGACATATCAGATTTTGATATGTGCGTACAATGTGAAAAAGGTAAACAAATAAAGGTTTGAAAGTATGAAGTCAGACGTGTGACAGATGTATTGGAGTTAATCCATATAGATATATGTGGAATATTTCATACGGCTACACGAAATGGATATATATATTTTATCAATTTCATTGATAATTATATACGTTATGGTTATATATTTTTAATTAAAGAGAAAATACAAGCTTTGGATATGTTCAAACCCTTTAAAGCTGAAGTTGAGTTATAACTCAATAAAATAATTAAATAAGTCAGATCGGATCGTGGAGGTAAATACTACGGTCGATATGACGGTTCAGGTGAACAATGTCCAGAGTCTTTTGCTAAGTTCTTAGAAGAAAATGGGATTGTGCCATAGTATACCATGCTAGTATCTCCTGCCATGAATGATGTCGTAGAAAGGCACAATCACACATTAATGGAAATAGTTCATAGTATGCTTAGTCACATTACTTTGCCATTATCTCTCTGAGGAGAAGCGCTTAAAGCTCAGCTTACATTCTCAATCGCATACCAACTAAGGCAACTAATAAAACTCCTTATGAGTTATGGACTGGGCACAAACCTAGTTTGCAATATTTCAGAGTATGGGGTAGTCCAACTGAGACTAGGCCTTATAGGCCAAATGAAAAGAAACTGGACGAAAAGACTATTAGTTGTTATTTTATTGGGTATGCAGAAATATCACGGGGGTATATGTTTTATGATTCCGCTAATAGAACTATTTTTTAGACAAATACAATTAAGTTCTTTGAGGATATTTCAGTTCTAGGGGAGAATAATATGCATCGGTCTATTAATTTAGATGAAAATCAAGATGTAACATAGATGCAAATCGAACAAGTTATTGGTGAGATAGCACAAGGTATAAATACATCTGATGATTTACTGCAGCACACGGGTAGTTTTATTCAGAATGTATAGGGAACCGTGCAAATTGGAGAGGATGACATACAAACTACACGGGAAACTGTGTAGGATGTTTAGGATGCGCAAATAATGAATAATGCAATTGAGAAACCTTTAATATCTCAAGAACTTATGTCTTTAAGGCGATCCACTCGTGAATGAAGAAATGTTATATCTAATGATTATGTAGTTTATCTTCAAGAACACGAATTTGATATCGGTATGATGGAAGAAGATCCTGAAAATATTCATCAAGCATTTAAAAGACAAAATTCAGAAAAGTGGATTGAAGCTATGAATGATGAAATAAAGTCTATGTATGACAATAAGGTTTGAGATATTATACTGTTACCTGAAGGTGTAAAATTTGTTGGTTGTAAATGGATATTTAAAAGCATGACTTATTGCTAAGGGTTTTACTCAAAAGGAAGGCATAGACTATAAAGAAACTTTCCCATATGTATTAACGAAAGATTCTTTCAAGATCATCATGATTTTAGTAGCATATTTAGATCTTGAGTTACATCAAATGAATGTTAAGACCGCTTTCTTAAACGGTGAACTTGACGAAACAATTTATATGGTTCAACCACCTCATTTTGAGACGGAAGATTCAAAGGGTATGGTTTGTCAACTAAAGAAATTTATTTATGGACTTAAACAAGCGTCTCGGCAGTGGTATTTTAAATTTTCTCAAGTTATTATCTCATTTGGATTTGAGGCAAATCAGATTGACGAATGTATATATCACAAGTTCAGTGGGAGTAAAGTTATGTTTCTGATTTTGTATGTTGATGATCTGCTTCTTGTCATAAATGATATGAACATGTTGCGTGAAATCAAAAAAATTCTATACAGATTTTTTGAGATGAAAGATCTTGATGAAATATCTTATGTGTTAGGATTAAAGATACACCGAGATCATTTTCAAGGTATCTTAGGTCTTTCACAACAAGCATATATAGATAAAGTACTTAAGCGGTATGGTATGGAACAGTGCAAACCATGAGACACTTTAGTGTCAAAATGAGACAAGTTTAGTCTCAATCAGTGCCCAATGATAGAACTTGAAAAGTAAAAATGTAGAATATTCCATATGCTTCAGTTGTTGGGAGTATTATGTATACACAAGTGTGTACGCATCCAGATATTATGTACATCATTGGAATTCTAGGCAGGTACCTGAGTAATCCTGGACCGGATCACTGAAAAACAACCAAAAGGGTACTAGGTATTTATAAAGAACAAAGCATCACATTCTGACATATCGAAGGTCTGACAAACTTGAGATCATTGGTTATACTAACTCCGATTTTGTGGGATGTCAAGACATTAAGAAGTCCACTACCGGTTATATTTTCATGTTAGCCGGAGGAGGTATTTCATGGAAAAGTACAAAATAGTCATTGATTATAACTTTTACCATGGAAGCATAATTCATATCTTACTTTCAAGCATCAAATCGAGGCGATATGGCTACACAATTTTGTCATTGGGCTGCGAATAATGAAGACTATTCAATCACCATTGAAGATTTATTGTGATAATAACTCTATGTCATATTCTAATAACAACAGGAGCTCAAGCAAGTCCAAACACATTGGCATAAAGCTCCTGGCTGTTAAGGAAAGAGTTCAGAATGGTCTGATCAGTATTGAGCACATTGGTACAAATTTCATGATAGCTAACTTGTTGACTAATGGTTTGATTCCCAAAGTTTTTCATGGGCATGTTGCTCGTATGGGTATAGTTTCAGTGGAGGATATTTAATTTTTAATGGGAGTCTGAAAGTTTATTTTAGTGCTTAATAAATTATATACATTTTACATGTATTTACAGACATAAAATTATATAATATGATGCACTACATGGTTTAAAGTTTACAGTCTAAAGTTTAAAGTTTATATAGTTGTATTGTGCATGCATATTATTCAGTTTCAATTTTATTCTGGATTTGTTTGATCTCAAATAAAGCGGAGACCAAGTTGGAAACAAACACGTAGATCACGTTTCGTGTAATTTCCACACTACACATCCATTTCATGATTCATGTCATTCAGTTTATTAGCATTATGATTTATGTCGGTCTAGTCACTCATAAATGTGGCGAACGATGCTTAAGACTCTTGTTGATATAGCCGATGGATGAAATTATTTACACTTAAAGTGACAATTAGTAAATGTCTTTGTTAATATATAATTAAAATATTACACACATAGTCCAAGTGGGAGATTATTGGATATTTAATAATATAATGGATTGTATAGGACGCTATACAGACCATATAGATTATGGACTTATGTGATATATAATTATATATTAATTATATATCATAATATATCCATAATAAGTTATCACTAAGGTACAAATAATATGGATATAAAGTGTTGCAGAAATGAGCCCTTATATGTGTAGAATTAAAGTTTAGACAATTATCAAATTTATGATGGACTAAATTAGAAAATTATCATGCAACCTTTCATCTTCATGAAGAAGTTATAAAGGCTCCTGGTCCCCATGAGATAAACCCCGTGTTCATTCTCTCTCTCTCTCTCACACACACACACAAAGAAAAGAAAAGAAGAGAGAAAAGGTGAAGGTTGTGCAACATTTTCATCTGGTGATACAATAGTGTTGTAGCGTAAAGAACTAAGGGAACAAGTAACTAGGGACTTATTCTCTTGGAAGATCACAAAGTCCACTGCAATCTTGGAGTTGTGCGCACAAGAGAAGGGAATGATTAAGGAGGAGAAGGATTGCTACGCAACCGGATCAAGTCCAGTGAAATTTTTGAGAAATCATGAACAAGATAACGCTTCTGCTCATGTTACGATTTTCTCAAGTGGTCCTTGGTGATGAAATTGAGATTCATCAAAAAGTCTATGTAACATCTAATATAAGGGCAAAGCTAATAAGACTAAATTAAGTAAAACCACTTTCCCTCCAAAAGAAGATAATTTACCTTTTCAATTTTATAATTTTTATTCTATTTTTTCTATTAAAAATTCATTGTTCAATGAATATTTTTTCCAATATAGCATCATTAAACATAATTGAGGTAATTTATACCGTAATCGTGCAACTAAATTCAAACCTTCCTCCTTGGACAAAATTGAGAGGGGATAATTCACTTTTATTAAAATTATTTTTCATTTCTGACAATTCCTCATATCCTAACAACAATCATTTTAAGACCTGTATATTTTCATATGTCTCTAATAAGATTTTTTTTTTTGGGTACAAAATCGTGATGCAAATCAATTATATCATTATTGGGAAGGATCAAATCATCAAAGAAACAACAATACTGCTAAGTGCTAACAGTTTGGTGCTAACGTTGGAACCACAAACGGCCTCAGGTAATGTCTATTTCGTAGTTTTTAATTTAATTAACTATGTTTCAAATTATTATAACTTAACTCTAATTAGTTTATGATGCTTTAATTTAAATAAATTTTGACTCGATAGGGTAACGAGATTTATTATAAAAAATCCGGATGCAGTCATTAAAACTAAGATTGTACCATATATAATTAAAGTATAGTCTGATTGAGAAATCTGATGTTATTTATATCTCATACTTTTAATTTAGGAAAAGAACAAAATTATTCATAACAACTTAATTAATATTATCATATATAACGATAATTTGGTCCTTAAATCTATTTTTGCACTAAGACTCATTAGTAACAAAGTATCTGAACACATATAAGGTTATGCCGTAATCGATATGGATTATATTATATACGTTTAGATGAGTTATTATGTATGTTAATGATTTAATAATATAAACTCATTTGTATAATATTATCATTATTTAAATTAAATAAGTTAATATGTATTTTAGTGTTATTTAAATTAAATAATAAAATTATTATAAAAAATGAGCTACATAATAAATTTATTATATATATAGTAACTCATTTAACATATATAATAAAGTCCGTATCAATGATATATCTGCAGCATATTAACAAATCCTACTAGTTAATCAAAAATTGATTCTTTAAAAACTAAAGATTGACTGTCTAAAATCATCAATACTTAGAATCCGTCTTACCGAACGGCTTGGATCTGCGCCGTACTGTTCATCTTGATCCAACGATTTGTAAAATTAATCGCAATCACAGTAATAACAGCTGATTTGAAGTCGCAATCTGTGAGATATAACAAATTAACAACAATGAGACGATTAAACGACAATACTATTTTTTTCTTCACAAAATCCCCATTTTCCTCTCTCCTATTATTCTATTTTTTTCCCTGACAAAAGCATCTCCTCGTGCGTCGCTTCCTTTTTGCGCACTTTGAGGAAGTATCTCTAGCCAAGTGCTAATGGCGCCTCTCTAGAAGCTAAAAACCTAAAACCCATAATTATAAGAAACATATTCCATTAGATAGGCGGAGTCACCAAGGGTGCGAGGAGCTGCAATGGGTCAGTTCTCGCCTACTCGAAATCTCTTTCTTTAAAATTATACAATAAACTACGAAATGTGTGCAACTTCTTTAGTTTTCTCTGCGCTTTACCGCGGTTTTGATCGTTCCATTGGTAGATAGGCGCATGTAGGTTGATTTTGTTTGTACGATGTGTTCGAGTGCCAGGCGACCTTCCAATGGATTGTCTGTGAGGGTTCCTGCTATAATTGCCAATTAAACGCCCTTCGTTGTGTGCAATATCTCCTTTATCCACTTCCGATCACAAACGCGTCGATTCCATTTCCTTTTCGTGTTTGGCAAATCCTCCTCTCATTCCGATCAGGGGGTTATTTATTTATTTATTTATTTATTTTGCTTTATCTTGGATATTGAATGCGAGGTATTCCATGTTTGTGCTTTTGACTTGGGAGGTAGCTGCATGTAACTAATATCTTATTAGCCAGTAATTTCTTGGGGATAAAGTCACTAAATTGCCTTTATCTGTTTGATTTCATGAAAAAAAAATGGAGTGATCATATAAAAGATCCAATTTTTATTAAAATTGAATATTCACAATATCAGTCAAGACTCTTTCACCAAAACAATTCACTTAATTTTCCTCTAACTCGATCTTCGGAAAACACCAGCTGTAGTTCAGTTCAGAGCAAAATTAGGATATTTTGCGTTGCTTCCTTCATCATCTCCCAAGACCCTCAAAGAATGGAATCAGGTTAAGTGCCAAAGTTGGTTTCCAACTGAATTTCTGGAAATCACATTCAAATATCTGTCACATAATTACATCATAGGAAGAGGCAGCAAGTGGATTCAAAGGAGGACTCCTTATGAATTACCTGCTCAGATAGTCAAGACTGTAGTTTGGGATAAAAGATCTGTTCTGCTTCTCCTTTGATGCAGTAAGCTCTTGTCTGCTACAGTTCTCTGTGGGATTTCATACTGGAGGTCCAATGGTCAGAATCAGAACTGTGTTTGTTCACTTGTTGAAGAATTATCTCCAAGCTCCAAATTTTGCGTGTACATTGATGTGACCAGCGAACGGCAACAGAGGCACGTCCAGGGCAGATATTTTGAAGTTGGAGGGCACTTGACCAGCGGGCAAACATATCAGCTCCGGTCCTGTGCACCAACTTGAACTTTCGAAGACAACGACGACGACAACAACAACAAAGCCTTTAATCCCAAATAAATTGGGGTAGGTTAGAAATGAAATCCAATCGGAAAGCATAAGATTAAATATCTCAAATATCAGTGATAATAATGAATATGATGAAAGAAAAAAAAAAAAATAAAATAATAATAATAAATAAAGATGATAATGATAATGATGATGATAATATGCTAATAGTAATAGCAATAATAACAATAATAATAATAGTACAATAATCCTCTATTATAAAACCTATTTCTAAATCCTAAAATCTTATTTTAAAATCTAATTCTAAATTCTAAATCCTAAAATCCTATTTCTAAACCTTTATTTTTAAAACTTATTTCTAAATTCTAAATCCTAAAATCCTAAAAATCTAAAAACATGAAGTCTATAACTCTACTATTAGACTCTAACTCTCAAATCATGGTTCAGGTACATGAATCGCCATCTTCCAAGCACTCTTATCCAAAGCAAGCTCTTTGGATATATTCTATTTCTTCAAGTCTCTTTTTATTGCTTCCTCCCATGTCAGTCTCGATCGACCTCTTCCTCTTTTTGAATTTTCAGGACGACTTAGAATATCACTGCATACTGGTGCTTCAGGAGGCTTTCGTTGGATATGACCAAACCATCACAAACGATGTTGGACTACCTTCTCTTGAATTGGTGCTACCCTAAGTTTGTCCCTAATATCATAATTTCTGATTCTATCTTTCCTTGTGTGGCCACATATCTAACGCAACATCCGCATTTCATCTACACTCATCTTCTGGACATGTTGTCCTTTTGTAGCCCAACATTATGCGCCATAAATCATCGCGGGTCTAATCGCCGTCATGTCGAACTTGTCTTTTAGTTTGTTTGGGACCTTCGTCAAAAGAACACCGAAATTTTACCCATCACTTATTTATGACTAACTAATCGCCGTCATGTCGAACTTGTCTAATCTCCATCCAAACTAACATCTCCGTCATCTGAGTTTTCCCCGCAGAACTGACACCTCATATATTCAATTTTGGTCTTACTAAGTCTAAAACCTTTCGATTCTAAAGTTTGTCTCCATAACTATAGTTTCTAATTGACTCCAATTCTGCTTTCGTCAATCAGCACCACATCATCAGTAAAGAGAATACACCAAGGAATATCTCCTTGTATGTCCTTTGTGATCTCGTCCATCGCTAAGGTGAAAATATATGGACTCAATGCTGACTCTTCATGTAATTCTATCTTAATAGAAAATGTATCAGACTCGCCGTCACATACTCTGACACAAGTCACAACATTTGTGTACATATCCTTAATAAGGGTAACGTACTTTGTTGGGACTAGTTTCCTTTTAAGCGCCCACCACATGATATTTCTCGGTATTTTATCATACGCTTTCTCTAAATCAATAAATATCATATGTAGGCCATTCTTTTGTTCCCGATGTCTCTCCATAAGTTGTCTTATCAAGAAAATTGCCTCCATAGTGGACCTCCTAGGCATAAAACCAAAAGAGATAGTTGTTAGTTTTCTTAAACGGTGCTCGATCATTCTCTCCCAAAGCTTCATGGTATGACTCATGAGTTTAATTACTCTGTAATTAGTACAACTCTGAATATCTCCTTTATTCTTGAAGATTGGTACTAATATACTTTTTCTCCACTCATCAGGCATCTTAATGGACCGAAAAATGGTATTAAATAGTTTAGTGAGCCACACTATTGCTATATATCCAAGACATTTTCATATCTCAATCGGGATGTCATCTTGTCCTAACGCCTTATCTATTTTCATTTTTTTTAAAGTTTCTTTCACTTCAGACTCTTTAATTCTCCGTACAAATCGCCTGTTGGTGTCAATTGAGTCGTCCAACTCGATCGTTGTTTTCTTATTCTCGTCGTTGAATAGCTTGTCGAAGTATTCTCTCCATCTGTTCTTAATCTCCTCATGCTTCACCAAAAGTCTATCAGTCTCATCCTTAATACATTTAACTTGGTTGAAGTCTCTTGTCTTCCTTTCTCGAAATTAGTCATCTTGTAGACATCATTTTTGCCTCTTTCGTATCTAATTTCCGATACAACTCCGTGTATGTCTGACCCCTTGCTTCGCTCACAGTTTTTTTTGCGTTTCTTCTAGCTTCTTTGTACTTTTGTATGTTTTCATCATTCCTGTTGTGATATAAACGTTTGTAACATTATTTCTTCTCATTGATAGCCTTTTGTACATCATCATTCCACCACCAAGTGTCTTTAGGTTCACGTTTATTTCCTCTAGTTATTCCAAACACCTCTATAGCCACCTTCCGAATGTGAGTCGTCATCTCCTTCCACATATTATCCGCATCCTCACCTTGGTTTCACGATCCTTCTGCAATAACTATATTCTTAAACACCTGAGAAATGTCCCCTTTGAGCTTCCACCACCTCGTTCTTGTTATTTTCATGCCTCTATCTCGCCGAACGCATACCTGAAAACAAAAATCAGCTACCAAAAATTTGTGTTGTGTGACAACACACTCGCCGAACGCATACCTGAAAACAAAAATAACCTTACAATCCATGCAGTTTGGTCTCTCCTCTCTTCTAGTCAGGACAAAATCGATATGGCTCGAGTGCTGGCCACTGCTGAAAGTAATTAAATACGATTTTTTCTTTCTAAAGAAGGTGTTCGCTACCATGAGGTCTTAAGTTATAGCAAAGTTCAAGATGTCTTCTCCCTCTTGTTTCCGTTTGTCATATCCAAAACCCCCATGTATCCTCTCAAACCCCCCTCTAACTGTACCAACATGACCATTAAGATCTCCTTCAATGAAGAATTTTCACTATTAGACACTCCTCTAACCATATCCTCTAAGTCTTCCCAGAATCGTCTTTTGACATCATCGCTCAAACTTACTTATAGGGCATACACACTGATGACGTTCAAGACCAAATCTCCAAAAATCAATTTGATCATGATGATCCCGTCCCCTTGTCTCCTAACTGCGACTACTCCATTCTTGAGGCTCTTATCAATTAAGATGCCTACACAATTTCTACTTCGTTCTTTTCCGTATACCACACAATTTGAAGCCCGTATTCTCCACCTCCTTAGCCTTCTGACCCGTCCATCTAGTTTCCTGAACACATAAAATATTAACGTGTTTCCTAATCGCAGTATCAACTCTCTTAGCTTATCTGTTAAGGACTCTACATTCTAACTACCTAAACGAATCCTACTTTCCCCGACTAGCTTCCTTGCCCCTCGCACTCGTCGAGTCAAGTGCGAAGACTCTTGTTCATTTGACACTACATCCGGGCGCCGATGCAGCGCGTCACTAAGGTGATGATGATCCGGCCCTCGCTCACTTGTCACTATATTCGGGTTCCAATATGGCACGCCACTAAGGCGGTGACGACCCGACCCTTGTTCTCTTATCGCCATATTTGGGTTCCAATATGACTTGTCGCTAAGAGGGTGATGCCCCAACGAAAATTGACTGAGTGTCATTTCCATAAAGATCGGCTGTTTTAGTGCAGGGCTCGCCACACCCACCGCAACCTCCTCCTTTATTCTGGCTTGGGACAGACTGTGCAGAAACTAGTCCACACGGGCGGAGTTTGAACTTTCGAAGACATGGGACAAAAAAATAATAAATATGTATTTTTTAGGATGCTTTCCTGTATTGAAGTTGTTGGAGAACAATGACTTTGTATGATAAAATTTTTGAAGCACCTGATGTTGCATATGCTTGCTGATTGCTAATAAAGTGTCTTTCTGGTACTGATACCCATATTGGCCTGTATGGCATGCTAATACTTAAATTGAACACTTGAGCTAATTATTATTCCTTTATTAATACAATTTTCAGGTAGAAAGAGAAAAACTCCAGATGACAGCACAAACAGCTACCCGACAACTCCAACTGAATATAAAAATGGAGTGCACATTGGGGTGCATGATCAGGGACGCTTATTAGATCTCTCAACCCGCATTTTGCACCCTAACATTTTCAACCAGCTTAACACCCCAAAATATGGAAGCATCACCAAGGAAGTTGAGGCTGCTATAAATGCCCAAAAAAAGCAAGTGACCAATTTCTTCTCTAGGTTAAACCAGAAATTGCCAGACAGCCCCTGCATGATCATCTCACCAACCAGCCCCTCCCCGGTCTCACAGATGTCAATGTTGAATTCATTTTCCAAATCCAACAGTCTGAAAAGCATCCCTGTTATAGATTTGAACTCCAATAAAGGGGGCCCAGAGAAAAATGACGAAAAAAAGGAAACAGAAACAGAAAGGAAAATGGAATCAAAAGCCATTATAGTGATTGATTCAGATGATGAGGATGCTGCAGAAAACATAAACAAAATAGAAAATGAAAATGGAATTGGAACTGGAATCATGAATGGAAGCACTTTGCTTGGTACTCACAAAGCAGGCTCAGATTTTCAGGTGGGAGTTGAACAATCTGACACAAATGACCATCTGAAACAAGCTGTGACAAATGGAAATGGAGGTCCAATTGTGCCATTTAGCCAAACTTCATCAGGTTTGACTCTCCCATTATTCCCAAAAGAAACTGGGTGGCAACCCCAGGTTCAGTTTATGAAGGTTGTTTTGCAACAGTACCCTGAGGAGGCACGGCTTCAGGATCTTGAGGTTTCTTGCTATTATAAAAATTTAAAATTTTTAAGCTTGTAAGGATAGTATTTAAGAGAAAATTGTATTTCATTCTTTGTCTAGGTTGCTAATCTTGTAGAGAAAAAAGTAGAAGCAACACCACCAATAAATCCGGGCATTGCAACTTATGAGAGGAAAACCAGGAAAGTGATGTCTGACATTGGCCAGAAGAAAAAATGACCTGCTCACAAAGCCAAATTGAAGACCCACTTACATCCCCAATAAAGACACGTTTGCTCTGTCCCGGTGAGACATTTTTTCCTGTTGAAAGCCCCTATCCTGAGGAGGAAATGGAGGATCCTAAAGGTGACGATCTAGAAGATTTATGGAAAGATATGTCTCTGGCAATGGAATACTCCAAGGTTATTTGTTAAAGATCATGTTTTTGTTTACAGATAATTTCATCATCTGTGCACCTAAAAACATCAGAAGGTCAAACATAATAAGTTCAATTTGCAAAACAACAAATGATCTGACACACTTCTCTCAAAAGTTGAACATATAAGTACAACTTTTCTAATTTCTTTGAATATACCAGCGTCACCGACTTACCATTTCTTTCCTCTCCTTGTATTCTGAGAACTAGAAAAAATTGCATGTAAGGGTATTTGTCCATCTTTTGAAACAAAAGACTGAGGGAGCCATGCTGGAGAATATATGTGATAACTCTTATGTCTTCTTCTTTTTAGGCTATACCTGAAGTTTCTTGTTTCGTAGGGTTATATATGACATTCTTGGCATTCCTTCTGATTAAGTGAAAATTTCATGTTCTTTTTTCTTCATGTCTGATGGTATGGTTCAATCTTTTACTTTGTTCTTTTCCTATGTTTCCCAGGCTGAGAAGGCACATGAGAAAGACGAAGAGGAAGAGAAAGAGAAAGAGAAAGAGGCTGAAGATGATGATGATGAAGACATATGTGAACACTCTTTTATGCTACGGGATGATTTGGGGCTTGTTTGCAAGATCTGTGGGATTATTCAGAAGAAGATAGAGACAATATTTGATTTCCAGTTTAAAAAGGTAAATTTAACTTCTATTTGAGAAACTGAGAGCATACCAAGTTGTAAGCCATTTGTTATGGTTCAATCGCAGTGCTATAACACTATTAAGGTGCAGTGCATGTTGGCTGTCCTTCTTGATGCTGTACTCTTTAGGCCTGAGCCATCTTCTACTGGTTGTTTATTTACAGCAGGTCCTTTATTTGTTTTTCTTGCTTTAACTTTTGTTGGGCCCGGTTTATAGAGTTCAGGACTGGCTGAGTAGTCTCACCTCTATCTATCTTTTTCTCTTTAAAATGAAATATATCTATCTTATATTCAGAGCACAAGAAAATCCTATTACTATGGGCCCCATGAGCCACGGCACAATGCTGGTAACAACGCAGACTTTGAGAGTCTGAAACTCCCTCAAGATGATTTTGAGGTAACTGAAATTGCAATCCATCCGCGCCACCGCAAGTTGATCAAGCAACACCAAATGGAGGGATTTGACTTTTTGGTGAAGAATTTGGTTGCTGAGAGTCCAAGTGGTTGCATCCTGGCTCATGCTCCTGGTTCAGGGAAGACGTTTATGCTGATAGCATTTATTCAGAGTTTTCTTGCAAAGTACCCTTCAGCCAGGCCACTTGTTATCTTGCCTAAAGGGATTCTGTCAACTTGGAAGAGGGAATGCAAGAGGTAGTTTGAATAGTGAATTGTCTTATTAGATCCATTTGAAGTACGTGGTGTATTTCTAGTAATTAGGCCTCAGGGTTTTGGAGGCTTTATAAGGTCCCGTTCAGTACACTGGTTTTGAATTGGCAAATCCTGGCTCTAATTTTTTAAACCAAGGTGTGTTTGGTGCTCAATCGAGAAGCTCTACAAAACCAGATTTTTGCTCAAATATCAAGAAAAAAGTAAGAGAAACCAAGTACAAAAAAATTATGTTTGCTATCTAAAACCCACAGATCGAACGGGCCATAAAGGTTTTGAGTTTTGGTTTTCAGGGGCATAGAATCTTTTAGAGTTGGGAGTTTAATGTTATTAGGCCCTGGGAATGCAATGTGATTAGCATTTTAACATCTAGATTTGAGTTTTATACTTTCAGGATTGCAGAAGGATTATAACATCCCTTTCTTAAATCATTTCTGTTTGGTTTTTTAGAGATATGGTCAGTGTAAAATTAACTTGCTAAAACTTTTATCCTAGTGTTTTTGGGGTTTAACTATTTTATATTCTTTGAGAGTTAAAGGGTGTTTTCTTTATCACATTTTTATGTTTTAGAGTTTCTGCTACATTTGGATAATTTTAGGTTTTGCAATCTCCTTTTGGTCCTGTCCCATATAAATGTAGGGTTGATCTTGGATTTCAATTTCGTCCATTGGTATTGATTTTCTGAATGTATGACAAACAGACATTTCTGATCTGATACCTTGTGAGGCTACCAGTTAATCTGAAACTCTTGGGACTTATTGTAGCATTGTGTAATCCTTATACTACTGACAGATGGCAAGTGGAGGATATAACGCTGCTTGATTTTTACTCGGAGAAGGCTGAAAAACGGGCAGAACAACTGGATGTTCTTAATCAGTGGCAAGAAAAAAGGAGCATTCTCTTCTTGGGTTACAAGCAGTTTTCCTCTATAATTTGTGGTGCTTCAGCTAGCAAAGTTGCAGCTGCCTGTCAGGAGAGGCTGCTAAAGGTACCCAGCCTGTTAATCCTTGATGAAGGCCACACACCAAGAAATGAAGCCACAAACATCTTAGAATCTTTAGAAAAGGTAAAATTCAAAATGTGCTGCTCAAAATATATTTACTTTTCTTTTGCCAAAGACACTACTTGATGTATTTTTATAAAAAATACCCAACATTTTCTTATTCAAACCAACAACATACAATGAATAACATGATAAAGATATTTTCTATCAGATGATTTACCATTTTGCCTTGTGACCTTCTTGTTCTCCCAATTCCAAATTGAATTAAAAAGAGGGTAGGAATTGTAGAATGGTTAAAGGCTTTGTTGTTGTTGTTGTAGCAAATCATATTTCTACAATTTGGGTTAAAGGCTTTGTTGTTGTTGTGTACAATTCCTGCCCTCTTTTTACAGGTACAAACTAAAAGGAAGGTTGTACTCTCTGGCACACTTTTTCAAAACCATGTTCGAGAGGTGTTTAACATTCTTAACCTCGTCAGACCCAAATTCCTCCAGTTTGATGAGGCTCGTGCAATTGTAAAGCGTGTCTTGAGTCGAGTGGCAATAGCAGGTTCACGCCGCATCTCCAATAGCATTAATGAAAGTACCTTCTATGAATTGGTTGAAGAAGCACTACAAAATGACAATGCCTTCAACCGCAAGGTCCGAGTCATACAAGATCTGAGGGAACTGACAAAGAATGTACTCCACTACTACAAGGGGGACTTCTTGGATGAGTTGCCAGGTCTGGTGGATCTTACCATTATGCTTGAACTTAGTCAAAAACAAAAGGAGTTCATCCGAAAGCTCTCAAGTTATGAGAAGTTTAAGAGAAGTGCAATTAGCACTGCCGTGTTCATGCACCCACGATTGTCAGAGATATCAGAAATTGCACATGAAGATCGCATCGCATCTTGTATCAGCACAAAGATAGATGCACTGATGGACTCAATTAGTGTGCTAGATGGGGTTAAGACCAAGTTTTTTCTTAATATTCTCAACCTAGCTGTAGCAGCTCAGGAGAAGCTCCTGGTTTTTAGTCAGTACATTGTACCCCTTCAATTTCTTGAGAGGCTACTGGTAAACACTAAAGGGTGGCATGTAGGCAAGGAGATATTTGCTATTTCAGGAGACTTTAGCCCAGACATGCGGGAGTGGTCCATGGACCAGTTTAACAACTCACCAGATGCTAAGGTGTTATTTGGCTCGATCAAAGCATGTGGTGAGGGGATTTCTCTGGTTGGTGCATCAAGGGTTGTGATATTGGATGTACACCTCAATCCATCAGTGACCCGTCAGGCAATCGGGAGGGCATTTCGACCAGGACAGACAAGGAAGGTGTACACATATCGGTTGGTGGCAGCTGGTTCGCCAGAGGAAAAGGTTCATCAGACATCATTCAAGAAGGAGCTAATTTCTAAAATGTGGTTCGACTGGAGCGAACATTGCAATAATAGAGAGTTTGAATTGGATGAGGTAGTGGTTGAGAGTTGTGATGATATTTTCTTGGAGAATCCAGCTGTGCGTGAAGATATTAAGGCTCTGTATAGAAGGTCTGTTTCTGTATAAATGAGGTAATAGGATCTTTCAATTATTTTCCTCTTTTTCTTCATGATGTACATATTAATTTTATTATTTAATGAAAATTCAGTAGGCCCTTGGCCTACTACTCAAAAAAAAAATTATGTTCCAAGCTTCAGTTTTTTTATAATAATTATTCAAATAATCCTAATTTTAATAATAAGAGTGATAAAATCAAAATTTTAAGAATATAAATGGCACCGTGCCACTGCCAGTGGCGCGTTTGGGCAAATACGCCACTTCCAGTGGCATCTTTCAAATTTTTTTTTAAAACTTAAAGTGGACTTAGCCAGGCGCCAGTGGGAAAAACGTCACTCCCACTAGCGTCTTTTAGTTTTTTTTTTAAAATAACTGAAAAGTAAAAAAAAAAAGACGCTACTGTCAATGGCGTCTTTGCAAAGCATCACTGGCAGTGGCGCGCTGCCATTTGTATTCTTAAAATTTTGATTTTATCACTCTTATTATTGAAATTAGGATTATTTGAATAATTATAATAAAAAATCGCTGTCCAAGCTTCATAACTTTACTGTAAACAGAAACAACAACGTTTAGCTTTTATATAATTTTTAAAACAAATTATGAAGGAAGTTTATGGTCAATGACATAGCTTGGGTTGAGTGGAGTTTCTTGCATGGGTTCTGCTCAGGTGTTGTCCTTTCAAAGACAAGCCTGTAGGTTGTAGGTCTGATCTGACCAAATCTGTTAGTTTGTTTCATTGTTCTCTAATTTGGTTGCTTTTGATACATATTAGATTTTTTTTCCTTCCCAAATCATTACTGTTTTTTGTGTCACAAACTTTCACTCATGTGCAAAACTGTTCAGGTTTGACCCAACCTGACCTGCCAGAAGGTTAACAAAAACATGACATAAAAAAACACATCTGTTAACTTAATGGATGAGAATTAGTCAGGTCAATTCCAATCAGCCAAAAAAAAAAAAAAACTTATGTTGTTTTATTATACATATTTTCACATCAATACATGCATTATTTTAAAAAGTTGTATGTCCTGACAATTGGCATAATGTTTGTTTGAAATTTTTTTTGCAGATGACTGAAATGTTCAACTCATGTATATTTCAAAGATTAACTGTGTCATCAATTTCAGTGCAACTGCTAATCTTTTTTTTTTTAATCTGGCCTCCTTTTGTTTTCCAAAACTATATCATTCAAGTGTAAGATGCTTGTTTGCTTCAGCAGGTTGAGGCTAGAGTTTTTAGGCCTAGAAGATTGCCTTTAAGTGGCCTGTAAATAACTTGGCAAACTATTAATGCCATTAGTCAGCTAGCTACATACAGTCTGTAAGTTACCCATCTTTCTTGCAAAACTGACTTTGTTGTATAGGCTTGTGCTGCTAATGTATGTATCTTTATACTTTTTCCATTCTCTGAATCTGAATGTTTTCTTGAAGTGATTAGGGATCTGATTACTGTGCTCCCAAATTTCAGCATAATTTGTGTTTAAACTGTCGTTTGGCATTTAGAGAATATTTGCTTCGAATGTATTTTTTTTTCAATTACTGATATTTGTCACCACTATCTGATTTGAGGATTGGGACGCTGAACTCTACCAGTTATAACTAGGTCTGAATTGTGAAGTACAGAATGAAGACTGAAAAAGAGAACCGGAAAAAATACAAGAAACAGGCCTCAACAATCAAGTAGTGACAAAATTAAAATAGTAGCATGTGACAAGTGTTGCTGACCAAACAAACAAGCATTTCTTTAATTCCAATACCACTAAAGCAGAGGACTACATTAAAATGTTCAAGCAAGCTAAAACTAAGATCAGAGCCTGTCTCTCTTCATTCAGTAAACACAGAATAAGCTGGTACGGAGTTCACTGGGAAGAAAGTTCTTCAATCTTCCTCTGAAGCTCCTCCTTTTGAGCCCCTACAATCCTATGAAGAATTGTTCCTTCTTTCATAAAGACAAAGGTTGGCATTGCCTCAACTGCCCAATCTTCTGCAACTTCCTGTAATTGAGTCAATAATTTTTTTTTTCAGACAACAAAATTTAAATGAGAAATATTGGGCATAATTCTACCAACAACTGAAATGGCATATACGCCATTGAACACGGACTGAAGAAATTTTGTACCTTAGAGAAAAACTAAACCACTGAAACATCAATTTGTCATTTCAAACAAATATGACAAAAGTACTCTGGCATAGTTATTGCTCCAGACACTATCGAGGAAAAGGGATTTAGGTTAAAAAGACTATAATCTGGGCCACAAGGGAAAGCAATACTAGTGTGCCTTATACATAGGGATTGGGAATGCAGGTACAAATGCATTTTCTCAGTTCAAGATTTTTTTTGAGGTAAACACAACAGCTTTTCACTTCAATTTAAGAATCTATAGGATATAGAAATATCAAATTTTCACAGGAGTGCCAGAAAACATACGTTGAGCTCGTCAACATCAACTTTAAGAAAGAGGACATGAGAGAATTTCTTTGCAAAATCAGCAAAAGCTGGTGCAATTGCACGGCATGGCCCACACCATGAAGCAGTGAAATCAATAACCACCTATGCATTAACAAATAGATAACGCGTAAAGAAGATCACCTCATATGAATGCTAAGATATTAATTAAATCATGTAAGAACATGAGTTTTTTTATGCACAGTCAATACAGCACCTTCCAATTCTTATTTTGCATTATAACCAAGTCAATACTACTTCCATTCATTTTCTTTGAACAATATAGCCACGAGCCACTAGGCTGACAGCGACTATATATAATTTTCTTAATATATATCTAACTGGCAGTTGCCTGCTACTTCAAAAAAAATATACTACTTCCATTCCAGAGACTGGTAAGTTAACACAATATGCATCAGAGTTTGGGCATATTCCCTCAAATTTCCCAATCAACTATTGTTATTTCTGTGGTTTATGGGTGCATGATTGTGCGTACTTGACAATAATTATTGTTGTTTTACTATTATTACTATCATCATCATTATTGTTAACATCATAATTATTCATATTTTAACTATTTTGATTAGCAAATGTCAAACGATATTTTTGCTCTTCTGAATAATTAAAAATATCACTCTTCCAAAATAACACTATTATATCACTTCTCCAAAATTATCACTCTTTCAAAACTATCCTTTAATTTGCGAAATGAACCCTTAGATAATTTCTTAGTTTGCTTAGAAAGATACACTTCTATTTGTATCTACTACCTACCCCTAATCAAACTTTGTGTGATTTTTTATTTTATTTTACTATCCATTATCCCTCCATCTTGCGATGTCACTTTGTATGATACTTGCTAGTTCTTCTGCCCGCATTTTTTTTAGCTTGGAAAATGTGTCTATTCCTCTCGTTCCATAGGTTCCAATATATTTCCATGCAGTCGTTATCCCAACTTTTGCATGTCGGCTCTGAAGTCAAATGTTGCCTTTATTCTGAACCAGTGATTGTATGCCGAGATTTCTATTTGCGATTGACTTAGAGCCTAGATGCTCCTTGCCGTTGTACAATGCAGTAGTAGGTATTCTGTTGTTTTCATGGTACACATTTTTGCACATCACACACGTATCCAGGTGTGGCCATCTTCTCTTTCTTAGGTTATGCTGTGTGAATATGCTATTATGCTTGATCAGCCAAATGAAGATTTTCACTTTGTCAGGTACAGTTATCTTCCATAAGGTTATATCAGTTCTGACCCCTGTGTGAGATAATACTTCATATGCTGATTTTGCTGAGAAATGCCCCTGTGCTTCCCATCGCCAAAGTCACCATTAACTTCTATTGTGGATACTATAAAAATATCCATTAACCCCTGCAGGTCTTTTAAGAAGTATGATGTATCTGTTATTTCAGGCAGTGGTGCATGACCATATGGGTTATTCTGATAGAATTAGAGGTTGATAGATAAATGAGAAAAGATAAGAGAAAGATGGATAAAAATAACCAAATATTTTCTATTGACTCTTATAACTTTTTTGCTTACAAAACAACAGAATACAACTCTTTATATAGACTAAATATTTGAGAAGACTCTAGAAATTCGTAATAAAAATATATAATAAAAACAGAATTCTAAACAGCATCATTTCAGCTGACACTCTTTCACTAAAATTGTCATAACTCTCTGTAGGGAACTCCAAATGACTTACAATTTGAACCATTGAAAACTAGACGTCAAGAGCTTTCCATCCATAGGTCATACATTAAATTCTACGTCCATTTGCCCCTTCAAATGCTGTCATTAATCAGCCTTAAAATTCTGCCAAAGTGCTGAAACTAAAGAGTCTCCCTTTATTTCCTAATTTATTTAACTTTAATATTAAAATTAAGTTTATCTTTCAATAAAACTCCCACATAAACTTAATTTACTTCTACCATTCGTCATGCCAATCATCATTGAACTTCTTCATAACTCACAGCGAATAGCGACGCCATCCATTGACAGTTTCTTCTCGATTCATTGATCTGGAAAATTAAAAAAATAAGTCGTGGTTTCATTTTATATGCCATCCAATTTGTCTGACTCTTCAGGTCATGTTTATGTGAGATTCACACCCACACCGCGGTTCCACGCCGCATTTTTTCATGTGGCTCCACACTACATCTTCTCATGGTCTTCACACACTTCCAGCAAAACATCTCATAATGTTGCTAGTTCTCTTATCCTGGTACTCATTTCACAGGCTATCATGAGTCATTGCTCACGTCGGCTTCACTCACCGATTCTTCAAAGACCACTGGCAAAGACTTCACCACACTTTTGTAACATTCGCTGCTTGATACATAACTCTCATCATTGACAATTTTTCTTTTTTTTTCTTACAATATCTCTAAAACTATCTCCACTCTTTTCTTTTCTTTTTTCCTCTTTTTTAACACATGATATTTTTTTATTTTTCCGACACTTTTTCTTTTCTCACAAAAAATAAAATAAGGGGATTCACTCATTTTTTATTTTTTTTCAATTCTCCTAACAACACAGAAAAACTCATATACTAAAATAAACTCAGAAAACACTCTTAACACTTAATTTTCTTTAAAATAAATATCGAGACTCACCATTTTTTTTCGACATCTCTTTTTTTTTTCTTTTTCTTCTTCTTCTTCGCCATGGTAGATCTCTCTTGATCGACTGAACCTGGCTCTGATACCAATTTGATAGAATTAGAGGTTGATAGATAAATGAGAAAAGATAAGAGAAAGGTGGATAAAAATAACCAAATACTTTCTATTGACTCTTATAACTTTCTTTCTTACAAAACAACAGAATACAACTCTTTATATAGCCTAAACATCTGAGAAGAATCTAGAAATTCGTAATAAAAACATATAATAAAAACAGAATTCTAAACAGCAATATTTCAGCTGACACCCTTTTACTAAAATCGTCATAACTCTATGTAGGGAACTCCAAACGACTTGGAATTTGAACCATTGGAAACTAGACTTCAAGAGTTTTCCATCCATAGGTCATACATTAAATTCTACGTCAATTTGCCCTTCAAATGCTGTCATTAATCAGCCATAAAATTCTGCCAAAGTACTAAAGCTAAAGAGTCTCCATTTATTTCCTAATTTATTTAACTTTAATACTAAAATTAAGTTTATCTTTCAACATATTCACCATTAGTGCCCAGGCTGATTCTGGCTTTTTGCGCAAGAGCCATAACCATTTTAAGTAGCAGCGAAATATTCTGTGTTTTTAGACTTCTAATGTTTAATGTTTAGACCTCTCCCTCTCCTCCCGTGTTTTGTTGGCAAGCATACTCATTGCCATCTAATTAAACAATGGCCCCTTAAATATTTTTCCTTCCCTTTCCAAAAGAACACTCTCTTTGACCTCTCTAGGTGTTTTATTAACCATTGAGGCAGTAAAAAAACACCTGCATGAAATACAGTGGGAGTGCATTAATGACTGAGTTTACTATAATCTTTCTTCCAGCTGTTGATTGATATAAATTAATATTAAAGACTTATAAGCAAACTCATTTATCTTATTATAACAAGACTTGATATTTTATTTGTCGTTAGTCAGGTTAGTCAATTTATGCATGCCTAAAAATAATTCATATAGAAGTTATTGATAAGATTTTGAGGTATTTCAAGAAAGCACCCATAAAAAAATACTTATGAAAAATAACAATTTTAATGAGAATGTGGTTATATCGATCCAGATTGAGCCAAAAACTTTGTTATAAAATCTATAATTGATTATTGTACATTTATAGGCAAAATATAATCATATAGAAGAGAAAAAATAAAACGTTGTAGCACAATCAAGTACTGAGACCGAGTATCGAGCTATGACGTCAATCAAAAGCGAGTTGATTTGAATAAAGCAACTGTTAACCAATTTAAATATCACAACTAATTCACCAATAAAAAATTTGTGATAATTAAGTGGCATGCCACATAGCTTCTAACCCAGTGTTTCACAAAAGAACAAAGCATATCAAAGTAGATTGTCATTTTATTTGAAAAAGTTACAAGTAAAGAAAATAAAAACTCCATTTGTGAGAAGCAAAAGATCAAATAACAGATATATCACAAACAAATTAGGGCTTACTCCTTTCGATATAAATATAAATAAGTTAGAATTGATCAATTTTTATAATCCAAATTTAAAGGATAACGTTAAAGTATAGAATTGTATAAATAAAATTAATTAGAATTATGTATCTCAGTTATATATCACAGACCCATATTAAAAAGTGTCATTATTTATTACCATTACAGTGTACTTTAGTACATATATAGTTCTCATGTACCGTTGATTAATAGATAAATAATATTAACAAAACTTTCAATAGCTGTCATATTTCCATACTGTTATATATAAATTTCCACGTTCTTGTCATGCTTCTAAATACTTAATTGAATGCTAGAAATTTTATTATTACATTGTCCACATGGCAAAATTCCATTAATTAATTGTTCTCTCTATTTGCTCAACATTTTATTTCTTTAGTAGTATAATCATAGAACATAGAATATGATGTTTAGTACGAATGGACAGTGATATCATCATTATTGCTAAACTCATGGATTTAAATTCTAACAAATATTAAGAGAGGATATTAACACCTTAAAATAATTAGATACTAGATCCGGCCTCTAAGAAAGAGTCTACAATAAAAAAAATAAAAATAAAATCATAGAACATAAATAACAAAAAACTTTCAGTTAGAACTTATGTGATATGCATGATATTTAGCTTAATCATTACATAGTATGTGGTTTTCACTTTATCTATTTGGTTAAAGAACTAAATTTTCCTAGATACCAAATAGCCTTAATTATACCATAAATTATAAATACATCTAGATCACGTACTCAAATAGCTTGCATTTTATTTGGGCTTAGTTAGGCCTACGAAAGAAACCTGCTTACACTGATCCAAAACCGACTAGTTCTTGTCAAGCCCAATCAACCAAACCCTAATTCATTGCAATCACATCTTTTTAATTTTTTATTTTCATGTTGCACAAAATTGTACACATGCATATATGCATCCTGTCTGTCTGGCTTGAGATAAATGATAAATCCATGCAATGCATGTGTTTTGTTTCTAGGTACTTCTAATTCGGTTGCAAATAGACTTTTTGGTTCACAAAGAACACCACATAGTCACATTGCTAGAGGGAGATTTCTTGCGATCAAGATATTGATGGTGCCAGCTGGCATCTCCTAGAGAGAGAAAGAGAGAGACCTTGACAGATGGGAGAACTGGGCTACTGAATGGGCCCCACCGAGTCAACATCAGGCCCACGGTACTATTAACAATTTTAATGGGCTTGACCTAATTTATCGGTCAGGTCAGGTTCCCTTCCTATCAAAATTGCACTTGTTTTCCCAGTTGCCACCCTTTTCAATTTCTTTTTGTTTGAACTTTCCTACTTGCTGGTATACGCAACGATCCATTTTTCTTGTTAGAACAGACAAAATCTAATTGACTTTATTTGTGTGCTGTCTATGATATTAAGAAGAGCTATACAAAAAGTTTCTTGGACCACCCAATGTAAAACAAACTATTGATCTATCTTTATACACAATTGTATTGTACATTTTCTGGTAAGGAGGATAAAACAAATATAATCAAAATACTACCTAAAAGTTCTATATGCAACAAGCTTTCATTGCTTTCTAGTTCTCTCTCAAAGGTACCAAAGAAGAGTGAGATCCCATGGGCTCAAAAATCCTCTGGCCCACCGCAAGTATAGATTTTGGATCAAATTCTGACTTGCGGTGGATGAATCGGGCCCAGTTTTGGCCGAAATGTCGGGCCCACTCTGCCTGTGTTTCGTAATGCGGTAAGTACTGCTTCACCTCAATACCAGAACCATCACAAAATTCAAGTATTTTCTCATTTTGCTGGATCAAGTATTCTAGTGTGCGACTCGGCTCAGTCGAGTCGGGCACAGCAGACCGCAAGAACGCAACCAAGTAGAACACATCCTCGTTGGGTGTAACTGCTGAGGTTCTTTCATCCCATCTGTATTTATCATATAAGTTGAAAAGTTGTTAGTTCTCAGAAGTTCAATTTGCACATCAGCACACAACAGTACATAGTTCGGGTGCCATAGAGTTACAAGAAGTAGATTGACTTGTGATAATTTGTTGTACGAGTCTACAAGAAACAGAGCTGGAAAAATCTACTTAAAAATTGGCATTTGCTGAATACATCATTTTCAGTGATAGCAAAATTGTTGTTCTGACTAAAGCAAATAGTCATCAGGTAAGGAAAAGGAGAAGAAAATTCATTTTGAGAAATACGCACCCTGCTCCAAGTTTTGATTTTTCCCAGAGGTAATCGTGC
Organism: Schoenoplectus tabernaemontani; assembly: GCA_037127355.1. Lineage (NCBI taxonomy): Eukaryota > Viridiplantae > Streptophyta > Magnoliopsida > Poales > Cyperaceae > Schoenoplectus > Schoenoplectus tabernaemontani. The sequence goes on along the minus strand of CM073754.1, from coordinate 12,537,325 downwards.
TAAGTTAATTATTTGAAAAACCATAATTTGAAAATTACAGCAGCTTATGTAGATACTTCTAATATGCTCAGAAGTAAGATGCTACCTCCACATATTTTTAAGCACTTATTTTAATATGGTCTATACAGAGCTAACTGACTGATTTGGTCTTTAATAATCCAATTGGCCAATTGAGGATACAAGTGGAAGACATATATAAGGCTCTCCTAATATGAAATTAAAGATTTTTCTTTTTGTGGACCCGCATTTCATGTGGTGTCGGAAGGGGGCATGAGTGGAATCAGAGCAAACAAAATCTAATAAGTGAAATAGTTAACCAATCAACAGATCATGTAAGTAATATTTTTTTTTTAAAATGCATTATTAAATTTCTGCTCTCTTACCTTGTAATTTAATAAGTAGGAACATGGTTTAGGTCGAAGAATGAAAACATTTGGTCGGTACTAACTTTGAATATTTTGATATTATTCTCGTTTGTTTTTATTTAGTGTGTTTTAACTATGAAACAAATTTCCAAGGCAATAACATATTACTAGGCCGGTTCTAGTGGGCTTGCCTAACTTCCCCATCAAGATATAAAATTTGCTCATTATTTTACTTATACTATACTCATGAAGTAAAACAAAATGACTAGCATTACACTTATTAGATATCGATATGTTATGTATGATTTTTTAGAATTGAAATATATATTTGTTGCTTAGTTCTTACTATGGACAAACACGTTGCACTGGATTTTAAAACCAGGACAGGAATAATAATATATGATTTGTCTTGGAAATCTAATTAAATCAGCATGGCACACAGACTATGCTTTTTTACCCAAAAGATTCTACCAATTAATATTGGCAATTTTATAACGATTATATTTGATTGGACCTAAAATTTTGGGCACAAAAATAGTTACTCTCACTAGAGATAAAAAAAAACAGTTTTTAGCTCTCCAATCTATCTCATTCTCAAACCTGACCTATAATGTTATAATTAAATATTTAATTATTTATTTACTATGGCTGAACTCAGGACAACAGTGTACATATTCAATTCAACGATTTGACCAACCATTTATTATATATAATTATCAAATTAAGTCTAAAAGATATAGAGGAAAAAAAGGGGGTACGAATTATTACTTGTGTCTGTTCATTGGGTAGATGAGAACTGGCCCACTCGTGCGGTTATCAAGGATTTTCTTGAAAACCCCTTGATCAAAATCTTTAATTCTGGATGCTGGTACGAAGAGATTAAGCCATGGATGTGGCACTTCCCAAAGACCTTTTGCACGCAACTTCAACTCTGCCTTATGAACTCGATCTAAAAAGTCAATATATGCTAGGTCTGTTGTAAACATTGTTCCTGGAATAAATTTGAGCTCCTTGAGTAATGCCTCAACCTCCTGAGAAATCATATTTAAAAAAAATACAAAGTTAACTTGCTATTTTATAATTTAAAGAAATATGTTATGGAACATTTTGGAAATTGGTGAAATGTGCCACGTCGGAGAGCATACTATGGGTACCTTTTTTTGGTGATCATTAATGTGTAATAAGGGTAATTTCCACTTATTTTCCGACAAGCCAATTTTATATTGTAAGAGGTTGACAGGGAAAATCATGCTTTGCTAAAGAAAGGTAATACGGTTGGAAAAAGCGATATGCACATGGAATAAGATCTAGTTATCATACGGATCAACCCCCCATGTTCGTCATGTGATCCTATGGTTTTGGGTTTTATATAAAGGGCTAATAATTAGAGAACTCAATCCCTCATCATTAACCAATTAGGTAAAGAGAGAGAGCAAAGGAACTGATTTGACTGAGGAAAAATAAATGTGTATATAGGATAATGCTTTTCTAATTCTTTGTCCCTATACAAGGAAAAGACATTGGTCGAACCTAATTCAATCACCAACTGTCACCAGACAGCGATATGTCTCTTTCACTTTGGCTGTTGCTGAGTAACTTGTTCATATATGCAGCTATTAACTGTTTATCTAAGGTGATTTTCATGTGCAATTTATGACATATTATGACACTAAACATATATATGGTACCAGTACCAGATGCTATATAACTCAACATATATATGAATATATATATTTTTCCTTTAATTCAAAAGAAAAGATAGAGCATATATATGAATTGAATATGTCGAACCTGATCGATTGTTCCGGCAGTGGTATCGTCGTAATTTTTTGTGACCTCTAGGCAGTAGAGAACTTTGCCATAGGATCCGAGTGAGTTTAGCTTAATTGGATTTCTGGGAGAGAAAAAGGATGATCTCCAGTTGTTTATGAGGCTCTCATCGGTTATGACGAACCCCTCCACATAATCAAACTTTTCAGACCCGTGCAACGAGATCAGATGCTCTTGGTCTTGTGTAAAAGCTGTGAAATCAGAGTACAATACTCTGATCCAGCGAACCTAATAATTGATTTATCACACATCAGTTCCATAAATGAAAGAGAGAGATTATGATCGGATGTACAATTAATGTTTACAAGTCCTGTCTTCATATTTTTGTGCCAGTGAAAAACTTAAATTCACAAACTCTTGATGTATCTTCATCTTGATACCTCTAACATGAGTACTAAATAATTAAAAAATGTTATTTCACGATACTGAATCTCTGAGACTACTAATTCTAATGTTTAAGTTAGAGAGTCTCTCTCCAAAATCACCATCGGTGTATACGGAACATGGACCATATATTTGATAATTTGTTGCGTCAGAACTGTATATGGTAGCTATCTATATAAATAAGTTAGCTTTCTGGTAAAAGATGAGGATGACACGTAATACGATCACCATTCATCCATGGACCATTTCTTGCTAGATGGCTGTACTAGCTACAGTTTTGGTACAGTGCCTATGAGATGGACTCACAATAAGTCTAGACCCATAGGCCATAACTAAATATCCTTCACATGTTACTTTGCACGAGTCGTGCATTCCCAAGCAACAGTGAGGTTCATTTTTGTGGACAGACAAAGAGACGGACAGAGGGAGGAGAGAGAGATCGTGAAAGATGGATCATACCCGTTTTGGGGCATGCTCTAGTGCAATTCTAGCCCTTGTTATGATACCAAATTGCCCCAAACCGCCAAGCACACCATAAAAGAGGTCCTGGCTTTCCTTCTCTGAGCAAGTCACCACCTCCCCTGTACCTTCACAAACAAACATCACGACTTTATTATTGGAAATTAATATATATATATAACACTTGACTTATATTAGTCAGAAAAGAAAAGGAACATGGTAATCATATATACCGACCTGTGACAACATCAAGCTCATATACATTGCTGATCTGAGGGCCATGATGGAACGCTTGGCCACTGATCCCGGCATTGGAAAGTGTACCGCCAACTGACAGATACAAGTAATCAGTCCATGACTTGGGCGCCAGATCGCCATTTTCCAATGTCCAATTTAACACATCTATCCACAATTCACCACCCCACACGTCGACATAATGCCCGCCCAAAGTTGGTGAGTACACTGGGACTGACCTCAAGGCCCCGTTGGCAGCCGGGCTGTGACTCATGTCAATTACGACACCGCCTGGTGCAGAAGCTTGGCCATTGATGGAGTGACCATGCCCCCTGGCGGAGATAGGAAAACCTTGAGCCGAGTTATATGCCGAACGTATCAGGTTGACAACATCGCTGGCAGAACTCGGCTGCATGACAGCCATTGGCTCGACTCGTGATAGGCCTCCGAAATCAACGGAGGCCCTAGCTATATCGGAGGAGTCCAAACTAAACTGGGCCCCTCCATCTTTGCTGAGCTGGAGTAGCTCAGTATGTTCCACAGTCAGGCCAACGGTGGATATCAATCTATATATCACAAAGAGTAATACCACTATTTTCTGAGCCATGTTTTTTGAACTCGTACTATTCTTCCGTTACAAACAAAGAGACTGAAGGTTGGGTATTTATAGATGTGAGGATATATAGATTGATTATTTTGGATAAGTCAAGAAAGGGATGCTAAGAGGAAGAGGATGGAAAATGTGATATGAGGTGAGATATGAGAAGAGAGGGAAACAAAGGGGATTTAAATAGGAGGGTTCAGGTGGGTAACTGGTAAGGGGGAACAGAATTTTTTACTTGCTTATCCCTGTTTCTTCAAAATTCAAATATTCATCTTGGTTACGTAAAAGAATCTTTGTAGTATTACTGAAAATATGCTCAGGATTTCTTTTAATAAAAAAAAAAAGTAATGTGTCTGGATTTCATATTCCTTGAGGCTACAATGCTGCCACCGTGTTGTGGTGGGTCAGCATGCATGGCTGCTGTGATTAAAAAGGTGATAGCATGCTATATTACATACAACTGTAGCCACACAAAATAAGGAATTATTTGTAAATTTATGTTCCATTCGATCAAACATATTTTAACATTTTAAAAAGATCAGTAAAGTTTGGTTGATATTCATCGAAACAGGGGTTTTAAATATCCGTTTGCTTTACGCTCTCAACTTCTCTACTGCCTTTCCATTCCTTACAATAATATTAATGATTAATTTCAAAAACAAATTGCTAACTATATATATATATATAAAGAGAGAGTGAGTTATACAACGGTTAGTCGCGAAGTACAAAATATTTTTATACTTCACATCATATTTCTCATTTCCGAATTCAAAACACTAATCTGACCGTTCAAAGTGTTCTCCAAATTAAAATATATTTGGAGATCAAATTGTATATTTTTTAGAAATTTTTTTCTATTTTTTTAGGGGATGAAAATGCATTAAGTTTATGATTTTTAATAAGAATGATTTTCTAATCATAAAAAAATAGAAAAAAATTTCTACAAAATATAAAATTTGGTCTTTAAATACATTAATATAGAGAACACTTTGAACGGTCGGATTGATATTTTAAATTTAAAAATGGGAGATATGACGTGAAGTACAAAATCATTTTGTACTTCGTGACTAACCATAGTGTATATATATATATATAGAGAGAGAGAGAGAGACTATTGTGAAAAAAATTACATTTCAGCCGATATGTAAACGTATCAAAAAAATATATTTTAAAATCTAAAAAATTTTAAATTATGGCTATTTTTTCAAAAATAACCATAATTTTATAAAATATTTATTATTATTATTATAGCTATTTTTTTCAAAAATTCAAAAGAGTATCTTAAAAAACTCAAAATATTTCAAATTTTTATATTCCACAAAGTTTTCATATGAAGAATTTAATGAAAATCATAAATTAAAATTTTTGAGATTTTAAAATATATTTTTTGAAGCGTTTACATATCGATTGAAATGCAAATATTTTCATAATAGTCTCTCTCTCTCTCTATATATATATATATAGAGAGAGAGAGAGAGTTATGCTACGGTTAGTCGCAAAGTACAAATTTTTTTTATACTTTGTGTCGTATTTTCCATTTTTGAATTCAAAACACCGATCCAATTATTAAAAATGTTCTCCATATTGAAATATGTTTGGAGACCAAATTTTATATTTTTTTAGAAATTTTTTTTCTATTTTTTTGAGGGGATGAAAATGTATTGAGTTTATAATTTTTAATAAGAACGACTTTCTAATTCTCAAAAAATAGAAAAAAAATTAAAAATATAAAATTTGGTCTCCAAACATATTTCAATATAAAGAACACTTTTAACGGTCGGATAAGGTGTTTTGAATTTAGAAATGGGAGATATGACACGAAGTACAAAAATATTTTGTATTTCACGACTAATCATAGTATAACTCTCTCTCTCTCTCTATATATATATATAAGTGCATCCATCCAAAATTCAAATAATTTTAAGTTTTAATTAATGGGATATCAAATTTCTCGATGAACTAATTAAATAACATTTATTTTAACCAGGGGCAAAGCCACAGATTTTTTTTATTTTAGTAAATAAAATAAATAAATATAGAAAATTGGTCATCTCTCTCCTCACTTTTACATAAATAGCCAGATCCGAGTTTGAAACTCGGGTCCGGGTTTTTTTTATATACACAGAAATGAAAAAAAATTACCCAGACCCGAGTTTGAAACTCGGGTCCGGTAAATTTTTTTTTTTAACGTTTGTGTGTTATATTAAAAATAAAACACAACGTTTGTTGTAATATTTTAGATGGACCCGAGTTTGAAACTCGGGTCCGGGTGAATTTTTTTTTTTCGTTTCTGTGTAAAAAAAAAAAACGGACCCGAGTTTCAAACTCGAGTCTGGCTATTTATGCAAAAGTGAGGAGAGATGGCCAGATTGCTATATTTATTTATTTTATTTACTAAAAAAAAAAAAAAACTGGCAAAGCCACATGGAGCCGGGGCGCCGCCCTCTGACTGAAATTTTTTTAAACTTATATATATTTTCAAAAAAATAAAAAAATAAAAATATGTTTCAAAAAGTTTCAAATTTCTGCTCCAATTTTTATTTTTATTTTTGTCCTCTCCTCTCAAGACGCGAAGTCTGACTCCGACCTTTTTTTTTAACTTTATTTCTTTTTAGAAACAAACTTTAAAGTCTTATAGACTATATTTGATTGGAGAATAAATGAGGAAAAAAACTCTTCTTCCCCATATAAGAAGTTAAACATAAATAATTAAGGTTTCATAATTTAACGAGTGATCTAAAAGAGATTCCTTAAGTTATTTTCCCTTCTTACTCCATATATCCTTCATGGACCTAATGATTATTATCAACAACAACAACAACAATAATAATAATAATAATAATAATAAACACTATAATTATTCTATTATTGTTATATTACTAGTAGTATTATCATTATAATGAGTTTATTATGTTTCAAGAAGCACAATGGTTAGTGTGCTTCGGCTTTAAACTTTAATTTTAAACTAAATATGAATGATCAAAACAATTTAATCTAGTTTTCATATAAAAAGTATATTAGCAAATCAAATTTCATATTTTTTAGAATTTATTTACTATTTTTTGGATGGGGAGAAAATGATTTGATTTAAGAATTCTTGTTCGTCCAAAACAATGATTTTCTTCCCATCGAAAAAATAAAAAAGTCTAAAAAATATATAATTTATTTTTAATATATTTTCATATAAAGATTAGATTGAACGATTCTGATCATTTTTATCTAGTTTGAAATTAAAAATTAGATTTGAAACACATAAGTCATTATACTTCGTGAAGCAGAATAACCTCAATTTTATTATCATTAGAAACACTATTATCTTTTATCAATATTATGACGTTGCTAGTACTATTTATAAGTTATAGGACTATAATTCGGATTTCATCCTGATAATATAGTTCTCAAATAAATTACTAATAATATAAATTTTTTAAATATATTTAATAAAATTTCACACTAAAAAAATTTAGACACGATATTTTAAAATGCTAAGCAATAATGATATTTACAATAATAATTATAATGATAATTATTATAACAATAAATAATATAAATAAACACATAATAATCTATAAATGATCATATAAAAAGTTAGATCATTTTAAAAGTTAAGTTTCACCTTAAGCATATTACACACATTATTTTAAATGAGAATAGAAAAGCTATTTTATATGAACCCTTGGATTCAAAAAGATGAAAAGATTTAAATAAAATCAATGATGGAGAAAAGTAATGATGTGACATGCTTACAAAGCTTAAAAACTTAATCATCTTTATGTATTAAGAATTATTATTATATTGGTAATATTCTAATTATAATTATTAGTATCGAAGAGGATTTTAATGCTATCTTTTTTATGTGTCATAAGATGTCATCAACTTACTTTATTTTTTAATTTATATTTTAAAATTTAACACTTAAATTTCTAATCAAAACAGTTACTTCTTCTTAACTTATATTTAACATCAGCCCCTTTAACTTTATTCTCCCATTAGACGTAGGCGTATGAGATATGTAAATGTGTATATTAAATTAAAAAGTCAGCTCTGTGAAATGGATAGGCATACAGAAAAATAGAGGACCGTAAGCTAGTATTTTCTTCATCATGATGGGATCTTCCGTGGCGGGTAGATTTTGACATACAATATAATGTGGAGAATTATATTCTGAAATTCTGAGTTAATATGTGTTGCTTTTATTCTTATACACAGCGGAGTGTCGAGAAGTCAAATAAATATGAGCATAACGTTAAAAAGATGCACATTAATTCCTTTTCTTGTTAATTATCAGCCAACTAACCCCTTCAAGGGAGTTCTCTTTTGAACAAGAAAAAGTTCTCGCCAGCTTGAGAACTGCCGGAGGAGGGTGAATTTTTTTTTACACTGTGCTCCAAAAAAAAGGAGAGAAAGAAAATAAAGAAAAAATGAATGATAAAGAGGAGATTAATTTTATACTTCAATTTTATAAAATATTTTTTTTATGAAATTTATATAGAGTTTTCTTACTTTTTCCTTCCTTCCCTCTCTCCCCTTCAAAATTTATGGTTGTGAAATAAATAAATTTAATTAGACAAATAAAATCTTATCTGACTACACCCACTCTCTCCTTTTTCTTCCCTTCCCTGTACGCTCTTTTGGAGCACGGTGTTAGGCTATAGTTAGTTATTTGTTCGATTGTTGCAAATATGAAAGTAAAATTTCCGTGTTGTTTGTAAATTGTTGGCGTGGCGGGACGTAAGCACTTGTCTCTTTTTTCTCATAACTAGTAGGAACTCATCGGTTGTACGGACTTTTTAATTTTAAAATTTAAACCTAATTTTATTTTTTTTAATTTATTATTTAGTAAAATATGATATACAAAATATAACATTTTTCTTTCTGAATATAGTTGTACAATGAGTAGTTTTTTTACCATAAAACTTATTATTTAATTTATTTGATATATATTTTTTTTACAAAATAATTATATTGAATATTAATTTTATTATAAATAAATTATGAAGGCTTTTAAATTTTTAAATAAAATTAATCTATTATTTAATTAAAAATTATGTACAAAATATAATATTTTTTCTTTCTGAGTAAGATTATATATAGCATTATTTTTTTATAATAAAACTTAATAATAATTATTTAATTTATTTGATATATGATTTTTAGACCTCATATAAATGCATGTTTAAGTTTGCAAACAAAATGGAGAGAAAAATAGATTTGACTGAAATCTAGATCGTCGCTTTTATAAAATCAATAAATCTAAATCATAAATTAAAATATGAATATTTTGATCGTTACACATTATCTGACAACATTAATGGACAAATCAATTCATGTGGTCTTTATAATATAGTAAACTAAATTTGATGAAAATTGATAATCTATAAGATTATGATATAAAGAATTTTTTGAGATATTTAAATTAAAATTTCAAGCACAAAATTTTAAAATTTGAGCATTAAACAACCGAAATGCTTATGAAATCACCGTAGGCAGTCGCTATATATATATATAGTAAAGCTAGTGTGCTCCTAGGAGCATGGAACCCCTCTGTGATCCTAGCTCAAAAAATATATCAAATGATTTCTAAATTTTAATTTATCACTCTCATTAAATTCTTCATATTGAATTTTGTGAGGAACAAAAATTTGAGGTGTTCGAGTTTTTTAAGTCTCTCTTTTTAATTTTTAAATATTAACTCTAAAAATAATAATAAAATATTCAATATTTATATATTATTTTTAAAAATTAAAAAGAGAGACTTAAAAAACTTGAAACGGCTCAAATTTTGTACCCCATAATATTTTAATATGAAGAATTCAATGAGAGTGATAAATCAAAATTTGAAGATAATTTGATAATTTTTTTAGCTAAGATAACGGAGGGGCTCCATGCTCCTAGGAGCACAAGTTCAATTTAATATATATATATATAAACTTATTGAATCTTGACGAAAAAATAATAAATTATTATTGAAATTAAAAATTAAGGATAGTGACATCGGCCTAAACTTGCCCGTTGGTTAAGGGATTTATATCAAGATTATTTGCTCCCATCGAATACACTATACCTAATAATCTACTTACTTTAATAAAATTGCTATAATAAAATCATAATTATATATTAAGATCGATTCTCACGCTATTGGATCGGACTGACTTGTTCGAATTATTTGAGTGAGTCTAAATCAGTTACTTATTTTATGTCTGTTAAAATTTGAACATAAAAATCTTTCTATAATCTATCACTTGAGAAAGTAGTTGGACTTAGTCGGGAACATGAGGTAATATATCATAATCCCTCTGTGGTCTCACTGATTTTTCTATTCTGATACTTTAATTTAATTGAAGTCATGAAATTTTAAAATATTCTTTCCATAATTCTTTTTCTATACTCTAAATTTTGAAATATCTTATAATATTTTTGTCATCTTTCATGATAACATTTCGACTGTGCTCTGGATTAATTGAATTATCTGGCATCCATAATCTTTTCTATTTCTTAATTTCTTCACAGAATAACATATATTTTTGGCCCTTAACACTCAAGGTATTTTTTTCATTTAAATCTTTGTACTCGTACGGTATCAGTTCTGTCTCCTACATCGCTTATAAAGAATGTTTGATCCACAAAGCTCATCCTCGTATTATGGTTAATGCTAAGAAAAAATATATTAATTATCGATAATCTAAATAGAAAAGGTTCACAATTAGTAAATATATGTATAATGTGTAGAAATGCAAAAAATTAATGGTACACCATTTATTCAATGATCATATATTTTTTTCAAACTTTATAGTTTGCAGTCCAATGTAAGTTCAAGCTTTTAAATTAATTCATAATATAACTTTTTTCTTTTCAAAAAAAATTTTCCGATCTGTTCAGATTCAAATCTAATCCGAACCGATTTTTTCAAAAAATCAAATTGATCTGCATCCGACCCGATCCAACCCAGTCAAGATGATCCGAAATCTAAGACGACCCAACTTGACCCGAACCTGCACGATCTGAAATGATCCAAGATCAGACGAAACCCGACCCGACCCAAACCTAAACAAATTGAAATCTGAGACGACCTGAAATCTGACTCGATCCAATCCTGAATGACATAAAACCCGAGAGGATCCGAGATCAAACGACCCGATTCGATTTTGAAAGATTTAAATATGATTGAACTATAATTAGAAGCAATGTTTTAAAATACGAATTTCAATATACGTTTGGATGGTCATCGCATACCGCTTATGCGGATTTTCATGCGGAGTCTTATATGCGAATTTTATATCTATAATATAATAAATAGGAATATAGAATATTAGAAAAGAAGAAGATGGTCTAGTTATTTCAACGTTTATATAATAGCACATTTGTGCAAGTTCGAATCTCAACAATATATATATTATTTTTATAAAATTTTAAGATATTTTTTTATTTTTTTATGATATATACCGTATATTAGATGAGTTTTTTAGGTTTTAAATAATATATACCGTATACTGGGACGCACAAATCGCATATTGGGCCGCAAAGACCGTATACTGGACCTCACATACCACATATTGGGCCGCACAAACCGCATATTGGACCGCACATACCACATACTAGACCAAAATCGTATATTAACATCGCATATTATTCTGAGTAAGGTCCGACCATCGCGTATGCGTCCACATGAACCGTATTTTAAAACAATGATTAGAAGTGACATATCTTATCTTAGTCATTTCACAATATTTGTTGCGCTGCGTTAACTTACAATATGGTATCCAATATACTTGATTACTTTAAAATTCTACTGTACAAATAACACAAACTTATTTTTATAAATTTAACTTGTGCTTATATCATTATATATCTGATTAATAAATACACAAATTAAAAATATAATAATTATATAAATTAAAAATATATAATAATATATAGTGTGACGATCAAAAATTTGACCCTGACTAGAAATTAAACGTGATAAAAAAAAAACCGTCTTGATACGAGACTACTCGATATCAGACAACCTAAATCCGACCATTATTGATAAAAAAATCTGAGATAACATGAGTTCATAAGAACCCAAAATCTAATATCCCAAATAATACAGACCTAAAAAGAAAGCTGATAATGTTCGGGCGGTCCGTGATCTATAATTCTTTTAATCAAACTTATCCGAAACAATCCAACCTGTTCATTTGCGCAGCGAATCAGCACTATTATTAAGAGCGTGCAACTGCAACTGCAAACGTAAGTGATATATTCGGGTAGATACACGCGTTGAGATGAGTTGGGAAGCAAAAAAAAAAAAAAAAAAGAATAAATCGACGTCACATGAACTTTTTTGTTATTAATTTGGCAAATCAAAATAAAGATATTGTCCGCAGATTCGGACGTAGCGACCCATGTTTAGTTGCCCATTTTATTTATCATTACCACGTTTCTTTGTTGTCAACGCGTTGGTGGATTTTGTGTGGCGAGTCAGAATGAATGTCCCTCTGCCGGTATTTGTTCTTTGTAGTAAACTAGGAACTAGAAAGCAGGGGCGGATATATTAAGGAACAAGTTTATACTAGTGTCCGAGATAAATTTCAAAATTCAGAAAAAATATAGGTAATTTTTTTTTGAAAACTTATAAAATAGTATTCATTTCTATAGTTGTCCTTAGGCTTCATTATTGTTGGGTTAAAAAATTGAATGATATAAACTTCTCCTTAGATCATTATATCCATTGTGCTCAATCTGAGTTTTTTTTTTTAATCCGTCCCTGCTAGAAAGAGTTGGTACCAAAGGCTTTGGTACATGGCAAAATCATGGGTCTGGTACAGAAAAAAGACGAGGTGATAGCTGAATTGGGATCTCAAAAGTTAAAACGATGGAAAATTTTCAAATGAATCATGTGGACAATTGAGCTCATCGCAGATCAATATTCCAATATTCGTGAGAATTAATCTTTGATTGGACAATCTTTATATTTCCGATAAAAAAGAATTAATTTTTGATTCAGGAGTAAAGAGAAAACATTATTAGTTTTTTAAGACGAAAACATTATTACTAACATTCTCTTAAATTAATTGTTTTCACGTTGGAATAAACATGTTCTTGTTTGTTTAGGTAAATAGAGGAATAAGAAAAAAATAATATTTATATTATTATAATATAATGTATAAATAACACCAATCATATCGATAATAAAATTAAAATTATTTTTGAATGACAACAGTAATAAGAATGTTATTACTATTATATCATTAATATTCATAATCATGATGAAAGTTGATAACAATGATTAAATATTTTATAATTATAATTACCAGTAATATAAATGATTATAACTAAAATAATACAATAAAATAATAATGATCAAAGATTTATAATTAAAATAATTTTATTTAAAGCATAATGATGAAATAATTAAAATATTAGTTATAACCATAATCATAATAAAAATAATGATAATGATAATAATAAATCAGTATAAATTATGGGTCCAATAACTTCATAATGTGATGAATAACTTATATCACCTCCCTAGACTCCTTAAGTTATGGAGCCATAATTTATTTCTATTACTCTTTAAATTATGCATATTGGGGTCCGAGGAATAAGAGCATTTATGCCTTAACCAGGCATGGCTAATTATTTTGTTAAATGATGTTCTTTTTTCTCTTTTTCATTTTTTACGATATCAATATATAGACTGTCTAGGAACATAAGAATGAAAATCGACAAACTTAGCTCTTATGATTCACGTAATTTTACGGATTAATGAAATTGAGAGGCAAAGACCTCCATCTTTTTGATTAATAAATATTGGCAATGAAAATAGTGCATTTTTTTTTTTGTTTGACAAGTGCATGTATTAGTGAAAGTGCTTTTATTATCAGTGAGCTTAATATAATAATAACACATTAATTTTCTTCACTCTTAAGGAAAATCCGGTGATAGTTTTTCCCTTGAAATTCGGTACTAAATCCGAGAACACTCATTGCGCAGATTTTTTTTTTGGTAAATAAAATAAAAAATAAGAAAATGGTAAGATTTCAGTGAAAATGTGTATTCGTAGTCAGACTCAAGTTTCAAATTCAGTTTCAGTTAGCTTTGACCGAATTTGAAATTTGGTCCCAGGTTAAAATTTTGATTAATTTTTTTGGAACTTTTCCAAATATATATTATATAGGATCCAAGCATATTGTTATATATTTAGTAATCAATTAAAAAATTGATGGTTTTTTCTTAATAATTTTTCATATTACTATATATAGATTGTATAATATTTAATTAGTGTATTTATATTTTTTTCTTGTAGCAAAGCAATGGTCAAGTCATTCAAGCAAGGATGAAGCGAATTACCATTAATAAATTAAGCTAGGGAGATAGCTAATAAAAAATAATTTATTAATATAATTTTTAAATTTAAACATATAGTTGAAGAATATATAAATATAAGTATTTTTTCGATCAAATATAAATAAGTATTTGATAGATAATAAAATTATACCAATAATTATCTTTCTTTTTTTTGAAATATACTACAATGATGATTAAAAAAAAAATCAATTAGGGGTGGCCACTGTTCCTACTTCTTTATATTCATTTTAATCCATAGTAACAAGATTTTCAAATATTTTGCCCATCTTTCTATCTTATTTTTGGTTTTGTTGAATTTTTCAAATAATATGATAATTTTTTATATTATTCATGAAAATTACATATTTTATTTTGTTCTTAAAACATTAATATATTTATTATATTATTTATGTAATAAAAAAATTAAAATATATTTATATCATATTGAAATAATAAATTAAGTACCGAATAAAATACTAGTATTTACGGCCTATATTCATTTATAATAATTTTCATCCCGCAATTAGGTATATGTGGCATGGACCATATTGAAGTGTTTGAAAAAAATTAAAAATTTTAATCAAAACTTTAAAATTTTATAAAAAAGAAAAGAAATTGGAACAGAGTTTCAAATTGGATCCCAACTATTTGAGACTAAATTTAAAACTCATGTCTGACTATAAATATAGATGCACTAAAATCATACCACTTCCCTATTTTTTTTTATTTTATTTACCAAAATAAATCTGCTCATTGCGTATAAAGCAGTTGCAGTTCGTCCATACATCACAAAAAAAAATCATTTCTCAAATTTGAATACGTAATGGATCGGAGGATTGAGATAAGACAGGCTCTGCCACCGAACTAGATTTATTCCCCGCTATACAGATCATACTGCCACATATCAGCAGCTGATTTTATTGCGAATCAGTTAGAATTGTCTCTCAAGTCTCAATATATCATCGTCTAAATTGTTCAAGGCCGGAGACGTTTGTTTAACAAACATATATACACCAACGGTCCAAAACTTTTTTATCAGTTTGTGGATTCCAATTTTTTATAAATAAAATCGATATATTTTTCTTAAAATTTGTAAGTTTGAAAACGAGATGTTTCTGTTCAGCAATTCTAATTAAATCTATATGTTTAATTAAAGCAAATAATTTTGAAATTCGACTTAAAATTTAAATGACTTGCACTTTAATTTATCTTTAAAAAAATACAAGCACCAAACAAAAAAATTAAGCACATCATTCAAGGACTTAAAAAAATATTTTGGCAAATTGAACTAATTTGTTTAGTTCTAGACATTTTTATTTTATACTATCAAGTTTAGGACTACTAGTACCTCCGGGACTTTACAAAGAGGATAAACCATTAAAGAGTAAGATTTTAAAAATAATAAAATTTTGTAATCTTTAAAAAATATTATTTTGCAAACGTTGGAGTCAATTAAATATATTTTAGAACGCAAAAAAATAGAAAATAAATTGTACAAGAATATCTTTAAGTATAGGAAAAAAATTGAAAAAAAAAATTGTACAAGAATATCTTGAATTATATAGCCTTTATAATCCTTCAGAAATATCTCTAGACACATAAAATGCATCCTTTTGAACATTTTTAATGCAACTATACTTTCATTTTAAGTTGAAAAATAAAAAATATTACTATTTTAAAACATAAACGATAGCCGACATATAGATAACTAAAAAAAGAACTCGTAGCACAACACCCACCAAACAAAAAGAAAAAATGAAACCAAGAAAAAGGAAGTGAAGTTCATGGTTGTTTCCTATAAAGAGGCAGTTTGGTCATCCTCAACTTTAGAGACAGTATCAAGCAACGTGAATACGTGATGATATTGATTTGCCTCTAGTCATCAAGATATGATAGTAGTACTTTCACGGCAGGAAAACATTATAAATGATCAACTGTAAAGGTCAGCAATTACGTCCCTTGAAAAAGTAGAAATGTGAAAACCTATTCCCTGTGAAAATTGTATTTTCAACGATACCTCTGCAATATTTGAAAATTCTGCTTGTGCGGCAACAATTAATTTGAAATGTTCAATTACGGTAGAGACAAAAGGGGTTGGGTCCGTCCCTCCCCTATCTCATAAAAGTTACATATCGAAATTAAAATTTATTATATATTTTATTTCGTAATATATATTCTCCTCTTCTTTAATTTATTAATTTTAATGATCTAATAATTAAATTCGCAACTCAACCTTTCTATACTAAAATCTTGAAAATCTTGATTCCACTCTGTGGTCAACTCTCTTCAAACTTTTATGACGATGCAAGTTCTTACCTAAAAGTTCCATAATAAGTAGCTATATTTCATGCATTATCTTAATTATATCATTTTATAAGTAATTTATTTATTTTTATTAAAAGGTGCGAATGACATTAAAAAAAATAGTAGACTAAAATAAAGTATTGAATACGCGGAGGGATCAAATGCTCATAATCCTGGATGTCATCAGTGCTAATAAAATTAAAAATTAAATAATTGTTATTTAGATTATTAAATAATAAAATTAATTGATGAAATATTTATATATATAAATATGTATACACATTTTTTTATTATTTCAATATTACTTATATATATAAATATATATATATATATAGTGAGGCTATGAGTGCTAAACTCACGGAGACTCCGTATTTCGAGCTTAACTCAATCTTCATTTGAAATTATTTTCAAATTTTAAACATGTTCTTCATATTTATATGAAATATCTTATGGATGATCAAATTTTTTATTTTTTTATTTTTTTGCTATTTGTTAGATGGGTACAAAATCGCTAGTTTTGGATGGTGCGAAAATAATAATAATATTCAAACTTCAACATCATTTTAAAAAATTAAAAAACTTAAAAAGCTCAAAACACTCCATTTTTGCATCCAAAGATATTTTCATATAAAGAATTTAATGAGCATGATAAATTAAAATTTAGAGATGATTTAATATACTTTTTGAGTTAACCTTTTGAAAGCTTCTATGAGTTTAAGCTCACGGTATCTTTACTATATATATATATATATCAACTGTTAATAAAATCAACGGGTCAAAAATTTACAAACAATCTTCTTTGTTTGATGGTTATTCAAATGAAGTAAAAAAATTTTATAATTTTTCATATATATACAATTAAGATATGCATAATACATTTGATAATACAAATTAATAAATACACACAACAGGTATTGATAACCATAGACATTGGATCCCTCATCATTGAATATATAGCGGGAATATATTGAAAATTGATTATTTTCATGATTTTGAAATATGGGAATTAACATGAATAGTATCATGAAAAATGACAAGTTTGATGTAAGTTTTACCATCATATGATGGCCTGTATTCAACATGATGAAAATATCGACGAATCAATATATATACGCAAAAACATGTGTATATATATATATATATAGATATATATATATATATATATATATATATATATATATTGTTTTTTTAACATAATTCAAAATTATATTTTCAAAATTATTAAAACAACCTTTGTCAATAAATCTATATAGAGTTGGGCAATAGTGTTATACATAGCATGGATCGTCTTATGTTATGGATTGATCCAATAGTACAAAATAATTTTCATATGAATATCTAGATGTAGACCAAATTTTATATTTTTTAGAAATTTTTATTATATTTAAGATAGTTAGAAAATCACTTCATTTAGTTATTATGAGTCATTAAAAAAATGATTTTCTAACTATCTTAAAAAATAGTAAAAAAATTAAAAAATATAAAATTTGATCTACTTGTAGATATTTATATGAAAATCATTCCGTACGGTTAGATCGATCATTTGCACTTTGATAACGAAGAATCGATTTATAGCAAAGATGTGATTTGTGTTATGCATAACACTATAACCCAACTTTCTCACTCTCTTCTCTCTCTATATATATATATATATATATATATATATTATCTCTATTTCTATCTCTACTCCTTATTAAGTATGTAAGTGTTCTGATCTTACAACGGTCCAGATTTTTTATTAAATCTCTAGAGCTAATATTAGTCATTAGATTGATTTATTCATCAAATAATGTTACTATCTCTATGGTCATTTGTGTTGAAATTATAATTTTCTCTCAATTTTGATTGTTACACAAAATTCTATATAATTTAGGAGTATAATTGTTCTACTTTGTTTTCTTTTATTTTTCTTAAATTTCCATCAATTATGAATTTTAACTTTCCTTAAATTCTGAATGTCAACTTTTCTCTCAATTATGTATTTATTTTATATTAATTATGTATTCATAATTAAAATTTATATTAATTATTAAATTATCTTAATTATTTTCTTTTCACATAAAGATATATATTTTTATATTTTTAAAATACATCACCGTAACAATGCATTGACAAAATACTATATATATATAGAGAGAGAGAGAATAAAGATACCATGAGCTTAACATCACAGAGACATTCCGTGAACTTAACTCATAAAGTATATTAAATCATTTCCAAATTTTAATTTATCATTATCGTTAAATTATTTATATGAAAATCTTGTAGGATGCAAAAATTTAGAGTGTTTTGAGTTTTTAAGTCATGATTTTTAATTTTTGAAAATCATGTCTAAAAATAATAATAAAATATTTAATGTTTGAACATTATTTTTAAAAATTAAAAATGGTAATTAAAAAACTCAAAACACTATAAATTTTTGCATCCCATAAGATTTTCATATAAAGAATTTAATGAGAATGATAAATTAAAATTTAAAGATAATTTAATGTACTTTTTGAGTTAAGTTCATGAAAAACCTCCGTGGACTTAACCTTTACCCATATATATATGTATATATATCAAACAACCTTATGTAAAATAATAGAATACCATCCCAACCTTTTCCCATGCATTAAAAATTTTAGAAAACTCTTCACTCATTTTAACTTATCTAGATTAGTAAAATTATAAAATAAGTGAGTGGAGGATCAGAGATGAAAAAGGGAAGGAAATGTTATTTCATTTTGTTAGTGTCCATATCTTTTTTTTAAATAAAAATAAAAGCACTGGGAAATAGTATGATTGGTTGGTACTTTTGCACTTGTAGTCTAGACAAAGTTTCAAACTCATCTCAGATACCTAGATCGAGTTTGAAACTCGGTCCCAAACATTTTTTTTTTTAGTTTTAGTTATGTGTTTATTTAGATTGAAATATTTTATTTAGTTAAAATTATATTAAATATTATTTAATTATACTTTAAATTTATTAATTATAGTTTAGTTCAAATTAGGTTTATTGTACTATTAATTTAAAATTATATAGTTCTAATTATCTATGATTAGTTGTAATTAGTCATAATTAGTTTAATTATAGTATTTTTCTATTTGAGTCATATGTAGTTTTAGTTAGTTTAATTTATAATAATTGAGTTCAATTGTAG
The DNA here is from genome assembly GCA_037127355.1 of Schoenoplectus tabernaemontani. Classification (NCBI taxonomy): domain Eukaryota; kingdom Viridiplantae; phylum Streptophyta; class Magnoliopsida; order Poales; family Cyperaceae; genus Schoenoplectus; species Schoenoplectus tabernaemontani. The sequence goes on along the minus strand of CM073754.1, from coordinate 12,517,673 downwards.
TTGTAATTTAGGTGTAATTATTTTTAGATATTTTATAATTAAATAATATAATTTATAAATTGGATATATTAGATTAATTTGAGAATAATTATGTTTAATTTTAGCATACTTTAGAATTGTGTTTAATTTTAGTTATGTGTTTATTTGAGAACAATTGTGCTTATTTTTTTCTGAAATAGTTTTTCTAATTTGAGAAGTACTTAAGATTGAGTTTGAAACTCGATCCAGACACTTTGAGACCGAATTCAAAACTCGATTCAAACTACTTCAGATAATTTTCCAAGATACTCATATCATTTCCCTCGTTTCTTTTTTTCATATCCGCATACTCCGTCATCAATGTTAATCATATGGTAGGAAGTAGAAACGAACTGTCCCGATTAAAATTGGTACTGTACAAATTAAAATATCAATACTAAAACAAAAGTTAAATTGAGTATTTATTTTGGAAATGAGTTAATAAATTTTGATCCTCATCTCATGTTAATATAAAACAAAGCTCCATTAACGCAGAAAATTGATTCCTGGTTCTTCAAGGATACAATTTTTTTATTGGGCACTTATTATATATAAAGGGAAAAAAAGAAAGCCCAATTTATTTGGGATTAAAGATTTTGTTGTTGTTGTTGTATTTTATTTTGCATGTTGTATATTTTTATGTAATTAACGGATATAAATAATTCATTAATTTTCTGTTACTGCTGAAAAAAATACACACTAGCCAGCTATCCATCAAAGAAAGAAAAAAGAAATTAAATACATCTGTTTTATCCAGGATCCAGCATCTAGTACAATTCCCTACTATTCCCTTTTTGGGCCCCACTTTTCTTTTGGTGAGAAACTCGTGCTTCTCTAAAAGAAAAGAAAGAGAAGAAAATCTCAACAGATCTTAGAAAAAAAACTATGGGTAAACTAAGTTTGTTGAAGATCTTGTACCCACTTTAGAAAACAGCAATTAGATTCTGCACAGGATTTGTTAACAAAAATAATGCAGATCTCTGAGGTCACGAGATATATCGTTCCCCTACAAGCTAGAAAAAAATAAGAGTAGGGGAAAAGTCATGTGATATCTCTTTATCTTATCAAGAAATACAAAAAAAAAAAATATTTGAGGCTGCTAATCATGGAATACCATATTTGTTGAGTTTGAAAAAAAAAAGTGTCTAAATAATGTGAAATTTCTGAATGCATATTTATTAATGCAATTGTGAACATATTAGACCTAAATGTATGCGTCTTAGCAAGTCCAAATTCATTTATCATATTCGATGTTGCTTCATCTAACATTAGGAACTTTTATTGCTCTGAACGCATATATTGAAGTTAAAATACTTGAACGAGTACATTAAAAGACTAAATATTATTTGATCAAAATTTTAAGAATTCAAATATATATGTCAATTCTTTTATATGAAATTTGAGAGTCAGGTCATTCAATTTTAAATATTCATAAAATTCTTTATTCGAATATTGATCCCCCGACTTTTGAGATGAAAAACACTATTTTTGTCATTAAAGCATATTAGATATCTGTTCTCATTATATTACTTTTTTAGAAGTTCCGTATGTTAAAAGGAAAAAAATGGGCATTATATAGCTTGTCTCCATAATTTTTTTATTTCTAGAAAAGCTAAAATATTTTTGTGAATTCCATAATGATGGGTTTTTTCGATGTAGTAGAAATGTCAAAGATAAAATATCGTATCCTTTATGCAAATTCAAGAGATCAAAATTCTTTCTCGGTCTTTTTCTTTTTCATAATTTTTGGTGTGTCTGCAGTGCCACGAAAATCCAAACTTTAGAGGTTCTTGGGTCCTTAGTCACTTTAGTTCATAAAAATTTCCCTTACTTTTTGTGAAAATTAAAAAAATAATATTTAAATTCTTATCTTTATAAAAAAAATCACACATCTTCTCTTATTAAAATGTTGAAATAATTAAAAGAATCCAAAATTAAAGAGACCGAAACTCTATCTCAAACCCTTTTTATCTTAAAAAAAGACGAGGGTTCAAATAAAACCTAGTCCCTTTGGATTTGCCTAGGGTGTCAATGGGTCGGGTCGGATCATATTATTTTAATTTTTTTATCCGATCCGAACCTGACCCGATTAAATTCGGATCAAAAAATCTTGATCCGTACCCCACCCGACAGGTCACCGGTCGACCCGACCCGATATGTGAAAAATAATTAATTATTTATTAATTATTTTTATATAATTTAAGTAATAAAATTATTAATTAATTTATAATTAATCTTAATTAGTATATATTTAAGGTTTAATTAGTACTAAATCATATATTACTTTAAAAAATATAATTAATCGGGTCGCCTCGGGTTAACCCATATCCGACCCGGATCATCGGTCAAAAATCAATAATTAAATTTACCCAAAGTTCCGATTTTTTTACCTCATTTTTTTCGCAAGAAAAACATCATTCTAGCCTCTGTGAAAATATTTTATCTTTTCTAAAAGTAAAAAAAATATTATCTCCGTATAGTTATTTTTTGTTTCATTTGCAGAGTTGTTTTAGATTTTTTTTAATAATATCATTACTATTTTATGCTGTACACCCCTCCGATATTTGCCTCCTCGAAGTTCTAAATTTTTACTCATATTATTAATAATAAGAAGAAGAAAAAAGGATCTAGTGGAACTACAAGTCTACAACCCTTTTATGTACAAAATTAATTAATGCAGCGCCTCAAGCAGTTATTGTCTATACAGAAGAAATAGAAGTTGAAAAACTAAAGGAAAAGCGAAAGACAGATATGACATGGCATCTTTTATCGGTTCCCCCGTTTGATGCCACTGAAAAGGAATACACATATTTTATTTCGAACGACATATATTTGTCTAATGAAGAAACAAATCGACCCTTAAGTGTGGCACATATCAAATAATACTGTGGAAGCTATATCTGTTCTGCCTCCAAAAAGGGCAAAAGGGCATTGATAATTTGATATAGAGAGAATATGTGTGAATGGAATGTTGCACCTAATTGTGCGATATTGTGTGCAGCAAATCCTAGAAAAATTAAGTAAAGGTGTGGGGTCGACTTGATAATTATTGATAAACTTAATTTTATTTTTCGGACTAATTAAAAAATAAAATTAGAAACATATTGCTGAACAAATATATAGTATATGAAGATATCTAGTGTCACTTGCATAATATTTTTGTTACATGAGAAGATTCTAAAATTAACAAGTACTATGGTGTTTTTGAAATTACAATTGCAAGTGCCGTATAAGATTTGGCAAGTTATTTGCAACTGAGAAGATAATATTCTAAATGATGGATCACAATGAAAATTAATCAGACAATTTAGAAGGGGAGGGGGGCAAAAAAAAATTTCAGAGAGAGATAAATTATCGAAAGCATTATTGAAAAATATTATTTTTCAAAATTCAGAAGGCAGCTGCCCCCGGCCCATACTGCATCCGCCCCTGAATGGGACAATGCATTGGTCCTGCAAAGGTTTAAAAAAAAGTTTAAAAAGAGGTTGTCAAGACGTACTCTTTTTCATAAAAAATAATATTAAGGACTAAATTTTTATCTCGATTTAAAAAAAATTAATAATAAATAAAATCAAGATAAAAATTTAATCTCTTAAAGAAAGTCGGATAAGAGATAGTTTTTAACTTGATCATTTGTACTAAAAAAATCATTAATGAGAATTCGATAAAAAAAAATAAAGTAATTTCTAAAAAAATCGGGGCAGTTCAGCACGATTTTCACGAGATTATATTGCACTAAATAAAGCTGCCATCTTAAAGTCAGTACACCCTGTCCTTTGTATTTCCCTGATCGTGGTCCAATGATATGATACATGGTCTTACGGGGATACCAAGAAAGATATGCGAATTTATGTCACTTTTCCTTTTGCTCAATTATAATCTGTGAAAAAGAATTTGAGAAGGGAAGCTTCCTTGTAAGTGTAATTATTAATTAGTAATTACAGTATTGGCACGAATCCCTGACTCCCTGTCCCTTATCTGAAGGTGATTGGAGAAAATGAGTTATGACTTATGACACTATTTTGACTGTTCAATTCGAATTAATTTCACACAATTTGATGTATAAGTTCGTGTAAAACTTGATGCAACAAATGTGAATTGTATTGTCATCACATATTAAATTTTACGGCGTCGGTTGTCCTGGAACAACAAAGTCTTGCATTTAAGAGAGGAAATTGAATCAAAATAACAAGTACTTGAGAATTGTAATCGAAAAAAATTGAGAACAAAAAAATAAAAGAATGGACCAAGTTTTAAAGTGTAGCTATGATTTAATGTTGTACATAGTGGAAAGACAAAAGTGATATGTGTAGGAACTAGATGTATATTTGAAAGGTCCAATAATCTTATATTTTTGGGAGTATGTATATGACTTAATGGTCAAGCACTCAGCTTATTTCAAGCATAATGAGAAATAAACTTATTTCTTGTATTGAATGTTCAAGATTCTATGGATACTTTTTTCTCTTTTTTTTTGGTTTAAAAATATTAAAATAGGAAGTTGCAGGCATATCTCAAAAATAATATTATTTTATTAACAGAATGATGTGAATTTAATGTCCGCGAGAGATAAATGAGAGATGCCTAAATGAAATAAATGTTGCCAGACGGAAGTAGCATGAATAAATAGAGAATAATTTTATTTGAATATATTAATAAAAACAATAAATAAATAAAATATGCTTAACCTGATCAGCACAATATAGGAGTTTTCTTATTGTTTGATTATATATATAGAGAGAAGACTAAAATATAAATTATATATTTTTTGAAATATTTTTGCTATTTTTTTAGGTAGGAAGAAAATCATCACTATTGGACAATTTAAATTCCTTAAATCAAACAACTTTCTCTTGACCAAAAAAAGTAGCAAAAAAATTAAAAAAAATAGAAAATTTAATTTTCTATAAGAATTTGATATAAAAAATAAATTGAATGGTTTGGATCAGTCATTTTTAACTTGAATTTTGAGATTTTAACGCGGTGTACGAATATATATACATATAGACTTCGGCTACGGTGCTACGCGTAGCACGGATGATCTATGTGCTACGGATCATTTCTCCGTCTTTAAAGTTCAAATGATTGATCCGACCAGTAAAAATATTTTACATATGAAAATCTAGTTGGGGACCAAATTTTATATTTTTAGAATTTTTTACTATTTTTTAAGATGGCTAGAAAATCACTCCTTTTGAATGACTCATAATATTTAAATCTAGTGATTTTCTAGCCATTTTAAAAAATAGTAAAAAAATTCTAAAAAATATAAAATTTGGTCCCAAACTAGATTTTCATATGCAAAACATTATAACCGGTCGGATCGATCATTTGAACTTTGAAGATGGAGAAACGGTCCGTAGCACATAGACCATCCGTGCTGCGCGTAACACCGTAGCCTAACTCTCTCTCTCTATATATATTAATTTACGACGTAAACCAACATATACTTGAATAATGCTAAATTTTTAGACTAGATGAACACTAATATTTTAGAATATCAAGAGCAAGTTATGTTAGGCTATGATTAATTTATGTTTTGAAGACTTCAATATAATTTGTAACTTTGACAGCACACATACACCGTTGTTGCGTAAATCGGTCTTAAGAACAATTCGGAATATATATTACTATATGGAACGAAGGTTTACAATTTCATATTGATATTTGAAATATATAATATTTAAAACGTTCCACTTTTGAATGTCATCCTATTAATTAATTATTTTAACTTAAGAATATAATTTGTTGTAAGCTGCAAAAGCATTTTTATGAAAGCTTTTCATTTTTTTTGGATACTAAGTCTCCCTTTTGATTACACTGAGAGGACGCATTTTTTTTTGTAATTGTCATGATAATAGTCAACTTGTAGCTTGGTCTGACATGAATTGCTAATGAATTACAAATAATTTCTCAAATGATGAAACATAAAAATGGCACGGGTGTTATTAGTATCCATTCAATATTTCCGGTACATTCAATTTATTATTATTATTACTACTACTATTATAGTTGTTATTATTATTATTACTACTATTATAGTTATTATTATTATTATTATTATTATTGAGTAAAGATAGTTTTAAGACTCTTCTTTTGTGTTCCATGAGGACTTAAACCCATAACCTCAAAGATGTGTTAATCATGATTATTTAGAAATATTTTATTAAATTTGAGACAAATTTTATAAAAATAAGTAAGAATACATTTGTATATCTTATTTTTTTTAATGTAACTATGTTTTAAGTATATATGCAGTGGGATTTATCATAAAAAAGTGAATAATATAGATTGGAATGTCCGAATTATAAAATATATCTTTATCTCTACTCCTTATTAAATTTGTAAGTGTCATATTCATGTACCGGTCATGATTGACTAAAATTATTTAATTAATTTTTAAAGAGAACATAAATCATTAGATATATTATAGATTTTTTTTTATAATGTGATAAATTGTAACGAAAATATTAAAGTTTTTGTTAAATTCATAACGCATCCGCTACATTAAATATCATACAATTGATGATATCTCATTCTAAAAGACATAATTTTGCTGAAAATTATCAAATTTAAAATTTAATTATATATATATTTTTAGAAAATTTGTGATTACTCCATCAAAAGCAATTGATTAATTGCATTTGTTTCTTACTTTGTTTTTATCATATTTTATATTAGAATAAAATGATATTTTTATAAAAATCAGCCGTAACAAAGTACAACAATATACTATTCAATTGATTAATTGTATTTGATTCTTACTTTGTTTTTATCATATTTTATATTAGAATAAAATGATATTTTTATAGAAATCAGCCGTAACAAAGTACAGCAATATACTATTGATTCATAACGTAGATAAACAAAGGAAGGCAATGGGTCTGAAAGAGGACCTGGAAGACGACAGTTGATTATTTAAGGTATCTATTTTGAGCTGAGATATTTTTAGTAATTTATTTAAGATTCTGGATATCAAACTTGGATATGGCTTAGATGGTTGTTAGGTTGTACTTATTTGACCTTCAGCTAATTGTAGATTTTAGATCAGATTCCTTCATTAGATCATCAAAATATGTATGGTTGTCGGGACGTTATTAAACTTGACAACATGCAACAGTTTATTATAAGATATTTTCTGATTCCTTATTTAAATTTACGTTATCAGTACTTATCAGACACAAATTTCGGTTCAGCTCTAGTTAAAAAGCTCGGTCCAGAAAATTCTATCTATCACTGACTGACTCTTTGTATGAATGCATTTGAATCATTTTTTATGTAACTTGTATCTGGATCCGGACAAAAGGTAATTATCAACGTAATTGTTAAGGTCACATCTCTCCACTGTTATAAACAAAGATCGTTTGTTCTCATTTTTTTTTTCCTTGCATTGATTACAATTTACTACTATAAGTATAACCCCATCTTAGAAAAGTCGTACCCATAATTAAGATATATTTCGTACCTGTTCGGTGCCAATCTCATACATGTGCTACACCACGATCGTTCCCCTGTTAGGGAAACAGGAAAAATGAAGAGAGGGAGAGAAAGAACAAATAACATAAAGAAATTAATCTAAATATGGATACAATTTTAAAGAAGTGCCACATAAAAACTCATATCATTTGAAGAATAAGGAAAAATATAAATTGTTTTTTGCATTGTCCGTCCATGCCTTCTGGCCATTGCCAACATTCAAAGTTGATATGTCGGTCTATTGAAAAGGAAACGGGGAGGTTCAAACCCTTGAATCAACTTTTGAGTTCAAAGCCTCTCTTAGTCGTTGATTTTACATCAAGATTCATATTTTTATTTTTTTTTTCTAATTTTATACAATGATTATTACGAATCTCGATATAAAATCAAAGGCTGAGAGAGATTTTGAACTCAAAAGTTGATTCAAAGGGCTTGAACCTCCCTGTTCTCTATTGAAAATGCCAGAAAGTATCCTTTGTTTTTTTTTTGACAGTTGGCACTGTGGCCTAAACCCAGACCACATATGCACACAAGCCTACACAGTAATATTTCAGCCCAAAATATCAGGTCAAGCCCAATATGACAATTTTAAAATGGGGGCAAATTGATGTGAATATTTACAGACAGGAGCTAGCCAGATTGGATAAACAGAATCAGAGAGCTAGATTGGTGGTATTTTTCGAGTTTCATAGCTAAACGGACAATAAATATTTATAATATTTTTAAAAAATTTAGAGAGAAACATGGACTAATTTATTTTAATTTCACAAAACGGAGAAAAATGTTTTTTTTTTTAACTCGCAAGCATAAGGTACACAAATACATTAAAAAAAACTCTCATTATTAGGCTCTACTATTACACACATTCAGGCCATTGACATATAGCAATTTGCTAATAAGTACAATATAATCAGAACAAGTACTTGGAGAACACAGGTTTTGTGGCTGACCGTCTCTCGCCAAGCCAGTGTTGCTTGTGAATTCCAATTGCATCGAGATATAACCCGCTTCGTCCATGAAACCCGACAACCTTCCCTTCAGTTGTGCCAGAGGTGAAGTATGTCCCAACCTCTTCACCGAACGGGCCATACTTGCCCCGACTACTGAATAGAGATATTGATCTCAAGGCAACAGGACCTTCACTGGGATTTGAGTTGTAGTAGCCCGTTATGCAATTCAGCACCTCATTTGGGTAGTTGAATTTGATCTGCATAGCATAACCATTAGGCATGGATGATCATCTTTTAAGCTGAGACTTAGATTTCTAGGTTAGTTAATTTGGAATTAAGCAGGAAGTTTTAGGCTCAAATTAATCATATTAAAATCATACCTTTGGTACATACACTGTTACCTTCTAAAAGGAAATGTTCTGGTAATAAAGAGATGCTTGCACAGAAAAGTCAGAACTGCCAAGTGCTGACAGTTATAAATAAGGGATCTTATCAAGCTAAATAAGGGATCTTTATAAAATGTTTTATATGTCATTTTTCTCAACTGTGTTGGTAACTACCAAATAAAATGTTTTTTTTCACTTAACTCTATGAGAGAGCTCTCCGGTGCCTCCATGTCTGGAAGACCATACAGATTGCCCACCGCGATCATACTCTATTTGAATGGAGTGGATAAACTTCCCTCTTGTAATTAATATTTGCTTAATTCCTGAGTAAACCCCATCGTCCCATGGCTTACCTCCATCACCTCCCCATGGCCCTGGTCCTATCGGAACCGGTTCTTTCAGCACACCATAAGTCACCTGAAAAGCATGTACAACAGTTTTACTTAAATTAGCAAGTCAGAAAATATTAAATTTGAATTATTGAGAATTCATTTTCTTCTTTTCGGCCTTTTTGTCTCTGATTATAACTAATCACCTCAGCTTCTCCCTTTCTCAGAGCAAGAGCAAACATGTTAGAGACACTGGAACTATCACTGCTGATCTGCCTTTCATCTTCAGCGCCCATCACTTGTTGTACTAAGACCTTTCCCTCGAGGATGTGAACACCAATGCCATCTATGTACCAACCCTCACGGCCGTGGAAACCAACAACCCGACCCTCAGTCAGGCAAGATGAAAAAAATGTCCCGTACTCATCGCCATATGGTCCATGTACTGTTTTTGTAGTGTGAAATCTGAGCGACCTTATCACTGTGGGGCCCATCAGCATCGTGGTTCCGAAGTAACCGGTTATGTGTGTTAAAATCTCTGTTGGGAAATCAAATTTTATCTACAGAAAAATGTTTGCAAAAACATGATTACACATAATTATATATCTTGAAAAGCAATAAAATTGTATTCTTGCAACATCGGCACACCTTGTCAGTTATCCCGACTGTACCATTGTACCCATGCTTATTTCCCCAAACGGCTTGACCATTCCTGTCATACAAAACCTTAATCGAACATATTCCAGCAGCACGTGTCAGATTGATTTGTCTTATGCCTGTGTACATGCCATCATCAAATATTGTGCCACCACTACCACCCCAAGGCCCGTATGTTATAGGAGTCCCAATAGTTATCGATCCTTCTTCCATATAGCCAGGAAATGACAGCATCTGAAAGTGCACAAATGAGACTTGATGAATTGTCGTTTTGCAATTTTACCTGATTTTAACCTTGTACTTCTGATTTACTTCTGTAGAATAACTATATTATCATGACCCTTAGGGAAGATTAAGCACAACATTCTTGACCAATAGGTTTATAAATGCCTCACTTATATTGCAGAAACATATATCAAAGAGGAAAATAAATTGCTGTTGCATACCCTATTGTTCACATTTGCAAGAGAACTACAACCAAAGCCTTCACTTGAAAATCTTTTAGTCACTATTGAATTGTTCTCATAGCTGCTGCTCATACTCACAAAAATGTTTTGTGAGTAAATCAATGCTTTTGATGAATTCAGGTCTGAGATTTGATTGAGACAGCAGAGCTAATATAGAGTTGCAAAGCAGGAATACTATATGCACTGTTACTAGTCAAATTAATGCTGGAACTAGATTCTGAAGTGATTTTGACATTAAGAAAGCTAGTATTCATAATTTTTGAATTCTTTATAGGAAAAACAAATTATTTCCAAGTTTCCCACCTCAAAGAGATTCCGTTGTTAACGATGGAGGTTAAAAGAACTACGAATTTCTTTTCTGGGGGAGAATTTGGTTCGTGCATAGTGCTTGTTTTACAAAAGGACGAAAAAAGTTGACCAGAATTTTCTAACCATTTCACAGATCGCCATTTGTCTTGGAGCCTTTTCTATCTTCAGCTGATGGGAGCAAAATGCACAGCGGTACCATTCGTACCATTTGATCGTGTGCAAATAAGCACTTTTTTTGCAGCAATTTGTCTTTGGGAATTGCTAGATTTTAATTTTATTATGCCTGCAACCATATTTGTAAAAAAAGGCAAATTTTTGCATTTTGAACAAAAGGGCATGCCTCTTTTGACAAACAATTTTGGATATCATCATATTTCATCTCTCACCATTTCAAAACAATTAAGTGGGCTATTCCTGATCTGTGAATATGTCGGGCGGGCTTTGTACAATTTTCTTAATTCAATACAATTTAGCTAGCAATTGCTTGCTGCTTCAAAAAAAATATATATATCCTTTCTTTAAGAATACAATACTGATCTCAGCTTCAAGTTTAGACTTCCAGACAACAATGCGTAACGGCCAGCAACTAAATAAAATTCATGCATACACACAAAATTTCGCATCATTTCAAATAAAAATACGAATATGAATGAACTTTCACTGAACTCTCTATACAAATTTGGCCACACAAAGCCGACAACAACTGCAGTCTATAAATAAGAGAGTAAATCTTTAATCCTACATTTTCTTAACAGCAAACCATTGGGACCAATTCAGGCAATCATGTATTGGTCTTTTGCAAATCGTGCCACTGAATGACTGAACCTTCACTCAATAGACTTTCACAAGACAAGTCCAAGCACAATCACGATATCACCAATGTCTTCAGCTGATAACCTCCCAATTACTCATTCACAAATGTCTTCAGTGAAAATGGTGGATATGCATCCTATAAAGGGGGGGGGGGGGGGCAATACCATTGATATTTGTTACCTCATTTACATCAGAAGAAAAAGAAAGAAAAGTACAATAAGATATTTGTTACCTTGTCAAATTCATGAAGATATTGTCTAACAACAGTTGCTTGTTGTGCTAAACTTTCCAGTTCCGAGTTGGCAGGCATGTTAGCATGCTCTATTGAAGGTTACATTGCCATAAAACAAACAATGGGGAAACAAACGCTAAGTTTGTGGAGAAAATAGTAAATAGAAAAGAAAATATCAGATGCATATAAAGATAAAAAGTATACAAATGATAAATTAAAAGTATATAAAATGCTCTATATTGACCTCAAATAAAAAAAGAGTGAAAAATAACAGCTACTAGATACCTAAAATAGCTTGATTGAGACCATCAGCAACACTTTGACGGTATTCTAAACTTAACAAATGGAACATGGGTGATTTCTCTGGGTCTTCATATGCCATTAATGCCATCACATCCTGTTTATTTTTCATGTTAGAAGAGGTACATCAAAATGTAATAGTTAAAACTTAGAGATATATCCTATCATCACAACCGTACCAATGAAATAATTTCTTTGGATTTATGATACAACTTTTCTGGAGCTTAAATTATCAACCCCTGTTCAATATGATGTCCAAAGAGACCAGATACCAAACTAGTCCTTTTGGTGCCAATACAACAACAAAGTCTTTATTCTCAAATAAATTGTGGTAGACTATAAATGAAACCCAATCGGTAAGCATAAGATCAAAGATCTCAAATATGAATATGATGAAAGAAAAAAGAAAATAAATAAATAAATAAAATAAAATAATAAATAAAATAATAGATATAATGATATTGATAATATACTAATAATAATAGCAATAATAACTAATAATAATAATAATAATAAACAATATTATAAAACATATTTCTAAATAAAATCTTATTTTAAAACTTAATTCTAAATTCTAAATCCTAAAATCCTATTTCTAAACCACTATTTCTAAAACCTATTTCTAAATTCTAAATCCTAAAATTCTAAAAATCTAAGAACATGAAGTCTATAACTTTACTATTAGTCTCTAACTTCTAAATCATAGTTCAGGTACATGAATCGTCATCTTCCAAACACTCCTATCCAAAACAAACTCTTTGGATATATTTCATTCCTTCAAATCTTTTTTATCTTCATATCATGTTAGTCTCGGTCGACCTATTCATCTTCTTGTATTTTCAAGACGACTTAAATACTGCTGCGTACTGGTGCTTCAGGAGGCCTTCGTTGGATATGACCAAACCAACGCAAACGATATTGGACTAGCTTCTCTTGAATTGGTGCTACCCCAAATTTGTCCTTAATATCATCATTTCTAATTTGATCTTTCCTTGTGTGGCCACATATCCAACGCAACATCCGTATTTCAGCTACACTCATCTTCTTGATGTGTTGTCCTTTTGTAGCCCAACATTCTGCGCCATACATCATTACGGGTCTAATCGCCGTCCTGTAGAACTTATCTTTTAGTTTGTTTGGGAACTTCTTGTCACAAAGAACACCAAATGTTTGTCTCCATTTTATCCATCCAGCTCTTATTCTATGACTAACATCTTCATCGATCTTTCCTTCACTCTACAACATCGATCCCAAATACCGAAATGTGTCCTTCATGGGTGCTACTCATCCATCCAAACTAACATCTCCGTCATCTGAGTTTTCCCCGCTGAACTAACACCTCATATATTCAATTTTGGTCCTACTAAGTCTAAAACTTTTCGATTCTAAAGTTTGTCTCTACAACTCTAGTTTCTGATTGACTCCAATTCTACTCTCGTCAATCAGCACCACATCATCAACAAAGAGCATACACCAAGGAATATCTCCTTATATGTCATTTGTGATCTCGTCCATCACTAAGGTGAAAATATATGAACTCAATGCTGACCCTTGATGTAATCCTATCTTAATAAGAAATGTATCGGACTCGTCGTCACATGCTCTGACACAAGTCATAACATTTGTGTACATATCCTTAATAAGGATAACGTATTTTGTTGGGACTAGTTTCATTTTAAGCGCCCACCACATGATATTTCTCGATATTTTATCATACGCTTTCTCTAAATCAATAAATATCATATGTAGGCCCTTTTTCTGTTCCCGATGTCTCTCCATAAGTTGTCTTATCAAGAAAATCACCTCAATAGTGGACCTCCCAGGTATAAAACTAAACTGATTTTTAGAGATAGTTGTCAGTTTTCTTAAACGGTGCTCGATCACTTTCTCCCAAAGCTTCATGGTATGACTCATGAGTTTAATTACTCTGTAATTAGTACAACTTTGAATATCTCCTTTATTCTTGAAGATTGGTACTAATATACGTCTCCCACTCATCGGGGATCTTATTGGACCGAAAAATGGTATTAAATAGTTTAGTGAGCCACACTATTGTTATATCTCCAAGACATTTTCATATCTCAATCGAGATGTCATCTGGTCCTAACACCTTACCTATTTTCATCTTTTTTAAAGTTTATTTCAACTCAGACTCTTTAATTCTCCGTACAAATCGCCTGTTGGTGTCAATTGAGTCGTCTAACTCGATCGCGGTTTTCTTACTCTCGTCGTTGAATAGCTTGTCGAAGTATTCTCTCCATTTGTTCTTAATCTCCTCATGCTTCTATCAGCCTCATCCTTAATACATTTAACTTAGTTGAAGTCTCTTGTCTTCCTTTCTCGAAATTTAATCATCTTGTAGACATCATTTTTGCCCTCTTTCGTATCTAATTTCCGATACAGCTCCGTGTATGCCTGACCCCTTGCGTTTCTTCTAGTTTCTTTGTACTTTTATATGTTTTCATCACTCCTGTTGTGATGTAAACGTTTGTAACATTCTTTTTCTCATTGATAACATTTTGTACATCATCATTCCACCACCAAGTGTCTTTAGGTTCACGTTTATTTCCTCTAGTTACTCCAAACACCTCTATAGTCACCTTCCGAATGTGAGTCGTCATCTCCTTTCACATATTATCCGCATCCTCACCTTCGTTCCACGATCCTTTTACAATAACTTTATTCTTAAACACCTGAGAAACGTCCCATTTGAGCTTCCACCACCTCGTTCTCGTTATTTTCATGCCTCTATCTCGCCGAACGCATACCTAAAAATAAAAATCAGCCACCAAAAGTTTGTGTTGTGTAACAACACACTCGCCAAGTATAACCTTACAATCCATGCAGTTTGGTCTCTACTCCCTTCTAGTCGGGACAAAATCGATCCGCTTCGAGTGCTTTGGCACCGCCTTGAAAGTAATTAAACGATTTTTTCTTTCTAAAGAAGTGTTCGCTATCATGAGGTCTTAAACTATAGCGAAGTTCAAGATGTCTTCTCACTCTTGATTTTGTTCGCCATATCAAAAATCCCCATGTACCCTCTCAAACCCCCCTCTAACTGTGCCAACATGACCATTAAGATCTCCTCCAATAAGAGTTTTTCACTGCTAAGCACTCCTTTAACCATGTCCTCTAAGTCTTCCCATAATCGTCTCTTGACATCATCGCTCAAGACCAAATCTCCAAAAATTAATTTGATCATGATGATCATGTCCCCTTGTCTCCTAACTGCGACAACTTCATTCTTGAGGCTCTTATCAATTAAGATGCCTACATCATTTCTACTTTTCTTTCCCGTGTACCACAATTTGAAGCCCGTATTCTCCACCTCCTTAGCCTTCTGACCCGTCCATTTAGTCTCCTAAACACATAAGATATTAACGCATCTCCTAATCGACACATAAGATATTAACGCGTCTCCTAATCGCAGTATCAACTAACTCTCTTAGCTTACCTGTCAAGAACCCTACATTCCAACTACCTAAACGAATCCTACTTTCCTCGACTAGCTTCCTTGCCCCTCGCACTCATCGAGTCAAGTGCGAAGACCCTTGTTCATTTGACACTACATCCGGACGCCGATGCAGCGTGTCACTAAGGTGATGACAATCCGACCCTCGCTCACTTGTCACCATATCCGAGTTCCAATATGGCGCGCCACTAAGGTGGTGACGACCCGACCCTTGTTCTCTTATCGCCATATCCGAGTTCCAATATGGCGCGTCGCTAAGAAGGTGACGCCCCAACGAAAATTGACTGGATTTCATTTCCATAAAGATCGGTTGTTTTAGTGCAGGGCTCGCCACACTCACCGCAACCCTCCTCCTTTATCCTGGCTTGGGACATACTGTGCAAAAACTAATCCACATAGGCGGAGTTCACGTGCTAATATAATTAGTAAAACATACAAAATTTAGAAGTTCACCTCCATTTTCTCAACATACTTTTGAACCTTTCCAAAGCCAATCAACTTCTTTTGACCAAACTCCAAAGCCTCACCACTGAATTAGAGATAATACATGATTAACAATACAACTTGAATCCTTTTATAAAGACAAGATTATAAAAAATGCCTATTTCTCACCATTTTCGAGCGCGGACAAGGTTGATAAAATGTAGGGTTAAAAGGTCAAAGTGCAGATCCATGTTCGAGTCTAGTAATTTTGGTGCCAGCTGCTCCGTCATTTCTATAGCATTTAATACCTTTCCCTCTTGCACATACTGTAAAATCACTGTAAAAGAAAATCACAATGCTCAACTATTAAATTCAAAGAAAGGGTCACTGGAAGTGAAGAATTATAGCAATCACTACTGAAAAAAAATTAGGGCTCCTGATGATGTTGATTATGCACTTAAAACTTAAAAAAAAAAAAACATTTACTACTTATATAATATACATTATGTGATTCTTTTTTGGAACTTCACCTTCAGCCAGAGAATTATTTGCTGAAGCAATCAGCAAAGGAATGGGAAGAGAATAAATCAATTACCAAGGAAGCAGGTTACCATCAAGTCATCAACCAAACCCTACTGTTTTCAAAAAACAAAGTCACAGTAGACCCTATGTTGGAGCAAGACTATATACTATGAATCTCAAATCTATTATGGGTATCTTGAGGTAATTAAATTAACAGTAGAAATGTTAACTGCTAAGTCATGCTCCCACACTAATTATTCATTCGACAAACAAAAAAAATAAAGAGACAAATGTTGCACATATACATCACATAAAAAGTATTTTTTTTTTCTAAATTAGTCAAAAAAATCCAAGTATAATCACTTCAAAAAAAAAAAATTGTTCTTTCAGGAAACCTCAAAATAAAACCTAAATATCTTAACAGATTACTTTGTAGCAAAATATCAATAACTTACACTTCCTTGAATCCATGTCCAACATAGGTTCAATAGGATTCTTCATTCCAGCAGTAGAGAGAAATGCATTGGCCGCCTCTTTGTAACAATTATGCACAAGATATGAGAACACTATGTTTCTCAGATCATCATCTCGAAGATTCTGTAATTAGCTTATTATCATACACTTTTTTTCAGGAAAAAGGAAAGGAGAAGAAAGCCTAAGAGTAGTTATGTCTGCTTAATCTTGTTAATGATAACAAGTTTAACTTTCCATATTTGTCTGATTGGCTAAATTTTGGAGGTATTAATAGCAACAATTTAGGTCACATTGCAAAGCAGCTCCATAGATAAGAGCTTTTCTCTTGTTGCTCAAATTTTGGAGGTTAATATTTTGACCAAAAATGTTTTGCTGAACTAAATATCACATAGCCGCCCAAATATCTAACTTATTGTCAAATGTGTTGGACAGGTAATTATTAGATGCAGCTTACCAGCCATTCGGTCCTGGCTAGCAAAATTTTATGGTCTACATTTTTTAGTCAGGACATATCTGAACTATGGCAATTTACTGATAAATTCAGAGGTAATAGGACATTGTTTTGACATATTGTTACATGTCACTTATTTGGAAGGAAATTAACAGATTGTGTTTTGCCCAAGTTATACTTAAAAATTGTTCTGGATCATGTTATGGGTTCATTGCGATGAAATGTGCAGGTGCTTTATCAAAGTTGCGTTCAAAAGTAATAGAAGCTTAGAGCTATGTAAAAACTAATAACCTCTCTCAAATATTAATTTTATATAAAGAGTGATTTCAAGTGATGACAGGTAGACTGCTTGCATCAGCGAAGCTGTTATGACTAGAACTTATTTATGCTGAGACAGAAATATAGAGTTACTATGAGTACCAGTAGGCATGCCAATGGCAGTAGGCGGAACACTACCATTGGAGGAGATGAAGGGGGCAATAAAGCAAACATCTAATAGGGTAACAGGCTTTGTAATAATTCAGGGAAATTATGCATAAATTAATGGTTCTCCAGCGAAGTTGCTTATGGTATTGAATATTTGTTATGGGTTCTTATGAAGAAAGTTCAGAGACCAAAGAAGCTTCCAATTAAGAGGATGGGTAACTAGGCTTTGACAGTGTCCGTTGCAAAGAAACGGTCGTACTTGTTTTATTTCAATTTTAAAACAGAAACCGAGACTTATGGAGCTCCCTTTTCTATATAAGAACATAAGTCACGTTGCACATCCTGCTCCCTAATAGAGAGAAAATTGGAAGTTGAAATGCTTTATAAAGTTCTCAAGTGCTTTTGGAAGTCAGAACCCTAAACTTGACTTGTTCCAATGTCGGTAATTCAAGCATAAAATTAAATTTTGTTTCTTTCTCCACTGAATTAGAAGCCCAAGCTCAACCAAATAAGAATATATGGTACTCAAAGTACAGCTAGAAATTCATTAAACAGAATCTGAGTAACAGCAATGCAACAAAATTGGAAGTATTTACACCAATTAACGGGCTACAGTTAACGCTTTTCAGGGAAAAGCTATTTCGAATCCTCAATTATCATGTTGACCTAAGATTTTTCTGAAAAAGTGGTAGGAAAGAACAACAAACAGAGACAGGAGGAAACCCACCACTTGCTCGTATTGCTTTGGGTCCAAGTCCATCATTGCTCTCTCCGGAGCGATAGAGAGGAGAAGAGGGCGAACGGGTTGGAGTGGAGATCTCCTTGCTTCTATTTCTCCTCTGTAATTTGACAAATCCTTTGTATAGTTTTGTTTTGTTGGTTCTCTATTGGCACTTCGCACGCAGTTCCGACTCGGGGATATCGCCGATGAGTAAATGGCTGTGATGCAAAATGGTGCATACAACCCTCTTACTCTTACCACTTACCAGTCGAAGGACTCAAAACCCTAATATCTCAACAAAGGATGGATCAGATTGTTGATAAAAATGTTGAATGGAAATAAAGGAGCTCGAGAAAAACCGGGGTTGGTGGGAACTTACAATTAGAATACAATTGTTAACTAAGGGTTTGTTTGGCACTCTATGAATAGCAAAAAATAAGAATATAATTGTTATTCCGATGAAATAATTTGTTAAATGAATTTTAGACTAAATAGAAGAGTGCAGAATAGTGCTAATCCGTATACCACCTTTATAGGTGGAATATCGGATTAGCTCTCGTCGGAATAACGATTATTGTTTGATTATATTATATTATATTATTATTATTATTATTATTATTATTATGATTTAGTATTATTATTATATTATATTATATTTATGATTATAATTTATGATTATATTAATAATATTATTATTATTATTATCATTATATTATTATTATTAAATTATTATTATCATTATTGTTATTATATTATCGTTATCATTAGTATTATTATATTATTTATTATTATTATTATAAATATAATTTTAATATTATATTATTATATTATGAATATAAATATAATTATTTTATTATTATATTATTATAATCAAGATTATTTATTATTATATTATTATATTATGATGATAATGATTATGATTATTATTACTTATTATTATTTTATTATGTTATATTATATTATTATATGTTGATTATAGTTATGATTAATTTATTATTATATTATTATAATTATAATTATTTTTAATTATTTTTATGATTATGATTATATTTTTATTATTATATTATTATGATTATGATTATGATTATGATTATATTATTATGATTATGACTATAATTATTATTATCATGATTATGATTATGATTATTATATTATGATTATATTATTAAAATTATTATTACTTATTATTATTATATTATTATAATTATGATTATAATTATAATTTTTTTATTATTATATTACTATATTATGATTATGTTTATATTTTTATTATATTACTATTATAATATTATTATTTATTATGATTATTTTTTATTATTTTATTATGTTGCATTATATTATTATATGTTGATTATAGTAATGATTAATTTATTATTATATTATTATAATTATAATTATTTTTATATTTATGATTATATTTTTATTATTATATTATTATGATTATGATTATGGTTATACTATAATCATAAAATTATGATTACTAATTATTTTTATATTATTATAATTATGATTGTAATTATAATTTTTTATTATTATATTACTATATTATGATTATGTTATATTTTTATTATATTATTATTATAATATTATTATTTATTATGATTATTTTATTAATTTATTATTTTTTTTACTATTTTGATTATTATTTTACTATTATTATTATTATCATCATCATTATTAGTATCATAATTATTCATATTTTAACTATTATGAGTAACAACTGCCAAACGATATTTTCGCTCTTCCGAATAGTCAAGAATACCACTCTTCCAAAATTACCACTCTTCCAAAGCTATTCCTTGATTTGCCAAACGGACCCTAAGGGTTTGTTTGGTACTCCATGAAATAGCAAAACATAAGAATAGAATTGTTATGCCGACGAATTAATTTGCTAAACGAATTTTAGACTAAGTAGAAGAGTGCGGAAGAATGCTAATTCGGTATATAAACTTATAGGTGGAATATCGAATTAGCTCTCGTCGGAATAGCGATTATTGTTTAATTATATTATATTATATTATTATATTATGATTTTGATTATGATTTATTATTATTATTAAATTATGATTATCATTATTACTATTATATTATCAACAATATTAGTATTATTATATTCTAATAATTATAATTTTAGTATTATATTATTATATTATGAATATAAATATAATTATGTTATTATTATATTATTATAATCATGATCAATTATTATTATATTATTATTATATAATATTATGATTATGATTAAATTATTATAATTATGATTATTTATTATTATTATATTATTATTATATTTTAATTATGATTATATTATTATTATATTATGATGATTATGACTATGATTATTACTTATTATTATTATTATTTTATTATGTTGTATTATATTATTATTTATGATTATATTATTATATTATTATGATTATGACTATAATTATTATTATCATGATTATGATTATTATTTAATTATGTTGTATTATATTATTATATTATGATTATATTATTAAAGTTATTATTATTTACTATTATTATATTATGATTATTTATTATTATTATATTATTATAATTATGATTATAATTATAATTTTATTATTATATTACTATATTATGATTATGTTTATATTTTTTTATATTACTATGATTTCAACTATGAATATTATTATTTTTTATGATTATGATTATTATTTTATTATTATTTTTATTATCATCATTATTAGTATCATAATTATCTATATTTTAACTATTCTGATTACACAACTGCCAAATGATATTTTCACTCTTCCGAATAGTCAAAAATATCACTCTTCTATCACTCTTCTATTCTATCACTCTTCCAAAAAAATACTATTTTATCAATCTTCCAAAATTACCACTCTTTCAAAGTTATTCTTTGATTTACTAAATGGACCCTAAAAGAAGTAGGTGTCATAAACCTTGAGAAGTAGTAAGAATAGTAAATTTTATTTTGTCATAAAGATTGAAAATTAACAAGAATAGTAAATCCTTGTTTTTTTTTTATGTTTTCATCATTTTCTTTCTTGAAAAGATCCAATAGACTCCAGACTTTGACAATCGGCCCAAATGTTGGATTTTGGTTCAACCAAATTCCGTTAAGACTTAAGCTACGGAAAGACCGTAAAACAAAAATTTTACTTCTACTTAAGTTAGGGATTAAAGTATGTCGGATGATTACTGAGACAATAAAATATTATTTTACTTCTAACTTAAGCGAAGGGTTAAAACTGTATGTCGGATGATTATCAAGAGATACACACCTTTTTAAACATGTATAGATCTACTCCATGATTGATTTCTAAAATATTAATCTATTTAACAATTAATTAGACTAATATAAGATTTTATACCTCGTTTCTAAATTTTAATTGAAATGAAAATCGGCTTGTCTCGGAGTATCACACGTGTGATACATTTATAGGTTATCCACTATGACTGACCAAGAGCGGCTTATTTATTTTGCTAGAAATATCATAAACTGTGGTTTCTCGCAAAAACACTATTCACCAAGAAAAATATGAAATAGTACTATTCACGACTCACAGTTATTCTATTTCACAAATGTGCAGAAATAACGCAACTGTCGCAAAAATACTATTCACCGATCTCATGAATTCTGAAACAACCATATACCGAGAAGGAGATAATATAGAACTGAATTTTGTATTTTTCTCTCTCATCCCACCCTTCTATTTATAGTCTTTCAAAAAGTTTGCTAAAATTACCAAAATACCATTAAAGTTTGGCCAAATTACCAAAATGTCATTACTTGTCTTACAAAAATATAAAATTGGTCAAAATTACCAAAATGTCATTATTTATTTTGCAAGAATATAAAGTTTGCCAAATTTACAAGTTTGTCATTGGGCTATTTTGGGACTTTTTATTTTGGGCTTTTAATTATTAATTAAGGCTTTTAATTATTAATGGGCTTTCAACCCAAAATTCAAATTCATAATTAAATTTTAAAATTCAAATCAAATATATATATAATTGTCATGTACAATTATATTTGTCTCGGTTGTTTTTTCGGTAAATTTATATGACGTGTCCAACACGTTATAAATTCAATCTGGTTTTTACTTCTTGTCATCTCTATGACAAATATAATTTAATTATATTATATATAATTAATTATAACCATCTTATTATTAATTATAAATAATTTATAATTAATCAATAAGATTCTCCGATCAACTCCTATACGGTGTGACCCGACAAGATCCGTGTTATGTTGGTAAATAGAGTTAAAATCATTTTAACCTCTATAATCATAGGAGACATCTGACAAAATGCACTATGACCATCCAATTATACAGATGATGTTGTGCTATACAATATCATGATCCAGTAAACTATTTACTTGTGTTTAATTCTTTTGTCTCATAGCTATCAGATTAGTTTTAAGGTAGGTATGTGTCATCCTTACAAACTTATTTTTTTCTTGATCCTGAGTAAATTATCAAATATAATTACTCTTGTAATTATACTGCTAGCAGATAATCTTACTCTATCAAGGGGCCCAGTGATGCTATAACTCGTATAGAGATACGAGGGACAATAATACTTTTGGCAAACCATCTCTTACTCCGTATAAGTTATGTATATCGAAGAGCTACCTTTATAGACATCTTTTACGGATAACGTTTGGTAGAAATCACACACATACATATCTTATGTAGAAAAGATGAATATCTCATACTTTAAAATTTAACACTGAATGAAAGCATTAATGACACAAACACAATTTCATTTAATGTTTCATTCATGGTATGTCAAATACGATGTTCCTAGAACATCTATCTATGTGATTAAAATGATAACTATTTGTTTATGATATATAAAATTTGATCATCATTTAATCTACATACTAACCGGATAGTGGTTAATTAGTATTCCTACTAATTATCTCGGTTAGTGACTTTTAAGAGTATAATCTATATTATGAAGTTTCACAATTCTAGTCATGAACTTGGAATGATTCATAAATTCAATAATACTCAAGGAAATAAAATATCATTTAAATATCCAATTCATGAACAAAACTTTATATAACAAATTTATCGTATTATTGAATTCAAGATTATTACAAACTAACACCAAATACAACATTTCCTTGTTTGATCAACTATCCGAAGAAATTCATCTTACATTTGTGAACTAAACTTACATCTAAACTAAATGATTAATTAATACTAATATTTTATTTGTGTGCATTGTCACGATGATATCTTTTAAAAAATATAAAAATTATATTTTCATGTGAAAAAAAGAAAATAAAAATAAAAAAAATTTAATAATTAATGTAAATTTCAATCATAAATACATAATTAATATAAAATAAATATAGAATTGAGAACAAAAATTTGACATTAGAAAAGAAATTTCTAATTGATGACAATCTAAGAAAAAAGAAAATAAAATAGAACAATTATACTCCTAAATTATGTAGTATTTTGCGTAACAATCAAAATTAAGAGAAAATTATAACTTTAACATAAATGATCATAGTGATAATAACATTATTTGAAAAATAACTTAATCCAATGATTAATCTCTAGAAATTTAACATAAAATCTAAATCATTGCATGATCAGAATAGTTTAATAAAGAATAGAGATAGAGATATAGGTATGTTTGGATCGTGCAAAGAATAACGTAAGAATAGAGGAATTGAGAATAGTAAGTGAGGATAGTGAAAAAATAGTGATTTTTCGGTTAGCGCGAGGATAATAAAAATGTGATGCTATTCCGAATGGTAGGGATGTTGTTTGGATTATTTGTTTGAAATAGTAACGGAGAGTTGAGAAGAACAACAACTATTCCATCTCCCCCTCAGAATAGCAGAATAGTAGCTATTCTCACTGTTCCGAAATAACGAATTTATGTTTGGTTGCACCATTGCTATTCTTATTCCGAAAACAACAGCTATTCCGCTATTATTATACCATCCAAACATACCCATAATGAGTAGAATCTGTAAAAGATTGACGTGTTGAAAAACACCGATTAGGAGCCCTGTTATAAGACTATGATTGGAATAATTTAATAGCTCATTAGCTCTCGTTGGTTTTCTCTTGGAAAAAGCATCTCAAGTTACAATGTTTCAGAGATCCGGTGAAGTCCCCATCGCCGTATGTCAATCGGTCCACACCAATCTAACGAGGCATGTTTATAGGACCAGGAATCATTACTATCCACTGAATGCCAAAAGCTCCCATAATTGTTCATTTATAATGTATGTTCATAGACGTACATATATAGAGCTGAGTTAATTTTAGTGCATAGGGAATAATAATACTAAAACCAATTTCAAGTGCAGTTAGAATATTTTATACTTTGAAAATTCAAAACTATATTTAATCAGGTCAGAAAACAAAATATAATAAATGAGTTGATGTATTCGTACGGATTCAATATGAACAGCTCAAATTTGCAGAGCGATTTACACGGATATAGTAATAGATATTTATCCACTTCAAATATGTCAGATATATATGGCATCGGATGCGGACATACAAAGATGTATTAGTTCAGTTACCAGTGTCATTGCAGAATTACAGAACGGTTCATCTAATTCCTAAAGATAAAAGGCATAATACTTGATTCAAGTGCATGAACCAACAACTAAGCAAAGAACCGAAGTTTATTTCAGAAGCCTAATATAAGTGGAATAATTAATACGAAAAACAAACCAATGAAATTTACATATTACTTGTACCGCCTTCCCATTTCTCTCACTCTCACTATGAAAAAAATTATGTTGGCTCCATCCTTCTGTATCATTTACAAAAAAATTCTTTACAACATTTTCACATGGTAAAGAATTACTTTCAACCACTCTTAGCACGTTTCCAGACAATAACCATTCCTTCTGAATCAGATGAAGCCAGTAAATTCTCACCATGATTCCATGCAACACCTATGACCGGAGCCCCATGCCCCTAGATTGAAAAATAAGGGCAAAATCATGAAAATATGATTCTCAAAAGTGGAACCATGAAGTTCACATCATATAACACTCACCTGCAATTTATTCACACAAGAATGCTTTGGACGAGTCAAATCATAGAAGTAGACATTTGAATCCTCACTGCCAGACACTACAGGAGCACACTACTTCATTAGGTTACAAATAAGTACTAGAAAACAATAAAAAGAAGTAGACATTTGAATCCTCGCTGCTAGACACTACAGCAGCACACTACATTAGGTTACAAATAAGTACTAGAGAACAATAAAAAGAACTTCTAATAATAAAGTTACCAATAAATTCTCCTTTTTCAAGGGAAAGGAGAGGGCAGAAAGAGGCACAGAATCTGTGGACGCGAGGAGCTAATTTCAGAGAACATACAAGAGTCAAATAACCTTGTGACTCCATTGCAACACTGTACAGGACATACCCAATTAGGAGTAAGAAGATGATCAAATGCAAAAGTTCAGAAATCTCATGTACGCATGTTGTTACACACAAAAATCAAACAGGAAGGGATTGTAAACGACGTCTTCTCAAGAGTTATTCTTCATTTATGCTAATTGTTATCATGGTAGATTTCGGTATTTACCTGAAAAATGAAAGGTTGCCATCTTGAGCACATACAAGAAGTACAGGGCACCGTGCTACAAGAGAGAAGGTACGGTACTGTACAGTCAAAATTTTTGCTTTGCCCCTCATGCTTTTGTTCTTGTGAGTTCTGGATATCAAGCCAGTATGCGAGTTCACACTTACAGTATATATGCATCCCTGTATTATTTTATAAATTGGACAAGTAATTCAGAGTTTTAGCCCCAAAAAAAAGATCCTACATTTCTTATAGTACCACTGAAATTTTGCCACATCACATCAAAGCTATTTTTAAGTATTGCACCTCTTCAAGAGTTCTAAAAAAAAATCAAGAAAACATTTACTGTCTTAGTATTTATTTATATTTGTTCAAGCATATCTTCTTTTATTAATTAAGGATGCAACAGGGAATTAACATTTACTTCTTTTTGTTATGAACACCGTTCAAATTCTAACGAACAAAATTGTGAATTTACCGAAAATTAAAATAATAATAAAAGTGTCAAAACAGGACCTGAGCATCACCGGCAAAAATAATCTGCCCAGTGTGATCATTATCCATAGCTGTGATTTCATCATCCAAGTGGATTTTACTAATCACTCGACCGGTGCTAAAATTAATCACCTAGCTCCACATGTAATATCAAACAAATAAATTAATAATCCTAAGTTAGTGGTAAGCTGTGACAATAAATTCAAAAAAGGTGAAGAATTTACATTAATTTCTTTGTTTGAATTCCCCACCAACAGGAAGTTGTTGTTCACCTGAGGAATAATGAAAATAAGCATACAGAATTTTTCATCTTGAGCACAGGAAAGTAGGAAACTATCATTTCCCTTTCAGTTAAGTAAGGAAAAATATTAAGAATGAATAAATAATTTGGGTATCTTCTCAACAAAATAGGTAACTGAAGTAGGTAAGTAGCGATGTATATGGTAATTTCTAATTCCAAAAGACTATAAAATTATTTTGTGCATAAAAGTGCCCACTATTTTGCCACAGATTTTGTAAATTGGGTGCAAATAGACAACAATATATTGGTTCGTAGCTCAAATCCCTTTCCTTACAGGAAAAATGATTTTGCCTTGTACGAACTAGAGGTGAATATCATGCTACATAACTTCAATAAAGAAGTTAGTTTTTATCTTATGATTCTTGGATCAAGAACATAGGTCCCTTATAGAAACTCAGTTAGCCTACGAGCACTTTTTGCACAAATTCCTGGTAACAACTATTTACTTAATGAGTTGAACACAATACCGGATGGAAACGGATGCATAGTTGTGAAGAAACTCCATATACAACTCGTATGCAATTCCCTTTGACGACATCCCAGACTTGTACAGTTTTATCCAATGATGACGATGCCAGGTACTGGTTGTTGGATGTAAAATCAAAATCTGTGATGCTGTTAGCATATTACATATATACAAAAAAGAAAAAAAGGTTTCAAGACAATAAGAAATAATATTCTGATTTTATTTATAGAACTTAGATTTGGGTCTTATTTTCTTCAACTAATTCGTAATTTTTTTCGATATTAAGAACTTCCAAAAAGGCAATTTGTATTGTTTTCTTATTTTCTGGAAAGGGCATTGTCGGTTTTTCGAGCATAAACAGGAGGCTTCTCTTGCAATTGGTTAACATTTTGGGCTTTCTTGTACAAATAATCATGACATTGTGTGCCAATTGAGTACCACTCCACTGCACCAACAAAGCAGTTACAAAGTCATTTTCTCTGTTTGGTTGCTCATTGTCCATAAGGCTCAACTCCTCTTCTATTATATACTTCTTCAATATGCCATACATAGTCTTTATAATATGACATAAAACCTTTTTTCTTATCACTTAAAACTTTATGGTTACAACAATCCTATAGATACATATCTTATTTTCCGAAAGTAAGTTGATCAATGATCAAAGTCTACCTGTAATATCCTTGGTATGCCCCACTAGCTGATGAAGAACTGATGCTGGTTCTGAAACTTGACAAATTGTCAGGCTGCCATCAGATGCACCATAGGCAAGCAGATCTGAGCTCATATGCCCAAATTTCAATATTGTCACTGTAAATACACATTAGCATGACCCAGATTATTTTTCCTATTAAGAAATGTGGAGCAATGATAACAGAACATACAATCATCGAAAGCATATAAAATAAGACAAGCATTAACATCCACAATCTTCATATACCTTTCACTTTACTGTTTCAAGTAAAATAAGAGAATGTTAAACCAGCATTAAAGAAGGTTGGTACAGAAGATAACCTGAGAATTTGCAGTTGTCAAAAATGCAATGCATTCCAACAAATGAATAAGCAGGTTCCCCTAATCGAAACTGACGTTCAGAATCACTCGCTGTTGAGCTGAAGCTGATCCGATGGCTCACTCCTAAACTGTTAGTCCTTAAATCCTACAATATTTCAGTGAAGTCAAAATTCATTTGCACAAGGCACATATATATTGTTACCCTATTGGACTGGTGATACTATACATCTACCTTCAGTACCCTAGCAGTCAGTTTCATCTTTTTACTCTAACATTTGATTTTTCTTCCGAAGGATATGAAAAAGTGGCAAAATAGATACCAGCAGAAGAGGTACATTGAAGTTACAAAATAGGATAGTAGAATGTGTATAGTCAAGAATTACAAACCTTGCTAGAAACGAAGCTGTCTGTCTCAAACAAGTTTCGACTACTACTGCAGAAACACATAAGAGAATTTAACATTGCAGATCTTCAATAAAAATGAAATATGGGAAAAACTAAAAGATAAATATATAACCAATTAAATTTTATTAACAACCTGTGACCAGGAGTGCTTGGCTGGCTGGTATCTCTAGGCCGTCTGATGTAGTTTCGGTATGCCACATATCCTCTTCCATTGCACCTCCAATTCTTTTCAGCCAGAAAAGATCCGGGATTAATTTCCCAAACACATCATCCA
Source organism: Schoenoplectus tabernaemontani (assembly GCA_037127355.1). Taxonomy (NCBI): domain Eukaryota; kingdom Viridiplantae; phylum Streptophyta; class Magnoliopsida; order Poales; family Cyperaceae; genus Schoenoplectus; species Schoenoplectus tabernaemontani. Next base: position 12,488,724 of record CM073754.1, on the reverse strand, counting down.
TAGGCTTAATTACACACTAGCATCTTATAAGTCATCATTTTGGTCAGTAAGATACTCAACTGACATAAATGAGGCGTCAAGTGAGATTAACAAAGTACAAGCAATCAATATTCTTGAGGCACACAATATGAGCTCGTTCTCAAATATTCCATCAGGTTCCATATTATATTCCAGATTTACCAATTACGATGGCATGCAGCATTAATTAACAAGAAAAAAGAAAGAATGATAGAAGCAGCGATACTTTTCTATGGGAAATGGCAGAGGGATTGGATTGCCCCTTACGGAGTAGCAAAACACGCCGCATGGCAACATAATCGGAATCTTGATGAGAGATCGGGGGCTGAAGCAAGCAGCAAACGAACTCCAGGTTCATCGCATCAGTAGCTGATCCAGAGATCGCATCCTGCTGCGAAGGTCGTGATTTGTCGGTGTGCGTTTCAATTTCATCTCCTTCCTCAGTTGATGCGATCGCAGCTGTATGCGATAGCTGAGTGTCTGAATCCCGTTCGTCAACCTTTTCTTCCATGGTTCGAGGTTGCACTGGATTGATTTCGAGATTCTCATCGGAAAAGCAGCTCCGTGGAGCTGAGCAGCATGGAAATTATGCGAACTTTACTCATGGCCCCTCTGAGTTTCTGTTATTTTGATCGCATCACATGACGGTAATTTTTTATTTTGTTTGTATAGGGTGTCAATTCTTGACCCGATCCGACCCTATCCGAATCAGACCCGATCCAATCATACCCGAATCGGACCCGACCCGACACGACCCGAAGATAAATGGATTGGATATGGATTTAATTTTTTTGACACGAATTGGGTCGGGTCGGGTTCAGGTCAACCCGACCCGACCTAATTAATTATATTTTTTGAAGTAATTTTGTGATTTAGTACTAATTAAAACTTAAATATATACTAATTAAGATTAATTATAAATTTATCAATATTTATTGATTAAAATTATATAAAAATAATTAATAAATATTTAATTATTTTACACGGATCAGGTTGGGTTGACCCGTGATCCGTCGAGTCGGATATATGTCAAGATTTTTTGACTCAAATTTAATCGGGTCGGATAAAGAAAAAATAATATGACCCGACCTGATCCGACCCGACCCATTGACACCCCTAGTCTCGATAGAGTTTTGAGCGTGTTTCCGGTGTACCACTTTAATTTTAAATAAGTAAAAGTAAATCAGAATTAAAAAAAAATGAGCCAACATGTAAGAGATTTTGAGAAATAAGCAGATTGTTATGAATTGGTGCATCCTCAGAGATTTTTGTCTCCTCCGTCTTCAGTTTAAAATCCAAAAAAAAAAACAAACTGAGATCGTTGCAGTCCATTCCGTCCCCGGCAGGGGTCGTCAAAGCCTGATCAGTACCCAGACTGGGCTAGTCTCAGCCCATAACTTCCCCACATCCATCCTTTTCAAACCCGCAAAACCCTATCTCTCTCCCATCCGCTTCCTGCCCCAGCGCCGTATTCTGAAGCCCCTGCGCGCGACCACTATGTAGGGTCGGTGAAGCTGGTTCCGTCCCCAGCCCTTTCTCCCAGCCGCACATTTAAACTAATGAACACCACCACACGATAAAATGTCCGATATAATTTGAGCTTTACTTTCAGGATTTAATTGAACAATGACTTCTAACAATCACGACAACAAAGCATATGAACCAGACCAATTCCCAAACATATAAAAAATTACAATTTCATGGTCATGCCATAACTTGTTATACTTTGGATTAACACCCGGAAAAACTTTTCTAATTAATCCACGTACCTGTTTAATTGGAAGAGAGATATTTTTTCACATCTTCACGGATAATATCTACAATTATCTTCGCAGTCAGTTGAGCATGATCAACTCTGGCGATCGTTGCCCTATAAATATATTTGTACGGGATTTTTTAATAGCACATGCATCACCGCATCCGGCGGGTGTGGCATACAAATACCAACTATAATTTTGATCTTTATAAATTACTCTCAATTTTCATTTGTTACTATCTTTCACAATAACCTCCGAGTTCTTCTCAATATGTCAACTGTTTATGGAGATCTTGAGGTGTTATTTCGATTTAAAAGTTCGATTCTCCACAAGTGGACTTTTTCAGTTGGTGATTTATTTTTGTACAATATATGATCTACAGAAACCCAATTTGAAGAATCATGAAAGTTACTAGCTGGGTGCACTAACTCCCGACCCATGAATGAATTATATTGATCTACCTGACTAATTACCGATCAAATATATTCTTCTTCATCATCATCAATATCCTCTTCATCCTACCCATCCTCATTCTCGTCTTCATCCTCATCCTCAGAACCATTGTAATTTTCATCATCTTCATCCTCAATATCAGTCGGGATTGAAAAAAAAATCCTTCTTCTTGATTTAAAATATTTCCTATAAATGCTTGTACACCGGGTCTTGATAATGTGTTTACAATATAGGACTGCTGAGGTGGAGTACTACTACTACCAGATTGACTACCCGTAAATAAATCATCATTCCAATCACTTTGAAGAGGATGTAATTTTACATATTGTTCGACCATCCACATTTTTGCACAAGTAGTATCATAAGCTATTCTCCAAAAATATTCATCTTATACCGGTATCACATTAAAGAAAAAAAAATACTCAATAGGTGCCATATTAAATCGACATTGAATATCAATAGAATACCGAGACTCTACCACCTGCAATCCTTAGTATAATGCCCTCTTAATTTTTTTAAAGGTTAAATTTTTATTCTCAGAAATTGTAAGTTTTGGACCAATTGAGTACTCTATATCAGTATGTGCATTGTTGATTGTATCTCCGCCAAAATACATAATTATTGGTATCATTTTTTTCATACCTATAAAAAAATATTATTGAAATCACTCAAAATAATTTGTACATATAATATATTTACAAAGCTATACCTGTCTTCACAAATAAATTATTAATTTAAAACAAAAATGAAATAATTAATTCAAATGTATAAATCAATTATTAATTTATTTATGGTAATTGTGCTATGATAGTGAGTAATATTGGTTTGACACAAGTTGAAATCATTTTCACCTCCATTTATTAAATTTTTATATTAAAAAAATTACATACCTCGAATCACTGTCAGAAAGTTTGTTCGATTAACAGCTAAGTTTATTCGATCAACAACAATTATTATGATCAATTATTGGTGCGTTCCGGAGTCGTTATAGGTAGGGACGCCCCCAATCTGGGGAAGGAATAGGCTGGAGAGGCCCCAAAACTTTTAATTTTTTATTCTTTTATTTTAAAAACGTGGGAAGAATAGCTGTGGGGACGCTATCGGCTTGGACGAGCTCAGTCTGGGGACGTTCCGAGCTACAACAACCCGACTTTGGAACGTTTATGGTAAGGACGACCTCAGGTCTTTGGGACGGCATAACGTCCAACCTATATCTCAAAATATATTCATAGTTGGTCTATTTTTTTAATTTGTATATATTATTTGCTTATTAAAAAAACGGTCCGGTGTACATCCAATAAGCGGTAAATTTCATGGCAGCATTTGTCTGATCACTCAATTTTTATCTCTCTCGATGACTGAATTTGTTTTATTTATTTTGATCAAAACATTGTATTAGTTTTTTATCCAAAAACTAATAAAAAAATCAAATTTATCTAAGTATATGAGTCATTTATTTAAAAATCTACGTTATTTATCTAAATATTTAAGTCATTTATTTAAATATCTAAATTACTTTATTTTCTAAATATCTGAATCATTTATCTAAATTTTTAAGTCACTTATCTAAATATTGTGTTACTTCATTTGATCTAAATAACTAAATCACTTATTTAAGTATGTGAGTTACTTCATCTTATCTTTATTTAGTCACTTAGTCATTTATTTAAATTCTAAATACTTGAGTTATTTATCTAAATATTTATGATTCTTTTATTAGTTTTGGATTGAAAAACTAACAAAATGCTTTGATCGGAACAAATTGAAAATTAAATGGTCATCGAGAGATAAATAAAAGTAAGTGACCAATTCATAACAAATAGCAAAGTTGAGTGACCTCCAATGAAATTTAGCCAAAAAAATTTATATCTATTTGACATTTTCAATGATATTTTATTTTAGACATTTCAAAACTCAATTATATTCATGGAACGGGGAGAATCACCGTTGATTTTTACCAAAAAAAAAAGCTTTTTCGCTGATTTCTCTTTTGTAATAGCGTCGAAGGAATCTACTTTAATCGTCCGACGGTAAAAAACAAACGATTCAAAATTAGTGTGGTCCTTGGCAAAATTAACCTTATATCATTGATCATATAAATGTAGGACGTATTTTATTCAGTTTAATTCAAAATCTCTATGCAGTTAAGTTAACAGTTCATAAAATTTTAAAGGATTTTTCTCTATTCGGTAGTATATATATCCTGTCGATTCAAAATTGATTTGATAGAAATCGAACACCCAGTTCCTTACAAATATATAACTATTCTATCTTGACACTCAAAACTCGAATTCCAACAAGCAGCAATTGTAAGTTTTTGAGGAATCTTCATATGGAACTTGACTGAATTTGCGTCTTGTCATGAACTTCAGAAAAACAAAAGGATAAGGTGTTTACAGTTGATGATGTTATGAGGAAAACAAATTGGCTAACATTATTGCAAATCACATCAAAGTCAGCCGTGACCTCCCTGCTTTGAAATTATTTTTTTGAAGCAAATGAATGAATGCAAATTCTTGTACCTAAGACAGGCATGATAAGTTCACTTTTATTCATTGTTCTATACTAAATCAGATCTTCATGCTTTTATTTTGAAAAGTACAAGTAAAACAAAAATTCCTATCACATTAGATTTGAGGAATCGTCGATTGGAAGCCAAAATCTATTTGTAAACCACATCGAATCTGACATGACCTTCTCTCCGTCTTGATTGCGGTGCCATGTGTAGTAAGCATGTGTTCTGTTCTTTATATCCAATATCGCATGACCAAAGCTCGACTCTCTAAAGGCCGAGTAGCTCGGTTGTGGTTCCGTCATGCTACATTTAAATTGAACAAAGATATGAATGAATTTACTACTCTTACACTAGAGAATCATGCAAGGAAAAAAGAAAAGAGAAATTGAAGTACATACTTGGTTGCAAGTCCCTCGATATTACCACCATCTCCGATTGTGATATAAACAGGAGCATCCTGGTTCAGTACCGGAGTGCATTTCCCATTTACAATATTATATGCTGTGTTTGATATTCTATGCTGAAATTTAAACAAAATGAAATTTTAGTAGATTGTCTCTCTTTTTCTAAAGAAAAGATAAAACTGCATCATCTGAGAAAAGTACCTAATGTGCTGGTAAGAAACAAAAAAAAGAATGCCAAAGGACAACAGAAAGAAGAAAAATAAATTCTATTATGCACTAAAAAAGTGAGTTGAATCAGGAGAGGGCCATGGTGGTGTAATTTGGTTCCTACTTTAGACAAACAAAGCACATATATTGTTGTGGCTTTCTTCAAAAAAAAATATGGTACATATATAGAGAAGTGCCATCAAAATCATCTGTGTTTAAGAGATACTAGTACAAGAGTAAGACTACCTATTTGTTAGCAAAATACTGTATGAACAAATCACGATGAGAATATGAACCTTGAAAGTTGAAATAAAAACTTACGCTTCGTTCATAGGCGTGGACATGACCTGCAAAAACCAGGTCAACTTTGTACTGAACAAACCATTGTTCATACATAACACGCATAGTTTCTCCTTCCATGTAATGGTAGTTGTAGCTGTTGTACCATGGTGAGTGCATCATAACAATGAGCCACGGTGTTTCTTTTCTGTTCACTTTTGTGAACTCCTCTTCCAACCACTCGTATTGCGGTGTGTATTTCCCTGAGAAAATTTTAAAAGAAAAGAAAATTTGATGTCTAAGACATACTGGCATAAACCAGAATCTGGAGCTTTTAGATATGTAATAACAAGAAGTTGATGAATTTAATGAAAAGAAAACTATCATATGATCTTAGTAACCAGTACTGTACTGCTCTGTACTGTTCAGTGATGCTTTTTCTTTTATGTTTGCAACTTTTGTCTACAGATTACAGAACACAAACCGAAGAAGAATTCTGTAGCAGGCTAAAGTACTGACTATCACTTCCACTGTCCAATGAAAATAACAGGATTAAATAACCCCACAAAATACTGACTCTTTGCAAGGGTATATATGTAAAATGTAGATTTTACAACTCATACTTCCACAAAAGGAAGCTTTTTCCTCCAAACTAATTTGAGATTATACTTGCAATAACTCACATACATAGAAATTTAACAAAAAAATAATAAAATGGAAGTCTCATACCATATGCAGAGTAGGATGCAAGGACAATGATGTAAGCTGAAGCACGTTTTATTGAGTACCAATACGGAGCAGTGCTGTTGGAAGCTTTGTATGGTGTAGGATACCGGCTTGTGAATGGTTTAAATGGAACAGTTTCACCCTGTGTATGAAATCATAATATGTTAGATTCCTAATAAAGCATGGAAATATCGCCCACACCAATCACCAATTTTATCAAATTACCGAGAATACTAATCATTGCTGCTCCATAGATGGCGATATGGTTACCCAGGAAAGTAGTTCCACTCTTTTGTGGAAAATGTTAATTTTGGTGGAGGCTTTTCCTTGCCTATGATATGTTATATGTTTTTTATAGGTGATGCACAAAAATTCTTCCAAAAAGAAAGAAAGAGAAAGAAAGAAAATCTATACTGACAATAGAAGGTTCAAAATCAAGCTCATGGTTGCCAACTGTCCAGATCCAGGGCTGGTAAGCAGTGCTCCTCTCAACGAATCGACCCCATGAGTCCCACCTACGATTGTCATGGTATGGGTGGTTGTCGGCATATGATAGGTCCCCCACAAATAGCACAGCTCCCGCATCCTTGTTTGTTTCATAATGTGAAAATGTCCTGTTTGAGTCGTAGGTCTGACCAAGATCGCCTTTCCATTTGAAAGGGAAAAAAAGAAAATGGCAGTTCTCTTAGCATGCATTCTTGAGTACAAATGCTCAAATAGAATTTAAACTGAGGGTATGATTGCTCATGGTGTGTGTGTGAGAGAGAGAGAAAAAGAGATCGTGAGAGAGTTACCAATGAGTCCAAAAGTGTACGGTACGTCAGGACCTACTTGAGGGGGTGTCTTGAACCAGAATTTCCGCAGGGTTTGCCCAACACCAACCGCATAATAATACTTTGTGTCATACTGAAACCAAATTGAAAAAAAGAAAAATTACTCAAAACAAAAGGAAACGTATTCATTTTGAACCTTAGGATCACTTGATAAATTTAGTTCTAGCTAACTATACTTATGTAGTATATTTTAGAACTTTCGGGATGTGCAGGGGGACTTCTTTTTACTACATATCAAAGTTAAGAGATCTCATACCTTCAAATGCTTAATTGTGGCATGGTGGATGAAACCTGATGTATAGTTGTAGTACTTGTATTGTCTGCACTTCCCCTTTGCTGACCTGTCAAGCTTGTCTATGGAAGTTCCGTAGAGTACAGTACTTGAACCGGGCTCTGTAGGCGTTACCCATGACACAATCACGGCATTACCAGTGAGGTCCCCTTGTATAATATGCACCTTTTAAAGAGAGGAGGAAAAAGATATGCAATTTGCATATGAGAAAGCACAAACTTAACAGCACCACAATCAACATTTGTTCCTTAACTAATTAATTTGGAAACATATTGTCTCGCTTTTAGTATGGACGGATGCGGGATTTTGACAAGGACAGTCAGTGATCGAATTGCAATAGCTTATTAGATTTAACCTCATTAGCTAATCAAGTACTAAATAAAAAGATCAACAATTTAATATAAATTCACACCAAATAAAAAACTATCAAAACAATATCGTTGTATATATTAAAAATAATAAAAATATATAACTCAAAATAATAAACAATCAAGTCGCTAAAGAAAATTTTCCTTCAAAAAACTTCATATTTTGAAACTTTGCATAATTCTTTTTTTTTCTAGATATTAAATATTTTTTTCTCAATAAAAACAATCAAATAATCTAAAGGGTTAAATTAGCAAAACCTAAGGCAAAACACTATTTTTTTAGAATTTAATGTCAGCTGACCTGTGCTACATCCGCCCCTAGTTTTTAGTACTACTGAATTCTGACATCACTGTTCAAGAACTGATGGAGCCCATTTTTTGATCGATCAAGACTGGGGACCGTTTCAATTTGTTTTCATCGAATCATGCGCTTGGGCAGCTTGGGGCCTTTGGCCCACTATACCACCATAAATAAAAAGGCAATTCAAACAGGCTTGGTATTGTGCTCAGAGTGGCCCCGCCCAGCCAGCCGAAAACCCGTGTCCAGTTGCAACTAATACTTCGCTCCAAAAATGGATGGAAGGGAAGGATAGAGAAGGGGAAAATTAGAATCTTATTTGCTTTATAATTTAAAGAAATGGAGGAGAAAGGGAAAGATTTTGACTCCCTTTTATCTCATAAAAAAATTATATTCTGTCCCGTTCAAATTGAGGTGTAGAGGGAAACTAAAATGTCATTTTCCATCTCTTTCCTTACCTTTCCGCTCCCTTTTTTTTTCTCTAAAGGAGCACCATGTAATTGTAAAGTGCTTAATTTGATCCAATTGGAATTTTTAAAAGAGAAAAAGTATTTCAAATTATAGAAACATGTAAATTCATTATTTAAGTTAAGACGAGTAGTATTCGTATATATTTAAGAAATATTTATACTTGACTAAACAATTTTTATATAGTATATTGCTAAGATTAAAAAATCTGAAACATATATTTTAAATTATTCAAGGAAGTCTTGTAATTTTAATTTTCATGCAACCGTGCAGAAAATAAAAGTAATGAATACTTTGTCTACTACATAGAACCACTTTTGAAATCAGGTATAAATAACATTTATATCAAGTATAAACATTTTTGGGGTGAGATTTGCGTTCTATTTCTAATTTTAAGTCAGAAATGATCGATCCGAACTGTTCAATCTAATCTTCAAATCAAAATCTATTAATAAATTAAATTTTATATTTTTTAGAATTTTTTTGCTATATTTTCTGATGAGGTGAAAATGACTTGATAAAAGAATTCTGGTTCATCCAAAAATGACGATTTTCATCATATCTAAAAATTAACAAATAAATTTCAAAAAATATAAAATTTGATTTACTAATAGATTTTGATATGGAAATTAAATTGAGTGGTTTGGATCGATCATTTCTGACTTAAAATTAATAATAGAGCGTAAAGCATCATAGCCTAATTATATATATAGTGGAATATACCTCTCTACTATTAAATGCAAAACAACATAAAAAAAAAAAAATACAGAAACTTGCTAAATACCGATCAATTTTGGTACAGAAAAGGGCAGAATTAGAAATTATTCGTAGGAGATGCTTGAGTAAAGAAAATAAAATATTCGGAATAAAAAAATATTTTTACCGCATATATTTTATTTTTTAATAAATCACGAGAGTATTTGTGCAGGGCATGTCATCCACCGTGGTGCCGTCCCTGAGTACGGACCCGGATCCACTGTCGCGCGGCACGGTGCGGCGCAGCACGTGGTCCGTTCGATCACTTCGAGATTCGAGTTAATACTTTAAGATTTGAGTTAGCACGAATCTCGAAGTGATCGAACGGACCACATGCTGTGCCGCACCGTGCCGCGCGACAGCAGATCTGGTTCCCCTGAGTACAGGGGCGCAAGGTTAAGTATTAATATATCAGTACCTGTTGCGGAGCATTGTACCCGGCTGGTACGCTGAAAACATCGCTCTCTAAGGGCATTTCCTTGGTAGCTTCAAGCTTTCTCCGAAACCTACTCGTAACTCCTTCGCTTCTAGATACAGTCCCAACAAAAACCACCATCAAAATTACAAAGCTCAAGGTGCGAGAACACCTCCTCTGCTCCATCGTTCTCTCTCTCTTTCTTTCGCCCCTTCTGTCTGTTTTGGGTTTATTTCTGAATTCTGGCCCGGAGAAGGTGATTTAAACTTTGAATGCGCACAGCCTGGGGTTTCAGATTGACGGGATCAGGCTGGGGCTAGAAATATCCAATATGAGGAGATAATGGAAGGAATATCCGAGAAAAAGGTGCGCAAATTGTCGCGCGAGTGTTAAATACGGAAGGGAGAGGGCAGAGAGGAGACTAGACTCGAGACTGGAGGAGTGTGTTTACTTCTGAACTCATTGGTAATGCGATATATATCTCAAGATTGACTTCTGACGGTTTAGAGACTAGAGTTTTTTGAATTATATTAATTAATTTATCTATATTTAATTATTTTACTAATTTTATAATATTTTTTAAAAAATACATATATTTAATAAAGTAAGTATATATTAATAACTAAATAGACAAAAATATATAAAAATAATCTAATATTGAGCATATTTCAAGCCGACCCGTTGAAAAGATTATTGAACTCGAGTCAAACTCATAAAAAAAATCTAATGGAATGAGTCAAACTTCTGCAAAAAATGAGCCAAGAGCCTCAAATTCTTATAGCCCTGAATTTAAGCTTCCAGGAAGCACAAAAAAGAGAGACTATCTTTGCGAAAAAAATAAAAATAGAAAAGCTAATATGACTAATATTATCAAAATTTAATTGACTTTGTGAAATATAAATTCTAGCACGTTATCCCATGTTATTAAATTTAATCCTCTTTTGAAATTTTTTGGTAATGGTGTCGAAAATTGTCCAAAATAATTAGAGATAATCATCTACGTGCTATGAGCCACATGAATACTATTCACGTCAATGTTAGCTCTCTCCCGGAGAGAGAAGGCTAAAATACAACGCGTTGTACGGATGCACTCATGTACTATGTTAAAATTTCAAAATTCAAGTTAAAAATGACCGATTCAAACCGTTCAATTTATTCTCCATATTAAATTCTTGTAGAAAATTAAATTTTATATTTTGAAAATTTTGTTGCTATTTTTTAGGTCAAGAAAAAGTTGCTTAATTTAAGGATTTTGGATCGTCAATAGTGATGATTTTCTTTTTACCAAAAAAAAAAATAGCAAACAATTTTCAAAAAATATAAAATTTGAATTCTAAAAGAATTTGATATGGAGAATAAATTGAACGGTTTGGATCAGACATTTTTAACTTGAATTTTCAGATTTAACACGGTGCACGAGTACATCCATGCAACGCGTTGTATTTTAGCTTTCATATATATATAGAGAGAGAGTCTATTGTGAAAATGTTTGCATTTCAGCCGATATGCAAACGCGTCAAAAAATATATTTTAAAATCTCAAAAAATTTAATTTATGATTTTCATTCAATTCTTCATATTAAAACGTTGTAGGATACAAAAAATTGGAGCATTTTGAGTTTTTTAAGCCACTCTTTAGAATTTTCTGAAAACGTTTGCATTTCGAGTCCAAATGCATACGGCTCAAATTTTATCGTAACACGTCGGAAATTCAAAATTATCATTATCAATAAATTCTTCATATCAAAATATTGGGGGATACATAAATTTAGGGTATTTTGAGTATTCTAAGTATTTTCTTTTGGATTTTTGAAAATCAACAACAATAATTCAATATTTTATTATTATTTTAGTGCTGATTTTTAAAAAACTAAAACAAATATTTAGAAAATTCGAAATACCCAAATTTGTGTATCTCCCAATAATTTGATATGAAGAATTTAATGAGAATGATAATTTTAAATTTCGGACGTGTTACGATAAAATTTGAGCCGTATGCACTTGAGCTCGAAATGCAAACGTTTTCACAATAGTCTAACTCTGTATATATATATATATTCCTAATTTATATTTTTTATATTATAATTGATTACTTACATCAGCGAGGAGTCAAAATTTGAATATAAAAGAGACAGCATTGACTAGATTCAAAATATTAAATAGACACGCATAAATATAATTAATTTTTATAACCTCCTAATATTTATCCGTAAATATAAGCAGGACCCGCCTCTGATTGGTTTTATGTCAGGGAATCCAAAACCTTTGTATAGTTGAGATGGGTCATGACTCATGAGCGTCGATATAGATAAGAATAAATAATTGAAATGGGTGTTCACATTCTATATAAAAGTGCATTATAGATACTAGCCATCGTTTATGCGTGTGAAATCAATTCTTTGGACTGTTTTTCTTCTGAAAATTTGATTCGACCTCTTGTAGAGAGGGGGGTTGCTGGTAGCCGCTAAAAAAATTCTTCTGGAAAAGTCTTGTTTAATATTTAATTAGCCTTATTTAGCTCATTAAACTATTAATATTTATTATTTATATATTTTTATTATGAATTTATAATATAATAAATAGTTTATAGTATGATATATACTTAAATTATTATATCAAATTGTGTGAAACATTTTATCATTAGTTATTTTAATATAAAATATCATAAAAATATTATTAACTATTAAATTAGTCTTAGCGAGATTTAATGAAGCAGCTCAGTTAGCTCATCAACTTAACGAGTTGATTTCAAGTTAAATTTTTTGACTCGGAAGTAGTTAGTGAATCACCTCGGCCCAGATCGTTAAGGTAATGAGTCATCACATGTCTAATGTATGTGTTGATGAACCACATTAATACCTGAAACATTCGATTTCTGGTGCCACATTAGCATTTGTCTATTTTATTTTCTTAATGTTAGACCAAGTATCCAGTCATATATAGTTGCACGCGTGTTTTTTTAATAATTCGCGAAGAAAAGAAAGTAAGTACTCAATGAAGGCAAATTACGGAAGTTAATGAATCGGATGAATCACCAATTCCAAAAAAAAGGGGGAAAAAAGATGGAAAGATCAGGCTTCTCATATATTTAGTGCGGAATCTTTGATTAACCAAGCATCTCAAATTCTCAACCCAACTTGTCAAATTTTTGCTTTCTACTTTTTTTCCTTCAAAGTTCGATGGTTCTCTTTTTCACTACCAAGTTGCGATTAGGGGACATACCATACTAATCTCGTGGGGTTGATTGACGCCACATAATTAGCAAAATATCACTCTAATTAATTGTATGATTAAGATGTCCTTTTGTTTATTGTTATGACAAAAAAAGGCTTATATGTGTAATAAAGAACTGATTTTATGAATTCAGCATTGGGAGTAAGCCACTGATGTTGAATTTATAGATTTATGCACGACTCTATATAGCGGATAATAATTATTAACTTTGAATTGTAAAATATAGTCTTATTTCTGAATTGTTATCATTACCATGTTGTTTAACATGCAATTCAAACTTCAATAAAAAAATAAACTGAGAATAATAGTAATTAATTTAGAATACCTTTTAACTTTTCATTTTCTTGGAACGGCTGGATTAACATCGAATATTTTAAATCATTATTTTATTCATTGCATGCAGCAAATTTGTATCATACAATTTAAATAGAATTTATATTATTTTTACTAGCTGAAAATAAAAACTATATATTAGTTTTCACACTAATCAAAAGATATTTTCTTCTTACAATTCTAAATAATATAATTATTTTTTATAACTATCTAAATCACTAAATGCACGCGATGATTGAATTCAAATTCGCTGAGTACTTTAAAAGTTGTCTATAAAAGGTGAATCCGTGAATTTAAGAGAGGAGATGTGAACGCGGTCTAAATCTGATGATTGTCATGACTTCAGAGTTCAGACAGTCTACTGTAGAGTAACACAAATGATACGAACCCATGATAATTTGAGTATAAAGATTGTATATTTGAAATTCAGATAATTTAAAAAATTAATAACTTAAGACTCTTCAAAACGAAGCAAATATACAATGAGGCCATGCTTAATCAGATTTCTAGTTTATCCCTTGTGTGATGTCATACAGTCATAGCGATATTCTGTCGGAGACGGATTTACTCATTATGGGTCAAATGATGCCTATTTTACTAATATTTAACTTAATTATACAAATTACGAAAAAAAATTGACCTCATATTTTCAGCTAGAGTTTCTTGTTATGATCCATAGTTCTAATCATAAGAAGGATCAAATTAGAATTATTGCATATAATCTACAATATTATATTATTGACCCCCATTAAAATGATTTCTAGCCTCCACCACAGTTGAACCACAAAATAAAATTCGTCCCTCAGAAAAAGTTCCATTTTGTTATTCATCGCCTGTATGTATATCTTTTCAGAAATAATAACGACAATTGGATTAAAAAAATGCTTAACATCTACTAATTTTAAGCGTCATGTGTATATTTGTAATCATCCCTCCAAATCATTGTAAAAAAATGTACATTGATTATTAAATAATATATACAATATCAATAAATGAAAACTACGGCATTTCGGCTGTTGGAAACTTGGACTTGGCTCTTAAAAAATAGGACTATACATAAATATTAAATAATACTATATCAACATCAAGTCAGCTTCACATTATTGTCAAAATGTCCATTGATTATATTCTGGCAAACGCACGGTCGCATCTATGGTTGTGACACCATTTTGACCGTTTATCTGATTCGTATCATATCCGATAAGTTGACGGATATAAGGATAAGATTTTATTTTCATTAGGTCATCGGATATAAATATGGGTAAGAAATTTTTTTTGTTAACTTATCAGGTATGAATATGGGTTAGGAGTTTTCGTTATCTGTTATCCATTCGATAAATTATATAAATATATATAGTTAAATATATATAAGTATAATTATTTTATATTTTTAATAAATATATATATAGTTAAATTATATAAATATATAGATATATATTAATTAGTATATGTTTTTTATGACAATTGACATGAAAAAATTATATCATTTTTATTATATCTAAAATGTTAATTATTATTGTAATTTATTAGTATATTTATTTAATACTATTTATTTGTCTAAATCATATATTTTTTATTAAATTATTTTTATTTTTATCTGTTATCTATCATTATCTATTCGTTACCCGAAATTATTAATGGATAAAAGTAAGATATGAATACTTTTTTTAATGAATATAAATAAAATATAAATAATTTTTTTAATAAATATAAATATAAAAATACCTCATCCGTACTTACCTTACCATTGACAGCCCTAGTCGCATCGCCAGTTTTTAGTAATAATAAGTTTTATTAAATTAATATTATTAAAAATAAGAGTGAGAAACGTAAAATTTCAAATATACGAATGGCAATGCGCCATGCGATGCGCGCGTTCATCGCGTTTGAAACGCGCGTTGCGTTTTCATTATTTTTACGAAACGCGCCCGCGCCGGTGGCGCGTTTACTTCTTATATATACAAAACGCGCAAGTGAGATGGAGGCGCTGCGCGGGGTTTGGACGAAACGCGCCATTTAGCAAAGCTGCGCGCGCATTCGTATATTTGAAATTTTACGGTTCTCACTCTTATTTTTAATAATATTAATTTAATAATAATTATTAATAATAAAAAATGTCGCATCGCACGCCCACAAAGGTAAAAAGTTTATTTGGATATCTCGTAGACCCAAAAGTAAATCTTAGTTACGCTCCTTCCTTCAATGTGAATATGATAGGATCTTATTCTTTTAGGGAGTGTTTGGCACTCAATGGAATAACAAAAAGTTAGAATAGAATAGCTATTCTCACGAATTAATTTGCCAAACGAATTTTAGACTAAATAGAAGAGTGCGAATAGTGCTAATCCGGTATACCAACTTATAGGTGGAATACCGGATTAGCTCTCGTCGAATAGCGATTATTGTTTGATTATATTATATTATATTATTATATTATGATTATGATTAAGATTTAGTATTATTATATTATATTTATGATTATAATTTATTATTATATTAATATTATTATTATTATTATTTATTATTATTATCATTATATTATTATTATCATTATTGTTATTATATTATCGGTACCATTAGTATTATTATATTATTTATGATTATTATAAATATAATTTTAATATTATATTATTATATTATAAATATAAATATAATTATTTTATTATATTATTATTATGATCAAGATTATTTATTATTATATTATTATTATATATGATGATTATGATTATGATTATTAATACTTATTATTATTTTATTATGTTGTATTATATTATTATATAGTGATTATAGTGATGATTAATTTATGATTATATTATTATAATTATAATTATTTATAATTATTTTTATGATTATGATTATATTTTTATTATTATATTATTATGATTATGATTATGGTTATATTATTATGATTATGACTATAATTATTATTATCATGATTATGATTATGATTATTATATTATGATTATATTATTAAAATTATGATTACTTATTATTATTAAAATTATGATTATTATTATTATTATATTATTATAATTATGATTGTAATTAATTTTTTATTATTATATTACTGTATTATGATTATGTTTATATTTTTATTATATTACTATTATAATATTATTATTTATTATGATTATTTTTATTACTTTATTATTATTATTATTATCATCATCATTATTAGTATTTTACTATTATTATTATTATCATCATCATTATTAGTATCATTTATTCATATTTTAATTATTCTGAGTAACAACTACCAAACGATATTTTCACTCTTCCGAATAGTGAAAAATACCACTCTTCTATCACTCTTCCAAAAAAAATACTATTATATCACTCTTCCAAAATTACCACTCTTCCAAAGTTATTTCTTGATTTGCCAAACGGACCCTTATATCATATTTTCTTATCCATCTTCTTATGGTTCAAAACAGTAGCCGTCATCAAATACTTTTTCTTTTGTAAATGTCAATTATGACAAAAGAAAAGCCTCAACGACTAAATGAATTTGAAGTTAGTTCATAAAAAAAATGTACATGACATTTAAAAAAAAAAGATACATCGTACATAAGAATAGTTGAAAGCCTAACACTGGTCACACACACATTCTTATTTTTTTTTTCTTTTGAAAAGTTTTATTTAATTTTGCTACTGAGAAATTAAGGAGTAATGTTTTTTTCCTCCTTTTGTTTGCCTAACTAATGTTTCAACCGTAGAACATTTTTATTGAGTACATGGGTTCATAAACAAACACCGTAGCTACTGTAATTCATACCATAAAATAAGTAAACAATGGGTAGTTTTGCATAATCTACAATGAGGAGGATTTCAATATCATAAGTTTTGTGTGTCACAAGATGCCACTAACTCATTTTTAATTCATATTTTAAAATTTAAAATTTAAATTTCAAACTTAATCCATTGATCTTGTTAAGTTCTATGATAGATGTATGCTTCTAAAATTTCACAATTTTTTAAATTCATTTGATACTAGATTAAATGAGAATAAAATGAATACATAAAAATTAATCAATCATAATTAACTAATTCATTCATTTGTTCTCATTTGATCTAGAATCAAATGAGCTTCAAAAAATTATGAAATTTTAAGAGCATACATCTATCATAAAAATTAACTAGATCAATGCTTTAGATTTAAAATTTGAGTTTTAAATTTTAAAATATAAATTAAAAAATAATTTGATGGTATCTTGTGATACACAAAATTTATGGCATTAGAACCTCCTCATCTACAATTGTGGCGGGCACTTGTGGAGCCCGTGCGATTAATGAAGATATAAGAATAAGAACTATATTCCTTCTGGCTAGCTGCAATTGCACTATAGTCTATACATAGCCATCAATGAGCTACTGCTGCCAATATCTCAAATAATGTGATAATAATAAATGAAGAGTAAATCTAGTTATACTTAGCTCATAAACATCCTTAGCGAGTTAATTAGAAAATATAATTTATCATCTCAAAATATTTTATTTATGTTGCATCATATATTTTTATATTTAAATTCTGTACGACGGAAAATTCTCTAAATTTTAACTTTTTCTTTCAGAATTTTTTAAAATCCGTCTAAAGTCATAATAAAAAATAATAAATATTTATATATGAAAATATATCATTTTGAAAAAAAATACTTAAAAAACTCTCAAAATTCAAAATAGAAACTTTTCATATCATGCAATATCTTGATATAAAGAATTTAGAAATGATAATTGTTTAGCTTCAATAATTAAAAAAAAAACTAAAAATATATTATTTTTAGCGAGCTTAAAAAATCAGCACAATATATGTAATTTGTGATATGTGTATTATGTATATAGATTTAGATGTGTTTTATAACATGTATTTGGAAGGATTTGAATTTTTTAGTTGTTTAAATATTATTACATTTGCTACATTACTTGAATGAAATATAATCGAAGTAATGAGATTTGAGATAAATCTTTTACTCATATGTCCAATAGTAAATTTATTTATTTTATGAATTTTTAATTAAATAGAAAATTTGTAACAGCCACAATGAAGGTAATTATATTATCAACTGTTTCATAATTATGAATCATATAGGGGCTTCTTTGCAAATTAAATTAAAAAAAATAATAAAGAGAACAGGCCACGTTTTTCTCTTCCGTACATGATATTTATCCCACTAGAAAAAAATTAATTAAATTAGAATAGAGAGCAAATCTGGTGACACGTTGGAGTCTCTTTTCTTTGCACGTGGCTAGTGTGAAGCGGTGGCGTAACCTGTTAATCCCTTAACCCTTTCGAAAAGGAAAGAGAGAATGAAAGAGGAAACAAAAATAAAGGAAAGAAGAAAACAAAACAAAACAAAAAAAGACTACAGAGAAAGAGAAAGAGAGAGAGAGAATTAAAAAGGAAATATTATTTCATTCGTCTATTCGACAAAGTATGCAAATTCAAGTATTCAATAATTGCGAATTCGATTAGTTGGATGGGCTAATGCAAGGTATTTACATATCTTATACCTCGAGTATTGATTATAGTTGTTATCATCAGCTGATTACTTCAGACAAAAGATTTGGTTTGACAATTATTTTAAATATGTGAATTGATTGAATATCAAAATAGAATTTAAAAAGAGGTAATCAGATTGGACATGAATTATGAAGGTGGTTTGGAGATTTTTAATTGATGCAAGGAATGAATAAACTGATTAAATAAATTGGATATGCAAGTTTAAATACGATAATTGATCTGGACTCTGGCCAGAACATTGGATTTAGAAAAAATAATGAATAATCTCATAGCTATGTTTCGAAATCATTTGAAATAATTGATGAAAGAAAATTAATAAATATCATCGTGGTTGAGATAGGTGTCGTGATCGGATTCAAGGAACATCGTGTATCCAATCATAAATTGAGATTATTTCGTATAAGGTAATCAGACTTCTCTATAATTTATATTTTATTTTATCAGATTGTTTAGATTGATTGACCTGTGATTGATATATGGATCAAAGATCTGAATTGCTTGGATTTTGAAAATAAAAATAATAATTATCATTTAATGCATATTGTCAGTTATATTTTTGTCTTGCATCATATGCATTACACGATAAATGATTATGAATAGGTCATTTTGTCTGGTATCCGTTTAAACTATTTTCGTAATTGAAATTCTTGTGTGGTTTGGACATGTGGACGCTACAGAATAAACTCATGTGTGGGGTACCCTGTGGGTCTGAATTTTATATGAAAAAGTAATATATACGTGGTAAATGGTCGCAACCTGACCTCGAAAAACGATTCACTATGCGCATACTGAATTTGTCCTCTTATTGTAGCCCAAAACCGGTTGGGCAAGGGGGTTATATTACTTATTCTGGGTCTATGCATTGTTGAGCTTGCCTTTGAGCCGATTGACTTGATATGTCCGAATATGTTTTGCTTGATATGTCTGAATGATTTTGCTTTGCATCTGAATTAATCTGATCTGAACTAAAATCAGACTATTAAGGGGTATAAGCTTATGACACAATAGATGTGGATTGAAAAGTCCGAACACATCGGATGTGTGTACTAGACTAAGTAATTTGTGTCCTTTACCAACATATCTGATATGAGCTATTTGATTTTTGATTGCCTCTATTAAACAAATTCATTTGAGATCTTATTTTAGTTAATGTGCATGCATTATAAAGTTATATATTTTGATAATTAGAAAATAATGGATTGTGTCTTCTTATTAAAATAAAGGAAATACGCATAGTAATTATGATATATGATATAGTTTTCAATTAATAAGAGAAATGCATTAAAATGTCGATTTTACTGTTTTTATTTTAAGTATTATAATTGCATATGGAGTACTTATTTGACTAAATATAAATAATATATTTTATATATAAACTTATTATAGAGAAGTTGCGTCGTAAAATAATCAGTTACTGAGCTTTATAAGCCGATTCCGTTTTGTTTCTGTCTATTTTTCTTTTATGTTGGCGACGTAGGTTGGCTGGTCGTCAGATGGATGCAGAAAATACTGGTTCTGTAGCGCACCGGTCTCGGAGTGTTACAAAATTATTTTGAAATTATTGGATAATTACATTGACTTATAATCGCATCTCTTCATTCCTTCAATGAATATTGCAGCCAATATTTAGGTTTCTGTCCATAAATTGTCATTCATTCCGGGACATGAAAACAAGTATCTGAAAGAGGTGAGGCCAAAGGGAACAATTTGAAAAAAAAACTTTTAAAAGTAAACTTTGATTGGATATGGAGATAGCTGTAACAGCAAAAAGTGAAGGATCTTGGAGTTAATGGGAAATTAAAGACGACAAGCAATTCACGCACTTGAAAGGATCAAATGCTGCGCCTAAATGGTTAGGCTTTGCTGGGCGGATGTAGAATGTTGATGGGTATAATTAATCATTTTGTAATAGTTTATGGCATTCAAATTTGTTAGCTAATTAGATACTAAATAAAAAATTAATTTAATATATATATTTATTTAATAAAAAATATTAAAATAATATCCTTTTACATATTAAAAATAACAAAAAAATTCAAAATAATAAATAAATCGATGAAGAAAAATTTTCTCTACGGAATCTTTGTATAATTATTTTTTCTCAATAAAAATAATCAAATAATTCAGGGGAATCAGATATTAATTCCAAATGGATTAAATTAGCAAATATTCAGCTAAAAACACTATTTTTCAAAATCAAAGGAATCGACAGGCTATACGTGCATCTGCCCCGTTCCCGTCACCGATTCAAGACTTGAAGGGTACGTGGCTCTCCAAATCAAGCATAAAATTTCCTGGTTAAAAATCCAAAACTAAATAATTTTTAGGTTAAGTGCATAAAGAGACATTCATAAACAATGACCATCCGATGGATATTTGACTAGGAAAATATCGAGTATAATGGCATCAAATTGTTAATGATGGGATGCAACTAAGATAAGGAAGTGGAGGAGGTTTAAAGCATTTTGAACCAAAAAAATGGTTCAAAGTCTTATAAAATCGTTGATTTTGCATCGAGATTCATATTTTTTTAATAAAATCTAAGTCAAAATTCGTACTTTCAATAATCATTATGAATCTCGATGTAAAATCAACGGTTCTAAAAGACTTTGAACTATTTTTTTTGGTTCAAAATGCTTTAAACCTCCCCACTTCCTTAAGATAAATGCAATTAATACTCGGAAAATACATCAACCATGGGGGGGGGTGCAATTTCTTTTCTGCTTTTCCATTATTTACACAATTCAATGATTGATTGACATTGACTTGATCCGAGTCAAATAAGTAGCTATCATAAGAAAGCGACTTTGAATATTTTTCATTTGTTATAAGAAAACAAAACTTTGTTCATATTAAGTTGCCCCCTTGTTGCGCCGTGAATGATGAAATATTCGATTTGGCATCTTAGTCAACTTATTTCGTAATCAATAAAAGCGATGTGTGGGAGCCCAATATTGAACGAGACAAAATACGCCGAATACTACGAACTTTTCACATGTTACAAATTGATTATCGACAGGAATTTCTCTTTAAAATTGTTTTCTTTCAGGCACTAAATTTTATTTTTTGGTCCCGTCATGTCCCAAAAAAAACAGCTGTAAACTTGACGTTGAATATTTGCAAAACTAGGCCCAAAATATAACAGATTGGCACTGAATATTTGCAAAACTTCATCTTGTAAGGCCCAATTTTGTTTTTGGATATTAGGCTTATAAGGCCAGTTCTAGTGCGAAGAAAAATAATTAAAGAGTATTCACATTTTATGTCAAATTGATTGTCAAATTTTATTTAACAATTATTATTTAAATTTCAGAAATATAGAGACTAAATAAAATTAAATAATTATCTAAATTTGACAATCTATTTAACAATCTATTTGACAAATCATATCAATGAAGAAACAAAAAATTAATTACAACAATACTATTTTGATAATTTTATTCTATTAAAAAATATCACTCTTAAAACAGATTATCAATTTTATAACATAACATAAAATTTTACTTTTAATAATCATGAATGCACTAAATGCTCTAAAGAACAACTTAAATCTCCTTCGAAAAACTCAATCATTTTAGCTTCAATTTTCTGAATTGCAACTTCACATCATATAGATTCGGAGTTGTAGTGTATTTTTCTCTTTCGGTTCGGTATATCATAAAGAAGCATGTTTCGTGGAAAGAGACAAAATATATGTATAAAAGCCCATATAAAATGCCATAATGGCCTCTCTTCAGCAGATGGTATTAATTTAAGGCATTCGGCCTCATGCTGCCAGGATGCTTAGCTATCTTCAATAGTCGATGCATTTGTGACAGTGAATGCTGAATCCATGAACTGTTTGTGAAGAAAGAAGTAATAAAATAAAGAAAACAAAAAGTTATCAGCATAGTAGAGAGAAAAACAAAAAATATAAATGGTGGGGATCACTTGACAATCGGTTATGTTGATACTGTTGAAAATGAATTTTCAAATAAATATTAAAAAAATCTTAAAAATAGAAAATTTTTTATGAATATGTTCTTCTATTTATAGATTGATGGTGATTCAAATTTCATGAAATTTCATTATCGTTTGATATTCTATCATGGACCATCAAAATTTTATATAATTTATAATAGTTATAATTTGACGGTATTTGATGGACTATCAAACGATAATGAAATTATATGAAATTTGAATCATCATTAATCTATAAGTAAAAAACATATTTATAAGTTTTTATTTTTATTTTTAAGATTTCTTTCATATTTATTTGAAAATTCATTGTCAAAATTGTCAAGTGATCCCTTCCCAAATATAAATATCAATCTTAGAGGTCTTGGTATCAGGAAGAGTGTTATTCTCTACCAGTTGCGCCTAAACAAGTATTCAGTTGGTAATAATTTGAACTTATTATGATTATTGAACATTGAGACAGGTATATTCCATGATAAATTGTTCGCACGTAACTACCTTTCCAATAGACATCACTTGTTGATTGATGGGTTCCATGAACTTTAAGTTGACATCAATAGGCCAAACCTACAAAGAACCAGCATATTGTTAGCAACTTGATATAAATTTTAGTCCAATTACAAAAAGAAATGATCATACTCTTGACATGCCAGCAGAATTCTTAACAGGTTGACAGGGGTGAAGCTATAGTCTGGCAAGTGGGGCCACAACACTAGATTTTGCCAAAAGGGCAAAGAAACAAATAGTCCAAGCTAAAGGCTTCCAATTAGAACAGCAAATGGACAACAAATGCTCAGCAATGGTAGATGCAAAGAGGTGAACCGGAAAATGAATGGCTAACCTTTCCAATTTTACTGAAGAGTGAGAGCAATGGGGGTGTATGATATGGCTTTTGTGTGGCATGAATTATGATATACAGACTTGGACTTTAACAAATTGACACTCAGTTACAAAAAATACTCATGTAACTCCAAACGATTGTAAGATTATGCACACCCTATGATATTTTCTGGCTTGACATCTGTTGGGGATAGATACAATCTATAAAAATCAGTAAACGTCAATGACATCGGTGTGGCAGGTTGTTAAGGGAGCCAAAAGAGAAAAATTACCAAATTGGATTTCTTATCATTTATGATCGTAATTCGTAATACAAAGTATCTACAGGTAGCCTCGTACCATCTTATACTCACGAGCCCACCAATTCATAGAGTAACATTGCATATGATATTAGTTTCGAAATAAATGTAAAAGCTTACTTTCAGACCAAGAAGCCTCACTGGAGCCATCTGTCCTGGTACAATGCACTCTGGACCCGCAGCTTCCAGCTCAGCCTCCATTGCCAACCCTTCTTTTACTGGATTTGGATGCTGAAAAAAAAATTCAGTCCATCATGGTAATCAGAAGAACATTACTTTGAATGGACATAATACACTGCAGCATCGATTCAACAGGAAAGAAGTGATGGACATACTATATTGCAGTATCAGTAATTTAATACAACAACAACAACAAAGCCTTTAATTCCAAATAAATTAGAGTAAGTTAGAAATGAAACCCAATCAAGCATAAGATAGAATCAGTAATTTAATAACCCATTTAAAATAAACAAAACTCGTCTTGAGAAAACTACACAGGAACAACAGAGTTTAAGCAAGTACAACAGATATCCTTGTCTTGTTTCATGTTGAACTGTTTAATTCCCACTCTTTCCGATAAGAGGCGGATTTAGCTTATACCAGGGGGTCAACTGACCCTCTCTGAATTTAAAATATAATATTTTTAGGTTAAAATTTTGTTAATCTGATCTCCCGATCAAATTTCTAATCCCCAAAAATTATTTGATTATTTTTCATTGAGAAAAAATATTTAATATCATGAATAATGAAAGAATTATATAAAAAATTTAAAATATAAAGTCTCGTAGAGGAAATTTTTTTATCGCTATGATTATTTATTATTTTTACCTTTATTTTTTATTATTTTTAATATATAAAAAATATTATTTTAATATTTTTATTTAATATCCAAAGTTTAAACCTACTGAATCGATTACTGACCGAACCAAAATCAATCCGCCCCTGTTTCCGATAATACATCAAGTTATACTTGTGAAGACACGGAAAGAGAGCGAACTAGATGACCAGATTTGCTTCACAAAATCCTCCAAAATAATCAAATATCTGATGCCTGGACTAATTTTTTCTTTTGAGAGAAAGATGCCTGGACTAATTTTAGTCCTTGGTTTACCAACCATCCTATCTCAATCGATGACATTGGACAAACGAACAAAACTGAGAGAATTAGGCTTATCCAAAAGGCACAAAGATGCAGAAATAATCAGAAGAAGACGATACGGTACCTTCATGACTTGCAAAGCGTAAGCGGAGGTAGGGTTCTGTGGAACGCAAAGCACGGGGCCGTTGTGGATACGTGGAACCGGCTTCTTCCCGCCGGGAGCTGATCGCCATGGCACATCGTCGGAAAGAAGAGCGTGCTTAGGGGCGGAGGCGAGTCCAGCGACCGGAGACATGGATTTGACAACCACCACTCAACAGATTATTTATGTAGATGAGTATTGGAAGAACGGAGACGACTCCGCTTCAAGCCTTCAAGTCAGAAAAGCTCTTGTTTATTGTTGTCTTCTTTTTCTTTAAACAAATGATGAAATTATCAGAGGCCTTTATCTGAGTGCCATTTGCGCGGGTGAAATTTGATATTTTTGGATAAGACGAAGATATGGACGGACGCAGGAGGCCTGGGTCTGGGAATATTATTGGGATAGATGGTTTTGTTGTACCCTTGTAGTTGAAAATGAGAATTAAATATGGTAAAAAAAAATTATTTTATGGATATTCCTGCTGTAGTCACTATCATTAATTTGGTGGTTGTAAAAACTTGATTGGTGCCTTGGTGGGATGGTTAATGAGCTTATTCTTTTTGTGTTATTTTTCTTCGTTTTCTTTTCTTTCGAAAAAAAATATGACTTTCGGGACTGTTGTGTTGGCCGATGCCAGTTCACGCCAACATGGGTCCATGGCTAAAAACCTTTTGACTTATCCTTCGGTTCGGATGTTATCCACTCACTAATAAATTCATATCCTTGGATACAGTTATCCGGATTTCAATTTTGAACAGTCCCTAAAATTCTAAATACTGCCCATGAAATTTTGAAGCCCCGTAAATTCTAAACACTGTCCATTATATTACTCACTGCACTCTCTACAGTATATTCATCCCACTACGAGCAGGTAACATCCGAATGGAGCCTAAAAGGCTTAATACGAGGAGACCCATATTCCCAACTACCCGAGGCTGCACGAATTTAACTTGCTGATTCTGGAAACACCAGAAACACTGCCCTGCTCTTATAAAGGATCCCAGCACTGAGAACTCCGAATGGAATCTGCATCACCAGGGCAACAGAATAAAATGATGTTCAACTTTTCTGTATTTAATTCTTATTTTGTAGTACATTTGGGAGCTGCTTTTTTTGGATGGTCATTCTAGGGCTTATGAGGGAAAGTGTGTTCAATCTTTCTTTCTTGCTCACAACACGATTCTTTTGATTCCCTGTAAAGTCAGTTCTTTAATGCAGCACGAGGCAACAAGCAAGACAGTTTAAGGCATTTATCAAATGGCCACCAGCAGATTTGAAGCCTCCCCCCTCAGGATAAGGTTTCCTTGTCAACTATCAGGTTTCAAAAGATGGGAAATTAGAAAGAAATGGGGTTAAGCATAGAATAACTTCTATGCTCGTAATATTACAGGAAGGGACTAAAAATAAACCAGGAAAATAAAACGAAACTAAAATTTTCACATCTTTACAACCTCTCTGAATATGATACCCACCTCTCCCCAAAACTGTCTCCATTTATCTAAAACAGAGGAAAAGAAAAGAACAAATTCAATATATATCACTAAGATAAAAGTGTACCAACCAACATTTGAATGCTAAAAAATGTGCCAGAGCAGCCCCAGTGTGTTGTTGTATTCTTTAGCTAGTATCTACGAGTCAAAACGAGCCCCAGATGTCAGAGAAGAGAGGAGGCCAGCAGCGGAACCAGGGATAATATCACCAAAGGATGACAGTGATCTGTCCTTGAGCCTGGTGACCTGTCCATCAGAAAGCATTGAACCCAATCTTGATGTGCCCTCCCCAAATTTGCTCCCAACCTGTGGTTAGTTCAACAAAAACAGCAACAGGCTGATCAATTCATTTTCCATTAAACCCTTGCAATGCTTACCTTTTATTTTCCAAGGATCAGTTTATGCTCAATTAAGATAAACTCTTATCTATTAGATCAATTGAAACTAGATTGCAGATTGAGGGTTAACTCAGGCTTATCAGCTCATTGGATGATTGGAAAAACCAATACACTAATGCCAAGAATATTCCAGGGAGGTCTCATACTAGGAAGCACTGGCCAACATCCAATGATTAAAAAAAAAATTACTACGCTAGTTTAATACAAAAACTTCATGAGAGGCGAACACAGTAATTGAGGATTGATTTTTCTATTTCGGAACAAAATTGTCATGAGCTTGCCCAACAACAGGACACTGCCATGTGCACGAGAACACTGTACAAAATGTTCACAAAGTTTTAGCTCTTATCAAAGAAAACATGATATGGTTCACAGTTTCCTGCATATTTTGTCGAGCCCGAGGCAAATTTGCATAGGATAATTGTCAGTGATTTTTAGGAAGTGTACCTGGGTCATGAAAGACTTGAGTAAGGGGGTTGCAACACCAAAAGTCACATCATCATAAAACTCTGAATTTTGAGATACCTCGCCATTAGAAAATGACTTGTATGGGCTTCTAGAAGTTGTGTCATCGGATGTACTTTGTAGAGGCGACTTGTGCACAGCTCTCGATGATAAAGCAGGAGCACTGAAATTAAATTTAGGAAATAAGTTAATGATAATACATTATATTTCATCAACATCGAGCAATAATATCATTTAGAGATTTTAAATGAGTACCTGATGGGAAGGTACTTGAATCTTGGAATTTGTGAACATCTCATTATATTCAAATCTGCATTTGATTTTGTTGGGGACCGCTGAACCACATCAGTGTACATTCGATTTAGTTGAACCAAGAAACCAAATAAAACTACATAAGACATGTATGATTGCTTCTCATTCTCCCACAGGTACGGCTCATACCTGTTTCATAAAAACACAGTTATACAAATAACATTAAATAACATCCAAGTAATTATTCTTAGATTTTGTACAGCTTACATAGCCCAATCTATCGGATCGAGTCTGGCTGAAAACTTGTTGATCAACTTTAAAACAGGGACAGCAGTGGGGGAATCTGAATGAAAAACTGATTGTCGTCTCCTGAATGGAGCCTTCATGACTGTAGCTTGAGATAGTTTATCTTGTTTTGGAGATGTGTCTGAATCAGTAGATAAAGGATTTTTCCCACCTGAGAGGATGTCGCCAATGAATCGTAAGTCAAGCAAAATTTGTAACAGCCCCTTCTCCGAAACCCTAGATTTGCTTGATTCTGTTGACTCGAAGTTCTCATAAATTTTGACAACCTGTTGCAGAATGGAGAAGTTGTACAATGAAAAAAAAATAGATAAAACAATGATGTGTATGAAGGGATAACATAATATGAGATTAGGATAAAAACCTTGTCAAGCAGCTCCCAGGAAAATTTTTGCAATATGACTCTGTCAAGGATGTGCCCTCCTATTCTATGAATCTCTAAGCATGCTAAGTAAAGAAATGAAATTACATAAAGGGAAGGCATCAAAGGAAGAGCTAATTGTAACTCCAGTGGACCATCAGTTGACTCTTGTTTTATCATAGTTACCTCCCAGCCCTAAAAAAATGCCAAAAGAGAGACATAATATAATAAGAAGGGAGTTAGCACTAGCAAGATATATAGAAACTGAACTTGCACATACTTGGTATGTGCTAAAATCCAAAAAAGCTACAGAAACACCAGTCAGGAATTGAGTCAAAGAAGTTATATACAGTTGCTATTCCACAGTCGGACATGCTATTAATCAATAATTTCATTGTGGGCACGGGTGCAGCAGGTAGTGAGGCGTAGTATCTATCACTGCTGCATCCTATCGGTCAGGTCTCCTAATAAGGACAATAATGACAATGCCCCATTTACTATTGGAGTTAATGAACAACAGGTACTTGACAGATTCAATGTTTTGTTAGCAATTTGGTAATTAAAGTAAGGTGCAAATCTGTGTTTCAAAATATATACATTTTGTCCAAATAATTAATATTTAATACCCTTAAGGGAGTTGAAGCCGACAAAGCATCATCCCTCTGAACATCTCGTAAGAGCATATCCGCTAGCTCCCTAGAAACCCAATTAATCCACACACCATGTGCCTTAATACAAAGCATCTGCAAGGTCCTATTGAGCTCATCAAGTTTTGGGTTGGATTTAAAATCTGAACCATAGAGAGCTGCCACAGCTGCAAGTGTTTGTCTTCTAGGGTATTCCATAAAAGATCTATTTGGGCTTCTGGGGCTGTCAAAAGAGTACTTTCTAGGTGTAAATGGAGAGCTTTGTGTTGTTAGAGGAGAAGAGATGATAGCACTGTCTCTGACCCACTGCCTTGGTGTACCAAGTATCAGTGGTATGTTATTAGAGTGGTACCGTAATGCAAACAGTAGACGGCCTATAAATAGAGATCTCTCAACAATAACCGATGGTAAGATTGCACCAGTATCTAATAAAGAGAAGATTTTCAGAAGCTCGTCCTCAAGTTCTTTTAATATTGTTGATATGGTAATATAACACTTCTCTTGAAGAAATGGAACTAATTCCTTCAATCTTGAGCTGGAATTATTTGATTCAATGAATCTCAATACATCTTCCAATATAGCCTTGCATTTGTTATCTACTTCATCTCTTATTTTGGTAACTTCATGCCCAAAATAAGAACTCAGGCAGGTCTTGAAATCACTCTCATCAGAAATTGGTTTCAAATTAGCCAAAATCCCACTTTTCTTTTGTTTCAACTCTGAAAACCAGAACCCACCATCGACATGACCCTTTTTCAAATAAGTGCAGAAATCTCCCTTTTGATCATCTTTTGCATCGCTGACAATTTGCTCAAGCACATCCCTTAAATTAACAGATGTCCCAAGATTTTCAAATTCTAAATGCACAATATCTTTCATTCTCTTAACAAGTGCCTCCTCCATTCTCTCCTCTAAAATATCCTTCGAAGCCTTCAAAATTAAACCCCGAATTTGATCCCATGGGGATTCAATTTCAGTACCAAACACACTTTTTAGCCAATTTTCTAGACTCTCCTCTAATCCTTCTCTCCCATCTAAAACACCTTTTACAAGTGTCTCACTTCTACCCAATCCATCTCCATTCACAATTTCATTTACAAGCTTCACCCCTCCCGAAATATCCCCGAAAATTACACCACAACAGTCTTGCATCCATGAGGCACAAGTACTAGCAACATTTTCAGGTTCAAGCAGTACCATTGTAGTTTCTAACCCCTCCACGTGTTCTGTCCAAAGCCTAACCTCCTCTTCTGGATTTGGTATGCCACCAAAATATTGCGAACCGGGTGGCGACCCAAGAACTGTTTTGTAAAACAGCGGCATTTCATTTAGAGCGAGAAGAAAGAGCTGACCGACATGACCTAAGCTAGCCCTAATAACACTTGCAATGTCACAAAGCGCTGTTGAAGAATTAACCTCTGGATCTGAGGAAAATTTCGATAGTTTTTGCAGGATCCAACCTTTTCTTGAATCCAGAAACAAAGACATGATACTTTTAGGGTTTAAATCATCAATTACAGCGACCGCAGCTAATGCATCAGCATAAGAAGAAAGACTCAAACCTTGATCAGATAACCTGTCACGGCTGCGTTTTGAGATCTGACTTTTGAATGTTTCCACAATCTTCCATTGGTACTTCAATAGAGGGAACTTATTTAGATCAGGCGATTGCAGAAGCAAAGAATGCACTTGCCTGGCACGGAGGTACCTTCCAGAAGCTTCCAGAAGCATCGACGCATCAGGGTCATCCAAGCAACCCCAGATATGCTCCGGCGTGTCCACTACATACTTCACGCGAGCGGCAACTGAATAAAAGCGGGATCTATTAGGATTTTTAGGGACAGTTTGGTGTGATTTGGGCGGACTGGAGAGGGACTGAAGGGAAGAGGAAATGGAGGCAAGAGTAGACGCAATGGATTGCGAAGAAGAATGGATCAAGATAATAGAATCAGCAGAGTCGATCAAATCTCGGTAGCTTCGGCCGACGAGGAGGCGGAGCTCGTCGGTTTTCTGGTCAATTTCTCGGCGAGTGGCGGTTTCTATGGAGCGGATCTCGGAGATCTTTTTGGAGTGGAATAGAGATTCAGCGTCGGGAACCGTGGAGGTTCCGGCTGTGGCGGTGGGGAGTTTCATCGGAGAAAGTGAAGGGAGGGAAGATGAGTTCGTTGGAAGCAAGAGCGAGGAGAACTGAGATCAGAGCAGAGGATACCGATTCGATTGCACGTTGATAGTGTTGGTTGAAAGGGTTATTTACAAGCGTACCATGCAGAATTTTGTAAATTATAAACATACACAATTCACAGTGGCTGTAGCCTGTAGGAGATTCTACGGTACGAGGGAATGTCAACACCTGGTAAGGTGAACTACGGAACCGCTACCTCTGAAAGGCGATTATTACGAGCGAATGCAAAAACCTAGTTTATCAACATCATTATTATAGCATACTGCTTGTCTTCATGACCGAAGGTTACATCCAAATTTGTCTGGTCTGATACAAGCCATCCTAATTTAATTGGTTGGAACGTCGAATTATGAAAACTTTACGCGACTTTCGTAAAATTATGCCATCATAAATTATTTGAAAAGGGATTTATCACCATTTTATATCAATGGTGTCACATCGGTGTCATTAAAATTAAATATCAAATAACTATTATTTAAATTTTTAAATAATAAAATTAATTGAAAGAATATTTTTTAAATATCATCTTATATATGTATACAAAAAATTATATCATTTCGATATTATTTATATAGGCATCAAGCGTTAATAAAATCAACGGACCAAATTTTATAATTTAGACATGTTACTTAATGGCTATTCAAATGAAGTTAAAATTTTATGATTTTTCATATACATACAATTGAGATGATATAGAATACATCTAACGGTTCACATTTTTAAATTTATACATAAATAAATAAATAGACACCATGGACATCAAAAAATGGTAATTAGATCAGACTAGGTTTAATACCTTTAGCTTGAGAGAAGACAGTAAAAACACTATTGAGAGCAGAGCTCATTCTCTAAGTAGCAATTCGCTCTGCGCCTAAGTGGAGCTTGCCTATCCGAAAAAAAAAAATGCACTTTTTTGCACTAATTTTTTGTAACTTTTTATTTAAATTTTTCGAGAGTGGTCCCTTTACTAGGTTCTCTTTAGCTTAGCAATTCGCCTGCGCCTAAGTGGAGCTTGCCATATCCGTAGCAATTCGATTCGCTAAAAAAAATCCCTTTTTTTTTTTGCATTTTTTTGCACTTTTGATATTTTTTGTAACTTTTTATTTAAATTTTTCGAGGGAGTGGTCCCTTTACTAGAAGAGGGGTTTTTCATCTATTTTGCTTGCCTCTGTTATCTACGATTAAACTTACTAGAAATAAAGGATGAAAGCGCTTGAACTGCCAATGATGAGAAAAATATAAGAACCATACTATCTAAGAAGGGGCTCCTACCGAAAAACTACAATCGCCCCCTCTCCCACATCAAACCTCATAAGTAGTAGGGTCCCGTCAGTTCATTTCCTTGAATGAGTTGTTGTGTAAGTCTAAAGTTCACTTCTTCGTATACTATTCGGTCGGAGATCGACCAAGTTTTATTTTTCAATTATGTGAATCTGGAACATCTTTCTTCTAGATTTTAGTTATGTCCAACGAAAACTAGAAAGAAATATGTTTGCCAGCTTCTATATCAAATTATGTCGCTAGCTCAATGAACATTTAGTAATGCACTAAATATAATATTTCCATATTTGTTAAGTTGTATTAACTCCCTCCACCTCAAGCTTTAAAAACAGAAACAAAGATCAAAATAATAAGAACAACAACTTAGGACAGAAAAAAATCATGAAGCCAACTGTTATTTGCACAACCCTTCGGCTACCTATACGTGCCAGGGCAAACAAATCAATATTTTCACTACAAAGAAAAATATTAAGCATGTGAAAGCAAGAAAGGGTAGATTGAAATAAATGATTATTAATATACAATTGCATTAAAATTATATATAAAATTAGTAAGATATAAATAATTATCAATGTATAATTTTATTAAAATTGATATTTTTCAGCACAATTGCATACCGCTTTGGATTGAAACTGAAATATGATGGATGCTTTAAGCTGATCAATAATGAGGCCAAAAAATATATTGTTTTGGCAAGTAAAAGATAATTTATGTGGATCAATCAAGCTATGGCTATATTGAGTTGTTAGAGGAAGTGAGTAGTTTGTATCCTTGGGATGTAGACCTCAAGCTCTCACTATTTTTCTTAGACAAGTATGTTTGTAATCAATCTTTTATTGAAATTGAACATGATAGTACTTATGGACAGATGATTATGATGTATGAGGAAAAGAAAGAGGTGATGGTTTATGATGCCAAGGAGCATATCATATTCGAAGAGAATGAAGGTTCCAGAGAGAGTGATAATATGTCAGAAAGTTTAGAGAATGCAGAAAATATGAATTACGAAGAAGGTTCAGATTAGACACAATGAAGTGAGTTATCATACGTCATAGTGATTTTAAGGACCAAGATGAGGGTGAAAAGATTTTTCATATGAGGGTGAGTTCTTTTTTTATGACAAAGATGATCCAAAAATAGAGATAGACACCTCATTTTCAGATGTCATAGCTTTTATGAGAGCATTCAATCATTATGTTGTTGTTAATGATTTTGAATATAATTTGTTGAAGAGCGAACATGCACGAGTAACAGTAGCATGTGCTGATCTTGAGTGTAGTTGGAGGATACATGCATCTACCGCTGAAGATAACGTGACTTTCATAGTGAGAACCATGCAACAAAAACATAGTTGTTATGAAGTTTATAGACGTGGAAACAAACATGCAACAAAAGGTTGGATGGCTGACTATGTGATTGGTGATTTAAGAGAATGGAGGTATATCAACAATAGAATTAAAGAAAGATCTTGAAGCAAAATATGGTATAATGTTGCCTTATGATAGGGTTTGGGAGGGAAAGGAGTCCAAGAAATTTATGAAAAGTTGTCAAATTCTTTTATTCAAATAGGAGTTTTGAAGGAGAGATATTGAAAAGAAATTTCGGGAGTGTTGAGGATTTTTCATAGAACTTTTGAAAGAGAACCAACATTTTCAATGATTTTTCATTGCTCTAGTAACATATATAACTGGATTTCTTAAAAGTTGTAGGCCTTATATTGGTGGATCTGTATCGCCTGCTGTGCAGCACGAGGGCAACACGCGCGCGCACCGTTGAATTCACGGAGGGTCACTGTGAGATGGGTGAACACAAATCTCCATGTGATTGGATGGTCTCCAAGCCGCACTGTACGGTGCAACGCGGCAGACGATATAAATTCTATATTGGTATTGATGCATGTGATATGAAAGGCAAGTGGAAAGGAGTAGTTGTTGCTGCCATTACTGTTGATGGAAATAATTGAATGTTTCTAATGATTTTCATTCCTATATAAATTTAATAAAATTATTACATCATTGAGATATATGATTTTACTCTCCCACTCTAAATTGAAGGGAAGACACGGGAGAATGATGTAAATTTTTTTTTCTCCCTTTTCCTCCTCTCTTTTTGGAGCACAGTATAAATGGAATGTTAACGAGCTAGTTTGAGCTCATTCTCGTAGCGTAAATGAGTTTGAGCTCATAATCATAGTGTAAATGAATTTGAGCTCATTTATCTTAACACCGAACACGAGCTAATGATTTTGGCTCGGAACTATAGATTGTTGAGAGAGTTTTACTTATTATTTTATTAGAGAACAAAAATGTGATGTTAAAAAAAATAGCATCCTCTTATTTATTATATTTATTTTTAATTAATGGATAAGAATATGCCATCACTTGTTTCTAACAAAGATACAAGGTGATTATTCAAGACAAGACATAGCTCTAATCAGAGGAGACAAAAAGGTCAGAATCTCCTAACAATTTCAATATCGAAGCAAGATTCAACAGAAATGTAACATTTCAATTGCTGTTATCAACTCTTCTCATTATCAACCAAAAATTAGATACATAGGACCATCGCCTCACTAATTACTCTATAAAAACAGGGACATCTTATTGCTGTTATTATTACCAATGCCAACAAGAAACAGAACCATATATATTAAATATCTGAAAACCAATAAAGCTTGCCATTGTGTTCAAACATACACACATATATAATGCAGAGTCAGGAAGAATAATCTCTTGAAGCAAAAAAGAGTTTGACAGCTCTACTATACTAAAGCAAAAATGATTTTGATGATTAGCTAATAGCCGAAAGATATGTTTAAGCATTTTATTCAAAACATCATAGATATATATGTATGTTGGCAGATTGATATTGAGATCAAGCACTCAGTTGATCGCCCTGGGTATGTACTTGCGAGCCCACAATTGCCTTCCATTGATATTGTACTTCACAACTTGCTCACCGCTCAAAACAAGGCTGATGTACGTGTCGCTCTTGAACACGATTCTGCCATACATCGGTGTCCCTCCTGCTAGTGTGCGCTCCATCATCACTCTATCTATGCAGTCTCCCCACCTCCTGCAAGAAGGAAACCTAGTTAACTATACACCGATAAATTAGTTGCAATGTCACAGCTACAGAATACAGGATATAAATATAAGATGCATTATCATTAACACCCATCATGAAATAATTAATGTTACAAGCTGTAAATTGGCCAGTTTTGGATATTGCATTATCATCAACTATTATTACTACAAAAACAGAAATATTAATTAATTTCTTCTCCTCAATTATAGTCTAATCTATATGCTCCCACAGTATTGCACTGTTACAGAGTCTCTGTATTAGAAAACAGTTCACACAAAAACTTTTTGCATACTAATAAGAATAATCACAGAAAACTGCCAAAACTATATTTAAGCATTTATATGGAAAGTACTCTGTCAGAGTAAAGGAGTGGCTTTGAACATTACAAAGGAAGATATCAAACCAACAAAATGATCAGAACATAATAATTTCAACTGCAGTAAAATACAGGGGAAAAAATAATAGATAAGTTTTCTACTTACTCAGTAAAGTGCTCCAATATCTCCTCCCTTTTAATTGGGAACCCCTTTGAGAAAGTAATAAACATGGACCTGGCATCCTCGGTTGATGGCACAGCTCCGGCAGGAACATAAAACATAGACAACCCAAGGGGCACAGCCGGCATCACCGCTCTCAATCCTGCTCTTGCTGCTGCCTCCTCTGCCTCATACGTGCGCAACAATCCATACATATGATCATCAAACACAATTCTACCAACCCCGTCAATTATGCATGTGAGCCCTCTCACTATCACATCCTTGTGGAAGTTGAAGAAGCGGATGTCGAGACTGTTCTCGGCCATTGATGTTATCATAGGAATCTCAGTGTAGTTATTCAGACCATCATCTTGTCGAAGACAGTGCAATATGGCATCCGCTTCAGCAATTAGTTTGAATATCAAGGTAGGATTGGTAATCTTTGTGATACGACCAATCATTTCTATGCCAATTTGCTCGAGCCACATGAAGAGAGCGACAACATTGCGGGCCATGTCAGGCTGTGTCCCATGTGCAACAAACTTCTCGTACACAGCCCGGTCGATCTTGTGGAATGCTAGAACATCCTTGACAGTAGGAGGTGCCATAGTGTATAAAAAAAGGCTCAATGGAAATGGAACCCAAAGAGGCGATGATAAATTTCATAGACACGAGATACAAAGCAGGGGATTAGCGCATATTTATATACATCGGATGCTAATTATTTTCGTGCATGCACTGGGGGCCTGGGGCGATCTTCAACGAATGGGAATTTAAAGCGCGTCAAGATTTGCGCTCGCGCCTTTTCTTGTTATGGGAGATGAATTATGAATAGACAATAGCGCCAAATTGTGTTCACACTTCACACTACTTGGTCGATTGAATTAAACAGGCCAGGCCAGTTTTGGCGTGTCTTGGCGTGTCATGACCAACGAGTAAGTGTGAAGAGGCGCGATGATATTGGGGCACGAGGATCTAACAAAAGTTTATTAAATAATAAGTTTAAATAAGGTAAATAAATGCGTAATAAACGTACATCTCTCCAAAGCGTCCTTCAGTTTGACGGTAATTAATACATCAAAGCTTGTGCAGTCAAAGATAAAATCATGATACAACAAAAAGATAAAATCAAGGATTAAATGCTTGGATATTAGATTTTGGGGTACTATCTACTTTTTTTTTGTGAAATCCATTTCGGCTGCAAGGTTTAGGATGTAGGTTGACTAGCTAGAGTAAATTGACTTGACGCAATATATAATGCTACGAAGAATTTATATGAAATAATTGGATGATAGCTA
This sequence comes from Schoenoplectus tabernaemontani, assembly GCA_037127355.1. Classification (NCBI taxonomy): domain Eukaryota; kingdom Viridiplantae; phylum Streptophyta; class Magnoliopsida; order Poales; family Cyperaceae; genus Schoenoplectus; species Schoenoplectus tabernaemontani. The sequence goes on along the minus strand of CM073754.1, from coordinate 12,451,274 downwards.
GAAAGCTTTAAATGAAAAAAATATATTTACATGAAATTATAATCTTTTTTATTCAAAGAAAAAAAAGAGTACATTTTCGCCCTTTATATTAAGAAGATTAAAAAAAAAGGTAAATTGATATAATCCTAATAGCTTGGTTTTGTTCAAAAATAGATAAACCTGTTTTATTTAGTACTCCTTACATAACCACAGTGCAGGTACGTACACAATTTCGTTCATGCAACATGGATCTCTAAAACTAGCTATATACCTGCGTGTTGCAGCAGACTCTTTTATTTAAAAATTAAAACATTATAAGATAAAAAAATTCACATTTATCTAATATTAAATTATAAATTAACCAAATTATAAAGAAAACCTATAATAAAAGACTATATTTAATCTTGGATGAGATTTTTGCACAATATGAGTTAATGATTCATGATTTTTATGGCAAAAAAAGTAAATTATTCTAACATATATTATCACCATTAATTTCTTATCAAATATGCACAACGTTGCTAAATAAAAATAATAATATTATGGAAATAATAGTATATAAGAGAAAGAAATGGAGAGAAAGAGGGGATCAATGGACGCGATCACATACGTTCGATCAATCAAAAATAAATATTATCCGTCTAATTGAGGGATAAAATGGGTATAATAAAAAATTACCATGACAAAAAATGGATCCTCCAATTCTTAAATGTTTTATATAATAGTATAGATATAGATAATTGTTGGAACCCAAGGACATCTGTAAAAAATATTTGAATACGTTGTGTTTCGTATCTTTACTCTCTTTCCTATTTTTTTTTTTTGTTTTGCATATTGCAAGATCCTGATTCATCGAATTCATTCACATGGTTCTAGATAACAGTCAAGACCCTGGTTTTACAAAGAAACATTGGCTGCAATATTTTACAGTTCCGGTTGATTGGAGTAGATAGGTCTCCAATTTAATTCATATTAGTCAGATCACAATATTTTCAATATGTAACTAATTAATGAAAAATTAACCACCCACTTCATACAACTATCTGCTAATTACTAGTTGAATCTTGTGGATTTTAGATTTATTGTTACAAAACGCGCGTGATACGACAACAAAATTATTTAACTTCAGTCTAATATAATGCATGAAAAAAAAAACGAATTGAATCAAAACATATTAAGTTATTTCATTTTTGTAACTTTTTTAAACTTTGGAATTTAGAAACGGAAAGAAACTATATATTTCATTGCAGAAATTTTGGAGATTAGGAAAATAAAGCAGAGATGAAATAATATAAATTTTAATTTATTCAGACATGTTAGGCAGTAGTTGGTGGAATTTATCTAATTTCAACTAAAAAAATTAGTTTCAGTTTAGGACTTGCATTCTTAAACCTGCAAATACCAGAATTCAAAACCACTCTAGTCTACTGAAAACAGAACATAAACAAGATAATTTTCAGCTGAGGCATATGTTTAATTAGTTGAGCATTTTATTCAAACTAACTAATCAAGTATATTTTTACACAAAAACTAACTAATCAAATACATTTTGTTAGATTATTAACGTGTCGACACATTCTTGGGTACAGGATAATTAAGCAATCATTCAATTTGCTGTCACCCTCGGCACATACTTGCGAGCCCAGAGCTGTCTTCCATTGATATTGTATTTCACAACTCGTTCGCAATTCAACACAAGACTGATGTATGTATCACTTTTGAACACAATTCTGCCATACATCGGCATCCCTTCCGGTGCTGTACGCTCCATCATTACTCTGTCTATGCAATCTCCTCATCTCCTGCATGTACACATTATCATTAGTTTTGTGAATAGTTTTACTGACATCATCCCAACTTTAGTAAAATCAAAGGAGGATGCCAAATTCACAACCCAACAAAATCACCTAAAGGAAGCACTACATTGATCAAATGGGAAAAATTAATTCTGATAATTAAGTTTTCTACTTACTCATTGAAATGCTCCATTATCTCTTCCCTTCTAATTGGGAATCCCTTCGAGAACGTAATAAACATGGACCGGGCATCCTCAATTGATGGTACCGTTGCTGTAGGATTGTATAGCACAGATAATCCATGGGGCATGGATGGCTTCACCACAGTCAATCCTGCTCTTGCTGCTGCCATATCGGCCTCATACGCACACAACAGTTCATACATACGATCATCGAACACAATTCTTCCAATCCCATCTAGTATGTAAGTTAGGCCTCTTACTATTATATCCTTGTGAAAATTGAAGAAACAGATGTCTAAACTATTTCGAGCCAATGAAGTTATCATAGGTATCTCGCTGTAGTTACTGTAACCATCCTCTTGTCAGAGGCAGTGCAACACCACATCTACTTCGGTTATTAGCGTGAACATTCTTGTACGATTGCTGATCTGTACAACCTGGCTAATCATGTCCATGCCTGATTGCTCTAACCACATAAAAAGAGCGACAGCATTGCGGGACAGAGCTGGATCCATCCCGTGAGCAATGAGTTTCTCGTACACTACTCGATCAATCTTGTGGAATGCTAGGATATCCTTAATTGTAGGTGGCGCCATAAATAAAAGGTAGATTTCAGTAGGAAGACAAAAGGGATAGTGATAATCTTTCAGGACAAGATCAGAGATGATGACGATAGGGATTAACACATTAATTGGATGCTAATTATTTGGTGCATTCACTGAGTTATCCTTAAATGAACTGGGTTTAGAGGGCATTAAAGTTTGGTTTTCATGTCATTTCTTGTTGTGGGCAATGGATTTGTTAAAAAGGGTTAGTCTTAGAGAGGTGAGATTTCATGGGCATGAAGAAGCAACAAATTTTCTGATTCATGTAGTTTGCTAACTAAATGCACAACTTGCAACTCTCTCAGTCAAGGCCAGTCTCAGTCAACATGTTTGAACGACAGGATGATGTTATTTCTTTGGTTTCTTCTGTTCCAACCTTCTCCAAAATAGAAAAAAGGCCATTACTTAATTATACGCTCTGAGTTTTTGTTGTAACTTATAAGATAGGTACTCCTGTTTTATTGTTAGGATAAAAGAACCCCATCAAATTAATTCTTGTACGAACTATGAGTTTGAGCTAAATTTAGATTTGACATACATATATATACATACATATATAAATTTAGTTTGAGCTAATTTTTGTACGAACTAGAATTTGAACTAAATTTCCTAACTATTTAAAAAATAGTTAATATTTTTTTAAAAAATATAAAATTTGACATATAACTAGACATTTATATAAAAAATATTTTGAACAGATTCAAATCAATTATTTTGATTTTGAAAATGATAAACTGATTCATAATAGAGAGACGATTTATACTATACAGAGAACCAATAAGTTCAGCACTCAATAGCAACAAGTACCCCACTCACTGACGAGCAGCCCTAGTGCCTTTCCTTACAAGATGCTGGGCACCGACCAGAGAACATGCAAATAGCCGGACCCGAGTTTGAAACTCGTCCCGGTCAAGTTTTTTTACACAGAAACGAAAAAAAAAATTTACCCGGACCCGAGTTTCAAACTCGAGTGCGGGTAATTTTTTTTTTACGTTTGTGTGTTATATTAAAAACAAAACACAACAGTCAGTAGATTGATCTAAAATATTACAACAAAAATTAAAATAAAGTTTTATAAAGTCAAATATAAGCACGATTAATACATTGTTCTAAAATAGTGTCAAACAAATTGAAATATTATAACAACAATTAAAATTCAATTGTTCTGGTAAATATAACAACAAAAAACATAAACACACTGGTAATCTAAATCATGCTCTGTTGGAATGAGCTCGACCTCGAGTTGGCAGCCTGTTAATACGACCCTCCATTTCATCCATAACCATTGGAATGCGTATCTTCCTTCTCCTTCCTTTGTTGATTTTTGCTGGATCTGGCCTGATGACCGGACCATTGTAAATTGGTCAATCTCATTTATTGCCATAACTACGCCAATGACCAGACCATGTGTTAATGTAGTACTGTATGGTATAATATGGACTAACGTACTGAGTGTAATCCAGCCTTCTAAATGAACAAACAGCAAGCAAGTGATCGCATGGGATGCCGGTCAATTACGATTTCTGACACCATTCAACCTCATATTTCATTTCACCCCTTTATCCCTATTATTTCAAATAGAAATTATAAATTATTGCTTAAATTTTAAAATTAAATAAAAAATTATATAAGCATAGAATATTACCGTCTCGATAAGGTCATTTCTGTTGTAAACATCGAAGTTGTTGATACCCAAATCCAATGGTATGACATCGTGAGTTCTCCCCTTATCACCGCGATGTTTTATCATTTCGGTGACCTTTTGGGAGAATACCAGACCTTGGGCTTCCCAAGCTGCTGTAATTTGTCAACGCTGATAGAACCACTCAACACATTTGTGCCACGTGTTCTCGATGATAGCACATATCGGAAGTTGTCTGACGATCCTGAACACATTGTTCAGTGATTCTGAACCGTTGCTTGTCATTATTCCCCACCGATTGAGACCCCCGTCTAGATGTTATGCCCATCTTTCTTGATGTAATGCGACCACTTGCTCTGGGGTTAACTCCTCATAATGGAATTCCTCGGCTGACACTTCCTCAGCTGCGGCGGGTTGATTATTGCGGTTTCTGTTATTTTGTGTCCTTCTGTTGGACACTTGTTCCGTTGGGAGATTTTCTTGCATGATTCCTGTTTTTTTGACGAATTTATAAGATGCCGGTCTAATGCTGTTAATTTTTTTTGTATATTCCTCGCATCTTCATGGCTTCTTATGTCTAGCAGCTTGTTTGAAAAGAGCCTTTATTCTTTTTATATGGCAGTTCTTATACATATTTTGCGCAATGTGTTGAGTACAAAATCCGGTCATCCAAAATCCGGTCTCTCAAATACTGCCCTTATACCTAGATGTTGATTTGAGATAACAATAATTTTACCAGGACCGACAACCTCTTTACGCAACTACTGCATGAACCAACCCCAGTTTGCCACACTTTCCTCGCCTGCTACAACAACAAATGCAAGTGGTAGTAGTTGTTGTTCCACATCATAACCACATGCCATAAATAGTTTACCGGCATACCGACCCGATAAAAATCCAGCATCGATAGTTAAGACTGGTCGTAAGTAAGGTCATGCTGCAATACACGGTCCAAATGCCCATGCAACACGATCGAAAATTTCAACACCGAATTTTGTTGATGGCACTGTCTCTATGATGTCTTTTGTGCCATATGTGGAATTTTGTATGGCTGCTAGCAGAGACGGAAGCATTTCATATGACCTCTCTCAACTACCAAATAGGTCTGCAATTGCCAGTTCTCTTCCTCTCAATAATTTATTATAACTCGGTTGTACTGTGGGGAACTTTTGTCTAACCAAACCCCTTACTTCTTTAACTGTCATTTCTAAGTTGTCTCTCAACTGATTCTTAACAATATCTGCTATCATTCTGGAAGTCATCTGACTGTGGTCCGCTCTAGTAGCACTGCCAAAACAAGAGTGCTCGAGCGGATTTATTTTGATCTCCCAAATACCCGTTATATTGAGTGTGGCATACATCCTCCATGAACAGTTAGAATCTTTATATTTCATCACTAATTTTGATTTGATGCTATTTGTTACCTCTAATTCTATATTCTGTTGAACATGAAAATCAACGATTTTCACTTTCAACTCGATTTCGTACCGAAACTGCTGACCGACACCAAATTGTTCATCAATTCTAGGTGGTTTGCGAATAAGGCTCGTCTGCATACGACATTGGCGTATTATCGATAAAATTGTGCACACGGGTGCTTCATTCCCGATTGATAAAAGGAACGGACATTTGCCACTCTCTAACTATTTCTTCGACATCTACCGCATCATCAGTTTCATCAATATTTATATATGTTGCATCCTGGATGTCATCCTCCTCGACATCCAGGTGCAACTCTTCCTCTTCGTCATCCTCATCCACATCCACATCCACATCCACATCCATATTTTGTACCGAAACACGGGATGGTTGGTGCTCTCGAGCTCAGGAGTGGGTTCTTTCCTCAGCGATTACTGGATTACTACTTCCAGGAATACTAGTTGGATCATAGTTATCAGAACTGGATATTGGTTCAGATTCAACTACTAGCTCCAGTGTTTTATACCCGGGTAAGTGGTACGGAGCTGTTGTTTTAATCATTCCCCAAATTTCATCAGAAACAACCCCAAATAAGCTATAAAAAAACTACTCGAACCTGTTGGGGCAGTGTTGATCCGTGCACTAATGCTGATATTGAATTGGCCAGGGAGCATCTCCAAACAAGCATGAATCTGCCTCTTCAAGTCACGAAGATTGATTGCCTCGTCGGCAGAAAATGTGCACGCGGCTTGAATATCGTAATCTGTTCCATGAGAAGTTTTCAAGATTTAACCTCCGTGATACACATTGATCAGCAACATTTTCGTCTCTACAATATGAACGATAAACTCTATTGTTAGTGTATTTTAATTTTACAACAAAAATTAATAGTCCAAATAGAAAAAAACATACAACATTGATGACACGAGAGTGGTGAATACGGATCGAACTCTGGATCTCGTCGAAAAATAAATTTCCGGTTTGAAGCTCTTGCAACGCGTAACAATGGCGATTTTGAAGAAATGGTTAGTTTGAGGAAAGATGAAGAAGAAATGTACTGGGTGTGCTATATAATAGCATGATGCTGGGACCGAGTTTAAAACTCAGTTCCAGGTGTACTGGGCCGAGTTTAAAACTAGGTCCAAATATCTGTAATTTTCAAATGTACTGGGTGTGTTTATTTTAATTTTTGTTGTAATATTTTAGATCAATCTACTGACTGTTGTGTTTTATTTTTAATATAACACACAAACGTAAAAAAAAAAAATCGGACCCGAGTTTCAAACTCGGGTCTGGCTATTTATGCAAAAGTGAGGAGAGAGATGGCCAGTTTGCTATATTTATTTATTTTATTTACTAAAATAAAAAAATCTGGAGAACATGCACATCAGACGCGGATGTATCTCTGAAGTTGAAATCAGTCCCAGATTGTTACATTGTTACAGAAGCCTTAATTTTAAGCAAGTGCCAAACCGGGATGATTCTGTGGGTGTGTTTGGATGGTGAAAAGATTAGTGTAAGAATAACATTATTTAGGTTAGTAGTTGAGAATAGTGTGAGATTAGTGATATTTCAGAAAATATAAGAAGAGTGTTATTTTTTATTATTTCGGGTTAGTAAAATATTATTTTGATGGAAACGTGAGAACAGTGGAGAGAATAGTTAAAATAATTAATTATTTTTTAATATTTTATTTAATAATAATATTTATTTAATACTATTTCATACTAATATAAAAGAAAAAAATATTTTTTTATTATTTTCATTACCTTCATGGAATCCACTAACCCAGTTTTCTATGAGTTAGCGGATGTGGGATTGTACAACCATATTTGCATAAAAATTCAATGCTAATAAAACTGGATTTTTATTTATCAAACCACTCGATAAATGACAAATCTGCTTTCATCCATTGTGCCAAATTAATGATGCATGGCCTCTCCAATTTTGAAAGAACATATCTACAATTTTATGCTTTTCATATCGACAAGTGTATTATCAATTTCCACCATTATCAAATGAGTTTGTTGTTAATAAAACATATTTTGTTTATTTACTAATATTACAATGTTTGCATGGTGTAGGCCCTAATTACCAAGTCAACCATGATGATAATGTGGCTATGGATGCCAAAGCTGAAGACAAGTTGGATGTGATGTGTCGCATGTCAACAAATATGCAGGAATTGCTGAGAAATCAATGGAGAAATTTGCCTCATTGATATCATCCTTTAGATACAACCCATCACCTGGGTCCTGTGCAAGTGGCCTTCTGCCCCTTTAAAAGAAGTGCAGAACACAAGATCCATGAGGTATACTGTTATTAATTTTCTCCCTTTAATACAGAATATATTTTTTGAATGACATTAGTGAAGTGATAACAAATTATAAACTAAGTTAAAAAGGAACCGCCATTTGAATTATATGAAATTTTCTTCACCCTCATACTTCATTCCACAAAACCTACAAGCTGTTTAATTGTGAATAGTTTTGATAATTGGCAGTTTTCTCCATAAACTTTATGTCCAACAGGGTTTCTTTCCAGAAAAGAAAGCCATCTGGAGAACTTGTTGACCTCAGTGAATTCACATATACATCGAAAGAGAGAAGATCCTGCCAAATTATACTCAAATTGAGATCAAAGTAATTCCATTGAAGTTGTATTTTTAGCAGAAAAGGAGTTGACATGTGTGTACATGCTCATTTATATCATTAGTTGTAAGCTATGCTGAGTTCCGGTCTTGAACTGTGTTTTCCTGAATTTAAAGGTGTACTAGGGACTAGGATAGTCAACCTTTTGTATTTAAAATCAATATGCCTCTTATTCTGATAGATTACTACAATCAGAATTCGAAGGCTTTCAAGGTCCAATTTTGAGATTGATTGGGAATTTGGGATGTGTTTTATTAATTTCCATGTCTTGTATGTTAGAAGGCGAATTTACGTATCCTGATCATGGTTTTTTACTCAGTATTAAAGACGATTTATTTATTTAATCTGCCGTCAAATTTGGTTATTCTAACTTAAAATGATTGTAATATCGAGAACATGGCTTAAAACAGTGAGTAAATGGAATGACCTCAAAGGTCAATCAATTGTAAAGAACACCATAGTTGACATTGGCATGTATCCGCATAGATAGAAGTAAAAGGACAAGACACTTGGCAGGCATAAAAGGCTTTAGAATTCTTTAAAGCTACTTTCAGTTTGTAAAGCCATGGGTTATCGTGGTATATAGCAACTTGACAGTATAAAAAAACATTAAAGCACACATTCTACTTTGACCATGGTCCATAAAGTATTGCGATATAATTTGGATGGTACTTAGAGCGAGATATATAATAAAGATAATTAGGCTTAAACTAATGCTAGAGGAGCTAATTTCAAAGTGTATCGGTTTAGACCTGCAATATCACTTGCATGAATCGATTTTGACCTATAACATCACTTGCGCCAAGAAAAAGGGGAAGAAGAAAACAAGAACCAATCCTATTAACACTGTGCAGTGCCACCAACTCAGAGTAACTAAGGGGGCCAAAAAAGCATTTAAGCTCTAACATTACCAAGCCAAAAGAACAAAGGGAACTGAGCAATGGCCATGAAGAGAAGCATGTAATGCTGCCGGCTAGAGTGCTTGTCATGGCTCCTAATCTCAGTCAAAAGCACCCTCTTCATGGTCTTTACCAAGAAAACCCCCATGCAAATGCTCAGCCAAGGCATCAGAAAGTAGTATGACAAGCTCCAGAACATGCGTACCACAATTGCCAGAGAAAGGCCAGTGAAGAGGTAGCCACCATATGCCACAATATCAAGCAAAGCTGCCTCACCGCCACCCATTGAATATAACAATGACTTGAGCAGTGCAACCTGTATGAACCAGCCAAGAATACCCCTCGTGAACTGATAACTAAGTGCTTCTGGGCTGAACCTGCATTTTATTGAAATAAGGGATGTCTAATTTGGTTAGGTGCTGATACAACCAAGAAGATCTAATAGAGTCCCTCAACACTTACAGCTTTCACTTATATAAGATCAGGTCTCCTTACATTAAGCTTTGACTGAATATGTTAAAAATGGGTAAAATTAATTTTTGTAGTGTGTTCTACTGGTCAGGTCAGGAACCAATACAACAGACCTATTAAGATATAGGACAAGTTTTCAGCCAAACAACTTTTTCCATCGTCTCAAGCTTTTATCAGGTATCTTAGATTAAAAACAAGGTTCTCATAAGATCATGGGGCAATGGATACTACCAAATTCCAATATAGTTTTGATAAACAACAACCCTAACCCAAATGAAAACATAAAACACAAACAAAAGAGGTAGGTAACGATCAGTTCAACCCACAAAACTATTTAGTATGTAACGATCAGTTCAACCCAACTGTTTACCTTCTTATCATTATAATACCAACTCTTTCGCAAGAGATTAGTTGATATTTAAAAAAATCCTTCATATGACCAAATGACCTTTAAATTCCATTTCAATTATTTAACTATTGTTGTTATTACATTCTTATTTGAGTTACTTTCTGGTTAGCTTTCGAATAGCAACAAATTAGTTTAGGTAACTATTTTCAATATACAAGACAAGGTAATGGTTGCACTTGTAACTTCTAAGTTTCCCAAAACAATAGAAAAATAAATCATATCTTTCCACACAGAAAGAAGCCGCCATTTTAGTGATGGAAATTTGAACTAAAAGATGAAAAGATGCAACATATTCTTAATCATTCTCTTGGATTTTAATGATATAGATTTGTTTACGAAGAAAATTTGAGGGAAGGGCATTTATCAGGAAACAGAAGTTTGCAGGGGTAACATTCATTACTACAAGTTCATTTGGTGGTGGAATGTTGGAAAAGCTGAAGTACCCCTAAAGATGAGCACAAGAAAGTCAAGCAACTTACTTTCCAACAAAACCAAGAGAAAAGCCAGCAAGGATAACATAAGTAGCGAATGCCATAAAAGGTATGTATAAATCTGGGGCATTAATGTCATATATTGGAGGCTTATATGACAGCCTCCCCCCTACTGGCTCAGTAATCCTAGTCCAATGTCCCTGATTAAAAGGAAATAAAATATCAGAGGAAATATATATAGCTAATCAGAAAAGGATTCATAAGAGTAAATTATCAAAGTTGAAAACTTACTCGATGAAGAAAAGGAAACAAGACAACTCTCAACTTGTTACGCACATATTGATCATTCACTTGGAAATAGTATTGTGGATTTGAGAAGTACCGACTGATCTGTTTATCAAACCTTTGTTGTTAGAAATTCAACAAATGGCATCAATGAAATAATATGAACTAAACATACATTGCTTTGCATAAACTCAGAACTTGAGCCCAAGAACTTCTCTCCATATGCACCCAAGCCAGTTTTGATGAACTCTGATCCAGCACCATAAAATGCATTTCCAAATGGACTCTGTTGGCCCTGTGGCCCACGTTGATTTGCCACATTGGGATTATACATAGCTGAAAATTTGCAGTTTAATGTAAGCATCATCTTGCAATGCAACAGCCCGATGCAATAAAGTTAAAAGCTTAAAGTAATAAACCAAAGTTACACATCGATTCACTTATGAATTTCCTTTTAAGGGTTCCGTTGCACAAATTATACCTGCGATGTCACAGCATTTCTAGAAAGAGTCGAAAATTATCTCACATTAGCCTCATACTTATTGAAACCAAGGTGAACTTTTAAAATGATGACAAAAATGCCCATATATTTCCAATTTATTTCAAACTGACTTGTTTAATAACCAGTTCATGAAAATTCAAAAACCCATTAGCTTCTTGGTTTTATTTCTGTTTTGTATTTGAGAATAAGACATAAGAAGCTTATTCTATGTATTTACTGACTATACTTTTTCATGAAACTGATCCAATGATCAGGTGTCTGCAGGCTATTTCGAAAGTAATAGTTTAGTTGTTGCAAAAGCAAGTGCTTAGTGGTTAGTGCAAAAAAAATAGAACACTAACAAAGGATAATTTGAGAAAGAAAGGTTGGCAGGGAGATGATAAATATATTTTTTGTGATGCCAGTGAATCTGTAGAACATCTCTTTCTACACTGAAGTTCAGTTTGCTTATGGAATTGATTTTCTTCTTATAATAATTTTCAATTCCATTGCAATTCAATTCAAAGGAAAATAGAACCTAGCATACCTTATAAAAACCCAAAACTCTTGAACTGGTAAGAGGTGCTTTTCTGTGGGTTATTTGGAGAGAAAGAAATATAATAGTTTTCAATGGTGGTCAGAGTAAAAGTGTTAGGGCTTTAGGAGGATCAATAATAGCATTAGTTCATTACTGGTGTTTAATTCAAAATTCTGTACACAACATTTTACCAGCTAATACAAACTCATTGCCAGTGCAGATAACAGACCATACTTTAGGATTAGAGCTTCCAGAGGAAGAGGTTTGGTCTGGAAGAGAAATTGAACTGGTTAATATCGATTAGGGAAATATGATAGTTAAAAACTTCTTTAGTACTTGTAGCTCGTAATTTTTTGTTTCAGCTGGAATAGAGCAGCTAGTTGTTAAAAGGTTATGCAGACTTGGCCAGGCAAGAAGACTTGAAAGTGTCAGATTTAACAAAAACAGTTGACAATTTTTGATAAATTCTATTCTTCCGGGTTGTGGAAGATATAATATTTGAAGTTTATGTGATATACTTGCTTTAATCCGGGTTGTGGAAGGGTTGTACTTCATTATGTTGGATGTTATAATCAGTCCAAATATGTAGAAAATGTAGTCCTTTTAATTCAATTCTTTAGGAATGTAAAACCTGGTACCGGGTTGTGGTACCATATGAACCTTATGTTTCTAAATGAAACTGGTGGTATAAAAAGCACTTTCTGTGAAAAAAAGAAAGTGCTTAGTTACTCCAATGAACATCTGAAAGGAGGCTGTCATTTATAAATACCACAAATAGAGCAGCAAGTAGTTTGCAAGAAGACTACAAACTTATATTGAGAATCAGGCATTGCTTTTTGAAGTTGAATTAAAAGGAAATAAAAGAACTATGTTCCCCTAAAAGTAAAAATTTCATGAGCTCTTGAAGGAATATGTGTGAAAAACAAACTAACAGTGATGGTATAGGCACAAGCTGGTACAGGACCTGAATGACTACCAAATGACTGGCTCACCAAAATAAATTCAACATCATTTTGGTTCCATAACCTAAGACCAAATAAATCAGAAAGCACCGAATGACTGGCTGGCTCAACATAACAAATTCAAAATCATTCTGGTCCCATAACCTTAAGATCCGATTATTGGACGATTTTCCAAATCAAAGTTGTTTTGGGAGGAACGCTTGAATAGGGAAGAGACTCACCGACTTCCTTCTAGTTTGTGTTGCAACTGAGTGCTTGTTCAGATTTGTTCTCTCTGCCGACTCTTCAAGGGGCAAAGCACCAAAGCCAAGGTAAATGTGATGTAGATCGATTGATGATCGGAAGGAAGATCTGGGATCGCTTGAAGTTTGTCTGTTAAATCAAAAGTAAAGTGAAAGAAGATGGGACTAATGGATTTGTCGGCTTGTCGCCAACTCGATCGGCTACTCTGAAAAAAAAAACAATTTGGGCCGGGCCGTAAATTTGTTTCTTCCATTTAGTGGATTATGCATTTATGCTGCAGATAAAACAAAGATACAAGTTCAAAAGAAAATTGGTATGTAGTGTGGGTTGAACAATAGTAAATTACCAGCATGTATTTTGAAAAGAAGAGTGATAAATTACATCCCTTATCTTCCTTCTTTATGTATTATTTTTTGCACAATGTTAAGTACAAACGCTTTTAAAAAATATATAATCTCTAATTCAAGTTTTGGAATATATACTTTTGAAAAGTACTTATACTTAACAGTATATACAAACATGATGTGTACAATTTAGTATACAAGAATAATTTATCATTCAAGAAATAGGTAGAAATGTAAACCGTATCTTGTAGGGTCACAGTGCACATAGCAAGCAAGAAAGAAAATAATAACATATTAGCAATTTAGCATTCTCTGAATTACAGAATTAATATTATTTTAAATTACTTATAGTAAAGCTAATATTTGGAAAATAACACAAGTTACACAATTATCACTCACCCCATGTATATAGCCTAACTTACACTTTTGAATGCATAGTTTCCTGTCTGAAAATGGGTCGTCAAGATTTTACATAGTCAAAGTTCAAATGGCACCCCATCATTTTAGGCAATGTTTTTAAATGCGGATTTTTTTTATGCATGCAGAAAGCCACTACATACCGCATATGCAGTATGCGGGTGCATATGCGGATTTTTATGTTGATGCATATATATGAATTTTTCTTATTTTTTAAATTAAAAATATAATAAAAACACCTACTTATAACACAGGTCGGTCGGTCGTAACTTAGTAATTGAACGGTAAAAACTTTAATCACGTCTTAAATTTATATCTATATGAGAGCAAATTTTATTTTCAATGATTTTTATCAATTAACAATTTATATTAATTATCTTTGATGTATTATATCATTGTTTATACAATCAAACCACATGAAAATGACTGCATGAAGATTTTTCATGCGGAAACCCACTGCATAGGCATAAACGGCCGCATATGCGGTCATACGGCCACATTTAAAAATATTGATTTTAGGTTAGCAATTTTATGAGCAGAAGCATAATATGAGAATACTCTTAGCATTCATAATGCAAAAAATCCTCAGAACTTCACAAATATTACATCGATGCCTCTTTCTTTCTACCACAGAAGTCCAAAATATACACCGGGAAATAAAAACTATCAAGTTATGGAAGTATATCGCCTTCAAATGAATTTAATTAGAAGCCAAGACAACAAATGAATTGTCTAATGATCAGGCTTTTTCAGATTCAAACAATTATCTGTCGCTTGATTGAATAACTCTTCAACTTGCTTCATTTCAAGCTCTGTAATCATAACAAAAAAGTAACATTGTTACAGCACAAGGGTTCAATACCATCAGCTAGAACATAACCCAATATTTGATTGCAAATACTAGAAGATTGCTCTATTCATTTATTTTGGAGCTCATAGCTAATTGAACAAAAGTAGCAGAAAGAAACAGAAACAGTTTTGATATCCACAAGTACCCGACTGATATGGATCTAATTACAGAATCTGCATGGCATAGCATTGAGCAGACACCCAGGTACCAACTATTGCAGCATCTCTACCAGGTCAAATTATGAGCATCAAGCAGCATTGTACTTATACGGCCCATAAAAATTATTGAATCCATTCAACATTGAAAGTATAGAAGTATTAAATACTGATTAAAACTGTCCGATGATCTTGGGTAATTAGAATTTGAGGCAATTATAGAATGCACCAAAAAAACTCCGTCTATCTAGACTAGTTTGGCATAGCATGTCCCAAGCCAAGAAAAAACAAGGAGGATTGTGATGGACATGGCAAGCCAGCAATAAGATAGCCAATGCTTATGTAAATAAAAACCAGTCATAGAATGCACCACAAAAGGTACAGAACAATTATTGCCAGTTCTGAATGAAATCAAACTGGAGAAGTAACCACTCTGATCCTGATAAAAACTAACCAGTACCAAAACATTTTATATGGATCAAATATTCCACATCACGGAGAAGATCCATCCATTAAACATAAGACAAGACCACATTACCTGCTGCTTCCAGTTGTTTCTGGAGTTCAAGTCCTACAATCTCGTTCTCAGCCTGAAATTTTGATTAGTAAAGGTCTGTTAGGAAAACTCAACAAATAATAAATAGTTAGTTATATACTTTGAAGGACATTTGTCAGAACATGTTATGTTGCATACTATCACCCTGCACCAGCAGGTAGAATTGCTATTTTTGTCTTGTGTTCATACAAGCCTTTGATTGCATTGGAGCTATGCTAGGGTCATAATAGGCTTCACACCTGTGATGTTTATAAGGTATAACCAGCATCAAAACAGCAACCGTATGGTTTCAAATAGCTTATGATTTCCTGGAAATTAGAACCAATGAGATTAAGCCCAAGTAGTGTAAATAGACCTTACTAAATAACATTATCTAAGCTATTGTACATATTACCTAAATTAAGACATTATTTAGCCACAATCCCCCCCCCCAAAAAAAAAAAAAAAAAAAAAATAGGCAGCAATGACCGTAATACAGCAAATTTTATAAAAGAAAAATAATCATCCACGAACAAATAAGTTTAAAAGATATCAATTTATTACTTGAAGTTCAGCAATTCTTTGCAACTGCTCTTCCTCTCCAGACAATGGCAAAGCCGCAACAAGAGCATCAAACTGCATTATTATAAAACATTGAAATGAAACAAATCCCCAATCATTGAGGAAAAATGCAGCAATAAGTTAAATTGAGCAAATTCTAAAACAACCCTACAAAATTAATTGTTGCATGGTCCTAATTTATAAGGGGAGAAAACCTTCCTTTTCATGCTATTTGAATAAACAAAGTTAAACAAAAAAAAATTAAGATGCCACCTTAGCATACTACGGTTCTAGCAATGGTACACTCTAATAAGACCTTAGATAAAAAATAGACAGCACATGAAATAATTACAAAGATCACCAAAATCATTTTGCATCAACCTTCTTTGCAGCTTGTACCAAAGCAGCACTCATAGCCTTTGGTTGTTCTGCCATATTATTCGCTTCTTCACTAGGGTTCGGATTAGGGTTAGTACTACCATCAGCATTAGCATTAGGGTTACCATTGGTGTTAGGGTTTGCATCATTTGGGTTAGTGTTAGAAGCCGGCTCCGGATAGTCTGTTGAGAGCCGTACTGGAGGTGCATCTCTCTGAAGTGTGCCAAAAGTATTCACCGCTAGTAATGCTATTGTATTAACTTGCTCTTGCAATTGTGATATAATGTCCATTTCTGAGTTCTGCAAGTAGTTAAATCGAAAAAGGGAAGTTAGTACTTGAGAGCAATACAGTGTGCCAGCATTGTGGCAGTCCCAATTTAGCCATAATTCTTAACTGATAATTAAGAAAGCACACCAGTAACAATAATAACCGATAACAATTTGTAATTTTGTGGTGGTTGTCTAAGGTTATCTACTTTTTGACCCTCCCTCCCCCCTCCGCCGGACTTTTCCTGCAAGTACCCAGTAAAAAACAGGAAAAACAACCAGATCACTAAAATTTCAATAGGCGTGATAAAACTGGACAACAGAGGAGAATGGGAAAGGAGGTTCGAACCTGTATAGGTAAAATTAAGTTCTGCGCTGGTTTTCTTCGCAGGTGACGGGTAACAAGAGAGAGAGAAAGAGAGAGAGAGAGAGAGAGAGAACAACTTAGAGAAGAAAGGAAGCACGAAACAGCGAACTCCACAAATCCAAAATTTCAGGTGAACTTCCGAGGGCCGAGATTCCCGTCTGGCCGAGTGGGTAACTGGGAGAATATTTTTATGGTTAATTATAAAGGTTGGTTTTAGTTATAATGGTGATAAGATGTCTAAATATAAATTTTAATGTATAAAAAAATTATTATTGTTAAATTAGAATCGTTTGATTTCTGATTAAATGAATTAGATTAAAAATACTCCATATAAACATTTTTTTTCAGGGATGTCGTTCCGTCGGGGAGTCCGACTCTTGCCAATTTTATGAAATCATATAGACATTTACCATTTTTTTAAAGGAGGCTGATAATAATCCCCAAACATTTATCCCCACAAATATCTCCAAACTTTGACTCACGCGAATTTAGTAGTTGAAACGCCAAAAGTCTTTCGCGATTTGACCATAATCGCAAAGACAAATAAAAATTTTGAATCTTCGCGAGTTGACCGTAACTGCAATCATTTGGCACAAAAAAAATCACTATTTTTTGTGACCATAACATGCAATCTCAGCGACATCAATTAGATTCACTATTTTTTTCTGTTTCTAGGCAACTGGTCGATTAATTTATAATCAACCGTTAGTTTATAGGGAAAATTAGTCTCATGCCATCTCAAAACTTTAAATTTAGCAAAATGCCACTTCAAAACTTTAACTCCCTCTAATGCCACACTAAAATAAGTTTATTTAGTCTTTTGCCACACTTATATATTTTTTGTTCATTTTTAATTAAGTTCAGTAAAATATCACTGTATTTTGGGATGTATTTTTTTAATTCCAAAAATACCCTCATTTTTGTCTGATATATCTTTTCCTACTAATTTCGTCTGTTAAAATCGTTGATATCTCTGCAAAATGCGTAATTGTTTTAGCAAATGTCAAACCAAACACTTTTTTATTTTATTCTACAGTAGAGAAAACAGTCAACAAATAAATCATACTAAAATCTTCTATCCAAATGATCCATAAAGAAAATTATAAAAATGCATTTATATATGCTTACGAATAGAATTTTCGCTTTTAAAGTTCTGAATCATGATGCTCATAGTTTGAAATTTATTTTCTGCATTACGCATTTTGCAGAGATATCAACGATTTTAACAGACGAAATTAGTAGGAAAAAATATATCAGACAGAAATGAGGGTATTTTTGGAATTAAAAAAATACATCCCAAAAATACAGTGATATTTTACTGAACTTAATTAAAAATGAACAAAAAATATATAAGTGTGGCAAAAGACTAAATAAACTTAAAAGTACACTAGGTGTACAAGTAAAATATGGGTGAGATAAAGATATCATAAAAATCAAGTGTCATCAAATATTGGTGAGATAAAGATAAAATAAAAAATTAGTGTAATAAAAAAATAGAGGAGTTGAAATAGGAAATAGGTATATATAAGTGTAAAAGATGTGATGAACCTTTGGAGTAACAACAAAATTATGGTGACATTAGAGGGAGTTAAAGTTTTGAAGTGTCATTTTGCTAAATTTAAAGTTTTGAGGTGACATGAAATTAATTTTCCCTAGTTTATATTAATTGACCATAAATGTTTGGATTATTTACAGCAACAATAAATTTGACACAAAAAATCAGCGCGCCATCAATTGATTTTCATTCTGACATTATTTATATCTTTAGTTGTCCCTATTTATATTTACTGTGTCAGTTACTAAAATTCTAATAACTTAAAATATTATTATTTAATATCCATGTTATTTATATCTACATTTTTGATAATTGTTGTATCTATTGGCATCAACTATCAATTTTATTTATATCTATTAATTTTTACTATATACATCAACCAACTTTGGTGGTTAAATTCCACCATTTATACAAATAAATAATCACAACACTTGATATAAATAGCACAGTATAATAGATATAAGTAAATTTGATAGTTTTTATCAAGTGTTAACTCTCTCTAATTTTCTTGAAGAGACGCCATTTCAATTTCAATTTTTTTGAATTATTAATGTGCTATGCAGTTCTAAAAATGGAAAGTCGGAAACATATAAAAAGTTAATTGAATGCTTAAAATGAAAATTTTTCGCTTGAAAATAATGAATGGGGATAAAAGGCTGGGGATGATAATAATATTCCTTTTTTAAAATAGATCATATTTTAACGTGATTGATAAATTTTTTCCACCCCGATCAGCCCCTCCATATTTTTTTTACCTGACCATTTGTGGCCTTGTGTATGGTCGATCTGATCTAAATTAAAAATTCGGATCAATAATGTGGAATATAATTGTGCACCAAATTATTTTAAAGTTATATAACAAAATCTATTAAAATATCTGGTATAATTCAAAGTTACATTTTAAAACAAAATTGCAATACAAAAGATAATTAGAATATTATCGACGTACAATATACAAATAGCAGTTACATGACTACCTAGCGCATAAACCCGATTACGAAATCATCTGTTGTTCTATGGCTATGAGCTATATTTCCTAAGCAGACTAGTCCTTGAGAAGTATCAGTGTTGCTGTTGCCAACCCTGCTTACTGTACGCTATCATCCATTGACTCAGCTGTAACAGTATCTGCTCCTGCAGAAGAAATGTGGGATGGTGGTGGTTTTGAAAGATGCACAAGTTCCTTTCTTTCCATGTTTCCCATGCAGTTGCCGCCCATACAAGTTGTTTATTTGCTGCACATGCATCGTTCCAAGTTTCCACTAGAGACTTATTAGTAGAGTTGTTGATAGTGCCGATAGTTACCAATCATGTATACTTCACCATCTACAGAAATTACAAAAACAAACTAATGCTAGTGATATTCTTTATTGAATTAAGTCTATAAGTAGCTAGCTCAAATCTAGGTTTATTGCTTTCTGCTGCTAAGTTATACACATACACTATCCAGTAAAATGTAAGCAATAAGCAATGATTAGAGAGTAGTGTGACCGGATAAAACCACAGCATGATGCCATCCCATGGCAACTTGAGAGAACTTCGATGATGAAGGCACTATTATTGGATGTGAGTAGTTAATTCTACCACTGAATGCTCAGCCCCACATGTACAACTGCCCAATATCTATTTGAAACTATTTCCAAATGGTGAACACAAAAGGAAAAAAATCACAGAGTGAAGATGTTTTTATAAGTTTTTTTTCCCAAGTAAAACACAATGGTGATGTAAAAGGAGAAGTAATTAATCCTCCACAACATGTCCCTAAAGCAATTTTACTTCCCCTAGGACCAAACAGAACTAAAATAAGGAAAACACCTATTCACTAGAACCTAAACTGATATGAACTAATTGCTGCTTCAAAGGAGTTGAAGTTAATTTAGTAATTATGAAAAAACTGTATACAGTTGATTTACAAGACTATTTGGTACGTTGTAACAAAATACTTGCTCTTATTGGGGTATACATTAGGAACATGTTGGACTCATCTAAAACTGAAAAAAGATGTTGACATACATCAGCTTCTCCTCAATGAATTTACAAGTGCATGAATACTTGAAAAGGGTAAAAAAAAAATTACAGGGACAATTATTTTACCAGTTAATGCAGTACTATGATCTCCATTTGCAAAGACAGCTTGTACTTTGCAGTTCTGAAATCCATGAGCAACTTCAGGAAATTTACATGTTTTCTGGCTGTTTGATGAATTGTTACCAACTTAACCATGTCTATTTGAACCAAAACCGTATACTCGTCTACCTGTCATGAGTGTGACACAATGTCACAACACTCCTTTATTCTTTCTGCTGTTCCGCGTGATATATACTAATAATTATGCTATGGTTCACTTGGAACATATAAGAGTTTTACCATTGACCAAGGCAAGTGTGTGGCGGATCCCACAAGCTCTCTCTTCAACTTCAACATTCTTTGAACTGAAGAATGCAACTTCAGATGGTACATTACAAGACTGAATATCTCCATTTCCGAGTTGCCCAAATGATCCATCTCCACATGTAAATAAATGCCTCGTATTTAAAAAGGGTAATAATAAATAGAAAGGAATCAATATCAAACAACAGAACACATAACAATCTAAAGTTCCAAATTTAGTGCGACAAAAACCAGTAACAAATGCAGAATGATTCCATCCAGCAGAAACACATTTTATTTTAAATTCTTAGAAGAATTTCAAATACTTTGGCCTTCCACAGTTCTCGAAATCTCCATGACCAAGCTGACCATAGTCACTTCTTCTCCATGAGAGAACTCTCCCATCACCTAAGCCAAAAGAAGATTAGATTTTCTAACAATATTACAATGATTTGTCTGACTTGAGACAAATCAAATGATCAGATTGTTCAATCATTCATTTTTTTTAAAGATAGTTATACTTGGATGCAAACCGGTTTGTTCCTAACTTCCTATAGTTTCATATAGAAGCGGTGATCACTTAAGGCCACTTTTTTTTTGGGAATAACTTTCCTTTGGACTACACAACCTTTTTTAATGATTCTCCATGGCGTAGAAACTTCTTTTTTGTGTGCAAAAGGTACTCGTTTTAAAAGCTTCTAATGTTAGTTTAAAAATAAGAAACTGTTAGTTTGCATATATTGATGAACCAAACAAAACTCTAACAATCAATCAACCCAACTAGGGATAGACTCAAAATGAATTCTTTTTTGAAGCAAAATTCCATGCCGGACTATACAAAAGATCATTACACACGAAGCTTTTTAACCAGAAACTTCACTGATTAGTGATCACTGAAAAAAAAAATTTCTATGCAACGCCCAATCGACCCCTCCTTTTAGGCGGTCAAGACAGAACCAAGTGCAACCACATACTGCAGCCATCAACTAACCATAGAAATAGAGTGAAAAGGAGATACTCCTTACAAGTAAGTGTAATGGAATGTGCGCCACCACAGGCGAGGCGAGAGATGGAAAGATGAGGTGAGAAGCGAAGGGCTGGGGAAGGTGCTCGTCTTGGAAGGATCCGGTGCCAAGCTGGCAATCAGTACCAGTTACCCAGCTCCATCACCAGATTTCTCCAGCCTCTGCGTCCTCTTCCTTCGCCTCTTTTGTTTTGCTACTGCCTGGCGAAGCCTCCTCCATATCCAAATAATTCTTGCGTTTCTACAAGGCTGCTACTCCTGGCGAAGGCAGAGAGGAGCAGGGAAATGGCTGGTGTTCTTCGGGCCCAGCAGTTGAAGACAGCTATTTGGGCTTGGGAAGACCGTTTCTTCTTTGATTCTTGTTTTTTTTACTGACGAAATCTCTTAAAATTGGGAGTTTGCGTGTTTCATAAATTAGTCAACGAGCTTCGATTCAAACAATACTGAATTTTTCATCTTTTTCTACATGAAAAGGTCGTGTATAAGAGATAATACAATGTTACCTTTTCCTTTCTGTATGGACAAGATGTCTCGTAGTTTAGCTCTAGAGTATGAGGGCGACAAATATTTGAGACGTATTAACCGAAAAAAAAATGGAACCGCCAAATTGGGTTTAACGCTGTAAAATGGAAATGACATGAGCTCATCTTTCTTCTCCAAGGATGAGATTACAAGCGTGCACTGATCCTCTGCAAAGTTAACTTTGCACATTTGCATAATTGCTTTCCTATGCGAGCAAGGACTATATTTAGGATTTAAAAAGCATACACGAGCAAAAATATAAATCGAGCAGATAAAGCATATTTTAGATCTCCTAAATTTACATATCCTAAGGATTGAAGCCGCACATCGATCTGACTTGAAATCTCCTTCACCTCTCCTAATCCATACAACTTACAACCTGTAGAGTAACCCAAGCATAGAAAATCAAAAGAGGTCATCATAAGCAACTATTTCCCTTCCTTTTGTAGTCAAGTCTGGTTCAGCCCTGGTGCTTGGAATAACTGAACGTGAGTCTGGTTCTGCTCTAGTACTTGGAATCAGCTCCCCGGTGGTGAGTTTCTTATTACTCCTCCCATGTTTTCTCAGTGGCGGCTCTGGCCGAAGCAGCATCGAGAAGGGACGGTTTGTAATTTCTGAATTCACTTTTGCTAGTGGTTTGCTTGGTCGCACCACCAAAACCTGTGTACATGAAATCAGTGTTAAAACTAATAAGAGCAAGTAAAAAATCCAAAATCACCTATAGATTTTTGTGCAATTAACAGATTGAAAATGAGTTTGGACAAATTATTTCAAAGCAAGATGAGCAAAAGTAGTAGAACATGTGGAGGAGCTAGCAAATCTGAAAGCAGGGGCGGAATCAGAAACGATCGATAGAGGGTGCCCAGTACAAATAAATAGAATGTTCGGGTCAAAAGAAATTTTATTTTTTATCGTACGACCTTTATTTTTCAGTGAACCGAGGGGGTGCCCGGGCGCCGGCTGGCGTCTACCTTGGTTCCGCCCCTGTCTGGAAGCAACATCAACTTGTAAGGTATTTTGCTTTTTTATTATCATTTCATGACTATATGAATGAAATTACCAAATTCTTATATTTATTCTCTAATCTCATATTTAGCTATAAAATTTCTGTGATCAGATAGAAAGAGCATATCGCTTAGTTTCAATGTAGTTTGGTTAGTCCTATTTGTCATTGGTTCTTTTTGCATAATTAGATCAATTGTCGGTTTATTTGTATAGAGGATTTGATATCTGTTAGGAATAATAACTCTAAATATGGAAGTAGCTTTTGATAAAATTGCAGTGTATCTGCTGGAATATCCAGAAAGATTAAAATTTTAATAAACTCCCAACAGGACATACTAAAAGCTTGCTGCTATAATTCTATCATCAGTACATTATGCACAGGTGTTATGAAGGAGGATAAGTATCAATTTTGGAGGGTGTTCTAGGACAGCTTGGATAATATACATGACTGGATAATATTCAGTTGGGGCTTGAGATACATGACTGGTAGATTTCAGACCATGAATGGTGTAAAATAGAATTTATGCTGAGTGCAGGGCATTTTAGCAGAAAAGCTAAGAAGAGTAGATTTGAGACCACGTGTGTGTTTGTGTGTATTGTGCCTGGTGGTGTAATCAGATTTTGTGGTGTTCAGTTGGGGCTTGAGAAACATGACTGGTAGATTTCAGACCATGAATGGTGTAAAATAAAATTTATGCTGAGTGCAGGGCCTTTTAGCAGAAAAGCTAAGAAGAGTATATTTCAGACTACGTGTGCGTTTGTGTGTATTGTGCCTGGTGGTGTAATCAGATTTTGTGGTGTTGTGATTTTCTTTAATTGTCTGTTATTAAACCATTAATGCTGGTAATGACTCTGAAGACCAGACTGGAACTGGTAATAGGTTATAGATGGACTTGGTTGTCTAATTAGCTATGTGAAGGTGATGATCATTCTGTGTCTTTCTCGTTGCCTTAATTACCAGCAGGGTTTTGTGCTTTGATGTTTTTCCTTCTTTTTTTTCCTCTTTTGAACTGGACAATGCGTAATTTTTACGGTGGTGGCAAGGGGTGAGCTCTGCTCTTGTTATTTTGAAAAAGGTTCTACCAATCTCACAGCTATAGTTATGAGGGGTTCTTCAAGTAAACAATAAAATCTTGATTCTTGCCAAATTATGCCTGAATAGGCATCCAAATACCCCTTCGTTTCTTTCCCAAGATAGAGCAGAAAAAACAAATTCCATAACCAACCTTGCATGAACCAATGGAGATACCAAGATCCGGATCAAGTGAAGCCAAAATCGCTGCCTGAGCCGCAGCATCAGACCTGAAAGTGACGTCGCCAGATCCCGAACTGTTGATTTTAATACGGGAGACGGAGCCGAATTGTCCGAGGCGGGACTTGAGCTCGAGCACGCTACAGTCTGAAGGGAGGCCAGTAACCACGACATGTGACGGCGCGGCAGAGGCGACGGGAGGCGGATCGCCGGCTAGGGATGGGCGGCGTAGACGCTTGGGAAGAGGCGTAGGTACGACGGAGGTTGATCGCTCGCGCTTTGCCCTTCCGCCTCTGCCTCTGGTCATGGTTGCTAGCCTAGTTCTTATATTGCTCGGATATTTGCGGCTTTGGTGTCGGGGAGGAGGGAGCCGCTGTCGCGCTCGCGCGAGATAAATATTAGAAGCAGAGGGATGATAATCACAAGGTAAAAAAACTCAAAACGGGAGAAAAGGGTCAACAGCTAATTAAGCTACTCAGCTCACTTATTAGTTATTACTAGCGGGCTGTTGTAAATTTTGTTCCACCGTACGAGAGGACACTGGATCAAATGATAATAAATAAATGTGTAAAAATTAATTAATTATAGTTAATTAGAATTTTTTATCATTTAATTTAATATAAAATGGATTTCAAAAATTATAAAATTGTACAATATACATCTACATATCTACAGTAAATACAAATAGTTCATTTACTCAAATCCCTTAGTTCGTTTACTCAAATCCAACTTTCTTGAAAAAAAAAATGCAAATATAAATATAAAATTTCCCCATACAAAGAATTTGTTGCATGTACACTTAAAAGATTATAAGTATAGCCGTAAATGCGAGAGAGACTTCAAAATTGCGCACCGGAGAAGAAGTGAATGACAGAGACAGAAAGGAAGAGTATGAGTATCACTTCTTATCATGCTTTGAAGTTTTATTTAAGGGATGAATGAATATAGGAACCCATTATCAAATTATTGTGCGTAAAAGATATTCATATGTTATACTATTAAATTCTCATAAAATGATTTCATAGATCATATATCCTTTATTCAAAAAAAAAGGATCTGATTCAATATTATTAGGATGGAAACCATTCTATTGGATTCCATTTATTTAAAGGAGTTAAATATCATTGGAATGTTTTTCAATATTTGTTTAACAGATGGCTTATATTAAATAAACCAGAATTTAACAAATAAATTATAATTAATTAAATCAACTAATGTCTGTGAATTGATTGTATAAAATCAAACAAAACGATTAGTACAAGACAAGTCTGGAATTTATTTTAGTCGCCAAGTTATTGAGTCGTGTCGATTCGAAAGAACTAATACCGTAACACCCAACATCTCACTACCAATGTATAAATATAATATTATGGGAATAAATAAATATTTGGTTCTTTTTCCATCTTCATTAAAGCTGCCTCTCAATATATCTATCGCTTACCGTTGGCACTTGGCAGTGTCGATATATAACGCAAGTAGCCTTGTAAGTTACAGATCCTTTAATTTACCTATTAAATCTGACAATTAGAAGTAACGGCTCAAGGCATGATGAAAATTATAAGAATTGAGAGTATATATGATGAAGCTCTTAGCTGGAGGCGGCTGGAGCAATATATTTTGATTCCTTAATCATTGGACCTGGTCAAATGATACATTCATAATTATTGAGAATTTTTTAACTTCAATAATGTTATTTACTAACAAAATCTCCTATCTATGGGATTAAATCAGATTTTTTTAGTAAATAAATTAAAGAAAGTACAGAAAATGGTACGAGTACCCACGCGTCCGAGTTTGAAACTGCATTTCATTGGACCGAGTTTCAAACTCTTGGAGTCGTTAATTTGTTAGTTTAAATTTATTTAATTATAGTTTTATTTAAATTAGATGAAATTATGTTAATTATATTGTAAATAGGTTAATTATACAAAATTATTCCATTGTACCAAATTATACCAAATTGTATCAAATTGCACCAAATTATACCAAATTGTACCAAATTATATCAAATTTATAATTAGTTCAATTGTACCAAATTATAATTTAATTTTAATTTTAGCAAAAAATTTTAATAATAGTAGTTAAAAATAGAGTAACCGCAACTACTTGTCGTATTATAAAATGAACATAGGTCACACGGGGTCAAAACCGATGTAAGTATTTTTAATCGTATAATATGAAAAAATGTATATATTTTATAATTTATTTTAGCATATCATATGTAATAAATTATTTTGTGCAGCCGCATAGCACTCTCTGTTTGAATGCACATCGTCCGAAGATACCATACAACGTGCAGATGGATTCATATCTGTATCGACTCAGTCTCTACTAAATGGAAGCATTTTTAAGCCTACCTAATTCGACAAAGAGATCGTCCGACGATATAATTTTTACTATAAATTTTACTCGGTCGTGAATTTATTATAAATTTTATCTAATTATTTTTTTTATACGTACACATGAGCGTTTTGTTTGGATTTGTTTGGATTAGTGATGTTCTCGAATAAAAGTGCAGACTTGGTGCCGATGATATACTTGAGCTTTCTTGATGATATGCTCAATGTACCGGAGGACGACTACGACTAGGGTAGCAGTACTATCTTGCTTGTACTTTAACATCTCTCATTCATATCTCGGGGCAGCAGATTGCATAACCGGTCCTTTATTTTCACTCCAGATGTGGTCCTGGACATGATTCTCGATCGGGATACCGAAGTAAATCAATATCACTTATCTCAATTGAGATAATTTTATTTAATTTTCATATTTTTGTTGATGGTATAGGTATAAAATTGAGGAACCTCCATTAGGAGGTCCTGATCCTCAATTATGGTCTCCATACGTGTCAAATAAGCAACAAGACATTTGTTCAAGTACACCCCTGCGACAAGGAGGACTTGGACATTTTTAAGTCATTTTGAGAATTTACGGGATGAAAGCGTCAATTGGATGTCGTACACTGCTTATCACGATGAGTTATCTTGGGTGTACCACGTGTACTATAATTCGTAAGTTTTTAAAATCAATTAAAATTTATTTACTTCAATTGATACATTGATTTAATTTGCTAATTTTAACATATCATGGGTGAAAGTGTATGTGTGGATGATTCACTTCTGGATGGTTGAGAATCACTATTCTAGATAGAGTCATGCAGCGGTTCAACCTTTACCAGTAGATCCCTTCACCGGCTCCGATCGATTACCAGCAAGTACTCACGTATCGCAAGAACAAGCACACATCGAGAGGTAGTGAAGACCAGAATGTGGATTGGACATAATATTATTGGTGGGCACAGAGTCTGAGTTGCTTATCATGGAGACGCGACCGTATGACTATGCCTAGCATTATACTTATATAAGGTGGTATTATGAGAGAGGGATGTCTACAATTTAGTACATAATGAACATTGAGGAACAATTGAGTCAGCCAGTACTACATCCCGAGGAGCCTGTTGATGAATTGGCATAAGTACCACACTCACACCAGAATGTCCGATCAATTAGCATTTAACCAAACTATTGTTCTTAATTAAGCTCTTTCACATAACTAATGATATAGAATAAAAAATATATATGCAAATATTTCGTTTAGTCAGGAATACCGCCACATCATTGGTTGGCTTATGACGCCCGGACATACATGGTTTGACAAACATGAATTGAGACAAATTAAACATTTGATGAATGATTTAAGACATCCTCATATTTTCATAGCGATACTTGTTTCAGCAAGTCAATTTAAAATTTATCTATTTCAACTTGTAGTTATTTTTTATTGAATTAATTTTTAATTAATTTAATTCATTTAAATATGTGTAATTTACTTGCACAGGTCTTCAGACGGATCTTGATCTCTATCATTGACCCTCTGACTGACGGCCCACCTGACTCGGCGCCGGAGCCGACGACTGATGACTTCGACATATTTTAGTGAGATTTCATATCGTATTATCAGCTGATGAGTCAGATGACCTCGATCCGAATGTGGGAACCTCCGGTACCCAATATGAGGCTCCTCGCGCGTCGTCGTATGATACACCTGGCCCGTCCACCCGAGTGTCCGAGACGCAAGCACCGGCCGACATAAGGCACGAGCGCCCTCGCCGTGAAATATAACTAAGAGACACATACAACCCATCTCTCATTAGGAGAATATTTCATCAGTGTTGATGTATTTTTTATTTTATTTTAGAGACTGTAGTTTATATTTTATTTTATTCGAGAGACTATACTTTTTTTTTTATTTATGATCCAAAATTTAATTTTTCTTATTTATGATTTGAAATTAAGTTCTTACAAAGTTAAAATAATAAAACATAATAATTTTTTAAATCATCAAGTAAATAAAATATATAATGAAATAAGTTAACTAAACTACTTCATTTTATTTAATATATAATTAATAAACTACTTCATTTTATTTTAAATAAATAACTCAAGTAAAACTAACTAAATACTAAATTTAACTAAAAAAATCTTGGGACCGAGTTTGAAACTCGGTCCAGCCTAGGAGTGTTAAAAATGGGTACAATCTGACCACTTCACGGTTTTTATTTAATTTATTTACCAAAAAAAAAATGGGATTAAATCCCTACTTATTGCGCAAACAAAAAAAAGGGAGGGGGCACAGAAAAATGAGATTATGAAAGTCAATATTCTCACAGTTATTGCTAATGCACTGTTCATTCTAGTTCCCATTGCTCTTTTAATGGAGAGAATGAGAGAGAAATAGTATATTTATTTTTAAAGATTGTTAATTTTTATTTGGTGTATAATAATAGTTATCTCCCCATCATTTATTTTAAAAATGTGATTTTTAAGATACACAATTAAACCAAAGCTTCAAATTTTTAGTGCTAGGATAAAAGTACCACACAATTGATATTTTTCTCATCTTAAAAAACAATAGTATATGAATTCTATAAAATATAACAATAGTTTTGATCAGTCATTATAAAAGTGAAATATAAAGTCATTGTACGAAGGAAACTTATATAACTTTGTTGTATGACTTCCTCAACTACAATTATGACATAAAGTTTTAGAAGTTATTTCTTTTCTCTAAAAATTGAAAGTATAAATTAAAATAGCAGAATATACATGTGAACGTAGAAGAATTGAAAACGAAAAACTGATGGCATTTTCTATGATATATTTTATATTTATCGGGTGTGTTTGGATGATGTAGAATAACATTATTTTCGGAATAACGATACTGTTTTCGGGTTAGTAACCATTCAAACACAAAAATAAAATCGAGAATAACAGCAGAACAATGCTAATCCGCTAACCCATAAAAAACGTTGGGTTAATGGATTAGTGTCCATGAGAGTAGTGAAAGTAATAAAAAATTATTTTTTTCTTTTATATTAATATGGAGTAGTATTAAATAAATATTATTATTAAATAAAATATTAAAAAATAATTAATTATTTTAACTATTCTCCACTATTCTCAAGTTATTATCCAAATAATATTTTACTAATCCAAAATAGTAAAAATTAACAATCTTCTCATATTTTCCGAGATATCACTAACCTCACACTATTCTCAACTACTAACCCAAACAATATTATTCTTACACTAATCCTTTCACTATTCAAACACACATGTGTGTTGTGCGGGAGTATGAAAACACCGGAAGGAGCGAGGAATTAGATAAAACCAATAAACTACCAAAAAAAGAATTGAGATATTTATACTTTTCTTTCGTCTTCGACTCATGACTTGCAAAGGAAAATAAAATAATAAGATTTTATTAAATTACAATTAAGACTACAATTTACTGTCAATGATATTCCTTTTTTTCAAAAAAAAAAAAAAAAAAAAAATCGCATGTTTTAAGATGATTGATAATTTTTTTCCAAAGTTAGTCAGCCTCCTGACCTGATCTTTTCTTCTGGCCAGCCATAGTAACAAGTTCGTAATTCGGAAAACGTTCGGCGAAATAAAAAATTCGACGTTCGGATATAATTCGGGAATAGTTCGTTTCACATAATATGAATAAAATATATATTATATTGATAAAATATTAAAAATATATTAAAAACTATGAAATTCTATATAAAATAATATATAATGTATTTTTTTTGCTGAATAATTCGCGAATAAAATATTTTTTGACCAAAAAACGCACTATATATTAAACTGACGAATTATTCGTGAAACATCCGGCTAAGAGTGAAAAACAAATTATTCGCGAGTGTTGTTACTTTAGCCCCTTCACATTTTTTTCCCGTCCTGCCCCTGTGCGGCCTTCTGTGTGGTAGATCTGTCTGAAAATTTTAATTCGGACCAGATAATATTTTTTATTATTTTTTACATTATTTATTGGGTAGTTGTATAATTATGATTTTTATGTTATTTATGTTGTTCATATTTTGCCATATCCAAAAGTGATTATGCATTTTCTTATGATGTTTCTTTCAAAAATTATGGCACTTTGATGTCCCGATTTCACTTTTAATTTTTCTTCCATCTCTCCGTAATTTCGTTGATTGATCTGCCCATCTGAATGACTCGAAAAATTCTTCAGTAGCGCACTCATCATCTCTATACATTATTAAAATTATACTATTTTATCTAAACGGTATTTTTTTTAACTTTTATTTAAATATTTTTCTATGATAATTTAATTGTTTATAAAAATAATTAGATGGTTAAGTATACATGCTTGATACTAGATTTTAATTGTCTGCAGTTATTTTACATTTAATAGTCAGTTAAAAATGCATTTATGGTTCATTTCCTGTTGAGCAAATTTAAATCAACGGTTATGTTCACTGTGGAATCTTTTATAGAAAAGCCACCTGTGCCATCACTGGAGAAAGTAGAAGGCCTTGAAGGACAAAAAGTTGTCCAAATTGCTTCAGGTGCTGAACATTCTGCCTTGCTAACAGGTATAATAATCTATTTTCCAAGCATACCTTTCGGAGTGTGGTTGCCAAAGACATTCACAAAATTTAGTTATCAGATATTTTGTCTAGATAAAGGAAGTGTCATGACTTGGGGATGGGGGGAGCGTGGACAGCTAGGCTTGGGGAGATGCAAGTGACCAAGCATTTCCCCAGATGTTGAACCTGGAGGAATCAAGTACACTTGCAACTGTTAGACTTGCAGTATATTTTGGAAGTGGATTTACAGTAGTGACAAGAGACCAAATGAAGTGTTGTATTACATCAGCATAATAATGTCTTTTTTGTGGAGTCATTTGGAGGCTGACGCTGCTTTAGTTTAGAATTGATTTGCCAATGGACATGCTTAAGATTGCTTGTAGTTAGTTTGATAGTAATTGAGTGATATATTGTTAGCTGATTTGCATAATAACTTTGATTTTAGCCTGGGTTTTAGCATCATGTGATAGTCCACGTCCTTGGTTGGAATATCGGTCATGTGACGCAAGACTTGAGCATGTCAAATGCGATTGCTACATTTCTAGACAAATTAGGACCCATTCGGTTTGGCATCCTAACTCCCAAGTTGCTGTTCGGCATACTTGCTCAAAATTCCATCTGGATTGTTTTTCCCATCTAAACATCTCCAACAGTGTCATTTCCATGGGAAACTGAAAATCATCTTTAACTCATTTTTCTTTTTCCCAAGTACTAATCTCCAATGCTACCATTAAGATTCTTATTGAGCTAAAAATTTAAGTATTAAAGAAAGTTTGCTTTAACTAATTAATTTATCATATATATAGAAAGAGAGTAAAGATACCGTGAGTTTAAGCTCACGGAGGCCTTCCGTGAGTTTAACTCAAAAAGTACATCAAATCATCTTCAAATTTTAATTTTTCACTGTGCGACCCTTTTTCGCGCCTTCCTCACTCGGGGAAAGAATTAAAGTGAGAATTGCGGAAGAAGGACACGGAGATCCCTCTAATTGTGCATTTGGGGTGTTATATGAATATGGAATGCACATTTAAAGGTTTTATTTAAGAGATTGCGGGGTCTTTTAGATTCCAATGGGCGCAAGCCCCCATTGTTAATTACCCTAGGCTACGAACCTCGAGGTACCTCTGGATCTTGAAAGAGAAAAAAAATATATAATAGTTAAGCGATGATTGAGTGGTCGAAAATATAAAGGTAGGAGAAACTGATGTCCTGATGATAAATCGTGGAGCATGTATGAAATAGCTTACACCTGCAAATAAAATATATGTGACTTGTATACTATTATGTCAGTATTATTTCTTTATTATCATGTATTATGTCATGATTATTTTATATTATCATAATATATCATGTCAAATCATATCACTTATATTATATTTAAAATATTGTATTATCTCATATTATATTACATCACTACATTATATCATATTATATTATATCATATTATCACATTATCATATTATAATACTATATTATACTATATATTATCATGTTATATCATATTATATTATATTATATTATATCATAACCATATATTATATCATATTTATATTATATTATGTTATATCATACTCATATTATTATTGTATATCACATACTTATATATATTTTATTTTATTCAAAATACGTCATGTGCTTATGTTTCATTTAAAAGTATATTCATAATATTGTTAGGTATATATATACATATATATTATTTTCCATTGATATGAATATTAATATATATTGGATATATGTATAAAATATTATTTAATATATTGTAATTTCCATATAATTTAATTATATCAAAGCATGCTTAAAAATAGAAAATATATAAATATTATTTAGGTTTTAAATTTATTTATTATATTATACTTCTAAAAAATAAAATATTTTTATGCTGAAAAAGAGTGTGAAAAATATAGAATTTTTAGAAAGAAATTTGGGTTAATTTGGACCTTAAGAAGGCATCCAAATGAATTATTTTATCATTATTATATTAATTCCGAAATTTTCTGTTTTGGACCATATTTATTTCTTTATATTTCTTTTAATCTTTGGGCCGTGAATAAATTTATTATTACTGCTGGGCCAGATTTATTTAGTTTGGATCAGTTATATGTTTTGGGCCTGGAACAATTATATTATATATTATTATTTTTTTATCAGGCCGAAATCTTTTTTTCTATTAAAATTTTTCTAGTTTGCTGGGTCGGCTTCATTTTTGTTAATTGTTTTGGGCCCTAAACCAAAATAAACAAAATCGTTTCATTTCTACTGTTGGGCTTTACTTTTTTGGGCTCCTTTCTTTGAACTTAAATAGGCCAGAATTATTGTGTTTCTTTTTATTATTAGGCCCGAATGCAACCTATCCTATTTTCTGCAATTTTTGGGGTTTGAAATAATCCATTTATTTGTTGTATGTCACAACCACATTAGTTTTGGTTGAGATCCAAATATTACTATTTTTATTATTATTATTATTATTATTATTATTATTATTATTATTATCCCTTTTTTTTGCAACTTTGGGCTGAAATGTGGCTCCTCTAATTTCCGTTGGTTTTAAGCACCATCTTCTGGACTGAGATGGTACAAGGCCTGGACGTCATTAGTTGTCCTAATTCGTTCAAGATCCATAATCATGTTTTAGTACTATATATATATATTATTATTTTCTTTTGCGGGAATTAGATGGATGA
Source organism: Schoenoplectus tabernaemontani (assembly GCA_037127355.1). Classification (NCBI taxonomy): domain Eukaryota; kingdom Viridiplantae; phylum Streptophyta; class Magnoliopsida; order Poales; family Cyperaceae; genus Schoenoplectus; species Schoenoplectus tabernaemontani. Next base: position 12,417,100 of record CM073754.1, on the reverse strand, counting down.
ATATACTGCCAATGTCATCAAAGTGTATGAATTTCGTGACACTTTTATTTATTTTATTTTATTATTATTATTTCTTTTTTTCTTTTTTCTTTTTTTTAAACACCATGTAACGGTGGTAATGCTGATGCCATTCTATCAGTATTAGCTGTATTGGTGTTAAGTCATTTATTAATAGTTCTTATAATACTGATGCTCGTGAAATACAATTAGTTGGATTCAGTTTCAATATTGCTTCATGGCATCTCTCCTCTTTTTTTTTTTTAACCCGTGTTATGAGCCTTTTCTTTTTCTTCTTGGTTTACACTGAACATCATCATCCGTCATGGCATTTTATTTCCGTATTAGGTCATCTTACACCCAAACCAAAAGCTCGCCAAGTCTAATTACTTGGACCAGCAGCTTTCTGGGTTTTCTTTGATGCCATTCAACCCGGCCTAAGGCTCACTGAGTAAGGATACTCAGGCCAGTGGTTCGCGGGATGTTCTTCAATAACTCGGTTTTCTTCGAGACTTCATGTGTATCCCGGCCTAAAGGCTCACCGAGTGGAGTACTCGGGCTAGTGGCTCACAGGACCTCTTCAATAGCATGATCTTCTTCAAGCTCTGCATATCCCGCCTAAAGGCTCACCGAGTGAAGTACTCGGGCCGGTGGCTCGCGGGACGTTCTTCAATAGCTTGATCTTCGTAATAGGCATGATTCCGCTAGCTCTTGTCTGTCGCATAATATCAATAGCTATATGGTTTAAATCATCCTGGGCCTAAGGGTTTGCTGAAGAGTTTTGTTCAAGCTAGTACTAACAAAAGTGTTAGAAATATCAGATAAACAAAGATGAACAATAAAAATCAAAATAGAGAGATATACTCGAAAGTTTCATTTCGTTGACTGATCTAGTTTAACTGATCTTTATTTTAGTTTTTTCCAGAACTTCAGATGCTTCTTATATTGCTACTGAAAAAGAAATATGAACTAAAAGAAGAAGATACATCTGCATATTAGTTTCATCTCATCCACTGATCTTGAGCTAGTCTTTGATTAGTAGTACCAGTTTGAGAATCATTAATATTTTTCATACTATAAGTGCAACAGGAAAAATAAAAGCAACGGTTAACAAAGAGATCGTTTCATCTCAGTTGAACAATCTCAAAATGATATTGAGCTTTTTTTTTTTTGAAGAATCATAATCCTTCTCTAGTATGGATAAAGACTAATAAAGGATACAAATTGACAGAAGAGTATCAAATTCATTTTTTTTATATTTTATTTTAATAAACACAAAGGGTTTGGCACATGAAGTAAATCAAGAGAAGGCACGCATAAGCCTTATTATTTGGCCGAGCTTTTACAAGCTATAATAATCTCATAGACTTGTTTTACTTATTGATTATCGACAGCTAGGAATACAGTGTAAAATGTATATAAGAAATCGAGCACAGAAACTGATCTTAGTAAGCTAAACTTGCTTTATATGTGAATCACAAGCGGTAAAGCTTCATCAATAGAAACTTGCAAGCAAACACAAACATGAGATTCAAAGGAAGAAACAAATTAATTAGTGTGACTAAGATCCGATCAGATATGAATAGAACAGAAGAAACGGAAAGAGAACTTTAGTCAGCATAACAAGGAAAAAAGAAAAAAAAGAAAATATTTACAGTAGACTATTTCATTCATAATCAGCAAAACTTGCAAAATCACACATCTATTACACCGCAAAATGAAATTATCTATTCCTATCTCCTTGTAATATCTGACTAAAATAATTGGGAGGCTGGGGTGTTTCACCAAGAGTTCCAGATCTGAGATTCGTGTATCTTCAGATTGGACCTTCAATTGATTGGGTTAATGGCCATATGGAGGTGTAGGTATATCTATTTTATCACTTCTCTTCCTCCCCCTTTGGTGCTGCCTCAGGTCTCCTTTTTATAGCAGACGGTAGGGATTCATTGATCCTTAGGTGTAGTTTTGTGCCTTATCATGCTCCATACACGCTCCCAGAGATTCTTCACTGCCCAATTGGAGCTTGACATATGTCCCAGCCGTTACAGAAGCTGCCAAAACACTTAGAAGGCTATCGGGCTCATTATGCTGCTCAGTGAGGCTCAAATGTGTTAGAGTAATTTCATTCGTTCCCAGATACTGCCAAGCGTTCTAGAAGGTTCTGTAGAGTATGCCAATCGCGTGCCATGTGTTTGGGACTGATCATAGCCGTTGAATTGGTCCGTGTAGCTCAAGCTTGCCTTGTCGGATCTAGAGAGAGGTCGAATCCATATACCCGGTACCATTTTCATGCCAGTAACGGTGCTAGCAGAATCGTGGGACCCACACAAAGCCTCATGAGATGTCAATTGGATCTTCTATGCATCGGGTTGTCTCATCCACCCCTTGGCCGAATTAGTTTTTTTCTTTGATGCGAGTGTTGTACAGTAATCTTACCCAAAAATTAATGGTTCCAACAGGTTCTCCTTTGCAAGAGCTTTCCATCGATATATTATTCGGAAACTTTCATAATAGATTGAGTGTGTTTTCCATTTTTCACATTTGAAGCCCCTTTTTTGTTACAATCGTATCAGCGGAGAAGGAATTCACCTAGGAGGAGGAAGATGGGCATCTCTACATGTGGGACCCAACGTCAGTGAAAGAATAAGAGAGAAGGGAGAGTGGTGCATCTTGGGTAAACTTGGTTCGTGTGAACCGACTCCATATATCATATTTAATGAGAGACAAAGAGGGTGCACCCAATCCATTCAAACATTTCTCATTTTGTAAAACCCATCAGCGCCTAAATAAAGAATTTCCATTGTTTGCATCCCCAACTTGTACCCAATTTAATCTTGTTTCCCCGAGTTACACCCGGAAGATTATATGGACCAATCAAAAAATCTCATTTTCTGAATATTTTTTTCTCTATTTTGTTTTGATACTTCCCTTGATCCGAAAATTATGAAATTTTCACCAAAAATCTTACAATTCATGCTCATCATCCTGGATATTTTAATACCCACTTTTCCCCTAGCTTCATAGATCAATAATTTCTTTCCTCATATAACCTCTTTCTTTGAATATTATTTTCCCTAGTTGCATCGTTGTAGCCCAATATCTATGCCAATAATATTGTATTCTAATATTATCCTTAATCAAGCATCCATTTCATCATTTTGATGCTTAATTAAGTTCAATAATATATTTAACTAAGTGTTAGCTCGACTTGTTAACACTTTAATTAAATATTGATTTAATTAAATGTTGTTCATATTTAGCATTTAATTAATCATGTGGTATCGACTTTCATGGGGACTCGCATTGTACCATGAAGTCAAAATATCACAGGAGTTATGTTCAGGTTGTATCAATATACTGAACTTTTGGCATGATATATATTTTAATGGGATTATATCATCTAGGATTTCTTTTTGTTTCTCTTTTCTCTTTCTCCCTTATTTTCTTATCCATTATTTTGGATATTTCAGAGGTAAACAAAGAGCCACCCACCAAAGCGGGCTCTGAAACCTCATAAATCTTGAAGAGCATGCTTTGGTGCATCTGGTTTTATATATTTTCTCATTCCCATTTTTGGGCATCATTATCTCTCATTATGATATGATTCTTCATCCTCTTAATGAGTATCACTCTTTGTATGAGGATCTGATAGACTGAACTCTACTCATTTCTGTCATCGAGGTATGCCGGTGTATTTGCGGGGCGGTGGTCGATATTCCGCGATGAGCGACTTCATGATATTATGCTTCTACAACCCGCGGTTCTGCATCCGTGGCTCCACTCACTCAACTTCGGGTTGGGGGATGATAAACGGCGAGCTTCTAGTTAGAGTCGATGTTTCTCTTGCATCTCCACTCATATACCATGAGTTTCAGCTGGAGTGGATCCGATACATTCTCATGCGGGAGAGTGATACACTTGACAGGGCTAGGACATACAGCTCTGTTTTTCTCTCCTTATTCATCTATCATCTCGACACTTCTTGGTTATGGATCTTTTACGAGCGGTGGAACTATTCCACCAACACTCTCTTTATCGAGGACCGAGAGTTGACTCTCATTCTTTGGGAGATGCGTCAGCTGGCCGGGTTGTCGATATTTGGCTATTTCTATGATGAGTATATGATACCCGAGATGATTTGAGAGATTCTACCAAGCTGACATCTTCTCTAGTATTCGGAGTAGGCCTAATGATCCGGAGTATCTTGTCAGCATCTGGCAGGGTTTTCTGCTTCTTCGTATATATAATTATGGTTTTCTTTCCTCAGCGATGTGTGGAATACCACCTATAACATCTACCTTTCAGCGATGCCATTACACATCTTCTTCATTACATCTCTTTCTTTTCCTCTACAATGCTGGGAAAACTTCTTTTTTACCATACGAATCTCGAATCGGGTTATACAACATCTTTTCTGTATATGATATTTTCATTCAGCGACGTCGAACCGACCTGTATTGACCACTAGGCCAGGCACAGGTTAAGCCCGTCTATCCTTTTATTAATTGACGATGATAGACTTACCGGTGTCAATTATATTATGGATGTAATTGATAACACCAATGCTTCAGGTATATCATTTATAAGTGGAAACTCGCATACACTCCCCTCATTATGCACCTAATAGTGCTAAAGTGGAAACTCACCATCGCTCATCTCTGCTCAATTTATTTGGCGGGGATGGTATTTTATGGATACCGAACCCATCCTGTATTGACCATTAGGCCAGGTACAAGACAAACCCGTTTATCCTTTTATTACTGACGGATAAACTTATCAGTGTCAATTGGATTATGGATTCAATTGACAACACCATTTTGTGGATACTTGATATATGTATATGTGTTTCATCATTTTTAATTATGGAAGCTCATACACTCTCCTCTCATTTATGCATCTTTGCGTGCTAAAATGGAAACTCACCATCGCTCGTCTCTGCTCAATTTGTTTGGTGGGAAGCCTACCCTCAAACATCCATCTCATATCCCTACGAGATAGGCTTTCATTGGATAGGTTTGCTTTCCATGATATATTTTCGAAAATGATCATTTTGTTCAGCAAACTACTTTATTTAACATATAATGTCGGGTAAAAGTATAACCCTTGCTCTGACCCCTCTGTGATCCATCTGGGATTGTAATAGATCCTTCCTTGGGCGTGTGGTGCTTTTACGGATGAATGCACCCAACCTGCTTTGTATAACACACTTGGTGTCGGGGACAAAGATGACAACCCCTCTCTAGAAAACATCTTTATCTTGATCACAAAATATATATATTTTTGTTTTGATTAAAAATATAGAAAAATATCATATCATATTATATATATATATATATATATATATTATTTTAACATTTTAATTAGAGATATAGAAAATATTATTATATTATTATATATATTTTATATTTTGATTATAACATATTATATCCTATTATATTATGTTTATACTATACTATACCATATTATATTTTTATCATATCATATCTATCATATTATATTTTATTATGTCATACTATACTATATTATATTATATTATATTATGCTATATATTTTTTTTTGTATTTTGATTGTAGTATCCTATACCATATTATATTATATTTTTATTATATCATATTATGTTATATTATATTATTATATCATGTTATATTATTATTATTATATTTTTGTTTTAATTAGAAATATGAAAAATATTTTTTTGATATTTTTATATAGAGAATATATAGATATAGGCCCGCATGCTGAATAATTTGGATGTAATCATCGGATGCAGGGGTTTGGGGTAACTGATACATATGATATTCCTTTGTACGGTTCTTACGATCACCATCAAGATGATTCACACTAGCGTGATCTTCAGTGCTCAATTTGTCTCCTTGCTTAGCCACCAAGGTGACTCACACTTGTGTGATCTTTTGTATGTTCTCTTTCATGTCTCCTTGTCTGAGGGATATGATCATGCCAATTCCGAATGCAGAGAGCTGGATGGGATGAAGGGACAACCTGTATAAGGTAGCTTAACACCTGGATGGGATAAGAGTTTGTAAGGTGGCTGACACCTGAATGGATAGAGAGCTTGTAAGGTAGCTGACACCTGAATGGATAGAGAGCTTGTAAGGTAGATGACACCTGAATGGATAGAGAGCTTGTAAGGTAGCTGACACCTGGTGCATTAGAAGATGATGCATGTGAATATGGCTCACATCCTCATCTTACTGATATTCTAGATTATGAATCTGAAGCACTAGGATGATTCACGAACCTAGGTGTGTCATTTTGTTCAAAGGCGACACGACCTATCCAATCACACAAAATCAAACTTGAAGCAATATGCCAGCCGATCTTGAGGTTGGTACATCAGAAGATGAACATAAAATTGTGTAATGATCTTAACTGATCTTCTAGATTATGAATCTAAAACACTAAGCCAATTCATGAATCTAGGTGTGCCATTTGGTTCAAATGCGACACTACCTATCCAAACACACAAAATCAAGCCTGAAGCGATATGTTAACTGATCTTGAGGTTGGTACATCAGAAGATGGACAAAAAACTGTGTAATCATCTTAACTGATTTTCTAGATTATGAATTCAAAGCACTAAGCTAATTCATGAACCTATGTGTGTCTTCTATTTCAAAGGTGACACAACCTATCCAATTACACAAAATCAAGCTTAAAGCGCTATGCCAGCTGATCTTGAGGTTGGTACATCGAAAGATGGACAGAAAACTGTGTAATCATCTTAACTGATCTTCTAGATTATGAATCTGAAACAATAAGCCAATTCATGAACCTAGGTGTGCCTTCTATTTCAGAGGTGACACAACCTATCCAATTACACAAAATCAAGCCTGAAGTGCTATGCCAGCTGATCTTGAGGTTGGTACATCAGAAGATGGACAGAAAACTGTGTAATCATCTTAGCTGATCTTCTAGATTATGAATCTGAAATATTAAGCCAATTCATGAACCTAGGTGTGTCATTTGGTTCAAAGGCGACACTACCTATCCAAACACATAAAATCAAGCCTGAAGCGATATGTTAACTGATCTTGAGGTTGGTACATCAGAAGATGGACGAAAAAGCTGTAATCATCTTAACGATCTTCTAGATTATGAATTTGAAGCACTAAGCTAATTCATGAACCTAGGTGTGTCTTCTATTTCAAAGGTGACACAACCTATCCAATTACACAAAATCAAGCCTGAAGCGTTATGCCAGCTGATCTTGTGGTTGGTACATCAGAAGATGGACAGAAAACTGTGTAATCATCTTAGCTGATCTTCTAGATTATGAATCAAAACACTAAGCCAATTCATGAACCTAGGTGTGTCATTTGGTTCAAAGGTGACACTACCTATCCAATCACACAAAATTGAACCCGAAACAATGAGCCAGTTCAATATTGAGGTTGGTATATCAGAAGATAGAGAATTTTGATTCACTTGATCACCTTACTGATCTTCCACGTCATGAACTTGAGTCGTGTCAGTTCAAGACTTAGGTCTCATCATCATGTGTTGTTTATCATTGTTTCATGAATTATATCATTATTATATTTATTTTATATCATAGAAGATATTGAATATGCGTTTTATTATCACATCATTATTATCATATTATCATATTTTATTATTATCATAGGATGTGAATGCAAGCGTTATGCCTGCTCAACATTAAGGCCTGGTCGAACCTGTTAGGCTCTTATCAGAAGACCGAATACTATTCCGTCATCTTAACTGATCTTCTAGGTTATAGATCTGAAGCACTGGACCAATTCATAAACTTAGGTTTCATTTGTTTCGTGGATTATATCATCACAGAAGATATTGAATATGCATTTTATTGTCTCATCATTTTTTATCATCATATTATTATTTTATATTTATATTTTATTATTATCATAGGATGTGAATGCAAGCGTTCTGCCTGCTCAACATTAAGGTATAGTCGAACTTGCTAGGCTCTTATCATAAAACTGAATACTATTACATCGTCTTAACTGAACTTCTAGGTTATGAATCTGAAGCATTGAGTCAATTCATAAATCTAGATTTCATATGGATTATATCATTATTATATATATTTTATAGAAGGTATTGAATATGTATATATTGTTCTTATCATCTTATCATCATCATATCATTTTATTTTATAATCATATTATCATATCATATTTTTGTTCGTTTATTTTTTGTTATCATATTTATTATCATCATATGCATTTTATATTATTATTATTTTTCATTATCAATATATGCATGTTTATATGTATTTTCATTTGGAAGGAATTTCTTATTACATATGTTCATTATTATAATATGTATATCTATATGTACTTAAGAGAAATTTTATATTATCATTATATACGGTTTGTCATTATTTTTGTTTGTCACGCGTATAGTCATATATATATATATATATATATATATTTATTCATACATAATATTCATATATTTATTTATGTTCATATCATATTTACAGATTACATTTACATCATATTATATTTCTATATTATGTTCATATTTTACATATCATATTTACATTTTCATATTCATATCGCATTCACAAATTATATTTATATCATATTTAGATATTATATTTATGTTCATATATCCACATTATATTTATGTATCATATATCTATATTATATTTATGTATCATATATTTATATTATATTTATATGTCATATATCTATATTATATTCATGTATCATATTTATACATCCTATTTATATCTTATAATCTTATTTATATTGAACTTATAATTTATATTTATATCATAACTACATATCATATTTACGTATTATGCTTACATTCATATATTCATATCATATTTATATATCATGCTTATATTCATATATTCGTATTACATTTACATATCATATTTATGTATCATTTTTATATTCAGGTATTTACATATTAGTGTTATATTTATATATCATATTTATATTTATGTATTTATATATTTGCATTATATTTATATTATATTATATCATTTTCTTTATCATATAATATTTTATATTATACCTTGTTTATACTATATTATATTATGTTTATTGTATCATATATATATTATATTATATTATATTATATTTATAACACATTTATAAATCATAGTTATATATTATATTTATATTTACATATATCGCTGGAAATGAGCTCATTCTTTATTAAGACCCGATCTACTATCGAGATGGAGCCACCAAGTCTGAAGCCACCATTTCATGATCTCATCATTTACGTTATTTCGAGTCAGAGCGAGATAGACTTCATATTTTCCTTCTTCTTATGGGGCAATTGTCGAGATGGAGCCACCAAGGCTGAAGCCACCATTACTATTATGTTAAGGCTGAAGAATGCCAACTAAGCTGAAATCATCATTGCCATTATATTATTGTTGAAGAATGCCAACCTACAAAGCAATAAATCCAATCTCATTAATCATATTTTAGAACATGTAAGTTTCTTCAACTTCTGGGGCTACTGCTGAGATGGAGCCACCAAGGCTGAAGTCATCATTGCTACAATGTTATCGCTGAAGAATGCCATCCTGCAAAATAAAACAACAAGTTCAATTTCATTAATCATATTTTTAGAACATGAAAGACCACTCATATTGCTTATATCGCTTTACTATAATATTTACTTTTCCCTCTCAAAGATAAGAGGAAAATCTAAGTCCCACCGGGCGTGCCAGATCCTGTGCGACCCTTTTTCGCGCCTTCCTCACTCGGGGAAAGAATTAAAGTGAGAATTGCGGAAGAAGGACACGGAGATCCCTCTAATTGTGCATTTGGGGTGTTATATGAATATGGAATGCACATTTAAAGGTTTTATTTAAGAGATTGCGGGGTCTTTTAGATTCCAATGGGCGCAAGCCCCCATTGTTAATTACCCTAGGCTACGAACCTCGAGGTACCTCTGGATCTTGAAAGAGAAAAAAAATATATAATAGTTAAGCGATGATTGAGTGGTCGAAAATATAAAGGTAGGAGAAACTGATGTCCCGATGATAAATCGTGGAGCATGTATGAAATAGCTTACACCCGCAAATAAAATATATGTGACTTGTATACTATTATGTCGATTATTTCTTTATTATCATGTATTATGTCATGATTATTTTATATTATCATAATATATCATGTCAAATCATATCACTTATATTATATTTAAAATATTGTATTATCTCATATTATATTATATCACTACATTATATCATATTATATTATATCATATTATCACATTATCATATTATAATACTATATTATACTATATATTATCATGTTATATCATATTATATTATATTATATTATATCATAACCATATATTATATCATATTTATATTATATTATGTTATATCATACTCATATTATTATTGTATATCACATACTTATATATATTTTATTTTATTCAAAATACGTCATGTGCTTATGTTTCATTTAAAAGTATATTCATAATATTGTTAGGTATATATATACATATATATTATTTTCCATTGATATGAATATTAATATATATTGGATATATGTATAAAATATTATTTAATATATTGTAATTTCCATATAATTTAATTATATCAAAGCATGCTTAAAAATAGAAAATATATAAATATTATTTAGGTTTTAAATTTATTTATTATATTATACTTCTAAAAAATAAAATATTTTTATACTGAAAAAGAGTGTGAAAAATATAGAATTTTTAGAAAGAAATTTGGGTTAATTTGGACCTTAAGAAGGCATCCAAATGAATTATTTTATCATTATTATATTAATTCCGAAATTTTCTGTTTTGGACCATATTTATTTCTTTATATTTCTTTTAATCTTTGGGCCGTGAATAAATTTATTATTACTGCTGGGCCAGATTTATTTAGTTTGGATCAGTTATATGTTTTGGGCCTGGAACAATTATATTATATATTATTATTTTTTTATCAGGCCGAAATCTTTTTTTCTATTAAAATTTTTCTAGTTTGCTGGGTCGGCTTCATTTTTGTTAATTGTTTTGGGCCCTAAACCAAAATAAACAAAATCGTTTCATTTCTACTGTTGGGCTTTACTTTTTTGGGCTCCTTTCTTTGAACTTAAATAGGCCAGAATTATTGTGTTTCTTTTTATTATTAGGCCCGAATGCAACCTATCCTATTTTCTGCAATTTTTGGGGTTTGAAATAATCCATTTATTTGTTGTATGTCACAACCACATTAGTTTTGGTTGAGATCCAAATATTACTATTTTTATTATTATTATTATTATTATTATTATTATTATTATTATTATCCCTTTTTTTGCAACTTTGGGCTGAAATGTGGCTCCTCTAATTTCCGTTGGTTTTAAGCACCATCTTCTGGACTGAGATGGTACAAGGCCTGGACGTCATTAGTTGTCCTAATTCGCTCAAGATCCATAATCATGTTTTAGTACTATATATATATATTATTATTTTCTTTTGCGGGAATTAGATGGATGAATATACTGCCAATGTCATCAAAGTGTATGAATTTCGTGACACTTTTATTTATTTTATTTTATTATTATTATTTCTTTTTTTCTTTTTTCTTCTTTTTTTTAAACACCATGTAACGGTGGTAATGCTGATGCCATTCTATCAGTATTAGCTGTATTGGTGTTAAGTCATTTATTAATAGTTCTTATAATACTGATGCTCGTGAAATACAATTAGTTGGATTCAGCTTTCAATATTGCTTCATGGCATCTCTCCTCTCTTTTTTTTTTTTTTTTAACCCGTGTTATGAGCCTTTTCTTTTTCTTCTTGGTTTACACCGAACATCATCATCCGTCATGGCATTTTATTTCCGTATTAGGTCATCTTACACCCAAACCAAAAGCTCGCCAAGTCTAATTACTTGGACCAGCAGCTTTCTGGGTTTTCTTTGATGCCATTCAACCCGCCTAAGGCTCACCGAGTAAGGATACTCGGCCGTTGGTTCGCGGGATGTTCTTCAATAACTCGGTTTTCTTCGACTTCATGTGTATCCCGCCTAAAGGCTCACCGAGTGGAGTACTCAAAGCCGGTGGCTCACAGACCTCTTCAATAGCATGATCTTCTTCAAGCTCGCATATCCCGCCTAAAGGCTCACCGAGTGAAGTACTCGTGCCGTTGGCTCGCGGACGTTCTTCAATAGCTTGATCTTCGTAATAGGCATGATTCCGCTAGCTCTTGTCCGTCGCATAATATCAATAGCTATATGGTTTAAATCATCCCGGGCCTAAGGGTTTGTCAAGAGTTTTGTTCAAGCTAGTACTAACAAAAGTGTTAGAAATATCGATAAACAAAGATGAACAATAAAAATCAAAATAGAGAGATATACTCGTAAAGTTTCATTTCGTTGATCGATCTAGTTTAACTGATCTTTATTTTAGTTTTTTCCAACTTCGATGCTTCTTATATTGCTACCGAAAAAGAAATATGAACTAAAAGAAGAAGATACATCCGCATATTAGTTTCATCTCATCCACTGATCTTGAGCTAGTCTTTGATTAGTAGTACCAACAGAATCATTAATATTTTTCATACTATAAGTACAACAGAAAAATAAAAGCAACGGTTAACAAAGAGATCGTTTCATCTCGCTTGAACAATCTCAAAATGATATTGAGCTCTTTTTTTTTTTGAAGAATCATAATCCTTCTCTAGTATGGATAAAGACTAATAAAGGATACAAATTGACAGAAGAGTATCAAATTCATTTTTTTTTATATTTTATTTTAATAAACACAAAGGGTTTGGCACATGAAGTAAATCAAGAGAAGGCACGCATAAGCCTTATTATTTGGCCGAGCTTTTACAAGCTATAATATCTCATAGACTTGTTTTACTTATTGATTATCGACACTAGAATACAAAGTGTAAAATGTATATAAGAAATCGAGCACGTAAACTGATCTTAGTAAGCTAAACTTGCTTTATATGTGAATCACAAGCGTAAAGCTTCATCAATAGAAACTTGCAAGCAAACACAAACATGAGATTCAAAGGAAGAAACAAATTAATTAGTGTGACTAAGATCCGATCGATATGAATAGAACGTAAGAAAAACGGAAAGAGAACTTTAGTCAAGATAACAAGGAAAAAAGAAAAAGAAAATATTTACGAGACTATTTCATTCATAATCGCAAAACTTGCAAAATCACACATCTATTACACCGCAAAATGAAATTATCTATTCCTATCTCCTTGTAATATCCGACTAAAATAATTGGGAGGTCAGGGTGTTTCACTTAAGAGTTCCGTATCCGAGATTCGTGTATCTTCGATTGGACCTTCAATTGATTGGGTTAATGGCCATATGGAGGTGTAGGTATATCTATTTTATCACTTCTCTTCCTCTCCCCTTTGGTGCTTTGCCTCAGTCTCCTTTTTATAGCGTGACGGTAGGGATTCATTGATCCTTAGGTGTAGTTTTGTGCCTTATCATGCTCCATACACGCTCCCGCAGATTCTTCATCGCCCAATTGGAGCTTGACATATGTCCCACCACCGTTACGTAAGCCGCCAAAACACTTAGAAGGCTATCGGGCTCATTATGCCGCTCAAACGAGGCTCAAATGTGTTAGAGTAATTTCATTCGTTCCCGACATACGCCAAGCGTTCTAGAAGGTTCTGTAGAGTATGCCAATCGCGTGCCATGTGTTTGGGACCGATCATAGCCGTTGAATTGGTCCGTGTAGCTCAAGCTTGCCTTGTCGGATCTAGAGAGAGGTCGAATCCATATACCCGGTACCATTTTCATGCCGCAACGGTGCTAGCGTAATCGTGGGACCCACACAAAGCCTCATGAGATGTCAATTGGATCTTCTATGCATCGGTTGTCTCATCCACCCTTGGCCGAATTAGTTTTTTTCTTTGATGCGAGTGTTGTACAAGAATCTTACCCAAAAATTAATGGTTCCAACAGGTTCTCCTTTGCAAGAGCTTTCCATCGATATATTATTCGGAAACTTTCATAATAGATTGAGTGTGTTTTCCATTTTTCACATTTGAAGCCCCTTTTTTGTTACAATCGTATCGGCGGAGAAGGAATTCACCTAGGAGGAGGAAGATGGGCATCTCTACATGTGGGACCCAACGTCGGTGAAAGAATAAGAGAGAAGGGAGAGTGGTGCATCTTGGGTAAACTTGGTTCGTGTGAACCGACCCCATATATCATATTTAATGAGAGACAAAGAGGGTGCACCCAATCCATTCAAACATTTCTCATTTTGTAAAACCCATCAGCCCTAAATAAAGAATTTCCATTGTTTGCATCCCCAACTTGTACCCAATTTAATCTTGTTTCCCGAGTTACACCCTAAGATTATATGGACCAATCAAAAAATCTCATTTTCTGAATATTTTTTTCTCTATTTTGTTTTGATACTTCCCTTGATCCGAAAATTATGAAATTTTCACCAAAAATCTTACAATTCATGCTCATCATCCTGGATATTTTAATACCCACTTTTCCCCTAGCTTCATAGATCAATAATTTCTTTCCTCATATAACCTCTTTCTTTGAATATTATTTTCCCTAGTTGCATCGTTGTAGCCCAATATCTATGCCAATAATATTGTATTCTAATATTATCCTTAATCAAGCATCCATTTCATCATTTTGATGCTTAATTAAGTTCAATAATATATTTAACTAAGTGTTAGCTCAGCTTGTTAACACTTTAATTAAATATTGATTTAATTAAATGTTGTTCATATTTAGCATTTAATTAATCATGTGGTATCTGACTTTCATGGGGACTCTGCATTGTACCATGAAGTCAAAATATCACAGGAGTTATGTTCAGGTTGTATCAATATACTGAACTTTTGGCATGATATATATTTTAATGGGATTATATCATCTAGGATTTCTTTTTGTTTCTCTTTTCTCTTTCTCCCTTATTTTCTTATCCATTATTTTGGATATTTCAGAGGTAAACATTCACTATCATTAAATTCTTTATATGAAAATCTTATGGTATGTAAAAATTTAGAGTGTTTTGAGATTTTTAACTCATCATTTTTAATTTTAAAAATGATGTTCAAATATTAAATATTTTATTATTATTTTTAGAACTAATTTTCAAAAATATAAAACCATGAATTAAAAAGCTTAAAACACTCCAAATTTTTGCATCCCATAAGATTTTTATATAAAGAATTTAATGAGCATGATAAATTAAAATTTAGAGATGATTTGATATACTTGGCTTTCCGTGAGCTTAAACTCACGATATCTTTACTCTCTCTCTCTCTCTATATATATATATGTATGTATGTATGTATGTATGTATAAAAGGAAGGATCCCTTGACAATGGATTATCTTGACAATTTTGACAATAAGTTTTCAAATAAATATAAAGAAAGAGAAACCTAGGTGGGGGAAGCAAGCGATGCCATCTCCTCTCGCCTCCCTGCACCTCTCTTCTCCTCCCCTCCTCTCTTTGAAATACGCAGCCATCGGGTTTTTCTGCTCACCTCATTTTTTGATGAAATCCTAGCTTAACCTCTCCTCCAACTTCTAGTCATCGAATTGAACTTCCTGGCCTCCCCAGAGAGAGATCATACCCATCGTTCTCCAAAACCATCAGCCATCAAATTAACACTATCCTAGTTGAACCAATCGGATCTGATGAGACCTCGTCCAAAGCCTTCGTTGGCCACACTCCCAAACCCGGGCATCCCTCGGGTCTCTCCTTTGAGCCCGACCCATTCAGTGGTTCGATTTCATTCTCTTTTTTTTCCGTAAACTCTGACCTTGATCAATACTTGTATTGGGCTGCTTGGTTTGCTGGTAAATTCTGATAGCCGCTGATTTGTGCTCTTTTTCTAGAAAACATGCGATCATGTTCAAACCTCTTCTCTCACTGCCCAAATCGAGGCAGACAAGCCCTCAATCCCAACCCTTCTGACCCAAGCACGACCACCAACCCAACCTCTTTGTGTTGCCTTGAGTTCAAACCTGGTACGTATGTCCTTCCTTTTGATCGAGTGGGTCTGTGCTGAGGTTGAGCCTCATGCCTCTGTTATTCTAATGGTTGTTGTAATTTATTTCTGATTGGACTGCCAGCTGAGCCATGCGTGCCCCTCTGAGTGTATTTTCATCCATAACACTTTCAATTTATCCTCTGCAACCACGGCCCTCTACCCTTACCACTCCCTCCCTACTTCTCTTGACCTTTGTCTTTTATCTTATTTGTTGCCTTCTATCGTGACCGACCTAGACCTCAGAGGTAGCCGAGAACATAGACCTAAATCGACAACCTAAACCGCTCCTTCCCAAAGCGGTAACCTAAACCCGATTCCACACTCAACTCCCCTCTGATCCGATCTATATTAACTTTCTTATAACGAGTTGATCGAACGGACGGATGAAGCTTGTTCTTCATTTTAGTTTTATTTTTCTGATTAGAGTTATTTTTGTATTTTATGTTTCTTATTTTTTTATCTTCGTTTTCTTTTTCTTTCTAATATGTATTAACTCTTCTTCAATCCGCTTTAATAAAAAATATAGTAGTTTTTTGCCTACTACAAAAAAATCTTAAAAAAAATATATAGCTATGTTCTATTTATAGATTGACGGTGATTTAAATTTTATGTAATTTTATTATTATTTACTAGTTCATTAAAGATTATCAAAATATTATGCACTTTGCAACGGTTTAATTTAACGGTATTCGATGAACTATCAAACAATAATAATATTACATAAAATTTGAATTATCATCAATATAAGTATAAGAATATAATTTGTAAAATATGAAATGACTCTCTCTCTAAACTACTTCTTTTCTATCTAGATGAAAAAGAAAAAAAATTGAAAACCCTAAACAGGAGAGGTCGCGTCGCGGGCCTCCCTCAAACCCTAAACCCTAAACTCTAAACCCATATTTAACCTCAGCCTTTGTCTTGGATGCTTTACTACTTTACCGGCATGACTTGCCCTCTATCTTCTTTTTCTTAGATCTGTGGTTTTTGAGTTTTGTTGTCGTTAGCCAAGCAAGTTATAATTGATTGTTTGTGCTGTTATTATTACAGAATTAGAGTCTAGAGTCTAACTTGTGCTACTACTACTACTTCCAAACCCCCCTCAACATGTTGATTAGGGTCTGAGTGTTTTATTGCTTGTGTTGCTACCTCTTCCATGATTGATACTCCTTTCTCCTCTCCCACTGTTGTGGCTTTTCAAACCCCCATCATTCATCAACATCACCTGGGCTAACCTATAACAGCTAGTACCAGTGATGCATTGCCGCCGTATCATGCTGATGGGATTTTTCTTCTGTTGTGTTGCCCCCCTTTTTGATTCTAACCAACCATCATCATATTACTTCTTCTTGAACCCTAAACATCTTTAGCATCACGCGTCCCCACCCAATCAGAGTGAGGCCAACCACTACAGTCCTAACCAGCGAAGAAGATATGAAGGGCCAACCGGCAGCTGATTCGATGAATCAAGTTGATATTTTTTTTATTCTTTTTGCTTTATCCTATCTTGTTATTTGTTATGATTATGCTTGTATTTCAATTCACCTTATCTATTTCGTTTTTTCCTTTTCTTTTATCCAGTATGTACCAACTTTTTTTCAATTTAATTTAATGAAATTTACAGAGTAAGGTATTTACCTGCTACCTCAAAAAAAAAACATATATAAATTTTTTTGGTATTTATTTCAAGATTCATTATCAAAATTGTCAAGATAACCATTGTCAAGTGATCTTTTCCCATATTTAACCTAAAAACTTATTTGGAACTATTGGACGCATTTATTATATTATGTTGATATGTTGATTGTATTGCTAAAGTTAAATTTACCTAAAAATTGGTAAGTTTATGTTGCACTGTTAAACATACTTTTACTGAAAAAACTGTAGCATATATAAGAGAAGAAATATGTGAGCACACAAATTTTGATTTTTTTCATTTTTATACCCAATCTCATTTCTATTCCCATTACATGATTTCCCTCAAATCATTTTTTGATTTGTCATTCATATATCATTTTATTGCAAACAATCTCATAAATATCGATCAAGAAGTCCTTAAATTAGAAGAAATGACCCATGTCGTGATTAATGGTTTTTCATAATTAAGCTCTCTAAGAACCAAATTGTTCCAAACAATTCTTCTGACATCACGTCGTGCAATTTTAGACCTTTTCATATCAGTTCTTTCAGCATCATCCTTTCGTATCACATCTCAAAGTAAACCACTTTGGGCTAATGTTTCTCATAGCAATACCAATGTACGGACTGCGGACCCAGTGACATGTCAATTTCGACCACGTACCACAGAAGAAGCCTAATACAGTAATACATTTAGTATGGCAAACTCCATAACTGTAAAACAGGCTGTACAAGTAAATTTTCACACAAAAGAAGATTGTTAAAGTATGCACCGGTAGATACTATGGAATTAAAAATGAACCGGACAACAAGTTAATTTGCTATTTCTGGAGAAACTGCTTACTTGCAGATAGGGGTGCTGATCAACTCCAAAAAGATAGATCTGGCAGTATACACAAGTCGGAAACTTGAGCAGCCGTTCTTTTTATAGGACTTACTATATTTACTAAGAACAACAAATGCCTTAGCTAATCAAAGGTAAAAAGAAAAAAAGAAAAAATATTTTGCGTAACCTGTGCTCATAAAGCTACCAACTTTAACCCAACATTTGGCCAATTCAAACACTCCAAAAACTTCATATAATTCGGCAGCATCCATCAGTTGGCTTTCTGATAGCACAATTTGATCATTGCATTCCTTGATTGTCCGTCACCTGTAGTCCCTGGTTTCGCCTTTATTTTTCTTCTTCACAGGACCCCTGAAAGTATCAGCCTTTGACTGCAGGATTGGTGTAAATCAAACATTAATAAACTCCACTCCAATGTAGTATTGTACAATTAAATTCACCAAGCTATACAAGTTTAACAAGGGAAAGGCAATCAAACTATAAACCTTGAATTGCAACACAGTATCTATTGACAAAGCATAACACCACATTAGAAAACATTTTAGTGTGATAAAGATGTATAATTTATAATGTACTACAGTTTTAGAAGAATGAAAAGAAAATATCATTTTCAAAATGATATTTAAATACCCTTAATTCTGATATGATGCTAAACGTGTAGTGAATCCTCTGCTTAAAATTTTTCCTTTTCTGTTTGTACTCTTCTTTTGAGGCTAAATAGTGTAAAAGGTGAAATATTATCTATTTTTCTAACTTTAGAAAACCACCCTTCTGTTTTCTATTTTGAGGATTGATAATTGCACCCTTTATCCACATTCTTTATTTGTACAAAATCTTAGATACAATTTTTTTTCGAAAATACATAATCTTTAACTTAAAAATTTTGGAATATGTATTTTTGAAAAGTGTTTATATCTAAAATTTTGTACAAATACGGAGTGCAGAACTTGGGGTGCAAGAACAATTTGTCTCTTATTTTGTTGAAGTACATAGGTTTGCATAAGCTCCATGTCCAAACTCACTTTCCATACCAAGAGAATTCAGGAGACCAAAATGACTTATGATTATCAAGGTAATTATAACTGTATGATTGGCCCAGTGATCAAGAGCTTGAATTATATTCTAAAGGGTGGGGGTTCAATTCCCAGTGGGCGCTTTTATTTCCTTCAAAGAAGATAAAAGCTGACACCTGCCTATATACCTTAAAAAAAGATTATCAAGGTACATGCAACCTTCTTTTGGTTTCAATGAAACCAGTGGGTTCCCCCCACTTTTATCAAAAAAAAAAGGTACATGCAACCAACACCAACTCCCCTCAGAATTTTATGCCCTATTTTCTTAAGAACCCAATACAGTAGGGTCATGGTTCATTTTTCCACCTTCCTTTTTGTACTAAATATATCTTTTATTTGACAGAAGATGCTCAAAAAAAGTTTCTACGATGCTGGTTACAAGAAAAGATTGTTTCTATGCACAAATGGCCTCGACAGTGATAATGACTTTCCAAGATAGCTTAGCTTGATAGTAAACCAATGAATTAGTTAAGGAAAATATTATTTTACTTTGCTTGATACATAAACACAGTTTGTTAGTTGTCATTTTTATCATTATTATCATAACTACAATGCAGGATCCAATGATTGTATTTGTCATTTCCTGGTTTCTATTTATAAACAAAATTCTTTTCTTTTTCAAAATCGCATCTCGCATCTTTTTCTAGCAAAAAAAAAAAAAACTTGAACAGTTGAACTGGATATGTTTTATTTTGTAAACAATTGAGTTAGCAACAACAAACTATTAACTGCAGCAAACTACCACTGGTCAGCTTTTGGCAAGTACCTCACAAATGTGCATGTGAAATCCAAAACGACAAACAGTCGGGGAACAAAGTTTAATGGAGATTCGAAGAGTTGGTCTTATTTTGGATATGAAGAGGCAGAGTTCTTATTAAAGGGCAGGAGATTAACCAATCGTTCGATCATCCCCTTGGAGAAGTAACCTGAAAAAGGCTGTGGTGTGCATGGGGGAGGGAAATCCTCAGCTGGCATTGCAAACGGCCTAATCATCTTCTCAAATTTATTCAGGGTTAGGTACGATCCAACCTCCTGCAATCTCTCTGGCCCCATTATTGGTAATATGTGATCTTGGAGGTATGAAGGGGCCTCCGTGTTGTCCTTCTGCATACAAAGAAATAAAGAGTACTTCCAGGATGGCAATGAAATTATTATAAGCTGCCTTATTTTTTCTTGGATTCTGTATCTGATATGTGTTTGTGCTTAGTTTCTTAGCAAAAGAAATATTTTATCAATTATTTTACTTGGTCCAATATTTCTTTAGATGGGAACAATCTTACATTAGTTGCTATTTACATTCAGTCTGGATATGCAATTTTGTTTGGAAAAAAATGCACGTCTGGAAGGGCTCAGCCTGCCACTTCTACGAAATAAGCTCATTCTGAGATCTCATTTTCTCATGATCAAACAATTGTGGAAAATAAAATAAATTGCAGTTCGGTTCAGTTATTTTATCATTTCCATTTTCATTAAATGAAGTGTTGAATATTGTATTATTCTTGTAAGGGTAATTAGATAAAAGTATGAGTAGAATAGTTGTAGGGACTAAATTGTAATAAGTTAGTGTATATATACTCAATTTATCAATTAATGAAATCCCAAGTTAATCAGTAAGAAAATCTTCATGGTATCAGAGTGGGAGACAAAACTCACTGTCGCTAAAGTTGTTCCGCCGTGCTATCATCGCGGGCTAGGGTTCTCTGGCGCGAGTCACGCCTAGTCCCGCAGAGCGTGCGTTCTCTGTCGTGTGTGTCGTGTCTCCTCCAAGCGCCTGTGCGACCTCTCTACTGAAGCGCGTGTGTCGCGCAGTCTCTGTGGAGTCGCCCTGTGTCACGCGCCTCCGTTCCTCCCTCGCGTACATGAGTCCAGTTGTTTGTGCGACCTCCTCTTGCTAACTGAAGTGCTTCTGTTTGAGTGCTTCACCGTGTTGCTCGCTCTTGACAATCAGATCGAGTACTCCCAATCTTTGTCCGCTCTCTCTTGTGTGAATCGCGAGACAAAGGTGGTGTTTATCGTTTCTTCTTGTCGGACCAAAGAAGTACTTCGAACCGCAAAATGACGATCTGTTAGGAAAATTGAAACCTTCGGACCGCAGGAAAAGTTTGCAAAGAGTGAAAATTTCTGATTGTCTGATTGAGTAATAAAATGTGTGAAAACTGTCATAAAAAGAATCACACTAGAAAAACTTATTGGGACCTCCATGGGTGGCCTAATAGCAGCCGAGATCGGACTGGTCATGATGGTGGTTGTTGTAATAGAAGTCGGGGTCATGGTAGAGATCGTGGAATGGAGTGCGGTGGATCAGGATGCCAGCAGGCGCATGTGGCTGACACTGCTAGTCAGTCGAGTTCAGGTATCGATGACAAGATGACCCAGTTGATGATTCAGCTTGCGGCTAGGGTCACATCCACAATTCCGACTAGTGCCACGACACCGATTGTTTTTTATGGTCACAATATTTCTTCCCTTCTCACTACTGTAGTTAAATCGGTTGGCACTATTATGAAAGCTCTAGTAGCTGAGCCGAGCGTTGATATGTCCTGGATTGTAGATTCTGGAGCATCCAAACATATGACTCCTCACTCCACAATGTTCAAAATTTATAAACCTATGTCTGGTAAAGACAAGGTACAAACATTCGATGACTCGCTACGTCCAATAGCGGGGGTTGGAGATATAACATGTACTCCAGAACTCCAACTATCATCAGTTTTGCATGATCCTAATTTCACCAATAACCTCCTATCAGTCGGCCAATTGGTAGATGACCTTAATTGTGTGATTTTGTTGTCTCCTTCCTACTCATGTTGTGTTGCAGGAGCTTAACACAGCAAGGGTAATTGGTGTTGATAAGAGAAGTGAAGGCTTGTACTGACTCAAGCAGAGAGGGGAAAGTCTAAATCAAAGAGCCTGCGTGACAGAAACTCCAGAGTTGGAGTTGCTCTTGTTGCATTGTCGTTTAGGCCATATATCATTTATTATACTTGGAAAGTTGTACTCGAGGTGTAGCAAGGCTAAACTAATATGTGATACTTGTGAGTTCGCTAAGCACACGAGAACAACATATCCCTCTTTTGATAATAGTTCTTCGTGTTTTGATATTATTCATTCGAATGTGTGGAGGTCCTCAAGGATTACTTCTCTATCTGGTTCGAGGTGGTTCGTCACTTTTATTGATTGTCACAACCGGATGACTTGGTTGTACTTGTTGAGGAGTAAAGATGAAGTTCTGGAGTGCTTTAAGATGTTTCATAAGATGGTGGAAACACAATTTGAAAAAAAAGTAAAGGTGTTACGCTCAGACAATGGCACAGAGTACACCAACAAGACAATATAAGACTTCTTATGAGATAATGACATTGTACATCAAACTACGTGTGTGAGTACACCCGAACAGAATGGTATCACAGAAAAGAAAAATAAACACATTCTAAGTAACAAGATGTCTCCTGTTCGCCATGAATGTCCCGAAGTATCCTCTAGAAGTATCTTAGAGGAGAAGCAGCACATACACATATTTAATCAATAAAATGTCATTGAGAACTGTGAACTTCAGTGCATCGTTTGAGATGCTCATAGGTACTACCTCATTTAAGGTACCTCCCAAGAAGTTTGGATGTGTGTGTTTTGTGTATAATACAAGTCTGGGGATTAGTAAACTTGATGCAAAGTCCCATAAATGTGTATTTATTGGATATTCTAGTGGAAAAAAGGGTATAAGTGTTATGACCCGGTGAAGAAAAGAATGTTTGAGAGTTTGGATATGATTTTTAAAGAGACAGAATCATAATTTGTACTCTTGAATGCACAATCTAATACATCTCCTGTGACATTTCAAGACACTCTTGAGGTGGTTGTCACTCTTCCCTCGGGCCGGATTGGCCGAGAGGGGGAGAATGTGGTGGTGGCATCGGAGGATGATATAAAAGATACTATGGACGCGAGTCCAAGTACAAATTCAAATTCTCGAATTCAAACATGGATCAGAACCTCCCGCCTCCAACCAGACAGATCTATAAGGTTTATACTCAAAAACCTCATCATGAGGATGTTGAGCAATTATCTGTCGAAGATCAACACTAATTGCTCATACCTGTTGACGACTCTCCCACAACACAGACTCCAAGAAACCTAGAGTTACCCTCAGGTACTCTTTTCCCTCTGATCTCGATCTTCCTATTGTTGTGCGCAAAGGGATTCGATCAACTATGTTGGAACAAAAGGAAGGCAACTCAACATCTCACCTTATCTCTCATTATATCTCATTTGAGACATTACCACATGTGTACAAATCATTTACAACATCTTTACACTCTAATTTTGTTCCATTTGATTGGAGAGGTGCAAAGCATGATCCAAAGTGAAAGAAGACGATGTATGAGGAGGTGAGGGCACTAGTTAAGAATGATACATGGGACATGATTCCTAGGTCGTCTGATAAGAACACGGTGGGATGTAGGTGGGTATACTCAACAAAGCATACCCCCAAAGGGAAAATAGACAGATTCAAAGCCTGATTGGTGGCCAAGGACTACACACAGACGTATGGTGTGGATTACGAGGAGACATTTGCTCCAGTAGCCAAGATGAATACTGTCAGAACAATCATCTCGTGTGCGGTGAACCTCATGTGGGATTTATTCCAATTAGATGTATCAAATCCTAAGATATCTCAAGGTTGTCCCGGAAAAGGTGTGTTCTTCAGTAAAAAAGGGCAAAGGAGGATCGAAGTCTATACCGATGCCGATTGGGCAGTGTCTCGATGATAGAAAGTTCACTTCTGGCTATTGTGCGTTTGTGGCAAGTATTCTAGTTTCTTGAAGAAGCAAGAAACAAAATGTGGTAGCAAGGTCTACGACCGAGGCCGAGTATAGAGTCATGGCCCATGATGTGAGTGAAGGGTTGTGGCTACGAATATTGCTACTAGAGTTAGAGTTATTTGAAGATAAACCCATCATGTTGTATTATGACAATAAGGCGGCTATAAACATAGCAAACAATCCAATACAACATAATAGAACTAAATATGTGGAGATTGATCGACATTTCATTAAGGATAAACTCGACGAGGACATTGTGTGTATGCTTTTTGTTGGGACCAAAGAACAAATTGCGGATGTCTTTGGGCTGAGTATCACCGACTTCTCCAATGTAATAAGCAAGATGAGCATGATAAATATATATGCATCATCTTGAGGGGAGTGTTGAATATTGTATTATTCTTGTAATGGTAATTAGGTAAAAGTACGATTAAAATAGTTACAGGGACTAAATTGTAAGAAGTTAATGTATATGTACTTATTTTATCAATTAATGAAATCCCAAGTTAATCAGTAAAAAATCTTCATGAAGAAAGGTCAAGTTCCATTGCATTTACTGGTACCAATAAGACTTGGAACCCCCATCCACTCAGGTGGCATAAAGACTCTGAACAACCTTCCTAAGGGTCATCAAAGAAAACAACCGAGCTCGAAATTTGGCTATCTGGAAGGTCAAACATAGCTACTCTTCTCCTTTTCAAAAGAATTTTTTTCCGTTTTTAATTTTTACATTATATATTATACTTATCCTTTTTCTTGGATAAATAGAAAGAAAGAATATAATTACCTCGAGAGGGCTTAAATCGGCACCACGACTAAATGTCATCTCTATGCGGAATCTCATTGGATCATCTATTGGCACCTGAATATTTGCAACATCATTAGTTTAGTTTTGGTTTTCATCTTTTAATTCAATAAGTAATCAGGGCCTTTACCTCAGTATTCTCAAACATTCTCAAGACAATGTAGCTCATGTAATCAAGTTCCCGAGTCCTAAAAAGTTTTTCCAAAGCATTCTGTGAAACAAGGCCCTCCTCTCCATTTAATGACTCATCAAGGTTGCAATACCTCAGCACATTCATTAGTGAGTGTATATGTGATTCCTGTTGTGAAAAGAAACAAGATAATCATTGTCTCAGATTTGAACTATTTTTGCACAAAAATAAAGATGAAAATTAAATTGAATATTTGTTTTCTTACCGATGTGAAGTAAAGCCTTGTGCGGACTTGTCTTTCAGGTGATTTCACGTCATTTGCATACCTTAAGAAAGCGTGATACTCACATTAGATCTCATAACTAAAAACCCAACATTTGTAGTTGGATCCTACACTTTTGGTTAGTTGCATAAGATACCAGACAATATGTGCATAAGATATCAGATAATATGTCATACCCCCAAATGTTTCATGGAACATTTGATGTCGTTCTACTTCAGGTCGCTATTTTATATGATATTTTGCATTCTTTAAGTTCATGTATTGCAAGTAAAACAAAAAGAAAAGTGGTAAAGGGTTGTCCAATGTTCATTTGTTGGTCACTACTTAAAATTCATGTTGGTCAAATCCTCAATTTGCATATTGATGAGTGCATTTTATATGTATAAAACTAGGACAAAATATCTTTGTTTTGTGTTTATTAGCCTTGAAAAATATTTCAAAATTGTGTTAGCGCTGTCGAGATGTTTGAATATGCAGAAAATATTTTGGAAGAAAATGGAGCAAAATGGATGAAGAATAAAGCAAAAATTTCTAGATAGACTGACATTATAACTCAATTTTTGGTCTTTCTCCCTGACCAAATGACTTGGTGTTCTGTATTATGGTGCTTATAACTTTAAAAATGTAGTAAGTATTTATTAAGGATATCGAATATCTATTAGAGATATTGAGTATTAATTAGAGATTTTTAATTATGTCTTTCTTACTGTATTCCGTTGTACGTCTATATAAAAACATTATAGCAATTAAATGCATAAGTTTTTTTTTCAAAAATTATTTTCACTTTTCTACTTAATATTAGAGCCAAACCCTAACCTACACGTCTGCTACAGTGTCACCGATACAGGATTCACATCCGCTATAGTAACCTCACCTCTGCTACAGTACCTCCTCTTAAGGTGAGCCCGTGGGTGGAGGGGGACGATACCCCACCGATCTCGAGGAAGGGCCTGAGATGAGAGAAATATGTATGTTTAGAGATAGTTGTGTTATAAACTGGTAATGTTTTGAGAGATTCGAGTAAAAATAAGGAAGGAAATCATGTGTGATTTAGACTTGGATCCTTGAGATTAATCGAAGAAAGAAACTTATGTATGATCTAGACTTGGATCTTTAAGATTGATCGATGGAGGAGATTGTTAAGAAGAGACACTGCGAAGGTGAAAGAGACGTGTGCGGTGTTGACTGAGGAAGAGATCATGCCCTTGAAGTTGTTGAAGAAGTAGAGAATCATAAGTTACCGAAGCAAGAAAAGTATGACTACAGAGGTGAAAGAGACGTGTGCGATGTTGACTGAGGATGAGCGCATGCTCTTGAAGTTGTTGGAGAAGAAACAGAAAATAACAAGTTATCGAAGCAAAAAGTGTGTGGGTATGCATCCAACTCATCCCCTGAGGGTAATGTTGTTATTTATGCTGACGCAATCAAAGATACTCATGATACATGTGATCTTGCTTCCATACCTACCATTAGATCGAGAACATGGATGGTAAATTCTGGGGCATCCCAATATGTGGCAGGTGCTGCTTGGGAGCTTTCATCCTATACTCGGCTAGCAGTTTCAAAAAATATTCAGACAGCCGATGATACAACCCGACTAGTGGTTGGTAAGGGTACTGTGAAGTGTACTAATTCAGCGATTTTGACCAAAGTGTTGCATGCTCCTTCATTTTCCGTAAACCTAAACCTATTATCCATTAGTGCCATTATTCATGAATAGAATTGCATTGTGACATTTGATATCCCGAAGATGGTCTTTTAGGAGAAGGGAACAGGTCAGATACTTGTGGGTTACTCCGGTACCCAAAAGGGTTATGTTTGTTGGAGCCCAGTTGAGAGACGATTGTTTGTCAGCATGGATGTGATATTTCGAGAGAATGAGCCAAATAATGTGATATCCCTTGAAAGTGACCTCGTCCTTTGATGACTCGTCTAATACTGGCAGCATGAGACGAGAGGGGAGAGTAGTACTTGTGAGAGGTTAGTACATGTGGGGATGATGTTTTGCCCTATTTTGATAGATCAAATAATGCCGGGACGATCAGCTGAGGTGCTAGAACAATCGGTTGAGGTGCGAGAATAGTCGACGGAGGTGTTAGAAAATGAGACGGCTATGGTTGAGGATGGTGGCGCTTCGACTCAGGGGGGCTGAGAGTGTATGTGAGGAGAAGAAAGCAGAATGAGGGGGAGCCGACAGTGACACTTACGCCAGCGATTCCTTATCTCAACCTACCCCAACTCGCGAAACATCTAGATCAGATTCAAAGTACCCAGATGATATGATTCCTCTTGATTTACCTCTCACTTCTATGCAATTGAGACAAACCTCTCGAGTCGATGTAAGATGTCCGTCTGATCACTATGATTTTTCACATGATATTGTCCAGTTTGTCTCATACTCTAGCATATCATCGGCCCATACAACATTCATTGCATAATTGGATAGTGTTTCTATATCCAAGTGTTGGCAGGTAGCAAAAGAGAACCTGAAGTGGTAGACAACCATGCATGAGGAACTAATGGCTCTCAACAAAAATCGCACATGGAAGCTTGTGTCACCACCACCTGGCAAGAAGGTCGTTAGATGCAAATGGATATTCACAGTGAACCAGACCTCCAGAAGGGAAGGTCGAGCGGTATAAGACAATTAGTGGCCAAAGGATATAATGAAACATATGGCATCGACTATGATGAGACTTTTGCACCGCTGATGAAGATGAACACAGTGAGGACATTAGTGTCTTTGACAGTGAATGGTGGAAGAAAGTTATACCAACTCATTGTGAAGAATGTGTTTCTTCATGGAGACTTGTTAGAGGAGATATACATAAAGGTACCATCAGGCTTCGGCACAAATCAAACCGCAGGCAAGGTGTGCAGGATCAGGAAATCACTCTATGGATTGAAGTAGTCTCCTCGAGCCTGATTTGACAGGTTCAAAAAAGCAATGATAGGTATGGGATATCAGCAAATCAATGTTGACCACACAGTATTTTATCGACAACACGGAGATCATACTACGATACTTGTAGTGTATGTAGATGATATGATTATCACTGGTGATGATAACGATGAGATTGCTCAGCTGGCGAAATTGGGTAAAGAGTTTGAGGTAAAGGACCTAGAACAATTTAAATATTTCATTGGGATTGAGGTGGCTCACGGAGCAGAAGGGATTGTCCTAACCCAGAGGAAGTAGGTTCTATACTTGCTTAGTGAGACAGGCATGTTGGGGTGCAAACTTGTAGTTTCTCCAATTGATGTGGAGGCCAATATAAGTGGAGATATAGGAGAACAGATTGATCGTGAGAGGTACTAGAGACTGGTAGGCAGATTGATCTATTTGGGTCACACTCGTCCCGATATCTCATTTATAGTAAGCATGATGTGTGCAGCTACATGCATGACCCTAGGAAGGGCCATATGGACGCAGTACATCACATTCTGAGTTATCTGAAAAGTGCATCATGAAAGGGCTTGATTTTCAAGAAGAATGAGCACATGAACATTGAGAGCTATTATGACTCTGACTGGGCTAGTTGCCAAGATGACAGAGGTCCACATTTGGTTACTGCATGTTCGTAAAGGACAACTTGATCTTCTGGAAAAGCAAAAAGCAACCGGTTGTTGTGAGATCGACGACAGAAGTTGAGTACAGGGCTATGACATTAGGAGTTGCTGAGATGTTGTGGCTAAAAAAATTAATAGAAGATCTTAAGGTGAATCACGAGCTAAAATGAAATTGTGGTGCGATAGCAAGTCTGCGATCAGTATTGTCAACAATCTTGTGCAGCATGATAGAACCAAATATGTAGATATCGATAGGTTTTTCATAAAGGAAAAATTGAAGAGTGAGTTATTAGAACTGAGTCATATAACTACTGAAAATCAAGTTGCAGATTGCCTCACCAAAGGACTTAGCTCAATAGATCTAGTTAGGTTATGTGACAAGATGAACTTGATGGATATCTTTTATCCATCTTAAGAGGAGTGTAGAAATATAACAAATATTTATTAAGAATATCAAGTATTAATTAGAAATTTTCAATTGTCTTTTATATTGTATTCCGTTGTATGCCTATATAAAAACATTGTAGCAATTGAAGGAATAAATTTTTTCTCAGAAATTATTTTCACATTTCTACTTAACTATTGCAATCAAAGGGGCAACTCCAGAAATTTAAGGATTCCAATGAACTAATAAAAGAAATATTTCTAAAGAATCCCACAGCATTCTCAGTTAACCCTTTTTCAAGTCCTTACTCTGTGCATGCACGAATACAAGTCATGTCAATATCATTCCTTGTAGTGCTTCTTCCCCGTGGGTGCTACTATCTTCTCAAGTAAATGTGGAAATGAATTTTCTTTGGGCTATGACCATAATTTATTTTTTTGAATGAAATGTCCATCTTTTTATTCATTTGACCAAATCATATAATTAAGGATGAATGATGAAAGAGTGGATGAGAGCTATCCAGCAGGATGTGAGGACATAACTTAGGATGTCATCTAATAATTTCTTTTACCGGCTGTTCAGCTGCTAAATATTTGACGGGAATGGGAAGAGTTGGGTGTGGATTTCATCAATGTTATTTTGTGGGTTCCCAACAAAAAAAGACAGTAGATGGGAACAAATTAATTAAGTCTGAGTAGATAGTTTTTTTCCCCAGATTTTTTGTATTGATATGGTGGGTTGAAGTGGGGATATTAACCCAACCCACGAGCAACATTTTTTCTGCCAAACAGTCCACTGGAAGAAAATCCACATTTCCCACCAAATTCTTTCCATTTGAACAGGGCCTTAGAGTTATCACAAGAATGAGAGTCTGTTCAGCTATGATGTCTACTGTATTGGTTGATGAATTTTGAGGTCAACCTGAGGAACCGATTCAATTTGCTTGAAACATCAACCCTTTGAGGTAACCAGACTTGAGATTTCAAATTTATTATGTTTTTAATTGATTGAATGGAAAACACCAACCCTACAGAAACAAACTTGTTAATTTCTTTTATTAAGATCCACAGTAAAATAAATAAAAAAATCAGATAGTTCATAAGTTCAAAACAAAGAATTTTTTTTTTTTTTTTTTGGGGGGGGGGGGGGTTCCTTTATGGACATTTAAAGTTGTGCAACTTAGACCCTTTATCTCAAAAAAAACAGTGAGTTGAGAAAAGATCCTTAGGAAATAGATACACAAGTTCTATTAGGCTGTTCATTTTCAATGGATTTTGGCTAATAAATGATTTTCAACGGAATTTATAAAAAAAAATTGTGCATGTATTTGCAAAGATACTGTTATCTGAATAGTTAACTGAAAGCACTTCATTATTGGATTTAAACTACATTGAATAAATTATTTGGAAGAGAATGATTTAAAATGAGCTATGTGAATATGACTTGCAGATGTGACTATAAATGAGACAATGATCAATGTTGATATGTGATCTGAAAATTAGGGACCACTCACAGATGTAAATTGGTGGTCACATTTGATGCTAGCATTTTAAGACGTCTGGTTGCCATATGTTGCAGAAGCACAGGATATGATGATGCATTATAGGATATTAGCACAGGACGGCAGATGGTTAGACAATGAAGTGCATTAATAAGAATTCATGATCGAGAATTTAAAATGGCTTGGCATGTTGATTTAAATAGTGAAATTTAGATTTCAGAAATGGTTTTGAATATGGAAAGTTCGAAAATGGTAATTTGCTTTTCAAAAATATATTAAAGATTTCAAAAAGGAATTGATTTTTTTAAAAGAACAATGGATTTTGGATATGCTTTTTGTATCTTTGGAAGCAAACATGATATTGAAATGTTTTCGTAATATTCCACAATTGAGATATGCAATGAGTTATTCTACAAGGCAAGGTCATTTTGAATTTAGTAAACTTGTTTGGAGTTTAGATGTCACACAGATATTTATATTTGTGATTATTAAGGTAAACTGTCTTCTTTATAGTTAGATTAATAACAGTGGATCCTTTTAGGATTTCTAAACAAACTGTTTTCCATGATATTTCAACTTGTCTCAACCATGTGTACTTTTCTGTCCAGTAGGGGACCTATGTCTTGTTGGAACTTGCTTATTTATACCTTTTACCATCACACTTTTCTGGAGATTGTCTTATTAGCCCTTATCTCTAAACATTCAGAATATGAGGGTACTCTACAAAAAAGAACAAAGAAAAGGTAAACTACTGACTTCGGATCCAGACGATATTTTGTCTCTTTATCCTCATCATCCTCCTCACTCATTGAATTTTCATCAGATCTTCTCTCATCCCGATTATCATTATGAGGCCTCTTGTGTATAGTTGAATCTTTAACAGTCTTTGAATCAAATGGAGCTTCATTCTGACCTCTGGGTTCAGCTACACTGAGAGCTTCTTCTCGAGTGTTGCGTAGATCAATTAAAATCTTACCCAAGAGTCGCCGTGCTATCTGTAAAACAGAAAGAAAGTCAAAATATACAAGTCTATTTACTGATTTTTCTAATGATTAACAGTGTTATACCTTGGAACCAATGCTGAGCTTCTGCTTTGGGTTTATACCATACTCATTTGGAATGACGCCATCAGCAAGGAGCTAAATGAAGAAGATCAAAGGTTGGTGTTACTAAATGAAGTTATTGTCATAATAAAGCTATATGAAAAACAAGAAAAAATAAAGAGATCAAAATAAAAGTCCGAGTAGAGGGTGATTTCTTGGTACCTGAGCAACTTCAAAGAGTTCTGCTAAGCCTTCATGATTGAGATGTGAATTGTGCAAGAGGTCATACCTATCATTAATTGAAAGTTACAATATAGAAGATCCCAAAGAACTTGGTGAATGGAAACACACAGATAATCATATTCTAATAAGCTGTTAACTCAATATTTGTATGCAATACTTCATCATGGTAATATTGATAGGCTCTTTTCTGGGTACTCTTTTAATTTTGAATGTTTGATAATTATAATACAGTTTTTTAACTCTCATACAAATCTAAGATATTCCCTAGATATCAGAAAGCTCATTGCAGAAATATGTTAAATTTAAGAAGTGTGAAGTACATGTGACATAGAGCATCATTTATGAAATATGATAAAGATCAATGACCAAAACATATCTACTTACTTGCAAGAATCGTAGACATCTGGAATCTGTGTAATGTCAAACCGACTGCAAGAACCACAAAATATTGTAATAACTTACTGCCACAATTGCCATTGTCATGTGAAATCATTATCATCATCATTATCATTGTCATTATTCTTATCATCATTACTATCATTATCATTATTACTACTATCATTGATTTTTGATCATTTGAGATCTTTGATCTCTATGATTTAGGATTGTGTTTCATTTCTACCTGCCCTGATCATTTGGGATTAAAGGCTTTGTTGTTGTTTTTGTACCGCCACAATTGCAATTCTTGATTTCCTGCCAAAAATTTTCTAGGGTAAAGAAAGAAAAGGAAAAACAATATATGAAGAAGTTACTCTTTTCTCTCATTATATAGGTCTCTTTCAAGCTTTTTCCACCGAGCAAACATCAGAAGGAAGCTCTCACTGCCACAAGGCAGCCCCGCAGCAATTCTAGCAGCATCAATCGTTGTCTTGCCAAAGGCCTTTGCTTGGTCATAAGAATTCTTCGTATTTTCCTGAGTTGAAACTTCCCTGTAAGAATTACTGGTGGCAACCTTTTCATCTTCATCTTCAGCAAGCATCATGACTTGCTCCGTGATATCTTTTGTTAACTTAGCCTGATAAATGTCAAACCACAATTCAGTACCATAGAAGAGCAAGTATATTGAAAGCATTGTCGCACCTGCTATTGAAATGAACTATTGTGTTGTATTGCACCATTATTTCATTATATATAAATCAGAGATTAAAGCACTTAAGCAAACATTTGTACAAATACATTTCAGTACAGGAGAATCTGAGTTCTGTGCAACAATATAAAGTGTGCAAAGGTAAAATGCAGATAAAATGAAGCTGCGAAACAATGATAAATTAATCTACAAAATACCATTTTGGGAAGAAGCTGAGAAGCATTAGAAGCAACACCAGCACCATCAACCATCCATGGAGCTTCCAAACATCCATATGTAACCTCCGATTTCTTATTTGAACTTATAATTTCCTGCAACCGAGCCTACAGTTCCATCCAATTGCAAGTAATGTATGATATTAAATTTAAATTTCAACTTTAAAAACTGATAAAAAAAACATAAAATGAACAAATGAACAAACCTTTGCTTCATACATTTCAACACTAGAATCTTCAAGCCCATCTAACATTGATGAATATTTACTGACAAGAGATATCTGAGAATAATATTAAAGCGAAGTTAATCAACAGAAAGCAAAGTTATGCATAAAGAGAAAATAAAAATAGTCATATACCAGAATAGGAGTTAGCTCTCCCTCCAAATCAAGAAGACCTTTGGCAAATGCAGCTGCAGACATCTGCGAGTCCATGCAATTTACAAGTCAGAATAGTCAAGAGTGTTCTTATAAGAATGAACTTTGTATACAGAAGCACATATTAGTATGTTAACTGTGATTCAAACTCGAGCAGTACTTAACCTGGACACGGCCTTCATCGGAACTGTATATTTTGAGATCATGGCGGTAGGTACTATGAAGACGAAGCAACCCGGTCCCCTCTCCTGTAAACACTATAGGATTAACTGGCCAATATACATGTCTAATATGTAATTTATAAAATCAATAAAATTCATGATCATATGATTGTATTTCAAAAAACTGCATTATCTCACAAAATTGTAGCAATTAATTACAAACCAACCTGGATACATGTTATTCCTGAAATATCTTCCCAACTCCTCAGCCTGTGGACAAATTGATGGCGATAGAAGTAATTTAAAGCCTCACGTACTATAGCTTAACAGAAGTCCTAACTAATATAGGATTCATATTCCATAAGATGAACTGTGTAGATATAACCTGTTTTCTTCCGGCATGAGTGAGCACACCGCCATACTTCAGAACCATTAGAGCTTCAGCAGGTCGTTCCTCTTCACCGTCACCATTTTTCTTGGGGACATTCACCCACTTTAGTGGCTTCAGCTGAACTTTTCTATATATTCCAGAAAAATGCCCCCCCTGACGGTCACCACATGAGTGTTTATATATCAAAAAAAAAGAAAGAACTGAATTAACAATAAAAATCAGATTCAATTTAACAAATGGTACCTCCTCGAGAACAGCT
This sequence comes from Schoenoplectus tabernaemontani, assembly GCA_037127355.1. Taxonomy (NCBI): domain Eukaryota; kingdom Viridiplantae; phylum Streptophyta; class Magnoliopsida; order Poales; family Cyperaceae; genus Schoenoplectus; species Schoenoplectus tabernaemontani. Next base: position 12,382,281 of record CM073754.1, on the reverse strand, counting down.
TTGACTTGACGAAGCTTTTCTGCATGCTCTAGTTCAGCATCACTATCACTTTCACGACCAGACCTAATATCGATCATAAATAACTTTGCTCCGTAACAATATTGGGTACAAGTAAATTTAAGCTTCATGAAAATGTTGACTAAGCCATATATTTTACCAAATGCTACAATTGAAACATTTAATCAAGAAAAAGAACCTAGAGCGTGGTACAAGAATTCTGGTTGCATCCAATAGATCTTGCAACTGCACAGCACTCTTCAACTTTGTCTTCAAATGATAATTAAACAAAGAAATTAGTTATTATAAGAACATGCCTTATCAGTACCCAGCTTTAAGGTAGAATTTGAGTTACCTCAGCTCTAGGTTTCCCCCCATTGTACTTCAACATCAGATTGAGGAGCTTTTCTTCTTTCACCTTCAACTTCACTTTCTGCTTTGGTGTGCGATCACCACTATTTAAAGATAACAAAAAGAAATGTGAAGTAAGGTACAACAAGATGCACATTCTGTACTGGTAATGCACTATTGGTACAGTTACAAGTACTGATAAGCACTGCCTGAAAGAGAACATAATAAATTAACAGTTCTTCCTACCATGATTAAAATCATCTCACTAGAACCATTGCACTTACTGACGAATAACGGCTATGACACAACGAAGCTCTTCTGACTGGCCAAATGCACCTATAATACTGAGGCTTCCCTGACGGGTAATGCCCTGGGGTGGCTGGATTGGCTCGTTCTCCTTCCAGGGCAGAATAGGTGGTGCAGTAGATGATAAGTGAGGTGCTTTTGCATCGAGAAACATTTTTCTTAAGATGCATGCCGCATCATCATAGTACCTAATCAATTGGTTTTGTTGTAATGAGATGGATACCACAAATAAGCATATCATTTTTTTACCTCTTTTTGTCCTGTTTTTAGTTGGCAATTTTGTTTCCATGAGAACAAGTAAAACTTAAGCAATATTAAAGACAACATAAGAGTTTACTTGTATGAATTCTTCACAAAGCTCCATCCATTAACATCACAGACATATGAACGCCCCTCACACCTGAGCAGATCAAAGCCACAAACCTAGAAAATACAAAATGCCCACACAGACATAAGTTTCATAGCCAGAGTGCCCAACACCCTGATAAAGCAAACTAGGTCTTCCCAAGTTTGTTAGCCAACAAACGTTTCCCAGCTCAGTATATATTAGGCCAAAATGATGAACAAGTTCTATGGCAAAGCAGATAAGTATAAGAGTGATCCAAAATACCGCTTGTCTAAAAGCTCGATAGACATCCCTAGCCATTTGTTTCTCAGCAGGACTTAGTAGCACCGGATACCTTACCTGAACGTAAATACATTAAAGGGGAATTCAGCACAATAACATAGTATTAGACATAATGCTCCATCAGAAGCAAATAGGAAATGACAGTCCAGGTCTCTTACTTCTTTTCCATCAGGATTCCTCATAACAACTCCATCAACGACTGGAGACTTGCGTGCCTCTGCATGCGCATAGCCTGAACCTACAGTGTACACCTGCACAAAGATGCTTGAATGCTCAAGGAATATACTGGAAAAACAAAGCATGTATTGGTCATGACCAGCACAGAAGTCTGAATCAAATGTGTCTGTTGATCTCTATTATCAGGTTGAACTGTAGCTACATAATACAAGTTTGGATACTCTAGCAAATGGTATGGACAACAATTTTAGTAGATAAAAGATGTATACAACTCAAGCTCTTAATCTTGGACATAATTGAGCTAACAACCTACAACTAACTACGAGTGAAGGAAAAGAAAAGCCAAAAAATTAACCTTCACATCTGTTCCTCCTGTAGGCATGAACTCCTCATAGATATAAGAACCTTCACGTCGCACAGTCCGAACATCTGGATGAAATTTACTTGACCGATTTCCAACCTGAAGAGTTGCATATGATCAAGGCTTGTGTTAGCAAGCATGGAGCATTAACAAAAGAAACCCCCACCACCCAACAAGTACCCTGCATAGCTATCAACTTTTTAAGTATAGTTACAACAGAGCTGACCTTTCTAAACAATTCCTTCATTCCTCCACCTGCGTAGCTTGGATAGTATATCATGATACTGTGATCATCCCCTTCACATGTAGTATCACAAAGTTGTCATAATTTGGCATTTACGAAAAGAAGCTAATAATACCATGAAAAAGTTAAACTCACATTAATCAAGAACAACTTACCATCTATAGGTTTCTCTACAAAAGGCTTATTAAATCGTTTCCCATGTACTTCAACAAAATCATCTTGCTCAATGAAGTAGTCTAATTCTTGACCTGGATATTCTCTCGACACAATTGCATGATTGGGGACTGGAACACCATATGTTTTTAACCGCTACATCACCAAGCATAAACAAAGAAAACAATGATCAGCATTTACTGAAAGATGTGAACGGTAGAAATGATTATCACATTGCATGCACATGCAAAGAAAGAAACTAAAAGACAATTAAAAATATACGTGAGAATAGAGTAGAAAATGGTGATAAAATAAAAAGGTACGATCACGACTGAATTAAGGAAGTTTTGCATGTTGCTGGATGCGGTGTCGGGGGCTACTTTCCGTTTTCTTCTTTGTTGTCTTTTGATTAGGACAGTAGTCCGTATGAATTGTTTCTTTAATAAAATATGTGCCTTGCCCTTTTCTTCGAAAATAACAAAGAAGAAAAATGCAAATACCTCATAAACCTTACTACGATCGTGGAGAAGGTATTGTGACTCCAATTCATTCACTAAATAAGGCCTGGCCAATAGAACAAGTAAATATCAATAGATAGATCTTGGTGCTAAGAGTACTAATTGTTAGTTTGAAGAGTTTAACCTTCGTAAAGCTACATAGCTTTCAGCCTTTTTCAGCAGATATCCAGTTGAGTAGAAGGCAATTAAGCAATCACATATTGGCCAACTAGAATTACATTGGAAAAAAAACACAATTTTACTTTCCTAGAAGGTTCTGTGATAAAAATACTGAACAGGTAAGAGAGCATTAGGGAAAAGTACCTCTCGACTGGATCTTTGAGAATAACCTTGTCACCAAAATATATAATCTGCAGAGACATGGGTGTCATGTTACTACATGCCAATTAATTAAAGTGGTCAAAATTTTGGTTATGAATCAGAAACACACTACATGTAACCCAAGTAAGAAACCTAAAAGACTAACTGCCACTAACCAACACACTCTTAGTCATTCAGCAATAGAGAGAATAGCCCAGGAAGCATAGAAAGAATAAGTCTCTCCGTGGTATGGTAAACTGAAACATTGTAAATGAGGTCCCACTACCATTCCCATTATCAACTCCAGGAATAGTGTTCCTATTCCATCCAGTAAATAGGATTAACCACAGAATAGCATCAAGTGGTGAGGTAGGGGAGGGGACTGGTGACCAGCTTGCCCAGCTTCTTATTACTTACTTTAGAAATTTAATTTTCAGAGGGGACAGAATGAGAGAGGAGGGGAATAAAGAACAATATTTATATAGGGTTCCCCTCCAATTCTTCCACCCGATTTGGAGAGTAGCTCTTCCTCTCACCCCTTCCCTCCCTTCCCTTCCCGTCCCCTTCCAAGCTCCATTTCTGGAGCAAGGATGATTCCGAACAAGGAGAAACAACAATGCATACGAGAAGGTACGCTGTCCTTACAAACCAAAACGAAAAAAAATCTAAATACAATGTATGTGTCGAGCAGATACGATGCCAATACCTCAAACTCGCCAAAGACGCGCAGTCTATCAAGAATCTGTTCCATTGGAGGAGACATCGCCTGAAAAGAAGCGCAAGCGTCAATTCAAACATCCAGCAATTATACCGAGATAAAAAAAAATAAACTCAGAAAAAAAAAAGAGACCGAGCGTAGGGCTGCACAAAAAAACTCGGGCTCGTGGCTCAGCTCGGGCTCGGATCGGGCTCGAGCTAATCTGGCTCGAGCTAAAATGACTCGAGCTAATTTGGCTCGAGCTAATCGGCTCGGTAGTTAAATGAGCCGAGTTTGAGTTGGGGTCGGCTCGGCTCGTGGCTCGACTCGGCTCGAATAAAAAATAGTTTTTATAAATTTTTTTTTACCGAACTCTAATCACTCGATAGTTTTTTTATTGGTCCATCCATTCAAATTAATGCAGTGAAGATGTCATTGAAAAAATAGTTTGTTGATATACTAATTTTGTATCAATTCTCATACCAATCTTCTAGATATACCAACTTTATAGTTTATAGATGTATTAAATCTAAATATCAAATTGAGTCAACGCACATGCATTGGCTCGTGAGCCAGCTCGCGAGCTAGCTCGAATAGTAACGAGCCGAGTTTGAGCTAGATTTTTCAGCTCGAACCGTTTCACGAGCTCGGCTCGACTCGACTCGAATTTTCATGAGCCGAGCTTGAGTTAAGCCCAGCTCGGCTCGACTCGACTCGTTTGCAGCCCTAACCGAGCGAATATGCAAAAAGCACAAGATCTGATTTTAACCGACCTTCTTTTCCATTACGCAGACCCCGATCGTTACCTTATCCCCTTCTTTTCCCATCCTACCCTCTCTCTTCTCCTATCTCGGAGTCTCAGCTAATGGCTACTCTATTGCTATTACGCTCGGAGGAGGAGGGATATCAATATGGACTATGGAGGAGAAATATGAGCGCGCAAAATAGAATATTCTCAGAAATTAAAAGGAGCGATTGTAGTCTGAAGTATGAACTCTGAAAGAGGTAGTCTAAAGGGAGTCAAGAGTGAGAAGAGAATGTCGCATTATATAAACGCCATTGGCGAAATATTAATTAAAAAAAAATCTAAAGAGGAGGCGTGTCCTGTCCTGTGTGGACTATGGTCGTTATTAAAATAAACAGCGTGTGATATTCTTTTCTGGTGTTTAATTAGGGAAAAAATAGTTCAGCGGGCATGGAGGACGAAGAGGTTAGGCATAGCCGCTTAGGCGGGCACAGGCGGCGAGGTTGCAATAAACAAAAGCTTGGGATAGGTGTCACCCTTGTAATTCTGTATATATATCTGAATAGCACTTGGGATCTTTCTGGGCTCTCATGAGTCGTGATACTGTCGCTTGTGATAAGGGACAGCCAGCTTTGGAGCCTAAACAGGCGAAAAAAAAGAAATTGGACAGGATTTTCTGTTTTCATCCTGTGTATGCACGTCTCTGTAAGAACTTGGAAAGCGAACAATCTCGTATTTGTAAAATGGTGTTGTAAAATTGAAAAGACATAATAAATTTTTAACATGAAAAGCATTTATTCATGATCTGTTTCTCATTTAGACGTTCAGAGAATTTTCATAGATGGTAAAACAATATCTTTTAACAAAACAAACTGGATTTTTGATATAATGTGTTCATACTAGCTCAGATTTTTTTTTCAATGTAACAAAATGTGTGCTTTATAAAATCATCCATGAGTGTATAATTTTTTAAACACATCACAAGGTTAGAATTAAATTCTAGAAAGATAATTTTTCCTTCAATGTAAAAAAGGATAAGATTATTTTTTTAGAAGCTAATTAGGTTAAATTAAATTACTTCTCAAACTTTACAAAGTTGCTAAAATGTGAGGCAGTCTTTTAAAAAAATTCAACTATTGAATATCTACCATGACTGGAGATGTAACAAGAGTTGTACATATTTTAAAATTTTAGTACCATGTATCAGTAAAATTTGGAAAATATTGATAAATTTCATCAAAGAGGATAGATTTCTTCAGAAAAAATGTTGTAGAAAAAAATACAAAAGCCATGAAAATTGCCATCCTTGATCTTTATAGAAAAAAATGCAAACTGAATACTCTATATTACCATACATACTACTTATAATTTTCTTCCTAAATATATTTTATTTATAATTTTAAATTATTGATACCTAGTCCTCCTTGATCTTCACTGGCACATACTATCTTCTAAGCTACTAAATAGTATTTCTTTTTCAATCTTATTTTCTGCCTACCACAAAAATTGTCTATAGATTTTATCTATCCTTTGTCGAACTACCGTCGAAGTTTATATATTGCCATCAAATTAATTGAAATTGCACAAAGCACTGATTTAATTAATGTTAATTTTCCTCCTATTGAAAGTAATTTACTTTTTTAGTATTTTAATCTTTTTTATAGTTTATTAATTAAATAGTAATATATCTATCTTAGAACCTAAAGTATTAGCATATAAGATGCATTTTTGTTCTGTAATATTCAAGGGTATTAGTTCATTTTTAGTGAAATTATCTTTTAAATAAGATAAATTTTTAAATCATAATAATAATCATTTTAAATTTTCTATCATTTGTGGGCGTATTTTAGAAAGGTAATGCAAAATCAACAAAATTAAGATTCAAAATACTTTGGTTATTAAAATTAAAATAAGATTCATATGCATATTTATTTAGCCCAACACGGGACCCCTCAACAGTTCAACACCATACAATACCCTGCCATAGTTGATCCCACAGAAGAGCAGAAGACACACCGGTGGCGGTGAAGCTCGAGTGATTAGTGTCCAAGTGTTAGACTGATAGGAACAGGACAAAATAATTAAAACGTGGTCACGTGAAGGATGAGCTCCTTCTCTCCCTTTTTACTCCTGTGCACCTCTTCTCTGGGCTTTTTTGAAGATTCAGGGCCACCACTCGAGATTCGAAATCGCTTCTGGTTCCGCACCCACTGACTTTTCGGTCCCACACCGCCCAATGCCATATCTTACTGTTTGAAGTTTGAACTCGTTTATCACGCAAGCATTTAACTAATGGTTTAATACTAATAAAGAATCCATCTAAGATCCTAAAGGAGACGCGGCGTCGACATGGGTTATGTTTAACTGTGTCGTGGGGCCATGCACGTCATGCTTCTTTTCTTAAAATAAATAGAGTTTTCGTTAACCCTAAAATGTTATATTTTTTATTGGGTAAATTTGATTTTGTGGGGTTCATTTTTAATAGGAGTCTTGACCAAAAGTTAGCACAAAATTAGGATGTAACTCCAATCCGTTTAACATGATCGACTTGACTGATTTAATCAACCCGGTAAAAAAATACGTATTTACGATTTAATTGGTTATGTATGGATTAAATTTTGAACAACCTGATAATTAAAATTTGGACATGGATTATGTGAAAATATTGAGTAAAGGCAATCCGTTTGTTGCATATTGTATTTTTTTTAAATAATTTATTTTTGCTCTGAGCCTCTGACTCTAATAACGTGATATCTGATTTTCAATTTCAGATTCAAACATCATGAATTGTATGTAATTTTCTATAATCATTTTTATACGTCCAATCATGATGTTTGAATTTGAAATTATAAGGACTTGAACCATACAATATCATTAGTCAGTGAAAATATTTTTTTGCATCATGTTTGAAAATTTAGTTCATGAAAGATTAAGGTAAATGAAAGAAAGACATTATAATTTCTAAATTTGTATTGCAATTACGAAAAGAAAAGAAATTTGATTTTTACGTTTACTAAAATGATAAAGCTAGTATAGTTTTTAATTAGGAAGATAATGAAGAAATTTACGAATTACATTTTTAGAACAAAAAGGATGTGTTCATGAAATTGAAAAAGTTAGAAGGTAAAATTTTCAAAATACCTAATAAATTTAAAAAGGATCTGAACCCATCTTCTTGCTTCTATCGCTGCGCGCGGCTGAAGGAGAGGAGTCCCAACATGAACGTGTCTCTTTTCTATTTGAGAACTGAGACTGAGAGAGAGATATGGTAGTAATTTATACTTTTTTTAAACCGCCTGAAAATTTGAAACTTCCTTTGTGTTGATCTCGACCCCCTCCTTCTTCTCTTGCCTTTTAAATCAGGAGCATTGCTTTAATGAGGACTACATCTTTGAACCTTAGATTTTTTTGCAATGAACGGTGCTGATGAGATATATTACCGGTTATCAACGACTTCAGCCGGTAATAAAAAAAAAAATTACAACCGACGAGCAAATAGAGAGAAAAGATTATTTACATCAAAAAAACAAAAATTGAATTTCGTTTACAATTTTTCTTCATTTGTTCAGCAGATTTTTCTAATATAATTATTATAATAATAGTATTATTAATAATAAGACGGAGAAACGACTATTTTTATAACAACAAATGGCAGTGGACCACTACTATTAACGCGGAGCAAATATGTCATTGTCAGTGGCGTCTTTACTAAAATGCATCACTGGGAGTAGCGTGTTTGCCTTTCATATATACCAACCGCACAGATAGATGCCTGCGCGTTTAAGAAAGAGAAAAAAAACAAAAAGAAAGAAAGAGACGAGAAGAGAAAGAGAAGAAAAGAGAAGGATGGAGAAAGAAGAGAAGGAAAAGAGTGAAAATGCGAAAGGAGATAGAGTGTGAAATTTTTTTGGATTTTGCTATTGAAGATAATTTTTATTTATATAAATAATTATAAATGAATTGTGAATGTATTATAGATAAATTGTAGTTGAATTGTGAATGAATTATAGATAAATTATAGTTGAATTGTAAACAAATTATAAATGAATTGTAGATTAATTATGAATGAATTGTAGATTAATTATAAATTAATTATAGATTAATTATAGTTTAATTTTATTGATAATTATATATTAGATTAATTAGGGAGTAATTTCAAATTAATTATAGATTAATTTTGTAGAATAATTATAGATTAATTAGATTATTTATAGATTAATTGTAGATTAATTATAGATTAATTAGATATTAATTATAAATTAATTATAGATTAGACTAACTAGAGAGTAATTTTAGAGTAATTATTAATTATTTTTTTATAATAATTATAGATTAATGTTATTGATTAATTAGATTAATTGTAGATTAATTATAAATTAATTATAGATTAACTAGATATTAATTATAGAATAATTGTAGATTACTTGTAAAATAATTATAGATTAATTGTACATTTGTAATTAGGTCCGTAATAGTAATTGAAATAAAATTATTTTTATAATAGATAATGGCAGGAGAGCAACGCAATGAAAATGTCATTCTTTTATCTCCCTGACGAGAAAAATTGGACATATTATAGTCAGACAGAGGTACAATATATTTAAAAAATTATAAATAAAATAAAATACATATGTATGATAAGCTAATTATGAAATTAAAATTACAGAGAGATAGCAATATTATTCATTTTCACACTCATTGTCCGATGATACCGTACATCTCGCACATTCAGGATAGGTTGCAGGGTTTGAGATTTCTCCATCTCGTCATGCTGCAAGAGATATATGTTCAAGAAGTGGAGGCTCATAACTTAAAGATTGATACGAGATAACTGAGCGCATTAATCGAGTTTTGGAGGCCAGAAACTCACACATTTCATTTCAATTTTGGCGAGATGACAGTGACTCTAGAGATAAGTAGTCAAATATTATTTTTAATTTTATTACAGTATTAAATAGAGTCTATAGTAATGATTTTTTTTAGGATGTTGCATGTCTATGGGTCTATCAGCGATTGGTGAGCTAGTGACCGAGTACACTAACGGGGATTTCTCGAGATATATTCGTCAGTTATTTGGGCGGATGATATTCCAGCATTTTGCAAGGATGATAGGTAATTGATGAGACTTTACATGAAATTTAGCATTTTTTATTTACAAATTGAAATTAAACTGAATTTAAATTTGGCGGACGTTCTATTTCCCTTCGAGAGTTACGTTCCCATTTTGACCACGCTCCAGAGGCTCACGGTCATCAGAGTCTTGAATGATATGCGATTGTTTTTGTTTTGGAGTTGGCGGGATCTATCATGTTCCTCAATAACAATGAAGACTCTGTACCAGCGTTTTTCTATCGATTTTTGATGATAAGTGTTATAAAATATTTTATCTTTCATAGTTAATTAATTTTTAGTACTAATATTTATTTGTAGAAAGATTTACAATCCGGCGAACAAAAAAATTGGGACACTACTGAACTTGCTTATCTCTATCAACGTCTTAATGTGGCGTACCAGGGATTGACTAGGAGCGTTGGTGGTCCATGGTTGTTGTTGATGTTATGGAGTTGGACGTGTTTGCCCCCAGATCGTCCATTACCCGCATTCGAGACAACCATATTCAATGATTGGGGTACACTAGGTCGTGACAGTTGTACGCCTTTTGGCAGGTATAAATGTAATTATAAAATTTAATCAATGAAATACATTCACTGACTAAAATATATTTGTAATCACTAATCATAATTTTAACGGATAATAGAATATGAACGCTTGATAAGATAAGGTACCACAATCCTTCACATATCAGCGTGAAGTACATGAGGGATCAGCTGTTGATGTTATCTCACACGCATGTAAATTGGCGCACGTACGAGTTGGTATGTCATTTATTGCCGACGTTGGTAGATGACTGCGTGGACTCCTATACTTATCGACTTCCACTTATTTACTTTTCAGTAGTGGAGTGATACTATCTTGAGTTAGTGAGGAGAATGTTTGGCTTAGTTCAGCCGATACTTTCTTTGCTTCCCGGTGTATTCTATCATATATAATAAAAATAAATATAAATTATGCAATTTATTATTTCTCATGAATAACTATTTTGACAACCATTTATGGAGGAGTACCAAAAATTATCTACACTCGTGTTCAAGAAAAAAAACGATAAACTGCATCCACAAGACTCAGATGAAGAAGAGTTGAATGCTGAGCATTGTTCTTTCGCTTCTCTCTTTTGAAGATGTTCTTCTCTTAGCGCTAGCTTCGTCGCCATTCGCCTCTCTCTCTCTCTATGATCCTCGTGCCTGTACCAGAGAGAGTAGGGAAACAGGCGGAACTCCTCAAGCAAGACGTCTCTCTCCTTCCAAACTCCCTCTTCACAATTCCTCCTCCAAACCGGTTCCCCAACCAGCCGGGTAATTTTCGCCATAACTGTTCAGATCGGTATCTTCACCCGTCTCGCCCGGCTGATAAAGGAGAAGGCGTAGAGCGATGTCGAGAAGATATTCCCTGGTTTTTCAAAGACGAGAGAGAACTTAGTGGTGGTTGATGAGCTTCTTCTCTATTGGAACCTTAAGGAAACTGATCACGTTTTAGATGAGCTTGAATAGATTATTTTCAATATCTTCAAATATTGAATGTGGCGTATTCTAGACTGAATTGGATTCAAGCCTTGTAAGTGAGAGATAACATGTGCTTGGTAATTTTCAGGCGTTATTAGTTTCTGATTTTGGGCCCAAGATATCCTTTAAAATTATGGATATCGCTCAAATATGGATCTGAGATCAAGGTAAAGCTTGTTGATTCATTTTGTGTGCTTTTCAGTGCTTGGCATTATAAATATTTTGAAATACTTGTTCTGAAGTAGCATTTTTTACTTTAATTTGATAGCAAGCGCTAAAGAGGAGTGTTCTTCAGCTGTTAACGAGCAAAGGAGGCAACACAGAGCTTCAGTTTGGATCTAAATTTTGCCTCTTAACTCTTTTGGTGCATCAATTGTCGCGTGTGGTGAATTTACACAAAATATTAAAGGTTGTCTTTACTGAGTTGAGCAAAATCACTTGTTGCGTCTTAAATGACTTGTTCAAATTATTTCAGCAGATCTCATAGATAGAACTTTTGCCTATTATTGATGTATTATAATTTGTGAATTGTCTTGTGCAATCCCAGAAAATCAGTTACGGTCATGGTTGTTGGTCAATGGTGGTGGAAAAATTACTTATCTTGGCAATTACTTTTACCGAGCCTTTAAACATTCAATACCACTTAATATGATATTCATATTAATTACTTCTATAAAGGTTAGCTTATTATCCATATTAATTACTTCTGTAGGGAAGTTAGAGTAAACCCAGCACTGTTTATTAGAAGAGAAAATCTTTTTATCCTCTAACCCTTCGTCCTCTAAGAAAATTCTCCACACATTTTTCTGTTCAGCGCGACTCCCCGTACATCCCATGTGATGTTGTCGTTTTCCTATTTAAATATTCAGCTCACTTATCTAAATATCTAATTCACTTATCTAAATATCTGAGACATATATATAAATATTTAAGTCATTTTTTTCCACCATATGACTTTATTTCCCGAGATTATTTTTCTCTATCTTATCATTATTTTACTACATAACTGAGTTACATATCTAAATATCTAAATACCTGAACCTTGTATCTAAATACGTAAGTTATATATCTAATTACCTGAACCTCATATCTAAATATCCGAGTCTTATATCTAAATACCTAAGTCACATATTTAAATATCTCTTTGGAATTACCTAATTTACCTATCTAAATACCTAATTCACCTATCTAATTTCTCAGTTCACTTATTTAAATACCTAATTTACATATCTAAATACCTAGTTCATCTATCTAAATATCTGAGAAATATATATATAATACTCAAGTCTTTTTTTATTTTTTGAGACTTTTCTTCTCTCGTCTGTCACGTACGTTTTCTCATACAACCCATGTGATATTTGTCAATTTCTTCCATGTGACTTTATTTTTCGAGACTATTTTCTCTATCTTGCTATTATTTTACTACATAATCAAGTTATATATCTAAATACCTAAGTTATATATCTAATTACCTAAGTTATATATCTAATTATCTGAACCTCATATCTAAATATCTGAGTCTCATATCTAAAAACCTGAGTCACATATCTAAATACTTAGCTCACTTATATAAATATCTAACTCACTTATATAAATATCTGCCTTATTTATCTGACTCACTTATGTAGACGGATGTACTTTTTTTCCTAAAATGAAAAGTTAGTAAAAAAATATATTTTTTTGCCAAAAAAAAATATATTTTTTTGCCAAAAATAAAAAGTTAGCTAAGGGATTTTCTCCGGGGGACTGTTAGTTGATCTCGTTAATTTTTACAATCTTGTTTTCTTATGTTGTACAATTTGTTTTTGTGCAGTCACAATAAATTATAGCATATAATAATTTCATATTTTCCTTTCCTATTGAATTGTTCCTTAATGATGACAAATAACAATTTCATATTTCCTTAAAACTAGCAATTGATTAGAACTTTTGTATTGAAATCGCCATACTTTTACTCCTACAGATTTCTAAACCGGTCTTCATGCTAGTGTATATGCTGAAGGGGCAGGCAATATGGCTAAGTTGCCCAAGATCTTTGCATATGCAGGGATTCCAAGGATGCTTTTATTTAAATCCATAATTCAGACAATATTAATAAATCATAAAATTTTCAGCGGCTTATAATATTCTCCTTTGTCAAGCAATTGTTAGGATGTTTTCATTGTATCCTCTTTACTTAAATTTTTTTCGCTCATGTTAGGTTACCAAAACCAATATAAGTATCTATGTGTAAATGTTATCATAATTTTCCTTTTTACAAGTTTTTAACTTGTATTTCTAATGTATTGTTTTCACAACGAATCTACCACAATAAGTACCCTTGTGGCTTAAGCTGATCTAGGAGATTGTATCTTCAATCGCATTTTGTTGCACAAATCTTGTAGAATTTAGCGAGTTGTAGTGTGATCTTGTTATGTTCCTACAAATATAATTGTGTGGTGTTTGTTGTCATATGCATAGTAGATTAATTGGACACCACCATGTCTGAATTGGTAAGGCAATTGTATGGTGTTGCAAGAATTGCACAATTAAATCGTAGCATTAAACTGAGCAATATGTTCCATCAGTTATTGAAGCTGTCAAACCATAAAACATGGTTATTTTCTTTCCTTGAAGAATTTGAAAATTTGTTAATTTTTTTCAAGTGTAAAATTAATATCAACTATTAGGTTTATTTGTAAATCTATCATCAAGATTGTCAATATGTCATTGTCAAGTGATCCCTCCCCATATACAAATATGAACAACAATGATGTTTTGGCCCATACTGCAGCATGTGTTTCGGTCTGTGTTTTGGCCATAATCAAGTATGAATACTTATCTGATTAGATATGAACACTCATATGAACAGATAAGAACATCTTATTGATCAGATATGAACATTTTTTAGTGGGAATGGTGCAGTGATGTGGAGCGTGTTACAATTTATGCACGTTTTAATATATTTTTTATGTCGAAATACATTTTAGCATGTAATTAATTTAAAAGTATAGGAAATTGAACATTCTCAAGAATGAATTTCCGTCCATTCACAATATTTGTAGGTGTTGTGAGGATATTTATACCGTAAGCTTAAGATGCGGGGTAAAAAATTAGAGATTTTTTGAAAATTTTTATTATAGAAGATGAGTTAGCACGCTCGTCTCTCTCTATCTATATATATATATATATATATATATCCAAAAATTTGTTTTTAAAAGATTTTACAGCAAATAATTATGTTAGCAACATTTCTGTCTCCGTTTGGTCTATGCTATAAGGCGATTTCTTCAACACTATCCCATTATTTTTAAAAAATTTTTTTTGTTAACCCTCCTATCTTGAAATGTATACAATTAAAATTTAAAACTGCTTCGGTACCTCTTTTTGAATCAGATTTGTTCAGGCACAGACAAAAATCAGATGGGTTGGAGTGTTGGACACTGGAGTATTTTCTTTTGGCAGTCAAGCCACACCATCTGGATTCTTGTCACAGGCACGGAAATATTGGTTCAAGCGAGTTCAAATATCTCAACTCTTTAAGTCAGTTTTTGAGTTATTCTGCTATTGTTTTTTTTTTTGAATGTTTTAGAATCATAGTTCAAAAATACTTAAAATAGTTAAAGCAGGCATTTCTGAAAATTTAGGTTACAAATTTAAAGTTCAGAGATAAAATATTGGGCACTTCTAACATATTGACCGATATAATAAAATTGGTATGTTTGTACTTTATTCATTTGAAGAAAATAAGGATTTGATTCTTTTCTTAAAATTCGTTTTCAATTAACCAAATTATTATTGTCCAGAAATAAAATAAATAAATAAATAAAATGCATGAGTAGTACACGTGAAAAGAAATATCGCGAATTAACTACCACACCATTAGGAGAGAGGAGAAAAAAATGCCATCAGGAACTAGAATGCGTCCTTATAAACGGCGACAAAAAAAATACTTAGGAATATTTGTCTATTTGGTTGAGCAAACAAAACATAATAAAATGGAAGTGTTAACAAACCCCGAAAATTGTAAATTAATGAGCTACTGGCTTAGTCCATATTTGATTAGAGCATAAAATTATAGTGGCATATTTTTTATACAGAGTTATGTCACTATAAATTATTCATATCTTATTAAATGATAGCGAAATAAGAAGAAATAATATTTACATCCATTCTCATAAAATTAAAATTATACTATATTTTTAATACGGCTCCATATTAAAAAATCTGAATAGTAAGCTGTATTAAAAATATATTATAATTTTTAATTTAATTAAGACGGATGGATTAATCATGTAATACATTCAAGCTTCTATGAACACACACCCAGAAAAAAAAAGGAATATGAGCTCCCTCACCCTCACGAATAAAAAAAAATGTAAACCCTGGAAATTAACTTAGATAAGGCACTCATTAAAATTTCTTCTTATGACGTTCTATTCACATGCAAGTCGCATGAAAAAATATTCTTTTTGATAAAGTTTTATAGGACTTCTATATTCTCACTTCAAAAGGACGATGAAAGTCAGGGAAACGGGATCATTTATTTCGATGGAAGAGTACCGTGTGCCACTTATATTGTTCTATGGAAGAGTAATTTTTCACGCGGAAAAACACAAGTTCTAGAATTTATTTCGTATCAACTATCAACTAAATAACAACAATAAATTTTTTAATCTCAAATAAATTAAAATAAACTAGAAATATAACTCAATCTAAAAGCATAAAGATCAGAAATCTCAAATGTAAATAAATAAAATAAATAAATGAATAATAAGTAAACAATTCGCTTTAACTATTGGATGCAGTGTTTTGTAGATTTTGTTCCTATACGAGATGGATTTTAAATTTTACGAATTGTATATGAACGCATTACAAGATTGATGGTCCACAATTTTCGTAGAAATTGAATTTCAGATCATTAATAGAAAACACCGTCACATTGAACCTAATGATGAAATGCCAGATTCATCCTACTTTTAGTAAATAAGTTTTTTTTTCTGGGCTAAGATATTTGAGTATTAATTCAGCTAGAATACCCAGGGGGTTGGAGTTGATTTTTCTCAGGCGACACACTTCCGAGCTCATCAAAACATAGACAAATATACAACTTGCAAGTCCCCCTATTGGCAGATATTAGATTAATTTAATAAAGACCGAAGGAGTAATAATATCTGGATATTGATGGCCTGATAGTCAACCCCATTCTTAAATTTTTTTTTTCAATTGTGATAAGATACCGAAAACACCAATCGCACTGGCTTTACTCGAACGATGTGAGTTGCCTACTTCCACCACCAATTTTATCAGTAGATGATGAAATTTCTATCGATTTTTTATTTTTATGCATCATTATTTATTTTTTATTTTAGCATTGAAAAATCAATTTCTAATTTAGAAACTTTAATCACAGTTTTTAATTTAGCAACTCAATTCTAATTGTTATGTCAAATTAATAACTCATTTAATTTAGCATTGAAGATCATTTTCGCTAAACCTATTTATTTTTCATTTTTATTTTCGCTAAATGACTTGACATAAATAAAATCTAAAGATGATTTCTACATTGAAAAATATTAACTGTAATTAACAATTCCTTTAATTAAATCTGACATAATAATAATAAAAAATTTAAAACCGATTACCACAGTGAAGCACCATGCAGTCCACGTGGCTTCTAAAAGTTTTGGATCAGTGCATTCTACGCTGCATACAACTTTGGTAAACTTGATCGAACCATACGCGAAACAATATTGCAAACGTGAAGGCATTTCTGGGCTGCTCGCAAACCAGGCCCATTCAGTGCATCGCAGGAACGACCATTCATGAAACCAAACCATGCTTCGAGCAACGAGTTGTTGAAGGCTTGAATCACTGCCAATATAAAATAAAAGCAACCCAGAGCCAGAAGAAAGGTACCAAAAGAAGAAAATATATTAAGACAGGTACCGGAACAAAGACGAGATTAGTCTAAACTCCACACATCAAAACGACCCCCACAAGGAGTCCTAAATTTGACAGCCACCCCTAGCATTTAAATACCAATTGACCAATTGACCCCAAGATTTACCAAAAATACAGCCCTTGAATCCACCAAACCCATTTAAACCCGTTTAACCCATTCAACTTGTAGCTGCATGGCCTTCATTAGAACCCCCTTGCCTGTTATACATGGAACCACCGCTACCACCCGACCTTCCGCCACCACCTCTACCCCTGTTGTTATAATAGCCTCTTGGTTGATAATTGGAATCGTGGTAATAACCCCGGCCACCATTTGAGTAACCACCACCACCACCACCTCTGCCACCATTGCCACGGCCACCGCCACCACGGCCATTTGGATAAGGCCTTCTACCACCACCTCTGCCACCACCCCGTCCATTAGGATACAGCCTCCTGCCACCACCAATAGCTTGCTGATCTTTTGGGACTAAGTCTGCATGGACCTGGTCCACCATCTCAGCTTCTCCAAGATCCTGTTGAGCACTCTCGATTGGGGGGAGATCACGAGGGATTGCATCATCCACCTCATCCTGCAGGGGAACAAATGGGAGTTTAAACGAAGTAATGATAGAACCAGATACAATTTCTGAGAAGCTACTTCTGAATGGAAATTTGTTAGAATTACCATCTTAGTTGGTTCATCAGGAGATACTGATTGATGCTCTGTGTAGCTCTCACTGGATTGAGAATTCTCTTGCTCTTCCTGAAATCTCAATTAGAGAAAGATATAAGAATAAAGCATATAATTGTACTTGCACATTACTGTATCTGAAAATCAGACTAGAGAATTTTCTATAGCAGTACATGAAGAAAGAACAGTATGAACCATATTCATATCACTGTCAATTATTACAAGAGCAGCAACTAAAAGTATTCTAGAATTTGCCTAAATCAGTTCCAATTATGTATCAAAGCCTCCATATTTTTAACTAAAATCTATCCTTTTGAATTTTGAGTGACATGACTACATCTCAACTTTTGAAATTTTTAATAGATGTAAATGGCAGAAAAAGGAACAACCCAAATGGCTATTGTCACTATTACTATCATTGATTTTTTTTATATTTGAGATCTCTGATCTCTTATGTTTTCAGATTGGTTTTCATTTCTAACCTACCCCAATTTATTTGGGATTAAAGGCTTTGTTGTTGTTGATAATGCACTGAAGAAAACTAACATAGTAACATGATTCCGAGGAAATGTAGGACACTCTCCTACCACAGACCAATATACCACAAATGAATACAGAACTCCTCACCAATCAAAGCACCAGACTCACAAAAAGAGAGTATTTTGCATAGACAACCCGGCTAACGCTGAACAACATGCACAACCAACTCAAAAAATAACTGATCAAGACATTGGTATGGATTAAATTTGAAATTCCAAATGGATCATCATTTGTATAAGACACAAATAATGAATAGACCCAAAAAAGCTACATACAACTGTCATAATATGCATATACAACTTGGTGCCAAACAGTTTGAAAGCAAGCATCCAGGATCAGTATGAGAAATTAAGATCTGATATATAGAGTTGACTAAAAGTAACGATTGTAATAGAATGATTATAAGGACAGATAAATTTACTACATGAAACAGTTGAACCTAAGACTATGATATTTGGAATTTTGAATCAGATTCTGGAAACATGCTACTGAAAAAACAACATTGGCATCCAGTATTACTAATCATAAGAACCAGTATAAAACAATTATAAAAGGACACCTAAAATCACTTCTGAAGCTAGAACTCTACATCATTGAACTAAACTTGATTTTAACTTCTTTTTGAAAATAAATGAATGCATTCCTTTGTTATTACAAAATGAAAGCTAAGAAGGCAGCTCATCAACATTTTAACAAATGCTATCTATGATTCAGAAGCAACTGTGTGTGAGAGAGAAGAAGGGACAGGGAGTGGAAAAGAGCAAGTCCACTTAGCAGCCGCTGCAAGGTTGAGAGAGACAGTCAGTAGCAAAAGCAACAGAAAAAAATAGCTCTGCCTGAGTTTTAGCAAGGCTCTTAATCATATAGAAGCAACCTTCTAGGTGTTAAAGTTTGTCCCAGATCAGCTGCTTTAGTCTTGAAGTTGAAAACAAGATGCACCAGAGCTCTTCCCACCTCAATAAAAGAAACAAAGCCATAATACCAGTGTAGTAATTACAGGTCTTCCACCTTCGAGAACCAATTAAGACATGTGGTCTTGGGTCCACAAGTATGCATATTGCAATATCCAAGGCCATATAGTATAAGTTTGATATTGTTATATCAAAGATCGGATGATGTCTAGATAAGTACCTTAATGAAGGTGGTGCAAAGCAGATTATTACAACCAATCAATTCCAAACCAGGTACGATTAAAACAAATACAAAAATGTAATTGGCGACATATTACCATATCATCGGAAGCGACTATGTCACCTTCAGCAGTCTCTGATGGTACGGTGCTACCTTCAGATATGTGAAGCTGGCCCACAGCTGCAGCAACTTCAACTGGAGCCTTCATCTCTGGTGTAGCAGTGAAAAAGTCTGACGATATAATCTTCTTCAGCTTCTCCTTTAACCCAGCATCTGTCCATGAATAGAAACAGAGATGATGCACTACATAATTTTTTGTTCTGGCACAAGACAAGCAAATGCACTAGTTTCCCGAATAATAATTTTTTGTTTTCATGATAGCGGAGTTGCTTGATTGGCTAGTAACCAAACTAAATATCAAAACCAATAGGGTAATACCTAATATAAGCTTAGAAAAGAAATATAAATTATTATTTTCTGAATTTGCGTTCTTATGTCATGTAATCTTTATTTTGGTTGTCTTACAATTTTGTTCTTGTTTATTTTAAACAAAAAAATTATATCAATCATGAAAACTAAAATAGCATAAACTTAAATGTAAAGATGTTTAAATTTTAAATTAGATTAAACTGAAATACAATGGCTTCATTTGTCATACTATAATAACAACAATCATATAAAGGACTATTTAGTCATTTATTTTTCTTTCATATTTTAACATACTTTTATCCATATTAATTCCACAATCTTAATCTTTGCAACTAGCGAAACATAAGCTCCTTAGTAAAGATTAAGTTCTTAATCCTCATTCCCTTAATCCGCCTTGCCGAACAAGACCAAATAATTTAAAGCTACTTATTGAACTGCATACTGGAATACAGACAACACACTAATTGTTTTCACAGGAAACAGTATTAACCCAAGTTCATTACCATATCAGATATTAGTCACTGGAAAATGGTGACAGAGGTATTAAGTTTTTTTCAACAGTGTACTGTATTGCACTGATGTTATTAAACTGGAAATTCGTACAAAAAAAGAAGAAGAAACGCTCACAAGTAGCAGGAGCCTCAGGATTAATCGGCTCATCTGAACAGGAGATCCACCGCTTTGCATGGCCAATACAGGCCTCAAGGGCGCTCTTATGAGAAATAATCTCATTGACAGGTCGTGAGGACACAAGAGATCCCAATACAGAGATTAAGTTTAAATCCTTCTCACTCAATAAATCCACCACATCATCAGTCACGTAATCGTACGTTAGGCAGCAACCCCTCTCATGGCTACGCGTCAGCATCATAGCCGTGAAATCAGCCTGTGATCTCACATCGAATAGAGAACTGAAATACACCAGTCGCAGCAAATCCTCAATCAGGTCGTCTTGGTTGACAGATCGATCCAACTGCTTCGGCTTTTGGTCCGAAGTCTGCTGCAGTTCCTCCGCTAGGGCTGAGGTAAGCGGCGATCTGAGTTTCTCTAACTCGTCAATTAGAGCCGTCACGACAGGCTTGGACCGAATAACCTCCTCTTGCTCCTTGTTTAGGGTTTTTCCATTAGAGAGCGATTCCTCCATTTGAGTTATGCGGTTGTACTTCTTACGCAAGGCACGAATACGCTTGGAGATGACGCTTAGGACTGGACCATCGGACGACGACTCGGTGGTGGTCGCCATTCTCGGTCGAGTTGAACAAGTTAGGGTTAGGGTTTGTGGTAGGAAGCTATATTATAGGGGTTAATGGCGGTGGCTTGTGGGTTAAAAACTGTGACGGCGGATTGGGGTTTATAGAAATAGAATTGGGAGGAGGAGAAGATGAGAATTATTAACTGGACCTGTTCTAGGCTTCTAGACCCGTAGCAACAAATATTGTGGTAACAATTTGATAGATTGATCGAAGTGGGGCACATACGCAGTGAGATAAATCGTTCGGCCTTCATAACTAAAACGAGTCCAATTAACTAGTCGGGAAGAGGAGGGATCTGCTGGGTTTTTAATAGGCTGCACCAACGATTTCTATCCATTATCCTACTTGCTTGCACGGGCAGTGTGTTATTCATTAATCATTGTGTATTTGTGTGCGACTGTGATCCTTTTATTCGAGTAAATTGTATCAATGATTTATATTGTATTATTTTTTTATTAAGATAATCCTTAAAATTTTAAAATATTCATTAAATCCTTAAAGTATCACTTTACTATTATATTATTTCTTGAAGTTTTAAAAATATTATTTTAATCTTTAAAGTTTCATTAACTTATCATTTTAGTCCTTAGAATATTTTATTTATAATCAATTAGTTATATCATTATCAATGCTAAAAAATGAATATTTACATGAGAGTCATATCATATAATATTTCTTATAATTTATAAAAATATATATAATATCAATTAATTAATTTATAATAATATGATATTAATGTAGTATTTGTATTGTCACATTCATATTAGTCTCGATGCTAAAAATAATGCTAAGATAAATAAGAATATATAATTTTTGAATGAATTTTAAATATAGGTCCAACTTGATATAAATTAAAAATTTTAAGGACTAAAATGATACATTTAGTATTTTAAGGATCATTTTAACAACAAAATTATCTTTTAAGAATCAAATTGATATTTTCCAAATTTTAAAGACGAATTTAATAAAATGATTATATTTTCAGAATCATTTATGTAATTTACTCTTATTATTTCAATTTGTGACTGATTGCATGTGGCCACACAATAGAATTTGGAGAAATTTGTGAAGTCCCTGTTTTATTGAAAAGATAATTAAGGTCTGGATGATTGCAACTTGCAAACTATGCTCTCAGCGATATTTTCGAATTTATTATTTAGAAAATAGACATTACTTATCCATCTTTGGTGACTCGCTAATCATTAATATTTTGACGCGCACAAAGTAACTTCTATCATGACGTAAGAAAAATTGATGTAATGGAATTTTCAATTCAATTATACTAATAATTTACCGACCACTAATATTTTGAGGCGCGAAAGTAATATTTACTATGACGTTTTCAACTAACTGCGTTGATATTTGTAAACTATAAAGGTGTGTTTGGATGGTGTAAATAGCATTGTTCTGAGAATAATAATATGTTTTTGGGTTAGCAATCATTCAAATACAAAATTGAAATCGAAAATAGCAGCAGAACAGTATTAATCCGCTAACCATAGAAAACGTTGGGTTAACGGATTAGCGTCTATGAAAGTAGTGAAAATAATGAGATTTTTTTTTATATTAGTATGGAGTAGTATTAAATAATAATTATTTTTAAATAAAATACTAAAAAATAATTAATTATTTTAACTATTCTCTCCGTTATTCTCAAGTTACTATCCAAACAATATTTTACTAACCCGAAATAGTAAAAAAATAACATTATTTTTATATTTTCCAAAATATCACTAATTTCACACTATTCTCAATTACTAAATCAAATAGTACTATTCTTTCACTAACCCTTTCACCATACAAACACACCCAAAGAGATCTTTTATGTGTTTAGATAGAGAAGGAGACCGGAGGAAGAAGTTAAAACACCTTTTTAAGGTCCGTTCAATATGATTAAACTATAAGAAGGAATACAACCATACAGGGTCCGTTCAATACGATTAGAATTCAATGTAATAGTAAAAAAGTAAAATTGCATTGAAAATTTAGTCCAACTTTTTTTTGGTATCCTCTCTATTTCGTGAAATAGAATTTTCTCCGTTCCACTTTTTTGGGGGGAGAATTTATCTCCTCTCTCCGTCACTATTTTTTATTTTTTTTTAGAGAGCCGTAGGCACGGTCGCAATACCGAGGAAGTGGCTAAGTTCCAAGATTTTTATTTTTTTCTTCACTATTCTTTTTGGTGCTAAACAACCCCTAAATTACAATACATAAAAATTTCTAGCTCTTTTGAACCACAGGCATGGCCGCATGGATAATTGGGCCGTCTTTGTAGTAAGTTGTGAGAAAAGCTATATAAAACATAATATATATCGTGGTTTATAAAAATTATATTTTTTTAATAAAAAAATCTCTAGTTATTATCATTGGCGGATGTAGGATTTTGATCAGTGGCAATTATCGGATTGTAATAATTTATCGGGTTCAAACTCATTAACTAATCAGGTACTAATAAAAAATTAATAATTTAATATATATTCTTACCTAATAAAAAAATATTAAAATAATATATTTTATATATTAAAAATAACAACAAAATAAAACTCAAAATAATAGATAATCAAGAAAGTTTTCATTTACGTAACTTTATATTTTGATATTTTTGCATAATTATTTCATTATACATGATATTAATTTTTTTTGTCAATAAAAATAATTAGACAATCCAGTGGGGGGCAAAAAAAATTTCAGGGAAGATAAATTACCAAAAACATTATCGAAAAAATATTATTTTTCAAAATCCAGGGGGCACGTGTTCCCCTGGACAATACTGAATCCGCCCCTAGTTTTTTTTTTTTTGAACGGAAAGATAAGAGTCAAAGCTCTTAAAATTCATAATTGTCCATAAGGACCCCTAATCCGGGTTTCGAACCATTACCTCCTACACAGAGGATGTTGCCTTTTGTCACTAGACCAAAGATTGGTTCTCCCCTAGTTGTTATGTATGTCATTTCATAAACCATCTTTGTTTGTTTGCTTTGTTGATATTTCTCTTACGTCTTACTGTTATCATAAAGAATCCGTTCTCGTATGATTGATATTTGTTGAAGTTTTGCAAAATTGAACAAGCTTCTAAATTGTATGCTCTTGACGTAAATTATGCATAAATTATTCGTGTGTATTCAAAATATGAACTGAACTCAATTTGCATATGCATGCAGATTCACGCAAATTTGTTTAGGATTTTCTTAAAAGGCGTGAAATCTGTTACTAGTAGTTTTAACTCAGATTTGACTGAAATACTCAAATTCAATTCTCTTGAAAGTTCAAAAAAAAATTTCACCGGAAATACCTTTCATTCTACAGCTTTTTCAATAAATAATAGAGTTAATCTATAGTGCTACGCGTAGTTAATGAATCAAATTTATTACGGACTAAAAAATATAGGTAAATCATATCTAAATCTTAATTTATAGATCTCAATAAATTCTTTATATCAAAATATGATGGGATATAAAAAATTTCTATTTTTTAAATTTTCTAAGTATTAATTTTGAATTTTTAAGATGATTCAATAATAGTAATAAAATAATACATATTTTCTAGGTCATTTTTAAAAATTTAAAACTAATACTTATAAAATTTGAAAAAAATGAAGTTTTATTTTAAAAAAAATGATTTTAAATTAAAATTTCCCGAGAGAATTTCCTAACAAATCAAATTTCACTTTATTTTTGAGTTTAGATGACAGTAATATATGCATATGAAAGAATCTCATTGTAAGGAAAACATTCTTAAAAAGATCTCAATAAAATCGAGCCAAACAAGTCGCAAGACCGTGCGAGCGAACTTGGTGCTTCGTAGATAGGATTGCAAAAAAAGTTTGGCTTGTTTGAGTCTTGCGACTTGTTTGGCTCGATTTTTTATCAACTAGATTTAAATTTAAGTTTATTATTTTTTTATTAGCTTGACTTGATTCAATTTATAAATTGGTCAATAAATTTTAGATGTGATTAGTTGATTGGTCCAAAAGAAGATTGATTAATTGACATCAAATAGTCTATTATATATCATTACTATGCCTAATTATCTTAAAATAATAATTGATTCCAAAGAACACTTATTATTCAAGGATACTTAGTTGATAGAATATGCTTTATTTTGATTTAATATTATAATTCAGATATTTGATTCGTTATATTGCATTTATTTTTCAACAAATATTATTGATTTTACTGCCGGCATCAATAACATTCCGATGTTGACGGGTTCTAATTACAAGGATGAAAAGATACTTTAGAGATTATTCTTGAGTGTCTTGACCTAGATATAGCGTTACAACAGGCTAAACCACATGTACCTGCTGCAGATAGTCCTGAAAATGTTCAGAATGTGCATGCACGGTGGATGAGGTCAAATCACTTGTGTCTTAAGATCATGCAAAAGATCATTCCTGAAAATTTTAGGGGACCTATTTTTTATTTCACTCTAGCTTTGGAAAAGACCATTCCTCAAATCGCTTGTGTCTTTCTCTTAGACATAATTGTATAAAATTTTTTGGTTCAATTAGAATAATTAGTTACTAGTATTTTGTCCGTGTGTTGCTACAGCGATGTTTTTTAAAAATATAAAAAATCATATCTTCATGTGAAAAAAAGAAAATAAAAATGAAGATAATTTAGTAACTAATATAAATTTTAATAATGAATATATAATTAATGAGAAACAAAGTAGAACAATTGTACTCCTAAATTATGCAACATTTCATATAATAATCAAAATTAAGAGAAAATTATAACTTCAATATAAATGACCATAGAGATAGTAATATTATTTAATGAATAACTCAATCTGATAATTAATATTAGCTCTAAAATTTCAATAAAAAATCTAGACTTTTGCAGGATCAGAACACTTAAGTTGTTAATAAGGAGTAGAGATCTACACTTTTTTTTTCTCAAGTTCTCGTTACTTGATACCAGGATGTACAAAAATTGATCTCACAGAAATGATAAAATGATACAGATCATATGCGAATTGCATTTAACAGATTATACCATTTCCTTATTTTCTCATGTAGTTTCTATATTAATTGAATTAAATTAGGAAAGTTTAATTGAGTTACAATCACGTTGATTATTTCCTTTTATAAGGACCATGCAAGATAAAACAGTAAGGGCTAATACATACCAAAGATCAATTAAATTATGCTAATTGCTACAAAAATTACAAAAATCATAGGGATAGCTTAGCCACCCCAGCACCATGCTAAATCCGCCCCTGCCAATTTAATTTGACAACCATTTTTCTTCAAAAAATTTGTCAACCAATTAATTATCATACCCTTAATCAGTTTGCCTTACCACTCTTTCGTATTATCATAGGTACCTTTCTGTTGCAATAAAAAAAAAAATTCAAAGTCAAAGTGACAAGATTTATTATAATGATTAAGCCCACATCTTAATTAAATTAGAGAGAGCGATCAGGAAAAGTTCTTGGAAAGTCGCAAGTTAAACATTCTGAAAACTAAAAGGGTACATTGAACTTTTCTTCTCTATATCATGTAAAATTATCAAGCTAAATACTCATGGAATGAGAATTTCTTAGTTCATTGAAAAAACACCATTCGCGGTCATGTTTATTAGATCACAATCTCCCCATAACCCAAGAACCAATTCATTGTAGCCCACGAGATTCTAGTTCAGCCCAAAAAAATCCTACTTTACTGTTAGCCCAAACTGGTTCCTACCGGGTTGGATCCCATAATCAAGAAAATTAATTGAATTTGAAGATAAATATTATATTACGTTTTATTAATTGAATATGAAGTTAAATATTTGTGAACGCGCGCGTTTGAAAATAATGCATAAGAACAGATATGTAGCTTCTGTACATTTGGATTTTGCGTCAGACTCATGCATTCACATGCAATTTTAAGTTAAAAAAAGAACCATACGCGACAAAAAAAACATGAAATATTATTATAATTCAATTTTAAAAATCAGCATAGAAAAAAGTAGTAATTTTTTGACAAATTTCATAAGGAATCAATAGATGCTTGTAACACCGTGGGAGGAAAGAATATATTCTGGTAAGGACAGAAGGAGCAATTTTGAAAACTTTCTTCAAAGTCGGTTCTTTTCTTTCTCCTTTCTATTTTTTGTTACCTTTTCCCCTTAACGCTATCGTGCTCATATGTGGGCTGCGTGTATATAAACCACAAGTATTCACTTCTTCCAAATCAAATTCTACTGCAGCTCCACGACCAATATAATCTCTCCTCTGTTCTTGTCTTCTGATATCTGCTCCTTTTACTTGTTTTTGCTCTGTATTTACTGGTAAACTGCTTGCAAATCGAAGAAAGATGAACGATCCGAAGTATGCATATCCGTACCCTCCTCAAGGTATTTGGTTCTAAATTCTTTTTTTCTTTTCTTTTTATTGAAGAAAAGTTCTGATTTCTTCTTGTTTAGATACTAGTTGGTAATTCGCCAGCTTGCAAATTCATAATAAAACTTATAAGAGGAAATCCAAATCACACTGTGTACATTTGTTATTATTTGCCAAGTCTCAGAAACGGGATAGGGAACATGAAACCAAATTCACATTCCATAAATAAAATGATCTTTCAATGGCATCAAGATTCATGCAGAAGTTATGATCGATGAGCATTGGATCTCCCCGGATAGAGGGGGTGGTCCGATGCTCATTCGAATAAATTTATTTGATGGGCTATTACTTATATATGTCATCAAATCTTTAAATATGATGATTCACTCGAATTTTAAAGTAGTAGAGTGAAATATAATTAAGTACAAATCTTAATTATAATGTGATTGAATGATCAATTTGCCCACCAAACCAAAATTTTCCTCTGATGCTCACCGGATATATTCCGCTCCCAAACCTCCCCACTTCCCACAGGAATGGGTTTAAATTAGGTGACATTTAGTGAAAATAATGGGTTTAAGTATTTAAACTCTTTTCTCTATTTTGTTTCGTTCATCAGAGTAATGAGCCTCTGAATTCTGTTTCCAGAACTAAACAAAAATTAACATGGTCCATCAGTATTTTTATGATCTTCTTTTGGAAACACATGTAAGGTTATTACCAAGGGGCTCCTCCGGTGATGGCACCGCCTCAATATGCTGCTCCACCACCTCCTAGGCAAGAAACCGGTTTCCTTGAAGGATGGTACGTACTTGCAATTTCATTTAAAATTTTGCAATAACCAATATGTACGGTACATTATGCATGTTCATAGTTTCCTTCTGAGATATGGAACTCTCTTCCTATAAAATCACAAAATGGTAAATATGAGATAAAAATAAGAAAAAGCAAGAGATAAGCATGAAGAACAATATATGACCAGTGACTACAACTGGCTCTGGTATGCTCTATAATTGATGATATTATATTTTTTTTCCTTTCCCCCAGCCTTGCTGCCTTGTGCTGCTGCTTCCTTGTAGATGAATGTTGCTGCGATCCTTCAATCATTTGTATCACCTAGAAAAGGGATTGTGAGTTCTTATAACTTTAGAATGCACAAGAAAATATTAGGAGCAATCTATGAAAGATTTTTTTTTAAAAAAATAAAGACTGGAAGTTCAGTTCACTGCTTGGAGCGAAGTATATTGAATGATATACATTTTTTTTATTCACCAATTAATACTGAATGATGTATTTGTTTATTATGCACCGAGATTATAAGCACTGATGTTGAAGTTTATTATACTAATGGATAGCAAAATGTACATTGATACCAACTGGGCTGACCCGTTGACAGCTTATTATTCAGAGACTATCAATTTCCCACATAAAAATGATTATTTGGAAAGTGGGTAAAGGGTTAAAAAAAGAGAAAGGCCTCTTGCTGCAAGAGTATGGAGACATGGAACAGCATTCAGAAAATAGGTCTGGAGTCGTATTTATTGTTATATAATAATTTATTTTGCACGGATGTGCATGCGCGAAACTAGAATTTGGGGGCGGGTCCAAAAAATATTAAATAATAAACATTTTAACAAAAATATTAAATACTAAATAGATTCAGAATTATAATGTTAACATAATAAAAAGAAAAGATAATTTTTTTTCTAAAATAAAGACTCAATCTACATTTTAATTTCAGTTTAGTATATCTCATAAAAAATATTATGCGGAAGGACATAATAATTGTTGACTTAACAAATGAAAATGAATAATTGTTGACTTAAGACCTTCAAGGCGGAACTATTCAGTAACGCACAGACACTAGTAAATTTCCAGTAAAAATTGATAATCTGGTATATATTAATAATATGTATACCAGTAAAGAATGTTTTGATATATTTTGAAAATCTGTATATTTTGATAATAGAACAAAAGAATGTTTGTCATTGGCTATATTTTTTCATATAAGAATTTTGTCCTTTCAAGTCCTTTCAATTTTTGGAGTGCCTCATATATTTTAACACATTCATTTCCTTTCCTTTATAAATTTCAACAACTCAGTAACGAACAGCGGCACAGGCAAAATTGATATTATATGTATACCAGTAACTCAGTAAGATAATAAGCGCATGTTTAAATTATCAATAATCCAAGAGGCAATTGATGAGAAAAACGAAAAGGGAGAAACGATGATAATCTGGGCCGCACTAGCAAACAGGAGAGATCAGAGGAGACGTCTCAGCAGTTGAGCGAGAGAGACGGAAAGGAAAAGAAATGAATCGTTGCCGTCTAGTCTGACCAATCGCTAAACTATCCATAAAGAAAATAGATTGCCTGATGATTTCTAGCATTTCTACATGTATAAAGGTCCATAAGTTAATCAACCTGTTAACTGGATAGCCCATAAATTAAAAATAATTTATGGAGGGGGTGGGGGCAAAGAGTTTAATTTCAGTAAAAACAGAAGATATATCACATATTTGTTTAATATTTCGTTAATTATGAGGGGGGCATTTTCTCCTCATCTGAAAAAATAACAAAACAATTCTAAAAAAATATGAAAATTGGTTTACTAATAGATTTTGATATGAAGATTAGATTGAACAGTTCTGATTAATTATTTTTAACTTAAAATTAAAAATAGAACGTAAACACACAACACCTCTATTTTATAAAACACCACAGTTGGACTCTCTCTCTCTCTATATATATAACACAAAACGTATAAGAAAAGAACTCAATAGTTGACGTAGTGGTAATGCTTCAAGCTGAGGGCGCTCCACGAATTTGAGCCACAAATGTAGATATAGTCCAATATGTCAGTTGGAATATCCACTGTGCTTCGCACATGTAGGCGTTGGATAACTTAGATAACAATAATCTGTTGATTCTGAGCACTCTTTTCAATTTTCTTTTGGTTTTGGATAATCAATTTGATGATCTATAAATTTTTGTCAGAATCGTCAGCACATTCTTAGATTTTTTTGCTTGAAAAAAGAAAATCTCATAATATTTCAAGAGCTAATAGTCACCCTACACTATTCTACCAATATCAAGAGTCTTTTCGATTTTTCTCTGATTTTACATGATTTTTAAAGCAACGTTTCCCGTCTTTGTTGGATATCCGGTTGCTGATATCACCTTTTTTTTTTTTGCTGAGTAGGGATCGTCCATATGAGCCGAATCCGCGAACCCAACCCAATTTCACTTTGTTAGTTAGTTACTCTATAAAAATTAATAAAAATAGAAATTATAATTTTAAATTAGAGAAAACACGATATATGATAGCTTTTGCTATAGAAAGCTATAGTGCGATAGATTTTTTACAATACTGTCGTGAATCCTGATGTCTTGATAATTACTATTTAGGACCTTATTATATATATATATATATATACTTAAAAATTATATATGATTATTTGAGAACCATATTGTCGGGGCGAAATCCAAGTTACAACTTTAGTATTTCATAAAAAAATTAAGTCTTCTAGCTCATCACATATGCCACATCATAAAGATTTTTTCATCATTTATTTTGTATAGATTTTTTTTCATTTGTTGAATCCAATGATTCATATATAGTTTTTCTCTCTCCTCACATAAAATGACATGTATAATATATTTAAGATGAAAATTAACTCTTATAATTATCTAAATTTTTATGACCCTTTATAGATTATCACAAATTCAGTTATATTATTTATAATAATAATAATAATTTTGATGGAGTAGTTTTGATGGTGTTACATGTGTGAGAAGCTATAGCCTATAAAACTTAATTTTTTTAGAATATAATAATTATTGTATGTAACATAATACATATATTATGAAATAAATTAATACATAATTGTGTGAATCTACATGTGAATTTGCTCAAGTCAAATATATTTTGAACCATACGAACAATTGTTCTGAGATTCTTAATTCTACATCCGTATTTCTAAATGCACATATTTGATTATGACTCAATATTTAGTAATTGGGAGTTCCGGACATCGAAGAATACAAATAGATTTTACTTATAACATCATATTAGCATTAGTATATTAAAAAAACGGCTTAAATGGCCGAATAGGCGGGCGTATAGTCGCTAACAAAAGAAAAACCGTCACGACTATTATAATCGGAAGTCAGTCCATTCACTCAACCTCAAAGCAGTTCACTTTTATAATTTATGCGATTAATATTAATGAATAATTCATGTAGTTATCTAATTTCGTACAATATTATATTAAAATATTATTTCACAATCTCCGTGCTTTTTTCTCTCGGTACAGTCCCATATTGAGATGGAGTGCCATACAATTCTATATTGTACTTTACAAAAAGAAACAATATTTTTTGTCCTTATTTAATTATTTTTATTCTTTAATTTTGAACTTGTAGTATAATTATCATGATACAAAACTCATTTTTAAAAAATATTATTTTTATTTAAAAAATGATAAAATATTATTTTTTTACTCAATAAGACATTCATATTTTTTTTCAAAATGAGTGTATAATCATAGATTCGATAATTTGTTTTTTATTTATAATTTCTAAAATAAAATTAGTACATAAAAATATTATCAAGTGTGTAAATAACAGACTTTTGTTGAAATTATTAATATTTTTATATATTAAAATATGAACGTCAAATTATCCGCAAAAATCTAATTAATCGGCCACATAATCAGGGGCGGACCCAGGGATATCCGGGGGGGGGGGCACGTGCCCCCCTGGATTTTGAAAAATAGTGCTTTTCGGTAATGTTTTCGGCACGTGCCCCCCCTGGAAATTTTTTTGCCCCCCCTGAATTGTCTTGGTTATTTTTATTGAGAAAAAAATATTTAATACCGTGCATAATGAAATAATTATGCAAAGATATCAAAATATAAAGTTTCTTAATCGAAAACTTTCTTCATCAACTTGATTATCTATTACTTTGAGCTTTATTTTATTATTATTTTAATATATAAAATGTTATTATTTAATAAAAAATTTATTAGTTAAGTATATATATTAAATTATTAAAATTTTTTATTTAGTACCCGATTAGTTAATGAATTTGAACCTGATAAGCCATTACAATCCGATAATTGCCCTCCCTAATCAAAATTCTAAATCCGCCACTGCACATAATGATTAATCATTTAGCGTTGTCATATCTGTCCGTTAACCGCATCCCGTTATTTACAACTCTGATTAACATATTAACTCCTTAAAATTTACAAATATTTTGCAATAGTTTGGTACATTGGTGACGGTTTTGCACCGTGTGCAAACTATCCGGTCGCATTAAACCAATGAGCACTTGTCCGGTTTTGGAAAACCGCACAACCGATATATCAATTATATTATTCATAGGTCCACTGAAACAGGTACGCATCCATTTCGCTGCCGTCATTAGAGATAAAAAAAAGTTCGTAATTCGTAATTCGTTCGATATTTGATTCAATTTTAGTTTGAGTTCAGTTCGTTCAATTAGATTTTTTTGTTAGTTTGATTCGATAAATTTTTTTAATGAATTAGTTCGAGTTATGTAATAGTTTGATATATAGTTATTTACATATATTATTAACTATTTAGTTAATAATATATGTAATAACATAATTATTTTATTATAAAATTAATAAGATATTATTAATTTATTATTAAATTAATAAATATTATTTAATTAATAAATATTATTATTATTTTTAAAATTTTAATATAAATTTGATAAAATATTAATTATTTTAGCTCTAATTATTTATAATAATATAAAAATTAAAATAATTAATTTCATTTAGTGTTCAATTTCAATTTTAGTTCGATTTAATTCGAGTTCGATTGAGTTCAAATTCAATTTATTTCAAAATAATTTCAATTCAAACTCAAACAGTTTATTTAAATTCGATTCATTTACATAGCTAGCCGTCATCCACTTACCGGCCCCACACCCCAACCTCCAAATAGTCCAATTCACCCACTTAGACGCTTCTCAGTCCAGGTTCGGCCCTTCCCTCTTTCCTTTCCCCATTCATCAATTTCTCCTCCTCCCCACCTCCAGATCAAGAGAGGGGCCAATCTGTATAGACTTTCCTTCTCCTCTGTCTCCTCCTACTCTTTGCTGATACACATAACAGAGAACATGGATTTGAATGGGAATAAAGAGAGTTTCTCTCCCTCTGCTGTAAAGAGAAAAGGAGGGGACAAGAAGGATTTGTTCCATGTTATACACAAGGTTCCAGCTGGAGATAGCCCCTATGTTCGAGCTAAGCATCTTCAGGTTTGTTTCGGAATTTCATTCTATGATTATTCATTTGATATAATTTTGTTATACTGTAAGTTATTTATGGAGTCTTAAAAGTTTCCTTTCTAAGTTAGGTTATGGCTTTGACAGAACTTTTTACACTGTTTGTATGACGTGATTTCTTTTATTGGAAAGGAATTGAATGATTAGAGTATGATTTCCTTGTTTTAGCTTAGGCAATATTGCTTTTAGTTTTGCGTAGAACTTAAGTTTACTAAATTGTAATCTTTGAATTCCATGCTTGCTAATTACTTTAGCAAGTGGCTTCTACAAGTATATGCTCTGTCTTGGAATTCCATTATTTCCATAACTTAACCTCTAGCCATCATTGCTTTTTTCAAAAAGAAAATGCCAAGCAAATGAAAAAGAATTGATGTTGATGTGTATCTGGAGATACTTAAAAGTAATAGGTGTAAATTTCTTACAATCTTCAATATTTTTGAGTAGAATTAGCATCTTCATTATTATTAATGTTTGCAAACAACATGATTTCATATGCACAATATTCTTTTTGGGTAGTATGCGAAACGCATACTGTATTTTTCATTAAATAAGAAGAAAAGATACACTTTTCCTATATCTTAGCTTCACACTTCGGTCTTCAGCGCGTGGCATTCATTGATTCGAGAGCGCCGTCTCCCATAGGTGCACCTCTGTCATGATAGTTACAAATAGTCTCTCAGATGGCATAAATTTATTTTGAAATATTCGTCTATTGTGTTCTTTCCGTATGTTCTAACATGTCGCTGTAGTCTGAGTAGTATTTCGTGAATCCATATTGCTGAGATCGTGAAGGAATGATAAAAGCTCGGAGACCTGCAGTGGAGTCCGCACATTGTTTGGTAGAGTGTCGTTCTAGATTCTGCGAGCATAGGGACGTAAAAAAGAGGTGGCTTGCGTCCTCTAATCTAGTAGTGGCACATAGTACACACGTCATGCCGCAAGGCCAGTTTCTCTTTTGCAAGTTTGCATTTGTTAGGAGTGTGTCTCTACTCAGTATCCATAGGAAGCATTTGACTTTGTTAGGGATCGATAGTTCCCATATTATATTAGGGTGCAGATTCTGGACTCCTCTGAGCGTGATGAAGAGGTAGGATGATTTGGAGGAATATTGCCCGGAAGAGGATCGAAGTCAGGTTGAGCTGAGGTCTGTTGTTTGAAGAGTTGAATAACAGTAGCAGTGATAACAGGTCTTTGAGGAAGTACGGTAAATTGGTTGGCTCCGTGGCTAAGTCGTTTTCAGAGTTGATGCCCAATTGTGTTCGCAATTTCATTGCACAAATAGCATTGGGCTCAGTCTGTAGTATCCAAAACCATCTGAGAAGCAATGCTTCATTTTGTGCTC
Organism: Schoenoplectus tabernaemontani; assembly: GCA_037127355.1. Lineage (NCBI taxonomy): Eukaryota > Viridiplantae > Streptophyta > Magnoliopsida > Poales > Cyperaceae > Schoenoplectus > Schoenoplectus tabernaemontani. The sequence continues at coordinate 12,347,221 of CM073754.1, read as the reverse complement.
GGAGATCCATGACGTCTAAACCACCCATTTTTCTTGGCATGCAAAGCACATCCCATGGCAGTAGACAGTGTCCTCCCGAAAAGGAGTTACTTCTTTTCCATAGAAATTGTCGTGTGATTTGAACGATCTCATCGATGATTCCTTGAGGTAGTCGGAAAACTTACATGTAGTATATGGGCTGTGTAGTGAGAACTGCATTCAGCAAGGTAAGTCGACCAGCCAAGGAGAGTGATTTACCAATCCAGCCTGAAGTCGCTGCCCAATTGCTTCTATGAGATCAGCAAAGTTATTCTGAACGTTTCTATAAATTTAAGTCGCTCTCATAGTCTCATTCCACAGTGAATAAATTATAAGTTATTAGGTCTCACTTATTAATTGTTATGACCGGGCCAAAACTAGGATCTATAAAGAGAGCGGCGGATAAAGACATTTTAGGTTCAAATTGGCATTTAGCATTGGAGCACTGTTAGCTTGCATTGATTCCACGTGTATCCCACAGAACCACCAATTTGAAATTTCAAGAGAAGCTGAAGTCTTGCAAAGCAATTTGTGGTATTCACTACTTACAGAATTTAGTGAGGATAATAAGACAAATCATGTAAATTAGTCTTCATTTTTTGGAGCTGAATTATATGCTTACATAAATAACATAGATAAATTTTAATTATTTGTTGTGTCAGCTTGTGGAGAAGGATCCAGATGGTGCAATCGTATGGTTCTGGAAGGCCATAAATGCAGGTGATCGGGTCGACAGTGCTTTGAAGGACATGGTGGTGGTCACGAAACAACAAGACCGCACAGAGGAGGCCATAGAAGCAATCAAATCCTTTAGACATCTTTGCTCTAAACAAGCTCGAGAATCCCTTGACAACCTTCTAATTGACCTCTACAAGGTACTGTTTCAGGCCAATCATGTTCCATCTAGTTGAACTTTGGAGAAGTATGTACGACTGACCCTGCAGATATAATTTAGGCCTTGTTCAATGGTTTCATCACAATTGTGAACATTGTAGAGAGAGGGAATCAACAATTGTAAAATGTATCAGAATACCAAGCAAACTAAGCACTTTATTAGTCTTGGTTTGTGCTCAATATTTTTTGGTATTTTTGGTACCCACTTACTGTCTACTGATGCATAACTTTTGTTTGGCAGAAATGTGGAATGATAGACGAACAGATAGATCTATTAAAACAAAAATTGAGGATGATATATCTAGGAGAGGCTTTCAACGGGAAAGCAACTAAGACAGCTCGATCTCATGGCAAGAAATTTCAAGTCTCAATCCAACAAGAAACTGCTAGAATTCTGGTAAGTAGCAGTAACTTTTTCTTTGATTTGTATTATTTGACTCGCTTAATATGTAGACACAGCTTCAATATATTTAATTCAAAACACATATTACCAACTGTTAGGACATTCACTTTTTCAATATAGAAAACCACATTAATATGGTGTAAAGTATTAATTAAAACAATGCTCAATTAAGTAGCTCATGGCATGACATGTAACAGGGTAACCTTGGATGGGCATACATGCAACAAAACAACTATGAAGCAGCAGAGATAGTGTACCAAAAAGCCCAATCAGTCTTGCCTGACTCAAACAAAGCATGCAACCTTGGCTTTTGCCTAATGAAGCAAGGCCGACTTGAGGAGGCACAACAAGTGTTGCTAGATATTGTGCAAAGAAATTTCCCTGGCTCTGAAGATGGCAAGGTAGTCAACCGTGCCAAAGAGTTGTTAAAGGAGATCGAAACGATGCAACCCACTGTGTTGCCATTTGAAATCAGTTTGAGTGTTGAAGAGGAGATGATGGAGAGACTTGATCTTTTGTTGAATGAATGTATTCCTTTCAGATCCAAGAGGTTGCCAATTTTTGAGGAAATTTTAAGGGATCAAATAGCTTGTTGATTTGTATTATTTGATCATTATTGCTGGTTCAGATTTCCTTTTTTTTCCCCCCTTAAGCAAGTTGTGATAAATTTGATAGTAACATAGCCACAGGCGGGGAGTGCAGTTTGCATCTCCATTTTTTGATAAATTGGAGATGATCCGAGTCCAAGTGCTTCCCGTTAATATTCCCCAGAAATATGGTTCATGTAACATTTAGTTTAGTTTGATGCTGCCAAATAAGTAGCTTGGTTCTTGATATAAGAGCCAATTAGTTAGGGATTGAAAAGTAAATAGAAATATGGAATTATCCATCTGTTTGTGTATCACAATCTATGTGATTCTGTAAACACTACTTTGTAATAATATAGTTTCTCTATTGTGCATCTGTTTTGAAAATTTGTCTTGTTCTTCCTTATTAATTTCTCTCACTTGACAAGACATTAGGGTGTCAATGGGTCGGGTCGGATTCAGATCAGGTCATATTATTTTATTATTATTTTTGTTCCGACCCGAATTCGACCCGATGAAATTCGGATCAAAAAATCTTAATCCATACCCGACCTGATCGGGTCACGGGTCGACCCGACCCGACCCGACCCGTATAAATAATTAAATATTTATTAATTATTTTTATATAATTTTAAGCAATTAAATATTGATTAATTTATAATTAATCTTAATTAGTATATAATTAATGTAGATTTAAGCTTTAATTAGTACTAAATCATAAAATTACTTCAAAAATCATAATTAATCGGGTCGGGTCGGATTGACTCGAACCCGACCCGATCCGATTCAGGTCAAAAAAATTAAACCCATACCCGACCCATTTATTTTCAGATCACGTCGGGTCGATAATTGACACCCCTACCAAACACCCACTTCTTTTCTTTGAGAAAAATAAGAGAATCCTCCCAATTTTTAATAAATTCATTAATCCACAAATAATCTAAACTTAGCAAGTGAATTGGTATCTTCAATATTTCCAGTGCTTTTACTGGGAATTGGAGATTGCACGAGCATACAAAAGCTAAATTGATTTGACCAATGCATGCAAGAAAGAAAAATAAAGGAAGGCATAGGAGGAAAAAAAAAGAAAGAGAAAAAGCTTCAGTCCTCAAGTTTAGCACTAAGCTTAGCAAGTTACTAGAACAAAGTTAAAAGAAAAATTGTGCAGTAATGTATACATCCCTTTAACAAAATATATCTGGAGAGAGTTCCTGCTTTCATTGCTACTACAGGGGATGATGCTGTGTTACTCAATTTCGACCATCCGATTTCAATTTATTCAATCCAAACGACTATCATTATTTGCCTCTGAACCATTCAGCGTTGATCAAATGGAACATTTAATCTAGTGATGTTGTGCAACTTTCTTACCATGTGTAATGCACAAATTTTGAGAGAGCTGCTACTGCTTTCAAGGAATGCATGGAATGATGCAATGATGTAGATGTGCTTTGAACTGGGGTACAAATTTTGATGCATCATCTTTGTCGTCAAAATCGCAAATGGAAATGCAAACCCAAATTAAAGGAAAAATAAAGAGGCCAGGGGGGACAACTTTTGAAGCGCAAGGAGGGCTCGGAATTCACAATTTCACGTTCACAACTGGAATTGCTTTTTCTCCTCTCATTTCCTGGTCCTACAAAAGCGGGGCAGATTCGCTTGCAACTCCATGCACAAAAGAAAAGTAAAGAAGGACGTGTCGTAAAAAAAGAGCAAAAAGAAAAGAAGAAAGAAGAAGGATGTGGAATAAACAAAGAGAATTAATGAAAATCATTGCTTGGCGTACCAGAAAGGCACGCACCCCCAGTGGCGGATCTAGGATTTTAATTAGGGGGGACAATTATCGGATTGTAATGGCTTATCGGGTTCAAATTCATTAACTAATCGGGTACTAAATAAAAAAATTAATAATTTAATATATATACTTAATTAATAATTTTTTTATTAAATAATAACATTTTATATATTAAAATAACAATAAAATAAAGCTCAAAGTAATAGATAATCAAGTTGATGAAGAAAGTTTTCGACTAAGGAACTTTATATTTTGATATCTTTGCATAATTATTTCATTATGCACGGTATTAAATATTTTTTTCTCAATAAAAATAACCAGACAATTCAGGGGGGGGGCAAAAAAATTTTCAGAGGGGGCACGTGCCGAAAACATTACCGAAAAACACTATTTTTTAAAATCCAGGGGGGCACGTGCCCCCCCTGATATTGCTGGGTCCGCCCCTGCGCACCCCCTCTTCCCATTGTCACAACCGCAATATATATTGGGGGGTGAATTTCACCTTATGTCAATAGTTAATTTTGATTCTCACAGGAAAATAAATTTATCAATATCAATTGATTTGTATACATCAAGTTGTTTCTGTTAATTTATTTTAACTAGGACGCTCAATTAAAATGTCTAGTGTAATGATGTGGACAATTTGTGAAGGACAAATTAAAATTAAGTATGTGATTAATTCGGGATTGAGATAATATTTAGTGATGAGAAAACATGCACTCAAGCACTATGTTCTAATAAATTAAAAGCATATGATGCACATGTTCAAATCGAATTGTATCTTTGAAAGAAAAGAAATTAATCTGAACCTAAAATTTGAAACAAATTTGCCAGCCAATTTTACTGATGAAGAGGAAAACGATTTTGATGAGACAGTACGTGAACTTTTGCGTAATCTTTTATTTGCTTCAAATGGCCTTAATTAGCAAAAAAAATTTTTTGGGGGGGGGGTTGTAATTTTTACCACCTTCTTTTGTGTTTTGAGGACAACCATGCATATGATTTAAATTATTTGCGAGTAAAGTAAGGTATTAACTTTTTCTTAAAAATAATGTACCGTATTTATTCCAAATAATATATCCTATATGCATCCCTCGACTCAAGTGGCATGTATTACAGTAGATCCATCATATACATATTTTAGGGATGAGTCAGTTTTGAAATTTGAAGTTGATCATCTACTTGAGGATACGTGAGCTCACTTGGATATGATACATGGGGTGCAAACTTTAAGTACCCATAAGCAAATATCTCAAAACAAAAACTTTACACCAAAGACACTATGAATCTATTTTATATATATATATATATATATATATATATCTTTCATAGACCAACTTGCCCCATAAAAACCTCAACCCATGTCATCCTCAACCTCACAAACCTATTATCTGGAGAAAGGGAATGGGCAGAAACTAAACATACACTAATGAGCAGTGGTGGAAACGGATTTTACCAGACCCTCAAGCCTCAGGTCAGAAAACAAGGAAGGGTATTATGGGAAGATCAAGTGGATTGCTCTGCTTATTTTGCATTGGACTACTACTGCTTGTTGCCACCAAAAACGGCCCCCCACCGGGCTTTGCTGGCATTGCCAACTTGCAAGCGGTTCCGGGTATGAAAACCAGACACGCCCGGCCCGTTAATTCGGACGCCTTCAGAAGCAGCAAGAGGGGGGTCCCAAGGGGTCCGGATCCAATCCATAACAGGTACTTGTACTCTGGGATCTTCTGTGGTGGTTGGAGGAGTGGAGATTTATGTTTGGTATGTTGGAATTCGTTTTCTTTTTCTTTCTCTAGTTGTTTGAATGTAGAGGTCTCTAATAAAATGGTTTAGTTTTAAATGATAACAAGAGAGCGTCCTTATTGAAAAATAATGTGTCAATATTGATTTTTTCTTTGTGATGATTAGTGTTTATTTTTTCTGACAAGTGTTATTATGTCAATTAGCAACAACTTATGTTCGTTTATCATGGTTTCTGGACCGAACAAAATATAATTCTAATAACCTGACAATTTTTTTAATAAAAATAATGTCCCGTCCAATTCATTAACCAAGAACGTTCAATTTGAAGATTGGTAGTAGAACAATAACTAAAGTAGGAAACATGCGTTATTTCAATTGACCTCTCTTTATTACTAATGTTGATTCATTATTATTCTTATTATTTTTGCTCAGACGAACAAAAAAGGTGGCAATGTCAACAGGAAGAGCATAGTTGCAACAACAAGGACATCAACCACCATTACATGCATGGAGAGCTTTATAATACATCTTGAGTTCGCCTAATAATGTTACTAAAAGATTATCTCTGGAAGCAAATATTTTGATGTTTTTATTTTGTTTATGAGTGTAAAGATTCAAGACTGCTTCAGCAGTAAAAATAGAATCCTTAATTAACTGCAAAATCTTATGAAAGTAGTTCTTGTACACATTGTGTTTGTTTTGTTTTGTTTTTGTTTGGATTAAATTTGATTATATATTATAACTATTAAAATGCTCATGTATGAAGTAAAAAAATGTTAGTTTCAGAAAACAATTAATAATATTGTTTTTTTGTCGTACAATTGTCTGTACTATCTTAGAAAGGTACATTTTTTCTTACAATTAATGCGCAAAGCTAACAAATATAGTACTACTCCGTTAGCATATTAAAATTGATTAAAATAATCAATTATATTGCTTTAGATTTTATATTCTTATATTTTTGTGGCAAGTTATGGCTAAATACTACATAATTAACTTTCACTATTTTTTTCTGATGAATTTGCATGACTAAATATATTATTAATTTTTCCATGCACCTTAATATCCATAGTAATAAATTTGAGATTCGGGAAATTCGGCAAGGTCAAAATTTCATGAGTCGGATATAATATGAGTGTAATTCGAGAATAATTCGTTTTATATAATATAAATAAAAAATATATTAAATATTAAAATTTTATAATCATATAAAAGAATATATAATACCATTTTGAATTTTATATAATATATTTTATTCATGAATAATTCACAAACAAAATATTTTTTTGACAAATAAAACGTGTTATATATTAAATAGAAGTTTAATTTGTAAAACATTCAGTTACAGTAAAAAATGAATTATTTTCAAATTATTCACGAAAAAAATGCGAGTATTGTCAATATGTTAATATCTAGTCACTCAACCTTCCCATATAAAACATCTCTCCTACATGGCCAAACTTTGAATGCACGATTATCGGCACAGAGATTCTACAGAATATCTCGATTTTTTTTCCTGAGCATTCATGCGTTGCAGTTTGATTTTGAAAAAAAAACAATCAACCTATTTGTACCAGAAAGGAATTATTTTAGCTAAATCAAACCATGGAAGTGGCAAAAAGGAAAAGAAAAAGCGGAAAAAGAAAGAATCAAAGAAACCAAAGTGAATTTTCTCTTGGGTTTTTCCAGCCAAGTAGAACAAAAAAAGAAGCTAAAGTGGGCAAAGCTTTTAAGGTACTTTAATTTTCCTTTTGTTTAAATCTTTCTTTTGATTCTCTTGTTATACTTATTTTGAACTGAGGTGGGGAGATTCAAAGCACTTTAAATAAAAAAATTGATTCAAAGTTATTTAAAATCGTTAATTTTATGTTGAGATTTACATTTTTAATAAAAATTAAGTTTAAAATTAATACTTTCAATCATTATTATAAATCTCGATATAAAATTAACGATTCTAAAAAAAACTTTGAACCATTTTTTAGTCCAAAGTGATTTGAATCTCCCCACTTCCATTTTGAACGGACCGAGGATGTAAGACCAGCCATTAAAGCAGATGGATCGATAGTGCTCTCCAAAGCAGCAATCTCTCGAAAGAATCGAAACAAAAAGGCCTATGCTGCAATGCTGCATGCAATCCATGCGCGATCGATTATAATTAATGGTATTGCAAATAATACCAGTGGTGATAATCCGGGCCCGATGTGCATGGAATGATACATGGTGTTATCCGTTTATTCCAAAAGTTTGGTTTCCAAATTATCCTCTTGTTATATTATATTTATATTTGATTAAATTTTACGGAAAAAATTAAATTAAAATGCTTCTCTCTTATTATTCATTCAATTTGATGATTTTTATTTATTTTGTAAAGTGTTTTTCTTAATAAAACAATTAATTATTTGCATAATAAAACATTTAATTATTTATATAGGCCGCATCCCAATGTGCGACTCTTTTAAGTTTCATGCATAGTATCTATATTGTATTATATTGTATTATAAAGAGCATATATATTGTATTCATCCATTTATGTTATCGACAATTTATAATGATCAAAATATCTATATCTCAATTTATAATTAATTGATTTTATAAAAATAATGATTCAAATTTTGGTCAAAACTAAAATTTCTCTTTATTTTATTTGCTATTTTTTTTATCATGTATTGATAGAAGGTCTAAAAAATACATCAAATAAATTAAATATCAATTATTTTTAAGTTCTATTGTAAAAAAAAAAAACTATTCATTGTACAGTTTTACTCAGAAAAAAAATTATTATATATTATAAATCATGAATTGATTTTTTTTTACTATACTTGATTGCCATATTAAATTATTTATTCATATCGTGCCTAGACTTACTTAGCCCTCTAGATCCGCCCTGGATCACCTCACAGGCTCACACGTACTGGGACCCACAGTACAGCTAGTTCTCCGCTGGGAAGTTGCCACGTATTGTATCTAAAACGTTTAATAAATTATTCTGCTTATTATGGTGTGTTGTCCCCTGTGCGGCCGAGTGAAGTTTCTTTTTCTACGTACTTCCCGTACATTTGTTTTTTTAAAGAAAAAGTAGTCTTTATCTTTTTTAATTTTTATTAAAATATAAAAAATAATTTCCAAAAATATTCAAAAATAATAACAAATAAAATAAAAATAAAAGTAATAAAATCCTAAAAATAGAATAATCTCAAGAGCTTTAAGATATTATAGTACCCATAAAAGACCTAAAATTTATACTATATTATAATGAACATATGTATCAGAGGTAGGGGTGTTAACGGATCGAATAATATATTATTTTATTCATGATCCGATCCGAGAAATAGTGAAAATTATCTGATTCGTATTCGTATCTGTATCCAAATTTTTTTACGGATAAGAATACGGTTTGTTTATTATCTATCTGTATCCGACCATTTAGTTATTATTCATCAATATCTGACACTATCCGAAGGTATCTGATCCAATATTATCCAATTTTATCCAAATAAATACTCATAATATTTTTATTATATATTTTTAAATTAAATTATTAGTGTACATTATAAATCTAATTTATTTTATATCCAATTTGTATTAATGTATCATATTTTTTATACTTTATTGATACATTTGAATTATTAATATAATAGTAATTAGTATTTGATTTTTATAATTAATGATTTCTATTAAAAAATAGTATACAATTATTTTTTAATAATACATATGATATTTTTGCCTACTACAAATGTTTTTGTTGTTGTTGCTGTTGTGATGAACCTGAATAACATTACTGCTTTCCTGTTTAGCAGGAGTAACATTAGTTATCTTATTACGCGTATAGGAGAAATCAGGTTTTTGGATTAGATTTTACTCCTAAAATAATGTTCCAGTCGGAATGTCAAAGATCAAGTTCCAAAAAAGAAGGGGAAAAAAATCATCAATTCGCATCGGATGCCGTACTGAATTCAATGTTGTTTAGGACTCAAACGAGTCTAGTTCGAGTGAGCCCGGTTTAGCTTAAGTTTGATTTATGAAAATTCGAGTTGAGTCAAATTAAGCTCGTGAAACGTTTCGAGTTGAGAAATTAATTTAGCTCAAACTCGATTCGTTACTATTCAAGCTAGCTCACGAGTTAATGTATGTACGTTGACTTAGTGTAATATTTATATTTAATATATCTACAAAGTATAAATTTGATATATCTATAAAATGGTACATAAGTTAGTACAAAATTGATATAACAATAAACTATATTTTCAATAAAATCTTTGATGCACTAATTTGAATGGATGAACCAACAAAAAAAACTATTGAGTCAAATATATGAGCTGAGTCACGAGCAAATATGAGAAGTCGTTAAACTACTGAGATGGTGAGATTATAAGAGATGAATTATCAGATTAGAGTTTAGCTAAAAAATATATATAAATTATTATTATTCGAGCCAAGTCGAGATAACTCCAACTCAAACTTAGCTCATTTAACTATCGAGTCAGATTAGCTTGAGTCAAATTAACTCAAATCAGATTAACTCGAGTCAAATTAACTCAAATCAGATTAGCTTGAATATGAGTCTAACCTAGGGTGTCAAATATAATTAGTGTATATTTAAGTTTGAATTAGTATTAAATCATAAAACTACTTCAAAATAATAAAATAATATGACCCGATGGTCATATTATTTTTTTTTTTTTGACCCGACTCGAACCCGATTCAATTAAATTCGGTTATAAAATCTTGACCCATATCCGACCCGATCGGGTCACGGGTCGACCCGACCCGTATAAAATAATTAAATATTAATTAATTATTTTTATATAATTTTAAGCAATTAAATATTAATTAATTTATAATTAATCTTAATTAGTATATAATTAGTGTATATTTAAGTTTTAATTAATATTAAATCATAAAATTACTTCAAAAAATATAATTAATCGGGTCGGTTGATCCGACCCCGACCCGATTTGGATAAAAAAAATCAAACTTATACCCAACCATTTATTTTTAAATCATATCAGATCAAGTCGGATTTAGACCAAATCAATAATTGAGACCCCGATCTAACGCGCGAGCCACTTTTTTGTGCGGCGCAATGCTTTTTCGATGATGGTTTTACGATTTTTTTTATTTTAGTAAATAAAATAAATAAGTCACAAATTGGCCACCTCTCTCCTCAAATAGCAACACGAGTTTGAAACTTGGGTCCGGAAACGAAAGAAAGAAAAAAAAACGACCCGAGTTTCATGCACATATCCCATTTATTACTGTTAAATCATGGGATAGTTGACCCGAGTAAATGATCGGACCGCTTTTTTTTTTTTACGTTTCCAATCAAAAAAAAAAAAAACCACACCTGCGGAGCTTTTTCAGCTCCGCAGGCGATATGGTTCCCAGTCTAACCCGAGCTGAGCCTCTTTTTTGTGCAGCGGCAATGCTGCTTCAGTGATGGTACCATTTATATTCATAACTGTGGACTGTCCCACGCCATGCTACTAAAATCCAAAAGATCAACCAATCCGCTTTTGCTCCGTTGTCCGTACAACAACAATCCATGTTACAGTTATTCTTTTCCATTAACAGCTACCCGATCGAACCGGACACCTCCTTTCTAATCTGGACCGTCCATAAGACTTTCCGATAGAGAGATAGATGGATGGATCTCAATCTAGCAGTTCGTGTTCGGTAGTTGGTATGTGACAGGCCGATTTGAAGGACTCATCATCAGTGCGCACCAAGTGTTCGACGAAATGTTTCCTCCCCCTTTTGCTTTTCTTCTCTTCCCTCTCCTTCTGCTCCCCCTCGGCGTCGCCACGTGCGAACCCCAGTCCCCTGTTTCCACCTCACGTCCTTCTTCCACTTCCAATGGCACGACCGTGTACGATCTCCTCCCTAAGTACGGCCTCCCGCCGGGTCTACTACCTGATACCGTCACCTCCTTCTCTTTCTCTGAGGATGACGGGGAGTTCGTCGTCAATCTCTCTGGCCCCTGCTACGTCGAGTTTGACTATCTTGTCTACTACGAGCCGAAAATAACTGGTGTTCTTCGGTACGGTATGGTTAGCCAGCTCAAGGGCATCCAGGTAATATCTCTCAAGTTCCAGTACCAACATTGGTTCATCAATTGGGGCTAATTTCAAAGGAGAAGCCATTTGTGAGTCCACTATGCTACCTACAGTCCCAGTGTAAAGAAATATATGATTGTCATAAACTTTAAAACTATTGCGAACATTATCTGATGTGAGAAACATTTTTCAAATATTGTTAGTTTGTCAGCACGCCATGCTGCACTCAGATCTTGGATAAATCTTATACAAACTTCATTATTTCAAAAATGGCATGTCCTGAAACTTGATTGTTTCTTTTCCTTTCTGGATACAATACTGATTGCTTTCTTTCTTTATTTTTTTTCCTCAAAAGTGGTATCTGCATTACTGGTTCCAGTAACCTGAAAATATCAAGTTCATCCAGATTACCAGTAGTGAAGTAAAATAACAATCTGTTAATCTTCTGGTTAATTGAATAGGTTCAGAGGTTCCTGATATGGTTAAGCGTAGATGCAATAAAGGTTGACATTCCTGCATCAGATTACATCTATTTTGATGTCGGCTGGATCACAAAGAAACTCCAGGCCGATCAATTTATGACCGTTCATTCATGCCGGAGCAATGGGTTGATCGATGTAGTGACCAATGCAACCACAACCTTATTTTCTGTCTAAATATCACCTGAGTATACTTGGTTTATTTCCAATTAATGTATCAGTTCTATCTGAAAAGTGAAAACCAAGTGTGTCCGGTTCCATCTGATTGTACAATTATCTTTGTTTGGATGGTTAATTATGACTTATATGTTTCAATTTAGGTGTTGGTTAAAAGATGCAGTGTGCATGTTTGTCGCATTTAAACTGCATAGCATCCATAGGCCTACATGCATTTAGCATTTAAAAGCTTGTTTTGCTAATTACCAATAGAGAAGCGTTATTTTATTTTAATTAAACTTTTTGCCTTTTGCACTGAGATCACAGGAACTTGTAGTTTATAACAGCAATCTTTAATAAATATTTAAAATAGTATAAAAGGTAAGGATATTACAACTTACGACACGGCCATCATGAAACTAAACAAAATCGATAATATATTTATAGATGAATAAAATACCGAATTTTTAATAAACAATAATCACGTACAAAACTCAACATTCTCTTTCTTTCACGCTCCAAAACGATTGTAAAACCAAATAACCAATCAACAAATGTTCTAATTAAATTCCAACCCACAATTAGAATCACCCATAAATTCCCATAATTACACATGCGCTGAAGCACACAAAAGGGTCATCAACGGATCTCACTCCTTCAAAATAGGTAATTAAAGGCAAGAGCCATAGCCGAAGCAGCAGCAGCAGCGTACAATGGAACGCTGGTTGATGCACCGGATGTGGGGGAAGGTGTGGGTGCGTCGGTTGCAACAGCAGAAGAGGCCATGATGACAACAGCTGCAACGGCAAAGAGACTCTTCTTCAACATGGCCTCCATTGTTTTAAATATGTGCTTGTAAATTCCAAGTATGGAGAATTGAGTTGACTGCTTGAGAGATGGTGAATGGAAAGAGAGGTGGAGGGAGTTTTATAGGTAGGAAGGGGATGTTGGTTATGAGAGGTATGAACATATGAGGCTGGATTTTCTCTTTGTTTGGAGTTGGCAGCGTGGCAGTTTTGGTTTGGTCGGCTATTTGGTTGTTTGATTGGTTTGAGGTGGAACAAGGCAAGAAGATTTAGAGTTTTCTGTGGCCATTGAGTTTCTTTTTCTTTTTGTATGGTTTCTTAGACAAGAACTATAAATTGCAAACATCACGCAGAGAAGTGGAATGAATTTAATAGGTACACATACCTGGTCATTATTGAAAGTAAAGCAGAGAAAAAGTAATTTATACAATGTATTATAACATTCCAATTAGATAAAGAAAACTTGGTGGCAAAAAATAGTACCACAAAACTTGTGCAACAAAGAATCAGGAATGTGAAAGACACTTTGGAATTTTCAATGGTGGCATACAGTTGTTAGGCATCCATCTGCTACAGTGACTATAATCATCAACTCAATTTTACTGGATAAATTAAGAACAAAAGAATGAGACAAAGTAGATCCAAAATTACAAATATATGTAACTTCAAAAATTTTCAGACAATGTATGAAAAATTGTTTTTAACTCGCATATATCCAGCAACTACTTGTCTGCAGCTTCTGTTAAAATTCCCCCCTTTCTTTAATAAAAATGAGAAATAAGATAATAACATTGCATTACAAATTTATGCCACCAAAAAAAATTTATAAAATAAAAAATAAATTAGCGGTCGAAAACAGTGGGTTTTCTGCTAATCATTTCCCCATCTAAACATTTTCTCGTAACAAAATTGCATGGTACGTTTGCCATCTTTCTCAAGTCTCAACTATAGTATCAAATATATTTCTTGGGCCTGCATACAGGCTTTCAGATAGATAAAATTTTCCATTCTTTATCTACTAAGCCTCATGTATTTTGGGCCGTATAGAAGCCTTCTCATGCATTGACTTATTGGGTTGTCTAATTAACTCGTTCTGATTATATTATACAATTGTTTCTGTGTTTCTCCTTTCGGCGTGACTTGCAGATCAGATAACTATTTCATGAACTATTTTAAGTGATGAACTAGCCAGGAAAATTATAGATCTCGTGATTAATTTACATGGGAAACCCAACAATATTACGATTTTACTCGCAAAATGTAAAATTGATTTCACATGCTCTCTCGCTTCTTACTAAGTAAAAATCAATAAATATAATTTTTTTAAAAGAATAAACTGCCATGTAAAGTTATGCATGATAAGATAGATATTTTGTGGTTTTTTTTTAAAAAAAATTATATATCTTCGAAAACATTTTTGTAAGTGGTTAACTAATGAGATAGGATAAATTGATACTAGTTTTGTAATGTTGAATGCGAATTAAAAAATAAAATAAAATAAAAAGTAAAAGATGAACTCATAGTTATGTTATTGGACATATTGATAATCTAATAATCTAATTTAATGAAGTTTAAATATTGTTTGATGATATATCAATGACTGTTAATTTTGGACCATGTAATTCAAGTGTTACTTCTGTACTGAAATATAGACAAAATATTGTTATTATTTTTTTTCATAGAAGTGATACATGTATTACATAAATCATGTCTATAAAATTAGATTTCAAATTTAATTTCAACTTTCGAAGATTATCAAAACAACTAATCATAAGGAACAAACCAAGAGAAACAAAGCATGTCCTCTTAACTAATTCTACAAGTGATTATCTTTTCTTTTTGTCCACATTGGTATTTGCTAATAAAATATTTAAGGCGGGCCAGCTATGAAGTGGCCTAAACAGAGCATGGCCACAGAGAATCAAAACATCAAACTCTGTTACATTTCAACAACTCTAAATAGACAAACTACCTTTTGAAGAGAAAACGAAGAGAAAAGTGCTCTCCACCAAATGCAAATAAACTACGCATGATTCACACCTATATTCGTAGTTCATTAATGTTTGCACGCTTTATCTATGACCGCCCATGATTTGCAATCTTTTTATTTATTTATTTTTGTTTTTTTGTATCCCTAATGACTAAATCTAAATATTTAAAAACTAATGTAGTCGGTCGATCAGAAAGTTGGAATGTCCCTTGTCGATTTGAGCTCCTTAGATGTTTAATAAATGATCATGCTATACTCAATTCTTAATTGTCAAAATAACAAGCAAAACAAGTAAAACAATTATGTTAGGTAGAATAGATATGATACAAGTTTGGGTTAACAAATAAATGAATAATATTATATCTTACATTCCGATCAGAAGGTAATTAAGACTTAGGCGATGACAAATGATTAATAAATATATTGTACAAACACTGAAAAAAGACATTGAAAGACATTGGCACATTAAAAAAATTGAATGTCAGCCCTACCTCTAATATGAAGAGGGTCTATAATAAAAAAATATATTGTGCAAAAAACCCTCTGTACATAGTTTTGTGAAAATGGCATTAATTTCAGTAAGGACTTGAGTCTAGACTCTACATCACAAGAAATCTTTTTCATTGCCATAAAAGCATTAAAGATGATGTAATTATTCCCTTACACCTATACCGACGAAATTAATATGAGAAGATATTTGACAGGCTATCTAGCATTAATTTAGAATCGACAGCCTTCTATTTTATGAATTTTGGTAGGGTTATAGAAAGATAAAGGGTAATATCAAATGCTAATACAAAATGTAGGGTCACACATCAACCAAGCAAACTTTTTTTCTTTTTTTTTTCCTCTGAAATTTGCCAACAAAGGCCAAAGCTACATTACATAGATGCAGCTGAAAATGTACAAAAATTATCATAGAATAGGGGCCCTAATCTGCTATTATTGTGGAATAAAAACACAGGCTAATCATGAGCCGTCAAGTTAATATCGTATGGCCGAAGATGGCTTAAATAATATCCTGAGCTTATCAGATGATAGATTTAAACCCAATCCAAATCGCTCAATTTTGATCAGACGGCTCTTAACAGTTGATATTACACAGTCATTATCACCACAATAGTAGCAGAGGTAGCCTCATTGAGCACAAACCTACAAACTGAAAATGTGAAAGTTTACCAATCCCTCATTGTTACAATTAATGAAAAAACAAATATAAGAAGTACATTTCCAAGAAAATGCAAAAAAAAAGGAGGAAGAAAAATTCTGAGAGAAAAAGGCAGAAAGCCTCTCTAATCCCCATAATTGCAAGCCAAGCAAAATAGGGTTAGGAATTTCCAGCATCCCAAACTGGATTCCGCTCTCAGCATCGATCTATATTTTATTTACATGACAGCTTAAATATCTCTACACTGCTGGTTCATGCTTCAAGCTCAATGCCGGTGAATGTGACTTGACAAGAATAGACCATAGAATTTGTACATCCTCACACTGGCACTTCTTCACATCCTCGTATAATATGTATATTCCTCTCTCTAGAAAAGAAAGGTAATCTAAATATGATTAGCCACTTTGTAGGAGATCCACATTCCACTAGTAAAGTGGTCAACATTTCTTTAAGCGCAAGTAATAATGGTCTTATGGAGCAAATTCAAATAAATAAAAGAACATAGAATCATGATAAATAAATCTATTATAAAGGGCTACTGATAATAGCATTGAGAACACTGATTGGGAAAACAAAATGGAACAGTATGTCTACGCAATAAAAATTTATTTCAGCTATTGAATTTGAACGTTTCATAAAATAGACAAAATCTGAAATATATATCAGTACTGCCTCATTACAACAACAACAACAAAGCCTTTACTCTGAAATATCAGTGCTGCCTCATTTGTTAGCACAAACCAGATTGATGCTATGACAAATAAAATCAGACATGCTTTCATTAAAAGAAATAATACAAAAAGAAACTAAACCAACACGTGCTTGTCATAGTTTTGAAAATTACACGAAAGCATCAAAACTCAAGAATGATAAAGAGGCTTACTTTTCTTGTTGATAGAATGCACACGTAACCAGAGCTTCTTCAGAGGGGTAAAGAGAGATTGAAGCCACTCCATGGAAGGAACTGGTACCAACTTGCTACTATTTCATTATAAACTATCGACTAGGAAGAAAGGGAGGGAGAGAGGTGATCTTTCAAAAAAGAGGGGAAGAGAGAGATATAGACTTAGAAAATGAGGTGGTAAGTAGTAAACATGAGAGGAGCCTTGCTTTAGTCTTGGGTGAAGTCTATTTCACTATTGCTCTGCCACATTTCAATTTCCCTTCAAGCTCAATCATGAGTTACACATTTCTTTTCTGGTGCCTTGTCACCATCCACCTCTCTCCCCTCTATCAAGCTCTCTCCCTTTCTAGTAATACTCGTGCTCACATTTTCTATTAATTAAGCCTGTGTGACATCTTAGTTATCATTTGTAAAATATAAAAAAGCGAGAAAATAATGCAAATCTAGCAAGCGTTTAGTATGATAACTTGTGTTGCATGTAATCATATAGGAAATCGTATATTCTTTTAGTAAGATTGGTATGTATATTCTTTTAAATTTACATGAATAAAGTGTTGCTCAGTTGGTGTGGTGAGGCCAGCCGGTCTACATCTGCTGCTATAAGCATGAATTGATCCACGTGTTGAAAAAGTTCAGTCGGAAATTTACGTGTCGTAGAGCTGGTCTTGAATCGTTGAAGCAGTTGATAGAGAACTAATAGTAACTATCATGAAAGCACTGAGAAAATAACATCATACCATCTCTACAGCATAATTGTTAGTTCATATTATTTATTGAGCATTATATACCAATACTAATTAAGTTTCCTATATACAATCTGTCCTCTTCTTTCTCATTCTTGATTTTTCATCATATCTATATGGGACCGCATTTTGAAAATCTAAACAAGGACCTTTGTGTTGGTAACGTTTAACTTGTAAAACTGTGGAAACTTCTTATTGAGAAGTGAATAATCAAAGAGCAATCACGTAACACGAAAGAAAAAAAAATTGAGAACAAGAACACAAATTTTTATATAGGAAACCCTCAAGGAGAAGAAAACTCACGGCCGCTGTCAAAACAGTTTTCACTAATACTCAAGATTCGGTTACATACAGAATTAGAGTGGAGATTATTTATGTATATATATAAACAAACTCATAAACCCTAAATCTTAATCTGAGCCATCAGTGAAAGAATTTCAATATAATTTGACTTCGTAACCTCAGACACCGCTCGTAGGGGGCTGCCGCCCCCTGCCACCCCCGCATACTTCTAAAATCAGGCCCACATACATAACACTTCTAATTATATAAATAGGAATCTTATTTTAACAATCATTTTCCCATGCTCATAAATGAAGAAGAGAAAAGAAAGAAAAGGAAACCTATGATATTTCAAATACTCAATAGCCAGTTCTCAAAAGCATAACAGAGAGGAACTGTGATACACAAGTATTAAGATCAGAAACTTAAAGCGAGAAATAGCTTGATTTGATTGTAAATTATTACTGTTAATTTTCACAGAACTTATGCAAATTATTTTTAATAAAAAATAATAATTTATGCAAATGAAACACGTGGTATTGTGGTTCCGTGCCAAGTCAAAGCAAAAACAGGGCATTCCATAATAAACACAATCTAATAAGATTAACAACCGCTAAATTATTGAATTGCTTACTGGAGCCCCTAAATTAAGGAGGTCCAGATAGTACAAAGATTATATGTTGAACAGAATTGGATATCTATCATGCACGGAAAGAATATTAGCTTGCAAAATTAATTATGAGACCCACACGGTCTTGACCCATAATTCATTATTAATTAACTTGTTTTGACATTATTAATTAAAGATATTATCTGAATCGAAGCTATAATACTATCAATATTTTTTTTGAGTGAATATAATACTATCAATATATATTCGATAATGTATCCGCGTGATCAAATTTAGGACCACTAGACAGAAAATTTTGCTAATAGACGTGTGCCTACGCAGACTCTTGTATTTTAATTAATGAAGAGAGGTATAGACTTTAGTCTCTCACAATTCACATTTTATTCGCGTTTTATTCGTAAATAATTTATTTTTTTACTCCAAACCGGATATTTTATGAATAATTCATCAGTTTTATATATAATGTGTTTTTTTATTAAAAAATATTTTATTCACGAGTTATTATGAAATAACACATTATATATTATTTTAAATAGAATTTTAGTATGTTTGGTACAACTTTGAACTGTTATTGAATGCAGAGGAGTTACAATAAGGCAAATCCGGACCGGTGTATGAATTTGATTTTTTAAAAGTATGTAAAAAATAGTAAAATACTCTTAGATTAAAAAATATAAATAAAACTATATGAGTGGGATTAATTAAAAAAATAAATCTATTATATTTAAATATTTGGGAATTTGAAATCTACTTGCTAATCATGTTTAGACTTACGTAATAGATCGGATCCGTCACTAATTAAATGGGACCCATTACATAAAAGAAATGAACACACTATTAAAGCCACAGACAACAGTACATGTCTAAGTTGTATTGTACTATTGTATTATTTCTATCACAAGTAAATGAAATTAGCGTGTGGGGATTTTGTATGAACACATTTATTAGTAGGCTTCTTCAAATTGTAGGCTAATTCTATTTATGAGCTAGGCTAGTCTTAAAGGATTCATCTGACGGATGAATTAATTCATTCTTTCTTAGGCTCTGGTCTGCGCACAATTGTACTATACTAGGGACCCCACATAGCTCTTTTTATTCTTCATGGCTTGACAAAGATTGCTCTGAATTTAGGCCTCCTCTACTCCTACCAACAGCCACTATGGTTAAGGTTCCACTGAGTAAGTTGCTACCTCAAGTCCAGTTGGAGGCTGTTCTTTGGGGTTTGTGGAGCTTCCTCTTTATTTTTTTGATTGGAAAGATAAGAGTCAAGCTCTCAAATTTCATAATTGTTCATAAAGACTCTTATCTAAGTTTCGAATCCATGATCTCCTACATAGAGAGTATTATTTTTTGCCGCTAGATCAAAGATTGGTTCTTAACACATTCTAAACGATAGCCGAAACGTTGTCTCCGGCACCGTTTTCAGGTCTCTTCTTTGGTTATTATGCTTTTGTGTTAGAATTCCATATGCTGAAAACTTTGGACTTATAACTGTTTTAATATAGCTAGTATGGTTAGTATTTGGTTAAACATGTGATTATAATTTCCTTTGGTGAAGTCTCTACAATACCAGATCAGTAGTTGCTGGTATGAAAATATGAAAGTAGCTACTTGGTAGACTCATTCTGCAATTTCTGAAATAAACGTTGTGTTTGCTTCATCTATCATTCCATCAAAGTTGGATTATAATTCAGTTTCAATCTACTTCAATTCTACAGTTGAACGGTGAATATGTTAAGAAAAGGAAATTGGGGGAAAATAAATGATAACAGCCTGTTTTTCCTGGTAAAACAATATTAGGGCATGATATCATTTCCTTGTTATTTGTTATGCTGATTTGTTTAACAGTACTAGCCAGCATGCTTAGTACTTTCCTTTAAGCAGAGAAAAAAACTACCCATATAATTGCATATGTCATATTTTGTTTCCTTCATGTTGTTTTCTGTTACTGTCTTGTTCTTATAATTACAACTTATACATCACAGCGTACCTCTTGGGCAACAGGTTTGAGTCCATTGAAGAATTGGATAGCGAAAGCTCTAATGAAGATGGTCTATTCTCTTCATCCCTTAAGCAGATGAAACATTGGCTTCTCTCCATATCTCAGCATTTAAATTTCTTCACTATACTCATATTGGCATCGGTTAGTATTAATGCTCATTTTCCTATCTACCTTTTCTGAAATTATATCAATTAATATGGTTTTCTCATTCATTGTGTGTAATGGTTTTGTTTAAAGATACCAAACCCACTTTTTGATCTGGCGGGCATCATGTGTGGACAATTTGTAGTACCCTTTTGGAAGTTTTTCATTACAATTTTGACTGGAAAAGCACTCATAAAATCCCACGTCCAGGTTTTTATAATTGATATAGTTATATTCTTTAATCTGTAAATAAGTGACAGCATTTGATTATTCTAGTAAGATGATATTACTTAGCATGCTTGTTGGGAAAGTCTTGATTGTGTGTATATTTGTGTTAGATAGAAGGGTGCATCAGAGTTTTACCATCCTGGACTGGTTTTTCTTTCTGTATTTGATAGTTTCTGTGAATTTTTTTTATAAACTAATTGTATAAACATATGTTCCATATGGGGCAAACACTAAAATAGAAAATTATTGAATAATGGTGACAATCCCTGTAAGGCAATCAATGCTTGTTACTGCAGATAAAATTATAGCAATAATAGTTAAATGACGGATTTTAGGCAAAAGAAATTATAAACTATACGAGAAACTTAAAGAAAATTGAAAAAAAAGTCTTGCATATGAAGAGTGACTAATCTATACAAAGTATATGAAGCATGAGTAATATGTGTATTCCTTCTGATGTAATTCTCAGACTAACTTCCCTATTGTGTTCCTGTCACTAGGGACAAAAATGCAACACCTCGTTCACCCTTATATAGAACAATGTCATATGGCTAATGGCAGATTTTAGTAATAATAAGTTTTATTAAATTAATATTATTAAAAATAAGAGTGAGAAAGTAAAATTTCAAATATACGAATGGCAGCGCGCCACTGTCAGTGGTGCGTTTCATTATTTTTAGGAAACGCGCCACTGGCAGTGGCGCGTTTCGTTCAAACCCCGCGAAAGTGAGATGGAGAGGCGCTGCGCATTTTGTATATATAAGAAGCAAATGTGCCACTGCCAGTGGCGCGTTTCGTAAAAATAATGAAACGCGCCACTGCCAGTGGCGATTTCGTAAAAATAATGAAACGCGCCACTACGAGTGGCGCGCTGTCATTCGTATATTTGAAATTTTACGTTTCTCACTCTTATTTTTAATAATATTAATTTAATAAAACTTATTATTACTAAAAACTGAGGTAATGGCTGCGCATTTTTTTGTGACAATCGTAACATCAACTGCACAAAAATATCTTAAGAAGCAGCAAGAACTAGAGATGGCTGAAAGGCTGTCAGCTCTGAATCAAACATCCGCTGCTTATTCAAATGGTGCAGCTGACGGTTCGTTATTCATATCTGCTATCGGATGTAGGGCCATAAACGAATCGAATTCGATCGAATTCATCGGTGTTTGAGTTTAATTTGAAAATATTTTGAACTAAATCAAACTCTAAACAAACTCAATTAATTTAATTTTTATATTATCATAAATAACTAGAGCTAAAATAATTAATATTTTATCAATTTTATATTAAATTTTTAAAAATTAACTAATATTTATTAATTTAATAATATTTTATTAATTTTATAATAAAATAATTATGTTATTGCATATATTATTGACTAAATAGTTAAAAATATATGTAAATAATTACATATCAAACTATTACGAATCAAACTTGAACTAGTTCATTAAAAAAATTATCGAACCAAATTCGAATCGAACTAACAAAAAAGTCTAATCAAACGAACCAAATTCGAACTAAAATCGAATCGAACAACGAACGAATTACGAATTATAAATTTTTTCTTAGAGCACTAATCGGATCCCTAATTTATCACTATTTTAATTGTCATAAGCGTTTTGGTAAAAAAAGTAAATAATTCAGTTTCGTTCTTGGTTTGGAAATAAGTATATGTTGGTCATGTTGGCCACGTTATAATATTAGATTTTTTTCATAGCTTTATCAAATCTCGCGCCACGTTGTAAATATACTTGATACTCTAAAGTCAGTCAGGATATGGTAAATTTCACCGCATGGCTGGATGTGATGCGGTTAATGGTGATAACTAAATGATCTTGGTACCAAACAAGATGCTTACAAATCCAATTTTTTTGAACCAGCACAAGGTAAATTTTACCACATGGCTGGATTTCATTACAGTTAATGGTGATATAGTGTGAAACTACTGGTTGATCTTAGTACGAAATAAAATACTTACAAATCCATTTTTTTTAAATGGTTGACAGGACTGTCAACATGCTTTAAAGAAATTTAAAGAAACATCACAAGAGCCTGCATGTGGTCACAACCCCATGCTGTCAAACTTAAAGAAACATCACAATTTTTTGGGTTAATCCAGCCCATTCAAAAGGAAAACAAGGAAATATTTTCGGACCATTTGGCAGCTGTAAATATTGTCAAACTTAAAACTTTCAGAGCCTGTTCGGTTTACTCAAAAGGAAAAATATTCCCTGCAGTGTCATTTCCTTCATTTCTTTCTCTACTACCTTATAAACAAACAAGGAAAAATTAGTTTTACGCCACTACAAAACTTTCAAATTAGCAAAATTTGAACTCCTTCTAATGTCACTCTAAACTAAATATAATTAGCCTTTTGCCACATATATTGTATAAATCTTTACTTTATATATTAAAATATAATTATTTTATAAATTGATGAAAATACCCTTATCATCTCTACCAAGTTGCTTCATTTACGGTCTGGCTTAACCGAGGCTACGCTACTCCTAAGCTAAATACCCAAATTGCTTTCAAAATCTAACAAATGATCTTAATCTGAAGAAGGACAATAAACTAAATGGAATTATGATCTTTCTAGGAGAATTTGCGGTTGTGCTTGAGAGAGAATCTTGGAACAATGAGAACCTCAATCGATTTCAGTCTGAACTCAAAATTTTTCCGTCGGAGATGCAAAACTCGACTCCATCTCCAGCACCGACAACTTTGGAAAGAGTTGTCAACAATCCCGTCACTACCATCGGAAGCTACGACCAACAAGGGCAAAGCACCAGAATCAACGGTTGAGCACTCTTCAAAGGAGCTTTCTCTCAAGCACAATCGCAAGTTCTTCTAGAAAGATCATAAATGCATTTAGTTTTTTGTCCTTCTTCAGATTAAGATCATTTGTTAGATTTTGAAAGCAATTTGGATTTTTAGCTTAGGAGTAGCGTAGGCTCGGTTAAGTCAGACCGTAAATGAAGCAACTTGGTAGAGATGATAAGGGTATTTTCATGAGTTTATAAAATAATTACATTTTAATATATAAATTAAAGATTTATACAATATATGTGGCAAAAGGCTAATTATATCTAGTTTAGAGTGACATTAAAAAGAGTTCAAATTTTAAAGTAGCATTTTGCTAATTTAAAAGTTTTGTGACGGCATAAAACTAATTTTCTCAAAAAAACAAATATTCCTTCAAAATCAACAACGCGTGGGTCTCATTCCTCAGTGAAGAATGGAGAAGTGGGAGGACAAAGTCGGAAACACTATTTCAGTGCCCTTACTCAAAACCCATAAGTAAAAACACTATTTGAATAGAAAAAAAAAATCAGCCACATAATTTATTTTTTCCCATCTGATGATTTGAACAGTAAAGCGGTGCTCCGATCAGTCCCTTGCGCGCGGGTACGAACGCCGTCGTATATCATTTTCACTCATTATTCGTATCAAATAATTCAATTAATAATTTTTATTATACGACTTATTTGTTATAACATTTTATTATTCAATTTAAATAAATTATTATTTAAACAAATGATTTTTAAGTTAAAAATAAAATATTATAAAACAAATAACATAATAATATCATTAACACAAATAATAACTCAGTTAACTTAAGTAATTAAATAATAAAGTCGGTATCATAACTCTCAAACATTTTCCGACTATATATTATATTTCAAAAAAAAATAAAAAATAAAAAATAAATAAATCATCATCAATACAAAAATGCCACAACCTCGATAACTTGGCGGAAAATAAACCATATCAATTCAATAAGATTCTACGGTTAATTTACCAAACAAATGAGACCTTCCTCTGAATAACCTTATGGCTTATAGTAACTACTACCACTTTTCCTGTATTCTCTGAATATCCTAGTACCAAAAGGGTCACACATCTCCGAGAGAAACAAAACATACCTTAGCAAACCTTTCAAGAACAAAAATAAATCACCTCATAAAGAAAACTCCTATACAAATCGTCCCTGCATTTTGCTCGCTCCTCGCCTACTCTTTGAGCCATTTTTTTATTTTTCTTCCCCAATTTCGCTCCCTTACAGAAAGTGCACCAGAAACACTCTTCCCTTCGAGACTCTTTGTCATCTTTTGAATGACACTTGACATGCCCTTTCTAGCAGCAGCTTTTCTCTCAGTCCTCTTATTGAGCAATTTCCTGTCAAGAGGCCAATATGCATATGGATCCAACTTATCACTCTTCTTGAAATCACCCCCAGCCTTTTTACTAGTATACTCTTTCCTGTATAAGCCCAGCCAGATTCAGATCCTTTTCGCCTCTTGTTGGCTTTTGAAGAAACCAAAGAAATAAAGCTTTTCTTAGAGGCAATACTCTTCAAATCTGAGTCGCTGCCATCAGAAGAGCGCTCAATTAGTTTCTCCTTCTTCGGTCTTTTTCCATCTAAACGCACTACAAGACGCCCATCTGAGTCTATTTCTGGTTCATCATAAAATGGTTCTTTCTTCCTCTTGGAACCCGATGAGGTTTGAAGGGCCAATCTGGCTGTTTGGCTGTCCAATAGATCAAGCGGATCACCATCTTGTTCATCAGCCATGTCTTCTGACAAGGTTTTGGTTGTCTGGCACCTTCGAGGTGATCTGAAGAGGCAATATTTATTAATTACAATCCTTCTGTTTCTCATAATGACATCT
This sequence comes from Schoenoplectus tabernaemontani, assembly GCA_037127355.1. Taxonomy (NCBI): domain Eukaryota; kingdom Viridiplantae; phylum Streptophyta; class Magnoliopsida; order Poales; family Cyperaceae; genus Schoenoplectus; species Schoenoplectus tabernaemontani. The sequence continues at coordinate 12,321,513 of CM073754.1, read as the reverse complement.
AAGGAAGAACCTAAGAAACCGTCTTCTTTAGAAACTTCAGGAGAAAATTGTTATAATCACAAATGTTATATTTCTCTTGCAAAACACGTACTACACAGTACTCCGTACATATCACCGAGCTCTTCTAGTACTAGCAAACATTGCACAACACTCTTACTAATATACAATCGTATCAGCCTTTGCCTATGTTCAATACACATTGAAAATTACGCACGCTCAATTGAGCTGTATGGGAAGTAACACAATGACAATTGGAGCAATTTTGTTATTTCTACTTGAATTTGGTTTTCTAATATCTGAAAAGTAAAAGCTAATTGCAAATATAAGAAATATAGGATACCATCTGCAAAAACTAAACAATTGTTTGGTGCAGTTTTCAAGTATTTATGTTATTCAACATAACATAAATAAGGCTTTCAGATATTTCAAAAAATTGATGTACCTCAGAGAAGCAGCTCTTGATCCATGACGAGACGAATTGACTCGGGATCTACCAAACTCAAATGCATTATCATTTTCTTCATCATCATAATCTCCAAAGTCAGAAAACATTTGTGTATGGTTCCATCTGCTGTTCCTGCTCAATACAAGTATCAAAATAAAATAAAAAAATTAAGGACTGTACAGAGTTATCCAAAAGTTGCCACAAGTGCCAGCAAACAATTTAGATTTTTCTAGATGGCTTGACCAATCTAATCCAAGTGTCTAAAACCTCCAACAATACACGAGTAGGAAACTAGGCCAATCTAACTCAAACAAACTTTCTTACAGCAACAACTATATATTCTTGCTTAGAAAGATGCTCAACAATTAAAGAAACTACCTTGAGGCACTTGTCTTCAATGTCAGTGTTTCCGAGCCATCCAAAGACTTGGCCTTCCGTTCCTTGCGCTCTTTAATCTATTTTATGCACATTCAAAGGAAAAATAACAAAACAAAATCAGGAGTACAATAAAACAAAGTGGAATGTTATTTGACAGTAAAGAGATAATATTTACCTTTCTTATGTTAGTTAACAATTTCATGTGTTCTTCAGGCATCACCTTCTTTATAGCCTCCAGGCCACATTTTTGTAGAAGCATCTCTACAAGTAGCTTAACCTGGAAACAGAAATAAATGACAACAAAATAAGTTGCAGATAAAAGAAAAGACAGTAAAACTGAAAGTAAACACACCTTGGCTTTAAAGTGATTTTTTTCATCTTGCCACTTCAGTAACCCCTCAACCTACCCACCCAGGCATTCATTCAATCCATTTACATCAGATTTAGCCACCAAAACCTTTATAAATCCCAAAATTGCCTAGAGAGAGCAGAAGGAATTAAGATAAACTTAGGTGCTATAGAAGTATCTTAGAAACTCGACTAGAGTTCATATACCTTGATAATTTCTCGGTTTTTCCTTTGTAACAGTAAAAATGTTGATGGGAGCAAGTTGTAGGCGCCACCAATTAAGTCAGAGAACTCGTAAGTCAATCGAGCCAAACCTTATAATAGCAGCACTTGCCATATGTGGTGTTTCACTAGTCACACCACTGGCAACCTGCAGAATATTTTCGTACAAAAATAGTTACTTACAATTAATAAATCAGCCATCCCCACACAAATATATACATGTTTTGTGGCCATGCACAAATAAGAAAAGCAGTATTATTAGGGAATCATATCTGATAAGGAACTCGAAAAAGGGCATGAACCAAACATAACAGTACTTGGTACTGTATGTGTCTTAACTAACAAGCAGTAATAGCATACTTAAACTTATGGCCAACTTAGAAAAAAACTAAACTGGAAAAAAAAATTTAAAGCAACAAAATACCATATTGAAAAGAAAAGATAAATTTTCTCTCCTTGCGCCATCATTAGCATCCTCACATGCATGGCCAATTTCTAATAACAAATCATAAGCCTTATTTCTTGTTTTCTTGTTAGCCTGTACACAATGATACACTTAATAACCATCTGATAACAAGAAGGCAGAATATTAGGCAATAGTTAGCAGACAGAATACAAACTATACAATTTATTACCTCCTTCAAAGCAAGTAGGATTTCAGTTAAAGAGGAACTAATGACCTCCACTTTTCTTTGCTCAAGAGAGTCCTGCAATTAAGAAAATACAACATAAAAAAAGTTGCTTACCAATACTACCATAAAAGGTTAAACAACTATGATGTTTGATTGTAATCATGTTTAACTGACCTTTAAAATGTGCACAACAAGATAATAAAGGCATTCAAGCCTATAACGCTTCGACTGGAAATGGCTTGGCATCGAAGCAATCAATAATTCCAGCAGTGTGTTTAGGTTCCTTGTGAGAAAATCATCAGAATCCTGCCAATAGTTCACAAAAACATAGCAATTATTGGTCAACTACATAACCATATTACAATAAAAACTAAGTCAAACCAAACATACCTTGAGGATAACTGACAGGATTTTATATGCCTTTTTTTGAATTTTGCCGTCAGAATCCTGGACCAAATGAAGCTTGTCAGACCACATAGTCAAATCAATAGCAAGTTGTACAATTGCCCCAAACTGAATGAACTCACTAATGTTGTCCCACAAGAAATATTATATACCTGTATTATCGGCTTGACAGCAGTAAACAACAAATCAATCTCTTTTGCATCCAAACCAGGAATTAGTGCAGCAGCAAAGTCTAAAAGCAGAGCCCTGCAAAAATACCTTCAGAAATGAGCAACTGCAGTAAAGAAGAGTAAATCACAATTCACAGGAATTATATATCTGACCTCCTCAAATTTCTTGACTGGGACTGGTCATCAATCTGCATTGAGTCAGAATCATGTTGCTTTGCATTAACAACCTCTTGTGTCAATTTGAGTAGCTCCTTCATGCTATCGATAAATACTTTCCTGACCACCTTTTTATCAGATATACAAGCAAAGTCGAGCATTATGGGCCGAAAATTGAAGAGATGAAACATGTTAATTGTGAAAATTACTAATAAAATATAAATGGGATAGAACCTAGTTGATGAGAAAGTTGTAAGAATGACTATATTAAGCATTTACATGTAATAATACAGTGTAACATTGACTGTTTATTATATGCCAAAAGCACCTAGAGAGATGGATATGCTAAGCGGATGAGAACCAACTTTTATGTTAATAAAGCATGGTTATCGACAGACAGGTACACCATATCTATATCAGGAAAAAGACAAATTTAAACTATAAAATCTAAAAGAAATCAAACAATAGAGGCCAAAAAACCCTTCATATTCACCAACTTTAGTACATAGCATAGTGGACATAGTCTGCAAATCTTATTAACTAGTAAGTACCTGCAAGCAACCATCGCCTTCACTAGAAGATTCTAGGAACAAAGTGTGAAAGACTTTGAAGAACATAGATGAAGATCCTTTAATAGCTTTCAAATTCTCTTCTGCTACTTCTTTTGAATATAGCTGCCTGGATCTTCTTTCAGATCTGCTTAAGTGTTCATCCTCAGTCTCGATAACATCATTCACTTGCTTAGATTCAGACGCGATCCTTTTGTTTTGTTGAATTAGAGTCTAGCCAAGGAAAAAAGGACATAACTTTACCCTCATAAAGATCTTTAATATACAAATACTCAGGGGCAGAGCCAGACTTTCAATCTTGTGGGGAGGGGAAATTCGAAAATTTTCTTCAATATAAGCATATTTTTCTATTATTTTCTGAAAATATACATAATTACAAGGGTATTTTTGAAAATTCTCAGGCTGGGACCAGGTCAAGTTAGGTGTGGTTCAGCTCTTCAGGGCCCACCAGCCTCTTAGTAGTTTTCCTTCTTTTTCAATATTGCTAAGAACACAGATTTCATTAACTCCAAAAAGTTCATATTGTTTACTCAGAATGTAATTTAAGTTAAAAACAAAAGGGGAAGGATTCCTTGACAATGTGTAATTTTGACAATCTTGACAATGGTTACCAAATAAATTTGAAAAAAAAAATAGAAGTAGATAAAACTTTATAGATATATTCTTCAACTTATAGATCGAAAGTGTTTCAAATATCATGCAATTTAGTTACGGTTTGATGGTCCATCAAAGACTATCAAAATTTTATACAATTTACAACAGTTGTAATTTAACGGTCTTTGATGGACCATCAAACGAGAACTAAATTGTATGAAATTTGAGATTGTCGATCTACAAGTTGAAGAATATATCTACAAACTTTTTCTATTTATAATTTTTTTTCAAATTTATCTGAAATACCATTTGTATTGTCAAGGGATCCCTCCCCAAAACAAATAGCCCAGCAGAGTAGAATAAAATATTTAAACAACACTTTATAAGACAATTATTGGGTAGGATCAGAGTAGTATCTCGTGCATCAAGTGCCAAGTCAGGTCTAACCTGACTTCATCTTTAATAAAGTCACAGTGAACAAAAAGCACCAACCTGTAGGCTTGTGCAAATAATCCCACGTAAATTGGGCTCATTGCATAATTTATCACAAAGCACATTCTGAAGTTCCATAAAGGAACTTGCTGTATCACAGGGATAGTTGCAACAAGATGGCAACAGTGCCCAAAACGAATAAACATAACCTTCAGCCCGCTTGGCAGAAAAAAGCTTGTCTTCACTGATTAGCTGTTAGTAACATATCAAGCTCATTAGCTATCCACACCTCCAATATAGAAATCAAGTAACATCTCCATCTCAACCCAAATAATAACAAAAGTTTACACCCATGGGGATTGTTGCTTGTATCTTGTTAATCATATCAAGTACATCTTTCCTGAAGAAATTTAAACTTGCACCAACTATATGTTGCTTCAATACAGGAAGTAGCCAGGCATTGTCATCATTAATATCTTTAATTTGCAAAAGGTTGAATAATTCTTTGGGCTCCATAGCAGCTACAGCTGACCCAATAGATTCATGTAGCTACAAAAGATGAAAGTTAGCTCAACTGATATGCCAATTCTTTTAGAAGGTTCCTACCTGATAAGTAGAACCTAACACCAAGGATTAACAAATTGGCCATCTGCACCAGCACCAGGTTGATTACAACAGGATGGTCCAACATGGAAAAATGTTTCATGTAAAAAGAACAATAAAAGGAGAGCGACACAAATAAACAAACCTAACCAAGGAGAAAAGAAGATAGAACAAAAAAAAAAAAATGATAACAAATAAACAAATCTGTTATGTTGTTGGCAACCAGAACATAAATCATCAGATGCCACTTAAATTAAGATACATTAACAGTACCAGATTCAAGGAAAATAAGGCCATGTGCTTTAAAGACAGTACCTGTTTTTGGAAAGCAAAATCTTCATCAGGAAGAGTTTCCATCTTCACAAGACTCCTAACAACATCGGCCATCAGATAATATGAAGACTGGCCTGTAATTTTTTTCAGTCACATAATTGGTCTTACTGAAATGTTCTTGAAGCTAATAAGACAACACCACGACAACAACAAGGCCTTCAAAATTTGGGGTAGGATAGAAAAATATACTTAATCAAACAACCACCAAAACAGGACAACAAAAAGATGCATCACCCTGCAACATGATTACTAAAGCAATTGAATGAGCAAAGATGAAGATCAGCAACGTGGCACCTATAGTATCAAATGCCACTGAGAGGATTTGAAATGATAAATCCCAGACTGCACTGTACTGAATGCCTAGGAGACCTTCAAAGCTAGAGCATATCTTTTCAATAGCAGTTGGGCCAGAATTGATGCCCTGTTTTCTTGATTTAACCTGTGCGACTCCTTGATTAATCAGGTTGTCATCAATGCAAGATTCTATTAGTGTTGTTAAAGCTTCCAGCGCAGCATGTATTGCTTCCTCATGTTTCACTTGCTAAAATATCTACAAAAACAAACAGATATATGTAAGAATTTCTAAGGTCAAAATAGAAATTTCAAAACACATGCATTTGTTTAATATTGACAGCATCATTTACCTGCTCTACTTTTGAATATGTAATTAACAGTTATAGTTTCTAGCAAACTAATTTTGTTATAAAAACAGTTACTTTATTGCACCACAACATTCAAAAAATAATACACAAGTAACAGCACAAATCCAACTCTTAAGATTGTATTTCCAAAACTATTGCAGACAATCACTGCATATTTGCAACGTTCCAGTAAGCAAGGACCAGAAAAACCTTTCGAAAGTGGGTGTAATTTCTTCACTTGCCGATATAAGAATGAACTTCTGGAAGCTCTGCAGCATGTCTCTAAGGCACGCATGAGACTGTTTTCTTACCTGCATTATGCTGACTACGTTAGGAGTTTTGAAATGGCACTTAACAATGCTTACAGAAAAGCAAAGCTAATGAGAAACAAACTCTTCCAGGAAAATTCTAGCTGTATGTATTGAAAAAAGAAAAACTAGTGCCATATGTCTATCCTTCAATTTAAACAAAAAAGGAATCAAGTGCATAGTACACGTTGCATGGAAAAGATATTTCAGCTTTTAATAGGAAAAGCCAGATATCCCAGATGAATACAAATAACTGGATTATCTGGAACATAATGACAGAGCCAATCCTGAGTACAAATACTAAAACTGCAACCAATTCATATAGCATGGGAAAAGAAGAACTGTGTCTAGCATGATTTTTTTTTGCCATATAAGTTATAATCGGTAGTCCTTGCTACCTTAGGTCGGTGATCTGTTGCCAATCGAAGAACAGCACCAAAAGAAGGAGACAAGTTTGACCAGCTTGATTTATCTCCGCCCACCATCAACCCTGCAATACACTTCAACCCAGCCTTGACTCCGTTATCTGAAAGAGATCCAAAGCCCAGTATTCTGACCACAGTTTCACAAACCGAAGCTCATGTACTTCTCACCACAACAACAGGTATTTGCGGTACACAAAAGGATAAGAATACGAGAAGAGAGGATGTGATTGGATCAGAGGCTGAGGCGGGATCCTTTGAGAGGCGATCAAGGGAGGAGATGGTGGCGCTGAAGTACGCAACGGGGGTTAGAGGTATCGCCTGGTCTTTGAGAGACTGAGACATGGCCCCCACGGCGGCGCAGAGGCGCTGATGTTCCTCCTGTTTAGAGACCTCGAAACGGATGAAAACGGCGGCGCCGAGGTCGGGGTTGTCGCTGGAAATATCCATGTCCAAATCCATTGCTCGGGAATAGCACTATAGCAGCGGCAAATTGGAGTTCACGGCCTTTAAACCTTAGGCTGACAAAACAAAAACGAGGCCGCGAGGGTTTTGAGTTTGGCTTTATATGTACGGGTCGTTACTGGTCGGATTTCGTACCGGACCGCAGGAATATTAGGCTCGAATCTCTACTCTTTATTTAAGCATGTGTTCTGATTTTCTAATGAACATCAGATTCACATATTTTTGTTGAATTTTTAAAACTAATATTATTCATCAGATTAAATTATTCATTAAATAATATTAATATTTCTAGATTATTTATATTGAAGTTAAAATTTTCTTTTAATTTTACTTATTATATAAATATTACATAATTTAGGAGTACAATCACTCTATTTTATTTTTTTTTTTTAGATTGCTATTAATTATTAATTTTAACTTTCTTTAAACGCTCAATGTTAATTTTCCTCTCAATTTATATTTATTTTGCACTATTTATGTATTCATGATTAAAATTTATATTAATTACAAAATTATTTTTATTTTTATTTCCTTATTTTTCACATGAAAATATGAATTTTTATATTTTTAAAAGATATTATCATAGCAACGCACAAGCAAGATACTAGTCTAATCTTATGTTAGTGTGATGTAAATCAAAATTCTAGAGAGGAGAGTTTTTTATGACGAATCATAAAATATTAAATATTTTTATTTAAAAAACTGATTCACGCCATTTAATATGGTTTCCATATTAAAAAATTGTAAATAACTTTATAATTTTTGGAAATTATTTTTCTATTTTTCGGAAGTAGAAATTTTTATTATTGGACGATTTAAAAATAATTAGATCAATAAATTTTCTATTCTTCTCTAAAAATAGTAAAAAAATTTAAAATATAAAATTTGATCATAAAAAAATTAATATGAAGATCATATTAAATAATTAAAATATTTTGTTTGAATTTGAAGATGAGAGATATAAATATGAAGTAAAGAATACATATTCGCTGTTGTGGCACACATATACATATTCGTTCATGTTGTGATTGACGGATATGGTCACAAACACGACAAGGATATGGATGTGTTTACACATTACACCTCTAAATCGTCATTTGCAATTGGTTTGTATTAGGATGTACATACTCTGATGATCCAATTGGATCATCAAATTTGTAAATCATTTCGTGAAGAATTAATTATAAATATTACATTCATGATATCATTTTTAATTTAGAAAATCACAAATATAAGTATTTCGTAAAGTGTGTTGTTTAATGTTAACTATGTATGGGACTTGCTTATTTTGATCTAACGCGTAACACCAAACAAAACAGCGACGAGTTAATGGTAAAACAGCAACCAAAGCGCACACAAACGAACATACCACATCACACAAATCAGATTGGCAGATTGGCGGATTGCCCCTTTCTCCACCTCTAACCAGCGATAAGCAAAATCCATCCTTCCCCTCTTCCCTCCACAAATCCCCACCTTCGCTCCCTGCTTTTATCCCCTTCTTGGCTCTTCCATCCCCTCTCTCACTCTTCGCCCCACCAAACCCACTGACAACACCTTACACCTCGCGTACAAAATGGCATCAGCCACGTCAGCCGCCTCCTCATTCTCTATCCTCCCCACCTCCCGTCGCCACGTGGCATCCTCCTCCAGGCCCCCTCTCTCGCTCCGCCTGCCACGCTTTCACCTCGTCCAGTCCCTCTCCCTCCATGCGGCAGCTGGAGCTGCTCGGATCGTCTCTGGCCCGGCCAAACGCAGTTCCGTGCGTGTCGTGGCAATGGCGAAGAAGAGTGTGAGTGATTTGACCTCGAATGATTTGGAAGGGAAGAAGGTTTTTGTCAGAGCCGATCTCAACGTGCCGCTTGATGATAGCCAGAATATCACTGATGATACAAGGATCAGAGCCGCGGTGCCAACGATCAAGTACCTTATGAGCAACGGGGCCAAGGTTATTCTTTCAAGCCATCTGGTAAGATCTCTTCGTACCAATTATTTTGTTGATCTATATGAACTCTTTGTTAGTCTTTTTCTCTCTTTGCAATTTTAGTTTTCAGCTGAGTTCTAACAATGTGGACGAACTCTAGATTTTGTTGATCACACCTATAACTTTTTGTGGGATTTACAGCTCTAATCAAACTTAACTATCATGGAAATATACTTTATTTTTCTTTTTAATTGAGATTCAGGAAAGATAATCAAAGTGAATGAATTCCTGTGGAATCGATTTTCTAATAACCTATGCTGCCAGTACTTTGTGATCCCAACTTCAAGCATTATATTAATCAAACTATCCTTTTCAATTACTTGCTCCATGTGAAAACATCTAACGCTTTCAAGGTTGAATTTAACTCATATATTCCTTCAATGCAGGGGCGTCCCAAGGGTGTCACGCCTAAATACAGCTTAAGCCCACTGGTACCAAGACTCTCTGAGCTCCTTGGCATCCAGGTATATGCTCTTCCTTTGAATTTCAGCAAATTAGCGAATGCATACCATATTTATTATGTCAGAGGTCAGTTTGCAAATCCCACAAATATTTTTAGCTGAATTTAACATTAAACAGTGAAGCTAATGTATTACCCTGGCATTTTTTTTCATATATTAATAACTTCATAACCGGTTTGAACAAATTTTCTCAACCAACATAAATCATTTTTTTCTTTTAGTTCAGTTGGAACTGTGACTATCCTCAAAGACCATTTGAACTCGTGGTAGGTGCCAGTATGAGTACTGTACTTGCAACTTGCATGAAAGTAACCCAAATTACTTGGGTATCTTATTGATATAACTTTTATTCAACAGGTTCAAAAAGCTGATGACTGTGTGGGACCAGAGGTAGAGAAGCTGGTCTCTGCTCTGCCAAATGGTGGTGTTTTGTTGCTTGAAAATGTTAGATTCTACAAGGAAGAAGAGAAGAATGATCCTGAATTTGCTAAGAAGCTTGCCTCATTGGCTGATTTATATGTTAACGATGCATTTGGAACTGCACACAGGGCACATGCCTCAACTGAGGGTGTCACCAAATTCCTGAAGCCATCTGTTGCTGGTTTCCTTTTACAAAAGGTCATTATGTTTTTTTCTTGGACCTTTTAACTATTGCATCCTTCTTGTAGTGTTGTCAAACTAACACAGCTGGTTTTGTATAGGCAGGGAGATAATTTTAACATAAGGATGCACTGGTAACGTTGCGACCAAGTTGTTCATGATTTTACCATTACCAGAACTCTGTTGTTGGCATTTAATTGTCCTCTCATTTAGAAACCGAGCTAATATTTGTACCGTAATTAAATATAACAAACTTCTTAGAAAATATTTCTTCAATTTGGACATTTCTGTTAGCAAGCTGTGTCTTCAGTTACTGTGATGATTTCAGCTCTGGTTCCATATTATTGGCGGGGAGTATTTGCTTGCATATGTCATCATTAAATTAAAGATTACGTTCCTCTGGTCATAGGAACTTGACTACCTAGTTGGAGCTGTCTCCAATCCGCAAAGACCATTTGCGGCTATTGTGGGAGGTTCAAAGGTCTCATCCAAGATTGGGGTCATTGAATCTCTGCTGGAGAAGTGTGACGTCCTTCTCTTGGGAGGTGGTATGATATTCACTTTCTACAAGGCACAGGGATTATCAGTTGGCTCCTCGCTTGTGGAAGCTGACAAGCTCGACCTTGCTACTTCTCTCATGGCAAAGGCAAAGGAGAAGGGAGTCTCTCTTTTGCTTCCAACTGATGTTGTTGTCGCTGACAAGTTTGCTGCCGATGCAGAGAGCAAGGTTTTATTCCCTACCAACTCTTCTATGTTTGTTCATGACAAAATGACAAGAATGTACTGTATTGTGCCATTGAATGTGGTATTGTTGTTAAATTGAATTTTATATTACAGATAGTCCCAGCTTCTGCCATCCCTGATGGCTGGATGGGTCTAGATATTGGCCCAGACTCAATCAAAACATTCAATGAGGCTTTGGAAACTACCAAGACAGTTATCTGGAACGGACCCATGGGAGTTTTCGAATTTGAGAAGTTCGCTGCTGGAACTGAGGTAATTCTCTGCTCGATATTTCACTTTTGTAGAAATGTTTATCTAGTTATCCAAGACAGTTATCTAGAACTGATTCTAGACCCTACTGGTATGTACCAACTGGGAGCCTGAAAATTGGCTTTGAATTATGAATTGATTTGACTTTGTCCTTTTCTCAGGCGATTGCTAAGAAGTTGGCTGAGCTAAGTGGAAAGGGAGTCACAACCATCATTGGTGGTGGTGATTCAGTTGCTGCTGTAGAAAAGGTGGGTGTGGCTAGTGTGATGAGCCATATCTCTACTGGTGGTGGTGCTAGCTTGGAATTATTAGAAGGCAAAGAGCTTCCTGGTGTAAATGCACTTGAGGAAGCTCTACGGTCTGTTACTGTATGAGTGGCCAATAGAAAAGCATTGTGTCTTTAGCAGTTTGATGGCTTTGTTGTGCTCTGAGAAAATGATCTTGGATGTTGTCACCTTGTACCATTTCAGCCATGTATTTTTGTTGTTCAACATTAAGCGGATATCTGGCATGTCAAGCTGTTTGACTCTATTATTATATAAGCCTCTTACAGAAATATAAAGAAATCCATTTTGAGATGGAAAGTTGGGACAAGACATTGAAAGTGTGCTTATGTGTTTACATTATCGAGTTGTTGCGACACATGGAGCGTCTGTTTATGCATTTTCTTTAGAAGGATAAAAAAAAAGAAAAGATAAACTGTTAACAGCATCACCACCGCAATATAATTTAGTATAATGGACTCTGACTAAATGGATAGAGCATATTTTTCCAAGTCAAACATTAGCATTTTTCACATGATAACATAGATAACTAAACTAACTAGCAGCCGCTAATACATGCAGTAAAAAGATACTAAAAGTTGCAATAGTAACAACTCTGTTATCCTACTTTACGTGTCTCAGTAACTCTGTTATATCAAGATTATAAAATTTTCTAGTCTCTGTTAAGTCAAGCACCGGATGGAAGAGTACATTTCCCAATCTTTGGTTCCTGCGAGACAACACAAGCAGTCCCTCCAAAATAACAGGTCCAGGACCCCCTTCCATTCTTCTGGTAATAACTGTTGAATGCATAAGATGCATGTGCCACTATTGTGTTCGGCTCATAGCACGCTGCGCCTGGCTGGATTGCTGCGCAATCTGCCCCACCTTCACCACATGCAAAATTCAGTGCCATCTGTAACTGTTCCTTCCCGGCACTTGGATTTGCCACACACCACATCTCGCCAGTCCCATTTGATGGTCTCATCTTGCTGCCACTATTATTACTGTTGCCATTGTTGCTTTTGGTGCTGTTGCCATTGTTGTTTCTGGTACTGCTGCTGTTAGCATTTCCCAGCACGAAGTCGACATCATAAACTTTCTGCTCGTTGGGGTAGAACATCCCATAGTTGCGTTCTGAGGTGGGACCTGGCTTTTGGTTCTCATTGAACAGAGCAAAGAGGTACACATCCATGTTACAGTCAGGCCGTTTCGGTGTGCCACAGGTGCCAGACAGAACTCGCTTCATCAGATTTCCATTATAGGCTGCAGCATTCATGACACCAGCACCAATTTCATTAGCATCACCTGCTGAAGGCCACCCGGTCTCTGATATGACAATGCGCACATCGTTGTACTCCAAGGCTGACATGGCATATGCAACTGCATCTATTTGTGCATCGAGAAGACTGTGGTACATCAACCCACTGCCCTGGTCAAGCACGCCTGCATTGGGTCTGGACAAGGCATAATCAAGTGAAATATCATTCGCATTGGCCTCATATGCAAAGAATGGGTATGCATTCACCATGAGGTATGACCCCGTCTCACGAAGGAAGTGCAGCATGTGCTTCATCACAGTTTCAGCAAGGTCTGAGCGAAACGCTCCGGCTGAAGGTGGATAGGAAGACTGTAAGGCTGTCAGCGCGATGGGAGAAGAGACTTTGATGGCCTTGTCAAGGTTGAATTTCACAAGAGCAGCCTGGATATTGATCATGGCCGGCACGAGGTAAGAAGTGAGATTTGTGGGATCTGCAAAGACTTCATTGCCAACAGCGATGGCTTGGATCTTGGTTGAGGGGTAGTACAGGGCGACATTGTGGTGGACCCACCATGTAGCAAAGGAGGTGCTTGTTGCGGTGGCTTGGAGGAGCTGGTTTGGCATCATGACAATGACGTTGATGCCAGAGCTGGCAAGGGACTGGAGCACTTCTGAGTCGGCATCATATATCTTGACATTAGTGATGTTGTTGGTTTTGAGGAGTTTTACTACGCTCGCTGGTGTTGGGAGGTTGTCCGCCACGCGACCGTAATTCACCCCTATCTTTCTCCCCTCTGAAAAGCAAAGAAAATCTTCACGTTAAAAACAAGCACATGGAGGAAAAAGAAAACAACAGCAAACAATTCAAAGGAGAAAATAAAAGAAAATTAAATTAATGTCAGCGCATATGTAGTGTATTACCTGAGAAGGAGGCAGCGGAGAGAAGGGAGACAAGGAAGAAAAAGCAAACGCCAACAGGTACCATGGTTTTGAACGAGTGGATTTTGAAAATCAAGACTAGGGATCGCAGAGAAGAGCTTTGAGGAAGATCTCTGGAGTTGATAGAGCAGAGAGCCGGATAGGAAGGTGTTTAATTTAAATACCCGGGAAATTTTTTAAAATCCGGCGGCATTGTGGAGAGGAGAAAGTGACGAGTGGGCTTAAACGTGGGGGGTTAACCATCAGATTACTCTTCTATTTTCAGAATCATAGCTGCATCATCAGATGATGGTGAGTTTTGTGTAATAGGTGACCGTTCGATTTTGCAACGGGGACTGGTCAACGGTGGGAGATAGGAGAAGCGGGCCCTACCACGTAGGGAACGAAGACGGTTTTCTGCTTTTTAGCGGCTCAAATGAGGAGACTGGAGGAGATAAATTTAGCCTGTAAAGGTTGAGGAAAGTTGGTTTGATAGTTGATACAAAATAATTTGGAGCTGCTGCTATTTTTGCATTTTTGCGTCAAGGTTTTACTTTTACTAAGACGAAAGATATTCCGGAAGCATTTTCCACAGATCCTTTCTTTCTTTTTTTAAGTAATACATTTTTTTAAAAAAAGAAGTGATACATATTTAGTTGCTGTTATTTATTTGCTTTCAAATTTTAGTAAATAAATATCAAAACAGAGTTCTTCGGCTCTTTGTCATTTGTTTTATTATATATGGGTCAATATTGTTTCGGGCCATATTTCGCTCATTCATCTTAACTGGCTTTAAGTGGGCTTTATTGAAATTTGTACTTTTTTAGTTGACGCAGTCGACAATCTAAAATTTATAGTCTATAGTCTATACTAAATTTAATAAGGAAATTGTTGGGAAGATATCGTAAAATCGATATAGTATTTTGTTGTTATTTACAATAATAATTTAATTTATTGAACTTATTTTATATAGTATTATGTTATTAAATTCAAATACCATAATTCTGAATAATAATTCATTGAAGTTATTAATTCTATATAAAATAAGTTCAACAAATTAGGTCGCTATTGTGAATAATAACTCATTTCACCTGAGTAATAAAGTGGTATTAACTTATGATATCAACTATAGTATTTCTGTATCCGCTCCCATTTAACAAAACCGGCCAAATTGGTTTAAAAAAGAATAAGTTTATTTCTAAAAAAATACTTGTGAAATCCAATCTACTGCTGAGAAATACAGCAACCCTTTTGTAAATATTGAGTACCTAACTAATACAAACACTAAATATAACTAAATAAGATCCTACTTAATTAAATTCAACTTTTCTATACACAATAAGCAAAATGGAAATTGTCTATTGAAAATGGAAGTTAGGAAATTTTTGGTTTAATTCAACGCTTTTCATATTCTTCAGGGATGAGGCCCTAAGAGAGCTTTATGAAGTTTAAACCGCCTTTTACAAATCCAATCCAATTTTCTTCTACATAAGAGAATCTTCAATCTGGAAACAAATTGAACATTGGTTTCCTATCTCAAGGTTCATAGAATCCTCGATTAATGAAATTTTCAGACAAACCTGTCAACAGTTGGGATGATTTGAAAGAGATGCACCAAAAACAAAAAAAGAAGCAAGCAATACTAACAGAATCACTTTTCCTGATCATCACGCTAATAATCTATTCTGATTTTATTGTCTGTGCTGTGTATTTGAAAATTGTTTGGATGACAACAGAAACGATATCCAAGGAGATTCACCGACTTACAAAGAGTTCTAAATAATTCTCTAGTCAGCAGTTACAGCTACACTACTGCAGCAGTACAAGCTCCTTGATAGCAAGTCATTTTTACATTTTACAGTCTTTATCCACAAGTTGCTTCTTCTCTAACAAGAGGACTAAAACACAAACACGTGGGGGAAGAAAAAAAAAAAGGAGAAACTTATGAGACCAAGTGAAGTAGGCAGAAGAAAGAGACCAAAAAGCTCCTCTTCATGTACATTCTTAAAGATTTTCCATCTGAATGGAGCTCCTAAGAGGCACATACTCCCCAAGATATCCTCCCAGGTGATCATACAAAGCGCTCTTATCAATTTGCTGATGATGAAAGCTCTTACATACATAATAAAACACGCTCTGTGCCAGTAACCCAACTAGGTTTACAATGACGAGTACAGCAACAAGTGCTCCACCAATCAGAATCTTACCAATGGGCCCCACCCAGATGCTTCCTTCTTCATATGGTGCCTTTACTACAGTTGCACGGAATATCGCACTGATGATGCCGCATATGCCAAGGTAGCCAGTCACTAATGCAATTGCCATGCCACTCCGTCCTTTAAGTAACTGACGACTCTTTGCCATGGCTTCCAGACCACATATCTGTTGGAGTCAAGGTTCAGATCAATTATTGGACATTACATTTTTAATAATATCTGTTACTAAGCGCCCTCAAAGAACAGAATTCAAAATTGTAATTTTCAAAGTTAGGAAGTTCACATCCATTTTTTGCGAACCAGTTTTATAGATCTATATATGCACTACATATAATTTTACATAGTTGCATTCGCAAACAAAGTTTGCAAAACCAAAAGAACATGGTTCGAAAACATTGCCTGCAAACTTCCTAGTTTTGAAAAATGTTGATTTTGATTCCCAATACACTCACTTATCTTTTCATTTTCCTATTTTTAATGAAACTGTGCCTTCACTTGACTCAGTCTGTACCAAGGATTTTAAAAAAAATCAGGTTTGTTACAGGCTAACCTGGTCTGGTAATACTGCAATACTGGCAAGGTACTAGCTTCCAAACAAAACATGAAGACCCCTCACATATTTTTATCACTATTGTGCTTAAGACTCATCTTCCATAGCAATTATTTAATTGGATCTTGGAAACATTTTCATTATTCCAAAACTAAGACAAAAGTATCTTTAAAGGCTGAACCCATCTGGTGAGGAATCAAGTTGGTCTAGATTGGTATTTATACAGCTTCCCAGCAGAATGACAGTGCACCACCTTGTTATTCATTTTTTATCTTCCTTTTTTTCTAAATTTAGATTTATTAATTTTTTAACTGACCCTAACACAACACAAGCAATTACATCAACCACAAACTACCTATGATAAATTATTATAATTTAATTACTCACCGGCTCGAGCACAGTTACAACACTTGCAAGATGCCAGAGTGTCGAGATGTAGACATGTATGGCTAGAAACAATAACACAATCGGCACAAGCAGAAACATAAAAGCAGCTGAATAGGGTCCGAAGACAACCACTAGTACCAGAATAGTTAGTACAAGTAGACCATTATATACAACCATAATGAGCGACACCCAGATAAATGTCCGGAATAAGCGTGGGAATATGGGGCGAATGGCGGACATGGTGTCGGAATAAGTTACCTCCTTGTTGGAATAAAGCGAAGCCACGGTGAATACCACAGCCGCAGTCGAGAGGAGGGAGAAGGTGAAAAGGAAGAACAAGTAGATAAATTGGTAGAAGAATAGCAGAAAATACTCGAAATCGGGGTCAGAACTGGAGCTGGAGAGGGAATTCGAGTCCATATTAGCCTCCAGGCGGAGGAAAATCGGGTGTGTGAAGAGGGAATGCGCGAGAATGGAGAAGGAAAGCGGGAATACGAGGGAAAGCGTGATCAAAGAGAAGATGCGTGGCGAGGCACGAGGGATGGTGATGGATTCGCGTAGCAGA
This sequence comes from Schoenoplectus tabernaemontani, assembly GCA_037127355.1. Taxonomy (NCBI): domain Eukaryota; kingdom Viridiplantae; phylum Streptophyta; class Magnoliopsida; order Poales; family Cyperaceae; genus Schoenoplectus; species Schoenoplectus tabernaemontani. The sequence continues at coordinate 12,304,192 of CM073754.1, read as the reverse complement.
TCGATTGCCTTTAGGGTTTCTAACTCCTCCGAAGGTGGTAGATCCATTTTTTGGTTTCTTTGGAAAGGAGAGGAGGGCGGAGGTGGCGAGCGGTGAAAGGGAATAAATGATTTCAGAGAGAACGAGAAAGGGAATCCGTATTTTTGTTACGCTTTCATCTCTCTCTCCGTCTCTTGTTTCTATTTTCGGTTATTTTTTGAGTGGGGTTTGTTCGTTTGTCTGTAGGCTGTAGCTGATAGAGAAGTCACCCGGGGGTCATTTCCTGACATTTGGGCCCACGATAGTGTGTAATAACTGGGACCCACGACAAAATGGCTGATGAGGAACAAGGAGCGTTTACTGTATGACTCGCGATACCATGTAACGAAGTTTAAAGGCCACATAATTTTGCTTATCATTTGTGGGACCGAGAGTCCTGGGTGGGAGTGGGACTGTCGGAGGCGTCGGAGTATGCAGATTTCAGTGCGATCCTCGTGCTTTTCATGCTAATCCCGTGCTTCTTTTAAATGGCGCGGCTTTCTTTTCTCTGTATTTTTTTTTAAAAAATTATTTTCGTTTTTTTTATATATAAAATGTTCCATGGTAGTGTATTAAAAACGGGTGGGTCGGGTCGGGATGGGCGTGGGTTTGCAGAGGTTGGTGGGTTTTGACGGAACGGGTTAACGATTTTCATGAGACGGGTTAGGACTTAGGATGGATCCATTTTGGAGGATTTGGTCGCGACTCGTCCTAGATCCGTCGGATCGGGTGGGGAACGGGACTGGTTGGCGGATTTTTTTTTCCAAAATTCAAAAACAACCAAATAAAATTCAAATAAATTCTCAAAAATTCTGAAAAAATCAAAAATAATTATTAAGAATATTAAAAATATATAACTATTTATATTTTTGACGATTTTTTTATTTTTCCATATTTTTTTTTTTTGAATTTTTCGGATTTATCAGGTATTGGGTCGGGTTTGCATGGATTTCCCGGATCGGGTCGGGGGCGGGTTTGCATGGGTTGAGCGGGTCGGGTCTAGCACGGATTTTTTTGAAATTTTTTGTCTCGTATCCGTGTTAGACCCGTCGGTTCTAACGGATCACGAATCTAACAGATTAGATCACGAATCGAAACGGATCATATTAGATCACGACCACAGATTTCACGAATTAAATTTGATCCGTCCGATTTTTTTACAACACTACTCCATAGTAGTGACTAGTGAGGAAATAGAGGGCAATAGTTTTAGCACTATATGATCATCCTTTCTAAAGTAGTAGGGAACTATATTGTGCGAGACCGCCGAGACCCTTTAAGTACTAGCCGAATGGTTGTGCGTGATTCTTATATATTTGAAAAAATATTGTATAATATACATTTTATTATAATCAAATGACACATTTTATTTAAATATAATTAAAATAATTAAAAGAGAAAATATTCAAACAAAATTAATATATTAATTATTTTTTGTTATTTTGTTGTATTTGTGGAAACTGCTCTCTAGGGTGGTAATAGGTTTTCAGTGTTCTAGATATAAGTTTCGATTTACTACTCTATGTAATAGAACTTTATTTGTCTGTCTTGCTCGATATCAGTTATTTGGTACCAGGTCTTGATATTAGGATGTAACTGTTTCCCATGGTTTCTAGTAAACAGGTGGAGTAATCTAATTTTGTCAAAAAAAAAAATCTCTAAATGAACAAATTAAATCAACACATTAGATATTTCAAATTTAATCAAATCATAATTGGTGTTACAAATAAACATTCACAAATAACACAAAACTCCCTCCCAACCCTTTTCCCTTAGCTTTATTTCATTAATCATTTTCTGTTACATTTTTCAGAATAATACACGTCTCTTTATAAAGCACACCAAGATTTGGGTACAATTATTCTCTTAGATATCTTTCTATATTTCTATTAATAAAACAAGCAACAAATATTGTCTAGAATTCTCTAGCTTGCGCACCATATCAGAACAACTATTTCAAGTATTTGTAGATTGTTGCCACCTTATTTTTTATTCTAATAGATCTTCTGTGATAATCTTCAATACTCCTCCTCACGTTGGTATGTACAGATTTGTCATTGCCAACTTGTTCAATATGTCATGGAAGATCTTACTCGAAGTTGCCTTAGTTAAAATATCTGCAAGCTGTCTTTCTGACCTTACATGTAATAATCGGATAATCTTCGATTCAATGTTCTCTCGAATGAAATGTCTGTCAACTCCAACATGTTTGGTCCGATCATGTTGAACTGGGTTGTGCGAGATATCTATGGCAGCCTTGTTGTCACAAAATAAGTCCATTGCCTTTGTTTGAGGAAACCCAAGTTCAGTCATCATCTTTTGAAGCCAAATTAATTCACAAATTCCCTTGACTACACCTCTTAATTCCGACTCAGCACTGGAAAGAGCAACACTCTTTTGTTTCTTGCTTCTCCAAGTAACGAGATTACCTCCTACATAGGTAAAATAGCCGGACGTGGATCTCCGATCAGTGATACTTCCAGCCCAATCTGCATCTGTATATCCCATCACATCTAGATGCCCATTTTTTTTGAATTGAATCCCTCTTCCAGGTGCTCCCTTCAAGTACCTAATTATTCTCATGACAGCCTCCATGTGCTCTTCACTTGGATTATGCATGAATTGACTAACTAAACTCACTGCATAGGCTATGTCAGGTCTCGTATGTGATAAATAAATCAATTTCCCTATTAATCTTTGGTACCTTTCTTTATTAGTTGGTACCTGGTCAGGGTATTCTCCCAATTTGAGGTTTTGAACAACTGGCGTATCTACTGGTTTACAGTCAAGCATTCCAACTTCAGATAGTAGGTCTAAAATATATTTCCTTTGAGATAGAACAATACCTTCTTTTGACCTGCTAACTTCAATTCCTAAAAAATACTTGAGCCCACCCAAGCTTTTCATCTCAAACTCCTTTGATAGTCTTTCCTCGAGCCTTCTAATTTCATCTCTATCATCACCTGTAATAATCATATCATCCACATATATGATCAAGACAGTTAGTTTTCCTTGTTGTTTCTTAAAAAATAAAGTGTGATCAGAATCACTCTGTTCAAACTCATAACTTTTCATAGCATTACAAAATCGACCAAACCAAGCTCGAGGTGACTGCTTAAGCCCATATAATGCCTTGTGCAATCGACATACTAGTTGTGTAGTACCCGATTGTGTGTATCCCGGAGGAGGTTCCATGTAAATTTCTTCTTTCAGGTCACCGTGCAGAAACGCATTTTTTACATCGAATTGATGCAAGGGCCAGTCTAAATTTGTTGCAAGAGATAACAAAACTCGAACGGTATTTAGTTTAGCCACAGGAGAAAAAGTTTCCTTAAAATCTATACCGTAGGTTTGAGTAAATCCCTTCGCAACCAACCTTGCCTTATATCTCTCAATTTTACCATTAGTACCAAACTTAATTGTGTAGACCCACTTACACCCTACTGATTTCTTTCCTTTTGGTAATTCTACCAATGACCACGTGTTATTTTTATTTAGTGCTTCCATCTCTACATCCATTGCATGAACCCACTTTGGATCTCTTAGAGCTTCTTCAATATTCTTTGGTACTTTTAAGGACAAAATAGTTTCACTAAAATCTTTTAATGGTTCTGATAACTTACTGGTGCTAACATAATTTGCAATTGGATATTTTATCGTTTCACTTGTTCCATCTTCTGGAACATACCGTTTTGGTGGTTTTCCTCTGTTAGTTCTTAGAGGTAAGATGTAGTTAGAGATACTTACCATTGGGTGATCCTCAAGAGACATTGGCTCAGGTGGTATTGGGTCCGTTTGTATCATTCCTTCAGATGTAGGTATCCAAATCCTTCTCATTTGATCTCATCTAAACACATGCTCCAAATCACTTGTTCTAGTTTGATCAACTTCTGGCTTGTGTATCTCTTCATGCTCGGACGCACTCATCAATTCTGGCTCTGGATCGAGATTGGTGGACTGAAACTCAGTTGGGTTTACTGCTTGACTTATTACCTCTGTTGTGAGAGTACTATAGGTGTGCTGAGTCTGATTTTGATGGATAGGTAGTTCAACTGGGCTTGTACTTGGATGTATCTCAGAAAAACTAGTTTCATTTAACCACATATATTCATTCTCATCATCGCCTTTATTCTCCCCCTGAGAAGAATATGTGTTGAAATAGGGTTCATTCTCAATAAATATCACATCCATTGTGACATACCACTTTTTCTCAACTGGGTCGTAACACTTGTACCCTTTCTGATTTAATCCCACTCCCAACAATACACACCTTTTTGCATTAGGTTCGATCTTTGTTCTGTGCTGTTTTTGAATATGGACATAGGCAACACAACCAAATATCTTTGGAGGTAAATTTAAAATAGAGGGTATTGAGACAAATTTGTCAAGTGTGTTTAATGGAGTATGAAAGTCATTGGCTTTAGTTGGCAAACGATTAATCATATAGACAGCCATAATAACAGCACAATCCCAAAAATATTGTGGCACCCTATATTCAAAGAGTAAGGACCTCGCAGTTTCTAGAATATGTCTATTTTTCCTCTCAGCTACCCCATTTTGTTGTGGCGTACCAACACAGGTGGTTTCATGAATTATCCCTTTGTTAACAAAAAATTCTCTCAGTGTTCGATTCACAAACTCACCTCCATTATCACTCCTGAAAACTTTAATTCCTTTGTCAAATTGATTTTGTATCATGGTATAAAAACTCTTAAATACCTCAGCTACTTCATCCTTTTTTTTAGTAAGTACACCCACGTCATTCTTGTGCAATCATCAATGAACAAAACAAACCACCTATACCCACAAATCGAGTTTATCGGGGATGGTCCCCAAACGTCAGAATGGATTAAATCAAATGAAGTTTTGCTTTTATTATTACTGATATGATAAGGTACACGGTGACTTTTTGCTTTGATGCAAGTTTGGCATACAAAACTCGAGACATCTAAACCAGAAAATAAAGAGGGTAACAAGTTTCTCATATAGCTAAAAGAAGGATGCCCTAACCGCCGATGCCAAGTCTAAATCTGTTTTTCAGCGTCAGAGCTACCAACAACCATATTTGCCTTTCCGGTCTTCAGTTCCTTCAAATGATACAAACGACCTCGCTTAATACCACGGCCAATGATCTCCTTCGTGAGGATATCCTGAAAGATACAAAAATTTGGAAACATAAGAACCACACAATTCAACTCTTCAGTAATTTGTCCCACAGAAAGTAACTTGGTTGACGGGGATGGTACATGAAGAGTATTGTTAAGAGTCAAGGTATTTGAAACATGCACGTCTCCTGTGCTCTCTACCTGGGATGAAACCCCATTTGCATTCAATATTCCAGTTCTACTAGGTTCTCTTATATTATTCAAATCCTTTTTTGAAAAAGTCATGTGATCGGTTGCCTCTGAATCAATAACCCACTCATTCAAATTAGCTTCAGAAATGAGACACATACCTTGGCTTACTCCTTTACCTTTTACATCAGCAGCAGATGCTGGTGAAATCAGATCTGTGGTCCTAACTAATTGTGCCTGGCCTGGTCCAAAATGGATGCTTGTGTAGGATTTGTCCGAGCTGAACCTGGCAACCCATCTAAATTGTTCCAGGTACGACTTGCTGAAGTTGTTGTGACCCAATTTTGATCCATATTCATGTTATGATTCATAGGTGGTTGAGACCCCTGATTTTGTGTGTTGAGCATACAGAGAAGATTTGATTCTGTTTGACCCATGTGTATCCCTCCTGCAGTGGTTATGTTGGCAGACCCCTTCCCTTTATAATTATCAATTTTTGATTTCATTTTTCGCTCATTCCACCAGTCAGGATACCCAATAATCTTATAACAACCCTCTTTCACATGCCCAGTCATACCACAGTTAATACACTTCAACCGTGCCTTCTCTTGTTTAGATAAACTTTTATTCGCTACAAAATTTACCTCAGGTTGCTTGTAACCTTTTTGTACCATTGCCATAGAACTTCTCATCTCCTCCTCTCCTCTGAGCATGACCACTTGTCGAGATATTTCTCTCCTAACCACTGCATAAGCTTGCTCCACCGTAGGAAATGGAGAGATTTGCAGAACAACGGCTCTCACACTGTCTAACCGATCGTCCAAGCCATCCAAAAAAGTATAGACCCTGGTTTTCTCAACAAACTCATTAAATTTTGTAATATCAACTGCACAAACCATAGGATTTGGACAACGAAAGTTAATTTCTTGTCACAGACCTTGCAACTCGTTATAGTATTCTTCTATCATTCTTCCCGACTGTTTGAGTCGAGTCACCTTTTTATTTAAATTGTATACCTGAACCTCATCATGACCATCATAGAATGTTGTGGAAATAGCATCCCACACTTCTTTTGCAGTTGGGTATCTGATAAAGTTGGCCCTCAGTCTAGGATCCAGTGAGTTGATTAACCAGCCTTTCACCACCGAATCATCAGTATCCCACTTTTGATATGTCGGTTCAGTCGACTGGGGTGGAGCCGGATCACCTGTCAGGTGCTTCATCTTGTCACGACCTTTCACATAAAGTCTCACCACCTGGGACCAAAGACTATAGTTTTCACCGGTCAGTTTTTCTGAGATAGGTTGTGATGGCCCGTCTGTAAGAGAGACAACAGAGGAAGCAGGGGATGGTTGTGAAGAAGATGTGTTGGGAATAAGTTGGTTCAATGTATTTTGTTGCAGCATCATAATCTGGGTTAATTTTTCAAGAAGGGTATTGGTAGAGGTAGCCTCTCCTAATTCTCGGTTTTCCATGATATTCAAACAGCCAAGAACTCCAAGGCAGCGAGGTCAGAACTGTTTTAGGATTTACTTCAAGAACGGAACATGCTCTGATACCATGTTACAAATAAACATTCACAAATAACACAAAACTCCCTCCCAACCCTTTTCCCTTAGCTTTATTTCATTAATCATTTTCTGTTACATTTTTCAGAATAATACACGTCTCTTTATAAAGCACACCAAGATTTGGGTATAATTATTCTCTTAGATATCTTTCTATATTTCTATTAATAAAACAAGCAACAAATATTGTCTAGAATTCTCTAGCTTGCGCACCATATCAGAACAACTATTTCAAGTATTTGTAGATTGTTGCCACCTTATTTTTTATTCTAATAGATCTTCTGTGATAATCTTCAATAATTGGTACCTTTAAGTTATCACATCCCACCTTCTTGTCTCCTTTTCTTATTGTTGAACACGCCTGTGTTTGCGGGACCCATGTGTAATGGTAGTGAGAGACTTCCCGAAAAGCTATGTGAGACTCATATGTGATGGCAGTAGGGAAATGAAGGGGTAATAATATACTAATATTGGAGAACTGTACAAATAGAAGGATATCTATATTGTGCTTGTGCGAGTCCTTTAATTATGAAAAAATTGTATTTTTGTATATAAGATTAATTTTGTTATAACTAAATAATATGAAAGAATAAATCTTATTTAAGGATCCTTGTTCATTTTTATGAATTATATTGCCTAATTTGTTGTTGATGCAGGCCAAAACATAAGTTATATGTGAAGAATAATTATTTGCTCCTGAGAAAAGCTTCGGTATTTAGAAATATTAAACTGATCGGAATTATACAAGAAAAATCTGATTTCAATTTTCAAATACACCATGAGAAATAATGTAGACATCTTTATTTAATTAATCGCAAAACAAAAAAAATGGTATATAAGTACGTTGACGGCAATAAAAGGAAACAAAATTAACACACTAAATTGATTTGATAAACCAGCTTTATGGTATCTGGACAAGCCAGTGTTATCAAACTCTATCAAATGTGACATGCTCATTTTTCTTTTAACCAATAACAATATCTAAAGCTCGGTGCGTCGGCCAACGTGCATTCCATAATTTCTCCTTCCTGTTAGCCTCGGAGCCTCCACTTCCCACACAAATTTGTAGCAGTATTTTCTGACACGGTGGCTTGAAGTGGCTGGTACATTTGCAGAACTGGTGCAAAATAAGACATTTCCAATTTTGATAAATTTTGGGCGGATATACTTTTGTATATTAATTTCATAATTTGAAGAGTGCTGGAGAATTACTTTATCGTGAAATTGTTTATATTAGAGTGTCAATGAGTCGGATCGGGTCATATTATTTTTATATTTTTTTATATGATCTGAACTGATCCGAAACCGATCCGATTATATTCGAATCAAAAAATTTTAATCCATATCCAACCCATATAAAATAATTTAAATATTTATTAATAATTTTTATATTATTTTAAATAATTAAATATTAATTAATTTATAATTAATCTTAATTTTGTATAATTAATATATATTTAAATTTTAATTAGTACTAAATCACAAAATTATTTTAAAAAATATAATTAATATGGTCGTGTCGGGTCCGACCCGATTCGATATAAAAAAATTAATCATATCCGATCCATTTATTTTTAAACCATATCGAATCAAATCAGATTCAAATCGATTAACCCGTCGGATCGAGTCAATAATTGACACCCCTGATTTATACATATTTCATGCATCCCAAATCAAATTAAACGACAGCATTATACAATGCGGTGCTTCACGAATGTCAGCTTTGTCACTGGAGAGATGCCAAATGTTGTCGAGTTTCAGTACAATTCAATCTCAAATATTGTTATTAATTTGTTTAATATATTGATTATACCTATTACACTAATTACCATATATTTTTCATAATTAAATCTGCTCAATGTGTATTACTATTGCACTAAATGTGCATTTTTATTACTTTAATGACGGGTGGTACATACATTTATATGAAAATAGCAGGAAGAACATAAAACTAAATAAAACTAACAAAACTACAATAGTAATTTCCCACAATTCTCCTGTTTGTTTTCACTGTTTGAGTTTGCCGAACACAACAGAGAATTGTTCGGAAGAGTGATCAGTTCACAATTTTACAATTCTTCCTGCTATTCTCCATGTTACCGAACAGGAGAAAAGCATCGTTTGGCATAGCGGCCGTATAAGACGATTAAAATTTAGAAAAGAAAAAATTCACCGAGGAAAACAAGGAACACATCTGAAAAGAAGCTGTGAGCCAACGAAAATAACAAGCATACTCTGAAAAGATCGGTCATTTATTCACTTAAATAGTCCTGAGTTTTTAAGGCCATCTTTTTGTTTGCAAACAAAACTGACAGCAAATTTTAAAAAGGTCAACATTTTTCAAACTGACAAAAAAGGTGAAGACTGACTAATTCTCAGATCTCAATTATAACATAAACTGCGAACTGTTGATTCACCTTTTTTTTTGGTTTATCCTTGAGGTAGCAAAATTGCACATAGGCATCAGTTATGCAACTGTAGAAGGTTCCACCAAACCATCCCATTTTTTTACCAAACCTTCCAACTGATCAAATCCCTGAGAAACAGAAATGAAATACTGATCAGTAATCACCCTCAGATCTCGACTCAAAAAATACTGCATATGCAGTAAAATAAATCTCAAGTCAAAAGAAAAGCTGCAACAAGGTTTACATATACCACCTAATGGTACTGTCCGATGGCCAAACTATTTTTCCATTATTGCATTTATTAGTATATTAATTGGTCACTTCTACACTCATATAGTTTCTTTGTGGTGCATTGAGGTCACATAAGGGCCACCAACTGAAACCAACAGAAGTTCCTGGAACTGAGAGCAATTACATTTCTTTCAGGTGGAACTGAGAACAACCATTGGGACACGAGGAATGTGGCAAAAAAGCTATGAAGGTAAAATAAACAGATCAAGATGTTGGGTAAAAACATAAAAGAAAGCTAAATAAAGAAAACTACAACATACCATGCGATTAGAGAAGCTGCCAAAAGATTCAGTTGGTAGGCAGCTAATTTTCCAGTTGTAAAATAAAGGTTCCAAAACCTTCTCCAACTCCTGAATCTTAACCTTATTCATAAAGCATTTTGCAAGAACTGTTTGGTTTGGTGTCCCCCCAAGCCAGATCTATTGCCAATTACAGAAATCAGATTACAAAACAGACCATTGAATCTAAGCATGTCTCGGTAGAAGTGTCAAGATAGATTGAGTACCTGGTAGCTATTTGGACCATCCCCAACAAAACCAAGCTCGGCCATGTAAGGTCTAGCACATCCATTGGGGCATCCAGTGATTCTTATGACCAGGGATTCATCACCATTAATTCCAACCTGAAATAATTAAAAGGAGAAAAGAAAAATCAATGATCAACCAAGCTATACCTGACAAAATCTCCTCATAAAATATGCAACACATCTTATTATTCATATACTGCTGATTCATGTAATATAATGAATCAAGCATTCTTTACGATGATTTGAGTACCTTATCAAGAACAGCTCTGACTCTTTTGAGAATTCCCGGGATTCCTCTTTCAGCTTCAGTTATCGCAAGTGGGCATAGTGGAAATGCTGGACAAGCCATGGCAGTTATATTGAGAGGATCTATATTTTCAGGCTCCTAAATAATTGCAAAACAGATATCATTAACAAAAGTAGCAACTATTGCAAGAAAATGTGACAAGGACCATGACATAAAAGTCTGGAAGCAAAATCCAAATCAAATAGATATAGGCAACACCGCAGCAGTCAGTTGGTAGGCTTGAGAAACACCATTTTCTTCTGTTGAGAAGACAATGTCTTTACCAAGTACCAACCAATACCAGCAGGTCAAGAGAGAGAAATCAAAACCAACTGCTAAAAAGTTGGGTTGCTTCTTATATTGGCAAATGAATCAGGTCGAGCATCAACCTGCAACCATGGGATCTGACCAACAAGCAAGTATAAAAAAAAAAGGAACTAGACACCAATCCATCAGTAAACAGGTTACTAGACACCAATCCATCAGTAAACAGGTTAATGCCAATACTACTTTTAAACCCAAAGGGTAAAGCCGATACTGCCACCTCTAAAGCACCTTTCATTTCTACACTGCATTAAATTAAAATAAAAAACTATGATATTTAAAAAGAGGTCACACTATATTGTTTACCAATAGTCCAGCTTGGGCAAGAGACTTAGATATGGAATCTTTCCATGAAGGCTCAATGTCTATCAAAATTATGTTTTGGTTTGGTGTGAGACGAACATTTAATCCATAGTTCTCAATTATGTCCCTCAATGTTTTCTTAACGGTGCCTCCAATGCGGCCACTGTCAATATGTATGCCGCAGAACAGTTTACCATCACCCTAAAAAAGAGAAGTACATAAATTAGAACGGTGAGCATTGAAAAGTGAGATACATAAACAATTTTATAAATCAGATGGGAATATTCTTAAACATAGATTATGTAAGTATTTGAAATCCATATATTGTGCTACCTTATTGAACAGAAATAACTATGTTTATCAATTTTTATGTTTTCTTTCCATTAGCAATGACAATGGAAATAGAAGTAAAGATAGCAGGTACCTGTTCTTGCCAACCAAGATAACTCCTGAACTCCCACTCAGGCAACTCACGAAAAGCCTCGAACTTCTTCCCATAGTACTGCTCAACCACACTCCTAAATTTATCAATTCCCCATGTATCAACCAAATACTTCATCCTACTATACCTGCGATCATCTCTTCTCCCATTTTCTCTCTGGGTAACAACAATAGCTTTTATGGCATATAATATATCTTCTTTTGGGATGTAACCTAGTGGTTCAGCCAACCGGGGAAAGGTTGCTTCCACCCGATGAGTTCTCCCCATGCCACCTCCAACCTACAAATTAACAAGTACAGATGAACTCAGGAAAGAAATACTAGAATAGAGGAGTTGGCTCAATGCAAGAAAATTTTGAAATGCTAGATTAGAGCAGAATATCTTGCATGCAACAATCATTAATCGCACTGGCATGTGAAAAAATAGAAACCAGCATGGTCAAAACTGTGATTAGTGAGTTATAATTTGGAATAGTAGTATCACTTTTCAAGGAACCTTGAATAACATGCAATAAGCAAAAAAATAAATAAAATAATAATAATAAATAAATAAAATAGAATCATAAAGAGAATAGTCTGTTGGAACAAAGGTTCAATAAAAACTAAAGAGTTTACTCACATATATGTTAAAGCCCTGGGGTTCACCATTGCTATCAGAGACAACCACCACACCATATCATTAGTCAGCAAGTCAACTGAGTTGTCAGTCGGTACTGTCACAGCAATTTTAAACTTCCTGGGCAGAAACTGAGTGCCGTATATTGGCTCCGGTGAGTCAGGAAAGTTTGTTCCATGTGAGTTATCTTCTCGTGCCTTAACCACTTCCGGTGGCTCAGCTGACATGATTTTCTCTCCATCGACCCATACATCATAATATGCTCCAGATTGAGGTGTTAATAGAGCTGCTATATTGTCAGCGGTCTCTTGTGCAAATAGGTATTCTTTATTAGTGTTATAAGGGGCTGCTGGTGCCAGTACATTCCTGTTAAGATCACCACATGCACCAAGTGTAGAACCCATGTTTTTAATTATCGTGCTAAGTACTGTCTTGAGATTCTTTTTCAAAATCCCATGGAGCTGAAAGGTCTGACGAGTAGTCAGACGCAGTGTACCAATGCCAAATTGGTCTGCTAGCGTGTCCATAGCGAGATAGAGTTGGTTTGGCACTTTCCCAGAAGGGTTTTTGGTACGAAGCATGAAGCTGTATGATTTCTTGCCTCGATCTTCACGGTCGGTTTGTTGGTAACTCCCATGAAACTTTATTAGTTGTGTGGCGGCTTCATTAATATTCAGGGCCTCTGTTTCAAGTTCTTCATTTAGGGGATAGCGAAGGAAGTTGCTCTGCTCCTTGATAATTTCAACTTTACTTCGTTTGACTTCAGTTTGGCCTGAATTTGTTGCCTGCACATGCAACAAAGTTTTAACAAATTAAATTGGAAACTAACAGCTGGACAAACTTTAAAGATGAGTAAAGGTTAAAAAGAGAACCACGAGCACGTAAAAATGATTGCTCACTTCAAATATGAGATTGAATTCATCATATGCAGCAAGGCCCCCCAGATGACTCAATTAAGCAGTGACTATACAAAATTGTATGTGATCAAATAAGTGTGTTCATTTTCCAGAAACTGGATCTTAGGCTCTTAGCCAAAATAAGCTTCAACTGTTATGACATTTCTAGATGGCCACACATTTGTTGAATAGAACAAGAACAACAATTCAGATTTCTCGCTTAAAATTTTAAATTTATATCATAAATTCTAAACATGCTAGGCATTTCATGGTCCAACAATGCATTCAAAATCGTCTTTTGACAGAAAGGAGGTAATAATGTCAAAAAAATATAACAAATCAATCCAAACATGCCAAGCAAAAGTATTGTACAAAAGCATGTCAGTATTGCTGGTCTGACGCCGAAGTCAGGTGACTCGTACATATTTCCACGTAATAATGTGAAACTCCAACGTACATAAACAATATGAAAGGGTATTTAGAAAAATACAAAAAAAAAATAGCACAATCACCCAATTCAAGCAATAGAAGTGAAATATATTCCAAAGGCAATTGTCATGATCGTACCGCAGGGCTTGAGGTGGCGCGTATGGGACGAGAAGATCTGTCGAAAGGGCCCAGTGCCACAGACCGGAGCGATCTGTGAACTGGGTCCCATCGCATCCGAAAGAACCCGTTCGTCGGAACCTTCTGGTCTCCGACCACCGCCGTCTTCATCACAGCAGGTGTTCCTGAAGCCGCCGCCATGTAAGCAGGCTACTGTGAGTGAGAGAGAGGGGGTAGAGAGAGAAACCGCACACAAAAAGGAGCGGTGGAGAGAAGAAAGGAGTCGGCTTGATATATTATTCTGGGATCAGTGAGCGTGTGTGCGAGGCGAGAGATGAGATTTTGGATTTTGGTTTGTGACACTGATAAAAGCAGGTCAGGATATTTAGCTTAAATAGTTATTATTGAACTCGATAGCTATTTTATGATCCGAGTCTTCCGACTCAAGCTGAAACGAGCCGTCGGAGCTGGATTTTCAGCTCGTAAGTGGCTTATAAAGTTCGGCTCAGTTAGTTTTAACTTGAACTGAATTTCGGACTAATTCAGATCAACTCAAGTCTCACTTCATTTATAATGTTACTTCAATCACTCATTTAAATTAAAAAAATATTATATATTTTTTCCGTAATGATATATTTAAATCATCATATAATATGTAATCTTAAATTGGATTAAAATGAAGAAACATGTCTTATAAATTTTATTGACTTATAACTTTATAAATTATATTGTTAACTTTTAGAAGGAGATAAATAAATAATAAAGAAGGTGCTGTAATTATTTTGTTATGGACGATGAAAAAAAGAAAAGTTTAGTAACTTTAAAATTAAAATAACGCTTTGATTTCCCGAGCCAATAAATCCTTATGTATATACAACAGAATGAACTCAAAAATTCATATGTATAGAATAATTTTTTATTAGCCTATAGTCTATAGATAACGTTTCTAGGGTTTGGTGGAGGAAGGGAAAAGAGACCTTTTGCATTTTAAAATATCTGTCGTCTGGTATTATTTTGCTTTGCAGGGGTATATCCGAAAATATATTATTTTCAGGGGAAAATGGAAGAAGCTTACAATTTTTCGAAGCCAGATAGAGCCAGATGAGCCATCAGGCAGGTGCAGCCCAAATGGCTACGCAAGCGGATTTCTCTCCCACATTATCGATATCGGTCAAAAAAGTGCGGTGGTCCTCGCTCAGGATAAATCTATCTGCACCTGGCTCACCTTTCTATATCTGTACCAGTAAACATCAAGAATTCTAGACCCACAGTTCAGTTTATCTGTTTTCGTTGCCCTTCGCTTAATTATGCTTTGACAGCTTTGCTTTTGGCCCTTTTCGCACCTATTAGGCACAGCGTTGTGTTGTGATCCAGCCGCACGGATAGAAGATCTGGCTGCTAAGTCGTTGTGGGGTCCCGGTTATTTTAAAGATTATGGGAATCTTTTCTCGTCAATATTGGTTCATTGAACCTGGACAGCGATGGGCCGATGACATTTCCATTTGGAAAAAAAGGAAAACATAATTTCCTCTTGTTTTCCAAGATAAAATTCTTAAAATATTAGCGGGCTTCCGGCTCTGTAGGTGGTACTACTACGTTAGCGCTTAGATCATGTATTCGTGTCTTGATCATTTTAACAATGGCTTTTATATGTGTTCAGTTTATGTTTTGTGCTGTATGCATATTTAATATATTTTAATTTTTTTTATTATATTAAATTTATAAAATTATTTATGTAAAAATGTATTAATATTTTCTTATTTTCTTATTTTTTATTAAAATACTTTAAAAATAAATGATCAATTTTTTTTTAAAATATACATATATGTAATCCGCATATTGAGTATAACTTTCATAATTTTCTAAAATATAAGGGGTATGGTCTGGACTAAGCTTAAAGAAGCTCCACCGTTGATTGTCCATACGAATTTTATTATTATATATTAAATAAAACAATTATATAATAATATATATTAATTATTTTATTAAATAAATTTGTTTTTTATAATCAACAATTATAACTGTGCATTAGCTCAAGGCGTAGGCATCTACTTCTTTCACGCAAGTGCGAGTCCAGACTTTAATTTTTATATTTTTATCTATTTGTTTTTTTATATAGATAAATTTAATAGTATGTAGAGGACGGATAAATAGGATATCGTCTACCAATATTAATGATACTGGATTATGAATAAGCCAAAAAAAGAGTTAAAATATGCTATAGGTTCATCTTAGAAGAACCTATCATATGATATTTAATGTCTTTGTTCTTAAATTAATAAATTTTCCAAAATGTTAAGGACAAAAAATCGATATTATATTCCAATTTTGTTGGCATTTAAATGATAAATAGAAAGTATTAGCAGACACAAACAAATATAATAATAGATGCGTTTTAGAAGTTTTTGTGTAGTATTTTGCGGTATATGCTTGATATTATTTGCACAAATAAACTTTGCAATGCCACATGTATAAGAGTAGTTATCTGAATATTCAATGGTGCATGCTATTTTTTAAAATGTTATCATATTAAGCCTAAAAAATTAATCATATGATATATTTCATGCAAAAGACTTAAATTATATTAATATCTTATTATATTTTCTTATTTTATATTAAAATACTTTAAAAATAAATGATCAATTCAAATATTTTAAGAACTTTTAAGAATAAATCCACATATATAATCTGCATATTGAATCACATATATATTGTATATCATATATGCACTATGGAGTGACCAATTGCACACATATTGAAATTTGTGTTTAAAAACATTGTGAACAATACAATCTAGCTAGGTATCAGTTTGATTTTTCTGTTATTTCACTGAAAAAACTACCAAAATTAATTAAAAGTTTTAATATATGTAAACATGCACCGTAATCCCATTTTTAGGAGGTCTATGCACATAATTGATATATATGTTTGATTTATGCACAAATGAATTTACAAATATGTAGAATATGTGTGTTAAGTATAATTGTCAATTTCGATGATGTGTTTTTAGTTGGTTAGAAACGATTATAAAACATACATTAACACACACTATAAATACAGTTGTCAATGCATACTATAAATACATCTGAGAAGAATCTTGTGAGCACTGATTAGTGCATATATACGGATTTGGCATTTCTAATCAGGTTTTAAAACGGATAGCCCAACATTTTCCATATTCCTCAAAAAAAGCCTCAATTTTATAAAATTCTATGCATACAGGCCTCCGAATAGCCCAGCTTCAGATCCATACCTCTAAACCCTAGCCCCTTGCATTAAATGCACATGTATTATACATTCGCCAACCTCCGGTTTTGCTCGACAGTCTTTGCATTCTCTCCTGCGGCGGCTTGTTTTTCCTCCTCCCACTGCAAAACCCTAATCTGAGAAACAGAGCATGGCGGAGAGAGGCGGATTCGGACGCGGATTTGGAGGCCGTGGAGGCGGAGAGGGGGTCGTGGAGGTCGTGGAGGGCGTGGTGGCCGTGGCGAGAGGCGTGGACGACGTGGCAGGCCGACAGAGGAGGAGAAATGGGTCCCAGTGACTAAGCTCGGACGTCTCGTCAAGGCCGGTCACATCACCTCCTTGGAGCAGATCTATCTTCATTCTCTTCCTGTCAAGGAGCACCAAATCGTGGAGCACCTTACAAAAGATTTGAAAGATGAGGTAGTTTCAACGAATAACTCTTCATTCTAACGGACCAATGAAGCCCGTATTTACCTGTTTATTGTGAAGGATAACCTCTTTATTGTGTTATTTTAAGAGATCAATATTTGTTTTGAGTGTTTTATGCGTCTCTTTTTCTAAAGGTGAATATTAAGTAGCGCTGTTTCAGACTAATCCTGATTCTTTATATTGTGTATTTGTCATGCTTTACAGCTACTAGAGATCCTCATCAGAACACAATAATTGTATTTATGTATTGTCTTAGATTTAAGTTGCTATTCAGCGAACTTACTAAATTATGTACAAATATGGTGTTTCTATAGTTAATAAATTGGTACTTCTAAATTCTTATTATGCATGTATTTAGGAGTTAGCACTGAGCACTGTATCATACCAAAATAATATTGACTGATGTAAAATCTGTTTGATAATCCTTCATTTTGGTTTATCTATTTTTCTTGTATCCTATTAGCATACTGATGGCTGTCATTTAGTTTTCCCATCACCTTTCCAGTTGCTTCACATAATTATGTTTTCCCCCGTAAACAGGTTATGAAGATCACCCCAGTGCAGAAGCAGACCCGTGCTGGTCAGAGGACCCGTTTTAAGGCCTTTGTTGTGGTTGGTGACGGCAATGGTCATGTGGGTCTAGGTGTCAAGTGTGCGAAGGAAGTTGCTACTGCTATCCGTGGTGCAATCATCCTTGCCAAGTTGTCAGTTGTTCCTGTCCGGAGGGGTTACTGGGGTAACAAGATTGGCTTGCCCCACACTGTGCCATGCAAGGTCACTGGCAAGTGTGGTTCTGTCACTGTGCGCATGGTGCCGGCGCCACGTGGTGCTGGAATTGTGGCGGCTCGTGTTCCCAAGAAGGTGCTCCAATTTGCCGGTATTGAGGATGTGTTCACCGCTTCTCGTGGCTCTACTAAGACCCTTGGAAACTTCGTCAAGGTACCCATTCTAATCTTAGTTGAATTAATTATATTGATCAAGAACATGTTGGTTTCTTAGGTGCTAAACATAAGAATTTTCTGAAACTTTTATAATCAATATATATTTTATTTGAGTGGCTAGGATCAACGATTTGAAATTTTAAAAATAGAGATTTGGCTGTTACAGTAAATCATTTATACAATAATGCACTTTGCAAATCTTATTCATGGCTGTTGTTTTGTTTCCCCAAATTTATTAGTTTCAAGGAACCTACATGCAGTTTTAGATGTTTCTTAATCTCATATGATTGGGTAGTGTGAGATCTCTGTTTATCTATGAATTGATTAAATTAATTGCTTTGTTTGTTCAGGCAACATTTGACTGCCTGATGAAGACTTACGGGTTCCTCACACCTGATTTTTGGATGGAGACTAGATTTAGCAATTCGCCGTACCAGCAATACACAGACTTGCTTTCCAAGCCGGCCACAAAGGCCATTCTACCACCTACTGAGGATATTCCTCCGAAGACTGAAGTTTAGGCATGCTGTTTTTGTTGTTTAGTACTTATGCTTTCCAGTTTCCGTAGTGAAAAAAATGCAATGAATATGAACTAGACATGAACTTTGTTTTTCTGTTATGTTTGTTTGGTTGTGCTTCGTGCATGGAGGTGTATGTGAATAGGCCTCAGTAGGCCTTTCCAGCGGTAATTTTGGTTTCTTTCCCAAAAGGTTTTCGAGTCTAAACTTCAAGAGCTCTACTTTGTCCATTTACGCCTTTATTGTTTATTTGTTTTGTTAGGAAGGCTTCACAATGTTTATTTTGATAAATTTTCAAGATGATTTCCAATCTATTTAAAAATATTTTATAAAAATATTCTTGTTTCCAACTGCAGCAATTATTCTTTAGTTAATTCCAAATCATCTTTTAATTCTTGATTCTACTTGGCCAGATGCTTCTTTTGCCGACTTTATGAGATACTGATTGTATCAATCATTTTTGTGAAATTACACTCGAGAATAATTCGTAAATATATTTGAGAAAGTTATTAAATCAATTGTCTGCGCTTCTGCTATGGAAATAATCTTTGCAAGGAATGAAGGTCGTCTAACAACAAGGTTTCATAAAATTTGATTAATGTGCATCGTGAATCGTCATTTTTTTTCTTCATTTAAAATGTACGTTAGCTGTCAAATCTCACGGTGTTAATTATTGATCCGATGATGGGTTAATCCGATCCGACTCGAATTCAATCCGAGCTAATTATTTATGTTTTTTGAAGTAAATTTATGATTTAGTATTAATTAAAGTTTAAATATATAATAATCATACACTAATTAAGATTAATTATAAACTATTCAATATTTTATTAATAAAAATAATTAATAAATATTTAATTATTTTACAGGAGTCGGGTATGAATCAAAATTTTTTGATCCGAATTTAATCGGATCGGGTCAAAAAAATAATAAATTAATATGACTCGATCCGAACCCGACTCGACCCATTGACACCGATAGTTGAGATGAAATGTTTTACACGAAAAAAAATTATAATTGCAGCTCGAGCCTAAATTACTTGTCGAGCGTAAAACGCTCATCAACGATACGTGTCCCACAGAGTTTTTTTTTGAAAATAGTGGTGTTAATCACCTGTTTCACATGGAAATAAATTGTACTGATACCATAAACCCGATAGCTGGGTATTCCAGATAGCAATTACTTAAACTAAACATATTCCTAGTTTAAACTACTTAGTCTTAACAGAGTATTATATCGATAACCACAATCCGATTACCTTGAGTTAACAAATTTAACATAGGGAGTGTATCCATTCAAAACACAACAAAAACATCAAAGTAATAGCATGATTGCAAAATAACATGAGACATATATTGTCTTCATCACATCTTCTTTATGTTCCTTATAAATTGTCATTTTTCCTCTTCCTAAAATTAGCCAATCTCGTTGCCATACCAATCCGACATTTTCTCTTCACAATGATTTTTTCAATACCAGCTGCTTAAAATATTGCAAATAGTACAAAAAAGCAAAATGTGCTACTACTTATCTAAATCCAAATATTAAAAGTTTTTGTTTAATTACTATTATTCTAAATAGATAGTTAACTACCATTATATTAATCATGAGGATTGGGTATAATAATCAATTCAAGTCCTCTTCCAAACAAGTCCCCTTCCTCGGGGTGCATTTGATTTTGGTTTTGCTTTTGTATATGCACTAATAATTGATCAACATTAGTGGGTAGTATTATTTGTAAGTTATCTACATAATTTTCTACCTTTATATTACACCAGTGCTTAGCTAAAGAGATTATTGAAGTACCCAATGCTCTTAAGTTTGTATTAACTTTATCTTGAATTTTTTTCTTATTTCTTTCATTCCATATAGTCCAAAGAAATGCTATTCTAACAATTTCACATAAATTACCATCTTTCTATGGAATACAATAATATAATTGCCAAAGTTTTATAATTGAATTGCAATTAAAACTAAAATTATTATGTCTGGTTAACCACGACCACAAACAAGCAGCAACTGAACAATGAAGAAAGAGATGTTCTATTGATTCCTATTTATCACAAAAGATATAGTTTTCATCTCCCTACCATCCTTTTTTCAAAAGATTATCTTTGATAAGGATTTTATTTTGCTGAACTAACCATGAAAAGATTTTAATCCTTAGTGGTATTGTTGTTGTCCAAGTACTAATATATCTAAATGTCTTTATTTCATCAAAATCTAACCAATTATAACAAAATTTTACGCTAAATAAGCCATTATTGCCCCATCTCCATTTAATAATATCTACTTCTGTATTTAAAATAATAATTGAAAGTTGAATGTACAATGACTCTAGCTATGTTGAGCTAAGGCTACATTTAGAGGCCTATTAAAATTAAGATAAAACCTATTGTATCTTATAACCCTATCTACAATAATATCTTTGTTAATTATTATTTCATATAATAATGGATAATAGTCTTTTAGTGAACATTCTGTTATCCATCTATTTGTTCAAAATTTTGTAGTTTGACCATTTTCTATTATTTTATTAATGCTAGTGTGGAAGATGATTATTTCTTTATTAACTTCCTTCCAAAATGTAGAAACATTAATTAAGGTTCTTCTATTATGATATCTACTTTTTATAATGTCTTTCCATAATCCTTTAATTTCATTATTAAAGTGTTTCCATAACCATTTACATAGTAAGACCTTGTTTATTATCTTAAGATTCATAATTCTAAGACCCCTTGTTCTAATGATGTGCAAATTTATTTTCAAAGTACTAAACAATATTTTTTCTACATAATATATCTATATATTTTTTTGTATGAACATGAATTCTAGAAACATCCAATATATGAAAATAGCACTTAACACTAATTTTATTAATGTCAATCTACCTCCTATTGATAGTAATCAACCTTTCTATCCTTCTAATTATTTCTCTATCTTATTAATTAAAAATTTTCAGTCAGTATGTCTTAATTTTTTTCAATGTAGAGGGACTCCTAAGTATTTTATTGGTAATATACTTATTTTACAACCAAATAGTTATGCCATATTATTACTCTCTTGTTTTGATATATTAAGGGGATTAGTTCACTTTTAGTGTAATTAATCTTTAAACCAGTTAAATTCTCAAATCCTATTAAAATGAGTTTCAATGCCTCTAACATTTTAAGATCTGCTTGTAAAAATAAAAGTGTATCATCTGCATAATTTAAATTAATAATATTCGATTGTTAAAATTAGCCAAACCTTTTAAATAACCTTCTTCCTTAGCCTTATTAAGAATTTTAGCTAAAGTATTTGTTGCTAAGTTGAAAAGTAATGGTGATAGAAGATCATCTTGTCTTAATCCTCTTTTGCATTTAAAGTAAGGAGTTTTCTGTCCATTTATTATGATATTGGTTTGTCCACTTGTTAACAAATCCATTACCCATTTAATCCATTTTTGTCCAAATCCTCTTGTTTGTAATACCTCTTGTAAATAATCCCAATTTATTCTATCAAAAACTTTTGCAAAATCTAATTTTAATAGAATACCCTTAGCCTTTGTTTTTCTTACTTGGAACAAAATTTCTTGTGCACGAACAATGTTATCTAAAATACTCTTCCTTATATATATGCAGTTTGAGATGGATCTATTAAATTATCCATTATCTTAGCTAATCTATTGTCTAATATTTTTGAGATAATTTTAAGACTAAAATTTATTAAACTTATGGGTCTAAACTGATCTACTGTAGTGCATTCAGAATTTTTTGGGACTAG
The DNA here is from genome assembly GCA_037127355.1 of Schoenoplectus tabernaemontani. Classification (NCBI taxonomy): domain Eukaryota; kingdom Viridiplantae; phylum Streptophyta; class Magnoliopsida; order Poales; family Cyperaceae; genus Schoenoplectus; species Schoenoplectus tabernaemontani. The sequence continues at coordinate 12,281,776 of CM073754.1, read as the reverse complement.
TATTATAGTAGCTAAATTTAATTTAGAAATATTTATATTGTGATTATAAAAAGCCAAAACTAAATTGTATATGTCAGTTTGTATTGTTTCGCAAAATATTTGATAGAAATGAAATGAAATATCATCTGGTCCCGAGGCTTTACTATTATTTGAATCAAACATTGCCTTTTTAATTTTCTCTAAAGTGAAAGGTAATTCTAGTTCTATTCTAGTTTCTACTGATAACTTATCTGTTGTGTTCCATATATTATCATTTAATGTTATAATTCTTATTTCTTCCTTACCTATTAATTCTTTATAATATGCTTGTATATGTTGTTTAATTTTTGTGAGTCATATAATGTCTGTTGATTTATTTCTAAAGAGTAAATTGAAATTTTTCTTTTTTCTATTATTTGCTATTGTATGGAAAAAAATTATATTTAAATCTCCTTCTAAGAGCCATTGTAGATTGGCTCTTTGTTACCAATATAGATATTCCTCTGAATATATTTGGTCTAATCTAACTCTACTTTCTTCCCAAATTTTGAACTCCTCTAAATCTCAATTCCTAACTTCCTGTATAAGCTCTATATCATTTAGTGTGTTTAATAATTCTTTTTTTTTCTTTTCTGATTTTACCCCTCATATTATTATTCCAACCACTTAATTTTTTTCTAAATATTTGCATTTTAATTTTCCAACTATTTCCAATATCTCTAATGTCTAAGTGTTGAGACTACCATCAAGAAATAAGTAAATCAGAAAATCCTTCTTGATTAATCCAGTTCTTATCCCATTTGATTATATATGTATGTTGATTATTGGTATTGTTATCTTTTATTAACATGATTGCATTATGATCTGATTAGTATCTAGGCAAAGATTTATTTAAACAATATGGAAATTCATTCTCCCATGAGATTGAGTACAGAAATATATCTAAACGTGCACAAGAAGGGCTATATCTAAGATTGAACCAAGTAAATAATCTGTCTGTTGATTTTAAGTCAATTAAGTGATTGAAATTAATAAATTGATTGAATTTAACACTAACTGAATGATTAAATGTATGTCTCTTTCTTTCTGATCTATTTCTAACTACATTAAAATCACCTCCTATTAATCAAACTACGTCAGTTAAATTTCTAATATTTATTAATTCCTGCCAAAATGTGTTTCTTTGACTAGAGATGGTAGGTCCATATACTAATATAAACATCCATATGAAACCTGAATTTTTTATTTTTTACCAGAAGTATAATAGAATGAGTAAATATATAACTATCCAATAATTCTATTTTATTTTCATTTATTCCAACTAATATTCCCCCTAAGCTTCCATCAGATGGTAAAATTAACCAATTGATTATTATGAAACTAAGGTTTTTTAATGTTCTATCTTTAAATTCAGATTTTTTTTTATTTCTTGTAATCCTACTAAGTCTATTTTATGTTCTATTGATATATCTCTAAGCAATCTTCTTCTTTTAGATTTTCCTAATCCCCTAACATTCTAATTCATTATATTCATTTAGAAATTAAAGATCCCAATGGTAATATTTCAGTACTTAAATCTATGTCTATATTATCTGTGTTGTTAAAGTCAATTTTATTTAGGATTTCATGTAAAACAGTTGATAGATTTTGTTGAGTTAAGGTTCTAAAGTGTTGTACAACTTTTAGCCTAGTTTTATCTGTTGTGTCTAATGAGAAACCATAATTTGTAAACATATTCACTATTTCATTATCAGTGTGTAAAGAGTAAGGAAAATTCTGAATTAAAGAGTTAATACCTGCTCTGAGCAAAGAACTTTTAACTGATTAGATGCTGGAAGTGGGCCACCTGTGAGGTATTGAATTGGTTGTTTGGTTTTCAGTCTTGTGCTCTGTCTGGTTAACTGAAGAGATGAGGGTAAGTTATGTGGGTCTTAGTTGATGGGTTCTGTTTCCGTCTCCATGTTTCTGTTTTCCTCCTGGTGCGTGTCCCACAAAGTTCAATGCCAAGCTAGGCGATTTTGGTCTTGCAAAGCTAGCGGACCACAGTGGTGCTGCACAAACTACTTTCTTGCTGGTACTTCAAGTTACTTGGCGCCAGAGTGCTTCACCACTGATAAAGCTAGTAAAGAAATCGCTTGTGGTAGGAGGCCAATAGAGCCCAAAGAAGAAGAAGATAAAAATCAGGTTGGTACCATGGGTTTGGGAATTATATGGGAAAAATACAATTCTTGCAACAGTGGACAAGGCATTAGATGTTGTGTATGACGAGAAAGAAATTGAGAGGTTGATGGTTGTTGGGTTGTGGTGCACACACCCGGACTATAACCTAAGGCCTAGTATTAGACAAGTGATGCATGTGTTGCAGTTTGAGGCTCCATTGCCAAATCTACCTACGAAACTGCCAGTACCAGTTTATTTTAGTCTTGGTGACATGGGATTGGCAGCCAGCATGGTAGATTTTGGAATAACTCAAAATGTGGTTTCTGGCATGGGCAAAAGTGGCAATCCATCGTCTTCCACCACCCTTACTGCTGATCCAAAATAGTATGAAAGAGTTTGAGGGCGCTTGTGGATTGGGGTGAAGGGTGTTCATCATTACCATGAAGAAGCAATTTGCAGATTTTGATTTTTCTATTCTTTTTCCATCTGATTTTGGTGATTGCATTCACTCGTTGATTCTTTGTTGGTACATGAAGAACCATATGACGTATTCGTTGTACTTATAGTCTATATTCTAAATTAAGCTGCTTTGTATCAGGCTTTTGTTTTTTACTTTTTTGTTTTCACAGAATGAGTATCTGTTATTCATGTTGAAAGATAAACTTAATTTTAGTATTAAAGTTAAATAAATTAGGAAATAAAGGGAGACTTTTTGGCTTCAGCATTTTGGCAGAATTTTAAGGCTGATTAATGACAGCATTTGAAGGGGCAAATGGACGTGAAATTTAGTATATAACCTATGGATGAAAATCTCTTGAAGTCTAGTTTCCAATGGTTTAAATTCCAAATCGTTTGGAGTTCCCTACAGAGAGTTATGGAGATTTTAGTGGACAGTGGTCAGCTGAAAGGGTGCTGTTTAGAATTCTGTTTTTATTATATGTTTTTATTACGAATTTTAAGAGTCATGTCTAAGGCTATAAATAGACTTGTATTCTGTTGTAAGTAAGTAAGAGAGAAGAGAAAAAATGTAAGAGAAATAGAAGATATAGTTTGAATAGAAAGAAATTTTAGAATTATTCTCTCTTCCTTCCACCGAGATATATCATATTATAACAAATTGGTATCAGAGCTAGGTTCAGTTGATCAAGAGAGATCTACCACGGCGAAGAAAAAAAAGAAGAAAAAGAAGAAGAAAAAAAAGGAAAAAAGAGAGATGTCGGAAAAATATGAAGAGAAAAAAACCCGAAAAGGAGGAGACACTCAACTCAAGCAAGCACTTCAAACCAAGGCGTCAATCAAAGACGAAAATGTACTCTATTCTCAAAATTTTCGAGGTAGAGGGTGTTGTCGTGGAAGTCGAGGAAATAGTCACAGTGGTAGAGGCTGTGGTCAAGAATGGTATTATGAGGAGAATGAGCAATCAAGCCAATAAAATAAAGCGTTGAAAGAGGCGCGATCGAAGGATAAGGCGGCACTATACATGTTGTTCCGTGCCGTTGACAAGTCGGGCTTTGAGAAGATTGCTGGTGCAACTACTTCAAAAGAAGCGTGGGACATTTTAGAAAAAGTGTTCAAAGAAACCGACCGAGTCAAGCAAGTGCGTCTCCAAACTCTTCGTGGCGAGTTGGAGAGCATGAAGATGAAGGAGTCAGAAAGTGTATCTGACTATATCACGCGTGTACAAGCCGTGGTGAACCAACTCATTCGTAATGGCGAAGCATTAACCGATGCGCGAGTTGTGGAGAAGATTTTGAGATCATTAACCGACAATTTTGAGAATGTTGTGTGCGTGATAGAAGAGTCAAAGGACCTTGCGAAGCTTACAGTCGACGAGCTTGCTGGTTCTCTTGAGACACACGAACAATGTAAGAGAGAAAAAAAAAGAAGAATTTTTTTTTGTCAATGATGAGAGCTATGTATCAAGCAGCGAATGTTACAAAAGCGTGGTGAAGTTTTTTCCAGTGGTCTTCGAAGAATCGGTGAGTGAAGCCGACATGAGCAATGACTCATGATAGCCTGTGCAATGAGTGCCAGGATAAGAGAACTAGCAACATTATGAGATGTTTTGCTGAAAGTGTGCGAACACCATGAGAAAATGTGGTGTGGAGCCACATGAAAAAATACGGTGTGGAGCCGCGGTGTGGGTGTGAATCTCACATATACATGACCTGAGGAGTCAGACAAATTGGATGGCATATGAGATGAAACCACGATTGATTTTTTGAATTTCATAGATCAATGAATCGAGAAAAAACCGTCAATGGGTGGCGTCGATATTCGCTGCGAGTTATGAAAAAGTTCAATGATGATTGACATGAAAGATGAAAAAGAAATTAAGTTTAAGAGGGGGTGTTGAAAGATAAACTTAATTTTAGTATTAAAGTTAAATAAATTAGGAAATAAAGGAAGACTCTTTGGCTTCAGCACTTTGGTAGAATTTTAAGGCTGATTAATGACAGCTTTTGAAGGGGCAAATGGACGTGGAATTTAGTGCGTGACCTATGGATGGAAAGCACTTGAAGTCTAGTTTCCAATGGTTCAAATTCCAAATCGTTTGGAGTTCCCTACAGAGTTATGACGATTTTAGCTGACAGTGGTCAGCTGAAAGAGTGCTGTTTAGAATTCTATTTTTATTATATATTTTTATTATGAATTTTAAGAGTCATGTCTAAGGCTATAAATAGACTTGTATTCTGTTGTAAGTAAGTAAGAGAGAAGAGAAAAAAATGTAAGAGAAATAGAAGATATAGTTTGAATAGAAAGAAATTTCAGAATTATTCTCTCTTCCTTCCACCGAGATATATCATATTATAACAATTCAAAGGTGTACAGTGTGTTATAAAGCAGATACCTCATTCCAGTAACGGCACCAAAATAGATACCAGCCGGCGCTCGGACATCCTCTTGATTTTCTGAAAAATAAAATTTATACAGTAAAAAAATAAAGTTTCTTTTGATTCAAATATTTTATTTACTTGAACACCTCCTATTGATCGTTTCTGCCTCCGTCTCTACCTCATTCTGGGAAAACTATATGTTTGTATGTATAATCAATATTTTTAACAAGAGGCTTATGAAATTGACATTGTGTCTTGCTTGTTCTTACTTTTTGTCATTTTTGCTTAAATATAGTACTCCATTGCATGGACATCAATAATTAATCGGTTCAGAATTGCTTTATTCCAAAAATGAGAGAATCCATTGCCTCCTCATAGTAATGATGAACACGCCATCCCCGGTGCTTCATAGTAATGATGAGAGAGTTTTGGTATTGACATGGGGTACACATCGGATTGGGAGTAGCCAAGTCAAGGGGAAGAAGGTAGATGATAACGAGAATATATCATTTTCAAGGAGCAGGATTAGTAGTATAAGGGCTTCTTCTTGTAGCATTTCTTTCTATTAGGATTAGCACAGTATTTCATTGTCAATCAGGGAAAGTGGGCAGAGGCAGATGTGCGTAGGGGGAAGCCCCGGTAAGTGCCCAGGCTCGATGTTTGAAAATTAGTTTAAAGGAATAAATTCTTTTTTGGAAACATGAGAAAAGAAAAGAAAATATAATAGTTAAGCTGGACTTTAAGCTGGGGTTAGATCAGAGGTAACTCACTAACTCTTCTACTGAAAAATGAGAACTACTTTACTACTAGGAGTTGATGTTCATGTCTATTGTCTTCGATAATGGATAACTTAGTGAGAATGAATAGAAGAAGTTTATTTACTCTGCCTTCCTCTAACTTACGTATATAGGACAGATAAAGCATTATCTCGGATAGGCTTGGTATAGATGGGGTAGGTATTTCTTTCCTACTAGGTCAACATCATTTCTTCTTATATCGGAAGGAGGTAAGCTACGGGGGGCTAACTGTTGTACGGAGGTATATGGGTAAGCTCGTATCATCTTAGTTGATTAAGTTTATTGATTGGAATTAGCACATGGATTTTCATTGCCACATTGATTTGGAAGAGAACAAATGAGTTTAAGCAAAGTAGGAATTTCTGGAGTGATTTTCTGGCATCTTTAAATTTAAAAAAAATGAAAATGATGATTTTCTTAAAATAACTAAATTAATCTTTAAATTTTAAAGTAGATCAAATAAATTCTTAATTTTCAATATAAAAACTAATTTGATTTTTGAACTTTTAAAAAAAAGTGTATTCAACAGAATAATATAACAAGTTCAAAAATATAAATAGTAAACATATTCAACGTAATAATATAACTGAATTTACTATTAACAAACAAAAAATAATTGATATTAAATAGTTTAAAAACTTATAAAGTTTAACATTTTTTATCTACAATATCAATATTATTAAATATGTTGTTGGCATTGATATGTAATTAAAGAGTTAAAAAAGTGATAAAGTTTAACATTTTTATCTCCATTATTTATATAGTTTCACACACCAATGCCAACAACATATTTAATAATACAAAATTATTTTTACGTGCGGACGTGCTTATCCTTTTTGGGGAAGAGCTCAGTTCCTGAAACAGGACAAAATAGGAAAGAAGGAAAGTGAGGCGAATTTTGGCTGGGTACTGCTCTGGTAGACTGGTACCGAAAGGGGTTGTGCCTTGTGCGGCTCTAAATCTGAGCGAATCAGAAAAAAGGTCTGGTAAAGGACGCAGGCAAAAGCAAACTGAGGAATTTCGTTTTCGCGTTTTGCCACCTCACTTACGGGATCCCATCTGCGAGACACGTCACACAGACTCTGGAAGAATCTCCTGCTCTTATCCTCTTTCCCCTTCACCCAATCAAGAATCTTCATTTCTCCATACATTCTAATTATGTAAAATTAAGAAAACTTGAATATGCACATGGAGCCCTTCAATTTATTTATTCACTTTTGTTAACTAAGAATGTAAAAAAATATAGGATTGCAAGATCATTGTGAAGGCAATTATTAGTAGCCAAATTATTTGCTAAAATGATAAGTGCATGTGTTAGTTTGATGATAACAAATTAAGGATCTTTCCATGATCAATTTAAAAAACATCTGCATTGTGATGCTTTTAATTTATACCATATATATGGATCAACAGGTTTTTGAGTATCCAACATGAGAACTAGCTCATATTTAATTACCAAATATAACACCTACTTGGGTACATATATGCAAAACTACCAAAAAGCCAACAATAAATTTAAGTGGCACAAAACCCTTTTGAAACACATCATATTCCCTCCATTCCCACATAACTCCTGCTAAACATTCTTTCACTCATCATGTGCCATCCTAAGAATCCACCTCCAGTACCTTTCTCCTACACCCCAACAAACCATATGGTGGTCTCTCAAGAAGGATCAGCCGGGGAGCAGCCTGTTTCCGAGTCACAAAGAAGGACCATTCGGTGCATTTGCTCGCCGACACACCATCCCCGGTCCTTCAGATGCCGGCGGCATCAGAAGCAAGATTATGTTTGGGGCAATTCCATGTGGAGGGCCTCGCAAGCCGCGGCTGTTCATGATCACTAAGTACTATATGAATGTGCGCTTGTGATTTAAGTTATCTCATTTATTTTCCTCGTGTACTTAATCGGTCATCACTTAAAAGGGCAATATTTCAAGTCTTTACTGCTGTAAGAAAATGATAACAGAAGCTGTTATACTTCATATAACGAGAAATTATGACTAATTTGGTATAGGTATGTGGCTGTACACCGTCTCCTCTTCACAGTTTTAATTGAAAACTTCTTCAGAGACGCTTGTTTACAAACAAGGATGCTAATTAACGAAATGAATGAAGACTTGCTTTATTTAAGTTATAATTTGTTTGTAAGGTTAAATACATTTTTTTTTTCTCATTGATACGGACAGATTGATTGCTCAATTTGTTTGAGATCGGATTATGGTTAGCAAATAGAAATTTCTCAATTATTTGTGAGGATAGAGAGAAAAAAATCCAATCAGCATGAACAGAGGAGAGTAGAGTTCAGCAAACCTGATCTTTTTTTTTTGGATGAAAAGCAAACCTGATTCAAATAAATTAAACATATTATATTATCCGGCAAGTATTATATATTGAGATTCAGCTCAACAGTATAATGCTGAATACCACATTGCCACTGGGCAAGACAATCAGAATGCGATGTAAATTATAGGTCAGTATACGAGCTATTGAGTTCACACAGGTATGTGAAATTTGCTTAAATGAAATAACACAACTCCCACAAATCAGCCCTCAGTTTTATTTATCAGATTTTTTCAGTACAGTATTTTCATGTCTCGTGTTTCTTTCTTTTCTATCTTGCGCAAATGAGTGATGCTAAATTCACACATTCCAATCTCTTCTCAATCCAATCACACAGTAGCTTTTAACTGCTGTTTGCAATGCGATTCCTCTGGCTCTGAGCAAAACAAGGGTCTAGACCTTCTGAAACTCAAAATATCATCAACCCGGAATGTTTGTGGCGTGTAACATTCTGTGCAAACCTTGTTGTACTCAGTAAATGATTATTGCCAAACACCTGCACGCTTATGGTTTTTCGCTTCGTTGCATCGATGGTTTGCAAAATCGGCCGATTCCGTGTTGAAACGGCCGAGTCGGATCGGAATCGCAGCTTGCCGAGCCGATTTTATCCCGAGTTACTCGGTAGGGCGTTTTTCTCGTCGAAAATCGCTGGAATCACTTGGAGTTCGCTGAAATTGCTTGTGAGATCGAGTTTAGGGAGGTCTTATTGACCGAAATTGAAAGTTTCATTGGTCAATTTGATCAATATAGTCGGATCGAGCTTCATGTTTTGTGCTGTCGAATAGAAGGGGAAAGGGATGAGATTGGATTTGGTACCATCGGAAGAGGAGAAGGATTAGATGGCGGGGAGTGATATTATTTTGGGTGAGCTTGGTTTACAGTGAACTATTTTAATGACAATGAAATGGTTCACGAGAACCGGGTTTGCCGCTACTTTTTCTATATTTCTTCCTGAATAAAATTGGCGCATGGTAGCCCTCACAGAACAATTTTGCTGACATGTGGGTCTATTATTCTTCGGTCCATGCATTGAATGTAGTCATTGACTGATTTTCATTTGTTTAGCATTTTATGATCTTGAATTTATTTTGAGAGATTCTTTTGCCTAAAATTCACAAAAATATCACTAAAAATTCCATAAATCATGCCAGACTTTATAGTAATTTTCTTCTCATTTTTTTTCATCTAATTAAGCATGAATTAATTATTTGATACTCAATAAATTTAATTAATTATGATCAATGTTTTTTTTAAAGATTGGTGTCCAAAATTGATCCAAAAATTCTTTGAATTATAAATTTTTTTATGATAATTTATATTTTCACTTTTACCCTTCAATTAAGCACTAATTAATTCTTTAATATTTAATTATATTAAATTAGTGGATTATTTGAGTGTAATGTGTTGCTTTAACATCATTTTGTGATTAAATAATTTTTTTATATATTTTTATATTTTTTTAATGAAAAATAAGTTTTTTTGAAAAAATCTGAGTCTCCTATCTGATTCAGCCGATTCTTTCGATTTCGATTTCATGATCAGTTTATCGATTTCGATTCCGATTCCGATTCTGATTTTGCAAACCTCGGAATTGACCTTGATGTATTCGTCGAAGAAGCTTATGAAATCCTCTTTCTTAAGCTCTCTTAATACTTCAACCTATATATCACAAACATATTGGCAAAAAGAAGGTTAGCAGGTTTGTGATATCTTGTTTTACACAAAAAAAATTACAGAAAAACAATGCGATTAACGTGAAGTTGTCTTCAATTATATGGTTTGCTGAGGTCAATGTGCTTATATTTCTAAATATTTCAGGTGTAGAAGCCAGTTGAGGTTTGATTTGGAGTTGTAAATATAACCTTCTCGATCAGAATAAAGCAATAATTTCTCCCCAATAAAATCCAGATTCTTCCCACAAGTTCTTGAACTTCTCCAACAACAAATCAATAAGCGCTTTCACATTACTCAGTATGTCCCATTCTTGAAAAACATATTTCTTAAAAGATATGTATTCATTCTGTAACCTTGTATTCTTCATCATCTAATTCATAAATTTTCCTTTCAAAAGAAAAGATGCAAAGAAAGCATCAACCCTAGCATCAAGATAATTTGGATGCTGAAAATTTTGAGCAACATATCTAAATTAGAGTTGCACAAATAGTTCACTCAATGAGAAATACTGCAGAGAGATTTCAATTATGAGTACCTTGATTGTGGACTGGATAGTGGATAGTGACTTCTAATCCTCTAACACCTGCATCATTCCTGAATAAATAATTCCAGAGTGAAAATTGGAAGTACAAAAAAGTGATTATGTTCACCACAAATCATATTTGCTTGGTCATTTTTTTAGAATTGTACATGACGCAATATTTAATGATGACCCTATTACCCCTATAAGTAAAGTAAAAAGTCTAGGCTTAGTTGATCCTTCTCCAAATTACCTTGATGAGAGACTCGTTACGTACCCAAGTTGCTCCACTGTATGAAGCTGGTGGAAAGCCGGTTGGCTGGCAATGCGAGAAAATAGTTGAAGCTGCACATTGAGGATAGCTTTGTCTCGGTGAATCTACAAAATTAATACAAATTTTCGTTTTTTCTTTATCAAGGATAAAAATCAGTTGCTTTTGAGATCAATTAAGTTATGAATAACCCATTTTGTCCTTTTCGCAAAAAGAAGATATTAGTTATTGTCCAAATAAAAAAAATGCGCCTCAAAATTTCAATTTGATTGTTTTAAAAATTAAGAGTCTGATTTGGTCTAAAGATTCTGCTATGTTGCACTTTGAGGACATATTGGTTAGCATTTCCAAATTGGTCTATAAAAGGGCCTGAAAGCTGGATCAAGATAAAACCTGAAAACCTAATTTTTTTTAGAGATTCAGCTATGCAAAAACATATCTGAGGAATAGTCTCTTAAAGCATCTTACATAAGCCAGGCAAATAGGATAAGTGAAGACTGGTAGCTAAATCAATTAAAGGGGTCAAGTCACCTGGATATATTGCACAATTGCTGAATTCTCATCCTTCAGATTCAAGCCTTTGGCGCGATACAATCACTTCAAACCACTGTCAAGCATGACAGCTCTCATTGACGAGCATTGAGATGGAAGCTAGCATTAGGTGTTTTAAACAAAATATCTTCTATATCTGTGATGATTGATTCTGCTTCTTTTGCTTCAATGTTTCTAAAAGGAAAATTGGATCACAAATATAGCATTAAATTGTTGGGGGCCACACACCCACACCGGAACTAGTACAAATAGATGCAGCAGATACAACACCGGTACAACAAATGACAACTACCAGAACAACGCCAACAGTCACAAACAGGACAATTATAGCCAATGACGGAACCAAGGTAGGCGCCAGCCGGCGTCCAGGCACCCCCCCGGTTCACTAAAAAATAAAGGTTGTACAGTAAAAAAATTTTTAATCAAACATTCTATTTATTTGAACCGAGCACTCTCTATCGATCGTTTCTGATTTCGCCTCGATTACAGCCCTAAAGAGGACAATCCCGCACATAAATTGAATCCCGATAAATTAGAAACAGAACTGACAACCAATAATGAAGTAAAAGATGTTATCACGATTTAGATCAAGTCCAACAAGCACACGAGATAGCACACAAGAGATAAAACAGTTCGGTCGAGCCTACTCCATCGGGAGGCAAACGATCAACAAATTTACTATAAATCAAGGAGATTATAAGAGATTACAATAGTGTTTCAATTACTAAAACAAACAATTACTCTATCTCTATCTTTCTCACTCTCTTTTATATTCTCTCCTCTCACTCTCTTTTATTAAAGACATACAAGAAGTAAGCCACCCGCCACGATTTTACTGTAGCAACAATAACTTTTCAGTAATACTCACTAAGAGAGAAGGGATCAAGAGAATAAATAGAGTTCAAAAATTAAGTACATGGGCCAAGAATGAATTTGAGTCTAAAAACCCAACATAAATATCAATTCAGTCTATGAAAGTTGTATAATTAATTGAAGTTCAATGTTATGAATTCTACTTTGAACTTCAAGGTTCTTGTATATAGTATTCTTTTTTGGAAGGAATCAAGATGGGAAATGGTGCAAAACCTGCTACAATGCACCCCAAGAATGTCCTTGACAGAAGATGAGATACAAAATTGATAAGATATTCTGCATTAAGATCAGAAAGTGCTTCTAGATTCTCATTTAATGGCCAATATCTAGCTAAATTTGTGCAATTGGATCATAATATTGTATGATTCATCCAAGTACGTTGGACAGAAGATTCCTTCTTACATCAAATTCATTAAGTACGTGAAACATATATTTTTCTTGTGTATTAAGACATTGACTAAAAATATAACATGCCGAGGGCAGATCCATTAAGTGAGTTAAGGAAGAGAGCCCAGTTAAAAAATCAGAGAACTTTCTTCATAAAAAAATATGGGAGTTTTCTTCTTAAAAAAAAAAAGAAACCAGAGATTTTTTTTCATAAAAAAAAAGAAATCAGAGAGATTTCTTCATCAAAAAAAAATCAGAGAGCTTTCTTCATCAAAAAATCAGGAAGCTTTCTTCATTAAAAAAACAGGGAGCTTTCCTAAAAAAAAAAGAAAAACAGGGAACTTAAGAAAAAAAAAAGAAATTAGAGAACTTTCTTCATAAAAAAGAAAAAGAAAATCAGGGAGCTTTCTTCATAAAAAAAAATCAGGGTGCCCCCCCCCCCCACAAAAAAAATGAATTCACGGAGCTTTCTTCATCAAAAAAAAAAATCAGAGAGCTTGTTTCATAAAAAAAAAAAAAAGGAGCTTTGCTTGTGTCATGACGGTTTTCAAGTTCTAACAGACTCAAGCGGGACCTCACTCAAAAGAATCAGTGGGCTCACAAAGAACAAAAAAAAAATGGAAGGGTTCAGAAATCAGAAGATTAGTTAACACGTACTTAACACTTTGACGGAACGTTTCTATACTAATTAAGAATAACTTTATCATATTTCCTATATCTACTAAATTATTTATTTAATGAGAATACCTTCGTATAATCTATATTTAAAAAAAAAATTAGAATGACGGGTTCCACCTTTCATGATTTTGTCACTTAAATAAATTGTATATTAGTATATTGCATTTCCAGCATTTAAAATTTTTTGATTCCTCATCAACCCATTTAATTAAAATTTATGACAGTTCTGTTTCAATAACCTTTTAATAAATAGTGAATAAATATTAAAATGAATCAAAGCTAACCTGTGCTAGTATTTTCATTGATGAACTGTTAGATATTTGTATTATTATGTTTTAGATTTAATTGCTATATCTAATTGTTAACATATAATATGTGATCAATAAGAAGTGACCGGCCGGCATTAACTAACATTATCATATTTAATCATTTCTGAGCTTATTGTAACTATACACTGTATGGAATAAATTTGTATCTCCCTTGACACGAACATTAATTAAAATAAATTTGCTATGAATATGCTCATTGACCAGCGATTTACAATTTCTATTATTCGGCCAAAACATTCAGTTAAAATTTGTCTGTGCTCTATAATTATACTAGGCCTTTTGGGCAACGTCACTATATATAATACATATGCACTTTGAGCCGGATGAGAGTAATATAACAAAAGTTTGTTTAATTCATTGGAATATTATATTCATCCCCACTCTTCTTCCCCAATCAGAACTTTTCATTAAAAGCATCAATTTGACTTTTATATTTCCGCCTTTGACTACAAACATTAAAATTCAACAAAAATTGAATTGAAGATGCGTCTTTAAGACTAATTGACAGAATTATTTTTCAAGAGCCATTAATCCAATTTCATTTCCTCCCCTTTCATCGACGTGGCTCTTCTCATCATGTATTTTCATCCCACCCAATCAAGTGTTTTTTTCCTCCTCTCACAAATACTAAACAACACTAATTCAATCTCTCAAGTGACATCACCAATACAATCCATCTAGTGTCAGAGAGAGACGGAGAAGAATGATTGTTACAATAAATTTTCTATTTTTTTCTATTATCAACATATTTTTAATATTTTACTTTCTTGTTTGATTTCTCTTCTCGATCGAGGCACACATCCATTTTTATTCATCTTTCCTGGGAGACTAGGAGTTGTATCAAGCCAATTAAACTCTTGCCCCCCCCTGACCTAGGCTTTTAATGAATTGGTATACTCTTTATTATTTTTGTATTGAAGTCTCTTTAGAATCAATTTGTTTTCACCAAATACTCTTATCCTTCACAAGCAAGATTTTGTTCTCATGATTTTCTTTACAATGATGCTCTAAATTAATATGACCATGGTAAAGAAATAGTGATAATTTTGGGCTTATTGATTCTTCCATTGTGTGCATGACATCAATTGATTATTATTTTTTTCATTTGATTTGATTATATACATTTTGACTGCATGAAGACATTGAATTCATAATCATACTTTGAAATATATTCCAACAATATATGAAAAAAATATTATCACTTTATGACCGAAACAATTATGAAATTAATCATATCATTTTTTATACGTATTGATATAGGTTTTTTGTATAAATAATTGTGCCGATGATTGTAAATAACTATTACGACAGGTATAAATAGTTCATAACTATAAGTAACCTCCCTACTGAAATCATATAAAAAGATTACAACGCAAAATAATTAATAACTATTTTAATGAATATAAAAAAAATGCCAATTGCTATAAATAGATATCTATTTGACTTTGGTGTTCATGTCAAAGCTTACATAATATAAAAGATATGATTAATACTAATGATCAATAACTAGTATAATTGATATAAAAAAGATAAGTATAATTGATATAAATAAAATAAAAAATAATTATAAGTACTTTAATTTAAATGCTAAAAAATGGTTATCAATGGCTTCTTCATTTAGCATTAATAGCACCAATAATTGATATAAATAACAATTAAAGTGCTACTTTGACTCTTGATAGTCAACTTTTAGAAAGATGATTAACACTAATAATCAGTAACTAAGACAATTGGTATAAATAAGATTACCAATAATTATAAATAGTTCAATTTAGATGCTGAAAAAGTTGGCTATTGATGATTCTTTCATTTAGTATTAACAACACCAATATTTAGTATAAATAGCAGTCAAAATACTACTTTGACTCATGATAGTTAACTCTTGAAGATAAAACATAAGAACAAATGTTTGGAGACTGTTAAGTCTCCTAATTCATTTAGTCTTACGTAGAAGCAAAAATTAAAACTTCGATTTAAAAAAATTGTCATGATTGCGTTGAGTTATAAATTTTATAATAGCAACCAAATTGGACTTCACTCTTTTTTGGTTAGATGCATCATTAAAAAGCACGGATCAAAGTATTTTTAGAGAAGAATGTCACAGGTCCGTTATATAATATGGAGGGATATATTTTTTAAAGGTTGTACTTTATGCTTTTACAAGACACCTGATGGTCTGAGGATACTAGAATATATTTTACGAATCTCGCCCAAGATATTGTTTAGAAGCTGAGTGGCGAGTATATATAGTATATATTCAAAATACATTCCAATTTTCTAATTATAATGAATAAATATTTGAGGACAATTTAAGGCAACAACATTTTCACAACAGACTGATAGAGCATATTAGTGAGATTTGTTTGATTTTGAATCTCAAAAATATTACTTATTTTATTCATAACATATTTTACATGAACAACATCTACAAATTTAGTTTTATTTTTTTTTCTTTTGGACAATTTTGAACAGTATATAGTGAAGATTACATTGATGTGCACAATAAAATGATTTCCGCCTTAATGTAAAAATATATTAAATCAATCAAATTCAATAATAATTGTAAAATTTTGTGAACCAATTTTTGATTTAGTGACAAAAGATTCTTTATGTAGAAGGTCTCAAAATCGTCGATGAGATTCCCTATAAATATTTTTTAAAAATAGTTTATACTCTCATTTTTACTAAAAAAAAAATCGTAAAATTCTATGATCCATTATTACTAAAGAAAACACTGAATTCATATCTTATGTACATTAATATACATAGGGTATTATTGTCATTTTCATTTACTTGAAAAGATAAAATGAAAATAGGCGACAACTATCGTAATTTAATTAAAAAAAATTGAAAATCGGCTACAAGCCTACAACCATGAACCATCGCTACTTTTCAAAATGCTGGAAAGTAGAATATTTGGAATCTACAAGTAATTTTGTGGTTAACTTAGGACGTTAAAAGTAAAAGCTTACAAGTCTAATCCAAAGTCGAGCCATTTTACATGCATTTTTCTTATTTATATCAACTGATTTTGCGCCGTCCTTTTCTTTAATTGATGTACCTCTAAATTCTAAGACAACTCGAAAAAATTAAGATGAAATTGTGCTCCTGTCTTGAATTTAGAGCTCGCAGAATCTGATCCGATCCGAGAAACATGTCTAATCCGCTCTGATCTAATACGACCTATAATTCGAAATAATTTGATACTGAACGATCCGATACCCGACCCGACCTGATACGACCCGAAACCCGAAATGACACAACACTAGATGATCCGATACCCGATCCAACCCGACCTGATACGACCCAAAACCTAAATGACCCTATACTAGATGACCCGATACCCGACCTGATACGATCCGAAACCTAAAATGACCTAACACTAGATGACTCGATACCAGACCCGACCAAACCTGATACATTCGTGACCCAAAATGACCCGACACTATATGACCCGACAGTAAAATTTTCATAATTGTGGTTAGACCTTGAATGAATTATGGATATATTATCTCCAGGCTCCAGCTCACACTCTTGAAGACTCAGACGTGACCTCTTTGGGTCCCGTGCAAATGCCAAATAATTTAAATAATTTAATTATTATTATGAATATTAACTTATTTAATTTAAATAATAAAGTTAACATTAATTATAATATTAACTATGATATCTTTCAAATATTTTTCTATCAATAATTCAACATATATTTCAAATGAAACTTGTATTGTATAGATGACGATGAATTGAGAATTGAGGAGATAAATACAAAAGAGTTTAATTCAATTGAAATTAAGGTGAAACCTACATAACTCAAATATGCATCACTTATAAATTCAATTTGATCTGATTCGTTCGACTTGACTAGATCAGACACATATATGGTGAAATCTGATCCGATCTGATCCAATCTAGTCCGATATGATTCAAAACCCAAAATAATCTGACACTAGATGACCCGATAACCAACCCGATCTGACCTGATACGATCCGAAACCCAAAATTACCCGACATTAAATGACCCGATAACCGACCTGAGACTACCCGAAACCCAAACTAACCCGACACTAGATGACCCGATAACTAACCCGATCTGAAACCTGAAATGACCGGACACTAAAAACTTGATACCCGACCCGACTACACCCGTAACCCGATAATTTTACTGAGTCAAATTGACTCAACCCAATCCGACCCGAATCCGAACCCGCCCAACCTGCGCGATTACCACCTCTAGTCTTGATCACATTTTGGCTTTTGGCTCCTAACATCAATTTATGGTGCGAGGCTTGTGTGCCGATCTGCATTTTTCATTTAAAAATTAAAAATTATTTGGATAGGTTGGAGTAAGTTTAGAAATTTGATACTGCAATTGCCAGAGTAGAGCTAATTAATGAGGTGCGGAATCGAAATAATCTATAGGAAGTGTTTGAGTCAAAAAATAAAAAGTCCGAATTTTTTTAATGTATAAACTTTACTTTTTAGTAAATTAAAATGATGTCCGGACTCTGATTGGCCTCTATAACTAATGACGGAGTCGGAACGTAAAATAAAAGGACCAATAATGATACAAAGTGAATTTACTTCGATAATTTTTAAAAGCACTTTCAAATTACATAATAAAGTTGGACTTCATCGGAAAAGTTGTTAAAGAAATCTTTCTCTACTCTCAGGCTCTCAGCAGCAGCAGCCACTCTCTCTCATAAAATTCGGCACCGCTATTGAAACTTGAAAGTTTGGAACCAAACCAACCGAGGATGTAGAATTGTAAATGAATCATATTATGAGGTGGAATAGAAAGCTACAGGAAGACATGGCTTTAACGGTTTAACCTAGGTCCAGCCAGAGCTAGGGCGCTCAATAAAATCCATTTGGCTGTTATCTGATTTGTATTATATTTGATAAGATAAGTATAAATAAGATTTTTTTCATTAATTTATCGAATATGGATATTAATAAGAAAAAATTTCTCTGATAAAAATACGGATAAAAAATATTTCGTACCTATTTTCTACCGTTATATATCTATATGATAAATTATATAAATACAATAATTTATTTTATGTTTTTAACAACAATCAAATTAAATTAAAATTAATATATATTTTTAATGATAATTGACTTAAAAAATTATATGATTTTTAGAGATTAGAGCTGAGACGTTATTCATTATTATACTTTATTAGTATATTTAATTAATGTTGCTCAAATTATATAATTTTTTGCACTAAATTTTTATTTATTAGTATATTTAATTAATGTTACTCAAATCATACATTTTTTTACACTAAATTATTATTATTTTATCCGTCACTTATCGTAAACCATTTGTTCTCTAAAATTCTTAACGAGTAAAAATAAAATATGGATAAAAATATTTTTTTAACAAATAAAAGGGATGTGGGTGAAAAAATTAATAGATATGAATATGAAAATATTTTTATCCATATTTTACCCTATTCATTGACAATTCTATTCGAGTCAGTAATGTAATGTAATATTGGGCTCATCCTCAGAAACAAACGGTCCAACTTAGGAAGCTTAGCCGCACGTGCCAAAACTCAACTAAACCTAAAAACTCGTCTGATCTGTTCAAATCTGAATCCATTCCGATTCATTTTTTTAGAATAGTCAAACTAACTCAATCCGACTTGAGTCTGACATGGCTCAATCTGATCCGAGATCAATGACTTACAAGCCAATTGAAATAAATCAAAAATCTGAAAAAAAAATCTAACATATAAATTAACTCGACCTGATCCAATCTTTCTTTCAAAAAGTCAAACTAACATGATCCGATCCGATCTAACCCATCCGAATCCAATACTGATCCGAACCGACCTACTCAATTACCACCTCTACTCCTAACAGCTAGCAAGTAACAAGTACCAACAAGCATTCAACATAGGTTAATAAATTTTGACCCTAACACGACCTCATACAATCCGATTCATTTCCCAATATTACAAAAAAAATGACTCTCCATTTGCATACATTCAGTCATCCAGTTATCAGTTATCACTTATGACAATTATGCACATCATATCTACTAATCGTTAAAGTGTACGAAGATATAAATTTGCAAGAACATATAAGATGATTTCAGAGTGGCACACTGAAACACGCGATCACTCATCGATCTCCAGTCTCCTCTGGCTTCCGGACAGGTTGAATCGATCGATCGATCGATCGATCGAGAGAGAGAGAAAGAAAGAGTAGCCATGACGAATGATTTGGAGAAAGCAATTAGCACGATAGGAGTGATTGGAGCGGGATGGATGGGTTCGGGAATTGCTCAGCTGGTTGCCACAGCCGGATTCTCTGTCCTTCTCCATGATTCCGCCGCCGCCGCTCTAGGCCGCGCTGGGGACTTATCTCCGCCTCTCTCCGTCGCCTAGCTTCCAATGGTCACATCTCTCAGGTCTCTCTCTCTCCCTCGTTTTGTAAGTTTGATAGGTCAGATTACATTTGAGCTGTCGAGCATAATTATTTGTCAGAATTGATGCATTGTGCCGTGTCGTGTCAGATAGTTGAGGTTTTGCAGCTTTGCAACATTGGCCTTCAAATTGAGAATGTATAAACGAGCTCAACTAATTAAAAAGATATAGCCATTCATGATCAGGGTATTGAGGCATAATTTTCACGGATCAAAGAATTTCAATTTGTGAATTATTTAATAAAGAATTTGATAGTCATACTAAATCAGCATACAAAAATGGATTCCTCAACTATTTCTTCAATGCTACTGGTTAACTTTAAACAGAATTTAACCTTGCAGTTTAAATTATTAAAAAAAACATCACTTAATTACAAATATTGATTCCAAATGGAAAATGACCATACATATTAGAGAGAGAATGGAAGGTGTGACCACATGACGCCTCTGCATTGCAAGCGTTTTGTGGCAACAGACAAAGGTTTTTTAATCACTCACTGAGTAATTTTTTTTTTCTATTTAAATTTTGAGGCTGTTCCTGATGAGGCTATGAAAAGGCTGAAACTTGCATCAACCATACAAGAGCATAGTAGTGCAGATCTTGTAAATGAAGCCATAATCGAGTCAGAAGCAATCAAGAAGAAAAATATTCATAGAACAGGATAAGTGTAATACTCCATAAATTTAAAAATAATATATATTTTTTTTTAATAAATAAATTGTCATATAAAGTACATAATTAAAAATATGAGTTTTTTTATATAAAAAAAACTATAACTCAAAGAGTAAATTAAAAGATTTATAAGAATATAAATACTTTCAATTTTGATTAATTGCAAGGTTGAGGAAGGGATTAAAATTAATAATAATTATTAATGAACAACTTATGAACGTCAAATTTAATTAAAAAACGTAAATATTATTTAATAAAATAAAGCAATTTCAAAATAACATTTCATTCACGTAAAGTTAAAACATAACGAGAAATAATTTAATAAAGTTCTTAAATGTCGACCCGCTACGCCAAAATGACCTATTACACGCATATACGTAGAATCGCCACGTAAAATTCTTAACCCCGCCTCTTCGCTCTCTTCCATCATTTTTTTTTCCTTACCTTACTCCCGTGCCGACCCATCACATCTCACGATAGATGAGCCCCTCTATTTTCTTTCTCCCATATCGAACCCATCCCACTCTGCTTTTTCTTTCACATCTCTTCATTCTCTCCATTTTCCCGTCACCTCATATCTTTCCCTGTCTTTCACTTATTTCCATTCCTTTATCCCTGTTCCTTCCCCTCTTCACTCACTCTCAATCCCATGAAAACCTCCCATTATTCATTTTTCTTTCCCACATCAACGATGAAAACAACAAGAGAATAATAGCTCAACCCATAAGCTATATTAGTGAAAGCTTTATCTTAGACAAGCTCAGTGAGGCTAAATCCTTGTCCCTCGTCTCACACGTCATGACGCCACCGAGTCGCGTCTCATGTGCTCCCGACCACTACACATGCCCTCTACCCCTGCTCGCTCCTCTCTCTCTCTCTCTAACTCAATTGGCACACTTCCTATCCCGCCGGCAACTCCATGTAGGCCAGATCGACACGGTGCACAACTCCCTAGTCGACCCTCATGGCTAGCACCGTAGTACCGGCTCCCCTTCGATCGGCTCATCCCTCGCCCACTTTGTTCACAACGTGAGTGAGCTCGCCACTTCACCTCTCGACAACAGACCCGGCTGCCATTGCTTATCGCTGCGCCCAACTTGCTCTCTCTTCCTGCCTCATATTTAAATCAGTAATATTTTTCACCAATTCTCAGTCGTGTGGGTTGTGTCGGCTGAGTCCACACCATTACAATGGTTTGGCCAATTGTGTCTTTCTTTTATTTATTGTATGTGGAACAACGGTGTTAACCAACAAAATGCCTATCAAACTATAAAAAAAAGGATATGTAAATATTTTCTCCATCACATCAATAGAGCGTGTAGCAGGTTTGGTGAAATTGAAGAACATACTAGTCATATATGGACTGGTCTTAAAAGTAGTTAAGGACGTACATAGCCAAGTGAATGTCATTTTATATCTCCAAATTGATAGTTTGTTTAAATGATATAGAACAATGCATAATTATAGGATTTTGACATCGATTTGCACAATTATCAACTATTATTTTATAAACATTTATTCTTTCTATTTTCAAGACTTATTTCTAAATTAAGGGTGCACTCGTGCTCTGAAATTCATAAGACAATTTATTGTTTTATCTTTTGAACGAAAATTGATTTGCATAATTATAAACTAAATTAATTAAATAATGAAATTAAATTATATTTCATTTGATGTCATTTGCATTTCATATGGGTTATTATTTAGATTAATATTAAATATAATTAGTCGTAGAATAAATTATTTTAGATATAGTAATTAGAATTTAATAATTAATAATATAACTAATTATCTTTTAATTTTATTATAGAAATAATTTAATTATAGTATTCTTAATTAGTTCTAAAAATACTTATGTATATATTAAATATAATATTAATTATAGAATATTTTATCAAAGTACTTATGTAGGAAAAGTTATTAGATAATCGGTAAACATAAATAAAGGCTAAGCAATAGCTTAATTATAATATATAATATAATTTAATTTCTAATTATATGTACATAATCTAATATGAATACTAAGATTTATTATTAAGATAATAAACATTTAAAATGATATAGTATTAATAAAATTGATATTATATATTAAAATTAGCCAAATTTACATACTATTAAAAATAATATTAATAAATATAATAAAACATAATTAGAAAATATGATAGAGATAAATAAGATTTATAAAACACAATAATTAAAAATAAAAATAATGAATATTATAAAATACATATATTTTAATCAATTTCTCTATCTTTAATAATTAAATAACATTAATGAATATTATATAATATATATTAATTAATTTCTCTATTTTTAATAAGAGCAATATATTATATATATTATATATTAATCAATTTCCTAATTCTGGATAATTAATTATCCTAATTATAATTCAATTAATTAAGTGAT
The DNA here is from genome assembly GCA_037127355.1 of Schoenoplectus tabernaemontani. Lineage (NCBI taxonomy): Eukaryota > Viridiplantae > Streptophyta > Magnoliopsida > Poales > Cyperaceae > Schoenoplectus > Schoenoplectus tabernaemontani. Next base: position 12,258,862 of record CM073754.1, on the reverse strand, counting down.
AACATTAAGCCAACTTAATTAATCTAAATAAATTAAGTAAATTACATTAATTAAAATAAATATAATATAAAAACACCAACACTTTTAATTAAATAAAAACATTAAATAAATTTAAGTTTAATTAAATTTCTTTTCTTTTAATTTGATTTTTATTATTTTTAATTCTAGTTGTATATAATATATTTTAATAATATTAAAATATAAAATGAGATATAATTAAAGAATATGATATAAATAATTAGGGGTTATAAAATAATAACTAAAGGATAATAATAATGTATAATATAATATACATATTAATTAATTTCTCTATTTTAATAATTGAATAACATTAATTAATATATATAAATATATATTAATCAATTTCTCTATTTAAAAATGAAATAATACTTATAAATATATAAATATTTATATATTAATCAATTTCTCTATTTTTAATAAGAATAATATTAAATATAAAATATTATATATTAATCAATTTCTCCATTCCTAAATAATTAATCGTCCTTATTATAATCTAATTTAATTAAGTGATAATAAATAGTTAGCTTAATTAATCAAAATAAAATTTAAATCAATTAGATTAAATCAAATAAATATAATCTTATAACACGAACATAAATAATAATGCTCCCGCTTTCGAAGTCCGGTATACCCCGACCTAACCAGACCCAATGTGAATAGGATACTCGCCAATTTAATCTATTTTTGACTTCATAGGTTTTCGAAAAATATCTTGACGAGTGACAAACGAATACACTCGGATGAGATGGTGCGACGAGATCGTGATGCGCCACGGAGACTTAGCAATTTGACGTTACCGATCTAACCAAATTATTCTCGGTACGGTTTCTGGGATTTGATTTTCTCTCTTTAGAATTTGGAATCCAAACCGAAATGAAAACTTTTTTTTAAAATAAATCCGAATTGCGGTATTTTCGACCAAACTTTGATTAGAGACCAAAATTGACTTGTCATTTGCATCCAGGTAAATTGACCGGCATATTTGAGACATACCGCATTTACATGTCATATCATATCATACTGCATGTAGACGAGATAGGAATAGAACTCGGGAAATAGTCTCGAGATAGGACTAGGTTAGAATTAAATAAATAAAGTTATAGATTATAATTAGTAGATTTATATTATTAATATCATTAGTTATTAATTTAGCTAGACAATTAATCATGCAAAATGCATGGGAAAGTGTTGAGAGGCGGGCCGGGTGATCTCAGTCTGAGGTTGCCTTGTATAACCAGACCAACGGGTTATATTCCTTTGGTCTGTATATACACTGCGCACCTTTGCTTGTCGGTTATCCACCGACCCCGTCATTTGGCGGGTTCGGCCGTGTCAGAGTGTTTTTCTTTTGATCAATATTATATTTTTAATATTCTTAATATGATTAAGATTTTAATCCAAATTTGAGCGATTAGGATACCATGTCTTTCGGTGTTTAGTGTGGGCGTCCATATCAAGTCGGATTCTACCCTATTTTTGTTATTTTCTCGGGATGCGGTCCTCTGGCCCTTAGTGGTACAGTGTAGGCTCCCATTTGTATCATCTATCATTTTGTCATTTCTCGGGATGCGGTCCTCTGGCCCCTGGTTGGTACAGTGTAGGCTCCCCTTTGGGATGCGGTCCTCTGGCCCCAGGTTGGTACAGTGTAGGCTCCCATCTGTATTATATTTCATTTTGTCATTATTTTCGGGATGCGGTCCTCTGGCCCTTAGTTGGTACAGTGTAGGCTCCCATTTGTATTAGTTTCCGATTTGTTATTTCCTGGGTAGTTATCTCATTTTGACGATATGGCAACTGAAGACATATTTATCCGTTTGTTTTTATTTTGTAAGGTAAATTATCAGATTTAGCAGACCAGAGTACGTGCTTATGCACGCTCACTCTCCTAGGGCGTTATCGCCTCGGGAGCCGAATTGTCGTTTATGCGGCATTGGCGTCGCATAAACATAAAGTCCTAAGTTCGTAAGTTGGGTCGTTGGTGGCGCCGCTTAGGCAAGGCCCAGTTCGTAAGTTGGGACGCCGGTGGCCCCGCTTGGGATAGATCAGTGATTTGCAAATTGGGGTATTTATTTCGGGTGTTTGTTCTCTCGTACCTTATATTTTATATTATATTACTATTTCCACAGATTTTATATTTTGGGTTATTTGTCATTTCATGTCATTCATGTAGAGGTTTTCTCGAAATGTATAAAATAATAATACATTAACATATATTAAAATAATTCATTGCATTTAAATTCGGTATTGGTATTTGGGTCCGTCTAGGAAAGAAGATCAAATCTTAAAAATTTGGATCTAAATCCGTCTTGAGTAATTTTAAATTACTCACGTTTCCACGGTGGTTGTGGGATCCAGGTATTTCAGGTTTCGGGATTTTCTTGGAGCGAGTGCTAGGGACAGTCCTGCGTGGTGACAGAGGTGCTTCGCCGCTTCCGCATGTGAGCAGGGTAGTGGATTAGGATCTATCGGGTTTCGAGTTTTATTTCTTTCTTTTGGGTTTTTCTTTGAGAGATTTTGTTGCCCATTCCGATGGAGCTAGCCCCGCCGATGTCGGCGTTGTATTTTATTCTTGTTACTCTGGACTGTTATTGTTTTGTATTATTATTATTGTTTTGTTTATCCTGGGATTTTCTTTGTTTTCATTCATTTAGCCTTTCGTACGCACGTCTCGTCGTGCGTACGTGGCGGGATTAAGCACCCTAATCCGATTCATTATTTCTGGGGTGTGACATCCTTCGGTGGTATCAGAGCATGGATTTTAAAATCCATTTTCATATAGCCATGCTAGGGTAACATCTACGAAAAATCCCGAAGATATGAATAAATAAACAAAATAGTAATATGTACTTGAGATAGGTCTGTGAGGGGTATGTCTAGGAGTATTGGGGCTAGCATTGCACGTTAGTACACGCGTGACTTCGCTGTCCCTACGGATCCCACTACTCGAACGTGATAAAACTTAATAAATACATTACAAACAGGTTTAATAATATAAATTTTGTTAACTTAAATTGCATTTAGTTTTCCTAGATTTTCGTTTTCCGTCTCGACCCGATTTTCTAACAAAAATAGCAACATAATTATATATATATAATAAAATAATATTACGAAGTTGATAGAACTAATAAGAATATAAAATTTCAAATTTGAGGTATAATAATAAGTTATAGCTTCTTCAATTAATAAAATGTTTATGTGTTATCGTTTGAACTATCTAGTCGATTCAACCTAACTAAATTAGTATCAACTTAATCGATTCCAGGACGTAGAAATAAATTATCATTGCAGATAGGGGTAACCGTTAATATGTAATTAGCTCATAAATTTCACTATCATGCTTGACATCGACTAAACGTTCGATGATGTCAAATTTAATTCAACCCCGTTTGGAAATTATCTAAATAAACTATCATTTAACTGTACGAGATTTCAAAAGAGTTGTATCTACATGATATGTGACTTTATATCTGAGCCACTCCTTGATGTTCGACGTATGTCAGATCGTTATCTTTAGCTTTAGTGTTACGTATGACTATCATGGGTCCCAACCAGTTTAAGTTTGAGGAAAATTCTCCTAAGCAAATTTCGCTTCCGTTCGTCCAGCATGACTTGATTCAGAACGCTGATCGAATTATGTTACTATGACTTGTTGAGCTATATTGTTTCGTTATATACTTCATATAAGATTTTGGTTCAATCTGACGTTGAAAATATTTAGCAAGTAAAATAGCCAAATATTAATCATAACATTTCGAATATATATATATATATATATATATATATAATATAATATCAACGAATAAAATTAAAATTTGAAAAAAATAAATAATATAGCAAGGTATAATTTGAAATTTTACTTTGCATTAACTTCTTCCAGATTTACGTCTTTTTGAATCGATCTTCTGACAAGGACGATAAACTTCCGAACCTTCACACCGAAAAATAGTAACGTAGCAATATATATATATATATATATATATATATATATAAATATATATATATATATAACAGTGGTATTTGCAAAATTGAAATGATAATAAGAATATAAAATTTTGAATTGAAGTATAATAACAATACTAACAACTATATCTCTTTTAAAGATTATCCTCGTGTTTAAATCTCTATAGTCCTGCTATCTGTTTTATTCACTCGTGACCATAAAGGAGTGAATTTGTACACCTCAGCGAATAGTGTTTTGCTCTCACTGTAGTGTCCAGCTGATTTAGTAATCAACTTAATCAGTCTTAGGACACTGATATAGGTTTTCTTAATTGATATTACTATTCATTAACATCTAATCAACTAGTTGATTCCACTATCACACCTGACTCTGACCAATCGATCAATCAAATTAAGTTAATTCTACTTCGGACTTGAAATATTTATACAAACCCCTAACTATGCGCGCTCTTGCAAAATGTGCCATCTATCTTGTAGTCAATCTGCTTCTGACTCATCATTGTTCTCCAATGTGTATCGAATCGTCGATTGCACCATTAGTGTTACCTATGTTGATTCCTGTCCCAAATTAATTTAAAATATTAGGAAATTATCTCCAATCAAGTCGCTTCCGTATGCATAGCACAATTTTGTTTCGATCTCTAATCCAGTATCGTCATTGGGATCCATCTAATATATTCGCTTTCGACATATACTTCATATAGATCTTGGATCTAGCCTAAGTTTGATATGAGCCCCCTTAAAAAGGAATGACCTTGAGGATCTAAAATAAACAAACCATCATATAATAAAGAAAAAAAACGTAAGTGATAAAAGTACCATAAAATTGACTAGGAATAAATTCATTATTGAAGAACTAAATTCAAAGATCAAATTAAAATTTATATTATATATATATATATATATATATAACTAAACATCTAACTAATAGGGATGAAATGAACGTGCTGATCAGTTGAAACTTAGTAAGGAATTAATAATGATAACAATAATAACAATAAGGATAAATAATTAATTGAAAAGATCATCAACATAATAAAATCCAAATTTAACAGTTGAGTGAATCATGAATCTAAAGATTATATCAAGACACGATAAAATAAAATGTCAAGACGTCAAAGTCTGGACGCGCAAAAAAAAAAAAAAAAAAAAAAAAAAAAAAAAGAAAAAGAAAATAATAATAATAATAATAATAATAATAATAATAATAATAACAATAATAATAATAATAATAATAATAATAAATAATACTATTGAAAGTTAATTAAGAGTATACAAAATGCAACTAATAAATCAACAATATATCCATTCAGAACAAATAAGAATAAATTCAAAACGTTACACTTATTTAAAGAATAATTAAGATAAAATTTACTCCAATGTGATGTTAGACATAAATTAAATTAACATAATGAATTGATACAGTTAAATTAAGTGCACAAGCAAATGTGGAAGCAAATTTTTTTATTTTTATTTTTATTTTTTTATTTTTATTTTTTTTTCCAAGAAACAAAATACAATTAATTGTACAAGAATAAAAATATAATAAATCTTGATTATATATTCATTTCGAGGACGAAACATCTTTTTAAGGGGGGTAAGATGTAATACTCCATAAATTTAAAAATAATATATATTTTTTTTTAATAAATAAATTGTCATATAAAGTACATAATTAAAAATATGAGTTTTTTTATATAAAAAAAACTATAACTCAAAGAGTAAATTAAAAGATTTATAAGAATATAAATACTTTCAATTTTGATTAATTGCAAGGTCGAGGAAGGGATTAAAATTAATAATAATTATTAATGAACAACTTATGAACGTCAAATTTAATTAAAAAACGTAAATATTATTTAATAAAATAAAGCAATTTCAAAATAACATTTCATTCACGTAAAGTTAAAACATAACGAGAAATAATTTAATAAAGTTCTTAAATGTCGACCCGCTACGCCAAAATGACCTATTACACGCATATACGTAGAATCGCCACGTAAAATTCTTAACCCCGCCTCTTCGCTCTCTTCCATCATTTTTTTTCCTTACCTTACTCCCGTGCCGACCCATCACATCTCACGATAGATGAGCCCCTCTATTTTCTTTCTCCCATATCGAACCCATCCCACTCTGCTTTTTCTTTCACATCTCTTCATTCTCTCCATTTTCCCGTCACCTCATATCTTTCCCTGTCTTTCACTTATTTCCATTCCTTTATCCCTGTTCCTTCCCCTCTTCACTCACTCTCAATCCCATGAAAACCTCCCATTATTCATTTTTCTTTCCCCTGTCAACGATGAAAACAACAAGAGAATAATAGCTCAACCCATAAGCTATATTAGTGAAAGCTTTATCTTAGACAAGCTCAGTGAGGCTAAATCCTTGTCCCTCGTCTCACACGTCATGACGCCACCGAGCCGCGTCTCATGTGCTCCCGACCACTACACCCCGCCCTCTACCCCCGCTCTCGCTCCTCTCTCTCTCTCTCTCTCTAACTCAATTGGCACACTTCCTATCTGCCCGGCAACTCCATAGACCGATCGACACGGTCACACAACTCCCTAGTCGACCCTCGTGGCTAGCACCGTACTGGCTCCCCTTCGATCGGCTCATCCCTCGCCCACTTTGTTCACAAATGTAGCCGAGCTCGCCACTTCACCTCTCGACAACGGACCGGCCATTGCTTATCGCCGCGCCCAACTTGCTCTCTCTTCCCCGCCTCATATTTAAATCGGTAATATTTTTCACCAATTCTCAGTCGTGTGGGTTGTGTCGGCTGAGTCCACACCATTACAATGGTTTGGCCAATTGTGTCTTTCTTTTATTTATTGTATGTGGAACAACGGTGTTAACCAACAAAATGCCTATCAAACTATAAAAAAAAGGATATGTAAATATTTTCTCCATCACATCAATAGAGCGTGTAGCAGGTTTGGTGAAATTGAAGAACATACTAGTCATATATGGACTGGTCTTAAAAGTAGTTAAGGACGTACATAGCCAAGTGAATGTCATTTTATATCTCCAAATTGATAGTTTGTTTAAATGATATAGAACAATGCATAATTATAGGATTTTGACATCAGTTGCACAATTATCAACTATTATTTTATAAACATTTATTCTTTCTATTTTCAAGACTTATTTCTAAATTAAGGGTGCACTCGTGCTCTTCTGAAATTCATAAGACAATTTATTGTTTTATCTTTTGAACGAAAATTGATTTGCATAATTATAAACTAAATTAATTAAATAATGAAATTAAATTATATTTCATTTGATGTCATTTGCATTTCATATGGGTTATTATTTAGATTAATATTAAATATAATTAGTCGTAGAATAAATTATTTTAGATATAGTAATTAGAATTTAATAATTAATAATATAACTAATTATCTTTTAATTTTATTATAGAAATAATTTAATTATAGTATTCTTAATTAGTTCTAAAAATACTTATGTATATATTAAATATAATATTAATTATAGAATATTTTATCAAAGTACTTATGTAGGAAAAGTTATTAGATAATCAGAAACATAAATAAAGGCTAAGCAATAGCTTAATTATAATATATAATATAATTTAATTTCTAATTATATGTACATAATCTAATATGAATACTAAGATTTATTATTAAGATAATAAACATTTAAAATGATATAGTATTAATAAAATTGATATTATATATTAAAATTAGCCAAATTTACATACTATTAAAAATAATATTAATAAATATAATAAAACATAATTAGAAAATATGATAGAGATAAATAAGATTTATAAAACACAATAATTAAAAATAAAAATAATGAATATTATAAAATACATATATTTTAATCAATTTCTCTATCTTTAATAATTAAATAACATTAATGAATATTATATAATATATATTAATTAATTTCTCTATTTTTAATAAGAGCAATATATTATATATATTATATATTAATCAATTTCCCTAATTCTGGATAATTAATTATCCTAATTATAATTCAATTAATTAAGTGATAACATTAAGCCAACTTAATTAATCTAAATAAATTAAGTAAATTACATTAATTAAAATAAATATAATATAAAAACACCAACACTTTTAATTAAATAAAAACATTAAATAAATTTAAGTTTAATTAAATTTCTTTTCTTTTAATTTGATTTTTATTATTTTTAATTCTAGTTGTATATAATATATTTTAATAATATTAAAATATAAAATGAGATATAATTAAAGAATATGATATAAATAATTAGGGGTTATAAAATAATAACTAAAGGATAATAATAATGTATAATATAATATACATATTAATTAATTTCTCTATTTTAATAATTGAATAACATTAATTAATATATATAAATATATATTAATCAATTTCTCTATTTAAAAATGAAATAATACTTATAAATATATAAATATTTATATATTAATCAATTTCTCTATTTTTAATAAGAATAATATTAAATATAAAATATTATATATTAATCAATTTCTCCATTCCTAAATAATTAATCGTCCTTATTATAATCTAATTTAATTAAGTGATAATAAATAGTTAGCTTAATTAATCAAAATAAAATTTAAATCAATTAGATTAAATCAAATAAATATAATCTTATAACACGAACATAAATAATAATGCTCCCGCTTTCGAAGTCCCAGATATACCCCGACCTAACCTGTACATCTAATGTGAATAGGATACTCGCCAATTTAATCTATTTTTGACTTCATAGGTTTTCGAAAAATATCTTGACGAGTGACAAACGAATACACTCCGGATGAGATGGTCGACGAGATCGTGATGCGCCACCGAGACTTAGCAATTTGACGTTACCGATCTAACCAAATTATTCTCGTACTACGGTTTCCGGGATTTGATTTTCTCTTTTAGAATTTGGAATCCAAACCGAAATGAAAACTGTTTTTAAAATAAATCCGAATTGCGGTATTTTCGACCAAACTTTGATTAGAGACCAAAATTGACTTGTCATTTGCATCCGATAAATTGACCAGCATATTTGAGACATACCCGCATTTACATGTCATATCATATCATACTGCATGTAGACGAGATAGAATAGAACTCGGAAATAGTCTCGAGATAGGACTAGGTTAGAATTAAATAAATAAAGTTATAGATTATAATTAGTAGATTTATATTATTAATATCATTAGTTATTAATTTAGCTAGACAATTAATCATGCAAAATGCATGGGAAAGTGTTGAGAGGCGGGCCGGGTGATCTCAGTCTGAGGTTGCCTTGTATAACCGGACACTAACGGGTTATATTCCTTTGAGTCCGTATATACACTGCGCACCTTTGCTTGTCGGTTATCCACCGACCCCGTCATTTAGCGGGTTCGGCCGTGTCAGAGTGTTTTTCTTTTGATCAATATTATATTTTTAATATTCTTAATATGATTAAGATTTTAATCCAAATTTGAGCGATTAGGATACCATGTCTTTCAGTGTTTAGTGTGGGCGTCCATATCCGAGTCTGGATTCTACCCTATTTTGTTATTTTCTCGGGATGCGGTCCTCTGGCCCTTAGTGGTACAGTGTAGGCTCCCATTTGTATCATCTATCATTTTGTCATTTCTCGGGATGCGGTCCTGCAGCCCCGGTTGGTACAAATGTAGGCTCCCGCTTTCGGGATGCGGTCCTCTCGGCCCCAGGTTGGTACAGGTGTAGGCTCCCATCCGTATTATATTTCATTTTGTCATTATTTTCGGGATGCGGTCCTCTGGCCCTTAGTTGGTACAGTGTAGGCTCCCATTTGTATTAGTTTCCGATTTGTTATTTCCTGGGTAGTTATCTCATTTTGACGATATGGCAACTGAAGACATATTTATCCGTTTGTTTTTATTTTGTAAGGTAAATTATCAGATTTAGCAGACCAGAGTACGTGCTTATGCACGCTCACTCTCCTAGGGCGTTATCGCCTCGGGAGCCCGAATTGTCGTTTGTGCGGCATTGGCGTCGCATAAACATAAAGTCCTAAGTTCGTAAGTTGGGTCGCTGGTGGCGCCCGCTTAGGCAAGGCCCAAGTTCGTAAGTTGGGACGCTGGTGGCGCCCGCTTGGGATAGATCTGGTGATTTGCAAATTGGGGTATTTATTTCGGGTGTTTGTTCTCTCGTACCTTATATTTTATATTATATTACTATTTCCACAGATTTTATATTTTGGGTTATTTGTCATTTCATGTCATTCATGTAGAGGTTTTCTCGAAATGTATAAAATAATAATACATTAACATATATTAAAATAATTCATTGCATTTAAATTCGGTATTGGTATTTGGGTCCAGTCTAGGAAAGAAGATCAAATCCGGATCTAAATCCGTACTGAGTAATTTTTAAATTACTCACGTTTCCACGGTGGTTGTGGGATCCAGGTATTTCAGGTTTCGGGATTTTCTTGGAGCGAGTGCTAGGGACAGTCCTGCGTGGTGACAGAGGTGCTTCGCCGCTTCCGCATGTGAGCGGGGGTAGTGGATTAGGATCTATCGGGTTTCGAGTTTTATTTCTTTCTTTTGGGTTTTTCTTTGAGAGATTTTGCTTGCCCATTCCGATGGAGCTAGCCCCGATGTCGGCGTTGTATTTTATTCTTGTTACTACGGACTTTGTTATTGTTTTGTATTATTATTATTGTTTTGTTTATCCTGGGATTTTCTTTGTTTTCATTCATTTAGCCTTTCGTACGCACGTCTCGTCGTGCGTACGTGGCGGGATTAAGCACCCTAATCCGATTCATTATTTCTGGGGTGTGACAATAAGATCTTAAAGCCTTCTGCAATTCTGGCATCTAATACTAGTTCCATTTCTATAACATGTCTAGCTTCTGCAACTAGCAGACCCTCCCAGGTTTCTTAATTTCTCTATTAAAATAATGGTTTTATTTTGTTTCATTTACATAAAGTACAAGAGATCACTCAAATGCACATTAGAATAATTATACAAACATTTTCTGCCAGAACTTGTCTCTGGTGTCTAATAAAAATTAGCACATAATTATTAAAGAGAAATAACAAGAAGATTTTTAACACTACCCTAAGATCAGTAACAGGGACATTCAATGTCCATTTAGGCCGAATTATGCACACATGCCCTTCAGAAAGACCTTCCTTATTTCTTATCTTTTTCTAGAAATAGATAATTCTACTGAATGAATTTCTTTTACAATGGTTAGATTAGAGTTTCCCATCTTGTTATGTTGGCAAAACCATGTGATTGAATTTAGAAAGTAAATTTGCACTGTTAATCCCCAATTTATTTGGGATTAAAGGCTTTGTTGTTGTTGTTGTACATTTCTTCAGGTGATAGGAATGCACTTCATGAATCCCCCTCCTATAACGAAACTAATTGAGATTGTGAGAGGGGTTGATACGTCAGATGAAGTTATTACTGCAATTAAATCCTTATTTTAAAGGTGATTTAAAAATTTTAAGAACATCTCCAAGCTAGTGAAAAGCTGATCTATTCCATTTTGTTGGTAGTCTGTGACAACATTTTCATTCAGAGCCCACTTGCCACTGGCAATTAAAATGATTTCTTTTTTTAGAAGGGATCGGTTGACAATGGGTTATTTTGACAACTTGACAATGAACTTCTAAATAAATACAAAAAAATCTTAAAAATGAAAAACAATTTATAAATGTGTTTTTCTACTTTTAGATTGATGAGCATTCAAATTTTATGCAATTTCATTATCGTTTATAGTCCATCAAAGACCATCAAATTTTCATATAATTTGCAACGGTTCCAAATTAACGGTATTTGATGGACTATCAAACGATAATGAAATATCATGAAATTTGAATGATCATCAATCTAAAAGTAGAAGAACACATTTATAAATTTTTTTTCATTTTTAAGATTTTTTTTATATTTATTTAGAGGTTCATTGTCAAGGTTGTCAAAATAACCCATTGTCAATGGATCCCCACTCTTCTTTTTTATGCTCCTTGATTTAGCTATTGAGCATGTCAAGATATATTGAATGCTAATTGTTGCTCAAAATTGGGAGTGCTTTGAAAATTGATAGGAAAAGGATCATACATTTTTTATTCCCCAAAGGGTACTCCATATTTTGGCAAAAATTGGGTGAGAAGGGACAATGATAATATATTATGGCCTCTGATGAATCTTTCCTAGTTGATATTGTTTTATTTTAACCTAGCAATAATGATAATATTTTGTCCTAACATAACAATTTCTTTTAGATACTTCATATCATGTTCAACTTTTAAAGTATAAATAAAATATTGTTCTACACTTTTCAGGATGGGAAAAACCGTGATATGTTCGCAAGATTATCCTGGTTTCATTGCCAACCGAATCCTGATGCCAATGATCAATGAAGCATTCTATACACTTCAAGCAGGTGTGCCACAAAAGAAGACAGATACCGGCATGAAGTTGGGTACTAACCATCCAATGGGCCCATTGGAGCTAGCTGATTTTATTGGGTTGGATGTGTCTTTCTATACTAAGGGTGCTCAATGGGCTTGGTGATGACAAGTATAGCCAATGTCCGTTGTTGGTACAGTATGTGGATGCTGGTCAGCTGGTGAGGAAACGAGGGGTTGGTGTTTATTCATACCAGAAGAGTTCAAGTGCAGCTAAAGTAAAACCAAGATCTTCACTGTAAAATTGTTCAATAGCTTGGAACAATACACCCCATCAATAGGACCCAATAAAGGGAAGAAAATTCTTTTTGGGGGTGGGGGTGGAAGGCAATAATGTAATAAAACCTGTGTATGGATCTTATTAAATTCTTATTAAAACACAAAGCTATGATGTTTAGGAAGTGGGAGTGCTGATTAAGTACGTGTAATTATGTATTGCTCATCTTGCTTGGCAAAGTAAGAATGGTGATTTAGTACGAGTATTTTTATATCGCACGTCTTGCTTTGCGAATAGGAAGTGTTGTTTCGCTGACAGGTTAGTGTTGTGTCTGGAATTCACATCGTCTATTTTAATATACGTGTGAAGTGTCATGTTTAATAATGATCCGTAAATCTAAGCCAAATCACCATTTTGACTATGGTAGCCATTGTACTGATTCAATGGTCGAAAATTACGCCAGTTACTTCACGCTCGTGAAGTACTACAACAGATATGGACTCTAGTGTCTGAGGGTTATACTTATACGTGCGATTTTTTTTTTATTACAATCTTTCATATGTTCAACGCAAATATTGTTCCCCCTTCTTTTATGTAGACATGGTCAATATCTTTCTTTACATTTAAATTATATATGCAATATGGCTTGTTCAGTTGATCTCAAAAAAACTGACAAGACCAATATTGCGCACATGTGCTGCCAATTAGAAAATGCTCATGTAAAAACCGAGAATGTTTGGAGCAGAGTGAAGAACTGTGGGAGCAATGAGTTACGGTCCTTTTTAACTCCAACTATGCAGGACTTCAAAAGAGTATTTTCTTCATATCCATCAATTCAAACAGATCAAGCATTTACACTTTCTGATCACATACATATCAGCTCTCCAAAGTTCCTAAAATAATATCACCTATTACAAATGACCTGTTCGAAAGTTGAGCAAACTGAAATACCTAAAACGGACCAAGTCCCTTTTTTAGGTGAAGGAAAAAGTCTAAAAGCAATAATTTATTTCAATGAGGGTTGACCCGATTGGGCTTGATTAAATGGACCACGCCGCATGTACTGCGACCCAACCCATGGGCCATGTCCTCCCACCAATTCCTTATGGGCCTTGTCAGCAAATATCCTGCACAGTCCACTACAGGAGACTGATCTCTCTATCACCGATTCACCGTTCGCCGCCTGAATTCATATTCTCTGGAGAGCTTTGTCTGAAGGTCTGTACGGTTTTTTATTGTGAACTGTCCAATCGGTTATCAACAGTCTTGATTTAACGATAATAAAACCCCGTACATCAAAATTCGTGTTTATATTTCTCCACAGCCGTTATGATTAAAACGAACCGTTCGAATCTCTCTGAAGAGCTCTCCGCAGAGAAAAAGTTCTCCAGAGAAATCACTCCTCTCCAAAGAAAAAGCTCTCCTCTCTTTAAAGAAAAGCTTCGTTTTATGTTCCCTGTGCTGCACGCTTTTATCTTCTTCGTCTCCGAGCAAAGTGTAGGGAATTAGTGGTCCTTGCTTCCTGTATATATCTATCAAATGGATCAAAGCAAAGTAGCTCGAATTGGTCGAAATTTCTCTGTCATGACGAGGATTAGCGGTCCCGTGAGCTTCCTATTCCCTTCTACATTATCCCCTTCCATTTGTTTGTTCTGAATTGAGCCCGAACTTCGATTCCGTTGTCGGCCTTATTCCCAAGTTTATTTTAGGTTCTAGATAATGTAGAATTTCTGCAATTTTAAGTTATCTCGCCTGTTAGTTTGCTCATGTAGTTTTAATTCGACCAAAGATAGAACATAAATATAGCCTTCCTTTTCCACATCATAAGAGCAATTTGACTTTGAATGGAGGTCAATTATGGCCATAAACTTATTCTGATTGATTATTTTGTACATATTGTTTTTTTCTAATCCTTAGAAGTGTGCCATCTACAATCATTTTTTATTTCATTTGCAGGATCCAAAGGGCTTAAAGATGCGGCATCATGCTTTTCATCTGTACCAGTTAGTTGCCCTCCTTAACCAACTATTGCTCCTTTTTCCTTCTTAATTTTGGTGCTTGTCAGGGGAGAAAAAAGAAACTTGCATGTCTGACCTCCTGGATCATGGTTTTGTACTTTTGTCCTCAACAATATGGCATCTATGACTCTATTAGCACATACAAAATACTGTTCCTAAAAATATGCAGTTTTGTACTTAGATGCATGGCAACTTCCCTGCAACAGTCCAAGGGAATATGGTGATAATGTAGAATTAACATGATTTGTGCGAAAGAGATGTTTTATGGTGATAATCATGCAAAACTTACTTTTCTGATGGACTGCGATACTATATTTGAGAGGTTTCTATTGCAAATAGCGGCTAAAGGAGTTCCTTTCTGAGACCTTTGGTTGATGTTTACTTTCTTTTTCTTCTAAACAAGGGATGGAGTCACAACTCTTTCCTCTTCAGGCTTTCTCTTTCCAAGGGAGATTCTTGGTCACATTGAGAGTACATGGGAGCATGATGGTGATATCATTATTACAAGTGCATCACTTGTGGAACCTTTCTTGATTGCTGAGCAGAGGAAGAATCCTACACAGGTTATATTTGAAGATGAAACAGTAGCCTTGTTTAATTTCTCTTTATCAACTTTGTTTTTTCTCATGTCTTTTAGTTTCCTCAATTCTTATTCAGGAAGTAAAGCCCATTTTAATACGGAATACCCAAATTGATGTATTAATAGAGGTGAGGCTGTGGCTTTGGAAACATTCGCTTGGAATATATATGATTTATTGTCTTGTCACTTTATATATATTTATATATTTATATATTTATTGTCTTGTCACTTTATATAGAAAAAATCAAGCTCACTTGAGTCTTCTGTATCAGGGAAGCAAATTAGGAGACAATGATAATACAAACGAAGCTCCTCATTGGATTATGGCCCGGTTATTAATCTTGGTATTATCATTTTATTTGAAAATTTATTTGTGTTTTGGCAGTTCGTAAGTTTAGTTGTTGGTACTTCTAGATACACATTATAGAAATATTTGGAACATAAAATG
The DNA here is from genome assembly GCA_037127355.1 of Schoenoplectus tabernaemontani. Taxonomy (NCBI): domain Eukaryota; kingdom Viridiplantae; phylum Streptophyta; class Magnoliopsida; order Poales; family Cyperaceae; genus Schoenoplectus; species Schoenoplectus tabernaemontani. Next base: position 12,243,195 of record CM073754.1, on the reverse strand, counting down.
AGTGCTTTGTTAGTGACTGATTTGTGACACTATTTAACTGTACTTGTAGAAAGAAGTTTGGGATCCACTTCACTATTTCAATATTGATTACCTTGTCTTTAGTATTTTTAGTTTCTTCTTTTATTTTGCATATTTTTATTTTGAAATTTCAAAGTTAAAACCCCGATGATGACATTCAAAGTTAATGATCCACTTGACAATTCAATTGCTCTTTTCATAACATCTGATGGAAATTGACAATATGTGTATTATGTCTCAGTGATCACATTTTTTAAGATGTTTATTAAAGAAAATGCTATTTCATTGCCTTGTTCACTAATCAAACTGGCATAAGTGGCTTTGAAGAAGTATAAGCTCTCTTAGTACTTTGAATTTCTTTCAATTTGCATTAGGTTGATGTCCCTGCATCTTCTCTTGCTATTTTATCCCTGTTAGGGGCTCGCAGCAGTTCAATTGACAATTTCTCTTGGGATTTTGGCTGGGCTTTGGGCACTTCCTATAATAAACAGGTTTGTTTCTTTTCCTTTGCAGACTGTTATTTTATTTTATGTTTATGTTCCTTGAGCTAAAATCATGTCAGCCAAAGCCCTATTTAAAATTCTACATCGAAGACTGTATTTGAGGCTATGGCTTGAGTGCTACAATATATACAAGAATGCTAGTATAGAAATGCCTCCGGCAGATTTTTGCTGCATGTTTTTTATACATTTTTTTTTCTTTATTTGTGTGACTCAAGTTCGTCATTGTTTGTGATTATTGTTTATCTTATCAGTTGGGACATGAGAAGTTGTCTTCTTTGAATTCTGGCACTAAATTAAGACCAGAAGAATCAAACGATCCATCATCTCCTGTTAAATCCAGCACAAGAATTGCTATTCTAGGTATCGACACTTTGAAATACAAGGTATTCCTTAGCAAACTGTTTTATTTTATTTTTGTTGTGATTTGGGCTTCAGTGGATCTGTAAAATCCAAATTATACTTTTTTTTTTTCTTTTTAGAGACCTTCAGAGCTTAAGGTCTCACGTCATCAGCAACAAGGAGACTTTCTTTTAATAATGGGATCACCATTTGGGGCTTTGGCACCACAACATTTTTATAACAGGTTTGTACTCTTTTGCCAGTAATTTGACAGAACTTTGGTGTTGCAGATTTGTTGGTACTTCATTTATAATACAACTTATTTTCAGTGTATCAATAGGTGCTGTAGCAAATTGCTTGCCTCCAAGTTCTAGCGAAATCTCCCTATTACTGGCTGATGTTAGGTGTTTTCCTGGTAACTTATATCTTAATATATTTCTTAATTGTTGCCTAACTTTATATTTAGTAGTACCAATCAACTTGCTGACGATATTGTCAGGAATGGAAGGTGGTCTTGTATTGGATAGGCATGCATCTCTTGTGGGGATGCTTATAGCCCCATTGCGACAGAAAGGAACTGATACAGAGATTCAGGTTGTTAGATCATAATTTTGTATTTTTGACTGTTTGCTATTGAGACCTGGCAGATTTTCAGATGTGAAACCCGACTTTGTAATAGTAGTATGGTAGAGCTGTGGTCCATTTTATCCTAAACCTATATAATCTAGACTGTTCCGAGTGAAGAAAAGGTTAAATATTTTGGATTCAATTATGTTAACAACAGTAAAGATATTTGACAGGTGGTTGTAATTTCCAATTACCATACATTATTCGGTGAAATTTGCAGTAATGCCTTCATTAATTCATAGAGTGATACTGTAAAGCTAATAACACTTTCATAAATGCCGCAGCTTGTTATTCCATGGGCTGCAATAGCAGCTGCATTAGATGACAGATTAAAGGAACCTCAAATTTCTCAAAGCATGCAAAACATAACAATTTCTCCACTCCAAAATGCGATCTCATCAGTTGCACTTATAACTGTAAACGGATCTTGGGCTTCTGGTATAATTCTGAATAACCGAGGCCTTATTCTGACTAATGCGCATCTTTTGGAGCCATGGAGATTTGGAAGCACCTCATCTCTAGGTTTAGTTAATCAAACCACTCCACTGAGGGAGGAAATAGGAAACAGACAATCTTTACCTTATTCAAGTTGTTCTGGATATGGAAAAATATCGGTACGGGTAAATTACTTAGACAGTCAGATATGGTGTGCTGCAAGTGTGGTTTATGTGTCGAAGGGGCCTTTGGATGTGGCATTGTTGCAATTGGACTCTTTTCCAACTCTATTGGGTACTATTGACCCAGATTTTCAGTGCCCTGCAAGAGGTGCAACAGTACATGTAATTGGGCATGGCCTCATTGGGCCTCAATCAGGTACAAAACACTACATAGCATTTTTTTTTTTGTCCTCTCGTACATGAATAAAGGAATGTAACCAACCTATTTTGCCATAAGATGGTGCAAGTCCCTATAACACCCACTCTGACCCTCATACTTGCAGCACAGTCTGGTAATTATTATTTTTAATTGGGCAGTCTTTCGACAAGTGATTTGTCCACGATTGGTATGTGTTATGTGGGGGGTGTAACTTGGAACTAATCATTATCTGTTTGAAAGGGATTACCAATGCCGAACCTCTGAGGTCAGTTTTGGTATATATTGATTATCTATTGTAGGTCTTTATCCTTCAATTACCTCCGGAATCATATCAAATGTATTTACAATACTGGGCACACTAGATGCACCTGAGGCAAGGTCAGTTGAAACCCAAAATAGTACCAGCATACCGGTAATGCTGCAAACAACAGCAGCTGTTCATCCCGGAGCAAGTGGTGGTGCTGTAGTCAATTCAGACGGCCAATTGGTTGCTCTTATAACAAGGTGCTGTATCCATCCTGAAGTGAAAATTTGTTCAAATATTCCATTGACAAGATTGTAGATAGCTAATGCCTCCTTTTGCAGTATTTGCAAAGAACATCTTATTGGTGTGCAAATTAAAAACAAAAAAGGAAAAGATCAATAGACTAAGAATAGCGTTTATAATAGGCCCCGTGAATCTAAAGGGCACCATAATGACTGACCCTGCCTGCCCTGAAACAAATGGTGTGGATGCACAGCCAGTTACTGTACGGGCATGCAATACTCTAGAGAATAAGGACCATTCTGAGAGGTTGCAACTTGCAAGTACAAAACTTAGTACACATCACTGTGTGTGTTTTTAGGGCTTTGACCCTCATCAAAGCCCCTTATCTCGTTCTCAAAAGAAAAATGAATGGAAGCCTATTTTAACCATGGTGAAAACCCCACTAAGATAAGGCTGAAAATATAGGTTTTACGGTTTCTGGACTAGATGGTGGTTCTTCTTGACAATTTCCTTGTATGGGTGGGTTCAAGAATTGCCTTGAATGCAAAAAAAATTTAGTGTACAGTAACAATTGGTGGCACCATTATTTTTCTCATGTACGAAAATTATGTCCAGTATAAAACGTAAACTCGTTTGTGTTCGTCCTTTTTTTTCAGCAATGCCAAGCATGGAAGTGGGAACAATATACCACACATGAACTTTAGTATCCCCTGCAAATCTTTAGAACCAGTCTTCAAATTCTCAGGTAGTTATATCTTTTTCACTTCTGTCAATTATCTATTGAACGATCATTCATTATACTAAATACGAATGTTACTTGTACTCACTTCCTCTTCTTTATATAAACCCCTTTATCCAGAGCAAGGAAAGAAATCGATTTTGGAGCAGCTAGATAAACCAAATGAAGTTTTGTCATCTGTCTGGGCATTAGCACCTTTGCCCACAGAGTGTGCACTGCAAAAGCCAGTACTCGAAGAGAGAGGTAGACAAATAAAAGGGTCCCGTTTCATTGATTTCCTTACTGAGAAACAAGGAGAACTGACACATAGCAAAGATCTGGAGAATTTATTGAATAAAAAGCTTCATAGCAAAATTTGATATTGATTAATTGATCAATCTGTTGAACATGATAATTGTTATGAGAAATGTAAGATTTATTTTTTTAACAGCTATTGTCCAATTACCGTCACTAAATGGTCTGGCCAAGGAAAAGTTTTTTTTTCTCTTCAGATAATCAGTTGGCTAATTTTGATAAATGTTATAATTTCTGAGTTGCAAACTTTTCTGCATACATTTCTATTGGTTTAATCTTCTTTTTTAATATAGAAGCAATGAGCTCATGATGATTTCCATTTCTTTTCTTTTTGGAAATTTAGTTGCTAATCTAAAACATTAAAAAGCACAAATAATACATTGTATTGCAAAAGCAATATGCTTGAGCTAGAAGATGTGTGGTCTGTGGAACCAAGTCATTGTTAAGCTAGTAACTTCATTGATTATTAACAGTTTGTTAAAGATGGAGAACTGCTAGCAGAAAAATAACATGCTTACACGTTTGCTCAAGCTGAATTTGAGTGTTGAATCATAGTTTCCTACTAAATAAAGCTCGGAAATTACATAAACAAACGGAATATTACTACCGATGATTTTTAATGATGGTTATTACAGACTGCAATACAGAACAACCTATCTATTATAGATTGGAAATACGAAACTAGCATGTCGTACGCGTAAACGATTTAAAAAATGAATAACTTTCTTCTATCCTGAATGGAGCCAAGCACCACATTAGAAGCGTTTCTTAATTCCACGAAGACAGGCCCAGCCATCCATTTCAGAAAGGGATATTTCATCCAGGTACTTCGAGTATGTATCTTTTATTTGCAGTACCTATATCAGCCAGCCAAAATAGTCATGCAAAGAAAACATATATATCGAAGTTCCCATCTAAATGGATCACATATTCTCAATAAATAAATGTATAACACGTTGAAAAAGACTGGTTAATTGACTAATCCATTGATATGCTCTGCAATTATGAGTCAACAGCAATAATATTAATTACCTGCTCAGTTAAGATGCCTGAGAGGGCAATAATAGAACCAGGCTTTCCATATGAGATGATATCTTCTGCCAGCTCCATCAATGGATTCAACAGTATGTTTGCTATTACAATGTCAAATTTCCCTTTTCTTGAATCCAAATCATGAGCTGTGACATCTGGAGAAGCTGAGCCATTTTTGCTTGAGACCAAGTAAAGTGGCATTTTACTAGGATCAGTACTGTTCAAAGAGGCATTTTGTCGTGCTGCAGTAATGGCATGTGGGTCTATGTCTAACCCTACAGATAAAGCTGCTCCCATCTACACTAAAGATATGTAATAAACATAAAAGTGACTGGTGCATATAATACTTACTACCCAGGCTGATTTTGAGTGATCTGAACAATATTCAAATTACAGTAGTAACTAAATCTTAGTTTAAACCATACAAAATCAAACAAAACACAAGAAATAGAAAAGATAAAAGTGGTTGTGCACAACTAATGTGGTGCTCTTGCCATAGGTTAATGTGAATCGGATCTATACTTAATTAGATATGATTCTGATAATTCATCCATCAATGTATATCAAACATTATATTTGTGCACAATAACTATCTTGATAACTCAAAATGAAAGTGGAGTTGGAATTGCGCAACATGCTAATCTGAGCTAATGTTCTCTTTTTCAGAAAAAAAGGTCATGGTTTCTTTGTATTTAACCTTGGTGAAAACAAACTTGTCTGGATGAATTTACCCAGCAAAGCTAATCTTTGACCAATTGACCTATTTTTAATTTAGTTGTGAAACTCAAGCTCAATACTTCTTGCTTCATGACGTTTCATGTATTAGAAAACAAAAATATAAATAAAAAGGGTAACAGAAGGTACGTGAAGAACAAAACCTTGAGTGCAGCTATTGCCAATATGCCAGAACCAGTACCATAGTCAAATACATGTTCCCCACCTTTTAAGATCTTGTGTAGTAACAGAAGGCATAGCTTTGTCGTCGGGTGCTCTCCTGTCCCAAAAGCCAATCCTGGTTCGAGTATGATATTTGTTGCTTGCAAATCCTATCAAGGTTAAGAAACATCAAATGCTGAATGGGCCTAATTAGAAAAGAAGTTATATAGAGGGTAATGAAGAAAAAAATCTTCAAGGACTGTAAAGCAAAAAAGGAATGCTAAAATTCCACATGTACCTACAGTTATAATAGTTAGGAAAATTAGTTTCACAAACTTGAATATTGCCTAAATAACTGCAATTAACTATGTCAGATATGTAGCTAAGCCCCAACAATGCTTAAACTAAAGAACAAACAAAATCCATCTGATTTGCATCAACAGGAAGGAAGTTAAGTTTTATGATTCAATCTAGCCTATATTTCATTAGATTTAACCTTAGATTATTATCTTTCCCGCACAAGCTAACAAAATGGAACTTCAACAATTGTACGCTGGCCAATTTCAATCACATTTTCCAACATGGAGTTCTGCTTGACTAGTACTATTCATTAGAGATGTTATTTACAGAAGAAACATACCGGAGGTTCCTTCCAAGATGGAACAACCCAAAGACCATCAGTAACTTTAGTAGGTTGAAAGGATTCCTGAACAGTCAATTAAAAAAAATTAGAAAAAGGAAACACGTTGTAGATATAATAATACAAGTTTCTAATATTAAGTACAAACCTCAAGTTTCTCCTAATTATGAAATAATCGCTAAAATAATTTAAATAAAGTTCATAACCTGCACGATTGACACCCAATCACAGTGCTTTCCAACAGAGATATCATAACTTGGGTCATAAACTAGATTAATAGAAGATGCTGCTTCAGAAATACAAGCTCCCACTCTCGCCTCTTGTGGGAATATTGATGTTATACTAATCTGAGTCATAGGAAGTGAAAATCAAATAAAATCAAGAAATTCACGAGATATAGTAGTTTTATTCTGCTCTACTGATTTTGTAAGGCTTCAAATTAAAACTACTCTCGGATTAATGATTGCAAGACAATGTTATTTCACATCTGGAATTGCCAGTCCACTACGCTGGAAATTACCAGACAGATAAGAGATCAAATACAACAACAACTACTACTTTAGTCCCAAGCAAAGAAAAATCAAATATACAAATAAAAGAGATTAACTTCATCGAGGTCTTCAAAATCACTCAAGTCATCCATATATGCCGAGCTAGCACCAAAAGAAAGTAGAGCTTCAGAGAGTGCCTCCTATACTACAATATTGTTAATTAGTAAACGTAGGAAAACTGAAAGATGATATAGTAAGAATAAGCATCTTTCATACAGACAAACTAAACGTACACTTTTAGTATGTTCATAAATTGTCTCATCAATACCCCCCCCCCCCCATATGTTCCCAGGATTCTAGCCTTCTAGGAAATGTCAGTTTAGAGGATCTGGTAATGGCTTGTGGCTTTCGGAGATACTATGAATGAACAAAAAAGGTCACAATAACATTATCAGACAAAGGACACCCCGAAATATTTCGAGGAGCACTAATAAGTTATGCATTGTTGCAAGACAACTACAAATTCGAATAATTTCATATTTACACAACTCAAATGGTAGTGATCACTGACAGCATCTTGCTTCTGGCAGCGGATGTTGACGGATAGGTAAGTACTTGAGACGTCAGTAAAAGAAGAGTTGCTAGAAGTAACAGTAGAAACGCCATTTAATTGCGCGAAACAAGGGAGGCTTGGTTTGGATTTCAACCTTGCTGAAGTTAAGATAGGCGGGAGTAGAATGTGTGAAGGGAGGAACGAAGTGCAAACGGTAGTGTAGAGTGGGGATGGTGAGGGATGGTGGAGGGTTTTGAAAGGTGCGAGGCGTTTGAGGATAGAGAAACGGCTATGGAGGCCCGCCGCCATGTGGGAATTCTCTCCGTGCGAACGGGCCACATAAACAGTGCTCAAACCCTTATTAGAACCCGCGGACTTCTATTATTATTATTTTTTTATGTGTAATTGACTTATTGTGCTGCTTATATTATACAAATTTCGAATTAAAAATAAATAAAACTGACGCACTTGTTGATGCTGTAATGGAGGATACAGATTTTATTATATATTTTAAATAAATTATTACATATATTAATAATTTTGTTATGCAAATTAATTGTAAGATTACTGCCATACAATTTGTATAAGCTATTATGCATACATTAATAATATTTAAGTTGAATAATAGAATCATCATAGAAATTGAGTTTTAATAAATACGTTAAAATATAATAATTTATTTTTATATAAATAAAATTCATATCGACGACAATATCAATAATATATTCATAACATTTTCCTTAGAAATATGTATATTTGTCTAAATTCTTTATTTGTGAGATTCTTTCATCTTTTGTCATTATAAAAATATAATTTATTCAGGACTTGATATTATTCTTTTAGAAGTCCGAACAATAATTCTCGGGGCATCAAAACTTTCATATTTTCCTTTTCTCCGGTCAAAAAATCGAAAATACTGTAGTTCTTCATTCCAACAAAAAAAAATTAAAAAAAAACTTTACAATTCTTAAAATCTTAACAATCCGAAAAAAATACTTTTAAACAAATCTGAAAATTATAACCACAATTTTTGTATTTTCGGCTATTTTGGAGTAGAAATTGTAGGTTCACTGGTAATGCGGGTTTAACAAACAAAATAGTAACGTTTTTAAATGTTCAAAGTATTTTAATATATGAAAAAAATGTATAACTGGTAGGCTAGGAAAAAATTCTTTACCTTCTATAATTTTATTTTCATGTCATAAAGTTCCGAGAATACAATGAATATAATGTAAAATAAATAAAGGACATCATTTAAAATAATTTTGTATACTTTGCTGATTTTATGTGTTGAAATGAGAGTACAAATGATACAAAATATGAATAAATTTGAAATCATTTTAATGCATTTATATTTTTCAACTCTATTTCTGTCACAAAGATGTGATAACATAAAAATTATAAATGTAAACCAATAGAGGACATCATTCAAACTATTTTTTTGTATTTTGGTATTTTTATGTGTTCAAATAAGACTACAAATGATGCGAAATTCGAATAAATTGAATATCATTTAACTACATACGTGTTAATCCCTCAATATATTGGTGTCATAAGGTTCTCTAACATAATGATTATAATCTAAATGAATAGAGGACATTAATCAAAATAACTTTGTATATATTTGATTATTTTATGTGTTAAAATGAGTTACAAATGATACATAACTCGAATAAACTAAATACTATTTTAATGCATTTGTATTATTTTTTCCATTATATTCATGTAAAAATGGTTGGATATCACGGTGATTATAATGTAAATGAATAGACACCATCATTCAAAAATATAAATGAATAGATGATATCATTCAAAATAAAATTTTATATGGGATTTTGGGTGTTGAAATAAGGCTACAAATGATACAAAATTCAAATAAACTTAATATCATTTTAATGCAATTCTGTTAATCTCTTAACGCTATTAGTGTCACGAAGGATTAAGAAAATAATGACTATAATGTAAACATATAGGGGACATCATTTAAAATAACTTTATATATTTTGATAGTTTCATGTGTTGAAACAAGGCTACCAATGATACATAACTCGAATAAACTTAATATCATTTTAATACATTTGTGTTAATCTTTCAACGTTATTCATGTTGTAAAGATTCGATAACACAATGATTATAATGTAAATAAATATGGATAATATGCAAAATAACTTTGTATATTTTGATGAATTTTTATGCGCTGAAATGAGGCTCCAAATTAATAAAACAAAATTTGAATAAACTTAATATTATTTTAATATATTTATGTAAATTTTTCAACGCTATTTGTATCATAAAAGTTCACAAACACAATTATTATAATATAACTAAATAGAAGATATTATTCAAAAATAGCTTTGAATATTGTGGTTATTTTATGAGTTTCAATGCGGCAACAAATGATACAAAACTCGAATAAACTTAACACCATTTTAATGCATTTGTGTTAATATTTTGATGAAATTTGTGTTATATAGGTTTGATGACATGATAATTATAATGTAAACAGATAGGGGATATCATTTAAAATAATTTTGTGTATTTTGTGATTTTATGTGTTGAAATGAGGCCACAAATGATACAAAACTCAAATAAACTGAATATTATTTTAATGCATTTGTGTTAATCTTTCAACGTTATTCATATATAAAATGTTTGGGAACAAAACGACTAAAATATAAATGAATAGGGGACATCATTCAAAATAACATAGTCTATTATGATGATTTTATGTGTTGAAATGAGATTACAAATGATATAAAATTTGAACAAACTGAATAACGTTTTAATGCATTTGTGTTAATCATTCAACCCAATTTGTGCCATAAAGGTCCGAGAACACAACAATTAAAATATAAATATATTGGGGACATCATTCAAAATAACATTCTATATTTTTGGTATTTTATGTTTAAAAATATACTACATATTATACAAAATCTAAATAAACTGAGAATCATTTTTATGCATTTGTATTAATTTTTGAACGTTATTCGTGCAATAAAATTTCAAGAATACAATGATTATAATTCAAATAAATAAGAGACATAATTCAAAATAACTTTGTATATTTTGGTGAGTTTATGTGTTGAAATGAGGTTACAAATTATATAAAACTCGAATAAACTGAATTTTATTTTTATGCATTTATGTTAATCTTTCAACGCTATTCATATATAAAGGTTTGAGAACACAACGATTAAAATATAAATGAATAGGGAACATCATTCAAAATAATATGGTGTGTTATCGTGATTTTATGTGTTGAAATGAGGCTACAAATGATACTAAAACTCGAACAAATTGAATAATATTTTAATGCATGTGTTGATCATTCAACCCAATTTGTGCCATAAAGATTCGAGAACACAACGATTAAAATATAAGCATAACTAGTCAGGTCAGGTCGAGTTGACTCGAACTCGATCCGACCCGATTCGGATCAAAAAAATTAAACCCATATCCGACCCATTTATTTTTGAGTCATGTCAGGTCGGGTCGGATTCAGATCGGGTCGGGTTTAACTCGTCCGGTCGGGTCAATAATTGACACCCCTAGTGTGAACTTATATGATAAATATCATCTCATAGCACTTTAAAATTTCACTTTATGACATGAATAACATTAAAAGATTAACATAAATGTATTTAAATGATATTCAATTTATTCAAATTTTATATCTTTTGTAGCCTCATTTCAACATATAAAAGTCATCAAAATATATAATGTTATTTTGAATGATGTCTCATATTTATTTACATTATAATTATTGTGTTCTCGAACGTTTATGATATGAATAGCATTGAAAGAAAAACTCAAATGCATTAAAATGGTATTCAATTTGTTGGAGATTTGTATTATTTGTAGTCTCATTCAACACATAAAATAATCAAAATACATAATTTTTTTTAATGATGTCATCTATTCTTTTATATTATAATCATTATGTTCTTAAATCTTTATGACGCGAATAATATTAAAGGTTAACATAAATACATTAAAAATAGTATTAAGTTGATTCAAATTTAATATTATTTATAATCTCATTCAACACATAAAATCACAAAAATACATAATGATATTTTTAATGACGTCTCTATTCGATTATATTTTAATCATTGCATTTTTGAATATTTATGACACAAATAACTTTGAAAGATTAACACAGATATATTAGAATAATATATAATTTATTCGAGTTTTACATAATTTATAATCACATTTCAACACATAAAATTAATAAAATACACAAAGTTATTTTGAATGATGTCCCATATTAGTTTATATTATAACTATTTATCTCGAATCTTTACGACATAAATTGCGTTGAAAGATTAATATATGTATTAAATAATATTCAGTTTATTCAAATTTTATATCATTTATATCCTTATTTAAACACATAAATTAACTAAAATATAAAAAAATTGAATGATATTTTCTAGTCGTGTATATTTTATCATTAGTACATTATAATCATTATGTTTTGAATCTTTATGACACAAATTGTATTGAAAGATTAACACAATGTATTAAAATGATATTCGATTTATTTATTTTTTTATCATTTGTAGTCCAATTTCAACATATAAAATAATCAAAATACACAAATTTAATATAATCTGATAAGTATGAAATGTAGTCTTTCGCGTAAGCAAAGATAATAATGAAAGAAATTTGAAGTTGTTAATTCACATAAATTCTTTATCAGACCATATAAAACTATGTGGTAGATGTCATTATAATCGGTATGCTTTCATAAAAAAAAATTAAAAGAAAGAAGAATACTAATGGTGTGCTATGTCTCAGGTGAAACACGGCCAATCCATGAACTCTTAAAATCTCTAATAGCGGGAGCTTGGGTTGCAGAACTTTCGAAAATCATGATTTTCCTCCACGTTTTATATACCGAGATTTTTTTTATAGGACTAGATTTCCTGGTATTTTTTTTATACGAGCAATAAGCGTAAGCACGATGAAATTTTATTATAAACATATTGATAACTTTGAGCTCTAATTTTCTGGGTTAGTCGTGCCGTGCAGAACAGTCTACAGGACTAGCACAAAGCTGGTATTCTCCTGTTTTGTTTTATTATTATTATTATTTTAAATTGGCAGAGTCAGCCATTAATTATTAAAAATAATGTTTTAGTAGATTTTCTACAACCGAATCCCCAGTTTTTAATAATAATAATTATTATTAAATTAATATTATTAAAAATAAGAGTGAGCAACTGATAATTTCAAATATACGAACCAAAACGCGCCACTGGTAGTGGCGCGTTTCCTCAGAACACGCCACAGCCAGTGGCGCTTTTGTTTGCTATAAATACCAACGCCCGCTCGTTCAATTCTCACAAACACAAAAACAATAATCATCCAACTTCATCCAACTTCTTCAAAATGCTACCAGATTTAAATTATAATCCCGATGAAGAAAATTATACTGCAGAACAACCGAGCGACGGTAATTTTTTTGACGGAAATATTTCCAAACCATAATGAAACCAATTCCTATCAAACATACGATCAAACCAAATCCTATCAAACCTACGATCAAACTAATTCCTATCAAACCTACGAAGATGAAGAAATCTCATAACTCGCAACCTACTCTGAATGTGCGAGATGTATGGTATCGTCGGACGGTGAGTGCGAAAACGAATGACATTGTTATCTCTCTATAATTTTCATTTCATAATTAGCTTCTCATATATATGTATTTTATTATTATTTTTTAAAATATAATGTACCTCTGCCTGACTATAATGTGTCCGATGTTTGTCTTCAGGGAGATAAATTATGATATTTTCATTTCGTTACTCGTCTGCCATTATCTAGTACAAAAAATTATTTCATAATTAATTTATAATTATTTTGTATTTTATTTTTAATCTATCTATTATATAATTAAATAATAAATAAATTCTACAATTAAAAGCCTAATTAAATATATATTATTCTATAATTAAAATCTAATTAAAAGCTTTTATTCTACAATTAAATCCTAATTAAATATTTATTATTCTACAATTAAATTAATAATTAATCTACAATTATATAATAAATAAATTAATTCTACACAAATATTTAATCAATAATCTAAAATTATAATTTCACAATTCTACAATTTAATCTACAAATAAATAATTTTTTAATTAAATAGATAATTAAATCTACAATTAATGAATAATTAAATCTATAATTAAATAATTTCACATTTAAACCTGCAATTAATCTTCAATTAAATTATAATTAATAAATTTTATAATTAAATCTATAATTAAATTACAACTAAATTATATTTAAATAATTATAATTTAATCTACAATTAAAGCCTAATTAAATATTTATTATTCTACAATTAAATCAATAATTAATCTACAATTAAATAATAAATAAATTAATTCTACACAAATATTTAATAAATAATCTAAAATTATAATTACACAATTCTACAATTTAATCTACAAATAAATAATTTTTTAATTAAATAGACAATTAAATCTACAATTAATGAATAATTAAATCTATAATTAAATAATTTCACATTTAAACCTACAATTAATCTTCAATTAAATTATAATTAATAAATTTTATAATTAAATCTATAATTAAATTACAACTAAATTATATTTAAATAATTATAATTTAATCTACACAATTAATTTTTTAATAATTAGTATATAATTTATATTTCAATGCTAACTATTTAGATAAATAAAATTTACCTTTAATTGCAATTCTAAACGCGCAGATGCACTCGTACGTTTTTTTTTTCTCCTCTTCTCGTCCTCTCTCTTCCTCTTTCTTCCTCTTTCTTCCAATCCCTCTTCCAATTTCTCTCTTTCAATCTCTCTCTTCCTCTTTCTTTCTCTTTTTCCCTCTCTTCTCTTTCTTTTTCTTTTTCTTTCTTTTTTATCTCTCTTCCACACACAATGCGCAGATGGATCTACGCGTTTGGTATATATAAGAGGCAAACGCGCCACTGCCAGTGACGCATTTTCTTATTTTAATGAAACGCGCCACTGACAGTGGCGCGTTTCTATTCATATATTTAAAATTTTACCGTTATCACTCTTATTTTTAATAATATTAATTTAATAATAATTATTAATATTAAAAACTGCCGAAGCCCAAAGGTATGTCCCATCCGAAAAGGCGAGGGATCACTTGACGATGCTATGTTGACAATTTTAATAATAAATTTTGCAATAAATTTTAAAACAAAATCTTAAAGGTAAAAAAAGATAAATTATTTTAATTATAGATTGATAATGAATACAAATTCATATAATTTCATTAATATTTGATAGCCATAAAGACCGTTAAATTTGAACCATTATAAATTATATAAAAATTTTAATAAATTTTGATGAATTATAAAATGATAATGAAATTTGAATAAGTACCAATCTATAGTAAAATAATATATTTATATATTTTTTATTTACTTAAAAATCTATTATTAAGATTATCGGATAACTCGTTGTCAAGGGATCCCTTTCCATAACAAAAACAACAGAAGAATGACAAATAAATACTTCGGTTGGCGAGTGTAATAGAGATGACTTCTTAAGTATTTTAATTTTTATTATATTAAATAAAAGTAAATTATGATGAAATAAATATGAAGTTAAATTATCATTTTTTTTATATATTTTACCACTTTTTATTCTCACTACTTTATCTATTCATTTCATCACAAATAAATACCAATACATTAAAGTGATTCAGCATTTCCTTCATCCTAATTTATTTCACTTGTCAACGGAGATTAATCTTTCATTGACTAGAAACTAGAAAATGTGTTTAATTCGGAACTAGGCCTCATATTGAAGTTCACTTGATCAGCAATACAACTAAAATTAACACCTCGCTTTTAGTAGTTCAAAATCATCACAGATATGTCATAGACAATTTTGACAATTCTAGATTTCTGCCGATCATGTAGTATTGCAACATCAACTGTATTATAAAAGCAGCAAAATGATTCACAGTTGTCAGAATCAAGTCCCATGGTACTTTTTAATTAAACAGTTTTAGATAGTACAAAAAAAAAAGCAATTTCGAAGGATTGTATTATACTGGGATCGAAGCGCTGTCTATTTAATAGTTATATATTATGAAAACTTCAGTAATGTATTTATTTTATTTTCATATTACCTTATATTTTACTGAAATTTGTTAAATTGGAACATTGATTTTTTTTTTTAAATTAAAAAGTACAAGTTCCTCGGGAGATTGATTTTCTCGGCAACAGTTGAGGTGGAAATGGAATGATAGTCTATCAAAATAGCAACAGAAACCTAGCTAGTCAAGATTTGGAGCTGCCTTTCCAAATTTTTTTTGAAATAGAAAAAATAAAATATTCCACGTATAATCGCATGATTAGATTTTTTTTTTTCATCTAATAACATGATCCGGATTAATTTTTTGAATCATATATGATGGTCTGGAAAAAAATTCGGACCATGTATTTTTCTTTTTTTTTTTTTGCCCAGCAGCACTATGGTCCAAAAATATATCTTGGACCATCATTCTTTTTCAATTAATGTTAGTTATAAACTTTGATAAGTTTGTTAGTGTTTAAATATTTTTATGAACTATAATACTTTCCGATCGTTAATATTTTTTAACTAAAAATAAGGTTTTAATTTTTGTAGAGCTCTCTATTTTCTTATATAATTAAAAAATATTATCCTTTCTAATTATTTATGAAATATATGTTTTCTATTAAAATAAGCTTGTAGGGATCAGTTGACAATGAGTTATTTTGACAAGCTAGACAATAAGCTTCTTAATAAAAGAAAGGATACATTTTGAATCATATTTTGTATTATGAATCATTATATTTTATACCGTATTGTATATCATATCGTTAAGATACATTAAATTTATCTTAAAATGAAGCATGACAATGAATCACTATATATATAGCAACAAGAATCTCATCGAAATAACCATTATGAAATCATATTCTAATATTCTATTATAATATCCAAATGACCATTATGAAATATTTTTTTTGTGTAGCATCATTATCAATGGTAATTTAAACAATAACAAACTTATAAATATAATTAACATATCATAAATATGTATTTTTAATTAGCATATGATAGCCTGAGATAAATTTTTGGACCATGATGCCGCTGGGTAAAAAAAAAGGAAAAATGTATGATCCGAATTTTTTTCTAAACCATGACCCGAAAAATTAATCCGGACCATGCTATCAGATAGAAAAAATCATCCAATCATGCGATTATATGCGGAATATTTTATATGTTAAAAAATTTCTGCCTTTGCGTACTTTCAATCATACAAAAAAAAAGTATATACCCAGCACCATTAAATCTTACTTTCGACAGATTAAATATTTTACTTATTAGAGAACACTTCAGCAGCCTAAGTTAAAACCGCAAAAAGAAACTTTGTCCAGAAAAAAAATTGCTAAAGAAGCCACATTAATGCACAATGCTGCCACAACAGATCATAACGGTTCATCCGAGCTGATGGTCTGTGGACTGTGGTCCACATAATCTGTTCTGAAATCATCATCCATCACATAGAAAAATGATAGGTTCACGACATTACTATAGTCAAGGAGCAGCCAATAATCTAGTTCACCGGATATCCACAGACGTTCTATTTAAGTGCGATTTAAACGCCACCATCTCCTCCTCTCTTTGTCTGAAAAGTAGACTCCTGCTCCTTTGCACACAAGCTTGTTAGTACTATCCCTCCAAACCTATCAAGGTACAGAAACTCTATCCTTGGTGGATGATCTTGATCCATTTTCTTTGAATGTAGACTGACACGAAATTGTTCTTTAATTGTTTTCTTTTTTCTCTATTTCTTATCCAGATCTCTATATTTTTTTATGACTGCAACCTCAGCCATCAGGCCTTTATCATAGGATCTCTTTAGCTAGGCTCTTGTAAATAATCGCTTCAGTTTTATGCTCTCATGTATTCAAATTGTGCGAAAATCAGAGAAATCGGAAAGAGAAATGTCAAATGTAACAGTCCGTGTGAGTGTCAGACCTCTGAACTCGAAGGAGAGGAAAATCAATGGGGATCTTCTATGTCTCCACAGTTTAGACTCAGTCACTCAGAGTCCTCCCTATCAAGGTTAGAATTTCTTTTTGAATTCATTATTATGGTCTGTTTGGCACCTCAATTCCGGAATGGAATAGCTGAAAAATCGCTATTTCGGTCAAAAACTTTTGCCAAACGCTGATCTAATGAAATGAAATTGTATCTGGAAAAGGCTTCTCCGCTATTCGGACCTATGGGTCGAATAGCGGAATTGCTCTCAATTTCGACGCAGAGATTAGTGATTTTTCCCACATGTAACCTTTCTGAGTTTTTTTTTTATTTGTTCTCTCTTCCGTAATTAGAAGGAGCTGCTGGGAAGAGAGAAAATAAACACTCAAACCTATTCTTTCTATCACAGATCTCTTTCAATCGGAGGCTTGTCTTTCCGATCAAACTACAAAATCGACTTCTCCATCTTCAGCTCATTGCAATGACACCCGACGTGTGAACCTTTCGGGAGCTTCTCTTGAAATAATTCGTAGATACTGATGACCCCAAAATGGACCAATGAGCCAAGAACTTACAGGTTGTGTCTAGTTGGAAATACTATCTGAACAAATCTTTCCCATGGTTTCACCAATTTCAAAGGTTAGTTGGAACAAGTATTACAACTGGCAATTATGATGTAGGTTTATGTTTGTAAGATCATGTCGTTGTAATGGATTTCACGCTAAGGATGTTTGACCTATTTTGTTGTAGTAGTATTTATTTTATTTTGGCAACTAATTTATAATATGTAGTAGTCAGTTGCTTATTCCTAAAACTAACTATTAATCATAGAATTAACTATGAAAATTTTATGTTTTAAGTTATGGAACTTATCACCTACATTGTATGATTTTTTTTTTGAGAAAATCTATTATATAATTCTTATTGTAAAAAAATGAAAAAAAAAAAGCAGAAAAAGCTTCTGTAAGGAGAGCGCACAATTTGTATTATATTTCTTTTTAATTGGCTAAGTAACTGTGTTTTATTATGAAAGGTTACATACAAAAATCAGCAGACCATTATGAAAAAAAATTGTATCGATATACATCTCAATTATTTACACAAGTGTTGCATACAAGGGTAATTATATTATTAAGATCAATTTCAAAAGATAAATTTGAAATAAGGGCATTATAGTCTTTTTTTAATTTTTATAATTATATACTTCACTATTCCAACTAATTACTTACTAAACAATATTTTCGCATTTTAGAATAGTTAGAGAATAGCACTCTTCATTTCACTCTTTCAAATTTTATTATTCTATCACTATTTTACTTTTACTATTCCAATGACACTATTCTAGTGTTATTCTTTAATTTTCCAAACAAATACATTTATAAATTTACAAATCCAACTGCTTAGTTATTGTGGCTTGATTTAGGATGAAGAGGATTACAGATTATGCTTTGACAAGGTGTTCTACAGTGAACCCGAGTTATTGAATGTCTACAAAATATAAAAATGATACATATACAAAGTTGATATAAGAGTTGATATAAAATCAATATATTAACAAATTATATTTTTAATAAAAAATTTATTGTACTAATTTGAACGGGTGGATTGACAAAAAAACTATTAAGTTAGATATACGAGTCGAGTCACGAGCGAGTACGCGGTGGTACTATACTGTTGAGATGGTGAAAGAGAATGAGAGAGGGATTACCGAGTTAGGATTCAACAGTTATTCAAATCGAGTTGAGTCACAAATTGAACCAATCCAACTCAAATTCAGTTCATTTAACTACCGAATTAGATTAGCTCGAATTTAATTAGTTTGCGAGCTGATTTCAACTTGAAACTTGAGCTTAGTTTTTTGTTGCAAACGTTTTTGTACCGCCCTAACTGCGCCTCATAAAAATTGACTCGGGGGCTGAAGCGCTTCCAAGCGGGCAATTTTATAAATTGCCCTTCTTTCTGAAATTTTGAAATACATTACTCCTCTTTTAAAAAAATTCAACAAAATACCCTTGTGGGATTTTTTTCCCATCCCTCTCCTTTCACCCTCTATTACTTTATGTATTACCCATTTTCACCATTTTTCCCCTCCCTCCTCTTTCATCCGAAAATTGAATATATCAGGTGGTCTATAATAATAATATGAGTTAACGTGTAGTTAAAATTAGCTAAATGATTTTATAAAAAATTAAGCCCAAAACATTTTTGTTTTCTTTTAGAAAACGAAAGTCTTTCCATAATCATACATGCTTGTATAATTTTCAAATTAAAACTTCGACTCAGTCCTTGAATATATTTTAGTTCTACATATCATTATCCTGTTAGCAATTAATTTATCATTGAATTATATTATTATTATTCTGTTAGCAATTAATTTATTATTGAATTATTGATGTGTATTTTGCTAAGCTAATAAATACCTTAATTTTACTCAATTTCAGTCGCAAGCGTACGGCCTAGTCAAGTAGTAATTGGGGTGTTAAACCACAAGGACAAGGGTGAATTACCGTTTCTAACAAGTTTCACTAATCTAGATAATCGATCAAGAGTTTTTGTTTCAAAATAAAAGTGCATTAATCTAACAACAACGACTGAAAAATTTATCAAATTGAGGATCCTAGGGTTTTCGGCTTCACTCTCACTCATTTAGTCAATTCACTCTATTTGATCTTTTAGTTTGTTCTTGTGTTTGTCGGGAATTTAATCTCAGATTTAGTACTAAATTTACACTTCCGTGGCTTAATACCGTACCTAAACAATTCAGGTTTCACAATTAAGTACTTCACCTTACAAGTCTAAGCCCATTAAGATCGGTGAATCACTTTGGCATAACCTAGATTTTGTACTTCTCCTTTTGGTGCTTCACACAATTTCTAGGGTTTCCTCGATTTTCTCTTAGATAATAAGTTTCACGATTAAGTACTTGGTCTACGACCTAAATCATTATTTTGGGTCAGAAGATTCAGTTTCACCTTTCGGTTTCCGCTTTCACTTCTAGGGTAACATGCAGTTGATTAAAACTAAGCATTTAATTTAGACAAAACAGCAATCACAAACAACAAGAACTAAAAGATCAACAAACGAGTAAATTAAACCATTCGAGTTATCGAGTTTACACGTAAACCCCTAGAAGGGTGTCTAGCCACAAATCATGTCAAAGATTGTATCAAGATTCATGTTTAAACAACAGTACAACATGAGAAAAGAGTAAAGAAAAGAATAAACCAAGAAGATCTACGATTTCTCGCCCGGTTCTTGAATTCTTCTTCAAATTCTCCTTCTAATGGTGTTCTTCCTCTTCTTTTCTTGCTTTGGATCTCCTCTCCAGTCAGTTGAGAGATGTCTGGGACGAAGGGGTGTCAAAATATATTAATTCCAATGAGAAAACCGCTTTAAAACTGCCAATTCTCGCTGCCAGCCCAAAAATTACAATCCGCAATTTTTGTATTTTTTCCAGAACGAACCAGAGAGCATTTGCGGTCCGCAATTGATAATTACGGTCCGCAATTTTTGTATGGGAATGCTTTTAACTTGATTTCTTCGTGTAAATCCGATCCACCTCGTTCCAAGCATTATTTCTCATGTTAACATCTTTGTTTACACTCAATGACCTGCAAAATAATAAGAAATGCAGCAGTATCTCAAACTCGACATAAAAACTAAATAAATTCTTAACAATTAACATAAAATGCATAGTTTTTGAGATAAAACTCTAATTGAATATAATATATAAATGAGGCCTATCAATTATATTATTACTATTATGTTAGCAATTAATTTATTATTAAATTATATTATTATTATGTTAGCAATTAATTTATCATTGAATTATACCATAGTACTCTTGGTGGAAGCTCGTCGTTTTCAAAATCTAAGTCCATTTTTAAGATCCCCATTTGATCGATTGTTATTGTTTTTTTATATTTAAGATCCCATAAGATCGATTGTTATTATTTTTTTCAATTTTAAAATCCCCATCATATGATAATTTAATCCCTTACATTTTTTTCTTTCTTTTTTTATTGTTACAAAGTTCGTCTAAAATTATACAATGCTTTGACATTATTTGGATTGAACTATTGATATATAACATATTAGTTTGGTATTCTTAACATCACCTGTGATAAAAGTACAAAAAAATGATGAAATTGATGAGACGAAGGAGAGTTAAGTTTTATGATTCAATCAAATAAAATAAAATGATGAAAATTGATGAAATTTAACGCACGTTGCATCATTCATCAAATAAAATAAAATTTGTTATGGTTCATATTTAATGATGTTTGATGAATTAAACATCAAATTAAATGTTCATAATTCAATTTTATTTCAAGATAATTCGATTAGTTAAATTATTAGATTATAAATATATTTTATTTCATAATTAATGGATTAGAGAAAGTAAGATGAGACGAAGGAGAGCGAGAGGAAAAAGGGTCCTACAGGGTTATTTTGTTGAAAATTTTTAAAGGAGGGGTAATGTATTTCAAAATGTAAGGAAATTTGTAAAATTGCCCCTTCCAAGCATACGTTGCATAATGAAGTGATAATGGGATCATCAATCATCTATCATCATTCATCAATGAGATTGCGAGCTGAGGAAAGGAAAATTTGTACAGAAATAGCTACTTAGTTAATATTTGTACAGAAAATTTGTTGGCCCGCGCTAGCGAAATTCACGAGTCGCATACTCGCATCATAGCACAGCAGCCATGTTTTTATTTCGTTTTTGTCTTGGGACATTTCAAATTTTACAATATTGATAAAGGATTGTTGTATTTATCCGATGTGTTTTCAGAAATATCATATTGGGTTAATATTTTAAATAGAAGTTCCTAATTTTGACAAAAAAAAATCAAATATATTTTGTGAATACTTGCTAATCTTCGTCAATCTTTTCCGTCCATATTCCAAAAAGGTCAACCAATTCTAGCTATAACGAATCTAGTTAACTCTGATAAATTAATTTTCATGTGTTTATATTGTAATATCTTAATTTAGTACAAAAATGAAATAAAAATGGTAAAAAATTATACATAGATATTTCTTTTGAAGGTGGTAAATAATTGTGGCTTTTTTAGGTAAGTAGGCAAATACATAGTCGTGGCATTTGTGGCACAAAATTTTTGTTGTACGAATTGGAACTTACCTATAAATAAATAAAATATAATTGTCTTACTTGATTTTCTCCGTGTATAAATTCAGTACAAGAAAAATAAAAAGTACGTGAATTTTAGTTATTTATACCGATTAAGATGACCCTTATTAAACTTAATTACCTTCTATTTTGCGGATTACTGTTTCGGCTATTTTGTTGAATCGAATTTCATGAGATTAGGTTAACTATAATTTTTTTAGAAATTGTCAATATTAGAATAAATTAAAATTGTAATTCTATATTTTGTAATAATTTTCATTTATAAATTCCTTTTTAAGATTATCGGTGTTTCCTTTATTAAATAGAATTCAGCAAAGTTCACACTTTTTGTTTGCAAATATAATAAGCAAAAAAAAATTGTTATGATACCCATCTAATTATTCGTAAAATTCAAGTATATAGAATGATTTTCTTTATATAGCATGAATGGAGAAAACAAGTTGCGCATATTTAAAAAGTCTTTACAGATTACTCATCAATAATATAATAATTCTGAAAAAAGTGAGAACAAAATAACAAACCGACCAACAGAAGAGAATCATAGTATAATAATAAGGAATAATATAACTATCCAGATTTTTTTATCCCCAGATTCTTTATCTTCAAAGTGACTTTTCATTTTTAGTGCTAATTAATTTATCTGAAACATTCCATTTTAAGCAACTAAAGACAAAAAAAATGTCTCTTCAATGTATATATTTTCAATTCAAAATTTTCAATCCATCGGTTTATTCAAATGTGTTTTATTGGATCTTCTTCTCTCTATGACTCATGCCTCGCCATCTTTATTGAAATTTATCATTTTCATTTGACATATCTACACATTCCTTGATTTTGTTTATAATCTTAACAACCATCTCAATTTCTCATCGCGTTCGCCTATAGTTTTTATTTTCCGTATGTATATAATTTGAAATTTTCTTTGGATTCATCTTGAATTTTCATTTTTTTCACCATGAGATACTTGTGATAATTTATTGTGCATGAGATTTGAAGAATGGAAACTAATGAAAATTTGTGTTCACATGAATTTTGTCTTATTCAAAATTTGTGCCTCGATAAGGGATGTTATGGATACATAACTTGTATTAAACTTTCAGCGTCAGAGATAATATCTTTATATTTCTTAATTTTGAGATGTTTATCATTTGTTCTAAAACTTCTTTCTGAATTCTTTGTATCATATACCAACAAACATGAAAGTGACTTTGAGTATCCTTGATTGTTTAACCTTTTTTTTTTGTATTTTGCAATTTGTAAAACTCCCTACTTATTGATATAATAGTGACTTTCAATTTTTTTCTCTATTAGAATCTACAAAGTTCAATAATTTTCACATTTAATGTAGATTTTTTTAACTATTATATTCAACTTTGAATAAGAAGCAAAATCATGGACTTGACACTTTGTGTCGTTGGAAATGTAATATGATTGTAGCTATTAGTAGTCAATAAAATTAGTATAAATAAGATCATTCACAATTGCAAATAATTTAAAATTAAATGGTTGAGATATTTTAAAACTCACAACAATTTGTCAATTTCTAATAACATGTTTGATTAGTATAAATAAAATAGTTAATAACTATAAATAGACATTGGAAATTGAGAGTCATTTATAAAATAATGATTGAAGTAAATAACAAGTTGCATCATTATAAATAGAACAACCCAAAATAAATAAGTCAATACTAGATGTTGCAACTATAGAAATTGTTAATAACTTATTTAATTATTATAATTAAAATAATTAACAACTATAAATAGTTAAAAATTGGACATTGTGAGTCATTTCTAAAATAATAACTGAAGTATAAATAATAAATTATATTAATATAAATAGAACAATCCAAAATAAATAAGTAATGTCAGATGTTACAATTATAACGATTATTAATAATATATTTAATTAGTATAAATAAAGTAATTAATAAATATAAATAGTTTAGATTGTATATCGACATTCATTTATTGAAATATAAATAACAAGTTGTATAAACCCAGTATTAGCTTTTTTTAAAACCATATGTAGAGTTATTATTAATAGTTATTTCAATTAATATAAATAGAAATATGAGTAAAACTAACGTGCTTCTAGTAGCACATAGCTCTTTCATGATCCTAATTCAAAAAATATATCAAATTATCTTCAAATTTTGATTTATCACTCTCATTAAATTTTTCATATTGAAATCTTATGGAGTACAAAAATTCGAGGTGTTTCAAGTTTTCTAAGTCATTCTTTTTAATTTTTAAAAATTAACTCTAAAAATAATAATAAAATATTTAATATTTGTATATTATTTTCAAAAGTTGAAAATAGTGACTTAGAAAATTCAAAACACTCCAAATTTTTATACCCAATAAGATTTTAATATGAAAAAAATTAATGAGAGTGATAAATCAAAATTTAAAAAATATTAATATATTTTTTAAATTAAAATCACGGAGAGGATCTGTGCTCTTAGAAGCACGTTAATTTTACTCTAATAATAAATATGGATAATGTTAAATCATATGCATGAACATTGATGTTAGTTTTTTTTTTCGCTACATTGTTTGTCTTTTCACTACAGTACTCTATAGTCAAACACTCAAATGTAGTTAATTTTTGGATATAATAATGTGAGAACTATTATCAGCCTTCTAAATAATATCTTATATTTAAATTTCTTCAACAAATACTGTGGGCCCCGCCATCGTCAAGTACGTCCAACGGTCAAGTGTCAATCTCAGCATTAATGCTATCCCAAATTCCCAATCCATTCGAACACCAAAAATACCGCCTTTCTATTTTGTATTTTGCTCACGAGTCACGCCTTCTTATTGTGCAATGTTCCTGTTCTATTCTCTCCCATATTCTTTTACCAAGGCGAAATCTGCGAATCTCATGCTCTATTTTTTACCATTGAACAAATTTAACCATCTCGATCCAAATTCATTTCCTTATATACCTTTCACAACCGCCTAATTCTTTCAGCTCGAACCTATTTAACCTCTGCCTCCTACCCACCGACCATGATCAGTACCAAAAAGAGGTATTAAACGATATTGAGAGAGCGAGCATACACAAGAGTGAGAGAACCAAGGAAGAAAATGGAATTAAGGAAGTATTTGACAAATTCAATTTTTCTTGTATTGATAGCGAGCCTTGTTGTTTTTGCAACGAGATGCCAAGGAGGGGTCACAAGCAAATACAGAAGACAGCTTGAAGCATCAGTCGATATGCCCCTTGACAGTGATGTCTTTCGCGTTCCGGCTGGTTACAACGCACCTCAGCAGGTATTGCCATTTTTGAATTTTTTGATATGAGGAATTTGAAATGAGATCTATTTTTAGGATAAGTACCTGAATTTTCCAGCTTGAACCTGGTTTCGCCTTAATCGTTGTTCTGAAGACCTCTTTCTTTTTTAGCAGTGACGGATACAGCCTCTTTAACAAATCTTAGCACATTATGTTGACTGATATTAAATTCTCAAAAATTAAATATAGACACATTTTTTTTAATTAAGTCTAGACATTCATATATTTTTTAATTATATTTTTCTAATTGGAAAAAAAATATTATTTTATATGTATTTTTGAAAATCAAGTCTAGACATGAGGTTTGCCTATACATAAATCTGCCTCTGTTTTTAAGTAAAGAAAGAATCCAAACTATTTACTTTTACATATTTATAAAGGACCTTTCATTCACATTTCTAATTTACAACATCCTATATGCAGAGTATTGCCTTAGTTTCTAGACTAAGGCCGGTTTCATGGAGAACTTATTTTCATTTGTAATGTTCAAAATTCAATTTTATTCAGTTCATTTATTTCCCCCTTTTTTCACCTGGTATCATCTGGTATAATGATCAATGGTAGATTGTATGCAGGAAGATATTTTTACACATTTACCAACCGAACAAAATAATAAATCCATTTAAATTTAGATAATTTACATTTTGATACACGTTGACAAAATTAAAACAAAGAGACTAAAAAAAACAGTTCATACTCCACTACCTAATTTAACATTTAGCATACTATATGTGACTCACCATTGGAACATGAATTTCTGAACAATATGTCTTTCTTTCTTTCATTCTCTCACAGGTGCATATAATACAAGGTAATGTGCATGGTAATGCTGTAATTGTGTCATGGGTCACCCCCGATGAACCCGGTTCAAGTGTGGTTCTGTACGGAACATCCAAACATAGTCCTGATAAAATGGCATTGGGGAAGCATACACAATACAAGTACTATAACTACACATCTGGCTTCATACATCATTGCATCCTCAGGCATCTAAAAGTGAGAAATTTTTTGCTTCTCAATTTTACCATCTATAATCAAAGAAAATGTCATATATATATATGACCCTGGAAAATCTCATTGTGTTTTATACACTTGCAAACATAAATGTACGCCCCATACAACTTTGCTCAAATTAAACTAAGTTTTAACACTTTAATTCATTGAGGAAGATCTTGTCACATTGACAAGCGTGAGCAGACTGGCATTAATTTTAGATTTTGTTTCATGAGTGTAAAAGATGGGATTGTGATTGAAGTTATCAAATAATTAACTGTGATTTTGTATTATTTTATTTATTTTTTCAGTTTGACACTAAATACTATTATGCGGTTGGTATTGGGCAAACAGTTCGGAAATTTTGGTTCAAGACACCTCCTAGAGTGGGGCCTGATGTACCATACACTTTTGGGATCATTGGTACTCTCTCTCTCTCTCTCTCTCTCTCTCTCTTCTCTCTTTCTATCATCTCTGCTAACTCTTTGTGAATTGAACTCTAAGATGTGTGATAAACGGATATATAATTTGTTAAAACATATGTTATTAGATAAAAATAAAAAGAAACCAGACCAGAAACGCATATAATGTATTGACGAAGATCCTTCAATCTCAATTAACACTTTAGTGCAACATTTTTTTCTCCACTTTTGTTTCTAGTCAATTCATATTTAAGAAAATCTTGTTTGAAACTATTGTGAAGGTGATCTTGGCCAGACGTACGACTCGAACAGGACACTTTCTCACTATGAATCAAATCCAAAAGCTGAGATGGTTCTTTATGTTGGTGACCTATCTTATGCCGACAACTACCCCAATCATGACAACAATAGGTGGGATACCTGGGGCCGCTTTGTTGAAAGAAGCACTGCATATCAGCCTTGGATTTGGACTGCTGGCAACCATGAGCTCGATTTTGAACCTGGCCTTGTAAGAAATTTTTTATTTGTTTACAAATTTAATATGGCTCTTTTCTAAATTTCATACATGTCCTGACCAAGCTCCTTACCAATTATACATATTTGAGGTGCAGACGTGCAGTTAATTTAGCAATGGGTTAACATTGACCTTTTTGGTATTTTGTAATAATATAACGGTTGAATTTTTCATTTTGTGGAAAAGGGGTCATGACTCATGATAATGACCAGACTTCACCAATACTAGCGTCGAAACTTTTTCTTGTTTTCTAGGCCTTGTGCATGCATGCTGACTGAAATGTTATTGGGAAAAAAAGATTAAATAATTTTGGGCTTGTACGCAGGGTGAAAGGGAACCATTTAAACCATTCATGCACCGGTATCGTACCCCATGCAAGGCTTCAGGCAGCACTGCTCCATTTTGGTACTCAGTGAAGCGTGGATCGGCTTATATCATTGTCTTGTCATCATATTCTGCATATGGTACAATAATCTTGTCTCAAGTGTTTTTCTTTTATTGCTAGATTTATATAAAATTACATGTATTATTTTATGGGGAGTAAAAAAAGACAGCTAGAATATTTTGTTGATGGAGGAAAAATTATTTAACTGTAATTAATTATGATCTCTGGTTGCATATGCCATCTGACAGTATATTATTGACAATAACCTCTTTTTACATATGACAGTATATTATTGAGAATAACCTCTTTTTATATTTTAGGAAAATACACTCCTCAATACATGTGGCTGGAAGCCGAGTTAGAAAAGGTCAACAGAAGCGAGACGCCATGGCTTATTGTTTTGGTGCATTCGCCATGGTACAACAGCTACAACTACCACTACATGGAAGGAGAGACCATGCGTGTCATGTTCGAGCAATGGTTTGTACAATACAAAGTTGATGTTGTTTTCTCTGGTCATGTCCATGCCTACGAACGAAGTGTAAGTGAAGTACTTCTTGAAATAAATAATATTGGCAATAAACATATTTGATAATCTTGATAATCAATTAAATGTTTATGAAAAAAAGTGAAATTATAGATAACTTATGATATAGGCACTTATAGTTCATACTATATGATTTCAAATTGCACCAAATTTAAATAGAAAATATATCTGCTTCTTCTTCCATTTTGATAATCATTTCATCAGTGATGATGGACATCAAATAAATATAGTTGGCAACATATGCATTACAAACTTTTTCTTACAAAAAATGAGAAGAATCTTTGAAGTTATGATGACATCAATAATCACAATGTTAATGTGTTGTATGCTGCTCTGAATTATATAAATGTTTTAGAAAAAACAACCATGGAATATCCTAACTCTGTTTATCTTTTGGTGTGAATTTCAGCATAGAATCTCTAACATAGCATATGACATCGTCAACCGAAAATGCTGTCCAGTCGCCAACCAAGATGCTCCTGTGTACATCACAATTGGTGATGGTGGAAATATTGAAGGACTTGCAGCAAAGTACGTGCTTAATTTACCTAATTGGCTGTTTATTCAAAAAAATAATTACTCCGTCTTTTCTTTATTTGTGAATAATACAGTATGACAGAGCCACAACCGAGCTATTCAGCATTCAGAGAAGCCAGTTTTGGCCATGCAACTTTTGAGATTAAAAACAGAACACATGCATACTATTCATGGCACCGAAATCAGGACGGAGATAAAGTTGTAGCTGATGAAAAATGGTTCACCAACAGGCATTGGCTTCCAACTTTCAACAAATGAGCAAACAATTTAATGGATAACCTTTCTTGTTTTGCTCTCAGCCGCCATGTGTTAGATGTTTTTGCCTAACAAAAAGATGCTGCTTCTTTTTTTATTAATCAGGATTTATAGCATGTAGCTGATTTATATTTATGTTTTGTGCCGTCATTCTGTTGGGAATGAAAAGTAAAGAAGAATAAAGAAATTGAAGTTGAAAGAGAGAGATTCCATCAGCATGAAAGAAGTTCATAATTATTCATATTTTAATTATTCTGATTAACAAATATTTTCATTTTTTCAAAATTACCACTCTTCCAAAATTATTCCTTAATTTGCCAAACAAATTTCATTAGTCGTAACTATATTATCATCATCATTAGTATTATTATTATTATTTATTATTATGACTATAGTATTATTATGCTTACGATTATATTATTATTATATTATGATTATGATTATGATTATTATATTATCATTAGTATTAGTATTATTATATTAATATGATTTATTATTATTATATTATTATATTCTTAAGATTATGACTATTATTATTATTATTATTTATTATTATTATCATAATTATGATTATTAGTATTTATCATAACTATGATTATTATTTAATTATATTATATTATATTATTATTTTTTATTATTATATAATAATTATTATTTTTTATTATTATATAATAATTATTATTTATTATTGTTATTATCATCATCATAATCATTATTAGTATCATAATTATTCATATTTTAATTATTCTGATTAACAACTGTCAAATTATATTTTCACTTTTTCAAAATTACCACTCTTCCAAAATTATTCCTTAATTTGCCAAACAAATTCTATTAGTCGTAATTAGTACGGATGATAATGAATCCCATCTCTTTGATTTAGTATAGTTAATAATAGATCTCGTCTCTCTATGAAATGGTACAGATTCAGTCTCAAAAATGATATATAAAAATAATATATATGGAAAGCTCTATTTTTAAAAAAATTATAAAAAAATCAACTATTTAATTGGACCATATTGTTTTAGCTTCTTACTGCACGAACCTTAGCTACGCATAAATAACCACAACGTACGAAGAGTGGCGAGTTCTGAAATGGAATACCAAAAAATAGGAATAGAATACCTATTCCAACGAATTAATTTACCAAACGAATTTTAGACTAAGTATAAAAATTCGGAAGAGTGCTAATCCGGTATATCAAGTTATAGGAGGTATACCGGATTAGCTCTCGTCGGAATAGCGATTATTGTTTGATTATATTGTATTATATTGTATTATATTATTATATTATGATTATGATTATGATTTATTGTTATATTCATATTATGATTATAATTTATTATTATATTAAAATTAAGATGATTATTTATTATTATATTAATATTATGATTATTATTTATTATTATTATTATATTATATTATTATAATAATAATATTTATTATTATATTAACAACAACGTTAGTATTATTATTATATAATTAATTTTATTATTATTATATTATATTATAATAATTATAATTTTTATCACACCCTAAAATAATTAAATCGGTTTAGGGATGACAATCTCGCCACGTATGCACAAATTTAGATCTAGTCTTAAGATTTAATCTTCTTTTCTAGACTCGACCCAAATACTCATACTAGTGTTTCAATGTAATTTAATAATTATATATGAATATAAGAGTATTTTTATGCACATTTTGAGAAAAACGCATAGATATTATGACATGAAATGACAAGAAAACCAAAAATAAAATATATGGAAGTAATATAATATATAACATATAATACGAGAAAAAATCTCTCATAATAAAATCCCGATTTGTAAAATTTACCAAATCCATCCCGAGCGGGTACTACTAGGGCCCAACTTACTAACTCGGGTCTTACCTAAGCGGACACTATCAGGGCCCAACTTACTAACTTAGAACTTTATATTTATGCAGTGACAACATCGCATAAATGGCAATTCGGGCTCTTGAGGCGATAACGCCCTAGGAGAGTGAGCGTGCAAAAATACATACTATGGTCTGAGAATCTGGTAATCTACCTCACAATAATTATCAAACGGATTAGAGTATGATTTCAGTTGCCATATCGCCAAAAAGAGCCTCTTTGTACCAACCAGGGCCAAAGGAGAGTTCTCGACTTTCTTTGAACCAACCAGGGGACTATAGTAGAAAGCCCTTTGGACATACCGAGATCTCAAATAAACCGACTAAAATAAAATAATATAATAAAATGGAGTAGAATCCAAACTCAAATATGTCCGCCCATACTAGACATTGAAAGTCATGTCCATCTAAATCACTTAATTATTTTTTTTACAAATCATATAAAGCATAATAATAATATAATATTGATCAAAAG
Organism: Schoenoplectus tabernaemontani; assembly: GCA_037127355.1. Taxonomy (NCBI): domain Eukaryota; kingdom Viridiplantae; phylum Streptophyta; class Magnoliopsida; order Poales; family Cyperaceae; genus Schoenoplectus; species Schoenoplectus tabernaemontani. Next base: position 12,211,247 of record CM073754.1, on the reverse strand, counting down.
TAAAAAACTCTAGCATGGCTGAACTCATCAAATGACGAGGTCAGTGAATAACCGATAGGCAGAGGTGCGTAGTGTATATACAAACCAATGGGTCCCACGGGTCGATTGGACACCGCACGTAATCGCATCTGTCTAGTTATACAAGGCAACCTCGAATTGATATCACCCGGCTCGTCTCTCAACACTCCCATGCATTTAATTCATGATTAACTACCTAATTTAATTATAGATTACTGATAGTAATGTAGGGTTTTGGTCCAACCAAATCCCGTTAAGGTTTAAGTTGCGGAAAGACCGTAAAACAAAAATTTTACTTCTACTTAAGTTAGGGATTAAAGTATGTCGAATGATTACCAAGAGACACACATTTTTAATCATTTACAAAAGACAGTAAAATATTATTTTACTTCTAACTTAAGCGAAGGGTTAAAGCGGTATGTCGATGATTATCGAGAGATACACACCTCTTTAAACATGTATAGATCTACTCCATGATTGATTTCTAAAATATTAATCTACTTAACAATTAAATAGATTAATATAAGATTTTATACCTCATTTCCAAATTTTAATTGAATGAAAATCGGCTTGTCTCGAAGTATCACACGTATGATACCTCTGTAGGTTATCCACTAGGACTGACCAGAGAGCATCTTATTTCTTTTGCCAGAAATACCGTAAACTGCGGTTTCTCACAAAAACACTATTCAGAGAGAAAAATATGAAATAGTACTATTCACGACTCATAATTTTTCTATTTCACAAATGTGCATAAATACCGCAACTTTCGCAAAAATACTATTCACCGATCCCGTAAATTTTGAAACAACCGTATACCGAGAAAGAGAAAATATAGAAATGAATTTTATGTTTTTCTCTCTCATCCCACCATTCTATTTATATCTTTTCAAAAACTTTGTCAAAATTACCAAAATGCCATTAAAGTTTGGCCAAATTACCAAAATGTCATTTAATTTTGGTCAAATTACCAAAATGTCATTATTTGTTTTACAAGAATATAAAATTGGCCAAAATTACCAAAATACCAATACTTGTTTTGTAAGAATATAAAGTTGACCAAATTTATAAGTTTGTCATTGGACTATTTTGGGTTTTTTGGTCCCTTTTTAATTTTAGGATTTTAATTATTAATTAATGTTTTAATTATTAATGGGCTTTCAACCCAAAATTCAAATCCATAATTAACATTTAAAATCCAAATCAAATATATATATATATATATATATAATTATATATATATATATATATATAAATCATGTACAATTATATCTCGTCTCGATTGTTGTTTCGGTAAATTTATACGACGTGTCCAACACATTATAAATTCAATCTGGTTTTTGCTTCTTATCATCTCTATGATAAATATAATTTAATTATATCATATATAATTAATTATAACCATCTTATTATTAATTATAAATAATTTATAATTAATCAATAAGATTTTTCGATCAACTCCTATACGATGTGACCCGACATGATCCGTCTTATGTTGGTAAATAGAATTAAAATTATTTTAACCACTATAATCATAGGAAGCATTTTACAGAATGCACTATGACCATCCAATTACACAGATGATGTTGTACTATACAATATCATGATCTAGTAAACTATTTACTTGTGTTTAATTTTTTTGTCTCATATCTATCAGATCAATTTCAAGGTAGGTATGTGTCATCCTTGCAAACTTAATATTTTCTTGATCTTGAGTAAATTATCAAATATAATTACTTTTGTAATTATACTTCTAGCAGATAATCTTACTCCATCAAGGGGCCCAATGATGCTATAACTCGTATAGAAATACGAGGGACAATAGTACTTTTGGCAAACCATCTCTTCATCCGCATAAGTTATGTATACCGAAGAGCTACCTTTATAGCCATTTTTTATGAATAACGTTTTGTAGAAATCACACATATATATCTTATGTAGGAAGATACATACCTTATACTTTAGAATTTATTACTGAATGAAATCATTAATGACACAACACAATTCTATTTAATGTTTCATTCGGGGTCAGTCAAATACGATGTTTCTAGAACATCTATCTATGTGATTAAAATGATAATTTTTTGTCTATGATTTGTAATACTTGATCATCATTTAATCTACATACTAATCTGATAGCGGTTAATTAGTGTTCCTGCTAATTATCTCGGTTAGTGACTTTTAAGAGTATATTCTATATTATGAAGTTTCACAATTTCAGTCATGAACTCGGAATGATTCATAAATTCAATAATACTCAAGGAAACAAAATATCATTTAAATATCCAATTCATGAACAAAGCTTTATATAACAAATTTATCGTATTATTGACTTCAAAATTATTACAAACTAACAAGTAATAATATTTAACATAATAATTATAAACTATAACTTTGTTATTTCAATTCAAATATAATCCTATCTCGGGACTAACTCCCAATTGTAAACATTTTAGTATTATATTAATAACTTAATTAATTTTCACGATTTAACAATTTTATAATCTATAACTTAATTAATTTTCACGATTTAACAATTTTAGTATTATATTATTATATTATGATTATAAACATGATTATATTATTATGATTATGATTATGATTATTTATTATTATATTATATTATTAGATTATGATTATAATTTTATTATTATTATATTATTATATTATGATTATAATTATAATTTTTCTTATTATATTATTATGATTAGGACTATGATTATTATTATTATTATTATTATTATTATTATTATTATTACAACTATGAATATTATTATTTATTATGATTATGATTATGGATTATGATCATTATTATATTGGTATTATTATATTATCATTATTATTATTACTATTATCATCATCATCATCATCATCATAATTATCCATATTTTAACTATTCTAATTAACAACTGTCAAACAATATTTTAACTCTTCCGAATAGTCAAAAATATTACTCTTCTAACACTTTCAAATATACATTATTCTATCACTCTTCTAAAATTACCACTTTTCCAAAATTATTCCTTAATTTGTCAAACGATTTATGTTTCATCAGTGAGACTGGTTGTTAGCAGATTAACTGCGTTGGTGTTGCCCATCTGACGGGATAAACAAATGTCAACCTAATGATAACTGAACCGATTAAAAGTACTAAACAAATGTGTGAGGCACCCACATGCCCTTGGCTCAACGCCTAACAATAAATTATAGATATACAATGCATATCTTTCAAACTGCAATCTAAGATACAATAAATACATATTCAACATGACTCGGTCAATATTAATTGTAAAGAGAAAAGTCGACAGATTGGTATAGACGCAACAACATCACAAATTTCTAGTCTTTCAATAATTTAGAAGCTATATTCACATTTCCATTAGCTATATGACATCCTTGATTAACAGTCTGATACTTCCTATCAGACCATAGGCAGACAAGGCAATCACAGTTAAGATGAGAAAAGGTCTGGTCACTACTTTGATTTTAGAGCGTATAGAAGGTACTGCAAGGGGAAAAGATAACCTGTTACATAAAAATATATAATGAAAGCACCAAATGGCTCTTTCTGAGTAAAATATTAAAAGTATTTCTCTTAAATCTAAATTCACTTCATATATGCTACGAAAAATATTAAATTGCCAATCATTTAAATTCTTTAATCAAAATGTTGCAAGCTTTAACCCCCCCCCCCCCCCAACAAAAAGAATGTAGGTTGGTTCATTTTCATGTGAAATTTCAAACAAAATTAGTACAAATTTGAAAAGGGATTGGTGGTTGCAGAGTAGATTTAAAAGATGCTGTAAATATGTTTAACAGTTCCTTATTGTTGGACTTGGAATATACATGTTAACATTACATTTAACATCTATTTGGACTGGCAAATTTTAGTTCAACAAAGAAAAACTAAAAATGTCTCTTTTGGCGAATGTGCAAGTATTATCAGCAAAATGAGGCTTACCATATTTCCTTGTGCAAAAGAATAGGTTGCATGAAGCTGTGCAAGAGATTTCTCTGGCTCTAGCAGTTCCAGACAATCCAGAGATAATGACTTCCCTTGATCTTTTGTAAAATTCTCTTTTAATGGAGGCCCAAGTTCAGGCTTCTTCACATATATCTCAATTTCTTCAACTTTCCGTGATAAATTATCAGCAATGAACTACAAAAAAAAAATGCAACAAAAGTTTGCTAGAAATGTCCCAGAATCCTTCATTTGCTATGAAAAACAAAGATATGGAAGCAAGGATATTACCTGATAGAGTTGTTTAATGGATACTGCCTGCTTACAGCAAATATACGGCTTTTCCAGGTTAGGTATGTTTTCCCCATCAAAAGGAAACAAACTCAAATGAACATCAAACTGTAAAAGAACAGTTTCAATTTAATTAAATGTAATCCAAGTATCCAACAATAAAAAAACAGATGATTTACAAAACCTGAAACAGGACCCTTCAGAATCATTCAAGAGGTACATGCCCACATCAATTCTTTCTAGAAAAACGAAGTAGAAAGGATGGCAGTTTAGTTTCAAGGAAACAAAGAAATGCCACAAACAGTTTAGTTTTGTCATTTTCAGAAAATTTATAGATAATATTTCTTTTTTCCAGGGATACAAGTAATAATTTGGGTTTTCACAGGGTACCTATGAAAATTCCAAATATAATACAGCAATGTGTCACTCCACAGAGCTGTAACTGTTTGGCACAATTTCTTTCTTTAAAAAAAAAGTTTATTGCAGTGGCAAGCCAAATAGAGCTAATTGGGTTCAATACTTCAATTGACCCCACTCAATTGAAGAAAACTATCTGAAATATTATTGAAAAGTTTCTTCCACATTCTTCAAAATAATAATTTGAGTTTCTTCCCCCACCACTATATTGCTCAATTAGGATTCTCAAGATCATACAAGATGTTCAGTAAACAGTAAACAATGATAAAGCACATCCTAACTCCTAACGTTTGGTAGACCACTGGTTTTACCTAATAATTTCCAATAGCGCACTCTTACCTCATTATTGTTTTCATCCAGACTCCTCAGATGTTCAAGCAGCCTGGTCACACGACTGCCTCCTTTATTAAGCCTCCCAGCCAAACTGCTGGTGGCTGCATGCCGATTCTGAGTGCGGGTTCCATTCTTCCCCCAGGAGAGCACTTCCATATTCCCAGATTTTAAAGGAGATGCACTAATATGTGTCTCCTTAACAACTCCAGAAGCCTCATTGTTCTCTTCACCACCAGCAGCAGCATCACTGGTGCCTGTCAATAAGAATAGGACAGCAATTTTTCATTTGACGGTCAAGATCACTGTGAGACGCACACTTTCTTATTACATGCTTCTCTCACAGCATATTCAATGACAAAGGGAGGCAAAAATGGGAGATGTTTCACTTGTAGGACTCAAACCCAAAAAAGTGGAAGAAGGATTCAGCTTTTTAACCTATCATATGGATTTTACCTTGTTGAGAACTTAGATGAGCTTTGTTTAACTCTTCTTTTCATTAACTTATGCATTTACATATCCTTGTTGACATGGTTTTCTGCCAAATTTCATGGACAGGAACAACCATAATATACATCACAATATTCAAATGTTTACCAGCAGTCGACTTTGCTGGTGAAGACCGGGCCGAGCCACTGGGCCACCGCTTGCATCTCTTTGACTGTCTGATATCATCAGGTGGTGACTGCTCATCAGCAGAGGATGACTCCTTACTTCCATCATTGCCATTTGCTTCTTCGTCATCATCCTCTGAGACAGCAGTATTGTCAGCACCACTCAACCGACCCCTCCCTCGGGCCCTTCGCCGGGAGTTCCTTCCTCGCACTACTGATTTCCTCTTGCCGAGCACCTCTGTCTGCCGTCTGAATGTTTCCACAATGGATGCTTGGATCTTGAAAGAAATAGAATCTTTGTCAAAACCATAAGATGTAAAATGAACATCTTGTCTTTGGCTTTAAGATTGCTACTAAGACTAAAATGATAAAAATTCTAAAAGTATGTGATGACCTGTAAGTTATATTATATCATGATAAGAAATTTCCTAAAAAATATCTTTAAAAAGATGCCCACCAAATATTTTTTTCAGCTTTCCATTACCCAAACCCATAGATATTCTGTATTTAATAATCTATCCTAAGGAAAATAAAAGTTGAAAACCTTCTTGTTGCGGGTATGCTCTTCTTCACTGAAAGCTAGTTCCTGCTTTAAGTGGCATCAAAAAGAAAACATCAATATCAGGTGCCAACATCATCATAAGAGAAAGATGCTTTCTGATAGGAAAAATAAAAAATAGAGCTGTTATCATATTACCTCTTCCTCATACTTGTCAATATCTGGATAGAGAGCTGAAATCAAAGCATCAAAATTTGGGTCATCCCTGAGAGAACGGCGGCTCGCGCAGTGAGTGCGGCATGCTGGGCATTCATTATTGCTGAGATTTTGAAAAAGAAAAACAACTAAGAAATCTTTGTTGACCCGATAATTAGACCCTTAAACAAAGTTTGGTCCAATATTTTGAAAAATACACATTATATTAATCTCATTGTATCCTATTGATTGTATGAAAAACATACTCTGGTTGTGAAATGGATTATGTTAATAAACGGGAACAGGTGCTGTACTTGTGCTGATTTTCAGGGGAAAAAACAATATCACTGCACTAACACTAGTTTTGCTTTAAATATAATATGCAACCATGTTTTGCTTTCTGGTCAGTCTTATAGGTGCCATGCTAAAAGGAGATAATTTACCGTGAGAATACAGATGGAAACAGGGAGTACTGATCTGGATCTAGCTTGAACCAAAATAGCAATAAAATAGTATAATTGATGGTAGAAATTGCAATACCATACCTGAGACGCATTGATTTGTCGATACAATCTCTACAAAACCGGTGGAGGCACTCCATCACTGTCCTTGTCTTTCTTATTATGCCTAGAAAATACATGAACACTTAATAATCATAGAGTCATCACTGGTTAATACTACATGAGACTCATAAAAGCAACACAATGAAGTGGGAAAAGAGTAAAGCTACACAGTAGTAATGTTCTGTGCACCACAAGTCAATAGAAGTTAATTCAAATATTAAAAGAGCAGATGGATATAAGTAGATTGTAATAGCAAACAGACAGTGCTTTATGCTGACTGTATGGAACGAAATATTAAGCTCATTTTACATATACAAATATGAAGAGAAGTAAGAGAAAAAATAATGAACCAATGAACATGGTCTCTTTAATAGCATACCTAAGCAGATTGGACACTGTACTTCTTTTCGAATTTCAGCTAGTTTCACAACAATAAACCTGCAATGTTGTAAATCATGCACTACATAAAAAAAACTTCATGGAACTTAATTTAACTAATACAAAAGTCAACATATTGACGTAGGTGATCATGAAGGTAACATACCTGTACTGACATGGTGCATCATACCAGACAAATACATTTGGTTGATATAGAGCTGGATCGTGGAAATATAAAATGGACGAGAAATAAACTTATGCCAGGAACCAGAATTAATTGCAGAAATATGTTGCCGAAGATTTTAGCTAATTTGAGGCTACATAATTAGCCCTCCGCAACTGATCAAACCAAGGATTAACATACTACTTGCTATGGTGCAACTAAACAGCTACTAAACCTACCGAAGCACCAAAAAGTTTGTTAATATCTAGTAAATAACAGGCTAGACAAATCAACATAATTGCCTCTTCAAAAACACCTAACATGTACAATAACAACAAGCTGAAGCAATACAAGCTAGGGCCGTACAAGAAAGTATTTCGCTAGAAATCTTCCATCTTTCCACTTTTCATCTACATGTAGTAGTGGACATGTACATAAAGAGAGGGGAAGCGCACAAGCTAGCACAGACAGAGAGAAGAGATTAAAAGAGGGTATGGGTGGTACATACTCGTCTTCCTCGCCAGCGCCATTAGAATCGTTATTTACTACCGCGTCAGAATCTATGATGCAAGACAAACAAAGAGAAGAAGGAACTCAGAAATCCACGATACACTGATTACAGGGGAAAATTTGCACTTGAAAGTGGAGAAAAGAAACTAACCTTCCCGTTTAACTTGAGGATCAGGAAAAGTAACTTTCGGTTTGCTTTCCTCCTCTTTCTCTTCTTTCGTCTCCTCCTCTTCTCCTCCCTCTACCATCTCTTCTTCGCTCTCTTTTTCCCCATTGGCCGTCTCTTCTTTCACTTCGTCGTCTCCTCCTTTATCCTCGTCACTCTCGTCCGGGATGAGATCCGGCGTCTTGTCGGAAGGAGGCTGGGGCGAAGGTGGAGTCGAAGCCGACCGCTTCTGCGCTGGCATTCTCTTACGAGCTCGCTCGCTTTGGTTTGTGAGTTGTGAGCAGATGCGGGGGGAGATGAGAGCGGGTGGCGTCGTATGGAGCTGGGTATCAAAACGGAGAGAAAAGAGTGAGAGTTGTTGCATCAAGTCTTTCCTGAATGCTGATGCGAGCGCATCGATTATTTTAAACGGTCCGATTGGGTTTTACTCTATGATTGACTACGATGATGAATCAGAGAAAGCATTGCCTCAATTGATAGGATCGCAACAGCTGGCGATGGTAAAATCTCGCGCTGTGGTTCTTACTTAGGCCTGTTTTTGATCGTCCGATCCGATGCTCCGGGTTTCAGCGATTATATATTCAAAATAAATGGAGGAAATTATTTTATAAATTTGTTCGGTTGGAAAATTTAGAACAAGTTGTTAATTAATTTTGCGATTTTGAGAATAGTTTTTATGGTGATGCTTAAGCTTATCAACACGATGAATCCAAATCGTTCAAATTGATCTATTGTAAAAGTTGTGTGGTTTATATGCTGAGTTTGATAATATAAAATTTATTTATATCATAAGTTATGTGTTGTATATGCTGAATTTGGTAATTTAAATTTATTTGATAAGAAGTCAAGCGCAAAAAAAAAAGGTGAATCCATTAAAATTACTTATAAGTGACGGATTTATTAATGTGCAAGCATAGGCACGTGCCAGAGTTTGATGCTGAAAAATTTGAAATATAAACCTTTTTTTTTCATAAAAGCATTCAATAATTTAATATATTAGGCCTTTTTCATGGGAATGTCCGGGCTTATTAAATTTGAGCTTAGATTTATATTCAATAATCGGAATGAAAGTAGAAAAAATTTCAACTCGTGATTCACGAGAATAGAGGTCAAAAGAGATGATCTGAGGTTGAATTTTTATGATCGGAATAGTTAGCATAGCAATAAAAAATGTTTTGAAAAGATATTGAAAAGAAATGATTTGAAAATATATTGAAATAAACTTTCGCTTTTACCTTATTTATAAAGTTTGTCATTGAAGCAGAGTTAGGGTTTGATTTTTCGAAGAAGTTGATGGTCAAAACGAAATGAAAAGAAAAACAAAGTATGAAGATATTAGCAATGAGTAGTTGAGATTTTATCTTGTCAGAGCTTGATACTCACTTATGACTACTGATTAGTTTTGTCATTTGCTCGGACTGAAAAAGAGAAAAAAGGATATTAACGTCTTTTCACTTTCGCAAACTCAATTCTCATCAAATATCAATCTTTCTCTCTCAACTTTTTTATGTAATTTGAGGTTTCTGAACTCCCATCAAATTAATTCTATTCTTCCCTCAGCGTGTTCTGATCACAAAATTAACGGAAAAGATAATTATCTTTCTCGTTTGACATAGAGGGATTTCATTTATATCACGGGTTAAACTCTGGATCCACCCCTTCTTTATATTCCTTCGTTATTTTCTCTGATTAACTTTTGTACTAAATAATTTATAGATTTGCATACTTGAAAATGTGAATTGTTGTATTGAATAATTTATAAAGAGTTAGACTACAGTGTTACGTCTAGCACGGATAATCCGTATACTACAGATCATTTTTCCGTCTTCAAAGTTCAAATGGTCGATCCGAGCAGTTAAAATATTTTTCATATAAAATTCTAGTTTGGGACAAAATTTTATATTTTATACTATTTTTTAAGATAGTAAAAAAATCACTCCTTTTGAATAGCTCATAATAATTAAATCAAGTGATTTTCTAACTATCTTAAAAAATAGTAAAAAATTCTAAAAAATATAAAATTTTATCCCCAACTAGATTTTCATATGAAAAATATTTTGACCGGTCGGATCGACCATTTGAACTTTAAACACGGAGAAACGATCCGTAGTATACGGATCATCCGTAGTATACGGATCATCCGTACTATGTGTAGCATTGTAGCCTAACTCTTTATAAATTTACCGATTTGAAATGTAAATTGTAATTCACGAAAAGATTAGTTTCACCAAGTAAGAATCCATGTTTAAAGCGACCCAATAGTTTTTGAAGTAATTTCACCAACCATTTTTTTTTTATCGGAAAGATGAGAGTTAAGCTCTCAAATTTTATAATTGTCCATAAGGACCCCCCATCTGAGTTTCGAACCCACGACCTCCCACTCAGAGGGTGTTGTCTTTGGCTTTCACCAACCATATTGATAACCTTTAAATATATATATTAAAGACAAATTATGCTATAATCTTAAATAATGAATTTAATTATTATTGATGGAAAATGAACAATTGTGATTACTTCTAATGCGACTTTTTGAGAAACTTTAGTCCATAGAATAACAACTCTACATTTAATTTATTATTTCTTTTAAGAGTAGTGCTGAAGTGTTTCATACAAGATGTATCCGGAATGTTATTTTTTTAGATTTAATCTGTAATGGATTTGGGTAATGTATTAAGGTTTTTTTTTCATTTCGATTCAAATTGGATGATGCATGACCAGATCAAACATATTTCACTATGATTAATTTGTTTAAGTTGAATATTCATTAAAGATTAATTATGTCATGGTTATTTATTAGTGACAGAGCTAGAATTATGTGGGAGGGTTATTGACCCCTATAAAATTTCATAATTCTTCTTAGCAATATATATTCCAATATAGAAATAACATAAAAATCATCGAAATCTCCAATTTTGACCCCCCATTCAACAAGCCAAACAAATCTTATTGATGACTACTCATTATTCAAATGCAATGGGAGCTTATATGGAATATTATTTCTAGTGTAAACATCAAAAAAGAGACTTCAGATGTTGTCTACCGTTAAAGCGATCCTAGGAGAGGGTCCCATTAAGTTTACTATTTCTTTGTATAGTAAATTTGTACCTTCTTCTCTCTCTGTCCTCTTAATTCCATACCAGATTTTTAAATGTATTTTCTTGCTATAATTTGCTTTCCGAACTCTGTTTTTAGTTTATTATTTTTTTCTCGAGGTTAAAATTAAGGCAATATATGCTAGCATGGTTATTATTGAATATAATGCCACATAATGATATGTCGTGAATGTAGCAATGTACATATGTCCCGTTTAAAATAGATACTTTCATATGATCATGTCATTATAAAATACATTCTTGCATTTAATGTGTCTAGAAATATTCAAATAAAAAAAGGATAATTCTCAAATTTTAATTGAATTCATGAATGGTAGATACCAATTTAGTGTTGTCATTTTTTGAATTTTTGAAAAATAGGCTACTGATGTTGTGTGACTTATGGTAAAGTAGTTTTTTAGGGGGCGGGTATTTTTTGACAACCATTTATTTTGATACCATTGACATTTAATGTTATATAAATTCATAGAAATTTTTTAATGATGAAGATTGATGGTATTTCAAGTTTTATACAATTTGAATGTCAATAGTGTTGAAAATTTATTAGCGCTTTTACTATAAAATTTCAAAATTTTAACAGTAAAGCACTAAAATGATTTTGTGTATAATTGAAATCTAAACCAAAAATCAAATTCAAATATAACTTGAAATATCTTTGATATGTATTTGATGTCAATGAGTTGCAAGAATCGATTGAGGCGTGCACAACTCGAAGAGATCAACTTATATCTCTTCCACTAGTATTTACCAAGGCAAACCTATCACCGGTGTCTTTTTCACTTGCTAGAGTAAAAGTATATATTTTGAATTTTGTAATTTCTCAACACATGAGATAACAAAACGGAAGAAAAAGGATGAAAATAATTCTATAAAAAATTCTTTAAATAACCTTCTCAATAGGTGAAAGGTGGTTTCTTATGTTTTGGAATGACTCCCAGTACTTTTGGTCAATCAAAACTTATAAGTTTTCAGAACTAAGTTTAACTAAGAGAAAATACAAATAGTGAAGAGTTGATAATGTTCCACCATCATATTTTACTCTCGCCAAATAATCAAGAGAAAAAGCAGATAGTGATAAGAATTTATCTAATTTTAAACATATTAACATATGACTAAAATATAGATTTTTTTTTTCAAAATAACATATTTTTCACTTAATTATATTATATCAATATACCGCTAAAAACATCATATGAAATTTCCTAAAACTCTTTCATTTTGAACATTATTAAATACTTTAATAAGTTTCATAATTATACTCTATAATTATTTATCTCATATTATTTAATATATCAATACGTGAACGACTCCCATAAAGCACTTGACCTCATAGTCAAAATTTATAGATCTGCCACTGATTATGGATTGTAATTTGTATTATAGATGAAGAGATCAATGGTAAAAATTAAATGGTTTTGATTCTTTCAGATTTTCAAATACAATAATGACCAATTTTTTTTTATTTATAGCGAACCCGTCTTAATTAAAATTATCCATACCATATAATTTATTTGCGTGAAGAAATAAGAATATATCAATGTTTACAAAAAAAATATTAGTCAATTTTGTGTGGATATTGTGTTGTCCAAGATGTCTACCATAATTAATACAATCAGAAAAATGATGTTTGCGTAAGTTAGAGTTATGTGAAGTTACCTTTATAGGAACAACATCAACAAAAATGTTCGCTACATTTTTTTTTTCCAAAAAGAAAACACAAAAAGGCCATCCGTTCTTTTTCCCTAAAAATAATATATCTACCTCGTTCGGCAAGCATAATAAAATTAAAATGAAATAAAAAATAAATCACCTTAAAAAATAAAATTATTTTAAGCACTTTAAAGTGACTTAAAGTATCAAATGAAAGTGATTTAAGATGACATAAAGATAAAGCAGTTTCAAATGTGCTTTAAAATTAAGTCATCAATTTTTTTTCTTTCAACATTATTTACACAAATTATTTCATCTATTTACTTCACTACTATTAAATACTATTATTTTAAGGTGATTTAATTTTTACTCCATTTTAACTTTACTGCTATTGCCAAATAAGGAATAACTTTAAAGTATTTGTGGAGATTCTTTAACTTCATTTCACATTAAATCACTTCCGTTTGATGTTTAAACTACTTACTACATTTTTACTATACCTACCAAACAAAGTTATTCATAAGTACCATACATGCAAAAGTAATCTATATTATATTATAAATAGCGTATGTATTGAATTTATTCAATAATATTTAGTTTTTCAGTTTTTTCTTAGTGATCAAAATGCCCCTAATTGAATGGTGTGGATCAATATTTTCAAAAACTAACGATTCAGATTTTAATTAATGTCATTTTTTTCCTTTCCATTCAATTTCTATATTTTTACCATGCATTAATAGGATGACTAAAAAAATTATTCATCAAATAAATTAAAAATCAACTATTTATATTTAAAAAAAAAGAAACTATCTACTATGCAACTTTATTTAAAAAATTATTATATTTTATAAATCACATTTAATTAATTAATTAATTAAAGAGTTTTTATAATTAATTTAAATATAAATTATATCTAAATAATATATATTATTTATTTATAATAAAATTAGTGTTAGATATAAATAATTTTAAAATTAAGAGGGTCCACACAATGAATGAGTTTTATGGTAGTTAACAAAAAGTCAAGAACAAAAAACAAGCTGCAATATATACAACAAATTAGATAGCTGGAAATAAACAAGGAAGCCGCGTTATATACAATAAAAACCGACATCGAAAGAAAAATCAAAAGAGAATGAAAGGTAAAACCATTCTTCATCAGACCATCAAGGGCAGAAAAACTATCATTCGCTGCAGGAAAAAAAAAGAAGAAAGAAAACCAAAGCAACTCTTCCTCGTCCGAACTGTCAATATGTATCTATCACCTCATCTCTTATTTGATGCTCCCACATCACTTGGTGTACCTGTTCATAAGGAAATGATTGCTTTAAATAACACTCCCATCCTCATAAAACGCGTGATAAATACACTTTTTAGATTGTAGTATTATTCGCAACTTTTAGATATAAAATTAAGTATATCCTAAGAGGAGTTTTAATACCCTCCCCTAGGGTGTCAATGGGTCGGGTTCGGGTTTAGGTTCGGGTCAGATTATATTATTTTATTATTTTTCTTGATTTGATCCGAACCTGATTCGATTAAATTCGGGTCAAAAAATATTAACCCATACCTGACCCGACCCATGTAAAATAATTCAATATTTATTAATTATTTTTATATAATTTTAAATAATAAAATATTAATTATTTTATAATTAATCTTAATTAGTGTATAATTAAACTTTAATTAGTGCTAAATTATAAAATTACTTCAAAAAACATAATTAATCGGGTCGGGTTGACCCTAACCCGACCCAACCCGATTCAGATCAAAAAAATTAAACCCGTACCCGACCCATTTATCTTCGGGTCATATCGGGTCGGGTCGGATCAATAATTGACACCCCTCCCCTCCCCCTCCCTCAATGTTTTTATTATTATACTAATATCTTGTCGGTGTGTTGCTACGGTGATGTCTTTTAAAAATATAAAAATTTATATTTTTATATGAAAAGAAAGAAAATAAAAATAAAAAAATTTAGTGATTAATATAAATTTTAATTATGAATACATAATTAATATAAAATAAATACAAAATTGAGAGAAAAATTGACATTCAGAATTTAAAGAAAGTTGGAATTCATAATTGATGGTAATCTAAGAAAACAAATAAAATAGAGCAATTATACTCCTAAATTATGCAACATTTTATGTAACAATTAAAATTGAGAAAAAATTATAACTTCAACACAAATGGTCATAGAGATGATAATATTATTTGACAAATAACTCAATCCGATTGCTGATATTGGCTCTAAAAATTCAATAAAAAAATTAGAACATTGCAGGAACAAAACACTTACGTACTTAATAAAGTGTGAAGATATATCTCTAAGATTTTAATAATTCAAATTCTATAACTAAAATTTCAAAATAAAACCACCCGATATGACTCATATCAAAATTTCCACGTAAATAATAATAATTATTTTTTTATTGTAGGCCATTTTTATATTAGAAGTCAGGTCAACACTCAATTCTTTTAAGATATCAATGTCCTCTTCTAATATTTGTTGCGGTTCGAATTCGTGATCTTAAGAGCATCCGCATTGGTGTCGACTGTTAAAATTATTTTGTTATGTCATGTCATCAATTGACAATTATTTTAAGAATGGCATTCCTGAATATAACGAAATTGTCAAAATGGCACTTTCGTAATTAATTTTTTGCTTCTTCGCTGACGTGGCTTGTCAAATGAATTGTCAAATTTAGACAATCATCTAATTTTGTCTTAGTCTATGCATCCTGAAATTCAAATGACAATTGTCAAATGAGATTTGACAATCAATTTGACAATGAGATGTGGATGCTCTAACGGTAGCGACAATGTCGCTGATCATATGTAAATATTATAACATTTCAATATCATATTGTTTCACGTTGAGTTAGAAATAAATGAAATGATGTGAATAATTTTTAAATATCAATTTCTTAGTTTATTGATTCTTATAAATAAAATTTAAACAACTAATTTTTGTGTAAAAAGTAAATAATACATAATAAAATATTATTTATTTATCATTTTTTTTTACGATAAGAGAAGGAATGTATTCAACCCTCAAGAAAAAAATCTACAAAATTTTGATTACTATAAAATTAGATTCGAAAGCCGGATAAAATTTTTATGGACATTAATAAAATTTGAGAACTTAATTCTCATTTTTTTAGAGTGGGGATCCATTGACAATGAGTTATTTTGACAACCTTGACAATGGACCTCTAAATAAATATAAAAAAAACTTAAAAATAAAAAAGTTTATCTATGTGTTGTTCTACCTTTAGATTGATGGTCATTCAAATTTCATGTAATTTCATTATTATTTGATAGTCCATCAAAGACCGTTAAATTGGAACCGTTGTAAATTATATAAAAAATAATGTCTTTGATGGACTATCAAACGATAATGAAATTGCATGAAATTTAAATGAACATCAATCTAAAAGTAGAAAAATATATTTATAAACTTTTTTTTCATTTTTTTATATTTATTTAGAGAACCATTGTCAAAGTTATCAAAATAATCCATTATCAACTTATCCCTTCTTTTTTTTATAAACAAATAAAATGAAAAATTGAAAATCAATATTTACACGAACTCCGATTTAAGTACACCATAATCTTGATTTTGATCGTTCCAGGCTTCCAGCGGCCCCTGCTCGGACAACACCCTTCAGGCAACACTGGGCGGATTGGCCCCTGGGGCTGTAACTTATGGAGTCGCGATTATGAACCCTCTGTCGGGCTCAAATTCGCGATACTAAAACCCACCAAACTCGGCACACAACCACACAAGGGATACGAGCAGGAGAGCTACTGAGAGAAGCACATAGCCAATTCGCCATAGAGGCGTCGCGGCCATGGCCTCGCCGTGTTCTCTCCATCCTCTCCCTGTCAAACCAATCCCCTTTCTTCCCAACCATGAGTCCTTTCCAATGCACCGTTCACTTCTCTCTATTAAGGCCAAACCTAACTGTCTAGCAACTGCCGCCTCCAGTTCACCCCTTCCCGTAACGAAATTTGGCCCGATGAAGCAACCCACTTATGAAGAGCCCCCTCTTGCTTGTTTCTTCGGCGCAGCGCAAAGAGAATTCGTCCCAGGCGTGCGGGTTTCTGATTGGGAGATGGACCCCGACCAGTACAGCGATTGGAAGATGGTGCAGTGGGACCCACCTGATTTCGCCCGTGCGCCTGGTGGGCCTTCTATCAATGTAGCGGCGGCGCATGTCAGACTAGGCGGTCGAGCTGAATTTATGGGGAAGCTCGGATATGACGACCTTGGGATCGATTTGTTGTACGAATTATACACGGAGAAGGTTCAGTTAAGAGCCGTGGAGTTCACAGAGGAGGCAAAGACTGGAGCTTCTTATATGAAGCTCGAGTTCAGAGACAGAAAAGATGGGATGGAGAAGAAATTGGTTGCTGAGACCGTGAAGGAATCTGCAGAAGATTCATTTGTCGAGTCTGATATCAACGTTGATGTGTTAAAAGAGGTATGCTCTCTTAAATTTTTAATCGTTGCTTCCCCTTCCATTTGTGTCACAAGCGCATTATACTCCGCTACGATCCTAGCTTAATAGAACCTGCCTTTATTGCTGGAAAAAGTGAAAGAAATTATGAAGTTCTTTTTTATTAACTCCTTGTTGTGTAAATAGAAATACTGAACAAAAAAAAGTGCTAGTGCTTCTCAATTGTCAAATGCCTGGGGTGAGTAACTGAGAAACAAAGTAATCAGAGAGAAACATATTCCTCTTTATCTATTTTTAGCTTCTGATAAGGTTTTAGTTACTTATGCAACTAATCTGCCTTCTCTTGAGAGCTGTTTTGATTTGTTTTGTTAGTTCAAATTGTCTTGTTCTGTTACATATAATCTCCCCTCTTCAAAACTTGTAGGCCAAAATGTTCCATTTCAACTCAGAGGCTCTACTAACTCCTGCAATGAAGTCAGCACTTTTCAAGGCCATCAACATATCAAAAAGTTTTGGAGGTGATATATTCTTTGATCCAAACCTTCCAGTGCCTCTCTTGAAGTCTCGGAAGGAGACTTTAGATCTCATCATGCCAGCATGGCTCGATGCAGACATAATCGAGGTTTCACGGCACGAGCTTGAGTTCCTGTTAAATGAGCCATACTTTGTCAGAAAACGAACTGTGCCGCCCCAATACTACTCTGAGACACCTGAACTGACAAAATCCTACAACCGTAACTACTATCACTATACCAAGGATGATCTGGCACCACTCTGGCATAATGGTATAAAGCTTCTGATAGTGACACATGGCACTTTAAGGATTCATTATTACACACAAGAGTTTGATGGATATGTGATTGGTACGGAGGATGTGCTTGTTGCCCATACTACATGTGATCGGTCAGGATCTGGAGATGCAATTGTAGCTGCAATAATGCGAAAGTTGTTGGTTTTTCCAGAGCTATATAAGAACCAGGACTTACTGGAAAGGCTATTGCGGTTTGCAATTGCTGCTGGGATCATTTCACAATGGACAAATGGGGCCATAAGAGGGTTCCCAACAGAAAGTGCTGCTCAGAATTTAAAGAACAGGTCTATATACCTTCCATGTGGTGAGCTTCCATTTGGATCTTGGTTTTCTACTCTTTTCTGTTGTTTTGGTTTCTTTAGATAGGGGTATATTACCTAGTGGAGGGAGGCTTAGCTTAGTCTTTTG
This sequence comes from Schoenoplectus tabernaemontani, assembly GCA_037127355.1. Lineage (NCBI taxonomy): Eukaryota > Viridiplantae > Streptophyta > Magnoliopsida > Poales > Cyperaceae > Schoenoplectus > Schoenoplectus tabernaemontani. The sequence goes on along the minus strand of CM073754.1, from coordinate 12,192,694 downwards.
GGTTGCAATGGTGGCATCAGCAGGGTTTATGAATTATGAAATAACAAAAAATGTATTTTCTTTTGTGCAAATTTGTCAGTAGCTATCTACGGCACATTTTTTCCAGATCCTTTTGTGTATTTTAAGTAAGCTGTAAGTTGATAGGTCATGAACCTACGATAATAAAATAGTAATTTGAAATAACCATTTGGAAAAAAAAACTGTCAAAATCTGATAATACAAAATGGTGTAGTGAGTAATTTAGCTGAAAGTAAAGCACAACTGAAAATAAGAAATAGAAGTGCTGTAATTAGCCTCATGAATTGGAGCCCTATACCCAACCAGTCCACATATCTGTCAGACATAGGTCTCGAGACACCTTTTGTTTTCACAAATTTTTCTTGTCCTTGGAACCCCCAAAAACAAATGAAATAAAATGTCGTTCAATTCTCTGTGCATACTCTTTTATACCAGCTACGGTGTAGAGGATTTGCCTAGAAATGCTCCTATTGTCTGGGCGTAACTCTGGGCTTTTTTCTCATGTGCCCGGCTTTTTCTGTCTTTAAAATCCATCTTTTGCAGCAAGTCAGGAGTCAGGTGATACCACTTCTATATTTTTTTTTTCATGTAGGATGGTCCTAATTTAATCCTTTATTAAGCAAAGAAAAAGACTTTACAGACTTTCATGTGTCACAGATTCTTCTCGTACCTTCATGTGTGCATGTTTGATATCGGCGCATTAGCACTATGTAAGATGATAGCAGTACATTCTTACATCGGAGTTATGATATAAAACTGGCACTGTACCAGAAAAGCTAGTACATGCTGGTATCTTCCGTGAGAAGCAGATACTGGGTCATATATTTATAGCTTGTTTTGGCCTCTAGCACTGAACAGTAGGCACTCAACTCGTTTTTGGGTACAGTCAATAGCTGTTACCTCTCTGTTGATATGTCGAGGTGAGTTCACTAACCTTGAATGAAGGGCAATGTAAATGGTACCGTTTCTATTCAATCTAGTACCTTCATCAACACTTCAAGTTCAATCTCAGTGCTGTATCGTTGGCACAACATCTCAGCTGTTGGATCAAAGCAGCAAGTCCACTGTTACTGATCCATTATCCATGCATCTGTTTGGTAAACTTAGCCACTTTGTATTTCTTCATTGTTTTTTTTGAAATCTCAGTTGAGTATGGAGGCACTAAACTAAAATTATATTTTTATTAATCTTTCAAAATATTATTACAATCACTATTACTTAAATATTTATACATCCAACTATTATATCTTTAGCTTCTTAATATTTTTCTAACATCCACACCACTACTATAGCTCTCTTCATTTTTTTGGAGTAGATTGTTTTGTTCTTGCTTGTTGTCAAATGAGAAGCATAACACCTATATTTATACTACTCAAAAGATATCTTTAGGGCCTAGACATTTTGCATATAAATATCTAAGATATTTCCTAAGTATATTATAGACTTGAGATATTTCTTAGATCTAAATTCCTCAAGTCAAGCAAGAAAGCCTATATGCATGTGACATGAGTGTTAAAAACTCAAGATAAGACAAAGCAACTGACCGAAGGGAAGAAGCGCTCGCTCAATCGGTGTTAGCCTCACTCCTCGACCACTCGCTCAATCGGCGCTAGTATTTAGTAACTTCTTAACAAAAATCTTCAATCTACTATTTTTTAAAAATTACTTATACATGGGCTTGGGCCTTTCTTTTCCTTCTTTTGTTCGGTGTTGCCTTCAACGCTCCCCCTTAGCACCGAAATCTTCTGAATCATTAATCGACTAAGTACTCTGAGTTGTGCACGCATCTCCTCAAACTTTTTTTGCACTAAGTCTTTTTGTAAAGATGTCAGCAACTTTTCTTCGGTTGGTGTCAGCTAAATGTTGATCTCGCCTTGTAGGACATTCTCTCGAATGAAGTGGTAGCGTACTTCGATATGCTTCGTCCTTGTATGAAACACTGAATTTTTCACGAGACATATTGCTTACCTGTTATCACAATGAAGTATTACTTGCTCAACCGGTTGACGTAGATCCTTCAATAGTCGTGTTAGTCTTGCGCTCTCATTGTTGCCGCTCTGTATTCAGCTTTCGTTGTCGAGAGAGACACAATTGGTTGTCTCTTGTTACACCAAGACACTGCTCTTGATCCTTGACTGAACACATAGCTAGTTGTCGATCTTCTTGTGTCGCAATCTCTAACATAGTCAGCATCACAGTAACTTGTTACTTGACATACTCCATCTTTCTAGTATAAGATGCCATGAGTCTAGTGTACCCTTCACATATCGGAGTATCTTCTTGACTACTTCGAGATGTGGCTTCTTAGGGTTATATATGTGACGATTTGCGACTCCAATTGCATATGCTATGTCTGATCGAGTAAGCGTCAGATAGATCAAACTACCGACCAATTGTCGATGCATCCTTGTGTCGTCTAAGTCCTTCCCTTCTCCAGCACAAAGTTTGACATTTGGATCTGTTGGTGTGGTCAGTGGCTTATACTTTAACATGTTGTATGTTTTTAAAAGATCTTTTACATACTTGTGTTAGCATAGAAACATATCTTATTGTGTCTTCTCTATCTCGAGCCCTGAAAGTGCTTTAAATCGCCTAGTTCCTTCATTTGAAACCGAACTGATAGATTCTCTTTTGTATGTTGAATTTCCTCTATAAGGTCTTCGGTTAGAATAAAATCATTTACATACATCAAGACTTATAACGAGTTTACCTCCAATGTCTTTGATGAATAGCTCGAGTCTAATGTTGCTACTATGTATACACTTCGTACGAGGAACTCTGCAATCTTTCCATACCATGTTGGAGCTTGCTTCAATCCATACAATGCCTTCTTGAACTTGCATATGAACTCTGGATGAGTTTTCCTCTCGAACCCCTAAGGTTGTTCCATGTAGATTTCTCGATCAAGCTCACCGTGTAGGAAGACATTCTTCGCATCCATTTGTCATAACTTCTAGTTTTTTATTGTTGCTAGTGCTAGAAGAACCCATATTGTAGTTATCTTTGTCACTGGACTGAACGTCTCATCATAGTCCAGCCTGTAATGCTGTGAGAAGCCTCGTGCAATAAGTCGAGTTTTGTACCTCTCAATTGAACCATATGCTCGAGTCTTTACCTTGTACTCCCACTTGCACGAGATCAGCTTCACGCCTTCTGGCTTAGGCACTATCTCTCATGTCTGGTTCTGCCTCAGTGTCGTCATCTCTTCCTCTATCGCTTTTTCTTCACTTGTCTTTCTTGGCAGCTTCTTCATAAGTTACCGGCTCCAAGTCTTCTTCGGCTATCGCGGCGTTTGTGAACTTTGAAGTTGGTCATCTTAGTCTTGCTGACCTTCGAAGTGGTGGAGGTACTGTTTTTAATTCTTCTAGCAAATTTGGAGTTGCTTTTTCATCTCCTTCGTGTACTCATGTCTGCTAAGGACTCCTTGTTATGGAGGAAGTTGAACTCTTATCTTCTTCGCATGTGGCATCTTGATCTTCTCGCATTATATCTTCAACATGCGTCTCATGTTGATCTGCATATAGTTGAATTATATTTTTGGATGACCATCATGTCGACGCCTCATCGAACACCATATTTCTTGATGTGTGAATACGCCCGGTTGTTGGATCACAACATCTCCAGCCCTTTCGCTCGTCATCATAGCCAATGAAAATGCATCATACCGCCTTCTTGTCGAACTTGATTCAGAGATGATCAGGCACGAATACATAGCACACACACTCGAAAACTCTGAAATGTCTTACAATGGGTTTCGTCTTCCACAACTTTTGGAATGGTAAGATGTAACTCATCTTCTCTTGCGGTAGTCGGTTGATGATGTGAGCCGATATCCTCATACACTCAGCCCAAAACCTCCTTGACACATTCATGGCATGCAACATATTTCGGCATATTTCTGCAATATGTTGATTCTTCCTCTCTAGTACACCATTTTATTGTAGGGTGTTAGGACATGTCAATTGTCTCTCGAATCTTGTGTTTCTTTAGGTATGTGTCAAAATCATGGGATATATACTCTCTTCCGTTATCAGTACAGAGACATTATACCTTCTTATCAAGATCACTCTCTACCTTCTCTTTGAACTCCTTAAATTTAAAGAGTGTCTCAGATTTTTTTTTCTTCATAAAATATACCCACACATACCTTAAAAAGTCATCGATGAATGTCACCATGTACTTCAAGCCATTAACTGATGCTTGTCTTATTGGACCGAAAATATTCGAGTGAACTAGCTCTAGTGGCTCCTTAGCTTGAAATTTAGATTGCTCAAAGAGAAGTTGATGAGCCTTACTAAATTGGCACCTACGCAAACTATGTCAGTCTTTACCTCCATTTCGGGTAGACCTTTCACCATAGACCTCTCAGGTGTCAGAGATCAGGTGTCTCGTTTCTTCGTGTCTTGTCAATGTAGGCTGATTCTGCCGACATCATATAGATCGACTCTAGCTTTTGGCCTTCCATTATGGGTGTGCCCAAGGTCTTCAGATTATGGTACACCTTGACTTCATGTGGCCCGAACACTACATAGCTACCTTATGTTGTCAGTTGTGATATTGACAATAAATTCTTTTTCATATCGAGAACATGATACACCCATTGTAACTCCAGCATATCTGAACTAAAGTGAGGAGAGATAGTAGTCTTACCGACATAGGTGATTGTAACTTTAGTTGTTGGCCATCACAATCACCTGCCTTCCTTTATATTTTTCTAGACCATCGAGCTTCTTGATGTCGTCGATTATATGATTTGAACAATCGGAGTCAATGATCCAGTCACTCTCATAATTGATTCATTATGACTTATTCACCACAGTCTGAGCAATATTCGGCTTCTCATCTCTCTTCTTCTTTTTTGGTAATCGCAACTGCGCACACAACTTCGACATACCAATCATCTTTACTACTTCCACCTTCCCGGCTCTTCTTGTCATGGTAGTCTCTTGATGTCGCCATATTGCCTTGGTCCTTCTTTTTGGACCAACAGTCTCACACGTAGTGTCCCCTCTTGTCACAATTATGACACTTGTTTGATCGTTCCTTGGGCTAGCGGTCATTATTTCTCATGTAGCGAGCTCCCCCTGAAGAGTTACTCTTCTCTTTAGACTTTTATTTCCAGCTAGACCTTCCTTTGGGTTTACCGCTTGACTTTCGGTCAGATCGACTTGTTCTTCGGCTGCTGAACAACATCTCTTCTTATTGCTTTAATGAGACTTTGGCCATATGCTTCGCTAGAGCCTCCTGATTCACGAGCATGTTCTCTAATTCTAACAATATTGACTGAGTAGGCCAACCTTGGATGGCTGTCATAAATCCGTTATATTCGAGTTTCACCCGTTGGCGAGATCCTCCTCATTCGTTGCTCGTTGATCTTCTCTCCAGAGTTTATTTGAACAATCTCACTACATAGGGACTTTACCTTCGTGAAGTACTGGCTGATCATCATGCTTCCCTGTGAGATTGATATGAGCTCTTTTTCGAGTAGTTGGAGGCGGGCGTCATTTTTCTTCAAAAACAACATCGTTAGAGTGTCTCAGACGACCTTCGGCATAAGGGCTTCTCTTATGTACTCGAGTAGCTTGTCTTCAACGGCTGTGTGTAGTACATACATTGTCTTGCCGACCTTAATTCGCCATTTTCGCAGAGTCTCAACATGTTTCTCCGCAGACAGAGTCTTATTCTCTTTGATTTTGGTGTCCTCAGCCGGTTCTATCATGGTCACTTCTAAAGCGACCTCAACGGAATCGTCTCAGACCTATCGACAACCTCCCATAGGTCCTGATCTTGTAAGTAGGACTCTATGCATGCCTTCCAATATATGTAATTAGAATTATTTAATTTTTTAAGTCCGCCAATCATACCTGATAAATCCATGGCTTCGATTAGATTGTTAGACGTCTAGTAAGCCTTTTTTTTAGAATTTTAGTCTTCCACACTTCACAATCCCGGACTATCGATAGTCGACGATTCTTTCGACAACTACCCGACACCTCTATTTGGATTGACGGAATACCGCATAACTTCGACTTCGTACTTGACCCCTACCATCAACTTCGATCTAACGATTCCGACAACACCGACTCTGATATCATTTTGTTGAGTATGGAGACACTAAATTAAAATTATATCTTCTATTAATCTCTCAAAATATTATTACAACCACCACTACTCAAATTTTATACCTCCAACTATTACACATCTAGCTTCTTAATATTTTTCTAACCTCCACACTACTACTACTATATCTCTTTTCATTTATTTGGAGTGAATTATTTTGCTCTTGCTTGGTGTCAAATGAGGAGCATGACACTCCTATTTATACTACTCAAAAGATATCTCTAGAATCTATATATTTTACATATAAATATCTGAGATATTTTCTAAGTATTCTAAATTTGAGATATTTCTTCTAGTATCTAGTAACTTCTTAACAAAAATCTTCAATTTACTATTTTCTAAAAATTACTTATACATGAGTTTGAACCTTTTTTCCCTCCTTTTATTCGGTGCTACCTTCAACAATCTCCATAATAATATGTCTACATGATAAGAAGTCAGATTGCATACAATATTAAATTTTTTACAACAACATCATATTTAATCTTAAATAAATTGAGGTTGGACAAAAATAAAACTCAATCCAAAATTATAGAGATCGAGATCTCAAATATTAAAAATCAATAATATTAAAAAATTTAAATAATTTAAAAAAGATAAGATCGATTGTCAATTCATTAATGGTTTGTTTGGTACTCCATGGAATAACAAAAAGTAGGAATATAATTGCTATTATGATAAATTAATTTACCAAACGAATTTTGAACTAAGTAGAAGAGTGCGAAAGAGTGCTAATCTGGTATACCAACTTATAGGTGGAATACCGGATTATCTCTCGTCGGAATAGCGATTATTGTTTGATTATATTATATTATATTATTATGATTTATTATTATTATATTATTATAATTATGATTATAATTTATTATTATATTAATATTATGACTATTTATTATTATTATTATTATTATTATTATCTTTAAATTATGATTATGATTATTATTATTATATTATCATCACTATTAGTATTATTATATTATTATAATGATTGTTATTATTATTATTATATATTATATTGTTATATTATGATTATTTATTATTATTATTATATTATTATTTTATTATTATGATTTATTATTCATTATTATATTATTATAATTTTATTATTATTATATGATGTTATGATTATTATTATATTATTATAATTATGATTATTTAGTATTTGATTATTATTATTATTATTTATTATTTTATTATTATTATATTATTATTATATTATGTTATTTATATTATGATTATATTATTATTATTATATATGATTATAATTATTTATAATTATTATTATGATTATAATTTTTTTATTATTATTATATTATTATGATTATGATTATATTATTATATTATTATAATTATGACTATAAATATTATTATCATGTGTATGATTATGATTATAATTTAATTATATTGTATTATATTATTATATTATGATTATATTATTAAAATTAAAATTAAAATTATTTATTATCATATTATTATTATTATTATTATTATTATTATTTTATTATATTACTATATTATGATTATGTTTATATTTTTATTATATTACTATGATTATAACTATGAATATTATTAATTATTATGATTATTATTTTATTATTATTATATTGTTATTATTACTATGATTATTATTATTTTACTATTATTTTTATTATCATCATCATTATTAGTATCATAATTTTTCATATTTTAACTATTCTGATTAATAACTGTCAAACATATTTTCGCTCTTCCGAATAGTTAAAAACATCACTCTTCTATCACTCTTTCAAAAAGACATTATTCTAAAATTACAACTCTTCCAAAATTATTTTTTAATTTGTCAAACGGACCCTAAGTTTGACCAAGATTTAGTGGCCCGCATAAGAAGCCTAATTATGGTGTCATGTTACCTTCAAAACTTTGATGAAATGCTTAAAATTAAATTAAATATATATTTAAATATTGCTGCTCCGTTTAGGCTCATTGGAACAACCAGCATCTTAAATTATATCTTTAAATTTGTTGTTCCAATTTGACTCGTTCTATTAAGAGCAAATTTATCGAATTTAACACACTACTTGGGTTGGTCCAGAATGGGCCATGGTCGGATGGATTATTTCATTCTTGTGTATGTACAAAAAGAAAATTGTGACAACATAAAATTAACGTGAAATTTTAGTTTAATATTGCACAAAGAAAATATACGAGGGGCACTAGTGCACATCTAGTGGCAGAAATACATGCAGGTAGAGGGGGGTGAACTTGCTCCCTCGTCCAATATATTTTAAAAATATGCTTCTATAATTATACTTGCCAGCACAAAAATATTGTTACGAAATCGTATCCCTCTCTTAATCGTTGCCATATAACATACATATCTGATTATCTTGGCATTGCCACTGATATTTTGGGACTAAATCCTAGGGCTCTGTTGAGAAGTAAGATAAAATAGAGATAAGTGGAGGTGTAATTTATTGTATATGAGAGGTCGAAAAATTCAAAAATAAACACTAAAAATATATAAAAACTTATATTCTTGACCAATAAATTTTATTTTATTTATTTTGTCTTTTTTTTAAAATTCAAAAATAATCAAATAAATTATAAAAAATTATAAAAACCGAAAATAATTATTAAAAAATTAAATGATATGTCTTAAAATAAATTGAAATAAAATTTTAAATGATATAAAAAATTTATTTTATTTTGTTGTCATTTTTTTTCAAAGTTTGAAAATAATCAACAAAAATTGAAATAAATTATAAAAAATCGAAAATAATTATTGAAAAATTAAATAAAATCTTAAATGATATGACTTAAAATAAATTGAAATAAAATTTTAAATGATATAATAAAATTATTTTATTTTTTTGTCATTTTTTTCAAAGTTCAAAAATAATCAAATAAAATTAAATAAATTTTAGAAAATCGAAAATAATTATAAATAAAGTTACCCTCCTCCTTTATTCCTAGAGCTTGGGACCTATATGTAATACATAGGCGAGTTCTAACTTTTTATTTGTTAGTAAAGTTTATTGAAAAAAAACAAATAAGGATTGTAAATGCTAGAAAAATTTTAAAAATGGGGGAAAAATATAAAATATAAGTGTTTAAAAATACCATCTAAATATTCGAGTTCATGTACCATAGCTCATTTTCGGGCATACCATCTGAGTCTCCATCTGCTTCTGTCATAAATTCAACGGATGATTGTTCTACGGGTGCATGTTGATTACGTTGTTCGCATCAAACCAATCTTTCAAGCATACGAGTCGTTCGAATGTCTTTGCACCCAATCTGCTACGTTTATCTGTTAGTATCCCGTTTCTTGAACTAAAACAGATTCGGAAGGACTACGTTGACACGGCACGGCAAATATATCACATGCCATCATGGAGAGAGTTGGATATGCAGTTTCATTCCTCTTCCAATAACCGAGGATGTCAATACCGTCAGGTTCCATACTTCATAAACAATAGCTAACTAATTCATTCATATTAGTTTGCATTTGTGAGTCGTCATCTTCCTCCAAGTCTCGCAATAATGCAGACCGACTATTGCTCCTAACATATTTTAAAAAAAATATTAGTCTCATAATATTATAATAATATAATGAGTTTGAATATTATAAATATGTTAGAATTTAGTACCTAATATTACGAGGATTCGAAGAAGATGGATGATTCATTTGGTTTGCATGAAGTTGGGTGTTGTATAGGTTGAACATTTCTTCCAATGCGGATGTCACACGTTGTTCCTCTCCGATATGTGGTAAATTTAGATTCTTCTTATACCGTTCAAGCAATCTTATAGTATATTTCTTCTTGAATGAAGGATTGAGACAGTTTGCAAGAATTGTAACGAGAGGAACTTCATCCCAATATTTTAGGAATTTCTCTCTCATGGCTTCTATAATTGGTGACAGAGGTGAGTCACCGTGCACATCCTCCGCGATTCGACGAAGATCTATATTCTCAAAATCATGGTACACCTTGAAAAAAATAAAATAAATTAGTAATGAAATAACTTAAAATTTATAACGAAATAAATACAAGACGAAAAAAACAAACCTTGGATATCAAATAGAGATGTTGAAGCAATTGATGAGCGGATGGTATGTACGAGCATGATAGTTGGACGGTTGCGTTGAAGAAAACTTCTAAAAATGTGTGAAGTTGTTCGAGTTGATCCCATTCTTCCATGGAGCATAATAAGGGTAATCCCTCGGGTGAATTATGTAGGATCTCACTTATAGCATGTTTGTATGGAAAGACACGGTGTATAATTCTATATGTTGAATTCCAACGTGTATTTATGTCCCACGGTACTCTTAATTTGCTCAAATTTAATCGTCCACACAAGGCATGAAAATCTTGTTTTCTTATATGTTAGAATAAATATGATGAAGACCATCTTTAAATTTACAAATTAAATTATTGACGGAAGTTGTCTTCAAACCCGCCTTAACAGTTAAACTAAGAATATGACATGCACATTTTTGATGAAACATTCTACCATCCAAAATTGGGTTTAGTGCACGTGTAAAATAATCAATAGATTTAATATTGTTGCTTGCATTATCAAAAGAAATTGAAAATATTTTGTTCTCTAAATCTCTTTTTAAATTATACTCATGCAATACATTTATAACGACTCGGCCATTGTTCTCTTATCATCATATCCGGGTTTTAATATGGCGCATCGCTAAGAAAGCGACGCCCCAATGAAATTTGATTGAGTTTTATTTCCATAAAGATCGATTGTTTTAGTGCGGGGTTTGCCACACCCATCGCAATCCTCCTCCTTAATCCTGACTTGGGACAGACAACACATAAGATATTCATTAAGGTGATGATGATCTAATTTTTTTATATGATCATTTAAAGACTTTATGTCTTTAATTATATTATTTATTATTATAATAATTATCATTATTATTCAGTATTGAAAAATATTGTGTCTAACTTTTATTTAAAATTTTATATTATTAATTATTAATTTGAGGACTATATTGTCGAATTGAAGTCTGAGTTATAGCCCTAATAAAAATAATAATCATTATACAATATAATTAAATAATAATCATTATTCTATAATAACTAAATGGTATTTCACCTATAGCTTGAAATATCAATTTAGCTTTCTTCCACACTTTTTTCTTAAACTAAAATATATTTAATAAATTTATTTATCAAAATAAATATATTATTCCTAATTTTTGCCAAACGGGAAAACACTTGGAGAGACCAAAACGATACAAGTTGCTCTAGCTCCAGCATAGAAGTCTTTCATCGTCGCTCCAGTGCACTTCGGACTAGGATCAGTGTATCAGACCGGTTTATTCAATTTGGAGCGTTCGATCTAAAAATATTTTAGAAAATGAAAATTAATTCATTGACTAATCACAACTGTACAAGTTGACGTCATCAGAACGATCTAGTACGTTTATTTTTAGACTTGACGGTCCCTATTAATCCAAACCAACCGTATATAAAAATTTAAAAATAAAACAGGCTATTTTATTTTCTATTGGACCTATCAAATCTTACTAATTATAGAAAAAGTAAAATCCGAGAAAGCAAAGGGAGCAAGAGAGAAATCAAATCCCTTCTTCACCGGTCTACCTACTGGTGGCGCCATGGCCGGGCAACCTACGCTACGCCTTTGAGTCTAAACCTTCCCAAATAATCGTCTCTCTCTCCAATTTCTAATTAGAAACAAGTCTTTCACTCCTACAAAGTCAATTTCTTTTTGTTTTAACCACAATCCCTAAAGCCAATACTGTCGCCTCATGCTGAAGCACAAAATTCCGAGTTCCTCTCCTGGAACCGAGGGAAAATGGTCCAAGGAGGAAGTGGGAAACCATGGTTTGGTTCTCATCTCTGTGAATTTCTTCTTGTTTTTCCTTTTCAAGGACTTTACCTACTTATTGTACTTTGCCTCTGTTGTCTGGCCCCTTTTCTTCGGATATATTTTACTTTGAGTGAGATGGAAACTAATTCTAGTATTACCATTTTCCAAAAGTTTAAAAATATTAAATAAAATAAACCTAGTCCTGGTCTGATATTGGCTGACTAAACCGTATATTGTCTATTTTCCTGTTTAAGTTGTACCCTGATAGGAATAAAATCTTTTCAATTAGGATTCACAGAGTTTTAATCTTTTAGCCTTCTCTTTAGAGCACAGGAACAGAGAGTAAGGGAGGGGAAAACAAAGGTCAAATTTGGATTTGTTATTTCAATTGTCTTAAATTAATCCAGTGAATAATACATGCTTAGTACTTTCATTTAGATATCGATCTTGATCTGTGTAGTTGTGAAATGAATATGAGTTTGGTTGGTCAATTAGAGTCTATTTATAAGAACCTTTTTAGTGTGTCTGTGCAAAAGGCTGGACTTGATAATGTCATTTTGTTCAATTGTTGAGTTCTCAATAGATCAGCTTCCATGGCAAACCGACAATAGATGTTCTGGCGTTGTCATGACTCAATCAAGTTGTATGCGGATCAAACAAATATCACAAGGCACAGATTGAATGAAGATTTATGCTTCATGTTGCAGTTAATATCTAGTTACTTAATCAAGCATACTAAAGACAATAGCTCTTAGAACTGTATAGTGAATACAATGTCTGATTTATCTCAGTGCATACCAACCTGTGTGGCAACAAATAGCATAATATTTTCTTTTATCTTGCTTTGTTTCGTTGTCTTTGGTTCCATTTTCTTTATTTTCCTTTTCTTTTTATTATTGTTTTCTTACTTTATATACTCAGACTTAGCTAAGATGTTTGAGAGGAAATAATGAATTGCATCTGAGTCGTTTATCCTCAGCCATATATTTTTGTTTTTGTTGATGATAGTGTATATTTCTCCTAAATTTCTTTTTACCTAATCTAGTTTCTTGTGAAACTGGAGCCCCAGTATCAGGGAGACGTCCAACGGATGCCTCTAAGGAGAATAAATCAGATCTTACTATAGAAAAAGGCAATCCAATTTCTTGCGAAGAAGTGTATCTTAAGCCACCTGTCCCTTCCAAAATTTCAAGGTACAGTACCAAAGGCTCAAGGAAAATTTTTCTAGCCTACCCCAATTTATTTGGGATTAAAGGCTTTGTTGTTGTTGTTGTTGTTGTTGTATTTTTACTCCTCTCTTCTTAACAGGCTATAGTATTATTTGTAATTTCAGACTTAGGAGCCCCTCTGTCTGTGACATGGATGTAATGTCTAAAAGGCCTGCTATATTTTCTGAAGCACCAAAACCATCTGCCTTGTATCAGCCCCCTTTCATTCCCCTGCAGCCCAATCAACAAATTCTTATGTATGGTAGGGCCCACAAATTGAGTGAGAAGCACTTAACTAATGGAGGCTACCTTTGCAGAAGTTATGGTTCCATAGATGATTTGCTGCCTAGAAGCATCCTGACAGGTTACCAGAAATCAGAAACTAATGTTATTAACCCTTACACGCATCATAGCGGTGAGTCTTTTATCAATGCATCTGAAATACTGAGCTACAAATGGGAAAACTCGGTGCCATTTCGTCCTTCTTTCTCTTGGCCCAAATTTGACTCCTCAGTCCAAACCATGTATAATCCACTAGTTGATAGCACCATTCCTCTCGACAATGCTGATTCAGAAGAAATGAAAATTTCTCCAGAGAATTCTCCAGCAGCTGCATCGAATAATCAATCAGGTATTGGTGAAAATTCACCTGATTACAATCAGTGTAACTATTTGTGCAAAGTTAAGCCAAAACTAGCTCCACTGGAAGAGGCGCCGAATGAGGTGAGCTCCAGCAATGGACCAGCTGATAAGGCTTGGCCTGCTCAACCTGGTAACGGTGAGTTGGCAGAGTTGAAGATGTTTCGGGTTGCTTTGACTGACTTTATAAAGGAATTGGTGAAACCAGCATGGAAGAATGGGATTTTAAGCATCAACGCACATAGAATGCTTGTAAAAAAGGCTTCTGACAAAGTTGTCAGTTCAGTGCAGCCTCATCACGTGCCGAACACCCAGGAGTCAGTGAGACAGTACATATCTATGTACAGGCCAAAGATCGAAAAACTTGTGGAGGTAAAGATTTACCCTGCTGGAAATAAATAATTTTGTTTTGATACCTCAAATCTGTGCTTAATTGTTATTTTGATCTGTTTTATTGTCTGCAGGGTTATTTGGATATGTATCACAAAAGCGACTGTCCCGTTAAACAAAAGAATGAGGTTTCCTGTATAGGTAGTAGTGTGTAGGATCTAACCTAGTTATCTTTTGGGGGCGTTCTGAATTTGTACCAGAATTGGCACAGATGCAGCATGAGTTTACAGAGATTTTTTGGGTCTTTTAGTAGGTCAAGCTGTTGTTGTTAAAAGAAATGTAGTATGGGTGTGCAGGTTATCAAAAACCCTGCAATTCCAAGTTCACTAAGAGTGGATGGATATTGTAATTAAATCTGGATGATCTGGTAAATGTTTTTATGTAGCATATGATCTCTCTTCATTTTTTTCTTTTTGTTCGTTTTTAGGCTGTAAATTAGGTCATTAGCATTTATTACGCTTCAGCTACAATTTCAGAGGGTGATTGCCTGATTGGGCCTCGTCAACTTGTGTATATATTTTTCCCTTGTATATTATAATTGTAAATATCAATGTTTATTCGATAAGGCCTGCTGATGATTGTTCAACTCCTTTTTCTTTTCTTTTTCTTTATCACTCCTGTTGAGGGTCGATCATGATTGCCAATAGTTGTTTCAGCAATTGAAATTGTTGACTTAGACTAAATATTTTATTATGTTATTGGTATGGTACCCGGGAATAGTACTGCTTCATAGTGGATACTGATGTGTTTGACAATTTTAAAGCCAAGATTAGAATTGTTTTAGACATGATTTTAGGCATTTTTATCTCATCCGCAAATTATTATAATCTGAGTATCCATTGACAATCAATTGACTATCGGTAAATTCAAATGGTTGACATTTTGTGAGTAATTATTGAACACAATGATGATGCCGCATTATCTCCCCGATTATTTATTCTTTGATAATACCAATCAAGTAATCATACAAAGCATAGTAGGGGTACACATTTTATTATTGACGCAGTCCCTGCTTGTGAAGAGGTCTTCTTCCATTTAAATTGCGATTTGCATATATTAAATCAACAAAACGAGAAGTTAATTTGAGGTTTGCTCATGGTTTTGTGAAAAATACTATGCCCCGTGTGTAATCATATTTTTTTTAAAATAGTATATTATATATTACTGTGCTTTGCTGCGGGTGATTTCTATATCAAAATCTAAAATATCATCATATTTTTAATATAAAATATGATAACAAATAAAGTAAAAAATAAATATAATTAATCAATTATTTTTATACAGTAATCATAACTTTTTTTTAAAAACATATAATGAAATTTCAAATTTAATAATTTTTTTAGCAAAATGATGTTTTTTTATCAAAGAGATGTTACTAATTGTATAACTTTTAATGTAGCAGATGTGTTATGAATTTAACAAAAAAAATTATTATTTTTGTTGTAATTTATCACATCACATATATCTAATGACTCATGTTCTCTTAGTAGCGGTGCTTGGGATGAAATTAAAGAAGAGCTAATGAGATTTAATTACTTATGTTAAATTATTAGAGAGTTATTTACATGCTTCATATATAATTTTAATTTAGAAAATAAATATAAATTGTAATATTTTGAGATTGATAGAGGGATCATGACCCAACTTCTTATAAAAAAACTCTGTCACTGTGTTTTTTCTAAAAAATAATCAATAAAATTTAATCAATCATGATGATTACAAAATCAGAACATTTACCTACAGGAAAGATACAGTATACGAGCACGCAAATCACCGATGTATCTAAAAACGAGTGATTAATTTTAATCCCATGTGTACATTTTTCTAGAACAAGCCGAGCACATCCAATCAGGTCGCTCTCAGACGTCAAACAAAGCAAATAAGTCCGATTTTTGCAAGGAAACTAACTATATATTCTTCTACTAACAGATGTGGCGTATGCGACTATGCACTGCACAAAATTAGAAAAATAACCACCACATTTACGCAGCGCGTCAGTGCCACGAGCTGTCATTCCCAGCTGTCTCCCTTAATGCCATTGCTGCTGCCCTTTTCCTCAAACTGAAAATCCAGCTGATGCACACAAAATATACGTCCCCATAGTGGGCCCCACCGACTTGAAAATCATGGAATTAATCCGGCAGGTGGCTTGATGGGTGGGTTGTACCGTTGTAGATGTATTAGCCCGTGATTTTTATTGTGTTCGTGTGGTGGGTTGCAGCGCAGTACTTTAGTAGCAAGAATTACGAATAATTTATTTTTCATTCATAGTCGGATGTTTTACGAATAATTCGTCAGTTTAATATACATTGTGTTTTTTTGGTCAAAAAGCGTTTTATTCGCGAATTATTCGGCAAAAAGACATATTATATATTATTTTATATAGAATTTTATAGTTTTTAATATATTTTTTATATTTTATCAATATAATATATATTTTATTTATATTATGTGAAACAAACTATTCCGAATTATACCCGTATTATACCCGAACGTCCAATTTTTGATCTCGCCGAACATTTCCCGAATCACGAATTTGTTACTATGCCTATAAGAACATAAATTTAAAATTATTTTATAAGTATATTTTTATAATTTTTAAAGTTGACCTGACTATAAACATTGTTCTATTTTAAGAGTCTTTTAACTATTTCTTTTCAATTTTTTGAAATTGTTCTAAAATATTAATTAATTTTGTATATGGAAATAAATCATTTTTAAGAAAAATTGAAAAAAATAATCTACAAGTAGAAATTTTTTTGTTCCTTCAAGATTTTGGTATAAAGAATATTTTTAAGCACCATAACCGTCCGAAATATCTGAGATGTTAATTTTTTTTTTCTTAGTGTTTCCATATAAGTACATCTTTAGAAATATATTTTGTAACATATGTTGTGAAATGCGATGTATTTTTATATTTATGCTAGAATTAATGTATATTTTTTAAAAAAAATTGTCATAGATATAAATTTAGAGTAGGTACCTCTCAATTATTTTCAGAGATCAACTGCCCAACTCTGCCAATATGTGGCTTCACCACGGATCATCTTGTTCCATTTAGATCTATCTAATAGTACATAATTCACGATGGTGGAAAAAACTATAAGTCGTAAATAAGAAAATGAATGTTTAGAGATCCTGAGCAAAATAGTGTCATTTAAAGTAAAATGGAAAAAGAAATTAGATAGTAATAGCATTTTATCTTGTTAATTTTATTGTGGTAAAAGTCTCAAAAAAAAATCAAGCTAAATGACATTTAACAGTTACTTGTTGTTTAGTCCAAGATATCCATAGAGAACTCTAAAAACGAAATATCTTCAAAATTGTTTAATCAATTAAAATTATTTCTTAAAAGCTCGAGAAAAAAAAAATAACGATAGATTCGGAAGGGTTATTTAGTTGTAGTACAAAAACTGAATATGTAAGGCCATTTACTAGATGAAGATATTGTGGAAGAGAAGTTATTTTTTCTGCACATTTATCTATAAATATATTGTTATTAATGATAATTTTATGCATTTCTAGTACTATTTTTTATGGTCTATAATAAACTAACAATATAACTATATATGACAATATAATCCAACTAATTGGCTGACGAGACTAATATAATTTATATTGTGTTAATGCGAAGTAGGATCGTTACATAGATTAATAAAATTTAATGGCTATGATAGATACTTTTGTTGGGAAGATTTTATTTTTTTTTTCATTTTAAAGGCAAAAATGATGGTTGTGCAATTATTCTTCAAAAATAGGAATGACTCAACCATCAACATTGTTGTTTTCACTCAACCATCAACATCGTTGTTTTCATAATTACTATTAACTTGAAAGTGAAATATCTATGTCGATAATTAAATTTGTTTCCACTTATTTTTCTACAAGTATCGGACTTTTTTCAGTTGTATGTTTGTCAAAAATTCTTAACAAAGAAGATTATCACTGATACAATCTTTTCTTGTCATTTTTTTCCTCATGCCCTTTTCTCTTCTTCACAGTTTATTTTATGTTGTTTGGTCTAATAAAAATTTGCGATCATTGATTCTCTTTTTTACAAGCTGAAAATTTGTTCTCCTAAATAATCTAATGCTACACAATACACTGTGAATTCTGTCCGCTAAACACAAACCGCAATGGTGATCCATTACATGATCTATAGGCTATAGCCAAATTAATGAAATACATATCTTGTTTTTTGACGCTGATCAATTTAATACAGTAATTACATTAATATTTGATTGAAGAATTTTAATTCATATCATAGAAAAAACTAATCAATACAATAAAAGGGAGAACTAATTTGATGATATCGAAGCAATTAAGTGCAATTAAATTCCTCCGTATGGGAAATTTTATATTTATATTTACTTTTGATTTTTGTTATAACATTTTTAATAAAAAAATTACAAGGTTACATATATTTTATTAGAGATAAAATTAGTTATCTTACACCGAAATAAAAACAACATTCTCAGTCGACTCTTTCTATCTGAGAAGTGAGAACTGAACTATATTGTCATACGAATCTTATATACTTGGAGCAGCAAAAAATCTGAATTCTTTTGTCCTTATTTTAATCCGCCGGATCGCACACTGTCACAACTCATAAGCGCTCTTGCATGGGCGTAGTGTACTTCCGATGCCTATCAAACCAAAAAGTTAGTTTGATTTATACATCCACCGTTCAATCACATTGAGATTTACACTTAAATTTTAATTAGTTGCTTTAAAAATCTTATTAGATTAAAAATTTAATAGCTCTCATCCGTCATGAAGTCCCCTCTCCCCTTGTATCCCTCGCGGGGTACAGCCACTGAGCCACAGATCAGAAGTAATGCTTAAAAGTACACTTACACGGTGTTCATAAACCGCGTTTAGACAAAATTAGGCGAGGAATAGTTGGTCTGTCTGCGTCTGGATCTCGGCTCAGAGCCCCCTCTCGTACTTAAAATCGGTATTAGATTAGATTGGACGAAGTCTCCTCCCCAGGGGAAGTGGACACGAGAAGCGCGACACGCGTCGATCTCCAGTTGGTTCCGTAAGAAGTCTACAGGTCATCTGCCGAGATTAGATCTAACAAGGCGGCACGTAAAGACACTGGTCACACTCTCAGCGCACCTCTTGGCTCTTGCCATCCCAGTCAAAGACCCCACTCGGGCCCCTCCACATATCAGTAATGTAACACTCCAGTTCCAAAGGAAACCGCATAGTATTGTTCATTTATCATCGATAGGATCATAGGAGTAGGACATAATTATATCAAGTTTGTAATGAATGGAGGGTATTATTTAGTCGTATAGAGATGCATCAGATCTCAGTAAATGCCCGCTCGCCTCACCGCCAGGAAATTGTGAGGGACACGTGCTCGGTGATTACTGGAGTAAGCTGCAAACTGTCGGTCCAAGTGAGAGCGGTTCAATTGGAGAAGATGGGAGGGACGATGGGACCCACGTGGTCCGACCTGGCTCGCTTGATGGCGCGTTTTTAGTTACACGGCGCACAAACAGTCGATGCCGACAGCGGTTGTGGGCCCCTGAAGCCTTCCCATCCCGCATTTGCGCCGTCCTTTCAAATCAAGGCAAGAGAATAATTATTTTTGTTGGTACTACCTCATAAACTTACTCTAAAATTATTAAATAGAACTTTAAAGCTGAAAATTTTAAAAATATCACTTTAAAATTTTAATTTAATTATATATCACTTTAATATAAATATAATTGAGTTTAATATAAACATATAATAATTTAAAAGATGCCTAAACGCTCCTCTATATCTGACCATGCCTCTCTTTTTTTTTTATATATAATAATTATAATATGAGTGATAAAAATAAAATTTTAAATCTACGAATGGAAGCGCATCACTGTAAGTATCGTCTTTGTGTAAACGTGTCATTGGTAGTGATGCGTTTTTTCTAAAAATGAGTTTTTGACCATTATAAATACACACAGATATATCAATCTGCGCGGTTGCTATTTGTAAAAGATAAATAAACGCGCCACTTCTAGTGACGCATTTTAGTAAAGACGCCACTGATAGTGACATGTTTGCTCTGTGTCACTGTCAGTGACGCGCTGCCATTCAAAAATTTAAAATTTTGCTTTTATCACTTTTATTATTAATAATATGATTATTATAATTATTATATATAAAAAATCTGCTCTCTTTCCTCAATAATAAACTGATAAAAACACTCATTTACCAGTATATATGAGTACCAACAAGTAAAAAAACAAATTCTATACCAACTCTCAGCAATTCCTTGGCAAAGATCCTATGCGACTTATTCACATGACTTGAGCAAAATGAGCCATAGTTGGATTGATCAAACTACCTTCTGTCGCCTCCTGCTCAGTCAAAAACATAATCATCTGTGGATCAAACACACTACATGAACTCCTACAAGGCTACAACAGCGACCCCGCGGTCATTGAGCCAAATAGCTGGGCAGGAGAAAGAACTGGGGTGGAAGAGCTCTTGCTCCGGCACGGGTGTTGTGGCTACAAGAGGAGATGGATCCGCAGTAGGGACCTTCATGTAGCGACGACGTTGGGCATGGAAGGAGGCATCGTCAAGCCATATAAGGCAGGAGAGGCCAATTGCTGGGGTACATCGGCGACGTGTGCCACCAGAGTTGACGGATACGCCGCTCGACACGTGCCATAAGAGGAGGTGGCACTACGCATTGTCACATAATTGATCGGAGAAATTTGAGAGAGTTGGGAATTTGTAATCGAGAAGACTCAATCCGGATTGGATGAACTGCTGAAACAGCCTGAGCTTCTATCCGGAAGGGAGATGCAAGAGACGTTGATTTGATTATATTTGATAGTATCTCAACCAGTCTCTTCTTCCACAGAGAGAAAAAGAAGAAAGGGTATTTAGATATTTATTAAATTATTATTATATTTTTATGTTAAAGTTATATTGTATTTATTTTAGCGTGATAAAATGGAAAAACTAATTAAATTAATAAATTTGAAATAATATTTAATTATTTTTCTTTATAAAAGTATCTTTTTTGAAAAAAAATGAATTGCAATGCATAAATTTGTGCTAATAAATTTATTTGCCAAAAATATAGGGCAAAAGTAGAGCTATTAACGAGGAGTGAGTTGACCCAGGTCGAAGTTGAAATTGACACTTTAATTTAATAAATTAAAAATATTTATTTGAGATTGACTCGCTAAAATTAGCGAGTGAGATAAAGATTTCGTTTAACAATTAATTTTGTAACGAGTTTAAGAATAACTTTGGAAGAGTGATGAAATAATATTTTTTTAGAAGAATGATAGAAGAGTGGTATTTTTGACTATTCGGAAGAGCGAAAATATCGTTTGACAGTTGTTACTCAGAATAGTTAAAATATGAATAATTATGATACTAATAATGATGATGATAATAATAATAATAATAGTAGTAGTAGTAAAATAATAATCATAATAATAAGATAATAATAATAAAGTAATAAAAATAATCATAATAAATAATAATATTATAATAGTAATATAATAAAAATATAAACATAATCATAATATAGTAATATCATAATAAAAAATTATAATTACAATATTATGATTATGTTTATATTTTTATTATATTACTATATTATGATTATGTTTATATTTTTATTATATTACTATTATAATATTATTATTTATTATGATTATTTTTATTACTTTATTATTATTTTATTATGTTGTATTATATCATTATATATTGATTATATTTATGACTAATTTATTATTATATTATTATAATTATTTTTATGATTATGATTATATTATTATTATTATATTATTATGATTATGATTATGATTATGACTATAATTATTATTATCATGATCATGATTATGATTACATTATTACAATTATATTTACTTATTATTATATTATTATAATTATGATTTTTTATTATTATATTATTATATTATGATTATGTTTATATTTTTATTATATTACTATTATAACATTATAATATTTCGTAAGATTTTGAAATTTCTCTTATTTATCAGTGCAATTCGGGGGCTTTCTGAACTGTTTGAACAGAAACAACAAAAATAAGATTATGAGGTTTTAATCGCAAAATATCCATAACTGAAATAAATAACACATCTTTGACGGCGTCAAATTTCGGCCGTTACTTAGCGCGGTGGGGGACAGGAAAGCGAGACGCGCTCGAGATTTGCCGCGGTTTACGTGTCCTCTTGCTTTGCTCTTTGTTTTATTTTATTACATCACGCAGGAAAACCGAAAAAAGACGCCAAAACTGACCTCAGATGGTCTCGTCTCACCGATTAACGGGTCCCACGCCTCAAAAAATGTCTCAAGTGCCTAGATCCGTGTGTTTCTGCTCTCACCGTCACCTCCGGCCGTCTGGGACCAGCGTGGCTGCGTGGCGACTCTCTGATGAGTATTATAATCTCAATTGCTTTGTAAATGGATTCTTCCATTATGATGTGGCTTGAGGAATTTTGCACTGCTCCGCGTACTTCAGATTTTCCAAAATATGACGACATATAACGATACTCCGATGAACAAATTTTCAGGATGAGACTTAGAGTGTCCTGTAAATACAGAATAATGGATACCTCCAGTTTAATTGATTGGTAGAAGAACTTTAATTTTTCTAAAATTTACCGAACTGAGAGGAATGGGCGGCGGCCGGGGAACAGTCAAAGTCAAACAACTTATTGATAGCGCTGATATTTTTTTAAGTTAATTTAACTACTCGTCACTCCATCAATGCCGCCCGCTCCACCGCTGGGCTTTTTGAAATTTTTTAATTTCACCGCCGATATTTTACTAACTTGTTACCCAGCCCCCACGCATCTATAAATCAACGCTTTCTTCCCCATTCCTTTTCAGCGCAAAGCGCAATCCATCATCCCACTAACCAAAGGAGAACAATTTTAAGAAACAAAAACACTGACTCTAACAAATGGCACCTAAAGATAAGACTACTACTCCTGCGCGGGCCATTGCCGGAGCTCAAGCCGTACACTACAGAGGGGTTCGCAAGAGACCGTGGGGCCGCTATGCAGCTGAGATAAGAGACCCAGGGAAGAAGAGCCGGGTCTGGCTCGGCACTTTTGACACTGCCGAGGAGGCCGCACGTGCCTATGACGCCGCGGCACGTGAGTTTCGCGGCCCAAAGGCAAAGACTAATTTTCCTTACCCGGATACTTTCACGGGCGCCGCCGCAGCAGCCGCAGCAAACGCCACCGCCTCTACCGGAGTTGATAGCCCGAGTAGCCAGAGCAGCACCGTCGAGTCTGCGGGGCAAGATGTGGCGCCGCCGCCTTTGTCCATGCCGCTGCCACCTTCAGTCGTTAGATTCCCATTCCAGAATTACCAAATTACCACAGCGGCACCACTGGCACAGCCAATCTATTTCTTCGATCCGAAGGTTTTTCGCGGGGTTTTCCCTGGAATGTTTAGATCTTCACTGGTCACAGCTGATTTCCAACCCGGGATCGCTGGTTGTGCTCAGAGTGACTCAAATTCTTCCTCGGTGGTTGATTTGGCGTTTAATCATGTCTCGACGCCATCACCGGTGGAGATGAAGAAGATTCCCTTTGATCTGGATCTAAATCAACCTCCGCCTCAGGAGGTGTAAATCAGATCAGGACAAGTTCGCTTGATAGAAGCAGTTTTTGTTGAGCTCTAATAGGGAGATCTGAAATCCTGGCTAAGCTCTGTGCTGGACATTAATCCAACCCTTTTTTGCCTGAGGCGTTAGATCGGCGATCTAAGCTCTGTTTTAAAATTTTAAATTATGTTTTCTTGTTTCTTCTCTTGTATATATTAAGCAATCAACTTTTTTTACTCCGAGCTATCTGATATCCATGAAGGATCAGATCTTGGAGCTACCAATCTTACTCTGTGTTTTTTTTAATAGAGAAACTGAGAGCATCTTAGTCGGTGTTTCTATTCCTATGTTATTTTTATTTTTAATTTTAATTTTAGCATTGAATAAGCTGTTTCTAATTTAGAATTTTAATTAAAAATTTTAATCATAATTTTTAATTAAAAATTTTAATCATAATTTTTAATTTAACAACTCATTTCTAATTGTTATATCTGTGTTGGAGATGGTCTGTGAATATATAAAATATTTTTGTATTTGTATTCGTGTAAAGCACTTAATTAGGATTGGAATTACTTGGTTTTCTATTCTACTTGTACTGGTATCATTATTTTATGGCCTGGATGCGAGCGTGGGGCGGCTGCACGTTTTCCGGCAGCAAAGCATCTTGGTTTTGGTTTAGGTTTTTTACTAAGTCCCACAATTAATTAAATTATACACTAATTACTGGGGAAAGGTAATTTGGATTATTCCAAGGTTTGGTTGGCACCGCAGATCAACAGTTATCATGAATTCTTCCGTTGCTGTCCAGCCTGTCCTGCCTAATATTGTGTTCTCATGTTGTAGTACTGCACTTTAGTTTGATAAAAAAAAATCAAAATATACGAGAACTGTGCAAAATCCACGAAGTTGAAAAGGTTCAAAGTGATATATTGTTATTATTAAAAATTATTCCCCATATTATACTGTGTGGTCTATTTGAAAAGTGCACCTATGGCTTATATGGAATATGGATTATGGAGACTGCGTGGCCGAATAAATTGGGCACAAGGTTTGGCCACAGAAGAACTGTACTAGATTTTGGACTAGTGTAAGGCAAAGCGTGTTGGGGATGACTACGGGACACGTGTGCAGAGCAGATGGAACAGCCGTGGTCCTCAATATGGATCTTTTCTTGCATTTGAAATTTTGAATTTTGTTTCGGTTCTCCTCCTTGTCTGTTGCTTTTGGTTCACTTTTGTAGCCCAGTAATTTCTTTTCTTGTTCATCAGCTCCAATAACATCCAACTAAACAGATAGAAAGATATTGACCAAAGTGACAACAATTATTATTGGTGAACTCACTAAGGCCATACAGATAGTACATTTCATATCTTATTGGTTTGATGTGGCTGCTATCATAAACGCAGGCGATTAAACAGCTATCATATTTATTTTAGATCATTTTATTTATTCTCATTTTCTTTTCATTTTTTATTTTATTTGTAACTTAGAACTGTTGGTGTTTCATTAATTAATGAAATTTGACAATTCGACCTTCAAGCTTTTATCAAAAAAAATTCTATGTAGTTTTTCAAAATATCTAATCACACAAGTATATAACAATAAACTCAAATTTTATACTGCTTTGACTACCAATTTGATCATTATTCTATAGAAATAATTTAGACGTTTTAAATTTAGAATACACCAATATTTTACTGTTAGAATTAGCACAAACTTCTTTCTCTGATTACATTGGGAAGCATAGGTTACCAAAAAGAAATAAAGGCCGGTATTTATAGAAAACAATCTGTTTTATATACGAAATTTAAAAACAAATTCACAACGGTATTCATATATTTGGTATGATGTAAAAGAACATGATTGTATAATTCATTTATTATTACGGCAAAGAAGGCTGAATGAAAACATAGTATTTTCCCCTTATTAATCAGTATTTACTACTTTTTTTCTTTGGTTCTATGAAATTTAAATTGCAAGTTCTAATTTAAAACTTACATATATCCTTTTAGATTTTTACAATAACTAATTTATTTGTTGCTGTTTTGTTTTTTCTACATTTGTATGAGATTTAATGTTTGTATTAGATAATAATGCAGACCTGTTAGTGAGATAAACTATAATCTTGGATAAATATTTCTGTCAAAGATCAGCATGATTCTTACTACACTATTTTCAGATTTTTGAAAAATAGTTTCTTCCGTTATCTTTCTGCGGTTTGTGTTGATTGCTTTTTTCCTGATGAACAATATTATCATTTCAGCGAGACAATAAATTAATCATCTATACAGTATACCTGGCCATTTGTAAATTTTAGTGGATGTACAGGAGATCAGTATCTGGACTGTGCATATTAAATCCTACAATGTATCTGCGATTGGTTACGGAGATCTAAATTGTATGCCCTCCATGAAACGGATCGTATGTAGGAGGATGCAAACCACCCATGTCAGGATACCTACATAGTCATCTGCTGGGGAGATCGAGAGCAATTTGGTAGTTGTGGCCCTGTGGGCTCAAGCGCAACACGAGAAGCGCGGGCGTGGTCTCCGCCGACAGAGGCGGGCCAGGGCCGATGAAAGTGGGCAGGACAACACGCGGCACTGCGCTGGTTCGGCTTGGAACTTCCAAACTTTGGATTGATTGGTCCCGCGCGGGCGGTTTTTTCTTCCCTATTTACTGTTCTTCTGCGGCTATTCTGACGCTGCGGACTGCGGTGCAGTTTCATTCAGGAGTAAAACGAGTTATTTTTTTTGTTTCCTTTTCTTCCGGGCGATGCAGGATTTTCATTTGATCAGGAAACGTTAGTAATCGCGGATTCAAATTTATTAATTAATGGGTATTAAATAAAATAATATTATTTATATATTAAAAATGATAAAAAATAAAAACCAAAATAATAAACAATATAAAAAGAATTATCTATGAGACTTCATATTTTAAAATTTTTACATAATTCTTACATCATCCACGATATTAAATTTTTTTTCTCAATGAAAAATAATCATATAATTCAGAGAGGTTAAATTAATAAATTTTTAACTTAAAAACTCTATTTTTTAAAATCCAGAAAATCAACTAACCTGATATAATTTAAATCCTCCCCTGCTTTTCTTTGAGAGTCAATGAACAAAATATGAAGGGATTGGCTGTTGGGGCACGTGAGTTTCATATGTTGAACCCGAAGCTGTAATATTAGATTAAAAAAACACTCTGCGGTCTACACCTTGTGATTTATAAATAGAGAAATATCCAAGGAAGTATTAATTAAACATATGATTAAACAATTCTACAACTTGTGTAGGTCGGCTATAATTAAATATTTTGTGCAAGTTGCAACAGAATCTCCTTGTCTGCTAAGTAGTGATAAATAAGGATCCGGACACAAGAAGGAATTAAAGTTCGGAACACAAATGTAATAGAAGTATAATATTGAAAATCTAGTAAATCTGTCGAAGGATGGGATTTCATGATAATTATTTAATTTGATAATTTAGAAACTAATTTAATATAAATTTATAGTAAATTATAAAAATAAATTTACAAACGTATTCTTAAATGTATATATTGATTATGTTCCGAATTTGATATTTTATAAAACGTCAATAAATTCAAATTACTAAAATCATCATAAAATTTTGATGATATTTGATAAAATATCAAATAATATTCAACTTACATCAAATTTGAAATACAATCAATTATATATTCTGATATTCATATGCATAAAAATAAGTTATCAAATATTACTAAAGTTCTCCTTTTCTTTAGCTCCCTACCTAACTACAATGAAATCTCCACACAATTAAGATCACTCATTACCTCATAAATTTCTTGAATTTCTCAAGTCGAAACAAAATTTATTTCTACTTTTAGAATAGCTAGTATTAGGTCGAAAACATCTTGAAAATGTTATTTTATAAACATTTGACAAATTATCGGTTGATCGTGTTACTGTACTGATAAATTGACTAAAAAGAATATATATGAAGGCAATTCTTAGTGTCCACTCTGGCTCTGTCCCGATATTTTTATTAATAACGTAAAAAAAATCAAAAATACGAAAATAACACTTAAAGGGCTGAAATCAGAAAATAAAAAATCCGCACTTAATAAACGCGGATCGGGGTCCGCGTTTGCTAAAAGCGGACTCGAGACCGCACTTATTAAGTGCGGACACATTTTTTTTACAGATCTGAATTTTAGAGTTGAATTGGATATGGATATGGATATGGATATGGATATGGATATGAATATGAATAATTTGTGTATTAAGAGTTCAATATGAATAATTTGTGTATTAAGAGTTGAATATTAATATGTGTATTAAGAGTTGAATATGAATGGTTCATGTATTAAGAGTTTAAATTAATAAATAAATTTATTAAAATTTTATTTA
The DNA here is from genome assembly GCA_037127355.1 of Schoenoplectus tabernaemontani. Classification (NCBI taxonomy): domain Eukaryota; kingdom Viridiplantae; phylum Streptophyta; class Magnoliopsida; order Poales; family Cyperaceae; genus Schoenoplectus; species Schoenoplectus tabernaemontani. The sequence continues at coordinate 12,164,493 of CM073754.1, read as the reverse complement.
ATCTATTTACTAAGTTTGTAATTTATTTTTTCTGATAAACTGAGATAATAAACTCCCTGAATGCAATCAATTAATCTCCTAATAACATTAAAAAAATACATTCAGTTCAATTTTTTTGATGATGAAAATATTATAATTAGCTACATAATAATTTATTAAAAAAATAACGAGTTGCATTACAATACAATATAATACAATACGATACAATGTTTTAATTTCAACGATTAGAAGAGCCTCTACATAACGATCTGATTCTTCCAACAAATGACTTCATGCAGTTTGATTACTGCGTTGACTTGATGATGCACCTATGGTAGGAGAAAGTTATAATTATTTGCAAATGTGGTTATATCATAAATTAACTCATATAATTACCTAACTCATTCGTATTATGATGTACATTAAAAAATATAGCAGGAGAGACACCGCTAATTGAATGTTGTGCAACATCAAAAGTAGCATTGCTTATGCTACTTTTTGATGGTGGAATAGTGATGGAGTGACGGGCATATTGACTTACATATTGAGTGTTCAAATTTTTTGATGTATGAAAATGTATAATGCACGATTATATATACATAGCAAAATAAAAATCTTCGTTTTATTTGGATTCTAAAATATTACCTAGGTTGTTATTATTTGATGCAAGTCTTGATCCTCGTTTCACCCGTCGTCCTTCCATTTCATCCATAACCATTGGTAAATGAATATGCTTTCTACGACCCCTTTAGATCAATCGTCGCTCAGGAATTATTCTTGGACCGTTGCTCTCTGACCGATCAATTTGATTTGGATATGGATAAAAACGTCTAGATCAGGTATTAAGAAGGGTTTGAGCACTATAAAAGGGACATATAAACCGATTTAACTCGAATTTTCTGACTCTTATTTCCGCCAAAATATGAGAGCATGGTATACTAGTTAGGTTCGGTTTTATACACGTATATTTCGACATCATGTCTTTTTCAATGTGGACAGTGTATTTAAAATTTTTGAAATCACCATTAGGTAAAATTTTGAATTATGACTGTGATGGAGCATTTATTTCATTGATCTCAGAAATATCACTAAAATCACGTACCAGATGATGCTTTTTTGATCTATTTTTTACAATCAATCGACGCTTTATATGTTCATGGGGATCATAATTTGGGTAATCATCTTCATCAGTTGAGTCCCAATAATCTTCTCCAATGCCCATCCATCTGTTGAAATGGATACAAAATCATCATTATTTCGCTCATCTTCCTCTAACACATAATTATCTTCATTACGAACATCATCACCCTCATCATTTTGCTCTCATTCATCTGTTACATTTGGACCGACAGGTGTCGGATAAACGAATCTTTACGGATCTGATTCGTGTATTTGATGTGCTAGATTTATTGTGGAAGGTATAATATTCTCAGTTCTATTACTATTTTCGGGTAAGTTATTCAAAGAATCCCTGCATTACCAATTGACGATATTTTCACATACAACTCAATCATTCTCCAATTTATTTATGTTGTTACCATTTGAAATATCATTCGTCACTCAATCTCATCTCGAATAGGAATTAAACAAAAATAATAAGCACTAGTACCTCTTGTATTATACCGAGTCCTGATACTAAAAAAATATTGATTCTCTAGTAATCTGAGATGTCTATATATCGCAGTTCTAACCTCGTCAAAATATGTATCTTCATTTTCAAGAAAAGAAAATCTAGGAGGATTATCATAATTAATACATGTTGATCCTGTGATGATATTGCCACCCGCATAAACCAAAATTGGAATCATTCTGCCAAATTCTTAAAATATTATTAGTTAATATCTTAAATATGCTTTTAACTTTATTAATATAAAATAAATTAAAATTTTCACCAAACTTTATTATGTTCAGAGAGAGTCGGAAGTATGGATTTGAAAGAGTTGCGGGTTTATAATGGGTCTAAGACCACATTTCTTAAAAGCGGATCTAGGTCCACATTTATTAAAAGCGGACCTGAGTTCATATTTCTTAAAAGCGGACTTGAATTTATTAGTACATTATAAGATGATTTGAGTTATATACGTTGATTAAAATTAATACAATTTAACTCTTAATACACGAATTATTCACATTCATATCCATATCCATATCCATATTTAATTCATATCCATATTCATATCCAATTCAACTCTAAAATTTGATCTGTAAAAAAATAAATTGAGTCCGCGTTTATTAAGTGCGGATTTGTTATTTTTATGATTTCAGCCCCTAAGTATTATCTTCGTATTTTTGAATTTTTTCTATGTTATTAATAAAAATATCGGGGCTCCATCTCTTAATCTACTATATTAAATCTTTTATTTTGTATATATTGCAACAAGTTTTATTTTTGTTATGATGTATTTTCCGGACTAGACATATATCGCTTTTGAGCAAAAAAAATGAAAAAGGACGGCTTCAGTCATCTCTTCTTCAATAGTTAAGGCGATTGAGTCTTAATCTCCTATTAGTCTTTTAGGCGGGGATCACTTGATAATGGGTTATTTTGACGGTATTAACAATGGACTTTAGAATAAATATTAAAAATATTTTAAAAATATTTTTTTATAGATATATTTTTTTATTTATAAATTGATAGTGATTTAAATTTTATGTAATTTCATTATCATTTGATAGTTCATCAAAGAACGGTAAATTGTAAGTGTTGTACATTATTTAAAATTTTGATGGTCTTTAATGGACTATTAAACGATAATGAATTATATGAAATTTAAATCACTGTCAATCTATAAGTAAAATAATATATTTTAAAAATATATATTTTAAAGATTTTTTTGATATTTATTCTAGAATCCATTATCAAGATTGTCAAAATAAATTACTCATTGTCAAGTGATCCCACCCTTTTCTTTTTATAATAATAGAACTTTGTTATTTTGAAAAGGACCATCGGATAAAACACAGACGAATGTGATTACTTTATTTTTCTCTCTCCTCTTTCATTTATTTTTCTATCTCCTCTTTCATTCTCTTTCTTCAAAATTCATCGAGTTTGTTTGTATATATCCGATGATCCTGCTCACAATAACTAGAGATTCGGATCCGAGGCGATTGTATAGAGGTGTTGTTTCGCCATCTTGTTTCTATTTTCAACTAGAGTTTTATAATCACGCGGCAAGCTTTGAAGGGGGGAAAATCCTTAAATACATATCGATTAATTATATTTCTAGTACCGTAGGTTGCCAGTGGTTTGCTAGGTGGTTAATATGGTGTTAATGCTGTTGACTGTTGATGACAAATCAAGTTCTTTTTATTATCTTATATGAAACTTCTAAAACAATGCAAGCCCCATTTAGGATGTCATTCTCTCAGTATTTTGTGCTTTTGTGGTGGACCGGATTATAGTGGGATAATTGTTTTGATCCTTTATCACCTCGTGTCTGTCTTGATCTGCAAATAATTCTATTTGGTAGCCATATATCATGGAGTAATCCGTGGCAGATATAAAAATATATATGAAGATTAATCGCATCTATCACTACAGTACATGTACCTTTAATTTCTGTTCTCTTTAATGCTTATTAAGTAACGACCGACGGTGATAAGAAGCATTTTCCATTACACATCATGTATAAGTAAAGCATTTTTAAAATATATATTTGGCGTACATTACTCATGTATCATCTATCTGGTCTGGTGTATATTACCTTTAATATATTCTTTTTGAGAACTTGAACTAGAGCCACTTCAGAATTCTGTAGAGAGTCGAGACCTATTATCATACTTAATATATCTATCTTGTTATATTTTTGGCCCAAAGAAAAGAAATAACGCAAAATTTTAGATATTGCAATGTCAAACACAAACTGATAAGTTGAGGATACGAGTAAATTGTACAAATTGTCCTCAAACTGAAAATATCACTCATGTAATATTTTATTTTTAAAAATCTCAACGTGTAAATTTAACACATAAAATATTGCTTATCTATAGTTTCATCCTAAAATTCAGATTGCCTTGTTGCTGTTGAAACTTAAAAGATAAATTTCTGTCACAGTAATGTATTTAACATTCATGTAAAAAATGATATTCTTATTTCCTTAGCTTCATTACGCATTAAATTTAGCGGAGACTTAATTGTCAAATAACACAAAAAATATGACAATTATTTTAATTATTTATTGGTATCAAATATCAATTAATTTAACATTGATATCTTATTTGTATCGTCATAAAATAATTGAATGTAACATTTTGTATATCTTACCATATCATAATTATGACTGATGTGAAATATCGATTTGTCATCAGTTTCTTTATCGTTAATAATGTTAGATTTACTTTTCTTCTTGTGAAATCCAAAAACTTTTTAAAACAAAAATATTAGTTCTGAAATTTAGGGAAAAAAATACAATAAGTGATACATTAAGGAATAAACTGGTATTTTCAAAATAAAAAAATTAAAGTAACAGCTTGAAATTTTAAGCAATAGCATCATAAGTCAGATATGTTTTATATAAGATATTGCATAATTTACTCTTTGTTCTTTTACCAGATATTCCTTCGTCCTACGATGATTAATTAGTTCTAAGTCTTGTTACCGAAAACTATATAGAATATATCTCGTACCATCAGGCTCAGGCATCAGGTGAGCAGACCCAAAATCAATTTCACGAAATACAAAGGCATTGGATTCTTTTAGGTTTCGTTTGGCAAATTAACTAATAGTTTTGGAAGAGTGATAAAATAATATATTTTTGAAAGAGTGGTAGAAGAGTGGTATTTTTGACTATTCGGAAGAGCGAAAATATCGTTTGGCGGTTGCTAATTAGAATAGTTACAATATGGATAATTATAATACTAACAATGATGATGATGATAATAATAATAAAATAATTATAACAATCATCATATAATATAATAATAATATAATAAAAAATATTATAATCATAATATAATAATAATAATAATAATTAATTATAATGATAGTAATAAAATTATAATATAATCACAGCTATAATCATAATATAATAATAATAATAAGTAATAATAATTATAGTCATAATCATAATAATATAATCAAATTAAATTATAATCATAATCATAATAATATAATAATAATAAATAATCATAATTATAATAATATAATAATAAAAAATAATCATAATCATAATAATATAATAATATAAGAATATTTATAATAAGAATATAATAATATAATACTAAAATCATAATTATTATAAATTATAATCATAATATAATATAATAATATTTAATAATTATAATATAATCATAGCTATAAACATAATATAATAATATTAAAATAATAATAATAATTAATAATAATCATAGTCATAATCATATAATATAACCATAACCATTATATAATAATATAATAATATAATAATAAAATTATAATCATAAACATAATAATATAATATAATATAATATAATAATAAAAAATAATCATAATTATAATAATATAATAATAATATAATCATAATACAATAATATAATACTAAAATCATAATTATTATAATATAATAATAATAAATAATAGTAAAATTTATCATATAATAATAATAATAATAATGATGTTAATATAATAATAACAATAATTATTATAATAATATAATATATAATAATAAATAAATAATCATCATAATATTAATATAATAATAAATCATAATTATAATTATAATCATAATATAATAAAATAATACAATATAATCAAACAATAATCGCTATTCCGATGAGAGCTAATCCGGTATACCACCTATAACTTGGTATACCAGATTAGCACTCTTCCGCACTCTTCTACTTAATCTAAAATTCGTTTGACAAATTAATTCATCGGAATAGTTATTATATTGTAACTTTTTGCTATTCCACCAAGCGCCAAATGTACCCCTAAACTTTTGGGCGGGGGCGCAGCAGGTGGAACATTAGTACATGACGCTTCCTTTTTCATTTCTGTGAGCTAAATTGCAGGAAGGATCTACAGTCTAGTGTCAACAGAAACGCCCCCGTCACTCCATGGGTTCTTTGGTAAATGGTGTGCAGTTCCTTCGTAGATATAGCGTTGTCTCCGGGGCCGAATCGAGTTCAAGTAAGTCAAGTTTAGCTCAAATTCGACTCGTGAAAATTCGAATCGAGTTGATCTGAGGTTGTGAAATGTTTCGAGCTGAAAAACTTAGTTCAAACTCGGCTTATTACTATTCGAGCTAGCTCACGAGCCAATTCATATATATTAGCTTAGTTTGATATTTAGATTTAGTACATCTATAAACTACAAGACTGATATATGAGTTGATACAAAATTAATATATCAATAAATTATATTTTCAATGATATTTTTACTGCACTAATTTGAACAGATGAACCAGCAAAAATTATCGAATCAGATATACGAGTTGAGTCACGAGTGAGTAAAAGAAGTCGTTAACCCGTTGAGATTGTGTGAGATAACGAGAGTTGGATTATCGAATTAGGATTTGGCAGAAAAAAAATATAAACTATTATTATTCGAGTTGATTCGAGCCGCGAGTCGAATCAACCTCAATTCAAACTCAGCTTATTTAACTATCGATCCAAATTAACTCAAGTCATATTAGCTCGAGATCGAACCGAAGCCGTGCTTTTTTATACGGCCCTAATTGTCTCATAAATTACAATACGATCATAAGTTGATTTAGGTGTTTGGGTTGGTAGAAAGTTATTGGGCCGGGCTAACTTCTTGGGCCATTTGTTATCTTTCTTCGAGAGGAGCAGTCTATTGCGTTTAAAACATTTCCGTAGGCTCTCTGCTCCCCTCTCTGAGCAAAAGAACAAAAGAAAAAGAAAACAAAAAACAGAGCGATAAAAGAGAGAAGCCGTTTACTTTGTGATGATCTGTTAAGATCTGAAAGCTTATTAGGGCCTGTTCGGCGCTTGGGAAAAGAGTTGGGAAAAAAAAATTGAGTCACGCCTAATATTTTATTTCCTTTATAAACAGTAAAAATTAGTTTAAATACCATACCCATACCGAACTTGTAGCCGAACAGACCCTAAATATGTTGTTTTTTAGGGAAAACTACCAAGGTCGTTTCTTTTTTGTTGTCCATTTTGAGAAACAGCATTGTGTAGGGACTGTTGTATTTTGCTTTCCAGGAGCTGATTAAGTCCTTGGAAAAGCCATAGCATTGAATTGCAGCGCTCGTGGTTGTCTGCTGATGTTGGGTTCAAAATTAGGATAGAACAATCATGATCTTTGGGCCTGGCCTCCGTTGTTAACCATATTATCTCGACTCAGGCCTATTGTATTTCCATGAACTTAAAATATAATAAAATAAACAGGTTTGACTTGATCCACAATGTTACTAATATGATAATATATCAGTTTAATCTAATAGTCACAGAACAGAGAAAGCGGTGGCAGAACAAATCCTTGGGCACACTAGCAATTAGGAAGAGAAATGCAACCAAAATAATTAAACGAGTAGAAGAACAGAAGGAATAAGAGATGCCTCAAGGCCTCTAAACGACAATCCATCATAAACTGAGTTAACAAAACCAGTCAACATTTCGACTGCCAACATATTTACAGCTGAACAGAAAAAGCGATAGCAACATTCCAATATTATTACCTACTCGAATCAGATTCTAGGACTAGAAACCTAAACTCTTGACTACTACAGACTTGACATAATTTGCAAACATAATGGCCTGATACAAAGCAGCCACCAAGGCATCAATAGGCCACATACGCCACATTAGCACGCTCCAAATTACAAAAGCATCGTCTCCTTTGACTTACGAGAGACAATGAGTCGGAGATGTCGGTTGCGGAGGGAGCTCATTCAGGTCAAATCCAAGCCCTCCTTTCCCAGCCGTCCCTAAAACCAGCGCTGTAGACGGTGGAGATGGAGGCGGCACCAAGTGATGAAACATCGCCATTGGTCTTACCGCCAGTTGTTGCGCCACCTGGAAATATTGCACTGTCATATGAGGCGGTGGTGGAGGTACTGGCGCAGGCCCCATCCAAACTGGCCAAGGACTCGGCCGGTTGATGTCAACTGCCAGACCTAGACTGAGACTAGGCGGCGAAGGATCGGGGAAGTTAGTCTTCGCCTTGATGCCTCTAAGAGATCTTGCAGCCCGGTCGTACGCCATTGCGGCTTCTACCGGTGTGTCGAAGGTCCCGAGCCAAACCCTAGTTTTCTTCCATGGATCGCGTATCTCGGCCGCGTACCGGCCCCACGGCCTCTTGCGCACGCCTCTATAAGGGCGCTCACCAGCTTCCCTCGACCCCATTTCCGTGGTCTTTTCACCTTCTCAAGTCTGTTCACTCTTCTCTGAGAAAGTGAGAGAAGTTTTGATAGTGGTAGATTGAAGTGCTACTGTGTTAGGTGCTCCTGAAGACCTGGAGTGACGTATTCATCTCTCTACCCTTTTCTAGCTTATTTCTATCTGTCTCTTTAATGAACGCAGGTTTGGTACCGCACTGGGAACCGTCAGGGGAGACCATCTGACAAGTGGAACTGGAGCAATAACAAATAACGTCTCTGACATGTGGGGGTGCAGAGTTGTATAAATTGTGCGCTGGGTGTTGGGAGGGAACTGGGGTATGGGGCATTGCACGGCAGAGCCGCCGCCCGATTTGACGTGTCGCAGGAGCGCTCATGTGATCCTGACATCAGCCCTACAAGATTCACCCACTCTTGCTCGTACGGACTACAGACGAGCGGCGCCTGCCATTCACCTTTCTCCCTTATTTCCCTTGTCCTCTCTTCGCCGTGAGGAGTTAATGGTGGATGACAGACGACTCAGATGAGAGGGGAGATAGAGACAGATCAGTCCCATGCAACTACATCTCCAGTACTGTAGAAACTGGATTTTACTTTTAAGGCATGCCTATCAAAACTCTGATTTTTAGATATGAGAAGGCATAACTTGATAATGATTATCTTTGATAATTTCGAAAATGAATCTTTAAATATGAAAAAAAAAATACTACAGATTAATGTTGATTCAAATTTCATTATCGTTTGATAATTTATAAAAGACCATTAAATTAAAATCATTGTAAATACATAATATTTTGATGGATTTTGATGGATTAGCAAATAATAATAAAATTACATTAAATTCTAATCACCATCAATTTATAAGCAGAAGAACATATTTATAAATTTTTTATTTATTTGAAGATGTTAAGATTGTCAAGATAGCCCATCATCAAGAGATCCTTTCCCTTCAGATATTTACCTATCTAAACATTAAAATTAAATATTTACCTACAAAAATGAATTTTGATTATTAGAAGCATGTTTCACTATAAGAAAATTTATAATAATTAGAAGATTCTCTTTAAACTAAAATATGATTACAATAATTTCTAAAGAGTTTTGTGGGTAAATATATAAAAGAATGAAGAATTAATTGAAAAATATCTAAATTTAATATTTTGTACTTTAGTACTACAAAGACTTAGCGGGAGAATTATGAATGCTGTGTGTTCTAATTGTTCATCACAAAAATCAAAGTTTGAATTCAAGCTACTCGGGAAAAAAACAAATCTTAATATTGAAATTTGGTGGAATATCAATATTTATCAATTTTAGAGCTTTCTTATTATTTCCTAATTGTTGAAAAAAATAATAATAAAATACGACTAACCAAAAATTGAGTGTTCTTCCAAAAATATTATCAACAAATAAAAAAATTAAAATAATTAAATTTAGTATTTTATTAAAATTCAAATTCTAAAATTTATTAAGCAACTTGAATCTAATTTTCGGGCCTTAATTTTCAAAACATGAGTCAAAAATTAAAACTTCTATTTACTTTGCAACCCTCATTAATCATTTTACTAACATAGTACTTGATTGAACATATATATATATATATAAAGAGTTTGGCTAATATAAAAACATTTGATTTCGGTCCGAAGCACAAAGCTCAAAAATTTGGAGCGTTTACTTTTTGTTTTGAAAATTTGAAAGTTGGTTCTAAAATAATAATAAAATATAAAATTTTGTACCTAATTTTTAAAAAATCCAAACAGATATTTAGAAAACAGAAATATCTCAAATTTTGTATCTCTTATTATTTTTATATAAAGAAAAATAAATTTGAATTTCGGACATGATTGATAAAAAATTGAGTCGCGTCTAGTGGTGTAAATGGGAACTGTACGGATCGGGTGGATGTATTTTCATTATCATACCCATATAAAATTACTTTTACTCATGCCTTACCTTATCATTAAAATTAAACTTACACATACCCTACTCTAATCCGTTAAAATAAAAGGTTAACAAAACAGTAACGGAAGCTAATGAAAAATACTAATATATTACTTAGTTTATCATCATTTATAAAAATTTATAAACTTATTCCTTTCATACAAATATATCTTTATTTTGCTAGTATTAAATCAAAATATAACCATGCAATCAATTCTAACTTGAATCATTCAAAACAAATAAATTAAAAAAAATACAAACATCTCTTGTCAATCTTTTTAATTAGAAAATAAGATGTATTAAAAACAAAAATAACATATTGTCTAAAATTAAATATTATATCGTCTCATTAAATCATTTTAATAAGTGTTCTACTAGATATTATTTAAATTTATAATTTATAAGATGATTTAATTTGGAGAAGATAATAATTATAATTTATAATAATTAACTACTCGGTATAACTAACATAGAAAAAACTATTACATGAAATAATTATATGAAATAATTTAAATTAATTTTTTAGAATAATTTAAATTATTTTTTTATAATTTATTCTATAGGGCGAATGAGTATGAAATAACTTTTACCCATATCCTTACCTATTTACTTAACGATTTTTTTTTATCCTTACCCATATCAAATAAGTTAACGATTTTTTTATCCATATCCATCTTATCGAATACGATACAGATCAGATTAATGGGTAAAAGAGTATCATTGACACCTCTAGTCATGTCGAAATGAAATGCAAATATTTTCATATTAGTAAAGCTCTCTCTCACTCTCTCTCTCTATATATAGAGAGAGAGTTATCTTAAGGTGTTTTGCGATGCACGGTTGGACAGTGCTTCAGAATCAAATCTCTAATTTCAAACAAGATATGAACAATTCGAACTGTTCAATCTAATCTTCATATTAAATTGTATTAGAAAATCAAAATTTATAAATTTCTTTAATTGATTTGTTATTTTTTGGATAGAAAGAAAATGACTTGATCTAAGAATGCTAATTTTTTTTTTCAAAAATAATGAAATTTCTCCCTATCCGAATTAGTAAACCAATTCCAAAAATATAAAATTTATTTTGCTAATACATTTTCATATGCATGGGTGGAACCAAGATCGAAGAATAAGAGGGTCAAAAGATGATTGATAGGAGTATCAAAGGATTGAGGGGTCATGAAAATCTTATGTAAGATCAATTGTTATTTTAAGTAACAGGTAGGGCTGTCAATGGGTAGGGTAGGGTACGGGTGAACGTATTTTTATATCCATACCAATTAAAAATTTCTTCACCCATATCTTACCCATACCCATTAATTTTTTTAACCATATTCTATCCTTACCCATTAAAAAACTCGGATAACGAACGAGTAATGATAAATAACAGATAAAAATAAAAATAATTCAAGGAAAAAAAATGATTTAGACAAATAAATAGCATTAAATAAATATACTAATAAAATACAACAATCATTAATATTTTAGATATAATAAAAATCATATAAATTTTTCATCTCAATTATCATAAAAAATATATAATAATTAATATATATATATAATTTACCCAATGAATAACGGGTAATGAAAAGTCCTTACTCATATCCATACCTGATAAGTTAACGATTTTTTTTCTTATCCATACTCATACTAGATGACTTAATGATAATAAAAGTTTATTCATACCCATCTTATCGGGAAAGATACGGGTCAGGTGAACTGCCAAAAGGGTGCCATTGACAACCCTAGCAACATGTGGACTAATAGATAAGATAAGAGAAGTGAATCGAGATGATATATTGGCAAGTTTTGAAAAAACGTTTCACAGCTTTTAACGGTAAAACGGTAATTTTGAGTTAAAACGGTTTAAACAAGGTTATTAAACGGCTTTTAAGGTTTAAATGAAGTTTTTTTACTTCACATTAAAGATTTTCATGAATGATAATTTTGTTTTCTGCAGAAGAAATATTAAATGCTAACTTCAAATGGTACTATTTCATACTCATGTAAGTCCGAATTACATTTTTCAGTTACTGTTTTACGGCAATTTTCTAACTAGTTAATTAAATATCATTATCTTTAAAAAGGCCGATGTATAGATTTTACAAACTCATCACTATTTACATCTAAGGGCGTGTTCGGTTGTTTCCGGATGGGAATTCTGGGATTTTTCATTTGTTGGGAAAATTTTGTGAAGATGTGTTTGACAGTCCTTTTTGGGATGCGTGGGATCATCTTTTGTTCCCATTAATCTCCCACTTCTTCACATTTTTTATGGGAAAAAAACAAACAGAGTCACATCTATTTTTTTTCCCCAGAGGAGAGAGAGTGTTAGATAAGAAACCAGCAAATCACAATTAAAGAATCTGTACCCAGCAAATTTCAATCCCATTAAAAATGATCCGGCCTTAAGTTTTTCTAACAAGAAAGACGAAAGCAACTTTTTTTTCCAAATATTTCAATAAACACCCTATATTCTTAGATTTTGATGTCAAACGAATATGTCCTAAAAATAGTGGTAAGGAATTCAAAATTTATAACTGAGGTTTTTTCTTTGTGATTTTCCCTTCCTTGAGAGTGATTTTCTTTGTGGTTGCTGGTTTGTTACGTTTAAATTTAAAAAAGATAAAACGCCTACCTGAGAAGGGTTGGAAAAACCAGCAAATCGCTGACGCTCCATCTCTGATTTTTTTTTTTTTTTTGAGAAAGGATCATTTAACAATGAATTATCTTGATAAGTTTGAAAATAGATTTATAAATAAATATGAAAAAAAAATTAAAATTTAAAAATCTTATAGATATATTCTTCTATTTATAGATTGACGGTGATTCAAATGTCATATAATTTCATTAATATTTGTTAGGACATCAAAAATCATTAAAATATTATACATTTGGTGATCGTTCTAATTTAATAATATTTAATAAATTATTAAATGATATTAAAATTATATAAAATTTAATTCATACTCGATTTATAAATAAAAGAATACATCTATAACATATTTTTTATTTTTAAATTTTTTTTTTTTTTTAGTTAATAATTTATTATTAAAATTGTTAAAATTGTCATTGTCAAAGTGGTTCCTTCTTTTTTTCGATGAGGCCATCTCTGATCTTCTCCAGTGCTCTCAAATGTAGGTTCGGATCAGGCCGTATGGTATGGGCCCTGTTCAGATTCGTCCTGTTATGTGCTAAACTGTCCCATTATACAGGACAGGACAGCTGAGATTCTGGCAGCGCTCTTTTGTGCACTGGAGAGGAAGTATACTGCAAAGGGTCAAGGGAAGTCAGGCGTATCACGTGGAGAGCAGCGGTGGCGTGTCGTGTGTCGGGGAACATCACGGGCTTATGACTCGTGTGGATGGATGAGAGCGTGTTGCCCTGCATGTAGCCGTTCCTCTCTTATTGTCGGATTCTCTACAAATTCAGGGAAACATTTAGCTGGTACACGTTAAGATCGTACGTTTTAGTTTTCATTTTACGGTCATAATCAGTGAAGAAAGGGAACATGGGAAAATGTTATTCCGTCAGATCAGTTCTTAGGTTGTCCGATCCGTAACCAATGGTAGATATTAGGTAGAAGATTTCAGTGAGTTTCGGACATTGGAGAGGATATTAAATAATATTTTGCACCACCACGGCACCAACTACTCTGACCGCGCGGAATTCGAATCATTTGCCGCGCTGCACCGATAGAGGTATTTTAATAGAAAGTAATGTAGCAGAGGGAGCTTTTATTTATATTAAAAAGTACTCTCAAAGATAATTATAATATATTAGTCTTCGATTTAATTCTTCTTGAGAAAGAAATATTGAGGACTTTGATCACTCAGGGGTCATTTATTTATATGGGAGGACGAGGTGATGGGCGTATGTAGAATTTTTGTTAGAGGTAATTATCGGATTATAATAGTTTATCGGGTTTAAAAATTATTAAATAATTGGATACTAAATAAAATAATAATAATTTAATATATATTCTTACCTAAAAAATAAAAAATCACTAAAATCGAGTGGTATTCTTGACTATTCGGAAGAGCGAAAATATCGTTTGACAGTTGTTACTCGAATAGTTAAAATATGAATAATTATGATACTAATAATGATGATGATGATAATAATAATAGTAAAATAATAATCATAATAGTAAGATAATAATAATAATAATAATGTAATAAAAAATAAACATATTAATTAATAATATTATAATAATAATATAATAAAAATATAAACATAATCATAATATAATAATATCATAATAAAAATTATAATTATAATCATAATTATAATAATAATATAATAATAATAAGTAATCATAATATAATAATCATAATCATAATCATGATAATAATAATTATAGTCATAATCATAATAATATAACCATAATCATAATCATAATAATATAATAATAAAAATATAATCATAATCATTTAAATAAATAATAATATAATAATAAATTAATCATAAATATAATCAACATATAATAATATCATACAACATAATAAAATAATAATAAAGTAATAAAAAATAATCATAATAAATAATAATATTATAATAGTAATATAATAAAATATAAACATAATCATAATTATAATAATATAATAATAATAAGTAATCATAGTTTTAATAATATAATCATAATATAATACTCATAATCATAATCATGATAATAATAATTATAGTCATAATCATAATAATATAACCATAATCATAACCATAAAAATATAATAATAAAAATATAATCATAATAAAAAAATAGTTATAAATAATTATAATAATATAATAATAAATTAATCATAACTATAATCAACATATAATAATATAATACAATATAATTAAAAAATAATAAAGTAATAAAAAATAGTCATAATAAATAATAATATTATAATAACAATATAATAAAAATATAAACATAATCATAATATTGTAATATAATAATAAAAAATTATAATTACAATCATAATTATAATAATATGATAATAATAAGTAATCATAATTTTAATAATATAATATAATAATATAATCATAATAATATAATAATAAAAATATAATCATAATCGTAAAAATAATTATAAATAATTATAATTATAATAATATAATAATAAATTAATCATCACTATAATCAACATATAATAATATAATACAACATAATAAAATAATAATAAGTAATAATAATCATCATAATATAATAATATAATAATAAATAATTTTGATCATAATAATATAATAATAATATAATTATATTTATATTCATAATATAATAATATAATATTAAAATTATATTTGTAATAATAATAAATAATATAATAATACTAATGGTAACGATAATATAGTAACAATAATGATAATAATAATTTAATAATAATAATATAATGATAATAATAATATAAAATTTAATATAATAATAAATTATAATCATAAATATAATATAATAATAATACCGAACACACTATCTAAAATCACTATTTTTTAAAATTTAGGAGTGCCTGACGTGATCCGCCCCTACGAGGAGATATGTTTCGATAAAAAATGTAAAATCACTAAATCGTTGTGTTTTGTTTTGGTCATCTGCTTCAGGCCATTTGGCCATGATAAATGTGTGGGGGAAAAGCACTCGACTCCATGATAGAGGAGAGGAGAGGAGATGAGAGAGCAATGAGCAGTGCAGTGCACCTAGGGAATTCGCGAGATGAGGCGTGATAATTGGCTGAACCAGACATTACCTATGCAATAGCTACGACAGTACGATAGCCTTCCAAAATATTGGCCAATGGCCAACCAAGAAAGAAAGAAAGAAAGAAATACGCTCCGTTCTGCTCTGATACAAAAATACAAGAGCTAGCTGCTAGCGGAAGTAATAATGATTTGATTTCACATCTCATGAGTCGGTATGAGTTTAATTCTTTTATACGAATTGGGTAGTGGTTTTAATCAGATTTTTTTATTTTAGTAAATAAAACAAATAAATATGACAAATTGATCATGTCTCTCCTCACTTTTGCATAAATAGTCATACCAGAGTTTGAAACTCAGGTCCGGATATTTTTTTTAAACAGAAACGAAAAAAACACAACAGTCTGTAGATTGATCTAAAATATTACAACAAAAATTAAAATAAAATTTTATAAAGCCAAATATAAGCACGATTAATACATTATTCTAAAATAGTGTAAAACAAATTGAAATATTACAATAATAATTAAAATTCAATTGTTCTGGTAAATATAACAACAAAAAAATATAAACATACTCTGTTGGAATGAGCTCGACCTCGAGTTGGCAGCCTGTTAATACGACCCTCCATTTCATCCATAACCATTGGAATGCGTATCTTCCTTCTCCTTCCTTTGTTGATTTTTGCTGGATCTGGCCTGATAACCGGACCATTATAAATTGGCCAATCTCGTTTATTGCCATAACTACGTCAATGACCAGACCATGTGTTAATGTAGTACTGTGTGGTATAATATGGACTAACGTCCTGAGTGTAATCCAGTCTTTTGAATGAATAAACAGCAAGCAAGTGATCGCATGGGATGCCGGTCAATTGCGGTTTCTGACACCAACAATTACCAATTCCCACTAATTTCATCACTAATTTTGATTTGCTACTATTTTTTACAAGAACAATTGAATTTTAATTATTATTGTAATATTTCAATTTGTTTGACACTATTTTAGAACAATATATTAATCGTGCTTATATTTGGCTTTATAAAATTTTATTTTAATTTTTATTGTAATATTTTAGATCAATCTACTGACTGTTGTGTTTTATTTTTAATATAACACACAAACGTAAAAAAAAAACCCGGACCCGAGTTTCAAACTCGGGTCTGACTATTTATGCAAAAGTGAGGAGAGAGATGACGAGTTTGCTATATTTATTTGTTTTATTTACTAAAATAAAAAAAATCTGGGTTTTAATTATTGATTCGATATGACGGGTTAATCTGATCTGATCCGATCTGATATGATCTGAAAATAAATGTGTTAGATATTAGTTTAATTTTTTTTGATCCGAATTGGGTCGGGTCGGGTTCAGTTAACCTGACCGACCCGATTTAAATATATTTTTTGAAGTAATTTTATGATTTAGTATAATTAAAGATTAAATATACATTAATTATATACTAATTAAAACTAATTATAAATTAATCAATATTTTATTGCTTAAAATTAAATATAAATATTTAATTATTTTACACGAGTCGGGTCGGGTATGGATCAAGATTTTTTGATTCGAATTTAATCGGGTCGTGTCAAACAAATAATAAAATAATGTGATCCGACCCGAAACCTACTCGACCCGACCCATTGACACCCCTACCTTTGGCTATATACTAGTGAATTAAAATCGGGACGGGTTAGGATAGGTTAGAAGAGAACGGATTTGAGAGAGGTCGGATTTGAGAGGGTACGACTGATCTATTCTAGGACTATGGGTTGGATATGTCGTGGGGTGGATCATAATGGGTAAAAAATCGGGGTGGATTGGGTCGGGTATTTGAACCGCCGAGATTTTTTTTTTTAAATTTAAAAATGACTCAAATAAATTTAAATAAATTCTCAAAAATTCTGAAAAAAAAAAATAATTATGAAAATATTATAAATATATAACCATTAATATTCTTGATAATTTTTTTTGATATTTTTACGACTCAAAAAAATTAAGTAGAAATTCAAATGTTAAAAAATTCAAAAAAATGATATAACTTAAAATAAAATGACAAACTAATTATGTATTTAAAATAAAATATTAAAAATTTAAATAAAATAAATATATATTTTTTTGAATCAAATAAATTGACAAAATATTTTAAAAAATTGCTAAAAACTAAAACAAATGAGTTAAAAATAAAGTTATATTTCTCTTTTATTTCGGGTTTGAGACCGGGTATGTATATAAACGTGGAGTTTTATCTTTTTTTTGTTAGTAATGTATATTTAAAAAATTCAAAAAATTAATAAAAATGTAGAAAAATATTAAAAATAGACAAAAATAATTAAAAAAGGTTTAGAAATACTATCTAGAAGATGAGGTTCATATACTATAGATTATTTTCTGGAAATACCATCTGAGTCTCTATCCGCGTCTGTCATAAATTTACCAGATGATGATGCTTCAACGGGTGTATGTTGATTGTGTTGTTCTACATCAAACCCATCTTTCAAGCATATGACTCGTTCGAAAGTCTTTGCACCAAATTTGCCGCGTTTAGGACGGGACAAGTTTTAGACGGGTTTCTTTAGAAATTTTTGTCGCAACATGTTGTAGATCCATGGGTTACCCCGGCACGGGTTAACACTGGTTTGATCTCGGATCAGATCGGGTCGGAGTGCAAATACGGATTTGACAGGTCGGGTTTGATCCGTCCGCATATCTTTATAACACTACTACTATATACGCGTTCTTTCTGAATTTTTCTAGTCAGTATGGTGTCCTAGCGGTCCAAATTCGAAAAAAACCGAATACGTCCCACCGTTGGCCCCGACGGGCTGGACCCACACGGGACGGGACGGTCCACGGTCCGGTCAGAAATTATTATTTTTTTATAAATTGAGAAAAATAATAATTTATCATATTTTTTAATAATAATTTTTAACTAATTCGAGTTATTATTTTTAATTGTTTAAAAATCTAATAGTACTAAAAAATTAAAAAATTTGCAAATTTTTATTTTTCAGAAAATTATAAAAATAATAAAAGTTGGAAAATAAATTTATTATTTTTTAAATAATAATTTTCATCGAATTAATTATGTATTTTTTAATAATTTAAAAATCAAATAATACAAGAAATCGGGGGTCCGGTCCGGTCCTTGGGTCGGCACGTGACGGGTCGGCACGGTACATTTTTGGGTGAAGAGAGGACCGACCCACCGTTGGACCGGACCGTGGTAGAGGCACGGGACGGTTCACAGTCCGATCGATCCGGTCCACGGTCACGATCCGGTCCGGAATGGGTTGGACCGTCCGGTCCATTTTAAACCACTAGTTATTCCTCAAAAAAAAAAAAATCTGGTCTGGTTGTTTCATACGTAAGATATCTCAGAGAAATCATAATGAATTGAAAATTTAACTATGTCAGAGACCACAGCACTGCAGCTCCCATACCATTCCGACGTTTCCCTTGTACTATACAGTCTCTTATCAATTTTTACCTTGATAATATATAATTCAAATTGTTTACAATCTCAAATGGCGTTTTAAATAGAAGTAGCTCGAATATCAAAAGAGAAGTTGATCGCACAACTGATGACTATTAGTTATACAATTGCTGCTACTATTATAACAATGACAACAACTCATGGAAAATGAATGTAGTTATGTAGACCCATAAAAGTATGTTTTACATATTAAAAAAAAAGCAAATTTAGATAAAATATAGTAATACTAACAAAATAAAATCAAGATGTTGACGACAAATCGAGCCGGCCTCGTCGAGTCTTCATATTTTGAAATCTTTGCATAATTCTTTCATTATCAACATTCTTGAACAAATCCCTCTCAATATAAGTAACCAAACAATCATTCAACCATTGATCCCCCATTTTATTTCTTAATGCTTCTTTCACCACATTCATCGCTGAAAATGCCCTTTCTACACTAGCAGTGGTCACCGGTAATATCAATGCTAACGTCAGTAATTTATAAACTAAAGGATAAATAGTGTGCTTTTTCTTTTCCACGAGCTTTTGAGAAAGTTCATCCATTTCCTTTACCTCCAAAAAATCACTGTTACTCTGCATATCCAAATAGTAATTCTCCAATTGATTTTCTAGAATAGAAAGCTCCCATTCGCTAAAATCCGAAGGATAAAATTTGGCAAGTTTAAGCAGCTTGTCAATGTTAAATGCAGAAAAAGAATTATTCGGGTCTAAACATGACATACACATAAGAAGTTCGGTAGTTGTTTCCACGAATCTTCCATTAAGTTCTTGCAATTGCATATCAATAACCGTGTAAAATAGATCAACACGATAGTAGTGTAAATTAGTCACATCTGTTCTTACCCGCCGTGTACAATGACGCACACCCTCCATGTTTGAAATTTCAATATTGTGCTTCTCACAAAATGCACAAACTTCTTGAAATAATAATGTCCATCCACTATCTCTCAACTTCTGCAATCGAACTTTAGCAATCCCCACCAAACACATAGCATTCACCACATCTTGACTTTTGCGTTGCAAAGCTTGTGACAAATCATAAGTGATACCTAATGACTTGTGCATGAGATGACAAATGAACACAAAATCAAAAGTTCGCATTTCTTCCACAAATTCACTTGCCTCTGCTTGCTTTTCTACATCTTTTCCATCTTCTTCTATAATTTCAAGAACCTCTATCGTAACCGAAAAAAGTTTAAGCAAATTAGTTAAAGTCTTATAATGAGAAATCCATCGAGTATCACATGGACGTGCAAAACCCATTTCTTGGTTTAAACCGCTTCCGGTTGAAATCTCTTCATTTGAAATAGCTTCCGCAATTTTAATTTTCTGCATCTCACGTAATTGATCAAGTCTTTTACAAGATGCACCAACAACATTACGTATGCCATTAACCTTTTGAAAGAACAAACAAACTTTTTTATGATTCTTGATCACCGCAACAAGAGTTAATTGAAGTTGATGTGCAAAACAATGCACATAGTATGCAGACTCATTTTCTCGCAAGATCAATGTTTTGAGACCATTGAACTCTCCTCGCATATTACTAGCACCATCATACCCTTGACCACGTAACCTTAAAATGGTTAGACCGTACTTACCAAATAAACTATCAAGTGCTGCTTTCAATTGGATGGATGTAGTGTCAGGAACATGAACAATACCAATAAATCGTTCGACAACACAACCTCTTTTGTTCACAAATCGAATCACAACTGCTATTTGCTCTTTGACCCATCAAATCAGAGGGCTAAGACAAATACAAAGGGAACGATTACATAACTATAATGGAGGCTTGAATAGAGGCTGCAGAATCCCTCCCCCTAATGCTAAGATATCCAATCTATAAATGTTTCATTGATTTTTTTAATATTCGAGATTTTTGATCCTAATAATTTTGAATTGGGTTTCATTTTAGTACTCAATTTATTCGAAATTAAAAACCGTTGTTATAGTATCCAATCTATAAATATTGACTGAAAAATGTTCAGAAGCTCTCTTTATCAGTATTATAATTATTTTATCAATCTGAAATTTACTATGATAAATATATTATACATGTTTTTCGGTTCGGTCGGGAATTGGTTGAGACATCCTGTTAGCCGCAAAATGCAGAAATAATATAATGGAGATCAATGATATGATAATACAAATATTTCATTACAATTCTAACTTCATTTTTTTAATAATTTAGAAATATGAGAGTCACAAATGAACATTTTTTTTTGTCAAATACGGCGGACAATTTTAGACTTTTTTAGCAACATGGTGAAATATAACAACAACTCTTGGTTTCTTTCTAAATTTTTGTATTATAAAAAGGAAAAGATAGCATATAAAGTACCATAATATAAAACATGGAAAATTCATATTTTGGTCCTCAACTTTTTTAAAATGATCAAATTGGTCCATAAACTTTTATTAATTTCAAATAAATTCTCAAAAAAAATTCTGGATTTGTTTGACTCATATTTTGCTTTAACTCGTACGGATTAACATCTAGATGCTTGGCATCGAGTCAGTGACTAAGACAGACTCATAGACCTTGCCACCTGTCATATATCAGTACAAGCTACACGAATCAGCGAAAACTGGTACAAAGCTGCTTATTCAGAGTGTCACAAATTATTGGCATGAAGTGGGCTAGAGCCTAGAGGTGTAAATATGTCTCTTTTTTATTAAGTAGTAAAGGACGTTGAAGAAATAATATAGATCCAATAAAAATTTCTGCTCATCTCAAACAAGAAAATGCATTTCAATTTAACCTTCCCTTTTAAGAAAAAGATGGATTGAGTACTTACTTTAGGCGCACAATAAAATCTGAATTAGAAAAGGTGCTTTAAAATTCTGATGTCAAATTAACTACGTGAGAAAAAATAAGTTACAGATTTGATCGAAGAATTTGTAGTAATCTGACAACTCAATTTGAATACATGTACTTGATTTCTGCATTTCTTCTAATTCCAAAAGGGTTTTTAATTTTCTTCGGCCTTATAAAATTTGACATGGTTACGAGGTGAAGATAATGGTGATGCGGGACAAAATGACGGAGCCCATATGAGCTTACAAAAAGTAGCACCCCTCCATTTTAAAATCGGGGCCGTTCAAAACTATGACAGCAGATGTGTCATAGTTTTTTACGACAGCCGATTCTGATCCAACACAGAGGGTCTTTTACCCTTCAATTTTCTCTTTGGCTCAAAGTCGAACTTGAAAGTCGCATTTATGGGTGATTCTGCATCAATGCCTTTTCTGATCATTTCTACTGGCAAGTCATAGTAAGGGGATCTCCATCCCTCTTCCTCTGCTGTCAAATTGAGGACTATACCTGTTATTATATTCAGTTTAGTAACATATTGATTTAGATGTTTAATTACTTGTGCAGGTGTTAAAATTTGGTTCCTGATAAGTTAACATAATGTGCACTAATTGCTATTAGTCAGGTTTACTTTTCCTACCCAAATTAACCATTATAGAAGACTGATATTCTTATTGTTTACAGATGATAGCTGGATAACTAGTTTTACTGGGAAACAATCAGTGAAGTTACATGCATAAGGTATGATCCGACATGTTACATTGTTGTCGGACGAGGCATTAATTACCTGAAGAACTGGAACTGCATTTGAATCTTTCGATGGAGGGTGCCGTTGAGACCTGGCTGTTACGAGACACAACAGTGCTCCCAGGTGTTTGTTGTTCATTCCTTGGCAGTGGCAACATTGATTTTCTTTATGAAACCCAGGGAGATATAAGCATGCCCACTGCACTTGAACCTCTCTCTCACAGTCGACTTCGATCTCCCGAGTTCAATGTCTAGATTACTAGCACTCAGTGATACAACATGGTTCCGTTCAGAACAGGGCAAATCCAGGGACAGCTGCTTCATCAAAGAACTCATCATCATAATCTCCAAGTAATGACAGTACAACAGCGTTTTATCTTTATGCATATATCCTGGAACAGCACTTATAATAGCATGGCTCCAGGATACAGGAGGGAATCTATTCACTTTATATTGCAAAATAAAAATAAAATAATAACACAGTTCTGAACGTTGACACTGCTGTTTAAGTGCGTTATAATGCTTAATACGGCTGTGAGTCTGTGTAAACAAATTTTGATCTAGATTATGCTTTGCACGGTTTGTGCGCAGAGTGTTTGTCATGTTGCTGTTATTGTAATGGATTTATCCAGCTTAGTATGGCACATGGCACCTACCAATTGGAGAGACTTGGGGCTATACTTCGAAATGAAAAGCCAGCTCAACGGTCTCAATGAGATAAATATCTTTTTTCAAAGCCCGTGGAACATTAATAATTACTGTTTTAGAATTAACTCTCTCTCTTCAGAGCAAGACATTACAGAGATTTTATTTTATATTTTAGTGCCAAGAGACGGAGACACCAAGCATATACTGACATGCGTACTCTACCATCTTTTAGGTCTCTAGTAATGGTTAATTACATATTCTAAAATAAATGTAAACGAATTTTTACAATTTGGCGGTATCCAAGAAAAGGAGTTAAAACTCAGTCAGCTGTTTACAATTTATGGTACCTCACTCTGAATGGTCATGGGCAGACCAAAGTATTTTGTTATAGAATTGCTGATTTGCATGAGAAATAAACAATACAACAATTCAATTTGTTTTAATATTACTGGAATTTGCAGCTTTTTAGCTATCTGCATTCCCTCAGATGTAATTACAGCTAATAAAATCTAGGAGAGATTGAGATCTCATTAGGACAAATTACATATAGGGTGGGTCGTCATTTATAGCCTAAAAGAAGACGTTATTCAACCGATTGACAGTATTGAACTTATAAGTTGATTGATATACATTTAAAGAAAGAAAGGGGGGGGGGGGGGCATATGTACTGAAAAGAATTGTAGAAAGAATTAACACAACAGCAATTCCAATTAGGATAGGGAAACCAGTTAACAGATAAAAAGCTCCATATCCCTGCAGAAGTGCAAAACTATTAGTTACATGAACTTCATTTTTCTGGCGCCAGCTTATATAGTTTATTAGTGAGCCTGTGCCAGGTTGCATTTTTGAGGAAGGATAAAGATGGATGGGGTTTATAAGCGTCAAGCATAGTGGAATTGTATTTTCACTTTTCAGTGAACACTAGTGTTACAATGAGCTCTTTATCAGTATTATCGAGGAGATGAGTGCTTCAAATCACAGAGTATGTTGTCCTATGTTGGCTGTAAAAATTATGATAGCCGCCTTACAGTAATCTTGAGGTCAAATTGTACTATTATACTCAATGTATTTCAGGATTAAACATTTATTGTACCTAATATTAATTGCTTTAGAAAGAAACTACATCCAAGGATTGTTTATTCACAAATAAAGCCTCCTTATGCCATTCTGTGACTATATTTCTGTAGCCTAACAGCAAGTCTCTTGGCAAATACCAAGCATCTATATCAGCAGTTGAATCCCAATCAATGTCAAGTCTTTTGGCTGCTCTTTCAGGGTCAATTCCAGTGTCCGTGGCCTTTGCATAAGGAGATTTGCTTGGTTTGCCTTTCTTTTTTGGGGCCTCAACATGCCAAAACAAATAAAATGCAGCTAATAATGATATTAAAACAAAATAATCTCTGTTGAGACATGTAAAGAAGAATATGATGTCTGCCATAAGGTACTGCGAGTCAAAGGATTAATGAACCAGGCATTAGCCTTTGTACTGGGGGAACTTGCAAGTACCAAGCCTAATCAGCAATAATAATCAATTAGCAGTTTAGCACAGTTGCCCTGTTGTTGCCTTTATGAAATTAATCTGAAAGCTTCAGATGAAATCCAAGTTGCATAGCACAAACATGCCCTGAATGAACCATATCTGACATGGACATTTTCCATGATAAACCAGAACGCACAGAAGACAGTCAACCTCCCTGGACATGATCAATTGGTTGACAAAATGTGGGAACTCTAATAATAAGCCAGACACAAAGATTGAGTAGCATCAAGCTGTCATGCAAGATCACAGAATGGCTAACAGAATTGTGAATGGGCATGATTTTTCGGAATTGAGGTACTAAAACAAGTCTTCCCACGCACCGGGACAAGCATCTCGTTCTAAGAAGAATCAAGCTAAATTTAATTCTCCTCCTATTTTCATCAATTAGGAACTTTGGCAAAATGATTGGTAGATACAAAGATGATGGTCAACATTTTACTGAACAAACAATCTGCATTTACATGTTTCCTATTTACAGTGTAATTTTAAAAGTTCATTTCAATATAATAACAATTCACAAGACATGAAACTTTATTTAAAGGGGAGGGATCCCTTGACAATGGGTTATTTTGACAATCTTGATAATGAACTTTTAAATAGATATGAAAAAATCTTAAAAATAAAAAAAAAGTTTTTTTACAGATGTGTTCGTTTACTTATAGATTGATAGTGTTTCGAATTTAATGCAATTTCATTATCGTTTGATAGTTCATAAAAAATCATCAAAATTTTATACAATTTGCAACCGTTCCAATTTAATTGTCTTTGATGAACTTCAAACCATAATGAAATTGTATGAAGTTTGAAACACTATCAATCTACAAGTAAAATAACATACATATAATTTTTTTCTACTTTTAAATTTTATTTCAAATTGATTTAAAAATCCATTGTCAAGGGATCCCTCCCCTTACTTGAATATGTGTTGATTTTTTTAATGCATCTCCAAGAAAATTAATTTTATTTTTCTTATTTCACCTTTTTAAGTTTTGAGTTCCAGATAAAAAATATATTTAACAACTTCGTTCACAAAATCGTGTGCACACTGGTGTGATAGGTAATTAAATAGGATTAAATAGGGTTCCATGCTAAAGCTGTGTCCATATTGTGTTGTGCTGACCCATGCCTTATCCTTGGAACATAGACCCCAACTCATGAATGCACTCTATTAAACACAAACATACCCAAACTAAGTACGGAAATGCAGGGGCGGAAAGATCCAATTTTTTTTTTTATTATTATTATTATTTTTTTTTTTTGGGGGGGGGGGGGGGGGAGGGAGGGAGCATCATACATATATTATAATTTCATTTTATAAGGGGGCCAAACATTATTTATTTGAAAAATATATAACATTTAAAGGGCAAAATGTAAATTTCCAATTTAGGGTTGGGGAACGCAACTTTAGCCCCTGACGAAATTAAAGCCCTTGAGGTATTGTCCTCGAATAGTTTATCAAATGCATTCTGGTTGACAGCTGCTTATAACATAGTGTAATACAAGTTTTTCTTTTAATAGGTTACCTCAAGATCAGGCCACTCAGACAACTCCTTGGCAAGAAGTTTTAGAGCATCTCGATTCTTTGGGACTCTCCCTTCATGGACGTGTTAGTTATGAAACATAAAGAAACTATCAGACTTCATACTTGTAGACTTATTACCTAAGCTTTGACAAAAGTATATAAAAATTGACTTGGTATGACTACCTCAAAGGCTCAGACACTATCAACCAGTTTAATTTCTAGATTGGTGAGCCCAGTGATGCTAGTGGGGAGGCATATGCACCTCACCCACCCCTGTGACAAAAACAAGTTCAAAATATGCTTGTATAATATGATTTCTAAAAGAAATATTACAAACATCATGCCCGTAGTGGAAAATATTTATAAAATATACCCACCCTAAAATTTTCCCCAATCTATATCATTTCATGTATCTGCCCATATCGGTGCCATCTTTTCATTAAAACACTAGTTTCTTTTTTGAAATCAACAAATGGGACTTCTCTGAAAGGACCAAAACCCAGGCTAGTGCTGCTCAATGCAAAGCCAAAAGCCCATAACGAACATAATTGAACAGGTACATTGTCTTACAACTACCTACATCTTCCAATGCATCAGCTAGGTCGTCTCTGGTTACTTCATCTGGATCTTCTATCCCAAGCAGCCTCTTCCTTTCAATGTCTCTGGGATCCTCGATCATTACTGTCAATTTAACCTACAATAAACCTAATCAATTAAGTCTAGGATTCAGAATTCAGACACTTTCCTGTCACTAAATAGATTCTGAAGTAAAGAACTCACCTCACCATCATATCTCTGTTTTGTTTTAGAAGCTCCGAGATCTGCATAAAGGAGAACAGCCTTAAATTATTACACATTTTTTCCCAGCACCGTTTCTGCCCTAATTTACCATCATAAGAAGTAAAGAAATACTGAAATTCACTCACTTTTTGTATCTCGCTAAGACGCTAATGTACTCTAGTTCCTCTGGTGTGGCTTCTATCTCCACGTCTTCCACTTCCTCTTCCTGATCTACAGTACGTTCGCTCACCTCAGCCAGCTCTTTCTCGACCGAGGTGGCTACAACCACGTGGAGAATTCTACGGCGCAGGCGAAGAGGAGAGACTTTGGAATTAAAACGCTTGCGTTAACTGGCGAAGCACGGCGAGAACGAACTGGAGAAACTGCAGTGGCGAGGACCAAGAAACAGAGGCCGCCGTATTGAGCGCAGCGCCGTGGATTGCGCCATCGCCGGAGAGAGTAGCGACGCCATGAGGCGGGAGTATAGATTACTCTGATGAGTGTGGCGTTGTTTGTTTCCTTTTCTTCTTTGATTTGCTTCGATTCATCTGATTTTCTAATAAAGTAAAAAGATAAGTGTGAAGGGGCAAAAATACGGGCCATGGGCCTGTAGTTAATATGGGCCGTACGATTAGACCTATTAAACAAACAAAGGCCGTGTGAGTCGGTGTGAAGGGGAAAAATATATATATTGTGTTAAGGCAGCTCAGACTGTTTTTGGTGCAACCATTAATAATGGAGTCTAAAAAGAAATTAAACGCTGACGATCCGTTTTAGGTGAGGTTAATTAATTAATAAAGAACTGTTTGGAAAGGAAAGGAAGGTTCAGTTTCTGGTCCCATTCAGGCCTCGTGCTGATGATTCCAAATCCAACTCTAAAGTGATTCCCTTTGCTCCCTGGTCTCTTTGTTTCTCTCTTCTCCCATGGTCCCTTTGATGTCGCAATAGTACTGTACTCTTTGATTACGTATCTTCTCATTTGTTGTGTGCGTATGCGTGTGTGTGTCTTTTGTATGTATAGACCAACTACATGTGTAAAAAGTAAAAGCAGTTTAATGATATTGATATCCGTGTTTATGTATGACAGGAGGAACTACATTATTAGAAATGAAATTTCTAGAAAATTTGCAGGAAAGCACACAATCAGAGACAGAGCTTTATTAAAGAAAAAAACTGGCATCAAAGATTGTAAGAACTAATTACATTATACAGACTTTAAGATATACTGCGATGTAGCTGAGAGTAACTGAGAAGAACCTAGCTCCTTTTCATTTCCTTCCAATTATTTAGCACAAACACTGTCAGTATGCAAGAATTTAAAAAAAAAGAGTTTGCTTGAGCAATCAAATTACCAAAATCATGTCAAAATATAGAGGAGATACTCTAATTATTAAAACAAACCATTCCTACTAAATGATGCAATTACATTTGAGATTATAATTCCTTACTCAGTGTTCAAAGTTATGTGAGATCTTCTTAAATGAATTTTTTTAATTAAATTGTCTAAAATCCAACCTTGCTGTAATGGTTTGATTTTTTGTATGTTCCTTAAATTTGCCTCCATCATTTAAGCTAAATTAAAAGTAGAATGAATGACAAATTGACAATGCTCCACGAATGCCAGTATGCCCGTACCTTACCCATCCCTTCCTTGGGTCCCACCACCTCTTCTTCTATTTTCTTACATCAAATTCTTTATAACATATATCAATGCTCCACTTCATGTAATAAACTCACTGCAACACACAATTCCTGTTCCAACAATACATGTACACCTTTTTTTCCACCAATACCGTTTCATAAAATACCATGTTTTAATCCATCTGTTTCTCTATATATAACATCCTCGCTCCTCTTTATACCTTCATCTCTTACCCTTCATTTCCAGCAAAGTACTCTGCCTCACTTCAATTAATTTCAAGCTACTACCACAAAACTAAACATCAAAATGTGCAATTCCAAATCGAACTCTGGCCAAACCACCACGCTCCCCCCGATAGCCCAAATTGACGGTCGTGCTGTCTTACAGCCGGCTGGAAACAGAGTTCAGGATGCCCCCCGTCCGATCAAAAAATCCCTCAAAAAATCACTCTCTCTCCCTTACTCTTTCAATAACTCCACTAGCAATGAAATCCATACAGACCCAACAGAACAAAGGTTGCTAGCACCGGTGCTTCCTAAACCAGTCGGCTCAACAAAGACTAAGAAGCTGAGTCATCACGTGCCGGTTTCAATTGATGTGGCGGGGAGCATTGCGGCTGCACAGAGGGTGCAAACTGCCATAGTGCAATCTCAGAGGAAGATGCGAATTGCGCATTATGGGCGCACAAAGTCTATGGTCGAGAGGAAGCCAGCTAGTGTGGCTGATGCCACAATTTATGAGACAACCAGTAGCCAAAATGAAAAGAGATGCAGCTTCATTACAGCTTATTCTGGTTATATACATAATTCAAAGAAGAAATATTGTTCATTTGTTCTAACATGTGTTATTATATGTTTCTTGGAACTTTATTGCTTATTACTAGTTCTTCATTTTGATATTTTAAATGACATTCTTTCTCTGGTGTGTAGATCCTATCTTTGTAGCATACCATGATGAGGAATGGGGTGTGCCTGTGCATGATGATAAGTAAGATCACCATTTATCTCAATCTCAGCTTCACTAAATAACTGATTCATATTAGTCGTTGATTTTACTCATTTCTGCTTAATTTAATTTTTTCAGGATGTTGTTTGAGCTGTTGGCGCTATCAGGAGCACAAGTTGGTTCAGACTGGACTGCAATTCTCAAAAAAAGAGAGGATATCAGGCATGCTTTTGCTGGATTTGATGAAGAACTAGTTGCCAAATTCACAGAGAAACAGATGACATTAGTCAGCTCGGAGCATGGGTTGGATCTGGCAATGGTTCACGGTGTTGTAGACAATGCAAAACGAATTCTTGAGGTATGAAAATAAAAATATCTTTTCCTTGCCTAATTTTTGAATCCTTGTCCTCTGAAATTCTGTCATGTTACAATTACTCCACAAACAATAAAAATTCTTCCATTTTAGAATAATAATGCTAGAAAATAACTTGTTGATTTTCCAACAGGACAAGACATTATTAATACATATTAATTAGCATTTTACCAATACTACAAAATTGATGCCATTTCCATGAAATGGGGAAAAATGATTTTGCATGTAATAAAAGGATTTCAAACTTCACACGCAAAAAACATTTACAAAACTAGCATTCTGAATCATCACTTAGATAACAAGCAAGAGTACTACCATGACATTTGGAAATGCTCCAAACAAAAAAAATATATATTAAAAAACTTTCCTGATGCCTTTAAGGTAAAGCCTCAAAAGGGAAGCCTCAAATAAATTAACCAAATTAAAACAAACCACCAACCATTTGAGTAAAACTGTTTGCATCAAAAGGGAATCCCGTTTCATTTATTGCACATATATATCAGAAATGGAGAAACATACAATAAATTCAGTATAAAACTGAATAATCAATGATCAATTAATACCAATACTACTTGTCATTTCCTTTAAGATATAACAGCGATTAGCATATTTTAGTTTTTTATCCAACCTCTAATTAACTTTTACATTATGCAGGTTAAGCGAGACTTCGGTTCATTTGACAAGTATCTATGGGCTTTTGTGAACTACAAGCCACTTGCTCCAAATTACAAGTTTGGCAGGAGAATTCCTGTCAAAACCTCCAAGTCAGAGTCCATAAGCAAAGACATGGTCAGAAGAGGCTTCCGTTTCGTGGGCCCGACAGTCATACACTCATTCATGCAGGCTGCCGGCTTGACGAACGATCATCTTATATCTTGTGTTCGTCACCACATCTGCTCTGCCATCACTTCTAGCTATTAACTGGAGAGAATTACTAGTCAGGCATGTTCTACTGGTTTTTCAATGAACAAAATGGAAGTGGTTTGCAGCTCGTTAACTCATTATATATGTTTGTTCATTGAAATAGGTGGAGCATGTCTCTCTAAATAATTTCCTATTAATGATGTAAAAAAGCTAATATAATCAATGTAACAAAGATATAAGAGAACATACTAATTACTTAGCCTAAGCAAAGGCAACTTTTGTTTGAATTAGAATTTTTTTTTGACTCGTGAGTTATGACCTGGTTGGTGCATGTATAGGACACTATAGAATTTGGTGTGTGTATAATATATAGGTGTGTTTGTAAGATTGCTTTTTCTTGTGTGTTGTTTTCCATCGAGACTGGGATGGCTCAAGGGATTAGGATTGGGGACGCGGACAAATGGAGTGGGTTTGCATGTGGCTAGTTGAGTGGAAAGGACACAACGCATGTGGAAATACAGGCAATTGCATGTGCATGCAAGTGTGAGAAAGAATCCTTTCGCCTGCTCCTGTGGCCATGTGATAACAGCTACTGATTATTCTTGGAGTAATGTCTCTATAATGACTTTTTGATGAATACTGGGAAAATGGCATGGACTCCTGGACCCACCTCTCCTTATCTCCGCATCTTAGTTTTTCTATTTCTTTCCTCTGATTAAGTGGCTTCCTTAGTTCTGGCAAGGGAATTCTGCATCTTACGCAAATGCCATATAATCTGTTTGTATATGTTAATATATGTATACTCTTGAGGACTAATTAATTTTTGGTATATTAATCATGTTTTATTGGGGATGGTATTCAAATCGAAGTTAGCTTACAATCTTGGATTCCATCAGGCTTTGGGTTGTCAGTGGTACATACTGGTACAAAATAAGTAAAATGGCAACGATATATAAAATGTTATACTCGCTCTCCAGGGCTATACCCCCTTAAATCTTCCCCAGTGATATATCGATTTTAATAATTTGATTTTTTTGTGGGCATGTTACAGAGGGAAAGAAAATGAGTGTAACGATATACAATTTAAAAAAGGTTGTGTGATCCCTAGAAAATTACATACTTTATCAATTCTGACAACGGATTCATAAAAAGTAAAAATAAAATATAAAATCTTTTAAATAATAAACATATTTTTATATATTGATTGTGTTTTAAATTTCATACAATTTAAATACAATTTATTTATAATTGATACTTGATCCAAAACAATTAAAATTAGATAACATTTATAACGGTCTACCTTTAATGAAGTATAAAATGATACTAAAAGTTGTGTGAATTTTTAAAACACAATCAATATATAAATTTAAGAGTATGTTTATAAAGGTTTTTTTTATTCTTTTTTTTTTGAAATTTTTTCCGAATCCGTGGTAAAGAATGTATCAAACTTTGTAGTTATCAAGGAATCCCCATGTTTAAGATATAACTTTATTTTGATCAATTTTTCAAGTATATGTTGTTTTCGTCATTTTCTTGCCTTTTAGTTGCTTTATTTGAGTTTTACTTTAGTTGAATAATCCATCTGTAAAAAAATGAAGAGGTTGTTGATGTTAGGAAAAGATGTGCTGGAACTTATTTGGGTAACTTTATCAATATATAGACCTTAAGAGAATATATATATATATATATATAGAAGGGATCAGTTGACAATGGGTTATTTTCACAACATTGACAATAAACTTCTAAATAAATATAAAAAATCTTAAAAATGAAAAAAAGTTTATGGATGTATTCTTCTACCTTTAGATTGATGGTCATTCAAATTTCATGCAATTTCATTATCGTTTGATGGTCCATCAAAAATCATCAAATTTTTATGTAATTTGCAACAGTTCCAATTTAACGATCT
This sequence comes from Schoenoplectus tabernaemontani, assembly GCA_037127355.1. NCBI lineage: Eukaryota > Viridiplantae > Streptophyta > Magnoliopsida > Poales > Cyperaceae > Schoenoplectus > Schoenoplectus tabernaemontani. Next base: position 12,131,322 of record CM073754.1, on the reverse strand, counting down.
TTGATGGACTATCAAATAATAATAAAATTGTATGAAATTTGAATGATCATCAATCTAAAGGTAGAAAAACACATCTATAATTTTTTTATATTTATTTAGAGATTCATTGTCAAGGTTGTCAAAAATAATCCATTGTCAAAGGATCCCCACTCATATATATATATATGTATATAGTAAAGATAAAGTGAGCTTAAGCTCACAGAGGCCTTCCGTGAGATTAACTCAAAAAGTACATCAAATCATCTTCAAATTTTAATTTATCAAGCTCATTAAATTCTTTATTTGAAAATCTTATGGGATGTAAAAATTTAGAGTGTTTTGAGTTTTTAAATCACCATTTTTAATTTTTTAAAATGATGTTTAAATATTAAATATATTATTATTTTTAGAGCTCATTTTCAAAAATTAAAAATCATAACGAAGAAAACTCAAAACACTTCAAATTTTTGCATCCCACAAGATTTTCATATAAAGAATTTAATGAGCATGATAAATTAAAATTTAGAGATAATTTGATATACTTTTTGAGTTAAGCTCATGGTATCTTTACTCTCTCTCTCTCTCTATATATATATATATGGATAGGCTATTGTGAAAACGTTTGCATTTCGAGCCCAAGTGCATACGTCTGAAATTCAAAATTATCATTCTCATTAAATTTTTCATATTAAAATATTGGGGATATAAAAATTTGGGGTATTTTGAGTTTTCTAAGTATTTGTTTTGAATTTTTAAAAATCAACAACAATAATTCAATATATTATTATTATTTTAGTGCTGATATTCAAAAATCCAAAACAAATATTTAGAAACCTCGAAATACCCCAAATTTTTGTATCCCCTAATATTTTGATATGAATAATTTAATGAGAATGATAATTTTAAATTTCAGATGTGTTACGATAAAATTTGAGCCATATACATTTGAGCTCGAAATGCAAACATTTTCACAATAGTCTAACTATATATATAGCATTTTATTTAATCAATTACTGTGTTATATAAAAATAATTATTATTGTGATTATGAGCAATTCCGACGTATATGAACTTCGTATGAATAATTAGATCCAAGTACTTAGATCTGCGTGGTGTTTGGTGTTATCATGCCAAAAAAGTTAAAAACTAGAAATACTAGCACTTAATTTCCTCTCGCATTGGAATAAAGAGAAGGGATCAGTTGATAATGGGTTATTTTGATAATTTTGACAATGATTCTTTAAATAAATATTAAAAAAAATTAATTTTTTTTATAGATGTGTTTTTCTATTTTTAGATTGATGTTCATTCAAATTTCATATAATTTTATTATTTTTTGATAGTTCATCAAAGTGCAACAAATTTTTATGTAATTTACAACGGTTTTACTTTAACGGAGAAATCCAAGGTTAAAAAAAAAAAAAAAATGACTCCAGAATCAAGACTAAAGAAACCTATCGAATCAAAAAAATTGAAATAATTCTAGACTAGAAAGGTAAAAAAATAAAGAAATTGAAATATATATGAATATGAAATTCAAATCGAGGTAATTTAAAAACAATATCGTTTGTTTTATAAAAAAATAATAAGAAGTTAAATGATTCTTGCTGTGTCTTAGCCCTAAGGAATACTCTTAATAGTGTAAAATATAATTATCCAAATACCCACAAATATAAAAAATGAAAGAAATAAATTTTAGCATGATCAAAATGGACATCCACTCAAAATAAATAGAGCGCATACTAATTCATGTTATATAAGAATGCTATGGTTCAAATATAAAATATTAACTTTAGTAGGCATCAGTTTTTTCTTTCGTAATATTTAAAATAAAAAATACATGGCGCGACTTAATTATCTATATGTTATTTTTATACAAATTAAGGACAAGCTTTTATTTAAACAACACATGGCTAAATCTAATTAAATTAATTTAAATATATGTTATCCATGTTTTCTTCAATAAACAACTTACAATTTTTATGTTCAATATATACTATTTTTTCCATAACAAATCAATAATATTTTTTTGGGATTTTGGATCCAAATGAAAATTCAATAAAGGTCCTTATATATAAATAGATATTAAAGTAAACTATTGAATAAATTTTCAAATTTACAATTTTCTTCATTAATGTATATACGGATCAAATTATTGGATTGTTATATACGTCAGCACTGGACCGAAACTAGCAATCATCCATGCAATCGTGTTTGAATTTAGTATAACATATATTTGACATGTCAATTATTGGTTTTCTATGATGTTCTAAAATAGCAATTATAGCGTTATCAAAATGATGTTCTCACAAAAAAAATATCATGCTATAACGTGTTATAGTAAAAGCTTTCTGATTTTGCGTTTTCTTTAACTTCGAAAATTATATTCTACATTTCTATTAGTTTCAAATCACCTAAAATTTCATAGAGCAAATAATTAACACAAAATTGATTAAGAAGTTATTATATTGATGAGTGCATTGTCCCTTGTGATATGAATCTCATCACTGGTAATTTTTGTTAACTGCTGTAATTTTCTTGCCCAGCATATTGTTCATTTTTTGTGCATTTGATAATGGTTCCCATATATAGTTCACGCAATTGGTTTAAAATTGCATATGCCCTTTTGGTAGATGATTATCCAAGACATTTTCTGATCAAGGCTCGTATTAATTCAACTTTTTATATGAGAATTTGAAGGGAAAAAAATTAATAGATTGGAGTAAACTGGTTTAATATAAGTAAAATGCTGCAAACTAATGAAGGACATTTAATATTTATAATTAACACAAAATACAAGTTTGATTGATATTGATTGTCTGATGCTCAACAAGGCAAGGTGATTGAATCCAGCTTTGGCATGCTATGTTGACTAGAAGATCATTTGTCATCTCAAAGATAATAGGGCTAAATTAGTTCTGTAAAAAAATTGGGTTTAATTACATAACAACAGTACTAGAGAGCGAATAGTTAAATATATCATCCTTGGGAACTTTGAGGATTAGGATTACTGTGAGGTTAAGTTTTATCTCAGTAACAAGGACCTTAATTTACCGTGGACACCAGTTGATAAATTTAGCAAATTATTACCTGAGAAGAAATAATGCTTCTAAAATGTTTGCTCTATTCAAAAGTACCAGAATCAATTACACATTATTAAGTACACCATTAGCTGCATCCAAATCTTTTTGAGGACCGGCTGATCAAGACTTCAATTTTAGTTCAACGAGTAATCCAGAGCTGATCAATAGTTTTGGATGGAACAGAATTCTCATATTAAGTTATTCTCTCCTCATCCAAAAATAATAAATAAATTATAAAAAATATAAAATTTGATTCACTAGTACATTTTCATATAAAAATTAGATTGAATGGTTCGAATCGTTCATATTTAATTTGAAATAAAAAAATTTAAAATCAAAACACACTAGCCATTGTATTTTGCAAAACACAATAACCTCACTCTTTATTATTATCATCGTCACTGTTTTTTATCATCATTATTATCATTATCAGTTTATCACTATCACTATCATTGATTTTTTATCTTTATGATTTATGACTTTGTGATTTTGAATTGAATTCATTTTAGTATATATTAATTTATTTAGGATTAAGGATTTTGTTGTTGTTATAAAATGGAGGATTTTCTATATGAATACATTATGCCTTTCAATCCAGAGGAATTGACATTCCTGATGAGATACTACACCGCCGAGGTCACAGCTCCCGCACCAATCCACCATGAACCTGAAGCGGCAAGTATGATGATGACCACTAAAAAAAAAATTCAAAATCTTAATTTTTAACATAAATAATTTTAGAGAAATCGTGCATTTAAGAATAGGAGGGGATAACTTACAGTTGTTATTGATGATGGATTTTTAAATAAATATTAAAAAAAATTTAAAAATAGAAAAAAAAATTTATAGATATATTTTTGTACTTATGGATTAATAGTGATTCAATTTTCATATAATTTTATTAATGTTTGATAGTCTATCAAATATCGTTAAATTAGAACCGTTGCAAAACACATAACATTTTAACGGTCTTTGATGAACTAGCAAAAAATAATAAATTATTTAAAATTTTAATCACCATCAATAAGTAGAAGGAATATATCTATAAGATTTTTTCATATTTATTTGAAAATCCATTGTCAAGATAAACCATTGTCAGTAGGGGTGTCAAACGGTTGAAACGGTGACGAAACAGTGCCGTTTCGTTTAATAAATGAAACTCGTTTCGTTAACCGTTTCGTTTATCATGAAATGGAACGAAACACAAAATTTCATGTATTTTACACTGAAATACTCTTAACGAAATGAAAAATATCATTTCATTTTTTGCGAGAAATAAAAATAGTTTTGTTAAACGTTTCGTTTAATAAACGAAACAAAAATTTATTTCGTTAACCGTTTCGTTACCACGAAACGAAACACGGTCGAAATGGAATTCGTTGACAACCCTAATTGTCAGGATCCCTTCCTTTAAGAATTACAATTTACAGGTGGAAGAGCGAGATCATGAAGGTAATCCTGTCAATAGGGTGGAGCCTGCCCTCATGATAGGGGGTAAATTTTCTTTCATAAATATAATATTATAATTATTGTGAAAGTTAAGTATATTTTTATAATTTTTTTATAATGAAAGTATACTTTTAGAGGTGTATTTTTAAAAATATTTTTGAAAAAAAAAATCAGGGGTGATAAAGTGCCCCCCAAACCAAAACGTGGCTCCACCACTGCCTGTCAAAATCCGCTCTCCCCCAATATCATGAAGGAAAAAACCGAGAAAGAAGATGTTGATGTGGGCGAGATAAGACCAACCCCTGTATAACCTGTTTGGCAAGGATGCGAGCCCAAAATTGAAGAATTTCATAAAAAGTATCTTCAAACAGCACCAAAAGGGCCGCATTGGTGAGGGCGAGGGTGGCCATGAAGGCATCATTGGCTTTCTTAGCGGTCTTGTACATGAAGTACTCAAAATCGATGATGACGATGTGGTTGAGGAGGCTGAAGTCGAAAATGAAGCCGAAGTGCACGCATAAACCAAGAAGAATCTCTCCATTCTCAAACAATGAAGTGATGATTAGCGAGGGCGGAACTAGGGGAGGACTAGGTGCTTGCTCCCTTCAAGAAATTAAAATTTGTATAAAATATTAAAAAATATAGTGTATTTTGAGATATTTTGTCCATTCTATACCTCTTAATATTTATATATAATGTACAGTGTAACACTCGACACCTCCAACTTAAAATTCTGATTTCACCTATCATCAACGAGTGTCAGTTAGATCAGACTTCTACTGATGTGATTATGCCATAGGGGGTATATGGTGCATGTAGTAATGCAATTCAGGTAGTCATTGCTGAAAGTGAAGGCAAAGTGACTAATCTAGATATAATTTTTGTAATCTAATAATTAGTTAAATTATTTCATTAAAAATATAACGGAAAGATTTAAATTTTAATATTAAGAATGACAGTGTGCTACTTTCCATTGGCGCCGAAAAAAATACGCCACTTCTAGTGGTGTCCTCTCATGAGTGCATCATTGGGACTGACGTTTTTTTACACTGCAAAGTGTGAAGTTGCAAAGAAATGAAAGATTTTCACGGTTATTGTAGTAGTCAGTTAGAGTGCACCACTCCCACTGGTGCATATTTTTTTGCAAATAAAAAAAACGTCACTGGGAATGACGCGTTTTTAAACGTCACTCACGGTAGCGCACTATCATTCTTAGTATTAAAATTAAAAATTTTCTGTTATTATTTTTAATAAAATAATTTAACTAATTATTAGATTACAATTTTGTGGGTATCTTGTGTTGAGTGTGTGCCAGATGCTGGCTAAATAGAGGTACCCGTAAATATTAATGAAAAAAAAATCAAAATCATGATAGAAACAATGATGTTTATATCAAAGTTCAAACTTGAGTCCACATAAGACCAAAAATATATACATTAAATAATAATAAATTCTGCATCTTTTTGATGAAAGAAAAAATAGGCTGCAATCATTTTGCAGAGAGTAAAATAGGTTGCACAACTTTTAATGACAAAGCGAAGTAACCTTCAACATTTCTCCTGTCACACCTTCTAAGACAATATATAAAACTGGGCATCTCCGAATAAAACGGATTTTATTCGTAAAATTTGTATTATAAACGAGTAATTTACGAATTGTTTTAAAATTTCGGGTTCTATTCGCCTGATGCTGAAATTTGAATAATTTAATTATGGATGTTGTTACTACGGTTGATGGCAGATGTGTCAATTCTTGATCTGATCCGACATGATTCGAAGATAAATGAGTCGGGTATGAATTTAATTTTTTTAATCCGAATCGGGTCGGGTTCGGATTAACCCGATCCGACTCGATTAATTATATTTTTTAAAATAATTTTATGATTTAGTACTAATTAAATCTTAAATATACACTAATTAAGATTAATTATAAATTAATTAATATTTTATTACTTACAATTATATATAAATATTTAATAATTTTACACGGATCAGATCGGGTATGAGTCAAAAAATTTTAATCCATATTTAATCGAATCAGATAAAAATAATAATAAAATAATATGATCCGACTCATTAACACTCTACTTGACGGTGAGTTCAAATTTGTTGTGGAACTTTTGATGGGAAAACAAACTGGACACTGATACTATGCCCCCCACCCCCCACTGCCTCATTTTTTTCACTACCATTATATACCGTCCCACGTGCTATAATTTTTAGGGGACTCATTTTTCATTCATGGTGGAGAGTGACGGGGAATTGGTGGGATATTTTATATTTTTTCAATCTAATTTGCTTGTTTGTGCTATGTTTGTCTGGGATTTTTCTGTCGAAGTCGAACATAAAAGACTGACATTTTCAGCATTCATTTTTTTTATTAGTAGCTAAGTTTTGTTGTGAATTATTAAGATGGTAGTAGATGCCTGCCAAATTCGTGGGCTTTTTTAACATTAATCAGGACGTACAAGTTAAAATTAGTTTTGGTTGTATTATTGCAACCACTCTTTATTTCATATGATATGCACACATTACAAAAAAAAGATCAAAAATAATATGAATAATTGTCTTTCAATATTCAATAATCAATATTTTAAGTCAATACCTTTCGTATTACAAAACATTTTGAAGTTGAAAATTTAATATCATTTTTCTTTCAACTAAAAAGAAAAAAATATTAGCAAAAATTAAATAGGTAATTCCGAAACAACATGTCAATTAAACAATCAACAATTGGATTAGTGTCTTTGAATTTCCATTCATAATAATTCCTTTACAATTTCCATTCTGATTTATATATCTGTTTACTTTCTTTCACTCCTCAACCCCGTCTTTCTTCGATTTTTCATTCATAATATTACCCGTTAAATTGAATAGGTTCTATGGAATAGAAAATATAGGCTTGCGGTTATTTGTGTTTATTCCATAATTTCCATTCTATAAAATGGATAATTAGAGAATAATGATAAAAATACTTGGAATGATAATTGGGCTGCAGTTTTGCTCATTAATCTTTTTCCCTTGGCAAGCCAGAAAGGCCCAGGCCCATTCATTGGGCTAAAAGAGAACCTCAATGCCTGTTTTCTTGCTTCCGTCCAAAATGTGAAAGCAGCAACAGATTCTCCTGCTCACAACTCCGACCATGCATGGCAACCTCACCGACAAACCGTAAGCTCGCCCTCTCCGCCTCCGTCGAGGCCATCCGACGCGCCGCTTCATCAAAGGAAGCTCTGACCTGCTTAAGACTCCGCCTCCGTGGCCTCTTCCCTCCCGACCCGTTTGTCCCGCATGGCGCATGCGGCCGTCTTCACCATCAAATCCATAACCTCTTCTCCCCTCTCTGCGTCCCATCTCACGCACTTCTCCATGCCTATGTTATCAAAAGCAACTTCTTGTCGGAAGTGCATGTCGCAACAGCTCTTCTTCATTCGTACTCTCTCCTTTCGCTTGTTGATGCACGGTCATTGTTTGACGAAATTCCCCACAGAAACCTCGTCACAACAAACACCATGATCTTGCTTTGCACGAAATGGAGACTTTTATTCTGCTCAGTTGCTCTTCGATTCAAGTCCTGATAAGGAAATTGTCTCTTGGTCTGCCATGATCAAGGGGTACATGGATAAGAACCGCAGAGATGAAGGTCTCTCGTTATTTCACAAGATGATGCTTTAGCAAGATCTAAAGCCTGATGGTGCACTTCAAGTGATATTACTATCTGGTTGTGTGTGCAGTGGGTCTACAAGCCTTCTATGCAGATCAATCCATGCCATGCATATGCAGTGAAGAATGTATCAGAGAACGAGAACAACCAAGAGCTTGGAACTTAACTCTTTAGCATGTATGCAAAGGCTGGTAACCTCAAGTGCGCTTTCTCTGCCTTTAATCAGATCCAGAAAAAGAATATCGTGCACTGGACAACAATGATTTGCGGTTTGGCCATGCATGGACATGCAGAAGGAGCCATCTCTCTTTTGCAAAAGATGAGGAAATCGGATTTAAACCCTAATGAAATCACGTTCACCACAATTTTTAATGCTTGTTGCCATTCTTGTTTAACTGACCAGGCACAGAAGTTCCTTGCAATTATGGTGCAGGAACTTGGATTTAAGCCTAGGTTGCATCACTATGGTTGTCTGATTAATTTATTTGCCAAGGCTGGTAGGTTAGATGAGACCTATGGAGTAATCAAGTGCTTGGATGTTGAACCTAGTATTGTAATTTGGACTTCGTTTATGGAGGCGTGCAGAAAGTTCAAGAAGTTTGAGATGGCAAAGGAGGGGATAGAGAAGGCCCTGAACATGGCTAGGCCAGATCAGAATGGTGGGGTCTGCACTCTGGTTTCAGATTTATTGCACTAGGGAGACGCTGGGCTGATGCTGAACAAATCAGGCAACTGATTGATCAGCAGAAAGTGGTGAAGATTGCGGGATTGAGTTCTATTGTGGTGGATAAGTAAGAGAAGTAAGATTGTTTTCAAGTGACACAGAGTCATTACTTATTACTGTCGAGACATGAAAAATACTCCTTAGAGAAGCCACCATGTGGATGCTTATGCAGAAGTTACAGATTGCTGAAAATAAAGTACATTTCCTCAAATGTCATCTTTACTTATCTCTCTTTTCTTCCTTTTTTTGCTGTAATGGGTTTCAAATTGAATTTGATAAGAAAATGCACCTTTTTGGGCCACCCCCACCACCAAAATAATAAAACATAAAAAGTAGAAGAAATCAAAAGAAAAGGAATGGTAATCAAGAAAAAATAAACGTTGAAAATGAATGGAGCATAAGCAGAACTGAGAAACCTTACTATCTTTTTTTGACAGCTCATTACTCTTGAATAGAAGCATCTGCTAGCAGATTCTGGTCCTTTTGACTTTTTGAGTGCTAATTCCATACTTTCCAAAGTTGGGGGGCAATGGCTGACAGTATGAACCTGAGAATAGTAGTCATCATTGTGCAGCACCAAAGCATCTGGAAATTCTTGATGCATGGAGAAGAAGATATGAGCTGTTAAGAAGTTCAACCTCGATACCAACATTATGAAGATAAAGTTTCTCATGAGTTCAGAGATTCGTTGGGTGAGTCACTCAGTGGTCTCGGAGGGAAGGATCAATAATTTTGAATTGTATAATGTATTGTGTATCGTAATATTTAGTATCGTATCGTGTATCGTATCAAATTGTTTAAGATACGCTAAGTTATTCTAGTAATTAAGTAATATAACTAGTTACGAAAGAATTTCATTAAATGAAAATTTCAATAACAAAATATATCATATTTCTATGATGTAACTTTACGTCGCATGCTATATGATCATTAAATATTAATAAAATAAAACTACTTCATTGTCAAGAGTTATTATTTAAATGTAAATAACAAGTTAAATAATAAATTATGATTGGCGATGTGATTTCCTCTTGTGCGATAAATATAGGAGAGAGATTAATTGGCGATCGATGCGAAGCGATGAAATTAATCTGCTTATTGATGATGATCAGAAGAGGAATAGTAGGCGACGACGACGATGGAACGCACGTAAACTCAACCGACACTGGAAGCGCGTAAATTCACTCAACACTGTATCGTTCGATACGATACGATACGCGTATCATAACATCGTATCGAAGCGATTCCGGCGATACATGAATCTTCCGATTCAACAACACGGTATGCATCGCCTTGGTTTGGACTCGTACTGTATCGTACGATTCGTATCGTGAATCGTACGATACTGAAATCACTGGGAAGGGTGCTCCGCAACATTGCAGTTAGATAGGATGCTCACTGGAACAAGTGCATATTGATTAGTTCTGTTCATTAAACGCTTGCAATGAAGAAAACTCTAAGATCGGTATTGAGACCCAATAACCTTTATGTATGGGAGAGATGGTGTTTTATTTGCCTATGACGGTTTTCAAATGTATGACAGTAATAACTTTAAATTCAAAAATATTTGATAATTCTATGTTTGTTTCTAAATACACAATCTCAAAATAGTAATTAAACACTATACTGATGTCACTTGATATCGTGCATGTGTCAATTATCCTCATTTTTGCTTAACTTTGAAATTAGAGGTTTATATGCGTCAATTATCCTCATTTTTGCTTAACTTTGAAGTTAGAAGTTAATGAATGCATGAGATTCTTGAAAACATGTGAGAACACATTTATTTGTCCCTCTGTATATATGTTTACTTGTTTAGGTACTGTACACGCGTGAATGGATGCCTACGGGTTTGAATCTTAAAAAAAAGAATGCATTGAAAATCCAATAGAACTAAATGGTAATTAAGTGGATGATTTTTTTCAGAATGCAAACATTTTTCGCAAATTAGAAGTTGCTCATTATATATTGGTTTGTGTGAGGTCGCAAAATTAAATTACAAAATTCTCATTCTATTATTGCTCACTATATATTGGTTTGTTTGGGGGCCGTAAAAGTTTTACCCTAAATTACAAATTGTTTGTTATATTGTGTTTTATTTAAACTTTTGAAGTGCTCACGACACTGCATTTATTAGTTGAATTTCCTTTTATAAAAAAGGCAAAATTAGATATATACCCTCAACATATTTCAATTTGGATATTTACCCTTTCAAATTTGAAAATAGAATATTTATCCTTCAAAATATCAAAATCTTATATATTTATCCAAAATTACTATTATCCTCATAAAAATCAAATTGACAATTAATTAAATTTATAAAAAGACAAAATATCCATCAATCAGTCAACATTTCGCTGAGAACTAGCAAATTGAGAAGTATTAATTTATCTTTACTATCTGATCAAGTGAATAGTACAAATTTCAAACTTTAATTTCTTCCAACTCTCAAATATGAAACTCTTAACAAACACATATATTTTTCTTCACAGTCAAGATCTAGAAGATCCAGTCACATATGTCTTCGAAAGGTTGCTGGAGTTCGATCAGTCTTTCAGGGAGGCTAATGATTGTGTCGAAGGTTGCTAATTATCTCTTTTCGTACTCATGAAATTCATGAGAAAATAAAGGACAAGACTATTTAAAGAGACTGTTGTAGATTTAAGTAAATAACAGGAATAAAAGGAAGGGTGTTTTTATTCTATTATAATTATAATTTATTATAATTTAATTTCTATGAGGACAATAATAGTTATGAGTAAATATCTGAAATTTTAATATTTTAAGGGATAAATATTCAAGTTTGAAGTTTGAAGGGGTAAATATCCAAATTAAAATATATTGAAGGGTATATATCCAATTCTGCCTATAAAAATGTTTCTTGACTTTTTCTTAAATATGTTGCTGATCCGACGGTAGGAATGAAGATAAGTTTGTACTTTAAGGGGAAGTTGCATGAGAGGTGGGCATTTCATCTTGTGAACTGTTGAATTTCTGTGGTTTTGCTGAAGAATTGTTGACACAGAGTGATGATGAAACTTCATTATTATTTGTTATTGTTCTATCTTTACAAAGGAGACTATCTGCTTATATACAAGAAATTCTAACGGTAGCCTAAAACATACTCTAAGGGTAACTTATTACTTTACAACGGTTATATTTTTTATTTTATCTATTTTACTTTATTTCTTAACATAAACTCTTCTTTTCTTCTCTGGTATCTACCACTTTCATTGTATCTCGTTCTGGTGTGCATTCCCCTGCAATCTGGAGCAATGGCAGCCAAGTTCATAGGGCAGTTTGCTCATGTCAAGTTCATGACCGTTTTTATGATACAAAAGTTCTTGTTTTATAAGCTTATGATACAAGGTTTGTACCTTTTATGATATAAAGGTCATTTTAAAAAAAAAATGTAGAACATATAAAAATGGAAACTTTTTGTATCCCATGACATGAACCGAAACTTGGAGATGTTAAAGTATATGTTTGAATTAAACTCATCAGATCACTTGGTGAGCTTAAACTCATACAAAACCGTCCCGTTGTTTTAATTTTGTTTTATTTTTAGATTTTCTACAGGTAATCTTGGCAAACTTTTTTCTTTCTCTCCGTTTATTAGGATGTAATCATGTTAAGAAAACCAAAGGAGCCCAACTCCAGTTGTGTTTAGCCAGCTCGAGGGGTTGAAAATTGAAATAAATGTAGAGGACATTGTTACACTTGAAGAGGCGCTCTCTGTTTATCAGAGCATCCCCATCGCTGGAGTGCCTCTGTATCTCTCTATTAGGAGAGATCGGTCGGATGGAGGTATAATTCTGTAATCTTATTAATGTGTAAAATAAATATAGCTAGTTAGAAGTATATACCTTCAATATGATGAGCTCCTTAATTAGCGATTCTGGTACTCATAGGTTTATGTTACAGTAGAACCTAGTTTTGGATAGAATATAACATATATACATAGTGGTACTGGTTGTGTAAAGACACTGATATCATGTTTATTGACTAACATATATCCATGTTCTTGTGAATTTTAGTCTTAAAGGAGACGCCTGGATGGATGAGAAACTAGAAGTAACACATGGCATTGATACTAAAATAAGACGGCTAGAAATTTCTGGTTTCAATGGTTCTAAGTTCAATTTCTTGTTTGTGAATTTCTTGCTTGAACATGTGACGAATTGGTTGAGGTTACAATCCATGGTTGATTGGCTTCCTAGTTCCTGCTCTCCATTCAAGTATCCTAAGGAAGCTAATGCAGATATCTTCAAACCCAAATAAAATAAATTAGTATTTTGTCTGTGAGTTACTACGGTGATATCTTTCAGAAATATAAAAATTCATATTTTTATGTAAAAAATAAGAAAATAAAAATAAACATAATTTTATAATTAATATAAATTTCAATCATGAATACATAATTAATACAAAATAAACGTAAATTGAGAGCAAAGTTAACATTCAACGTTTAAACAAAGTTGAAATTCATAATTGATGGTAATTTAAGAAAAAAAATAAAATAAAATAGAATAATTATACTTCTAAATTATGTAGCATTTTATGTAACAAACAAAATTGAGAGAAAAAAATCTAACTTCAACACAAATGATCATAGAGATAATAACATTATTTGATGAACAACTCAATCCGATGAGTGATATTAGCTCTAAAAATTCAACAAAAAATTTAAACCGTTGTAGGATCAGAATATATACATGCTTAATAAGGAGTAGAGATAAAGATTATGTTTAAACTTTTATAAATGTGTTTACGTTGAAGGCTATACTTGATTCCATTTTTCCATGTTCTAGTTTGAATACTGGTTATATATATGCTGAATGATACTGCAAGAGTACTCTTACTTAATGATAATTTGATATATGAAATTGCATATTTCGATGGTATTACTTTAATTAGAAGGGATCAATTGACGATGAATGCTCAAATAAATCTTAAAAATATTTTAAAAAAAGTTTATAAATATATTTATTTTACTTATAGATTGATGGTCATTTAAATTTCATTATCATTTGATAGTTCATTAAAGACCCTTAAATTTTCATATAATTTATAATGATTCTAATTTAACAGTATTTTATGGACTATCAAATTATAATTAAATTATATAAAATTTTAATGACCATCAATTTATTTATATATAGAAGAACATATCTATTATTGTTTTATGATGGTTGTTGTCAGAATCTTTACAAAATATCACGGGTCTGAATGATAAAACATAATTTTTCCATGCCTCTTTCTTCATTAGAATATTAATCTATTACTATGTGCACAATGATTAACTGAGTATTTTTGTTTATGTTGAAATCAATGAATAGTGCGTGTTCTTTTCTCTACACGACATGTTTGAATGAGTGATGAATAGTGCTAACTCCAGGTAGCCGGTTATTTGAAAGAATGTTATTTTGTTTGAATGGATGGTTAGCAATTTGTAGTGGTTGCTATCTTTACTAATTTTTTCTCAAAAAAATACTTTACTAAATTAATTCCCAGTCCTAACATTCTTGTGCTGTCAATACTCATTTCAATCCATGGAGATAAAATGTATAAATATATAATGCATTTTGTGTACTTCTAAAAAAATAAATTCATATATTTATCTCATGTAATGCATTAACTCTTTCGTTTCACAAAAGGAAAAAAAAATTCACGTTGAAATAACTTGACAAACGTTTATTAGAAAACTTTAACAATATTTGAAAATAAATTTTCAATTTGAAATAGTAGGTTTGATTTGCAAAACGAAATTTTACTCATCATTAGCAGCTCATCAAATGATTCGAAGTTTCATTAGTCTGAAATTAATGATTCGAAGTTAAATTTAATAGATTCTAACACACGCCCACGCACGTAATTTAAACTTCAACATTAATTAAACTAATTATTTCAATATTTTGAGAATAATCATTCTGAAGTGATCAAACTTATTTATAAATTATAACTTGAGGTCCAATTAAATGGAAAATAAAAGAAGTAGGCAAGTAGCAATAGAAGCTGAAGCTCCAAATCTACGTCCCATTTTATATTTTCCCCCTCTTGAGGCTATTTATTAACCATTGGATCTCTCTCCCACGGTCCCACTCGACAGTCGATAGGCTATCTTCTTCTAGTTTCTCCTTTAAAAATACTTGGAACGCAACCTACACCAAATCTACAATCAGTCAGACAGTCACAAATTCCCATCCATCTTCCTTCGCCTTTGAATATTCAAACCGATAAAGTTTATCAAAATTTGATGATTTAGTGGGGTCACAAAGCTAACGAAGAAGAAGCAAGAATCGGCGCAACTTGGACGGTGCTTCTCTACCGATTCAAGCGGTCTTTCGCCAAAATTGCAGCCTGTGTTTGGAGAATCTCCGATAGGTTGACCAAACCGCTGTACTAAAGCAACTTTTAAGGTAAGTACTTCGCAAAAAGCAATAAGGGGGTGGTGGTGGTGGGGGGAGGTTTGGGTCTCCTCTGGCCATCCCTTTACTCTGTCTCTGGATCGGATTACTGTTAGTTCGAGGGAGAAGTCCATGTAGTTTATATATCAAAATATTTTTTTTTATCTTTATTTAATTTCTGATGACAGTGATCTATATATACTTCTGACTTGTTTCCCTAACGGAGAGTTTAATTTATTAGAAATCACGATTTTGATTTGATTCAGTGCAAAAATGAATGGGCACACTTATAAACAAGCACAAGGAATTAATTGGAACCACCACCAAACTGAAGGAGGTCCCACAGTCAGTCTGAATGAGCCGCCACATCACCAGCACTTGACACCACAGAGACGAATAAGAGGCATTATCTGCCTATTCATCATACTGCCAACCGCATTCCTAATGCTTGTATATTGCGCCCCGGCTGCTGCTGTGTTCTTACGCTTGTTCAGCATACGGCACAGTCGTAAGTTGACATCCTTTCTCTTTGGCACATGGCTCTCACTCTGGCCTTGCCTTTTTGAGAAAATCAACAAGACCAAGGTGATCTTCTCGGGTCAAACTGTACCTGCTAAGGAACGGGTTGTGCTTTTTGCTAACCACAGGACTGAGGTCGATTGGATGTACTTGTGGAATTTGGCACTGAGAAAGGGACGGTTGGGGCAGTTGAAGTATATTTTGAAGAGCAGTTTGATGAAATTGCCTGTGTTCGGCTGGGCTTTTTATGTCATGGAGTTTGTGCCAGTGGAGAGGAAATGGGAAATTGATGAGGAAATTATGAGGAACTGGATTGAAAAGTTCAAAGATCAAAGTGATCCTATGTGGCTTGCTCTTTTCCCTGAAGGCACTGATTACACGTAATTTGTTGTTCACATTTTTTTTTAGTTCTTTTATTTTTGTTATAAAGCAAACACATCAGTTGAAACTTTGTTTGAACAACACCAATTGTGAATGATACCCATAGACCAACACAAATTAATTTTATAGTTGCTCCCATGTGCTCCTTTATTGTTTATGTTCTCATGTAGCGCTACTGGTGTTTGACCCACAAAGTGCAGCTTGTTGTTGTGAACTGGATGATATTTGGATTATAAGAACTACCACATTGTACTTTTTTTTTTCCCTTCATTTTGAGCTCTGGTTAAATCCACAAAAGACAAGATTTTGTAACGCTATCCTTTTACATGTTATAAAAAACACTTTATTTGTGTGCCCATATTTCAGTGAGCAGAAGTGTATTAAAAGCCAAAAATATGCAGCTGAAAATGGTTTGCCTATTTTGAAATATGTTCTCCTTCCAAAGACGAAGGGTTTCAGCTTTTGCATAGAGGAGTTAAGGAGCTCCTTGGATGCAGGTTAGTCTGCCATTTTTCTTTTTCACCAGTTCAGTTATATTGAATTTTATTGAAAATAATTTGAAAGAGTTTTAGTGTGCTTTATTGGAAGCTTTTGCATGTGACAACAGGATTCCACATAAACTGTACTTAAGTTTTTTATTTGAATATTGTTGCTTTTATGGTTGTTAGAAGATATGGCCAAGGTCAGTGAAGTCCCTCATTTGTGCACTCCTTTCTGAGAGTTACATGTTTGTACCTATTTCATTTGGAAATATATTGTTTTTCACTTGCCATATGCACTTGTAGTATAAGACTTTGAATTTTCTTGTTGGAGTTGGTTCTTTTTCCATTATTGAGAATGCCAATAATTGAGTACATGCCAGTTTCATACACTATACTAATTATGACCCTCTCCTTTGCTCTTCAAAAGTTAAGTCCATAATCTCTCCATGTTTAATTAGGACTGGCACTTTATAGGGGCTGTAAAATTCAGTGCAAATGCCAATTTATTAGAATTTATAATTACTACCAAGTAACAGTAAGTAAATTATTCAGTGAGGATTTGGACCAAAGTGAAGTTAGGAAATCTGAGTGATTGCTCATCATACTATTGATTGCATGGAATGAATATTTTTGTTGTTTAGTAAGGATTTGGAAATACATGCAGACTAAGAGCTGTAGTTAACATAATATAGACACATCTCATTGGGAAATAAAATGAGTTTTGGAGAATGAAGGGTACATTGGGGATAAAATAGTCAAACTAGTGAAATTAATGGATTGTATTTTGAAGGAGAATGGAATCCATGCCTGATTGGTTAAGTGCAACTAAAATCAATTTTCAAATAATGGTACTTTTGATTTTTAAATAACAGAATTAAGTGGTTAGATATGTTGTTCAAAAAATACAGAATGTGTCCACCAGAAAAGAAGCATGTGTCAGAACCTATGATTTGTTGAAATATAAACTTAATTTTAGTATTAAAGTTAAATAAATTAGGAAATAAAGGGAGACTCTTTGGCTTCAGCACTTTAGCAGAATTTTAAGGCTGATTAATGATAATTCTGTTTTTATTATATGTTTTTATTACGAATTTTAAGAGTCATGTCTAAGGCTATAAATAGACTTGTATTCTGTTGTAAGTAAGTAAGAGAGAAGAAAATAGTGTAAGAGAAATAGAAGATATAGTTTGAATAGAAAAAAATTTCAGAATTGTTCTCTCTTCCCTCCACCGAGATATATCATTTTATAACAAATTGGTATCAGAGCTAGGTTCAGTTGATCAAGAGAGATCTACCATGGCGAAGAAAAAGAAGAAGAAAAAGAAAAAGAAAAAGAAAAAAAGAGAGATGTCGGAAAAATATGAAGAGAAAAAAGAAACCCGAAAAGGAGGAGATACACAACTCAAACAAGCACTTCAAACCAAGACGTCAATCAAAGACGAAAAGGTACTCTATTCTCAAAATTTTCGAGGTAGAGGGTGTTGCCGTGGAAATCGAGGAAATGGTCACAATGGTCAAGAAGGGTATTATGAGGAGAATGGGCAATCAAGCCAACAAAATAAAGCGTTGAAAGAGGCGCGATCGAAGGATAAGGCGACACTATACATGTTGTTCCGTGCCGTTGACGAGCGAGTCGGGCTTTGAGAAGAATCTTTGGTGCAACTACTTCAAAAGAAGCGTGGGACATTTTAGAAAAAGTGTTCAAAGGAACCGACCGAGTCAAGCAAGTGCGTCTCCAAACTCTTCGTGGCGAGTTGGAGAGCATGAAGATGGAGTCGAAAGTGTATCGACTACATCACGCGTGTCTGCCGTGGTGAACCAACTCATTCGTAATGGCGAAGCATTAACCGATGCGCAAGTTGTGGAGAAGATTTTGAGATCATTAACCGGCAATTTTGAGAATGTTGTGTGCGTGATAGAAGAGTCAAAGGACCTTACGAAGCTCACAGTCGACGAGCTTGCTAGTTCTCTCGAGGCACACGAACAATGTAAGAGAAAAAAAAATTGTCAATGATGAGAGTTATGTATCAAGCAGCGAATGTTACAAAAGTGTGGTGAAGTTTTTGCCAGTGGTCTTCGAAGAATCGGTGAGTGAAGCTGACATGAACAATGACTCATGATAGCTTGTGCAATGAGTGTCAGGATAAGAGAACTAGCAACATTGTGAGATGTTTTACTGGAAGTGTGTGAAGACTATGAGAAGATGTGGTGTGGAGCCACATGAAAAATGCGGTATGGGTGTGAATCTCACATATACATGACCTGAAGAGTCAGGCAAATTGGATGGCATATGAGATGAAACCACGATTGATTTTTTGAATTTTCTAGATCAATCAATCGTGAAGAAGCCGTCAATGAGTGACGTCGCTATTCGCTGCGAGTTATGAAGAAGTGTAATGATGATTGACATGAATGATGAAAAAGAAATTAAGTTTAAGAGGGGGTGTTGAAATATAAACTTAATTTTAGTATTAAAGTTAAATAAATTAGGAAATAAAGGGAGACTCTTTGGCTTCAACACTTTAGCGAATTTTAAGGCGATTAATGACAAGAAATGGACATGAAATTTAGTGTATGACCTATGGATGGAAAGCTCTTGAAATCTAGTTTTCAATAGTTCAAATTTCAAATCGTTTTGGAGTTCCCTACAGAGAGTTATGGCGATTTTAGTGGACAATGGTCAGCTGAAAAGGGTGCTGTTTAGAATTCTGTTTTTATATATGTTTTTATTACGAATTTTAAGAGTCATGTCTAAGGCTATAAATAGACTTGTATTCTGTTGTAAGTAAGTAAGAGAGAAGAAAATAGTGTAAGAGAAATAGAAGATATAGTTTGAATAGAAAGAAATTTTAGAATTGTTCTCTCTTCCCTCCACCGAGATATATCATATTATAACAAATCATATTATAACATGATTTGCCAAGAACTTTATAACTCCCTTCTTTTGATGCCTTCGGAAAAGTCCAAAACCTATAATTGTTTACATGCGTGTTAGAAAGGATATGCAACATATCCAACTGTTTCAATTCATACTTTCAAGCAAGTTTGGCAGTGTTTGTCAGCAAATATTTATTTGCATTTGATCCCTTCTTTTTCAAAGAACTTGGATTTTTGGGGTCACATAAGATATCTTAAGCTTCAAAAAAGTAGAATGAAGTTTTAATCTTTTAGGGGTTTCCCTAGAAAGGCAGCAACCTGCTAAATAATAATGTCCAAAGTGTTCAGGACTCGACACATTGAATATACGATCCAACTTTCTTTGCTGAATCCACTTAACCATATTGCTCATAAAATAATGTTCAAATATTTTTTTCCCGTTGTATTTTGCAGTTTATGATGTTACCCTTGCATACAAGCACCACTTGCCTATTTTTCTGGATAATGTCTTTGGTACTGACCCAGCAGAGGTACATATGCACATACAGCGCATTAGATTAGAAGAAATTCCAAGTTCTGAAGCTGAATCAGCCAGTTGGTTGATCGAGAGATTCAGGTTGAAAGATGAACTCCTCGCTAACTTCATTTCCACAGGACATTTCCCTAATGAAGGTACCGAAGGGGACCTTCCTACCTTAATGTGTCTGTTGAGGTTATTTTTTGTGATTGGATTTACTGGTGTGATTCTTTATCTCACATTCTTTTGCTCAATCTTGTTCAAAATTTATGCAGGATTGAGTTGTGTTTTCCTTTCAATTGTTACGCACTATCGTATACAAATGCCCCAATTACTTGGGCATAGAGCTGATTTACACGAGAAAAGATCATAGTTAATATAGACTGCGATGTAACTAGGGATTATTTTTTTTTTCAAAAATGAAATGTTAATGACCAGTTCATTTTCCCTTTCTATAATTGAAAATTTCTTCCTCCTCCTTTAAGGAGCACATACATACAAAATTACAAGGGGCTTATCTGGTCACGGCGTTTTGTTGTGGAAACGCCGGGATATACTTATCATTTTGCAAAGGCACGCAAATCGTCGCTAAAAGCACATCGAAGAAGGCCAGCATTTTGTTCAGAAACGCCTTAGCTCATCAAATGCTGGTAAAACTAAAACAATAGATTAAAAAAAAAAAACCTTGTTTCGTCCCCGCGGTTCCATAAAGCACTCATTGGGCCAAATTAATTAGATACTACTATTTTATGTCATACAGATTTTAGAGCTGATAAGATCAATAACTTCAGAAAATTGATCCACCAGCAAAATCATGAATACCGAAAAGTTCCTGAACAGCAATGTCAATTTTACTGTATCAAATAATTTTTATCCGAAACTAATAAACATTATCTACAACATGCTTTATTATAAAAAAAAAACTGTTTTTATTTTTTTTTCCTCCCATTTAAATTCAGTGACACCGTCCTTATCATTAAATGTACGAGTTTAAATCCCAACAAACATAAAAGGAGGTGACATTGAGGTTTGAGGACTTCAAAAAATTTGGCGTCACGCTCTCCTTATTAGAGATGGTCTACAATAATTAAAAAAAAAAACTCAGATGCTTTACATTTATATTATTACTCAGGTTTAGTTGTTTACAATGGCACGATGCTGCGCGCCTGCTAAGTAGCACCGGGCGGGCGAACCTATTTTTACTGCCGAACAAGGAATATAATCCATGTGTCTCTAAACTAAAAAATTTCTCACCAAAACCTGGACATCTGAATATGACCTTATTGTACGAACTAATATATTTTTGTGGTACAACAAAAATAGATTTTTTTTTCAAGAGCACAATAAAGTGTCTTCAATATGAGACTTATTTTACTCATAATAATTAGAAAAAAAATTCTAAAACTAAAATTAACTTTATTTGAGATTTAGAAGGAAAAAATTATCAATATTGTAAGAATTTAATGCGACTGAATCACACCACATATATCCCTTTGAGAATATCTATTACTTTCGTTTTCTCGTGCAGAAAATCATGTTTTCCTCCTAAAACTTCCAAAAGGAAATTATGATACTAACAAAATTCATGCATATCGTATCATGCTAATGGTGAAACTAAAATTACTTCTATTTGTTAAAGGCAACAATAAATTTTCAAATTAAAAAAAAATGGAAACATAGAATTTGGAAAATCCAGATTATTTTCGAAATTATGAAATAATGAGCATCTGAAATTGTAAAATTATGAAAATTTTATGATGAGTTGGAATAAAATGGAAGAACAGTAGGGCAATAATGGTGTTATGGGACCCACAAGAATAGTTTATTGAAAATTATCAGAACAAGACGAATTGACAAAGTACCTTCCATCTGATTTTTTTTTTCATTTTTTTAAAAATTTCTGTAATTATTATATAACTGAATCTTACTTACTATACCTCCATCGGTTTCGTTTTTATATATATTTTTATTTTTTCTGTAATTATTATATAACTAAAATTTTCTTACTATGCGTCCTTACCATTTGTATTGAAGAAAAAAGACCACATACTCTAGTATAAAAAGCTTAAAAAACTAACAAAAAAGTTAAAACCATAACATATATCAACTCTTCTGAATTTGCAATTTTATAAATAATATAGTGCGAGTAGATTTTGCAAAAGAAATTAGCAAACAATAAGTCCCCTTTATTTTTGATGCAGTTGAATAAAAAATATTTATATTTCGTCCTCTTAACTAAGTACTTAAAAAAAGTGTCAATTAATGGAGAGAAGAGACAAAATATATTTTTGTAAGAAAAGTTTGTTTTATAGTTCTATTACTTTAATTTCCACAGGCTTAGAAAGGATAGTAATGAATTCAGTTCTACAGAGTGGCACTATATAGGTTTAAGTTCTGAAAAAAATATATGTAAAATAATAGTGACTTTTTTATTTTTTTGTAAAAAATACAAAAAAAATCAATGCCAGAAATTTTTGTCATGACCTTTAAAATATGTTGATCGCCACAGAAATTACTCACAAACTATTCAAATTTGCCAAATATCACCGTAACTTTCTGTTGAAAAGTGAAAAGGACTCGAAGTAATAAAATTGTCATACAAACGCGTCCAGAAAAAATAATTAATGACTTTGTTCTCTTGTGTGAAACAGTCAAACAAATTAACTAATCAAGAAGACCACAAAGAACATATCTAATTTAATCAGTAAACACAAATATTCAGTAAACTGCTGTCGTGTCAGATTGCCGGTCAACTTACGCTACCTGTGCAATTTAAGATCAATATAAGAGAAAAATGAAAAGGAATAAGAAGCGTAAACTTGTACATCAAAACAAATTCGCTAGACTTTGACTATTGACCAATGACTGGTATAAACACAACGAATCAACGGAGAATTGGATACTTTATTTCCTTACAATGTGAAAAACTTTAAATTTCGCTGCTATATATTGGATTCAATATGTTTTCAAAATTGCAAAATATATGCATAGATACAAATAATATGTCTGTTCACTAAATTTCAATGTCCTTCACCAAGGTGGTACTAATATTTAAATTATAAACACTAATAATTTAGTGATAGCCAACTAAAATGATCTTTAAGATATCATAAGGTCAAATTTTATAAGCATTAATTGAAATTTAAGAGCTAAATTTTCATCTTTCTTCTCAAGTTTCATGTTCTCTTCCTCACCCTTGGCAACCCCCATTCACTCATCTCGGGTTCACCGCCACCGTGCCCACTCTCAACAGGGGCAAAACCCTAAATCCGACACTCATAGCGGATTTGTCGCCAACCACCAGAAGGACACCGACGAGCACCATCATCAGCCAAGACCCAATTATACATTTTTTTTTTCCGACTGAGTGAGCTACACCCTTTTTTCTTTCATGACGATGATTGAGTACCGCCGATGAACATCAACATCAATCACAGCTAGTTTCATGTTTACTTTGACATATTCCATTACAGCCCTATTTGCACTGACTCGCAAGCGTTCAGACTCTCATGGTGAGCTCGAATAGTGCAAGAAGTCATTTGTCTTTTATTTTTCATTTTCATTTTATTTTGTTTGTGTAAGGGTATATGCTTGTAGTTTACGGATTTTTTTTATCTTCCTTCTAATTTATATTAAGTTTTTTATTTTAATTTAACGAAAAATAATAGTAGATTTTTTGCATATTACATAAGAAAATAAAATGTTAAGAATGGATATATCCAACGTAATTATCATGACTCAGTGAGAGATTTTAAGCAACTAGCTAGCTTTTAGTTTTTGACCGAAGAAAAACTGTGCTTAATTATTACATAGTAGTCCAAGTTGGAGTAGTCATTTTCTGTACATAATATTGGCATTTTAAAAGAATTATTTGCTGAGCTGGGCGTCTACTATAAAGATGCTACAAACAAAAAAA
Source organism: Schoenoplectus tabernaemontani (assembly GCA_037127355.1). Taxonomy (NCBI): domain Eukaryota; kingdom Viridiplantae; phylum Streptophyta; class Magnoliopsida; order Poales; family Cyperaceae; genus Schoenoplectus; species Schoenoplectus tabernaemontani. Next base: position 12,107,329 of record CM073754.1, on the reverse strand, counting down.
AAAATATTAAAATTACGTTCTATAAAATTTTTGGTAATGTCATTCGGACCAAATGTAAAAACATGAAGAACTTAAAAATTATTGTTCATTAGATTTGTACAACTGCAACCAAACCAACGGCGACCATTGTACAGTGTTATATATTTGACACATCTGCCTTTTAAATTTGAACGACTTGTATTTGTACTTGCATGATTCTGATGTTTATAATTGAACTGTTGGTACTTAACTGAATTGTAGATGGTACTAAGCTATCCAACTTTAATTGTTCATAAAAACCCGTCATTTTCAGTTTTCAAGCCTGCCTTTCACACTGAGAACATTACATTTGCAAAGACTGATTAATTAAATAAGTTATTTTTTTGTCATGTTTATATTAAGTGTTAATTAAGATTGCTTAGAAAACGATTGAATGCTATAATGACGACACATTAGAATGGTTAATTTAGATGATTAGAACATCACAAATCATGTCTGGTTGGTTTTTTATAGACTCAAACTTTATATTACTGTCAAGTTAAATTAACCTAAATCTAGCCAACTGTCAAATCTGATTAGTCGTTTTTCAATATCAAGTAGGTGATATAAAATTTATGCTACGAAATACAATAAGTTCATGATGATATCTCCATTGACAACATTTATGAGTTAGCAGTATGAAATAGTTTCCATGTTTTGATTATAAAGAATTGAATAATTTAGTTGTTAGTTAAATAAAGAATGATAATTTCAAGAATTAACCAAGCTTATGTATTTTCCAAACAAATCAGAAACTGTATATATAGATTACAAGTCCAAAAGTTCCTAAGCTTCAAATATCCTTCAATCAAGCCTTCTTTTGAACCAATAATACCCTAATTACGACATCATTCTATTTAAAGTTTAAACTAACATGTGAAGATTGAAACAATAACATCAACCACCTGTATCCCGTATAGCAAATTAACACACAACATAAACAAATTCATTTGGAGTCCTTTCCTATTGCTATTTGTATATAAATTAATGATATATAGGAAAAAACTGTTCCAAGAATTAAGTGAGCAAAAACTATCATTGATCATACTCCAGCATCTTTCACCTTGCCTTTGGACATTTCAACTGTGTTACTTCCGACATGAATGTCCTTGTCAGCAATAAACTGTCCCCAGAACCAGTGCCTCTTCCAGACCAGAACCATCTCTTCAATCGGCACATTTTTCGTCTCGGGCATCAGAAATCCGATGAAGAGAGTCATTATGACTACCCATCCGGCAAAGAAGTAGAACAATCCGAACTTCATGTGGCAAAGCATCATAAGGAAAGTTTGTGCAATGGCAAAGGTGAAAAGCATGTTGACTGAGACGTTGATTGCTTGCCCAGCTGACCGAATCTCAAGAGGAAATATTTCACTTGGCACTAACCAGCCAAGTGGGCCCCATGACCAGGCGAAGCCGGCCACATATATGCAGATGAATACTACCACAAAGGCTGCATATGTCTTTGGGATGTCTCCTTCGCCATTTGTACCGAATTTGATTCCAATCAGTGTCCCCACAATTATCTGTTAAATTCACAAGTTAAACATGTTTTTGTCATTAGTTAGAAGATTACTAAGTGATACTGCTATTATGGTATCACAGATAATGCCTTTTGTTGTAATTAAACTGCTTTTAATTGCTTTACCTGGCAAATGAACATCTGGATACCACCTTGCAAGAACAACTTTCGGCGGCCAAGCTTGTCTACTGTGAAAATGGAAACAAGTGTGCATAACACATTAACAAGCCCTATGATCACTGCTGAAAGCAAGGATGAATTGCTGCCAAAACCGATCGTCTTGAAGAGAACAGGCGCATAGAACTCGATCACATTGATGCCAGTGAGTTGTTGGAAGAATGGAATCATAATGGCCATTGTTAATTGTGGGCGATATTTGCGGTTCAATATGTTAGCCCAAGGATGCTTGATTTTCTTCGACTCTTCACTGGCAACAACAAGGTCATTGTACTCTTCATTGATGTCATCAGTGCCACGTATGCGGCGCAACATATGTAGAGCAGCCTCATCGTGACCACGGTCGATTAGAGAGTTGGGGGTGTCGGGAAGGAAAAGAGAACCAAGGGTTATGATAGCAGCTGGAACAGCGGCAAGTCCCAGACTTAGACGCCAACCCCATCCAGCTTTGATCTTGTCCGAACCATAGTTGATTAGGTTTGCACACAGGATACCGATAGTTATCATGAGCTGGAAGCACATGTTAAGCATGCCACGGAACCGCGCTGGGGCCATCTCTGACAGGTACACTGGTACAGACTGAAGTAAATAAGACAAAGTTTTAGTATATTTTTTTTGTAATGTACAAGTCAATGACATTAATTAATAGCCAATTAGTCCATTATTCTTTGTGCATTGATATACTGAGGAAAAATAAAGCTGAAGTGAAAAGATGTCTGTCTCAATAAGTATGCTCTATTCATGGCGAGATGTCAGTCTCAATTAGTACGCTCTACTCATGGCGAGATGTCTGTCTCAATTAGCACGCTCTATTCATGGCGTGATGTCTTTCTCAATTTTGGCAGAAGTAAAGAAAATGTTGCAGCATTGACGCAGTAACTTAATATTAACCATTAAGTAGGGAAGAAGACTAATTCAATAAAAAAAATATGAAAGCAATTGGTCTATGGTGAAAAATTAGTGGCAGACAATATTCACTGGATTTTTAATTCAAGTTTTAATTGTCTGCCAATCTGCGCCAGGGTTCAACGACATATTGCAAATTTTATCTGTTCCAAATTTATTCTGACAACAAGTTGTTTGTTTAAAACTGAAACATATATGCATATTATATATATAGGAAAAAAATGCCAATTGTGCACTATAGAACAGCTAGTATTTTTCTTATTATATTGAAAAAGAAATAACGAATGAAGGATCCAATAATTTTAACAAATTTTCTTATTAATTAAAATATCTCCTATTTATCTACGTGGTTGAAATTAAAAACTACAATAAAAATAACAGATACGTTTTCCACTATTTTCTCCTCTTCTTTTTTTTTTAGAATTTTAAAAAGACATATTTAGTGTCTAGCGAGATGGTATATACACAATAAATTTCACATTTAAAAAATGTATAAATATCACAAAAATCTATTTTCAAATACAATGTCTATTAATATAACCTTTTATTTATTTTAAGCCTTCTAAAAAATGACATAAAATAAAAACTAACTCCATATATATTACTTATACATCTTTTTATTTTTTAAATATTGATCGCTGTTAAAAAAATTATAAAATATAAAAGTTACTTTTATAATTTAAAAGAAAAACTTTTGACAATCATTCTTTTTTAACTTATTCCTAGAAGGGCAAACGATGTACTTTTTATTTGTGTCTAAATTTCAAACATTGTGGCCCACTTATTATGTACAGAAAAAAACTACCCCAACTTGGACTTCCAAGTAACAATCAAGCACAGTTTTTCTTCGGTCAAAACTAAAAGCTAGTTGCTTAAAATTTCTCACGAGTCATGAAAATTACGTTGGATATATCCATTTTTTCAACAACTCGGATAATAATTCAGAGGAATATGTTGAAAATTGTAAAGAGAAACGGATAATACGACAACTAGCTAGTCAAAGAAGTCCCACACATGCTCGCGTAATTAATCTCAAGGTCATGGAATTGGATAGGATTCTGTCCAGTTTAGGTAAATGGATGGTCTCATATGTAAAACCTCACTGTGGATGGTTATACAGTGATCATGTATATTGATCAACTCGAACACAACAGCAAATTATAGGAGGTGGTTCGGATGCAAATTTTTTACCTGATTAGCGAATCCAACACCGATGCCGAGAAGGATACGCCCGATAATCAGCATGGATACATTCTCAGCAGCACCATTCAAAGCAGCGCCGACCAAAAACACGAGGCCTCCACCGAACATGGACCACTTCCTTCCAAACATTCTGGTAACAACTGATGCAAAGAATGATGCAACCAGAGCAGCCAGATACAGGGACGATGTAAATGTTGTCAGCAGTTGGCTATCGAACTTACAGTACTGGTTTGTGTTGGTATCCTCTTTCTCCTTGCGGTAAACCGAGGGGAAAAACTTTTTCAAGAAAGGGTCCATAGATGTCACACCACCTACAAGTTAATCATGCATGAAAAATAAAAATAATTAATCGTAACATTGGAAACAATTTGATGGAAAATAAAAACTTGTTATTTTGTAGGTTTTGTTTACCAGAAATGCCAATATCATAACCGAAAATTAGACCGCCAGTGGCGGCCACAATGCATGTGAGCAAGACAAAGACAGTTAGCTTTCCGGGGTACTCCTTTCCACCAGTAGCACTAACAATGGCCCCACCTGCCATTTTGAAAGATGAAGAGAGGAACAGAGGGGGGGCACAGAGGCTTTAGAAAGTGGATAGAGTAGGTCTGAAATTTACAGAGGAAGAGAGTGAGACACTTATAAGCTCATTATATATGGAAAAGTCAACTGAGAAAAACTATCTAAAGAGAGATTTTCCAATACGAAATTGCCTAAAATTGACAAAATTGTATTACATGGATGTGGTCGTTTTCTAAAGAAAACCACAGATTAGATATAACAAGGCTTACAAAAGATGCAATTACATCAGCCTGAAGCATTCCGCGTTTAATTTTTTTGTTCTTTTCTTTTATTCTCAAGTAATATATATACCTTTTTCAAAGGGATTAACTATTTTACTGCAGCTAAAAAAAATTCAAGACATCATTTCACTAGAGTTTTTTTTCTGTACGCCAAAATTAAATTTGGTCTCAGACTATTAGGTCAACTGTATTTGTTAATTTGGACTAGAGCATTGTACATGTGAACTAGGGCTGTTATGAGCCAACTCGAGTGAGTTCACATAAACTCGAACTCAGCTCATAAGGTATACGAACTGAGCTGACTCGTATTATATACTCCAATTCGAGCTAGTCGACTGACTCAAACTTAGCTCGTTGTTAACTCGAGCCAGCTCGCAACTCGTGGAATAGCTCGCACAGTTGCCAGTTTTATAATTTCAAGCATACTACTGTCAGTTTACAAATTGTCTAAGACAGTTTACAGGTTGTCTATAAAACAATAATAAATTCTCAAAGTCACTATATAAATTAATCGAAGTAAAACAACAATAATAACTAATCAGCCATTCAGCATTCAGCAACAAACTTCAAAATCATAGTCATTAAATCTAATCTAAAACTATAATAACAACAAACTTTAAAATATTCAAATCACAACAATTTTAAGTTAAAGTAGCAAGCCTACAAGTCTTTAACTTCGTAAATCTTAACACACCATAATATAAATTTTAAATTAAGAAAAACAACAATTGAAACTACTTGAAACATAAACAACAATTAAAATTTGGATCAGTCATGGACTTATCTTCAGACTCCAATTCGAACTCCTTGAAACATGAACAAGTGATAAATAATGTTATCAATACGCAATTATGCATCTTATATGCTATCAATATGCAATAACAACCCTGATATTGTCATGTCCAAAAAATATAAAAAAATGACAAAAAACTGATGCTTGAACCAACAACCCTAATGCCCAAGTTCCATATGTATTGTATGTCTGTCTCATGCCCAACCCAACAGCCCTGATACTTAAACCAACACCCTTGTTACTTGAACCAACCCTGATCAGATGATGCCCAACCCAACAGCAGCTGTATTGCACTATTTCACAAAGAGTGTGAACCAACCCTGATCAGATGATGCCAACCCAACCTTGATCAGATGATGCCTAACCCAACAGCTTCTGTATTGCACTATTTCACAAAGAGTAAGTTAACAAACCTTGTTATGCCACTGCCAAAGTGTAATGCACAACAAATGACCTGCTAATGAACAAAAAAATAAGTTAACACACAAAAGTACTTAGCACTAGTGTAAATATAATCAGTTTAAAAAAAACAGAATTTCTTACTTCTAGATCAACTAATAACTAGATTTGTCATTGGAATTACAATTTTCATGTTTTCTTCCTCAAGTGCAGATTGCTACAGAAACCAGACAAACAACAACAAGGGTTAGTAGCTAATTTAGAATATAGATGAATAATTTGAAAATTAAATCTTACTTGCAACATTTGTATTGTTGTTTTTGAAGTGGCCTTTATCCAATCACCTCCACAAACAAGGATCTCCACCATATACTTTATAAGTGAGCTTCGATAGTCATCCAATACACGACCTCCAGCACTAAAGGCCGATTCAGAAGCAATGATTGTGATTAGAATGCAAAGAACGTCACGGGCCAACTTGCTTAAAATAGAAAACTTAATGCAATTTTGACTCCACCACTTCAACACATTAAAAGAGTCATCCTCTTCTACCATAAAACTCCTCCTTCCAAATAAACCTCGAGATCAGATTTTGTCGGTTGCCCTACCCCTATAGTCTTGAGATAAGCATAAAAATCATCTTCATTTGGCTCAACAACCATTGCGTTAGTAGTGTTGCTTGAGCTACTTGTGGCAGCCACAGCCGCCCTAGTCGCCATTCGTGCTTGAGAATATTTTGTATATAAGGATTTTAATTTATTGGTCACTTCTTCAACCCGATCATGAAGCTCATCCTTTGGGTACAATCTTTCAAAAGTCCAATAAAGCGAGACCAATTTAAATCTTGGATCTAAAATGTATGCGATTAACATGAGCAACCCAATTTCTCCCCAATACTTCTCAAACTTCTCATACATAGGCTCGCTCATCTTTTGCACAAAAGTATCATCCAAACTATATGCATCAATGATCTTTCTTTTCACTTTAAAAATTTGCACAAGAAATAAATTCGCCATAGAGTACAAATTTTCCGAAAACAGATTTGTTGCTTCCAAAAATGCTTCTAGAATTTTGCTAACTTTTTCAACACTTTTCCATTCACCATCCAAATTTTAAAAGACGACCCAGAGACTTCCTAAGATATTTAACACCTTCTCTAATCTTTCAAACACAACTCTCAATTGTACTAAGCCCGTCTTGAACTACCAAATTCAAGATGTGAGCACAACACCTAACATGGAAAAATAACCCGTCGAAATGCAATTTTCCCCTCCCTTGAAGATTAAGTTTCAAAATGGCGGCTACCCTATCGTTGTTGGAAGTATTATCTACGGTAATTGCCACTATTTTATCTTGAATACCCCATTTAATAAGACACTCTAAAATACCATATGATATTACCTCACCACTATGAGGCGGTGCAAGCTCATTAAAATCAATAATTCGCTTTTGTAATTTTCAATCGGAATCAATATAATGGGCAGTCAAACACATGTACCCAATGGTTTGAATATTCTTCTTATCTTCCCTTTTTCAACTTCAAACACTTTTATACAATCTTTTCTAATGGTGGCTCTACTCACTTTTTGATAAAGAGGATTATTGTACTTCATTAAAATGTTGAACCATTGGTACTCGACAAATGAGAAAGGCAACTCATGGGTTATAATCATCTTTGCTAATATTTCTCTATATTTCATTTGATCATAACCCCCGGTTGGATAATTAAAACCGGTTGCATTAGCACTCTCGCATGATTCAAAATTAATGAGACCTTTCTTTTTCCTTTTGGCCCTTTTGATACAAACGCATTGTTGGATGTACCACTTGAGATTTGATGTGGGGCCTTCTATTACTGTCACGTATTTTTGTTTGCAATGGATGCACTCCAATTTCTTCACCATCTTGCCTTTTTTTTACCTCAACTTCCACAAAGTATTGCCAAACTTCAGATGTCTTACTCTTTCATTTCCGACCATCTACAGATGGCTCAACACTTTCTCCTTCAACCGGTACATCAACCGTATCTCATACTTCATCATTTAACTCAACACTCTGTCCTTCATCTTCAGACTCAACCGACTTGTCAATCAGATCATTAGTTGCAGCCACTGATTCTACAGGTGAAGACATGCTACAATAACACAACAAACTCAATTATCTACTGATTATCCAAAGGATGAACTCAATTAGCTACAACAAAATTATATAAATGCTACCAGATCATTAAATTCTACAATAACTGAATATAGATTGTACAATTTAGAATAATTTCTGTTATAATTTAGAATATAAAATCAGATCATTAGTATAATTTAGAATATAGAATCTACAATAACAGAATAACACAACAGACTCATCACTCATATATAAATTGTAAGGGCTTACTAATAAAAACCACACTAACTGAGTTACTGAGTTAGTGAGATAACCAAATTGTACCAGCAAAAATCACACTAACAGACTCATATATAATAAAAAATCACACTAACTATAAATTATACCAGCAGAAATCACACTAACTGAGTTACTGTACAGTGTGTTGTGTGCTACTGTGCTGTGTGCTGTGTGCAGTGTGGACTGTGGAGTGATCGAGATAATAAACAGAAAAGCAAAAATCACACTAACTCGGATTGTGCAAGTGTGCAGTGTGCAGAATCTCAGTGAATCGGCGATTGAGTGACTGACTGGAGTGATCGAGTGTCCAGATCAGAGAGAGGCGGAGTGACTGGCACTGGCGTGATGGAGTCTGTACTCTGCTTAGTCAACCGGCGATTGGGTGAGTGAGAGGCTCGTCTCTCAGTGGCGAGTGGAGGCGCTGATGCGGACAGGTAGAGGCGGTGAAGACGGTGGAGTCGGTGGAAGAGACTCAGAGAGGAGGCGTGAGAGTTTGAGAGCGGCTGATGAGTGATGAGAGAGAGGTTTGGGGATAATGAGAGTTGGGTTTGGGCTACGCAGTACGCAAGTTACGCAACTAATATCACTCGCCACAGTTTCGCCACTTCGCGAGTCAGCTCATCGAGTTACCGAACGAGTTTACACTAACTCGTACTCAGATAAAATTATATACGAGTCGGCCAGCTCGAGTTATGACGAGCTACAATTCGAGTGAGTTACGAGCCATGAATTATTTGTCCAGCGCTAATGTGAACAGCTTAGGTGTGAAGGTTTGAAAATCTGAAAAAAGACCACGAACAAGCAAACATATGGCAGTCATATCTCTAAGAAAAGCAATCCAAACCAGGCAAGACTTTTCTAAATAGTGATTAACAAAACTCAAAAAAGATGGTTCAGAACCTCTCCTCTATATAAATTATCTTAAGTTTTTGGTTTCTCTTTTAATATATATTTTTAGTTTCTTTTGTCTACAATAAATTAGTTAACTAGATTTGTTTGAGTCTGCAGAAGTTCCTCCTGATACCTTTAAATTGTTTTAGGCTCATTTCAGGTAGAATTAAGAAGCATATGAGCCTTCCCAAGAAAGTTCTTATCAGAACAAAAATTTCAACGAAAGATTTCTTTCTTTTCTTTAGTGGACTGGACATTAGTATGAATTATAAAAAAACAACATTCTGCACAAATCGAGGTGCAAATTATCTGTGAAAATATATATAAGTACCGTAGGTGGATTCATTATTCTTTATACGATGCACTAAAATATTTCCTTGCGCAAAGGCTCAAACTATTCTTTTCCCCAGGACTAAGATAATTACAACAACAAATGTTAATGGGCTTTCAAAAGAGAGCCCAGATAGAGAAAAAACAAAAAAAGAATCCCTTAAAGAGGGTAAGAATATGGAAGAGCCGAGTAAAAGAAAGATAACGCCAACCTTTTCAAAAGATAATTAGCGATAACAAGGAGATTATTCACAACAAAATATGATAAAAGAAACATATGTCACGCTGAAAAGACATAGCAACTAGGCTCAAAATTAATCACAACACTAGAACCTCAATATCTGTTAATTCAACTTCAGTTTCATATACCGGCTAGTACAAGTGAAATATCAAAAAGTTAGCCACTAACTAATGTACATAATGATCCCAGCCTAATTTTGCACACACAAAAAAAAGAAAAAAAGATTAAAAAACATAACTAAAAAAAATCAACACATTTCTTTACATATTGACACTTTCAGATGACCCGTCAGTAGATTCAGTCAAGTGAAGAGAACCATTGTTCATGCTTCTTGCAATACAATTTCTAGTTGCAAGCACCATAACTTGACCGAGATGTGTGATCTCCACTATTACCTTGCCATCGTCCTCTGGCAGAGGTTGTTTCCATGGTTCACCATCTATTCGCATGTAAGCATGGTTAACTGCCCCCTTACGGAACTTGAATTTGACACCATGTGCCTACATGAAATGAAGCAGCCTACAATTGTTAAGCAGCATCCTGAGCGTGCTTAGGTTTTACGCTGGTGGGGCCTTGCACATAGCATGTCTATGTGTTGGAACCTGGAGATGTTTTCATACCAGACAAACATAGCATGAAAAAGCTTTGATAATTAATACAGTTAGTACCTGGGCAAGTCGAGTGCCATGTCCATTGGGAGCAAGCAAAACAAGCCCATGCCAACCATCCTTAAACCCAACAATTTCAAGAAGGCCATCATCAACATATGGTGCTGTTAAATCCCTCTGCACAGAATCAATTTAACAGCAAAAAGGGCATTCAGCATTCAATACACACCCTGCCCTCTCAACCCCAACCCATCAAAGTGAAACAGATATTAATCATAAAATAAAGAGAAAAAGAAGAACAGTAAAAGATCACCTCCCTTTGCTTCTTGTTATCTGGCGTGCCCCAAGGATTCAATCCACCAGAAAAGCTAGGAAGGTTTAGACATACTATCGACCTAATACTGCACATCAGCACAGTATCCTCAAGTATCAGAATGATGTAAATATGCAAAAATACAAGTGAAATGTATAATACAGCTGACCTATGAGGGATATGAAGCTTTTCCCAGTGGCCATTATTCTTCATTATCTTTACCTTAGCAAGTTGTGCAATGTTCCTGTATTTTCATTTACAAGATCCTATTTAACTGCCAGTTACTGAAAATAGTGAATCACCATTGCAATAATTACAAATTTTGCAATAATCAAATTACCAAATTGGTTTGATTAGAGTTAAAGCCACAAAGGAGTCTGACTTAAACAAAAAGTAACCAGACAGGTACTAAACCTGAACAAAAGAACCTGAAATGAAGCACCTTACAAGAAATCTTGCAACCAGAACCCAACTTCACCTAACCCTCTAACCTAACATTTAATCAGTTGAATCCACATGACCAGAGGGCTAAAATGCCTGAAACATTGACCTGTAACTGAAATGAACAAACCTGACTCGATCAGAACCAAAAAACAAACCCAACTAACTAATTTCAATCCCTATAGTCAATAGGGAACCAATCTTCCACCTCGAAAAAAAAAAAAAAAAAAAAAACAAAGAAAGAAAATTAGGGAACTAATCGTGGTTTATTTGGTAATATAACAATTGTGTCGTGTTCACCCAAACAGAAAGGGAGAGAGTTACCGGGACACCGGATGAAACAAGGGGGCACAGAACCAGCCCTGAGTGCAACCAAGCTTAACATATCTTTTCTGCATGACAGATCATGAAACTATGATTCCATGTTTGAGAAGCAACAGTAAACTACATTTTAAAATCAACAGATAGATAACTAGATAAACAAACAATAAATCATTCAAATATGCAAACTAGGAAGCTTGACCTAGGAAAACACCTGATTTAGAAGCTGGTTCTTAAATTTTTCTGGATGCAGCTTCCTTTCGGAGTGAAAAGCATATGATACTTGTGCATCCATTCCTATTATTAAAAAATAAGCTAAATCAAAATGACATAATAACTTGCATAAAAAGATCAACATCAAATGAGCTTACCCATACTGAAGTAATTCCAAAACGCCCCTTGGAATGCACAATCATTATCCTAAGAATAAAAGTAATGACATGCAGCACTATAGTTAAGAGGAACATATACATGAAAAAAATATAAAGCAATAAGTACAAAGTTTCAGCGTAATTTGGCCATTACCATGTTCTCTGAGTCTGTTTTAGGCATTACACGGAGGGCACCTAATGACTTCGGCAAATCAACAGGTGCAAATTCATCACAAGATAAAACTTCTGGCGCCAGCATCCTCATAATAATATCCCAGCTGAGTATACAGAAAGAACAATAAATCAGATATGTATGGGTTCAGTTATATTAACCATAAAATCAAAGAAAAACACACACCTGTCAATGTTCATATATCTTGAAGCCAATACTTCATTTAGAATTGATATGACAGACTGTTGGTCAGTTCCTGGATTTTTCTTTCCCTATTAGTACATTATCAAATTGTTGTTAACAACCTCAGATAACTTGCAATTTATCAAATAATAATTAACCCCAAATTGAGACATACCCAACCAAGAGAAAATGGGATGTTATTTCCTGTTCCTAGAGGAATTGTGGCGATAGGAGGTGCATTAGCCAATTTAAGATCACTAATTACCCTGAAAAGCCAACTTGCTGTACCATCACCACCAGCTACCTGTGCAAGTTTTTTTTAGCAAAAAGAACTTTGACTAAAGAACTCAACCATGTTTAACCACAGTTAAAATGAAAACAAATAAGTTTCTCACAATTAGCCTCAACCGCTTCTGAATTTCTGAAGCAACATTATCTCCATCACGTATCAATCTCTCTAAATTGTCATAAATCTTGCATAAGATCTTATCTGGAGCATCCTCCCCTAAATCGAAGACCTAGTAATTAAACTTTTAAGTGGTTCAAAATTATTCATTTGCAATTTATTGGACAAGTGACAAGCACCAATTAAAAGAAGAGGAAGCAAGAACCTGAAGGGGGTTAAGGATCTGACGGCATGTCAGAAGTAAACCTGCACCAAGCTGCCCCCCACTTTTGGTGTTTATGAAGAAAATGACTGGACAGGTTGGTACAGAATGGATCACATCTGCCCGTGATTCTGGTACCAGAAAGTAACTAGGAATATAGAACTTTTTTAGAAGAAATTCAATCTCAGCAGTGGAGTCTGCCATTCTTCTCAGCTGCACAATCAAATTTAATGTTAGAAACACGAATTTCAATGTAGAAGCAATGCCTTATAAAGTTAAATTAATAGTTCAATACTCGTATGTGCTATCAGTTACAAGTGAGAGATCAACCTCGTGTGGCTCAATTAGTACATCTTAATATGTTTATTTTTAGTAAGAACAAAATTGCCAATCAGACATGGTATAAGCATGTATTGCTATATGCTGATAAAAAAGGACGAGAAGTTATGAAATCTCAAGAGCAACTTTAGTCCAAAATCAAAGCCCTCCTTCAAATCTCATTTGAAAAGAACGGATTCATTTACTGAAAAGTAAAAGAAAATAATTTCTAAATGAGTTCAAGATGTCTTCTTTACTGTCAGAAAACCATGATCTACTGCACTAAACATTTCTAGAAATTTCGGACTAAAAGAAGGAAGAAATGAATTGGAACATACCTATAGAAGTATAAAGACTGATCTATCGAGAAATAACCAAAAGCAATGCGTAGTAGCCAACGATACCTACTCCGGATCGAAAATGGGAAAGAAGCCGACTAAATAAAGAAAAAGGACAGCTGAGCCTGAGAGAATCAGAGAATGTCACACAATAGAAGGAAAGCACAACTGGAGAAGTATCGTGATTTAGAATTCCGTTCACTGTTTTTTTTTTTTTGAGGGTATCTGGTCAGTGGTCACTGTTGGATACGGCGTCGATTCCTGGTCCCTCGTCAAGTAATAGTCAATTAATTATTTTATTAATAATGTACCTCTCCGTTCTCCAATTTAATTTGGACGGACATTTCCAGTGTTCGATTGACAAGCGAAGAGAATGAAGTGCATTTTAACCGCATTTACATTTTAATTACACAAACGACATTTTTAAACAAATCACGTCTCATTTGTAACCGTAAAATTATTAGAAGTCATAGAAATATTAATAGTATTGTTTGTTACATATATAGTTGAACTGAGCAAAACAAAATAGATATTAGACCATTTTGGCATTAAGTTGAGACTAAATTAACTTAAACCATATTAATGATTATTTAATGTTTTCAAGCAATTTATTCCGTATTTATGATTGTATAATCTCTAAGATCTAATAAAAATTTGAAATACCATCTTTATATGTTTATGAATTTATATGAGCTAAAACAAATATAGATATGACCCATTCTACGCATTAAATTTGTTTAAAATAAACTGCATTTCAATGTAACATTCATGTTTTTTTTATTTGTGCACTTGATATTCAAATTATGATCGAAAAACGATAGACATATTTCAAATAAAACATAACTTATTTGAGCAAAACAAAACAGATACAACTCTTTTCATGCATTAAACTCGAATGTAATGTATTTTAATAATATTAGAATGATTCCATTAATATTGTTTCAAACATTTATGTCTCGTTTGATATCCTAAATCTCACAAAAATGTTTCAAATATTGTCTTTTGTTTATAAAATAATAACAAACCACGTTGATGCAATAAATTCGACAAGAAATCTAGAATGTATTTAAACTATATGTTAATTATTCCATTCATATCTTTTAGTCACTTTTCCTTGTGTGAGATCATAAAACAACTAAAATGCAAAAAAAAAAAACACGAAAATATTCCATATATTTCCCTTTACAAGCTTATAAGTTAATATAAGCAAAATAAAATAGCTATAACACGATTTGTACTTAAAGATAGACAAGTGAATGTGAACCATATTGTATTATTCTTTCCATTTTTTAAGCAAATTTTTTTTCCTTTCTTTTGTGATTGTAAAATTACCAAGGATTTATTTTTTGGAGGCTGATAATAGTCCCCAAATATTTGTCTCCATATTTTATCTCCAAAAAATTGACTATCAAAAATCAAAATAGCATTTTGATTATTATTTATACTAAATATTCATGTTATTAATACTAAAAGAATGAGCCATTGATAGTCAATTTTTATAGCATCTAAATTGAACTATTTATAATTACTGATAATCTTATTTATATTAATTAATATAATTAATGATCATTAGTGTTGATCATCTCCGTAAGAGTTGACTAGAAAGATTCAAAGTAACACTTTGACTACTATTTATACTAAATATTAGCGCTATTAATATTGAATTAAGAAGCCATTGGTAGCTAATTTTTTTCAGCATCTCAATTGAACTACTTATAATTATCGATAGTCTTATTTATATGAATTACACTAGTTACTAGAATTATCTTTTTTATATAATATAAATCTTGGCATGAACACCAAAGTCAAAATAAATATTGATCTATTTATAGATATTGACAATAAATAGTTATTAATTATTAAGTGTTACATTTTTTTAAATGATTTCAGAAGGAGCTATTTATAGTTGTGAACATTATTATTTATCCTCATTAAACTAATTATTAATGTTAATTTTTATTTTTTTCCAAAAATAGCAATATATGCTAATTAACCAAAAATAGCATATATGTTCCTTCATTTGTCTTAGCATATCACTAGCGGCTTGCCTCATCAAGAGAACCATGTTTCATTTGCTAGTGAACAAAAAAATAAAAAATAAATAAACTCTATCACACTTAACATAAAAGAACCATGTTTCATTTGCTATCAGAATGCCCTTATTCATGAAAATTCATTCCAAACAATGAGAAAATATGAATGACCAAAGCAAAATTTTGCATGCTTTTTTTTTACTAAATAGTAATACATGTTAAGAAGTACCTGATGAAATTCTTCAACAATACAACAATCAAAGAAAATAATATTATTATTTCAATTATATAAAATATTTGATAATAGAAATTCTCTTTTACTTGTACACCATTTATGACATGAATTAACAAATGAAAAGTTTGAAAAAAAGACGAGACCAATGAGATTATAAGATAATATAGAGGAATATCTCGGAAATTCAAACTAAAAAGTTTAGATAAAAGTCAATCCACTATTACTTTATTGAGAATCAAATTTTGAGAAATTAAAAAGTTTAAAGGATTTGCTTGCATTATGATTTCACTAAAATATTTCAAATGAAAAGTTGTAATACATCAGTTCAAGAAGAAAATGAAAAATGAAATTCTTAAGATCAATTTAAAATTTTCTTTTTTACATTATGATTTCAATCATGTAACCATAAAAGAGAAGATTAGTCAAGAAAACATATCCCATTAATTTATCTCATTAAAGAGCAAATTTGTGTTGTGACTTGATGATTTGAATGTTGAAATAAATCATAGGAAAAAAATAACTAAAGAAGGAAAAGAAAATTCTCGGTGAATTTGTTTATGAAACATTGTGTATTGATACATGGCGGAAAGAGGAAAAACAATATTGTTTATGAGTTTTTTTTGTATTAAGCCAAAATGGCCTCTCAGATCATGGGGGAAGAGAAGGTTATATAAAGAGGTTATTTAATTTTTCAGTTCAAATTATTTTTAATTTTGAAATGAAAGAATGTGGTGGAAAATTGAGGCAGAAAAATATTTTAATAAAATTGATCAAAAATACAGTGCGGTGAAGAAAATTGAGTCTTGAGGATGATTTTTGGAGACAGTAATATAATTCCTTGTTTTTTTTCGTAGCTATTGCAACGGTCTAATAGTAGATGCAAATAAAATCAGCTGATTGGCAGCGCCTGGTAAGTGCGCTGCATATTTAATTGCATACATAATCTCATTCTCAGCTATGGCAATTGATGTTACGGCCATCTTTGATGCAGGACAAGATACAACACATCTAAGTACCTAACTACGTTGATTGCAATCCTTTCTACATCGTACTTTCCTTTTTTTTTTAACTCAGCTAATTTAATTGACATTTTTTTTCCAAGTCAATCCAGAAAATGAGAGGAAAGTTTGATGCTATTTCTTTGATATTCATGTCTTTTTTTTGTTTCCTTTTTTTGAACTTACAAATGACATTTTTTTAAAAATGAGCTAATGCTAGCTCTTACTATAAACATAGAAATAATGATTTTGTAAACATCATACTGTATCTCCAACTTCTTGTAATTGAAACTACATAGTAGCTACTACTATTTGTAAATAAACAACCCGCAAGTGACAAAAAATATTGAAATACTCCTTTAATTATTATCAATTTATCTGATATGAAAATAGATAAACCTGTTTTATCCATTATATACGACTAGAAACTATTTAATTACATTTTTGATGTTCTATTTGATGAGCCAAATATAATTACATATTTTGATAGGGCTTTAACTAATAATTTAGACCAAAATACTCAAATATTAGATATTTAGGTTAGTTTTAGATATGGGGAGGGATCTGTTGACAATGGCTATTTTGACAATCTTTACAATAGATTTTAAATAAATTAAAAAAAATCTTAATAATAGAAAAAACTTTATAGATATATATTTTTAATTATAGATTGATGGTATTTCAAATTTTATGTAATTTTTTTTATTGCCTAATAATCCATCAAAGACTATTAAATTAGAACCATGCAAATTACATAAAATTTTGATGGACTATCAAACTATAATGAAATTATATAAAATTTAAAACATTATCAATCTATAAGTAAACAAAAAAAACATATCTATATTTTTTTTCTATTTTTAAGATTATTTTCATATTTATTAAAAATCTATTTTCATGATTGTCAAAATAACTCACTATCAAGGATCCCTCCCTTTAGATATAAGGTTCGACGCTACGGTATGCTTATTTATATTTTATTTTCAGGAGAATTAGAAGTGGTCTGAATTGAAGCCTGAAGTACTCTGGATCATATATAATATAACTGAGTATAAGATGGTTAAAAACATGTGATATAATGTATTCATGACGTATTCGTTCTTAACTTTTCAATGCATTAGAATGAAGAAGTTATTATAATCAAAATAGCGATAAAAAGGTCAATGTAGAAAATTGTTGTGGCCCGAAGCGAAGTTCGTAGCGCCAGCTGCAACGGAGGTTGGAGAAATCGTCAGCGCCAATTTTAGCGCTCCAATCTTAATAACTAATTTAACTTAGGCTTAGATTAATTGTGTTTTAAAAGTCTAGATTGAATTAGAGATTAGCTAGTATGAAGCAAATAGATAGTAATTAAAGTGAGTATTAGAATAGCTTTTCTTGCATTATGTTGTGTGTATGATAAGCTAGGCTCTCTTAATGTTAGACTATGTATCTAATACTTACATTTATTTGATACCTTTTATTTGCATTATTTTGCATGTGCATTATTTACGTGATGCACACATCTAGGTAATTATACATACGATAATTAGCTTTGGTATTGATAGGATTCCTAGGTATAAAGCTTCAAAATCATAACATAAACTTAGGATTCTATGTGATGAAGCGAAAATGAAAGTCCAATTATTTGGAGTAGGTGATGACATTTGATACTTGATTAAACATTTAAACCAGCCCAGGTATTAAGTGACGAAAGTTGGTAACCTATCGATCTTAGGATTAAAAAATCCTCAAATAACATTAAGAAAAGTACTAATTATAAGTACAAATGTCAATTAAACAAAGCATTGTGGTCAAGACAAAACGTAGGGATTCTATTTATTTATTTACTTGATCAAAATTTATATCTTTATTTTATTTACTTTACTTTATTTATTATCTTTTATTTTCTCAGATAATTGAAAGAATTAGAATTAATGATTAACATCGTATCATGGTTTGATACCCTCTATACTATCTCATATTAATTGTACACTTATAACAAAATAAAGTATTAATTTGGATATATTAAAAGATACATAGCATAAGTACTATTCATGACTTTTTATCAAAACTTACAGAAATATTTTAGATATCGTCCTTTGCATCATTATCAATTTTTTCGTTAAGAAACGAAAAAAAAATACGGCACTTTTTATGTATTAAATTGGATCAAGAAGTATTTACTTTGCATTATGAAGCGTTTGTTCTTGTTTTTAATCAATTATGGCTCGTTTGATCATACTGCAATTAATTCATAGTTTATTGATAATGGACAAGTTTTTAATCAATTTACGTCTCACCTGTGATCGTATAGAAGTTACAGAAACATTGTAAATTTTATCTTTTACAACATTATCAATTTATTTGAGAAAAATAAAAGTACACGAACAATTTTGTATGCATTAAATTCAACCATAAAGCATTTTGTGTTATGTTTTTTTTATCAATTTATGTTTAATTTGTGATTGTAAAATCGGAGAGGTATCACAGTATTAGTTTCTTATATAAAAGAGATCAACCACATTTTGCCTTTTTCTTTAACGATGATACCAGGAAAACGTGCCAGCGTAGGTTCAACGAAGAAACCAGAAAATCTAGTGGAAAATATTCAGCACAGTACGTAGGGACAGGTTTACTGGCATCCAAGAAGTAAAAATGTGAAGTTTTGGAGCAATATACCGGTCCAGTTAAGCTTGTCAGCAGGCGAAGAGATCTGACACAAAGCTCTCAAATAAGTAACCCTCAGAGGTATAATCTGATACCTCAAATCGTGATTATCATTATTTTATTATTTTTTTTTATCTGACTCAAATCCAATCTGATTACATTCGGGTTAAAAGATCTTGATCTATATCCGACCCGATCAGATTACAGGTCGACCCGACCCTTTACTGTATAAAATAATTAAATATTTATAAAATAGTTTTATATTATTTTAAGCAATTAAATATTAATTTATAATTAATTATAATATATTTAAATTTTAATTAGCACTAAATCACAAACTTACTCCAAAAAATATAATTACTTCATCCAAATCCAATCCGACCCAATTTGGATCAAAAAAATTATATTTATTTCCGTCTCATTTATATTCAGATCATATCGAGTCAGATCAAATTAGAATTAGATTAAATTAACCCGATGAATTAGATCAATAATTATCACCCGTCACCCTAAAGGCTTCCCAAATACATGATTGGTCGCCTGCAAATAAAATCCACCGACTTCCTTTTCCTTTCCACTTTTCAGGCTTTTGGAGGTACAACACAAAAAAAGAACAGATGAATGCAATCTATCCACACAAGTCACAACTAGTGTGGTCTTTTCGGTCTTCCTCGCTTTCTTTAGCACAAAACACCGTGTTACTCTTTCCAAGTCCCAAATTACTCGCTAAAGTGTGTTTGGACGGTGAAAGCATGTAAGAATAATACTTTTTGGATTAGTAGTTGAGAATAGTGTGAGATTAGTGATATCTTGAAAAATGTAAGAACGGTGTTAATTTTTACTATTTTAAATTAGTAAAATATTATTTAGATAGTAATTTGAGAACCGTCGAGGGAATAACTAAAATAATTAATTATTTTTTACTATTTTATTTAATAATAATATTTATTTAATGTTATTTCATACTAATATATAAGAGAAAATTATTTTTTTTATTATTTTCACCACTCTCATGAAGCACTAATCCGTTAATTCAACGTTTTCTATGGGTTAACAGATTAGTACTGTTCCGCTGCTATTTTTTATCTTGTTTGTATTTGAATGGTTACTAATCCGAAAACAACACTATTATTCTGAAAATAATGCTATTCTACACCATCTAAACACACCTCATCATCGAGATTTGTTCATGTCATAAAATTAAGATCAAAGAGGATTACTGTAGTTGTTACGCTCTTGACCTCGTGCCGCACAAGTCCTGTTGCAAGCGCGTTGATAGTCTCAAGTGGTCTTTTTTAGCCTTTTGTTGTCTTAAAGTTAATTTATTACTGACTAGAAACAAAAGGGGACCAAAATGTAACCAGCATCTCAATCTCAGTCATAAGCGTTTTGCTTTGTTAAACAGCTGCCAACTTCTGATCTCCTGGCCGCAGTGCTTCACTCTTGACATGGTTGAGAATTAGAAACCTTCAGATTCGGATCAAGCGAGTGGTCAAATGATATTATCATATTGGCCAGGTCAAATTAAATATGAATCGGATCGGAGTATATTAGGATTACTTAGCTTCGAAGAATTTAATCACAAGTCATGTTGGGTCGGAACTAGATAGTCCTTTTCTTATCATGTTCAGGTCACGTGTTGTTAATCTGAAGTTGGTTTATTCTAATTTTGGAATCAGTTTGGGACTTCGGGTTTTCAAAAAAAAAAAAATCAAGTTGAGCCGGATGGGTCGTCAGGTCACATCAATTTTTATCACGTCTAAATCTTTTAAATCGGGCTTATTTTTTGTTGAAAAATAAAAATATATAAGTTATAAAAAAACAAAAATATTTTATAAAAATAAATCAACCGCACACCTTATCCGCGATCCATCAACATATACAAAGTTATAGGTTTTTTAGTTGTCTGCTATATACATTGGTTCAATGGGTATTTATTATTCAAAATCTCCATTTTTTTTTTAAAATTAAATGTGAATATATCATTTGATCATTTACAGAGAGTACCTTAGGATTATTAGAAAATCAGTATAAATTAAGCATCCAGACCAAAATATATATAAGAGACGGTAATAATATTTACTTTTGTTCAGATCCAATATCTGATGATCATAGATTATCAATTGTTTATTACTCAAATGACGATTGACCAAAATATGTCAATGATAGAATTATTTGTGAAAATCATTCCATATTTTTATGACAATGCATACGTCTCAACCAGTGATATCGAGTACCAACAACGAATATAATTGGAATCCATCACAAAACTTTCAACAATATCATAATTGACACACCATAATATTCATCACATAACTTTCAACGAGTCTGATGTCACGTATTTATACCATAATTTCATGTATAGTTAAGCCATAAACTAAATCTAATTATTTTATTTTATTATATTTTTATTTATTTTTAATTAATTTCTTATAATTTCTATCAAGAGATCGGTGCTATACATTTTTCTATTTTGTTGCAGCTTTTGAGCAATTTTGAATTTTAACGATGACACGATTCGCAACCCGCCTCGCTGTCCTTGCCATGTCAAATGAAGCTGCTGTTAAATTACACTTGACGCATTCAAAGTGAAAATTGCAATTTTCCTTAATACATAGCGCAATTCTTGAAGCTGAAGATGAAAGTTCCAATTTGCTTATCTGGCGCCATTCCCTGTGCGTGCAAATGCTCCAATTAAAATTTGCATTAATCAATTCCTTTTGATGAGGAAGATAAAATGGACATGTACCAATTAAATTGATTCTCTCCTGTGTGCTGGAGTAAATCAAAGAGTGAATGCAAATAAGCCATTTTATTATAAAATCTGATCCGGACCTTCAAAGGATGAGTCCACAATCACAATTTGCTGCACCACAATCACCAAGTTTTGTACAGCTGCGTGTCATTGAACTTCAGTGCATATGACTAGTGTTATGCAAACGGGCCGGTCCGGACCAAATCCGTCCGGGTTATGGATTGACACGGTCCATCACGGTTCATACAGATAAGTCTAGACATGTCAAATTCAGAAAAATCCAACTTATCCCACTGTTGACTCTCGGGGGCCGGACTCCCATGGGTCGGGCATGGACCGGTTATTTTTTTTTATAAATTGAGAAAATCGCAAAAAAATTAAAAAAATTCTAGAAAATTCTAGAAATTTATAAAATTTGGAAAATAAATTTATCATAATTTTTTAAATAATATTTTTTTTAACTAATTCAAATTTTTATTTTCAATTTTTTTAAAATCAAATAATACTAAAAAAATTTTAAAAATAAAAAAATCATAAACCTTCTGCACGAGTCACGGTCCGGTCCACGGGTCATGGTCTGGTCCATGGGTCCGCACGGGACGGGTTCGCACAGGTCGATTTTGGGTAAAGAGAGAACCGGACCACCGTTGGACCGGATCATGGTAGGAGACTGGTCGGGCACGGGATTGGGTCCAGTCCGCGGGCATGGGTCGGTCCGAGATGGATTGGACCGGATGGATTTTTTTAAAACTCTATATATGACCCATATGCACTTCATACGGGTCGTATACTCTCAATCTAGAAATAAGAACAGACAAGGTAACAATTTAATTGCTGAATTACTTTTGATCTGGTTGACTCTCCATCTTTACGAACCACCTCCAGCAGCCCAAGAAGGGGTTCTTCTACCTCTATTTCACATTCATCAAACCCTACCCGCCATTTTCAATGAAAATCGAGAGACTGAGGAGCCAAAACGTCCGAGAGAAGGCGGAGACCAGAGTGAGAGACTAGTACAGGATCAACATCTAGTGTTTGATTTATCCTTTGTTACACATTTTCTGTTATTTTTGATAACTGTCGCTATTATGTTTTTTTGTCCTTACTCTTTGTTTCTTTACTATTTTTATTGTTTAAGTCATGAGTGACTAGACTCTTCTGTTTTTAGGAGTTGAGGATGCTAAAATTTGGATTATTATTGCTTATTAGAGGTTTTATTATTCTATGGTTATGATTTATTTGTGTTGAGTAGTATCTTAATGTATGATTGATTGTTGATAAACTATAGGTCCCAAGTCGATGCCAGACTCTAGGTTTGACTATCTAAAATTCGAGTAGTTTATCAAAGTCATTCTAAGTACCGTATATAGATCTAAGACATAAGAGGTTAGATCGGATTGTGTCCGAGAGGTTGAATCCCGCTCAGATCGAGAGATCGAGCGTGCCTATAGAAAATCAGTACTCAATTTAAGGGATCTAAATCAAGATATAAGAGTTGAGATTTATGTGAACTTTGAAATCTTAAACTCATTACCAACTAAACAAACAAACCAACATATGAGAGTTAAAGTTTATTGTCCACGTATTGTTCATATATGATTCGCACAACCAGCGAAGAAGTGTCCTTTCGAGTAGCTATTAGAACTCGTCTACACTCTATACATATCGTGAGCACCTAGCTTATGAGTCATAGGAGTCAGATCTAAGTGAAAACTAAACTTAATCCTAGAAACATCATTTAATTAATATAAAAACCTACAAAAATATTTTTTGCTTTTTGTTTTTACTTTAAAATTTAAAAAAAACAAAACCATTTGAACAAACCCCCCATTTTCTTATTTTTGTACCTCTAGAAACCGAAGTAGTCAAGTCCAGTAGTTTTTAACGTCCTTGTGGTTCGATACCCATACTATACTGAACGTAGGTCGTGCGCTTGCGACTAAACCAAAAATATCGTAGGGTTTATAAATTTCAAAGATACAAAATTATGGACCATAATTATCAGAATTACGAATCGCAATCCTAGGGACTACTCCCCGCCAACTCTATTAAGAAATGGCCAGAATTACATACCATAATTCTAAAATTGCGGACCATAATTATTGATGTTTGAAGCGCGAATTTGAATTCCAAGAGCGATTTTTCAAAGGAATCAAAAGGAGAATAGACCCCTTCGTCCAGGGGATCTCTCAACACTCTGAAAAATTGATCCCAAACAAAAAGAAGATCGAGAACATCATTGGAGAAGAGATTGGAGAAGATGAACTCAAGAATCGGATGAGAAATAAATATATCTTTTTGGTGTATCTTTCTTTTACTTTTTTCTCATGTTGTATTGTTGTTTAAATATGAATTTTTGTGTAATATTTGATATGATTTATGATTAGATATCCTTCTAGGGTCAAGATGTAAACTCGATAACTCGGATGATTTAATTATACTCGTATTTTAAACTTTTAGTTATTATTTTTTGTGATTGTTTGTTTTATTTAAATTAAATGTTTAGTTTTAATCAATTATATATTACCTAGAAGTGAAAGCGGAAACCGAAAGGTGAAACTGAATATTCGATCAAAAATAGTAATTTAGGTTGTAGACCAAGTACCGAACGTGAAACCTATTGTCTAAGGAAAAACCGAGAAAACCTTAAAAATTACATGAAGTACCGAAAGACGAAGTACAAAAATCTATGTTATGCCGAAGTGATTCATTAATCTAAATGGGCTTAGACTTGTAAGGTGAAGTATCGAAAGGAGAAACTCAAATTGTTTAGGTATGATATCAAGCCACGAAAGTATAAATTTGATACTAAAATCTAAAATTAAATCTCCAACAAACACTAGAGTATATTGAAACATCAAATAGAGTGAATTGACCAAACGAGTGAGAGTGAAATCAAAAACCCCTAGAACATTTTATTTGATAACTTTTCAGTTATTGTTATTATATTTATATTTTTAATGTAATTTTAGTTTAATTCAAAACTCTCATTCGATTGTCTAGATTAGTGAACCTTGTGAGAACTAGTAATTCATTCATGTTCTTGTGGTTCAACACCTAAATTACTACTTGACTAAATCGTGCGTTTGTGGCTGAAATTGAGTACAAATTAAAATATTTATTAGCTTAGCAGAAAATACATAAATTTGACACCGACATTTTCACCCCTCCTACTACTACGAACACCGCTCCCTCCTATTGTGACCATCTTATCTCACAAAATTAAATTATTTGTACAATAATTTAAATAAAATTTATATACTCAAAAATAAAATCAATTATTACAAATAATACGATTATTTTCCTTCAATAATTCTAAGTTTATTAAATCTCATTACATAAATATTTTAATAAAGTATATAAAGTTAACTCTTAACAAATACTAACTATAAATAATTTCACAAATCAATATTATTATCCTTACTTTGTATCAATTTCAAGTTAATTATCCCCAATTTCTATTATTTTTCATTTATAATTATATATTTCAACAAAGTTAATAATTTGCATTTCAACCCTTATTTTTCTACATATTCCATAATCTATGAAAATATCAAGAGATGTTGCTTGTACCTCTTTGATGGGTTCAAGATCGTCGATGGAGGCGTGTTGTACCGGCTACTCAGTCAATGAAGTTTTATTGTACCATTTGTCATATCGAACGAAGAGGGAGAAGAGAGGATTGGGGTATTGAAGGGCGGATTTTAGGGAGGGAGGGGAGGAGATGTCGAGGGTGGGGTCGAAAATGGATTTGGAGGGGTAAAAATGAAAGGATTCTAATCAAAGTTTGGGAGGGTTTCGGATGAAGAGGGACAAAGAAAAACCAAGATTTGGTGGAAGGAAGGAAGGAAGAAGAGAAAAAAAATCGAGTATACGATTAATCTTTTTTATAACCTTTAATAACTTATATTTTATTTTTTAATATAAAAATAACCTTTTAAATCGAATATAGGAATGTTCGTAATGTTATTTTCCTTTTACCGAACCACTAATTTAATTTTGGCTACTTCAAAAAAAAAAGGAAATAAATAATCAAAGAACAATTACCAGGAATAACAAATTATAAAACAGTAATTATATAGAAAAGCGCGCATCTTCCTAATGAAAGCACACTGAGCACTGATACTGACAGGTAAAACCAGTGTCTTTTACCATTGACCAAATTAATATCAATTATTCATTCTTATGGTCTGATATTCCAAACCAGTCGGAATTCGTATCTCTCATACGGTTTCAGTCGGTCGTCTCATCCCCACGCGGCCACCATGTACCTTTTATCGTATAACAACTACAATAGATCCCCTCCAATTTGTACAAACAGGATCCATTCATTACCCCAAAATGTTAAAATTCAAAAAAAAAATATATAATAATGTCTCATATTTTCCCATCAATATATTAATGCATTGACAATAGATAAATATGGTGACTGAAATTTTACTAAAGAACTGATCGTGTAAATTTTTATCAGTAATTTTATTGTGTAAATTTTTACCAGTAATAATATTTTTTGCCTGAATTATATATAATTTTAATCAATAAATTAATTATGTAAATTTTTATCAGTAATAATATGTCGTGACCGAACCTCCTATAATAAATCTTTATCATCACAATTTTTTTAATATAATAATTATATTAATATAATATATTTCTTTATTAAAATCCAACTTATCAATAACAAAACAGCGGTGTTATATCACAACCCACAGTTTTTATTATTAATAATTATTATTAAATTAATATTGTTAAAAATAAGAGTGAAAACCGTAAAATTTCAAATATACGAATGGCGGCCACGCCATCTTGTATCGATGGCGCGGATTTAAACGCGCCACCGCGATGGTGGCGCATTTCAAAAAAATAATGAAACGCCGCGCAGCGCCTCCATCTCACTTGCGCCTGCGCGCGTTTTGTATATATAAGAAGTAAACACGCCACTGCCAGTGACGCGTTTCAAAATAAAAAAACGGAAACGCGTCATCGCGCGCGCGTTTCGTAAAAAAAAAACGTAAACGCGCCACGCGGCAAAGCGCGTTTTGTAAATTCAAACAGCGCGTCACTGCCATTGGCGCACTGCCATTCGTATATTTGAAATTTTACATTTCTCACTCTTATTTTTAATAATATTAATTTAATAAAACTTATTATTACTAAAAACTGCACAACCCATTAAAAAAAGGTCCGATCTCCTGGTTCTGGGCATGCAGTATCTTACAAACAGGAGAAAACGAAATACAAGCTGCTTCAGACTATAAATACATCACTGCTTTGCTGCCATTTCCATCAACAAAATATATAACCTATCATTACTTACCAGAATAAAAGAAAAAGACTACCAATCTTGCATTTTCTCGTCCATTGTCGTTCTCCTTATTGTTCTACTTATTCTTCTCATATTAAAACCTATATAGCTTTAAATGGGTAGCCTAGCACTTGACACCTTTCACCCATTAGACCCATCTGAATTCTCTATAGAATCAAAAGCAGTGATTGATTTCATAGCCGACTACTATCGTAACGTTGAGAATCACCCAGTGCGGAGCCAAGTCAAACCAGGCTATCTTTCCAAGCTTCTACCCAAGCAAGCTCCTCTGTTTTCTGAGCCAATCGATACTATATTGGAAGATATCCAGCATGATATCTTACCAGGACTCACTCACTGGCAAAGCCCCAACTTTTATGCTTACTTCCAGGCTAATGCAAGCACAGCAGGGTTTCTTGGTGAGATGCTCTGTGCCGGTCTTAACGTTGTCGGGTTCAACTGGATATCATCTCCAGCCGCAACCGAACTGGAGAACATCGTGATGGACTGGATGGCGAAATTACTTAAGCTGCCGCCTTGCTTTCTTTTCTCAGGGGGCCAAGGTGGTGGTGGTGGTGTCTTGCATGGCAGCACATGTGAGGCCATTGTTTGTACCATGGTTGCTGCACGCGATCGTGCATTGAGCAAGGTTGGACATGATGTAATTAGTAAGCTAGTTGTCTATGCTTCTGATCAAACACACTCGACTGTCCAGAAGGCAGTAAGGATTGTCGGAATTCCGCCAAAAAACTTCCGCATAATACCAACAACAGCTGCCTCAGGCTACTCACTGACACCACATAGCCTTCGAGCTGCAATGGAGGCTGATGTAGCAAAAGGGTTCACACCAATCTATGTATGTGCCACTGTGGGAACCACTGCAGTGGGAGCAGTGGATCCTGTAAGAGATCTTGGTGTGGTGGCAAATGAGTTTGATGCTTGGTACCACATTGATGCGGCCTATGCTGGTAGTGCTGTCATATGCCCTGAGTTCAGGCATTATTTTAATGGCGTTGAATTGGCCGACTCAATCAGCATGAACCCGCACAAATGGTTCTTGACCAACATGGATTGCTGTTGCTTGTGGGTGAAGAAGCCGAGTGCATTAGTTGATTCGCTTTCCACTAATCCTGAGTATCTAAGGAACAAAGCTAGTGAAATAGATGAGGTGGTGGACTATAAGGACTGGCAGATAGCTTTAAGCAGGCGATTTCGGGCTATAAAACTTTGGGTGGTAATTAGAAGGTAAATCCATATATACAACACTATGTTTCTGATTTACATCTAGAATTAATGTTTCATCTCCTTAACGAATTGGAGTATTTAATTATATTAATTGCAGATATGGTGTAATTAACCTAGTGGAGCATATACGAAGCGACGTGGTAATGGCAAAACAATTTGAGCAAATGGTGTCAATGGACGAGCGGTTTGAGGTGGTGGTCCCGAGAAAGTTCTCGTTGGTATGTTTCCGGCTCAAACCGAGATTTGAGGGAGATGATGCAGTGAGTACCAACCAGAAGCTTCTCGAGGTGGTAAACTCTAGCGGCCGGGCATTCATGACGCACGCAAAGGTAGATGGGATGTTTGTGCTCAGATTTGCAATAGGTACAACTTTGACGGAGATGCGGCATGTTGAATCGACATGGAAGCTCATCCAGGCCAAAGCAGAGGATATACTGCTTCAGGACATTTGAATTGTGATCGAGTCGGCCAATTTGCAGATCAACTTTTACTGAATTTGTGTGATTTTTTCCTCTTGTAATTTGTAGGAAAAGGTTTTGTAATTCATGTGTATCTTTATTTGTTGCTTAAATTGTTGGATTGTAAATGTCTATGTCCATGAGACATGACTGTTTTATTAAGACAGGTAAGATAGTGTCACAAATTTGAACGGGGATTTCTTAGAGATAATTAATCGATTTTTTTTATGTTCTTTACTTCTTTTTAATAGTTTCCGTAATCATGTGGTCAGTATTTCTATTAGTAAAATTGGGTGTTATATGGCTAATTTTTGTCAAAAGAAGCATATACCAAAGTGTTTTAAGTATTAATTTTTTGTATACAATGATAAGTCTCCTCTGTTCTTCTTTGTTCTTAATGCAATCTTTTTTTCTCTTTTTTTTTGAGATAAAAATGAAAATCTAAGCTAGTTAACTTTTAAATACCCATAAAAAAATCACACAAGGATTTCTAAATTGTTCCTCAGAGCATTGTCTTTATAGAGTCACTAACAATAATTACCTAGGCAATCTTACGCGTAATATTTTTTTTAAAAAAATTGTAAAATTTGACCCATAATGCAACATTTTCTATTAGAAAAAATATTTTTTGAAATAAAACATGAAAAACAATTGTAATTTTTTCTGATACAAACTTATCTAGTATATGTATATGTATATCACAAAGTAGCCATATACCATATTAAAACCGAAGATAAAATTCATACGACCCAAAAAGCCCATTGAATATGTATTGCCCAGCCTACGTATTTAAGAACGCTGCCAATAGTGATCCAAAATCCGTCAATTCCCAGTCTACATTCAGTCATTCAGTGAGAGAATGAGTATTGAAAAGCGCCTCCGTCAAGTGTGAACACCCAAAACCCGCTTACAAAACTGTTCGACGAGATGACCTTCAACTCAATTCATATGAATAATTTAATGAAAATCATAAATTAAATTTTTTGAGATTTTAAAATATAGTTTTTGATTCGTTTACATATTGACTGAAATGCAAACGTTTTCACGATAGCCTACCTCAATATATATAGCAAATCTACGGTGTACTTAAGCTCACAGAAAGTTTCAGTGAGTTTAGCTCAAAAAGTATATCAAATGATCTCCAAATTTTAATTTTTCATTCTTATTAAAAAATTTCATATTGAAATCTCACGGGGTACAAAAATTTGGGATATTTCGAATTTTCTAAGTTACTCTTTTCAATTTTTGAAAATCAGCTCTAAAAATAATAATAAAATATTTAATATTTGTACATTATTTTCAGAAATTAAAAAGAGTGACTTAGAAAACTCGAAATATCTCAAAATTTTGTACCCCATAAGATTTCAATATGAAAAATTTAATGAGAGTGAAAAAAAAATAAAATTTGGAGATCATTTGATATACTTTTTGTGCTAAGCTCACGGAGGACTTTCGTGAGCTTAAGAACACCGTAAATTTGCTAAATATATATAATGAGTAAAGATACCATGAGATTAACTCAAAAAGTACATCAAATTATTTTCAAATTTAAATAAGATGCAAAAATCTTTATATGAAAATCTTATGAGATGCAAAAATTTGGAGTGTTTTGAGCTTTTTAAGTCATTGTTTTTAATTTTTGAAAATCAGTTCTAAAAATAATAATAAAATATTTAATACTGGAACATTATTTTAAAAAAAATAAAAACTGTGACTTAAAAAGTTCAAAACATATCACCATATCTTTACTCATAATATAATATATATATATATATAGAGTGGAGATAGCGTGACTTAAAAAGTTCAAAAAATATATTAAATCATCTCGAAATTTTAATTTATCATTCTCATTAAATTCTTTATATGAAAATCTCATGGGATGCTAAAATTTGGAGCGTTTTGAGCTTTTTAAGTCACCGTTTTTAATTTTTTAAAATGATGTTCAAGTATTGAATATATTATTATTATTTTTAGAGCTGATTTTCAAAAATTAAAAACGATGACTTAAAAAGCTCAAAACGCTCCAAATTTTTGCATCCCATGAGATTTTCATATAAAGAATTTAATGAGAATGATAAATTAAAATTTCGAGATGATTTAATATGTTTTTTGAGTTAAGCTCACGGAAGGCCTCCGTGAGCTTAAGCTCACGCTATCTCCACTCTATATATATATATATAAATAGGTTACTATACTTTGCTGCAAAGTAAATGAATTCTTTACTTTGCATCTTTACATCGTCCGATATGTATTGTGATATGTGCAGACCTGATCCTTCTCCTGGTGAGTTCTTTAAGGCTGTGCTGCTGAGCTGGGACGGAAAGGGGAAAGGATGGAATGGGAGACTATGGAAATCGACGGAGGTTTACAACTTCTCCTCTCCGAATTCGAGTGAATAAATTTATCAAAAACTAATACATCAATTTCCTACTTTCCTTATTAACCCCCCGTCACCCTCTCTAACTTCCTCGGACATCAACTCAGGAGCAAAATGAAAATTGAGTAAAACCTCTCATTCTCTTCCGCTCACCCTGTAACCCTCCATCCTCAACTTGAGAGCACAGCGTAAAAAAACAATGCCTCCAGTTCGGTTCAGAGATATCGGTTCAAAAACTCTTCACCTTTCTTAAATAATAAATAGACTAACCTACCTTCTTCATCCGCGTTTCATCTCTTTTAACCTCCCTCGTATCATCTCTTTTAACCTTCTTTTTATGAATACCCGTATCATCTCTCTTCTCTCTCACCTCACTCATTAGTCGGACAAAATCTGAGATCGTCTCCTCCTTGATCTGGCCAGCCTCTATTGATCTCTACTGTCTTCGCCTCCCGTATCTCAGCACAATTTCTGACATTACAGGTAACGAAACCCTAGTTTCTGCTTAAGGAGACTTCTAGACTGCGATTGTTCAAAGGTGAAAAGATCCCTCTCGCTACTAGCTTTTTCCCCTTCTAATTAAAGTCGATACATGCAATTATATCTTTAATTCTTCTTTTACTGAAGTAAATTTTGAACCGTGCTGCAATTTTCTAACTTTTGTTTCATTTTAGGGACATCTAGTTATTAGTATTCGAAGGAAATTTTAAATGAATTAGTGTGAATGTCTATGTATTTTTACAAATTGAAGGAAATATTGAATAGAGTTGAAGCAAACAAACTGAAACTAAGGTAATTTAACTTAGGCTAATCAATTTCTTCCTATTTGTCCGTATCTTCAGTCCATTTTCACCTATACTATTATAATTGTATAATCACTCTTAAATAAGGTTTGAGCTTTGTGAGTCAAACTCAAAATTATGAGTTTCAGTTCATTTCCATCTTTAATGTTACAATTTTGAGCTAGACCTCGGAAACTCTGATCTCACATGAACAAATTCAAAATTATATATGACCTGATTAGAATTTTGTGAGTTAACTCTCCTTGCTGCCATAATTGCAAGTAACTCACTTTTTTTGGGGATACTTCCTAAAAAGAATCCACTGGGAGAGTTCTATTTGTATCTATTGTAGTTTGTATCTAATGTTATGTTTGGAGTAGGGATTTGAAACATGAATCTCCATGCTATATACTTTATGATATTTGAGTTAGATTAGGTATTATGAACTTGATTGTGTATTATTTTGAATATTTATGCCATGTATTTTATGCTTTGGATTAGTTATTTTGAACTTGGTTTTATGAGTCAAAATTATTACTTACTGCTTACTATACAAGCTTTATCAGCAGGATATTTTTCAGCTTGTTACTTACTGCTTTCTATAAATTGCTTACTGCTCACTGATATGAGTCAAAATACGTGTCATTTATGAATAATTTGTGATGGTGAAATGAGCACAAAGATGGATGGAACTAGGCACAAAAGACACTATGAAACAATTTTTCTTAATTTTGGCTCTATTTATGTGTATTTTTAGTAGTTTGTATAAAAAAAATATATATATTATGAATATTTGTACTGGATTGTGTTAGATTTTATGAATTTGAATGAAATTTGCATCTAGTGTTTTGCAAAGCTTTTGAATGAAATTTGTATCCAGTGTTTATGGGAGCATTTAAACATGCTATTTTGGAGCATTTAAACATGTAATCTTTTAAATCTCGGTGAATGTGGTGTGTTATGTAAATTGCACTGTTTATATAATTTTGTAGTGATAAGGGAGATGCTTTGAGTTGGATTAGATTTTTTGAACTTCATCATGTCAATAAACCCTCTCATATCCAAACTATGGCCCACTAAAAAAATAGAAAAAATAGCAGAAAATAATATTCTACGCAGGTCCAGTTGATGACAGGAAAAAATAGCACAAAACAACATATCAGTATCAAAATCAAAAGACTGGAAAAACAAAAAAAGAATAACATAACAAGGTCAGTATTTTAGCATAACAACATGTCTCATAAAAAATGTCTACAAAATATCTAGTGCATAACAAAAGAGCTAAATCCAACTGTTTTTCCTCTCTTCAGACTTCTCTTTGCATAACAAGGTCAAGCTTTTCTCCCCTTATCAGACTTCCCTTTGCTCGTCAGACGCCTATTATGAAAAAAAATGAACAACTCAATTTCTGGAAATAAAAAAAAAACAAGGTTGAAAAAGATATAAATATAATTAGCACTACTATCTTGAAATTGACATAACCTTTTTCAAATTGCATGATTAGCACTATGATTACCAGCACAAGAATAAAAATAAATAAAACCCCTGGTCAATACAAGCACAAGAGAGACTAGCAATAAACCTAGCACACAAAAATTGGCACAAATAGCCAAAAAAAAAAGAAGAAATAAGCCTCAAACTCATACCAGAAAATGAGTTTCGTACTTCGTACAAAGCAAGGAAGATAAAATTCAATCGTACCTGATAGCGACTACCTTTACTGCTAGGGGTTTAGAAAATTGGTGAGACCTCATGAGCCAGTGGCAGATCTTCTAGCAAAAGAGGGAGGGCAATATTCAGAATCATGTGAGTGAGAAAGCAAGAAGGGTGAGGGGAGCTATGCTGTGGGAGAAGGAATTGCCGTCACCTTGACACTTGTGTTGCCTTTCTTTTCTTTTTCATAGCAGAAGAGACGAAAGGGATAAAGAAAACAATTTGATTGACATTTCTTTTCTTTCTTTTAATCGAGCGAGAGGACCATTAAACCGGGCCATCGAACCGGACCGGAGGTGATACTCCTTCAAAATTTTCCCTGCGTATCTGATTCACGAGAATTAAAGCCATATCCAACGGTGCAAAACCACGCAAAGCAAAAAAGGAATTTATTTTGTAAAACACCGGAATCTAATTATATAAAACTAACGTGCTCATCGGAGCATGAAACTCCTTCGTGATTATAATTAAAAAAGTATATCAAATGATTTTCAAATTTTGATTTATCACTTTTATGAAAATTTTATGATATATAAAAATTTAAGTTATTTCAAGTTTTTTAAGTCACTTTTTTAATTTTTGAAAATCAATTTTAAAACTAATGATAAAATATTTAATATTTGTATATTATTTTTAAAAATTAAAATATTAACATAGAAATCTCGAATCATTCTAAAAATTTTATGCCCTATAAGATTTCAATACGAAAAATTTAAATCAAAATTTAAAGATGATTTGATATATTTTTTGAGTTAAGATCACGGAGAGGTTTTATGCTTCTAAAAGTACGCTAATTTTATATATATAGATGATGACAAAATTAACTTGACTCGCTGTGCTCGCAAATGAAATTTATTAACGATTGTCAATTATATTTTATTAAATTATCGGGAGGACTCACGAAAAAGTTAATCGAAATAAAAAAAAAATAAAAGTACAAAAAATCTTTATTTAGATTGATCATATACCAACTAATTTAGCGGATGCCGCCATGAATGATTTTGTTTAGGATTGTTGAAACATTATTTTCAGTTTTTCAATGATTTGAAGAAAAAAAAATGTGTTGCAAGTTTATACATGAATAAAGAAATAAATTTAAGCAATGGACCCATTTCTACATACTGCAAAATTCGTTTTTCTATCTAACACGGAATGCTATGCACATAATGATGCAAACTTTTCCAATGATGGCTTCGAAAAAAATGCATTCCGATTATGATTACATGTGACTAGAGTAGTAAATGGGTCGGGTCGGATTAGTTGGATCGGATCAGGTCACATTATTTTATTATTATTGTTTGATCCTATTTGATTAAATTCGGATCAAATTTTTTGATTCATATTCGATCTGATGGGTCACGGGTTGACCTGATCCAACCTGTATAAAATAATTAAATATTTATTAATTTTTTTATATAATTTTAAGCAATAAAATATTAATTAATTTATAATTAATCTTAATTAGTATATATTTAAGATTTAATTAGTACTAAATCATAAAATTACTTTAAAAAACATAATTAATCGGGTCAGGTTCGAGCCCGAACCCGACTCGACCCGACACGGATTAGAAAAATCAAATATATATCCGACTCATTTATATTTAGATCATATCGGATTGGATTGGATTCAGGTCAAGTTGGGTTAACCCGTCTGGTCGGGTTAACCCGTCAATCGGATCAATAATTGAGAACCCCACATGTGACTTTGTGAGTGTTATGATTATTTTTTGCATTTAATGTCCCCACCCCGCAAGGAGAAAGTGTTTCTGGAGCCAACAAAATACTTCTTTATTCGAACTTACATCTAATGTTTATTTGAAATTACTCTAGGGCGTCATTAATAAAATGTATTGTAAATGTTGTTCGATTAACCCAAGATAAAATTTCAATTTTGACATTTTTAAATAATAAATCTAGTTTTTTTTTTTTTAGTTATGATAATCGAAAGCTGAATGTGCACGGGATCTAATAAGGCTGAAATGTATATATTTTCTCCATTTGTTTCAAAGATTAGCATAACTTAATTTAGTGTTCCTAAATGTGATTTTTTTAATTAGTGTTACCGTCCGATGAAACTATATCAACAATATGAACAGTCAAGTTTTATTACTCATTAATTAGTGTATTAAATTTTAGTGTTACTCATTAATTAGTGTTACCGGATGTACAGTTCTATTTCTCTATGAAGTCGTGAGATTTTTTGAAGAGATTTCGGTTCGAGAAGGGTAATGGTGCGGTGTCATGTGCTCACATGACAAGGGGATATGCTAGCAAATTCTACTAGAACTCATGGTTGGAGTGAAATAGGCTTTACTTTTCATCCAATGCATATATATGAATCAATAATAGAAAATTTTACTGAAATTTAACATGTAATAGTACAACATTCATCCCAATTAAATAAGGTAAAGACATCATACATAAAGCAAGCAAAAATATAAATATGATATTGTTTAAAATGAAATATTTTTAAATACATTTCGGATACCCACATCAAGCCTTTTATTTAAAAAAAAATACATGATATAGACCTTTCATTTCATTAATTGAAGAAAAATAGGGACTGGAACCCTATTTCTCTTTTAAAAAAAACACCTCTTGACATTCTTAGACTTAATTAACTGATTGTCTTATTTATTTTATGCCATTAAATTTAGTCAAATAATTAAATTAATTTGTTAATATTTTTTGAATTTTCAAATGACTATATTCTTTTATAATTTTAGATATAATATTAACCAAAATAAATCTAATTATAAACACTATAGTGGGTAAATTACAGAGAAGTGATGAAGGTAGAGGAGTGGGAAGATCAAGGTGGAGCGGAAGTGGCAGAGGGACAAGACAAAGACATGATAAAGTATGGAGGCGAAGGAGGGACAGAGGTGGACGAGAAGCGAATACATTGGCGAAGTGATGAAGCAAGGGCGGAGCAACATGAAATTAGGGGTGGGCATTTGCCTATCTCTGACTAAAAAAAATTTCAAAAATAAACTTCTCTTTGTGTGATTTTTTTCAGAAAAAGATATAAAAATATGCATGTAGATTAAAATAATTATTAGATTTTCATATTCTAGCTCCGATTCTGTGATGAAGTATGGAGGTGCAGGGACGATGAAGAAGATGGGATGAATGTGTGTGTGTGTGTGTGGGGGGGGGGGGGGGGGGGGGGGGGGGGAGGCGAAGGTAGAATGGAGGTGAAAAAGATATTAAAGAAGGACAAAAAGGATCTGTTGGGAGTGAAGAGGGGAAGGAAAGAGAAAAATATTACAACGTGCAAAAATGACGTCTAAAAAATGAAGAATAATATGATTTTTTTTTTCAAAGAGTAATTTTAATGTGTATTCATCTTTTATAATACTTTTCAACATTTATAATATATTTTTTTACAAAATTCATCAAATAAAAATTCAAACATATATATGTTTCTAATGGTTTAGATAGAATGTGTATCAAATCTGAAAAAAAATTAAAGATTTATTAATCATAATATCATTAGAACTTCACCATTGAAATTTTAAATTTTTTGTGATGAAAGACATTTTTTTTCAAATTGATTAAAATTTAATACATGATCTATCTAAGTCATTAGAAATACATCTATGATTTAGAAATTTTCGTTTGAGCAATAATTTTTAAAAAGAATAAATACGGTAAATATTGGATTTACTTTAAAAATTGAATGCACATTAGAATTATTTTGTAGAAAAAATATCAATAATAGAAGAAAATACTGAAATACTTTTTCTAAATAAAATATAAAAATAGAAGATATTTTCTTTTTGAACCTCATTAATTAAGCAAACAACCCCCAAGTACTTTTCCGTTGGATGAATTTATCACGGACCTTCTCATCCCAAATTATTTAACCTCACTCGATTTCCTCCTTTGCCACTACAGATATTCAAATATGGGTGCTGGTAGTGGTGGGCGCATGACACAAGCCGAGAGCGCGGCCCAGGAAAAATCCGACTGGGCCGCTGCCTGGACTCGTTCCGACTTGAACCAGTTTAAGAAGTCACCAACCGAACCACCGCCATTCACCCTTGGTCAACTCAAGAAAGCCATCCCACCCCACTGCTTCAACCGCTCCATCCTCCGTTCGTTCTCTTATGTCGTGCACGACCTCCTCCTCTCGTCTGTCTTTTTCTACCTTGCTCTGAAATGGATCCCAACAATTCCAGCCCCCTTCCATTACGCCGCGTGGCTGCTCTACTGGGCCGCACAGGGGTGTGCGCTCAGTGGTGCCTGGGTCATTGCTCATGAGTGTGGTCACCACGCCTTCTCGGATTATTCACTCCTTGATGATGCTGTGGGGTTTGTTCTTCACTCTGCTCTTCTCGTGCCATACTTCTCTTGGAAGTACAGCCACCGCCGTCACCATTCCAACATCGGCTCCCTCGAGCATGATGAGGCTTTCGTCCCCAAGAAGAAAGCTGTGCTGCCATGGTACTCTAAGTATCTATCTAACAACCCGGTCGGCCGGCTTGTTACACTGGTTGTCCAGCTCGCCCTTGGGTGGCCATTGTACCTGGCATTCAATGTATCAGGACGTCCTTACCCCCGATTCGCATGCCACTTCGACCCAAACAGCCCAATCTACTCTGATTGTGAGCGAGTCCAGATTTTCATCTCTGACGTCGGTATGATCATGGCTGCGTATCCTCTCTACCACCTTTCTGCGATGTTTGGTTTCTGGTGGATGGTCCGGATGCATGGTGTGCCTCTCTTGATTGTTAATGGTTGGTTGGTTTTGATTACATACTTGCAGCACACCCACCCTGCTTTGCCACGTTACGACTCATCTGAGTGGGACTGGCTGCGTGGTGCACTTGCCACCGTTGACCGAGACTATGGGTTCCTAAACAAAGTGTTCCATAACATCACTGATACACATGTGGTGCACCATTTGTTCTCGACCATACCGCATTACCATGCCATGGAGGCCACCAAGGCAATCAAGCCCATTTTGGGAGAGTATTACAAGTTTGATGGTACTCCAATACTCGAGGCCATGTTTCGTGAAGTCAAGGAGTGTGTCTATGTTGAACAAGAAAATTGCGGCGAAGGTGGTAAGACAAGGGGTGTTTTCTGGTATAACAACAAGTTCTGAAGTTGACGATAACCATTTCATGAAAGAAATATTTTGGAATGGTATTTTGGACTATTATTTAGTCCTGGCTTGAGTCTTGGGTTCTCTCTCTCTCTATCCACTCTCTAAAATTGGAAGAAGACAATGGTACCCGTGGGGTATGCTTGTTGTCTCCTATATATTTACCATTTTTTTCTTTAATTTTTCTTTGGTTGTGGACTTGTGGTTCCTGTTATATGGTTTGGCGCGGTAGCAAACTCGTCAGCTATGAGTTGTATCCTTTCAACATTATCAGGTAGCAAGTATGAAATAATAATCAGAACTATTTTGATGAAAAAGTATTTAAAATATCAGAGAAATAATGCCTTCCTCATTTGTGCTTGCTTATTTGCAATTAATATTGTTCTACAGTTTCAGTTAGTAGTAGTTATATCTGGGGCTCGAAGTTAGTTTTATGCAACTGTTTAATATCATAGTTGTGCATGAATAATTTATTTTACAAATAATTCATTAGTTTAATATATAATGCGTTTTTTGATTAAAAAAATATTTTATTCGTGAATTATTCAGAAAAAACATATTATATATTATTTTAATTAAAATTTTATAATTTTTAATATATTTTTAAATTTTAATATTATAATATATATTTTATTTATATTATATGAAACGAACTATCCCGAATTATATTCATATTATATCCGAATAATGTATTTTTGACCTCACAGGATAATTATGAAATCCTGAATTTATTACTATCTACGTTTAATATATAACAGCAACATCTGTACTTTCTGAATAATAAAAACAACAAATTAATTTCAAGAGCAGTCTATCTGGGCTTAAAAGTTAGAACAGAATCTGACTTGTTGCTTTCTGGATCCTGGGCCATCAAATGAGTCTCATCATCTTATATATTTTCAAATATATTCTTACCGGGGGAGTAGTCAAATAGACCAAAAAACAAGTGTAAATTTTACAAATACCCTTCCAACAAAAAGTTTAAACAAATTCACCGTTCCGTCTAAATTTTTCAACAAAATGCCTTATATATGGTCACATTTGCTGGGTTATTATCCTTTCCTTCCTTATTTTTTTTCTTCCCTCACATACATCCAATTTCATTTACACATTTTTAATTTTTAATTTTTATTTTTAATTTTTATTTTTAATATTCAAATTTTTATAATTTAAAATTTTTGCTAATTTTTTTAAGTAATATGCATGAAATTTATTTTATTTCATTAAAATACAATATCTAGAAGATGACTCTTTACAAACTTCAAGAATGAAATACTAAATTTGTTTGTTACAATTTGATTTTTTTTGGTATTATGTTATACATCCGATTCTAAAGTTAAGGACTATTAAAAATTCTAACAAACAGTGCTAAAGGTCGGCCCTATCAATGAGTTTGAGGAGATTTAGAGTTAATTTTTAATTAATAATCGGCTCTAAAAAGTATCCTTAAAGCCGGTTATATTAGTTAAAAATCAACTCTAAAAAACTTTTGGAGCCAGTTATTAATTAAAACTCAGCTCTTAAAGGATACTCTTTAGAATTTCTTATTAAATAAAAATTGGCTCTAAATGTCTTTTTTTTAATAAATCTGTTGATTGTGGCCATCCTGTTATTGCTAGCTATATATATCACACATGCACATACATAACAATCAATAAATAACAACACAATAACACAATAACACAAATAACAAACAATCACAAATAATAATATAAATAAAATTAACAAACATATGTACAAATAACATACACATATAGTACAAATAACACAAATGTCAAATGTATATATAAAAAGTATAAAAAATATATATGAAATACTTCCCACAATTTAATTTACAACCATTCACTTACTTTCGACGATATCTTCTTTTGAATAATATTACGGGGTTGGCTCGAGAACTTGCCAAAGCAAATGAAAATTCTATTAGTTTATCTGACAAAAAATAAAATAAAAAATAAAAATAATATGAATTCAAAGTTAATTTTTAGACCTCTAGCAAAGCAAACAAATCACAATATTTGATTATTATGTTATACATCAATCTCATAACATAATAATTGTACTTTTTACTGCATGGTTGCGGTGCACTCTAAAATTTTGAAAATAATAAATAACTAACTTTAAATTCTAAACTCTGAACCCTAAATCAAAAATTTATTATATCTAATCTCATAAATTAAATAAATACAAAACAAAGTCCAAATTGCATACCATAATCGTTTTTCAATCCAACTATAGATTTTTTTGAAGTTCAAATTTCTTATCCTTCCAATAATAATATAATGTCCTACGACATAAATAAATGAAATCAGTATATTTAATATATAGCATATATTAAAAATGTTAAGAAGAATGAAAAAAACTTACATATTCAATGTCAATTGGATATATACATAATCTATAATTTCACAATTTAGAGAGTCAACAACATAAACATGCATGTTCGAGAGTTGGTCTAGAATATATTATGGTTATTTGATTTTGGAGCATTCCATATATAGTGATAAGTTTCTAGGGTTTAAATTGTAACATGTTAAAGAACGACAAGGCCAGCTCATGCTACCTTTTTTTCTGGCACGTGGCTGAGCGGTGCTAGTCACTTTCTTTCGAGTGAGAGAACAGACGCAAAAAACAAAAGGACGTCCAAAGATATCGGAGAAGACATAAATGAAAAGAAACAAAAATTGAAAAATTGAAAATGAAACGGGAGACGAAAAGGAAAGAAAAGAGATCGTAACTTCAAATCAATTGGGTATTTGACTAAGCGTTACTAATTGGCGCGGTGATTATAATTTGAGGAAAGTTCTCTTTATCGTTTTCTTATAATGATAATACTTGACTGACATCAAAATAGATGTCAGTCGCCGTCTGATTACTGTTTTAATTTTTTAAAAAATAAAAATTTATAGTAAAAAATAAAGTTATTTTGACCTATACATTTTATTTCATTAATTTTGACATTCTTTATCAATTATTTCGGTTTCCGCTCTGACTAATGCTAATAATTCTTAGTTAGAATTTTGAACTTCGTAATTAAGGAATGTGTTTCGGTCTAAGAACATAAATAAATAAAAGTAGAAAAATTCCGGGGTGGTAGTGTGCTCGGATCGATTTTACCCTTTTAATTATATTTTTGGATTATTTTGTTATATATACAGTAATTAAGATTAATTATATATTAATTAATATTAAATTAGTTAAATAAAAATATATAAAATAATTAAATATATATATTAATTATTTTATTCGAATCGAATCGACTCGACTCGTGTCTCCTTTGAGTTGAGTCGGATCGGGTTGGATTAAAAAAATAACAAACAGTCAGGACAAAATTTAAATGCTTTTCAAGTCCCAAATCTCTTAGGATAATTTGAACTTTTTAAATGTACCTTTTTTATTATTCTAAATAATATTTTTTTTAAAAGTAGACTTGGCCTCTATCTTTTACTAAAAAAAATGCATCAGATCTGCTAAACAAAGCCCCTTAGATTCCAAGCTGTGTCATCTGACTGATCTGTTCGTTCCTGTTGGATTTTGATGGGATAGGATCGCATATGACCCGGTCTATAGGAGAGTCAGAAAAAGTCACTGCAACAAACAGAAATGATTTTTAATGATCGGATCAAAAAGAAAAAAAAATATAATGATGATCGGATATAAGTCTAATCCGACTCAACTCATTAATATACTTATTTGAAATTAAGTCGTTAAGTTAATGAATGAGTCAAATTAATTTATTAAAAAATTATTTAATAATTAATAACATTTTATATAAATATTTAATATTAAAATTTAAAAATCAATAAAATAACTAAAAATCAATAAAAATATCTAAAAATCAATGAAATAATATACTAAAAATCTCAGATAATTATAACTTATATAATGTACTAAATATCAATAATATAAATAATAAATATTAATCATTTAACGAGGCTAATGAACATAGCGAGTCATGTTAGATGTAGTTCAAACTCGACTAATTAATTTAACGAACTTAATAAATAAATCAAATTCAAATTAATCCCAACAAATCACGAAGAGTCCACGAGCTATGATTTTTTATGAGCCCTAATCACGAATTTGGAAATACATTGTCTACCACCATTCCCTGGTCCATTAATTACATCAAATGAAATATATTTAAGACCGCTATATCACTCGTTCATGTGCTAAGGGAAGAAC
The DNA here is from genome assembly GCA_037127355.1 of Schoenoplectus tabernaemontani. Classification (NCBI taxonomy): domain Eukaryota; kingdom Viridiplantae; phylum Streptophyta; class Magnoliopsida; order Poales; family Cyperaceae; genus Schoenoplectus; species Schoenoplectus tabernaemontani. Next base: position 12,064,127 of record CM073754.1, on the reverse strand, counting down.
TTACGATGTCATACCACTGATTGGGGGTATCAACAACTATGATGTTTACAACAAAATTGACTTATCGAGACGATAATATTCTATACTTATATTATTTTTTATTTAACTTCAAAATTTAAGCAATAATTTATAATTTCTATGAGGTTGAATTAGCGATGACGGAAATTGGTAATTGTTGGTGTTAGAAATCACAATTGACCGGCATCCCATGCGACAACTTGCTTGTTGTTTATTCATTCAGAAGGCTGGAATTACACTTTGTATATTAATCCATATTATATCATCCAATATTACCTTAACACATGGTCTGATCATTGGCGTAGTTATGGCAATAGACGATATTGGCCAATTTACAATGGTTCGATCATTAGGACAAATTCAACAAAAATCAACAAAGGAAAGAGAAGGAAGATACGCATTCCAATGGTTATGGATGAAATGGAGAGTCGTATCAACAGGCTACCAACTCGAGATCGAGCTCATTCCAGTAGAGCATGATTTAGATTACCAATGTATTTATATTTTTTTGTTGTTATATTTACCAGAACAATTGGATTTTAATTGTTGTTGTAATATTTCAATTTGCTTGATATTATTTTAGAACAATATATTAATCGTGCTTATATTTGGCTTTATAAAACTTTATTTCAATTCTTATTGTAATATTTTAGATCAATCTACTAACTGTTGTGCTTTGTTTTTAATATAATACACAAACGTAAAAAAAATAACCTGGGACCGAGTTTTAAATTCGGTCCCGGGAGCTGGAACCGAGGTCCAAACTATATATACGGATTAATTTTCGAACAAATCTTACCATTTTTATTTATTTATTTATTTTTATTTACTAAAAAAATCTGGAGTTTTTAGGGTTTAAATTGTAACATGTTAGGGAGTGTTTGGCAATCAATGGAATAGCAAAAAGTTAGAATAGAATAGCTATTCCGACGAATTAATTTGCCAAACGAATTTTAGACTAAGTAGAAGAGTGTGGAATAGTGCTAATCCGGTATACCAACTTATAGGTGGAATACGGGATTAGCTCTCGTCGAATAGCGATTATTATTTGATTATCATGTATTATATTATTATTATGATTATGATTAAGATTTAGTATTATTATATTATTATATTATATTTATGATTATAATTTATTATTATATTAATATTAATATTATTATTTATTATTATTATTATCATTATTGTTATTATATTATCATTACCATTAGTATTATTATTATATTTATATTATTATAAATATAATTTTAATATTATATTATTATATTATGAATATAAATATAATTATTTTATTATTATATTATTATGATCAAGATTATTTATTATTATATTATTATATTATGATGATTATAATTATTATTATTATTACTTATTATTATTTTATTATGTATTATATTATTATATGTTGATTATAGTGATGATTAATTTATTATTATATTATTATAATTATAATTATTTATAATTATTTTTATGATTATGATTATATTTTTATTATTATATTATTATGATTATGATTATGGTTATATTATTATGATTATGACTATGACTATTATTATCATGATTATGATTATGATTATGATTATTATATTATGATTATATTATTAAAATTATGATTACTTATTATTATTATTATTATATTATTATAATTATTTATAATTATTTTTATGATTATGATTATATTTTTATTATTATATTATTATGATTATGATTATGGTTATATTATTATGATTATGACTATAATTATTATTATCATGATTATGATTATGATTATTATATTATGGTTATATTATTAAAATTATGATTACTTCTTATTATTATATTATTATAATTATTTATAATTATTTTTATGATTATGATTATATTATTATTATTATATTATTATGATTATGATTATGGTTATATTATTATGATTATGACTATAATTATTATTATCATGATTATGATTATATTATTAAAATTATGATTACTTATTATTATTATATTATTGTAATTATGATTGTAATTATAATTTTTTATTATTATATTACTATATTATGATTATGTTTATATTTTTATTATATTACTATTATAATATTATTATTTATTATGATTATTTTTTATTACTTTATTATTATTATTATCTTACTATTATGATTATTATTTTACTATTATTATTATTATCATCATCATTATTAGCATCATAATTATTCATATTTTAACTATTCTGAGTAACAACTGCCAAACGATATTTTCGCTCTTCCGAATAGTCAAAAATACCACTCTTCTACCACTCTTCCAAAAAAATACTATTCTATCACTCTTCCAAAATTATCACTCTTCCAAAGCTATTCCTTAATTTGCCAAACGGACCCTTAAAGAACAACAAGGCCAGCACATGCTACCTTTTTTCTGGCACGTGGCTGAGCTGTGCTAGTCACTTTCTCTCGAGTGAGAGAAAACAGAAACGCAAAAAACAAAAGGACGTCCAAAGATATCGGAGAAGACATAAATGAAAAGAAACAATAATTGAAAAATTGAAAATGAAACGGGAGACGAAAAGTAAAGAAAAGATATCGTAACTTCAAATCAATTGGGTATTTGACTAAGCATTACTAATTGGCGCGGTGATTATAATTTGAGGAAAGGTCTCTTTATCGTTTTCTCATAATGTTAATACTTGGATGACATCAAAATAGATGTCAGTGACGTCTGAGTACTATTTTAATTTATTAAAAAAATAAAAATTTATAGTAAAAAATAAAGTTGTTTTGACCTACACATTTTATTTCATTAATTTTGACATTGTTTACCTATTATTTCTGTTTCCGCTCTTGACTAATGCTAATAATTCTTAGTCATAATTTTGAACTTCGTAATTAAGGAATGTGTTTCGGTCTAAGAATATAAATAAATAAAAGTAGAAAAATTCCGGGGTGGTAGTGTGTTCGGATTGATTCGACCCGTTTAATTATATTTTTGGATTATTTTATTATATATACAGTAATTAATATTAATAATATATTAATTAATATTAAATTATTTAAATAAAAATATATAAAATAATTAATATATATTTAATTATTTTATTCAAATCGAGTCGAGTCGACTCGTATCTCCTTTGAGTTGAGTCGGATCGGGTCGGATTAAAAAAATAATAAACAATCAGGACAACTTTTAATTGCTTTTCAAGTCCCAAATCTCTTAGGATAATTTGAACTTTTTAAATGTACCTTTTTTATTATTCTAAATAATTTTTTTTTTCAAAAAGTAGACTTGGCCTCTATCTTTTACTCAAAAAAAAAAAATGCATCAGATCTGCTAAACAAAGCCCCTTAGAATCCAAGCTGTGTCATCTGATCTGTTCGTTCCTGTTGGATTTTGATGGGATAGGATCGCATATGACCCGGTCTATAGGAGAGTCAGAAAAAGTCACTGTAACAAACAGAAATGATTTTTAATGATCGGTTCAAAAAGAAAAAAAAAATATAATGATGATCGGATATGAGTCTAATCCGACTCAACTCATATTAATTTGAAATTAATTCGTTAAGTTAATGAACGAGTCAAATTAACTCATTAAAAAATTATTTAATAATTAATAATATTTTATATAAATATTTAATATTAAAATTTAAAATAACTAAAAATCGATAAAATATCTAAAAATCAATAAAATAATATACTAAAAATCTCAGACAATTATAACTTATATAATATACTAAATATAAATAATATAAATAATAAATATTAATTATTTAACGAGACTAAAGAACGTAGCGAGTCATGTCGATCTAGTTCAAACTCACCGATTAATTTAACGAGCTTAATAAATAAATCAAATTCAAATTAATCCCAACAAATCACAAAGAGTCCACGAGCTACGATTTTTTATGAGTCCTAATCACTAGTTCGGAACTACATTGTCTACTACCATTCCCTGGTCCATTAATTACATCAAACGAAATATATTTAAGACCGCTATATAACTCGTTCATGTCCTAATGACACTAACGCTTTTCCCCGTTTGAACTAAATTTGTAGCTATTTATCGGGCCACAGAACTCTAAAAGCCCAACTCGGTTATAAATAACCCAGCCCGAAACTAGAACCCGCCTATAGCTAAGCCTATCCAATTCCAAATTTCCAATCAATCGATTCCGATCTGAGAAGCGGAGAGGAAACCGTATAGCACCTCACTTAACACTCGCAAACTGTCTACAAACTGTTCGACGAAATGACCTCCGTCTTCACCCTGCAAACGCAGCTCGTTGTTTTCTCACCTTGTCGCCTTCTCTCTAAACCGTGCGCTTTCTTCTCGTGTAAAACCCTAACCGTAGTTGCCTGTTCAAGCAGCTTACACCATGGCCCCTCGCTCCGCCGTGGCCAAAGAAGTGCAGCTGAACTAGCTAGTAATCTGACTGAACGCAGTTCAATCGATAGAGATAGCTTCACGCGCGTGTTTGATCTTGCTGCTCTGCGTGTTCCAGCCGCTGAGTGCTCAGAACTTGAGAGGCGCCTACGTGGTCACCTCCTCAATTGGCCTAGGATTCGAAATGTAGCGCGGGTTGATGGAGATGACATGGATCCTTCCGTTTATAAGCTTCTTGCGAGGTATGAATTGAGGGTTATGATTTAGTGTCCCGATCACTAGACTTGCTGATACCGGTTTCACCATCCCATCTGGGTAAAATATCATATTGGCATGCTCAAATTTGCAATGCAACACAAAATAATCATCAATTTAATTCTTCAGGCAACATTTTTTTTCAGTTGTAACCCTCAGTTCAACCAATTTAACAAATTTTGTAGTTGACCTAAGATTATTAGCCAATTTGGTATAATTTTAAGTCTAGGTAACTTGATCATACAATTGACTGCACCCGAGCTGTTATTTTTTATTCGAGCAACTGCACAAGTACCATTACCTGTTGTAGATACTAATCACTGTAGCAAACTCTTTGTTCTCTATGATTGTCTAAATTTGAGACATCCATTCAGGAACCCACAATCTTACACCAGTGATGAAGATGGAACCCAATTAAGTCCTGTCTTATTCAGAGAAAAATTGATTAAACAATTTAACCACCGAGGCTTCATCAAATTCCGCAACCTTGCAAAGATCTCGAGGCCCAAGAAGAAAAAGAAGAAAAATAATGAGAGGGATGAAGCTGTAAAGGAGAAAGATGGAAAGGTTAGTGCTTATCATATTGAGCTGGTGAATGATGAGGATAATGCAGAGGATTGGAGTGGTTTAATTGGAGAGGAAATAAAAGGGAGTTGGTGGAGGGGACCCACACGACTCCTGCTTCTGGATGAGAGGTATGCGGAGATTGAGGCACACATGCTTCCAGAAGCTGTCAAGGTGGCTTAGTTACTCTTGTGAGTTGAGTGAATAAAAAATGCATGTATTTTTTGATAAATGGAGAAGGGTTGGTTGTTGCTAGGCTAATATTGTCAAAAAAGCATGGAGTGACTTATTTTTTCTGAAAATTTGGCATATTTTTTTTTAACTAAGCCTCAATGATGAAGTTAGTGAAAGGGTGAAACCCAGATAACAGTATAACAGACCCATGGGAAATAAAAAAAGTGCATAAATACCAGCTGGTAATAATCTAGTTTGTACAATCTTCGATTTTTCATGTTATCAATTTTGTTTATGCTGTGTATTTAAATTAGTTGTTTTCTCATCTCATACAGGCATTATTGTATTGCAAAGGTGACAAAGGAAACCATTCCTTGTATGAACTTGTGCACTGTCAGCTCACTATATTTTACAGCTACTGGCAGATGACTCAGGTATGCTTAAATCAAATATCAGGACAACTAAGAATACTCAAAGGATAAATCTTATAATGCTTTTAATACTAGCCATTTCTTGTAGCTCCTTGAAGCATTACTTCCAGAGGACATAATCATCCCATCAGGATTCGAAACCGTTGGACACATTGCACACTTAAATCTGAGAGATGAGCACTTGCCTTATAAGAATCTCATAGCTCAGGTACTTCTATCATTCCTGTATAAATGTCTGTCATTGTGATGAGACAAATAGACTAAACTTTGGTAGTCTGCCCTCTAATTTTCAGGTAGTGTTAGATAAGAACAAGCCAAAGATTCAAACAGTTGTTAACAAAACTGATGCCATCGAAAACGACTATAGAACAATGCAACTTGAAGTGTTGGCTGGCAATCATTCCCTTGTTACCACGTATATGAAAATGGCATTCGGTTCCAGCTCGACCTTGCCAAAGTGTAAGTTTCTCTCTCTACTAATTATATATTCACAATTTTAAATAGTTAGAAGGTGACCATCAGGTATATTTTCATTATCTTCAGTTACTGGAACTCTCGGTTGGCAACTGAAAGGCAAAGGCTTGTTGATAGTTTCACACCTCTGATGTTATTTGTAAGTTTATTCTGATACTTGTGTCTTAATTGTGTTATCTTTTTCTTCAAGTACCTCGAATATCTTACAATTCTTCAACTAAACCTATACCTATTCTCTTTATCCAGTGTTCTTTAAAACATTCATTAGCAATTTATTGTTTTTTTTAGTAGGCGAATTGCCTACTATGAATTTTCATTAAATCAAATTGAAAAAGAGTACAGATGTGATTGAAGAAAAAGAAGTAGAAAAAACATAGAAAAAGAACTCGGTTGGAATTGAATACAAACATCATCCCTAAAAAATAAAATAAAACAATAAGCTAAACGATAATGGTAGCTTGACTCATCATACCAACCATCAACTTGTCCAATATAGTGTAGCACACATGGAGGAAGGGCGATGGACCGACCAGAGAGGAAGAGAAGGGAAAGTCCTCATCTTTTTCCTCTCTCCTTGAATGGTGACACCAAATTGCAGCTAACAGGATGTAGGGCAACTATTCTTGGGTCGTTGGTTGTAATCACGATCTGGTTGTTGCCCCCCAAAGGTGAGGCGAAGGGGCGATGACACCGGGTTTGGAAGAGGCTACAAGAGTCAAGCATAAGAGGGATGAGGCAACAACAGGGGAAATGTGCAACCAAGGGGTGGCTTGAGCAGTGCTGCTAACCTGGCCCGAGCAGCGGAGGCAGAGGTGGAGTGGTCGAGCTTGGGTGTGGTCGGACTGAGCGCATCTTGGTCAAATTGGGTTCTGACAAGGTTAAGCGTTTCGGGTCGGGTCTGTGCTGTAGGGTTCGGGCTTCAGTAGAGTTGGGTGCGAACTTGGGTTTTGGGTGCATGATTTGGAAGAAGCAACATAGCAGAGAGGTAAGGGGACGAAGGAGAAGTGAGTGAGGTCTCTGCGGTGAGTGGAGGCGGATCTGCTCGGCCATGGTTCGGATCCGAGTGGGTGGGGAGGTTAATGGAAGGTGGTGCTGACAAGGGAATGTGGTGCAGAGACGGTTGGTGAGTTGTGACGAGAGCTGGTAGGAGTGTCGATGTTTCACTGGGGTTGACAGAGTTAGGGATCAGGGGTAGTAATGATCAAGAGGGTTAGGGATTGGCAGAGGTCTGGAGTCGGGAGAAGTAGAGCCAGTGGTTAGGGGTAGCAATGGAACTTGAAAGTTACGATAGAGGTTGGTGTTGGCGGTGAAAGGAGGTTGGTGGTGACGGTGAAAGGAAACCCTAGGTTTATCTGAGATGTTTGTATTTCAAATTAGATGGAGAAAGGAGAAGGGAGTAGAAGTCTGGAGGAGGGAAAATGAGGAGAGTGAGGAGGGCGAAGAAGGGGGAGCAGAAGGAGGAGGTCGTGCCGCCGGCCTCCTCGCTAGGGTTTTTCAAATCGCCTAAACTTTCACCTTCTCTTTTTCACGAGCGCGGTCTCCCATAGGTCTTCGATGCACTACTTACTCTTAATGGAGCAATTTCACTTAACCAGAAAAACCCAAGTTTCGATCTCTAATAGAATAACTCACTTAATGGAGCAATTTCAAGGAAGATCTCTACTTCTCGATCGGTCAGAGAGAGACCGTAGTTGATTTCCAAAGATAATCGCTACGAATCTAGAACTGTAGTGTTTGTATTTTCAGGGTAACAGTAGGGAGGGGAAAGGTTAAGCTGGGAAGGGGGATGGGTATGAAGAGCAGTGATGAGAGGGAGCTGATTGGGGGCCGGGGGGGTAGAGCTGGTCGAAGGAGGGAGTAGCTGGTGGGGTGGAGGAGCTAGTTGGGGGTGAGGGTGAGCTGCAGGGACGGAAGGGGGCGGAACTGGGCAAAGAGGGAGCTGGTCGGAGGTGAGGGGGTGGAGCTGGGCAGAGTGGTGGTGGTGGTGGTGGGGTGCTAGTTGCCGGAGAGGTGGCTTGGAGAGGAGAGGACAGCTAGTTGTCGGAGAGCCCGTCGTCTGGTAGAAGCTCCTTCAAAATTGTCTTCAGATGGGAGCTCTCTGTCTCTGTACATCAAAAGAGTTGTTTCCCTCTGTAACCTTACATTGCCATCATTAGCAATTTATTGTTAGATACTTCAATTAGGTTAGTGGAACAGGGCATTTCCTTCAACATTAACATGCTTTCTACCTCTAATCTCTCAAACTCCAAAGAAGTTTGTTGCAATTTTGGATGCTATTTACTAAGATAGCAGAGGATCATTTATGTATTAGCCCTCAAAAGTATAATTTCATGTTTTATATGGTTATTTTGTATATTATTCAATTGAACAGGTGATGTGTTTTCTGGTGTGGGTCCTATTGCTATTTCTGCTGCTCGGAAGGTCAAGCATGTGTATGCTAATGACCTTAATCCCAATGCTGTAGAATATCTTGAGAGAAATATTGTGCTCAACAAGCTTGATAGAAAAATTGAGGTATCAGAACATTTTGCAACTATGAAGATTGGAATTTAATTTTTGAGCTCAAACTTTCATAATAGCTTTGTCATACTTTTTTTACCTTTTTAAACAGATTTTTTCCCCATTATTTGCATGTAACAGGTATTTAATATGGATGGGAGAAGGTTTGTTAGTGCCATACTTTCAAGCCAACAAAGATTTTCTGTAACTCAAGTTGTTATGAATTTGCCTAATGATGCTGCTGAGTTTCTGGGTTAGATTTGAATCATAACCATTACTGTGATTCATTATTACAAAAGGTTTTTGATTATGTGTTCTTTTCTTTTTCAGATGTTTTCAAAGGCATCTTCAGAAATAGATCAAAAGATGATGATTCCTGTATTTTGCCTACGATACATGTTTATGGTTTCTCAAAGTCCCAAAATCCGGAGTTCGATTTTCATGAGGTCTGTTTTCTTATATATTTATGTTTTTACTTTCAGCATTTATTTGTTTATTTACATTTAACGAATGTAATTTGCTGAATTATTTGCATGAGCAGAGGATAAATCTGGCATTTTGTGAGACAGTTACCAATGTTGAGATGCATAGAGTTCGGCTGGTGGCACCTGGTAAATGGATGTTGTGTGCATCATTTAACCTACCGAAAGTTGTTGCATTTGGGAAACCTTTAGTTAAAGTTGTATAGATTATTTTTTTCACTGTTTACATAAGTTGCCCATAAGCAACAGCTCTGGCTTCTGTTTGCTTTGTGGTCTTATCAGTAACATTTTGAAGTTGTCTGAACGAACTTTCATTACCGAAAATGCTCTAACAGAATTAATTAGATCAACAATATTTTATTTTAACAAGGATGTAATATTTTTTTCTAAATATCTCAGCACTATAATATTATTGGTACTTCACTGATGTAAGTTAGGCTGATGAATATTGTAGCATTTTACTGTTTTTGATATATATATTGTATGCAAATGATATTAGTCAGCATAATTTACTAAGAGCTTAATAACCTCAATAGTTTTTTAGTATTTTCAGCATTTTGAAGTGTAGCATTATTGTTCTGAGAATAATTAGGACGATATTGTAGCATTTTCATGCTTTTAATATGAAAAATTATATTATTCAGCATAATTCTCGAAGACATCATGCTTTGCTTAACATGACTCCAATAGGTACTGTGGAAGAATGTTTTTCGGTGTTATTTTTAGCGTGCATTTACCTCTTTTAAAAAAGCAAAATAACAGCTTGAATAGCGTCCTTTTTTCTCACTAATTTGTTGGAAAATGTCATTTCGATTCGTGTTTTAATTTCTTTCAGTTGATGCTCTGGCCTTTTCTGGCCCTAAAAAGCTACCTTTTACAGTGGCTATTAGCCTACGTATTGACACCGTAGTAAAACTAACACTGTAAAAGCTGCACAGAGACTTTTATCTCGTGCCATCTTATAATTAGCAAACTTTATTAATGTATGCTTCTATAGAACTTGCTGCCACTTCCTGTTAAGTATATTTCTTCTATGTTCTTTTTGAGTGCAAGAACTTACTGCCACTTCCATGCTATCCTATTATACGGTCTTAATTTTATTGTAGTTTGTTATAAGAAGGTAAATCAATTGAAATGCATACTCATTTTGGTCAAAACTGTGCAACGCTTAACTGACTAAATAACAATCGTCTCAAGATATCCTAATTTCTCATCAAATGTGCATCACTAAAATTGAACATCATACATTGAGCTAAACAAAACTTTATCTGTTTTCACACAGTTTAGGAAGCCACTACTGCACAGTGAGTTAGCCTTTTCTTAACATTATAGTTGCTAAATCTGAAATACATGTATATTCTATGATATATCTCGTTTTGTATATTGCTCTTTGATTGGAGAAGAGAGAGAGAGAGAGAAGGGGGACCACCGGGATATTAAATAGGTGAAAATAATTGTAGAGCTGTTGAGAATCCCAGTGGAGATACATCCAAATCTTCTCTCTCTCTCTCTGTGTGTCTCTGACAGCACGGACCAGCTTCCAAATCAGGTGTTGCTGGTCCCTGAGGCATGCTAACCAGCCACCTCCCTTTTTCCAGTATAGTCTAGGCGCTGGAATGTATGCCCCCATGCTTCCCTTTCCTTTGTCTCGTTTCTTGTTTTTTTATGGTCATGGGCTTTATGGAACACCAGTTCAGTACTCCTTGCATCATTAAGGGATATCTAGCATAAATTCTTTTACTTGGGGATTAGCGTGGTATTTTGGCAAGGCCATTTAATTGCTTGATTCTAAAATACTAAATTTATTAAAACAAATTGTTCATGAAATAAAGATGAATTACGTACCCAATAAAGCATGTTATGTGTCTAACAGTTATATACATATAATTTTATAGTTTCTTAAATGTTTGATTTGAAGATCTTAAAATGCATACATTAGTGGATGCAATAAATTGCATTCACTAAAGACCTTTTCATATAGTTTCTTCACTAAAGATGTTCTTCCCTGCGAGAAATGCTAAATGATTGAATAATATTGAGGAAACTTAACAAGAAAATTTGATCATACTACTACTTGAGCAGATGTATGATAATTAACAGACATAATTAGTCTTTACTTATCTGATTGAACTGTTAAGACTATTAAGATGCACTTTAAGTTCTTAATTCTCTGTTTACCTAAAGAAGCATGGCTAATTCAGAGGGCCCCACAAGAGAAACTACTAATGGTTCGCTTTGTAGCAACTTTTCATAGGGATTGGATCCACGCTGCATATCAGGCCAACAGAAAGGCCCGGGCCCACATCCAGTATCTACTGCCAGGAACAGATGTCAGTATATTTTTACATGATTGCCACCAAACCATATGTTCCGATAGAAAAAGCATCTAACAGTAAGTTTCAATTTAAACGCATGCATTTGCCATAAATTGATGCATTTATGACATTGATATGAGAAACATTCAATTATTAATGTAGTAAACATCCAAGTGCATGCATTTCCGCTTAAGTGCAATTGTCATCTAATATGTTTTTAATTATTAACATATCTTTTACCCAAGTGCAGTCTGAGATGGCATGTAATTAAAACTGTTAATCTTACTGACAATAATGCAATATCTAATCCGTCAAGGGATCCATCTGCAAAACTTCCTAAAAAGAAAGTGTGTGTGAGAGGGAGAGGATACTGGCAAAGGAAGGGGCGCCAGTAGTACGTTACTACGTTACGTGGCACCTAGAGAGACAAAAGGACGGCAGGTCACACAAGACAAATCTCACCTTGCGATGTTTTAGAGAGAGAAAGAGATAGATAATAAACCTGTCCGTATACGTACGTACTGGCACTGGCACTCGTAGTATTACTGTAGTAGTAACCAGCATGGGCCCCAGTTCAAAGAGTGGCCCCCTCTAATCTCTATCGTTAGACACAACCTTCTCTGTATCTCTCTCTCTCTCTCTAGGTTTGAGGTTGTGACTCTGTGAGGCTATGAGGCTATGAGTGTAACGCGCAAAACATAAAAGAGAAGAGGTGGCAATCATTCTCCGGAGGGACAGTATCTCCACTCGCAGCCCTTGCAGCTTACTGCATGCTGGCCTACATCTGGTAATTTTGGAAACAAATTAATTAAAAGACACTGTTTTTTTTTCTGAACAACCCCGCTAAAGTTAGTTTATCTCTTGTAGTGAATGAAGCTTTGAACTTATTTTTGAATTTATTATATATTGGACATTTGTTTCCTTAGCTTTGAGGATTGTAGCATACAAAATTTAAACCATACATACCGTAATTATTATGTATTAATTAGTAGATGTTCATTTTTTTTCTCATTTGATATACAAAAAGCAGAAGGGTTTCTTGTTGTACGCATATTTGACAATCTAACCCCAATGCAAGGATTGTATAAATCTAATTTACAAAAATGAACAATGGGTACGTCGACGAAGTTCCTAATTAGTTTTACACTGTCACCGTCCATTTTAAGATCACTGAAGTATAATAAGTATGCATAGATATTAGTATATAATAAATTTATATTAATTAATGAGTTAGCCAATAGCGCAAAAGAAGTGATTTAATTTCTAACTATCTAAAAAGTTTGTAAAAAAATTTTAAAAAATATAAAATTTGGTCACAAATTAGATTTTCATATAAAAATCATTTTGAATGGTTCGGATCGATCATTTAGACTTTAAGAAGAAAAAATATTTCATAGCACAAAAGTGATATGTGCTACTCTTAATTAATATATATTAAGTCATTAGAACAGTAAAAAAATTTGAACGGAATAAATATTTTTTGCGAGATCACACAAAACACACTTTAAATGAGATGACATGGCTAAAAACTTTACAATCCATCTATAACTTTGTTTACTAAAAGATTATCACTGATCAACCAACTTGTTCGACACCAAACAACCTGTTAGTTCCTCGTTCCAAATTTAAATTAATTTGTTATACAATGAAGACGTCCTAGCTAGTCATTGATTCAAAATCAAATCTCTATGTACATAATAAGTGGAAATACTTTAATAAACGATCTGCTGACATTAATGAGTAATCAAAGTACATGCTTTAGTGACTTTTAGAAGAGAAAGAAATGGGAGCTGATATATATATATTGTTGAAACTTGAAACATTATTGACACCAATTTATTTGATTGCTCAAAACTGAGTCAAAATTTTGACCATTTCATTAGTCAATTAATTAAATAACGAATTAATTTCGAGTCCGACAAACTTTGGGGCGGAGCTTCCACGAATATTCTGAACTTTTAATTTGTTGAATATATTGACGAACTTCGATGACTTTTTAAAGCATTTAGAGAAAACAATAAAGCATATATACGCCGTCAACAGTAAAACAAAAAAACTACAATCAGAAATCAGAAATCAGAAAGGATAATTAATAAATATATAGCTAAAAATAATTACAGTTTTGAAGGAGCATCGACAAACTTCTGACATAGGTATTTAATATGAATAATAAGAATATATAAATGGAATAATAAAATAAATAAATAATTAATATGAATAATAAAACAAATTAAGTAAACAAATTTAAAATAAGTAACTTAAAAAAAATCAAACAGAGTGATGCTAACTGTCTTTCAAAAATATACATTATTATCTTAATTAGTCATTCATTTCCTCATTTGTTTCATAGAAACTGCACTTAATTAATTAAATCAAATTAAGAGGTGGCATACTTATATCTAAACTTAAATGTGAGCTTATGTCTAAAATCTTTTTAGAAACAGCTGGTTTGATTGTGAGAATTATGCCAAGGAATGGAGCCACAAAAAAAAATCCACGGGATCAAGAGGAGGAACATATTACATATGGCATGTTCTTGCAAATAATAAAATAATAATAATAATAATAATAATAATAATAATTAATAATAATAATAATAATAATAATAATAATAATAATAATCGTAATAATAATAATAATAATAATAATAATAATAATAATAAATTAAACGGTCTATATTCTATAGTAGCTGCATCCCACATTTCTAAAATGAGACCCACTCTAGTGTTAACAAAATCCAGGTCTCGCATAGCCCAATTTTTCTCCTTTCGGAAACTCATCATGCATTGTCTGTACAATATACCTTCTTTTTAATTTAGGAACCTTTTGTGCCGTCCTATTTTCCAAAAGGCTGTTGCATCATGTGCAATGAATCTGAAATAAGATCATCACAGAAATTGACATCAAAATTAATCGAAATAAGATCAATATATAATTTATATATAGTTCAATTAGTGATCATCGATCAATTTGAAAATTAATTAAAGTTCTGATCAAAGAAAAGTAATAAAAAAAAGGAAATTTGGCACCCATATATTTAGAAGAAAAAATATTTTATATTGGATAATCGAATATATTTAGAAAAATTATTGAAAAGTTACATACTTACATACACTACTCTTAAAGATAACGATGTGTTCTATAGGTGACGAGTAAAAAAATTAACGTTGTTATAAGGGTACAGTGCATGTGTCCCGTACGTTGTTACATGGTTGCCATTTATCCAATGTCCACCCTATTATTTGTTTGCTGCAGTTATATAGTTTTCAATTGAAAACATATAATTGTGAGATATAAATTATACTTTAATTTATATATTTATGCAACATTGTAACTACAATAACTAATTAAGTTTGTAGCCAGCTAACAATTTAGTCAACACATAATTAAGTAATTATTGTTAATTAACAAATAATTAAACACTGAACAATATGTTCGACAACTAACTGCTTAATTTTTTTTGTATATTTATATACAATTAATTGAGTGTTTCTTACTTTTAAATTTTTTGGAGGTACATGAAAGAGAGCCCTAATCCCTTTTTTTCACATTTAACTTGTTTTAAATGTGAAAAATGTTTAAATTTAGGTGTTTACACTAGTTGAATTTCATAGGTTTACATCAGTTCTATTTCAGGGGTTTATAACACATTTTCATGGGTTTATATTAGTTAAATTTTAGGGGCTTTATAACTTAATTTATGAGACTTATAGTACTCAATTTTAGAAATCTATACGAGTTCAATGTTCAGGATTTTATATAAATTCAGTTTTTAAGGTTTATATGATAAGCCTAAATTTCTTATACATTTTCATGGGGTTTAGTCTCTAAAACTTTACCATTTTATGTAGTTTTTAGTTCATTTATACGAATTCATTGTATATCTCTATAGATAGGATATCATTTTATAGGCCTTTAACAGTTAGAGATGGAGTCAACCTCTCTGGAAGTTTTTTCATAAATATGGCCAAGAGATATGTGAAAGCTGCAAAGAAGACTCTAAGAACACAACAACATTTCAGCAAAACCACCACAAACCCAATCAAGTCATTATGTAACGACTCAACACTTAAATTGAAACCACTTTGTTCCTGAAAGACTCAGACTGTCACTGAGCATATAGAAACCTGACTAGACCATTGCATAATGGTTCAGAATCATTGCAATGCCTCAGCCAATTGTTATATCGGCTTAAAAATCATTATAATGCATCACAACTGTTGTGAAATTTTTTATACCTATTCCATGTCTATTCATCAAATTTACAAATGATATGTGTTTTTTGAAACCATATTTATGGTTAAGTCCAACACATAAAGATCAATAAATGATTATAAGCTAAGTCTTTTTAATGGCGTGTCTCAGTGGAACCTATATTACTCAACATTGAAATTAAATTCTCTTTTAATTTTATAGATCATAAACGAACACCTAACAATGTATATTGTGGTCTCTAATTAATACAAATATAAGTACACTACTCTTGGTCATTGACAACAATTATTTAAGGTAAATACATATCACATGATATCCAAAATGATGAAAGGAACATGTCATTTATTTATTTTGGGATACCCAATTTGAAAATCATCACTCAAGTCAAATAAGAGGGACATCTATTCTTGATTCGCACTTCATCTTCATTGAAAATATGTGTATTGAGATATAATCTATATGATTGTTAGTTATGGATAATGTTGAATAATATTTACAAACATAAATTATTTGTATAAGAAGAATATTCATCTCTTACATAAGAGTAAGCAATCAAATAAAATATTAATGTTATAAACACAATCCTAATAGTATTTCATTATGGATCAAATCTAATAACATATCCAACACATTACTTATCTAATTAAACCACACAATCATCACATTCTCTATAAACAAGATTATCACTTAACTTATACGCTGATCTAATATATTAATTATTATTTCTAGGTAATTAAGATTTGGACATTTAGAGTTACCATTTTTATGATATATGTATATAAATAATTCACACTTTAAGTCGAACTCAAAAATACATATAAATAATAATCACTTAAGGAACAACTAAAATATATCATATATGAATCATCCTGATACATGAGCTAAAAATACAATTGTAATATAATTAATTAGTGTTATATCACACTAACAGAAGTTATGTATTTTTCACATTTAAAATGTGTTAAATATATAAAAAAATGACTTAGAGCTCCCTTTCATTTATGAGAATGATTTTTTATCAAATTTTTTTATTAATGAATTTATAGTAGTTATTGTTCAGAATTTATATAGAAAAAAGTTTAAGAGATTTTTATTAGAGCGCGGTCAGTCTCTTAGTATCCTACTTGCCAGTGGCGGATCTAGGATTTTGATTAGGGGGGGACAATTATCGGATTGTAATGGCTTATCGGGTTCAAACCCATTAACTAATTGGGTACTAAATAAAAAAAATTAATAATTTAATATATATACTTAACTAATATTTTTTTTATTAAATAATAACATTTTATATATTAAAATAACAATAAAATAAAGCTCAAAGTAATAGATAATCAAGTTGATGAAGAAAGTTTTCGACTAAGGAACTTTATATTTTGATATCTTTGCATAATTATTTCATTATGCACGGTATTAAATATTTTTTTCTCAATAAAAATAATCAGACAATTCAGGGGGGGGGCAAAAAAAATTTCCAGGGAGCAAATTACCGAAAAACACTATTTTTCAAAATCCAAAGGAGGACACGTGCCCCCCGATAAAAGCTAGGTCCGCCCCTGCTACTTGCTCCGAGCGTCTTGCACATTCAAGCACCTATGTTATATACATATATCATATGTAATTCCCAGCTAATGCCAATACAGTTGACACTTAGCACTTATAGGCGGCGGGGCACACATATATATATTAGGGCACGAACTAAAGATGAGAGCGAACTCTGAAAATAGTTATCACACTTCCTGATTACTCTAAAATAAAGAAATGCTTAAAAACTCCCAAACAATTTTACATATTTCCAGTCAAATCTACAATAAATGACTCCAATTCAGAGATAGAAAACGCGTCTTCTTGTTAGATATATGAGTTATTAAATACGCATGGAAGACACACGACTATATATTAAAGAAATGTTTTTACTTTCTAGTCATGATCTTTTCCAATTTTCAACGAATATCTCAACTAAATAAATTCAAATTTTGTAATTACAACTAAGTTATTATGTGGACTTAAGTTGCGCAAAATAGACAAGGATCTTTGACTATATGGAAATATTAATTTCGCATTCAATTATAATGTGAACTGACTAATTAATTACTATTAAATCTTCAAATGTTGCCCGTTCAATGAATTTTCATAAACGGTTTCAATGCTCGATCTTCATAGCAAGTCTTCCTTTTTTAAAAAAAAACTTTTTTAAAAAAAAAACTAATGTATGATGTAAGATTTTAGTCCCTGGAGTAAGTAATCGAATTCAATAGTTTATCGGGTTTAAATCGATTAACTAATCGAATATTAAATAAAATTATTAAAATAATATCTTTTATATATTAAAAATAATAAATAATAAAAGTTAAAATAATAGATAATCATAACGATGAAGAGAATTTTTCTCAAAGAGACTTCACATTTTAAAATTTTTGCATAATTCTTTCGTTATCTACGATATTAAATATTTTTTCTCAATAAAAAATAATTAAACAATTCAGGGGGTCAAAATTTGATCTAAGAGGAGTCAGATTAACAAAATCTTAATCTAAAATCACTATTTTTTAAAATTAAAGGGGATCAACTGATCATGAACCTTTGCATCCGCCCCTGAATGTATATATAAACTATTATGCAGTAAATAATTAACATAATGCATAAATAAACAACCTTAAAATTTAAAGTTTTCATCTGACTGGGTATAAAGTTGAACATATGACTCTATGATTTAGTAATCCAATTAAGTTATCATAATAATATATATTACATATATTCTAACTAAAATTGTTAAAGAAGTTATTTTAATGTAATGTTTTGTTTCTTTATAGAGAGACATATGTTTAGTTTTCTTTAAAAGATACTTAAATAAACAAATAAATGTTGAAATTTTGTATTATTCCTTGGTATCCATACTAAAATGCTTAATGAAGATGACAAAATTAATATACCTTGGTTATACTTTTTAATTATAACTGCTCTTTAAAGCGTATATAAATTATTTTCCAGAGCAAGAAATTACTAAAGTAATAAATCTTAACATTTGTAAGAATTCCAAACAAAAGTAAAAAACAAAAAAGTTAAAGAGAGGAGTAAGAAACATGTTTTATCCCCCCACACAGCACCTCTCGGCTTGTATATAAGCACGAGCAAAGTTTTCTATGAACCAAATGATGAAACGAACTATATGTAAAGCTATAAACTCAGACGCCACGTCAGCACAACCAGACAAACAAAATACCTCCCCCGATCCCTCCCGGTCACAACGGGCAGGAGGAGCACTCCGACCACGCTCACCACGAGAAGCCCCCGTATATGCTGCAGTCTTCCACGTGTAACTCTCTCCTCTCCTGGACCACCACCACCCACATCCTTACACAGTAACCCCCTTCTCTTTCCAGTCCCCGTTATATAAACCCCAAAACCCTTCTCTCCTCGCACACCATCTCTTCTGCCTCACTCATCCCTGTTCGATTCCAAAGAAGGATGCCTTCCCAATTTATTTTCTGGCCTATCACCTTGCCAGACGAAAACCCTAACTCGCCAAAGCCAGATCCGACCTTCAGCGCGGTGCATCCAGTACCACCACCGCCACCTCAGCCTCGAACCAGGTCGAGGAAGTCTGCCAAGCAAGCAGCACCGAAGCGGCTTCCTCAGCGAGGCCTTGGTGTCGCCCAGCTGGAGAGACTCAGGATGGAACAGGCCGGTGAGACCGACATCCTCATGCAACAGCCTCGCCGGGTTGTGCTACCTCACATGCTTGTCGGGTCATATCCGTCTCAGGCTGGGTCTGGAGGAGGTCTGTTACCGGGTCCATACCAGGTGGGGTCGATGGGGCCCCCAGGTTACATGGGGAGGTATCTGGCATCACCGGCCCCAGAGCCCCCTTCAACCCAAATGATGCCGAGGCCCCTGTTCTCTCCACCAGTAGAGCCGGTGCAGTGTTTCTCTGATCAATGCGAGTTTTGTGTGCGTGTAAGTATTCCGTTCGTCTCTTATTTCAATTCTATTTCTTTGTTTTAAGCCGTGTTATGTTATATATGTCAGTCTGGGATTCGTGAGTAAGCTATGTTCTAATTCTATATGTTGCGCTGTTATTAATTTTAATTTTTGTTTTGTAATTTTCTTTTCTAAAAATTATTTTAAACAGAAGAAGCGTCTTTTTGGTGAGAGTTCAGTGTATGAAAATATGGACGGTGGTAATCACTTCGAGATAGATCTAACGGCCAACATGGCTCCAAGTGTTGATCTGGTGAGTTAATTTCCTTTTACTCATCTTCTTCAATTTTTATTTTTCACCTGATTTCTTATGAAATTAAGTTTTGTTCCTTGTAGGAGGGAGGATTTATGCCATCAACAGAGAGAAGGAAGGTTTCTGCGGTAGAGAGACGAACCAGAGAATACCAATTTTTTCCAACTTATGGTGGCAGTCTAGCTGAGCTGGCGCTTCCAACGATGGATGATGCATCCACGTCAGCACTGCCAACAATCGCATATCCTTCTCAGCCGATTGATCTTTCTCTTAAACTTTCTTTCTAAGATAGGAAGAAGTTAAAAGGCGTTGAGAGTATCGCCTTCTTTTGGTGATTTTGTTATGCCCCTCTTAATTTATTTTGTTTTTCAATTTTTGTTTCTAATGGTGGTTTAAGAGGCTGAAAGTAATATCGTTGTTTTGTAAGGGATTTGATGTTAATCTCCGTAATGTCAGTTGGTTTTGGCTTCTTTTTTTGAATTCAAAACTCAAAATTTCCAGTTATGGAAAAGGAAAGTAAAAAAAGTTGGCGAAATTTTATGTGGGAGTCCCTCGATACGAGTTATCGTTTAAAAGCTACCAAAAACTTTTTCTCTGCTGTCAAAATATCTTAATTTTTCATTATTTTTTGTAATGTTAATTAAATTCTTTCTTAACCGAGATCTGAGCACGGGAAAAAGTATATATTATCTATTTTTATTTCTTCTCTCAATGATCTTATTTAACTCACATGTTTTGCTACAATTATGTATATAATTTATTATTCAAAACTTTGCTTGAGAAATTAAAAACTCATTTAATTTTGAGAACTTATAACCTTTAGGTATATTAATTTGAATTTCCCACTAGTAGATAGAAAAAATGTGCATGAAATTAATCCTTATCTTCCAGAACCTACTAGTAAACACTCAAGTGCAAGAAAATAGTGCACAAAATTAAATGCTTGTTTGGCCTAAATAAATAGAGAAATATTTTGTTCAATGACGTCAACAAATAAATGCTCACAAAAAAGTATATTAATTCACTCCTTTTTTTTCCGAATTTCTCAAACAAACTTTTCAGCCACCACTTTTTCTTCTTTTCGCCTCCTTTTTTAACACTTTCCATATTAATTATTAAATTTTCAGAATCTTATTCTCTCTTTAGACAAATTTCACCATACATTTACCTCTGATTTTTAAAAAAAGAAAAAAAAATATATAAAAAAAGAAAAAAATTACATTAGTTTTTAAAGTATATTTTCTATATCCATATAAATGTGGATACTCTTATAGTAATGGCTGACAATAGTTGCTATTAGATATCCATATTTATATGAATATAAAATAAGTATTGCTAAAGGAATAGCCATGGCCCATAGGGATAGTAATTATATCTCCTATATCCATAAATATATATGGCTCTAAAAGAATCAATGATGCGATTATCATATATGGATATATATTCTCCTGCCTGCATGCGAAGTTTACCACTCCACTAACGCATAAGTTCCCGAAGAGTAGGGAAATTACAAGATACTGATATTTCATATCAAGATATATATACTCCAGTCTAAATAGTTAGTAAAGAAATTTAATATATATGCTCCCAAGAAGAATGTTGGATGGAAAATAAATTGTGGCAAATGAGAAGAATCCAATTAGTTGGTTGATGCATGCAGTGCACCCCGGGCTATATCTTAAAAATCTAAATCCAGGGTTTGGATATGGGTAGTATGGATGTGAGAAACGAGAAAAGCGCTCTCTCTGCCTCTCTCATGCACGGTCTTACAACTCCGCTTCCCTCTCCTACCTCTTTTGTTTTTTTTGCACTACGTAAGAGAGAGAAGAGAGAGAACTGAAGAAGGCATATGGGGCCCACCGAACTGTGAGTAGCAGTCCTTACGAAGGGAATCAGGAGCTTCTTTTATGAAATAAAGACTGGACTACAAACGCCACTTCAGTTACCAACTTACCATACAAACAAACACTCTGTCTAGGTTATTATGGATTTCATGTGTGCTTTACGTGTAAAATTCCCTGCAGCGAGTTTCTAGTCTTGTAGAGTTTTACTGCTTTTAGGGTTTTGTGGATGATAATGTCAAATTAGATTAGTAAATTTTTTTAAATTTTGAATTATTTTCCTTTTGAAATTTAAGCAATCTTCATAAATATATTTATATTTCGTAAGTTGTAAGTAAGCTAGGTTTAACATGAAAAATATAATGATTAATTCAAATTAAATTTTCATCAAATTTTCCTATGATTACATATTAATTAGTACGAATGAGACCTCTGATTTAAAATGAATACTTTGCTTAGACTGGACCAATGGAGAATTAATGTAGTTTTGATACTATACCCCATTTGGTAAGCGAAGTAGAAGTAAAGGCTAGCCTCTGTTTCAAAAGAAAAAAGGAATAGCTATCTCTTTACTGAGAAATAAATATTTGATGAGCAGAGACGATTCATTACCTCTCCCTCTCCATCTTTCTTCTTCTTTACTTTTGATTGTCTTCTAGATATTATCATTTTATTTTGATTTTTCATTTCTTCATGCGTTTTTCTGTTGTTTTTTTTGTCATAAAAATAGTTTGTTCATTTGAGCTGTTGAGATTTGAGATATTCAAGAAGAAAATTTTTGCTTCAACTTCGATAAATTCTAATTTTAAATCAAGATGTGAAGTTTTACGATGTACTTAATAACTCATATGATCCAGTGAAAATCAACAAACACAATGATATTCGTTATGACCGGTTACTTGAAAAGAACCTTTTGGTTTCTTCAAAATGTCTCTCTATATGTATTGGAGATAATATTATTTTGATTATTTTAGTAGATAATTCAATTTAGAGTTATTTGATATAATTCTGTGTTGTTTGATTTTGGAGCAAAGAGTTTTCTTCTTTATTTTATAAATTAATCATCATTTTTAAATGAAATTAGTTGCCTATGAGTTTTGATGTTCAAAAAAAAGTAAAGCAGAAAATGATACATCATCTTAAAATTATAATGTTTTATAGTAATAAAGTAAATAGATAAAATAATTTCAAAGAAAATAAATTTAGTTAATTAACTTTAAAACTCTGTAGTGCTTTTAACTTCATCTTAAATTATTTTCATTTATCTATACTTATTATATACTTATTATATTATAAAGAACGTAAACGTATACACTGAATAATATGAAATATTTAAAATACCTTCAACCATTGACCATTGCACGATTCAGATTGATCAAAATAAATCATTAACAATCTTGATTTGATTCGACCCGTCCTTATTTTTCTCTCCAGTTGAAACAATTAATTTTATTGAAGAGCGCTCAGCTCAAGAAATGAAATCCGTCCCCGCCTCTCTCTCCAACGGCCCACTCTCGCCCCCGTCCCTCCAAATCCTTTCTTTCTTTATATCTCGGCACGCCTCTTTCTTCTCTTCTTCGATGAGAAACCAAAAGAAAAAAAAAAAAAGCTGCCATCTGCTCTTCTCCTTCTTCTCACGCCGCCACCTCTTCAATCATAGTCTCGCACACCTCTCCTCGATGCTGCCTCACTCCGTTGTGCTCCAATCACGCGTGCCTTCTTCGAGGACGCCTCACGACATTCTTCTTCAGTCGCGCGCACCACTCCTTGGCACAACCTCGCTCAAGGAGACCGATGCTCTCGTGCGCGAGAACGTTCACTTCTCCATGTACAAGTGGATTAATGAAAAGCCCGAGAAGCCCAGTACGATTTTTTCCTCATCCTCTTTTTATTATTTTATTCTTCATCAGGTTTTGAATCCTTGGCGGTCCGATCTGGTAAGTTAGGGTTTCGCTACCCAGGATAGTCCAATTGAGCGAACAGTCGATGTTGTTCATCTTCGATTCAAAATTAGTCAAATCGGTGTAGATTTATAGTCAGGTGAAGTTGTTTACCATGTCGCTTTGCTTTCTGGTGACGAATCAATCAATTTACTTTGTTTTCAAAGTTCTAATCGCTTTAGGCTTCTGGACCATATTTCGTACCCGTCAGACTTTTCTATTTAGTTTTGCTGAACGTGCTTGATTTTGTTTCTTATTCATTGAGTCATGCAAATTTCCTTTGCAAATTATTAATTTACTTCATAGTGCTTAACGGTGAACAAATTAACAAAATCAAAATGGTAAATTATTCAAATCAAGTTTTCTTGATTGAGTAATTTCAGACAAGATCCCATGGAAACAAGACTTGAGATCAATCCAAGAGATGGAAGATAAAGAAAATATTCCCCAGTACCAGATATTATCTCAGATTTATCAGCCTCTCAAATGAAGATGTCTCAAGAGAGCAATAAAAGAAAGGATTTAACCTTAGGAAAAGCTTGGTTTTGAACCCAGCTTTCTTCACTGAAGAAAGTAATTTTAAAAAGAAAAAAAAAAAAAAGAAACAAGGGAATTGTCATTGTTGTTTTCACATATATGTAGAGCATCTTGTGTATAGATACAATATGAATCAGGTTGAATTTAGTCGATCGTTCCAGATCTGTTTGAGTAAAGCTATCTTGAATAGGATGAGGGTCAATAATATGATTTATCTCTGTGAGGTAGTAGGTAAAGTTTAGACTAGCTGAAAATGTATATATTATTTGGTGAGATGCCCTGCAGTCAAGTTTTTTTTATTTGATTTGAAGAGATTGAGGGTTTAGATCAACATGACCTTGTTATTTTTCAACCATTTTTTGCTTCAATTAGATTTATCTATTGGTTTTTATATTCCTATGCATAATACAGCTTGTTTTCTATCTTCACCAGTTTTAATGTTTATAGATTTATTGTTAAACATAAAATTATTGACACTCATAATTGATATTTTTAATTTCAATTTTATAAACCTTGGCAAAGTAAGAAATACTTGATTGATTAAACTAGGTAAGTAATCCCATATGTCAAATCAGTGCCATCTGGTTTAAGACTCAGGTCTTGGTACTTACTAAGTTAAGAACCGAATAATTGGATATGTTATAAAGATCCTTCACAGCGTGAAGTATTTCAATTGTATTGATATGCATCAACTCCAAATGTCAATGGACATAATATTGGCCATTTTTATAAGGCCCTCAATGTTTATGCAAAGTAAATACCCTACAGATTTTAACGTCCTAATCAAGTTGATATTGGATGAATCCAATGGTTTAGAATTGTTATATGATGCTTAAATAAAAAAATGTTTGCACCATTGTGCACTACTGTTCATTTAACAATGGGTACCTCATTAATTATGTTGCTTTAATTTCTTATTATATTTAAGTAAAATATATCACTTATTAATTATGCTTAGTAAAAAATTTACCATAAATTTTAGGTCCGAAACTTAGGATGCAGATTTTTTTAATCCAGGGACTGCAAATCCCTATCAACAAACAGTTCTCTTGTTTGTTTGTTCTTGGTAATTGCCTGTAAAACTCAGGACTTGTATAGCTGCAGATGATTGTGGAGAGCTTGAAGAATCTGAAATTGAAGCTCTCATGGAGGCAGTAAGTGTGAAATACTATTGCTTCAGGTTTTTTGGGTATGGTAAAAAAAAGTCCATCGTCACTTAGTTGGGGAATGGGGCTTGAATCTTTGATAATGAAGGTCAATTTCTTAATATGGGTGCTTGACCTAATAAATACAGGATTATCAAGGTACAAAGTGTCCATTTTTTTTTTCATTCTATTCATTTGAATTTTGTATATTAAATTTGTGCTTCATTTAGTGATAGTATCTGAAGTGTTAATTTTGATTTTCGCTATTTTGTAAATCCATTGCTGATCAGTACAGTGTGATATAAGAGAAACCAGTTATTAGATGTCAATAGATAATTGAAGTTTATTGTGTCGAGTAGTAATATAGTACCATATGCAAGTAAGTTATTTTCCTTAATTGATGGTGTGATAGACGAAATAGGTGAGGAGAATATTGTGCCTTGATTTTAGAGGATAGTACAAATTTATTCCGTTAAAAAGTCCATGCTTTTTTCATTTTCGAGAAGAATAAAATTACTATGTCAAATGGTTTTTTTCAACTTTCAAAGGGTAATGTCATAATTAAAGATGGTAATTTTTGAGACAAGTTAAGCTTCATTTAGTTAAACTTGATATGCAAAACCTAAGCAATATATATTTATGAAGCTTGCTAAAAACTTTGATAACAAGCTCAATAATTTTGGAATATTATTGATCTAAGAATTTTCCATCGCTATTTCCAAAGTAATTTTTTTATCTACTATTTATATTTCATATCATGTAAATAGTTTATTGAAATGTATTTTTTTTAGGTTTCATTTTAGTGAAAATTTTAAATGCGGATGATGAAGTTCAAGCGGACTAATTGAAACGATTGAAAGAATGTACTGAACACGATTTAAAATTGATACAACTTGTTCACAGTACATTTGGGTCTGATGATACTCTCGAGACAAGAAACAAGATGAATTCAAATTTGTTATTCATACAAATTCAAGAATATATTAGATTAATCTTTTAAATTTTGAAATCAATATCAGATATGTATTGAAGTTAAGGAATTTGCATTGTTTTGAGTCAAAATTTCTTGAGTTATTTGTGAATAATTTGTTTTTCATTTATAACCGGATGTTTTATTAATAATTCGTTATATAGTATGTTTTTTTGATCAAAAAAACGTTTTATTTATGAATTATTCGGCAAAATATATTATATATTATTTTATATAGAATTTTATAGTTTTTAATATATTTTAAAAAAATTCATTATAATATATATTTTATTTATATTATATAAAACGAACTATTTCTGAATTATACTCATATTAGAAATTTTAATCTCGGTGAACGTTTTTCCAACCATAAATTTGTTACTAGTAAATGTAATTAAGAATGAAGACAAAAAAAGTAAACTTCTTTGCCTTGAAAACCGTGACTCTCTCTCTCCTTTTGAATGTGTAAACAAGTAGCGGATAAAATAAACGTTATGTTCAGAAGGATTTATAATGAAATTTGTACGCAAGAATTTTATGAAATGAATAAAAAAGAAGAAAAAATTCACAGTAAACGAAATATTTATCATTATTTCGGCTACCTTTATATTTGAGATCAAGTTCGATCCTTCTAGTCGTTTAAGTTTAAATTCACCACCTTAATGATAATGATGATGTTACTGATAACACCACTTCTTATTGCCATATGAAGTTAACTATAGTTGTTTCCTCTTGCCTCGGTTTTGCTTTTTTTAGACAAAAAGAGTCCGAATAAAATAAAAAGGTAAATTTGTGAAAATTTTTATCTTTAAATATCTCCATTATACTAACAATATACCCGCGTTGCAGCGAACTATTTTATTTAAACATGAAAATATTATAATTATAAGATAAAAAATTCACATTGATCTAATATTAAATTATAAATTTATCAAATTATAGAGAAAACTTATAATAAAAATCAGATTTAATTTTGCATGAGATTTTTCTGCACAATATGAGTTAATGATTCATGATGTTTATGGTAAGAAAAGTGAATTACTTCAGCATATATTATCACCATTAATTTCTTACCAAACATGTACAACGTTGCTAATCATAACGCATATCTTAAGCCTTCAATTAAATTTTTATATCATAACATAAATAGAAAGATATTGAGTATTCTAATTTATTAATTATATGCATAAATGAAAATAATAGTATAGATGGGAAAGAAATAGTGAGAAAGAGGGGATCAATGGACGCAATTACATACGTTCGATCAACCAAAAATAGATATTATATGTCTAATTGAGAGATAAAATGGGTATAATAAAAAAAATACCATGACAAAAAAATAAATCCTTCAATTCTTAACTAGTTTATAAATAGTATAGATTTTCGACGAGTTTTAAACATCATCACAAAAAAGGTATTCATAAAAAATATAAAATATAGTAGAAACAAAAACATATTTTTTTCTCCAATAAAATAACTGAAAATAAGAAATCAGTTCTTACATATTTTAACGGATTGTGATTTTCTAATTTTAAGTATTTTTAACACAGTTGACGAAATGTATTTGATGACGATAATTCTTTCACTAATATATTTTCAATTTGCGCCAAAAAGATAAATTTGCATCAAAAAGATATTTTCAACAAGGAGAGTCTTTTTTCATATGCAGTCTGTCTTGGGCATGTGACAACATATTCTACGTTAGTCCTTTTGATGTAGAAATTAACCGGGCGAGACCACCCCTTCCCCCTGCACCACACACACCCCACCACCCAGACGAGGCTCGGGCGCTTTGCTGCCTGGACCCACCCCCACCCACACTCCGTCCCCAGGCGCGTCCGGGGCGCATTTCTGCCCGGACCCACCCTCACCCCCACCCGCACCCAGCCCCGCCCGGACCCACCCCCCACACGCCCCACCCCCAGGCGAGACCGCGGCGCATTGCCGCCCGGACCCACCCTCCACACGCCCCACCCCCAGGCGGGGCCGGGGCGCATTGCCGCCCGGACCCAGCCCCCACACACCCCACCCACAGGCGAGGCGCATTGCCGCCCGGACCCAGCCCCCATTGCCCCCAGGCGAGGCCGAGGCGCATTGCCGCCCCGACCGACGCAAACCCCACACCCCAGGCGAGGCCGGGGCGCATTGCTGCCCGGACCGACGCACACCCCAACCCCAGGCGAGGCCCGAGCGCCTTGCTGCCAGGACCAACCACCTCCCTCGGCGAGCTCCGGACGCCCTGCTGCCCGGAACCACACACCCCAAATATAAATTACGACGCCCACTCTGCCACTTGGGCAGAGAGTAGGCCAGCTCTTCTCCTAATGGAGGCCACTGACCTAGGCCATGCGATCAAGCACAGTCCACGTCCTGTGATTTCTCCGTAGCTATCACCTTCTTTTTATAAGCGCTCCAGCGATTTCTCCCTTCCATTTCAGCATGGTGGGACTAACGAAGCGCTGAAGATATAGCAACATCCTACGTTATATCTCGTACCGGAGCCCTTTTTCTCGCTTTCTGTTACAAACATACCTCTTATTAAGTCGCGTGCTTCATTTCCCCAAGGAATGGTAACGAAGCTGCCGTATCTCGATTTCTACGGTCGGTGTACGGTGCGCCGCTACCATAGAAGCTTCTGATGCGGTGGTTGCTGATGTGGCAAGGATACGATGGGGGTAAACCAAGCTGTAAGGTGCATGCTCTGAGATGGAGGGTGACGTCAAAATCTGAAACAATGCCTAAGTCCGATATTTGTGGTAGAAGTTATCAATACATGCGTATTCATTCTTTAGTTATGTGAGAACTTGTTTTGAACAATTTGGTCCCAAATAATATTGGTGTTTTCATTTGCTTAGTATTTTTATTTCATATCATGACATTTGCCCAAAAATAGAAACAAAGGGGAAGAAAAGAAAAAGGAGCATAGATTGACTTTTTAAATTGAGCCTTTTTCACTTTCAGGTTTGTGCAAGAGTTTGTTTTGGGTCAATTTGACCCTGAAGCTAATTGGGCATATAAAGAAATTAATTTCGTTAGTTTATAATGTGCTTACTTGAACAAAGTTCAATTGTTTTGTATATAAATTACCGATTACTATAATCTTCAGTTATTAAATTGTTCTGTAGGTATCATGCACATCAGTATACAAACAGCACCACCTGTGACTCAACTGATATCCCTAGTGAAACTGGCGAAGTACAAAATTTTATTGTGCTTGTCCTGATCAGTATGGTGCTGACTCTATTGCAACTGATGAACCATCTAACCATGGCAATTTGATGTTACATTTATATTGACTTGTTTAATCCTTTACTGATAGAATGTTCCAGCAAGAATGGCCAACCCTAACCATAAATTGCATTGAGATTCATGCTGGAAATGATAACACCTTCGAAGAGATATAGGCATTAATGAAAAGACATAAAATCAGTTTTTTTTTTCCCATTTTATTTAGTTAACACATCTGATTAATTCAGCAAAATTAGATTTGGCCATCATACCTCCAAGATTGGTGTTTGCTATACCATTTGAAGATTTGTTAGCAACTGTATGTAGTAGAGATTTCACACTAGGGTCTTTTTGTCCGTGAGATGGGATTGGGAATGGGTGATGGATTTGAATTGATTATCATTGCAGGTGAGGGGGAAAAATCAGTTTTATGCACAGTTGAACTGAATTATTTTTATCCAACGGAAACTGTAGAGACAACGAAGAGGCCCTATATGTTTTTTAATTTGCACAGTTTTATGCACTTACCCTTCCCTTATGAATCTTAAAACCTACATATTATTCGTCTTTACATAATTGAACAAGTTTAATTATTGTTATTCTTTAGTGATGATATAGCCTCTTGAACTGAAGAGTGGAAGAAATGTGTTGCAATTGACGGATTTTTATTTAGTTTTAATTCTGGGCCAACTTGGATTATTGGTAAGTACGGTTTCAGCATTATTTAGTTCCTACATTACCAGTCCAATTTGCTCCACGACTCTCGCCTACCAATTGTCAAATATTATTAACATCCGTTACATTTCAATTTAGAGAATAATAAAATATAAATTTTTAAAAGTAAAGAAATAATCTTTATTAACCTTAAATTTTTATTAAATTTTTAATCAAACAAAAATAATAATGAGAACTTTTTTGCTTTCGCTTCTTTTTCTTCCGCTACTCTCCATCAAACGGTGTTAAGGTAACAAGTGTTACTCGTGTTAACGGAACCAAAACCGCAACCAGCTGAGTGAGGACCCAATGTCATGTTTATATGAAGAATTAGGCCCACGAAAACTAGATGTCATTTGGGCCTGTTAACTTTTCCTATAAGAATTTCTGCATATTTTCTGATATTGAATAAAAATGAGTCAAATGACTAGTAGAATAGAAGCAGATACAATGTACAATAATCAATTAAGATTTTGTTAGGATTTTCTTCAGTTCATCCATTCACCTTTTGATTTATATATTATTATTATATTATTTTTTTTCTGCAATTTTGCGGCTCATTTCAATGTGCTTGATATTTTATCTTTGAATTATTATCACCTAAAACGAATTGACTGAACTAGCGGCACCATTTGAGCTTTGGGCAGTCCACAGTATCATTTTTGTCAGACTTATTACACAAGCCGGTGCAAAAAGAAAACAAGGAAAAAGAAAGGTCCCACCGAGATTTGAACTCGGGTTACTGGATTCAGAGTCCAATGTCCTAACCACTAGACCATGGGACCATTTGTTATTATTTTAACATCGAATTTATTACTAAGCAATGAGACCAGCCCTGCATAAAGAATTTAATAAAGCGAAATATAATCATACTGTGGATGAGACCCTTGAATGTTGTTGGAAGCACTATTTGAGGCTCAACTATAGTTATGAGTATAATGGTCATCAGTACAGGTAAACTGAACATTAATCATCTAAATTCTTTTTTCATTTTGATTTAGATTTTTGTATTTTTATAAAAAATCTCATATATTACTTAGTTAAATATTAAATATCAATTGGTTCAACCAGAGCATTACAAAGAACCAATAGCACAGACAATATCAGGTAACGTCTTACAGTAACTAGTCGTATCTGTTTCTGTTAAGAAGGAAGAAAGAAAGGGAGGGGAAAAAGAACAGAATATTCATGACTTGATTCCTATTCCTTATGGTGTGTTTGGATGGTGAAAGGATTAGTGTAAGAATAATATTATTTGAGTTAGTAATTGAGAATAGTGTGAGATTAGTGATATCTCCGGAAATATGAGAAAAATGCTAATTTTTACTATTCCGGATTAGTAAAATGTTGTTTGGATAAAAACTTGAGAACAATGGAGAGAATAGTTAAAATAATTAATTATTTTTTAGTATTTTATTTAATAATAATATTTATTTAATACTACTCCATACAAATATAAAAGAAAAAATATATTTTTTATTATTTTCAATACCCTCATGGACGCTAATCCGCTAACCCAATGTTTTCTATGGGTTAGCGGATTAGAATTTTTTTGCTGTTATTCTCAATTTTAATTTTGTGTTTGAATGGTTGCTAACCCGAGAACAGTAGTGCTATTCCCTGAGCGGTTAGGTATATAAACCCCTCGTTGGCTCATAAAAGAAAGGGATGGTGATCATTCATAATAAACGAACATGAAGATGTCGGAATATTATGAATGGTCTCCACCCTATTTTGGGTATTGGGAAGAAACGACGAGAACTTTTATATATGAGGGCGACAAAATGAAAACTTCCTGGAATCATTTATACCTTTGTCGAAAAATAGACATTTACATCTTTGTAGAAAGACATATTCAAATCTACGAGTAAAAAGATTCATTTTGAAAGTTTTTTCTTACAAACGCCCAAGTAATTAACTTGAGACTTTGGGGACTTATGATAGGGTCTCCTACTCGACACCGCGTAATGGGCTCAAGTAGGTCCACAGGCCAAACTCGGGGGCTTATGCAAGCCTAGAATCTCTCTTATCCGTCACGACGGTCCAATCTCAAAATAACGTGTCATAAATGTCCATACGCGACATTAAGCATTATGAATGCTCATGCACGACATAACGTGCCATGAATGCTCATGCACGACATAACGTGCCATGAATGCACATGCACGACATAAAATGCCATAACTCTCGTCCCGAAGGTAGCGACTGAAACCGCCCAATGGTCACATAACGCGAAATTAAGCCTATATAAGGCCTAACCCCGATATGTCGGGGACGAGTTTTGACACTCATACATCCATATACACACACACAAAGACAGTTTATAGGGAAGAGTAAAAATTTGTCGAATCTCTTAATTTAGAAGTAAAGTGTGCAATTTAGACGAATCTCTTAATTTAAAGTTTTATAGTAGATAATGGGGATATATTGTCTCACTAATTTGTCAATAAATAAAGGAAGACGTTTTATTTATGACAAGTAGTTTGAAGTTCATTATTTGAAAATCAAATAATCTGCTTCAAAAAATCAGTAGTAGATAATGAATGGCCCCGTGCAATCTATACGAGCTGAGATTGAAGACCCTTCTTCCACACACCTTTAGTAGTGAATCGTCTCTTAGCTCAATGGATATTCTCATCTTAGATATTCCCAGATGGGCTGCTGATCAGATCCAATTAAATCTCACATGTCTGATTAAATGGGGCTACATGCCTAACTTTTGGGCATGTCTCGAGCCGGGCAGACTAAAAACTTGAAATCAATATAATCATTTATGGCATTAAATATTAACAAAATTAATATTGATATCAAAATTTGTGTTATAATAAATTAAATAAAGATTAGATTCATATACGAATATGAACCTTTATCTAACTTTTTAAAATATTATGATGTAATATAACTAATTTGTTCAAAATGAAATCTTTGATAATCAAATTTTAAATCTTAAAATTTTAGACTTGTAGAAATATGATATTTTCAGAACTATTTGTGCGATTTCATCATCATCTATATTATTATTATCATTATTATTGTTGTTATGATCATCATCATCATTATTTTTGGCAATGCGTGGTGCCTCAATTTTAACTCAATTTGGGTCCATTCAAAAAATTAATCACTCAGCAGAGGTGTAAAAGTAGGGATGCAAGTTTAACTGCTAAATATAATCAATTTGACCGAACCGCAACCCATCTGAAAAAAATACGGAATGTAGAATTTAATTCGTTAGATATTGATACGGGTATTTCCGATGACCGATATTTCGATATTCGAATGTTCGAGTCAAAAGAAAATTTATTTTTTTACATAACCTTTATTTTTCAGGAACCGAGTGGGTCCGGTGTCAGGCGGCCGGGCGCCTACTTTGATCCGAGATAGGAGTTCGACAGGCTTTTATTCTTCCCTATAGACTGTCTAATGTATGTGTGTGTATGAAATAATGTTTAAAAGTCATCCTTGGCATATCGGGGTTAGCCCTTATATAGACTCCATTTCGTTATATAGCCGTTAGGCCGTTTCACTTTCACCTTCGAGACGATAATCATGACATTTAATACCGTGCATGCGCATTCATGACACGTCGTGCGTGGACATTGATGGCGCTTAATGTCGCGATTGGTCATTGAAGACATATTACTTCGAGATTGGACCTTCGAAATTGGGCTCTGAACTTTCGAGATTGGACTTATAGAAGCCCCGAGTTCGATTTGTGGGCCTACTCGAGCCCATTAAGTGGTGTCGAATAGGAAACCTATCAAATATGAATTGAATTTTAAACAACCTCATAATCAAAATTTTTGGATATGGACTTTGAAAAAAGAAAAGCATAGGAAAACCCAACTTTGTTGTAAAAAAATATATGATATTTCGTTATTTCTTAGTTATTTTAATTAGAACTTTCTTTATTTTGTTTTTTCTTAGATTATTTTGTTTTTTTTAATCACTATAACTTATTTTTACTTATATTTTTTACAATATATATATATTTTTTAAATTAAACCTACTTATATGTAAAACCCAATCACCTAACCGAAAGCTCGTATTGAATTATTTTCATCTTTAATTAATAGTTCACGGTTTGAAAATTTTATAACACAATTGGCCTATAACAAATCAAATAAACGACGATCCGACCCGACCCGAACCGTTTACACTTTACACACACTACGTAAAGGAAAGCCAGGTCCAAGAGGCTTTTTCCCTTCAATATTCTCGGATCCGACTCCTCGCATCGCATCACATCTCAATTCTGTCGAGAACCCTCCCTCGCCCTGGCCCTTGTTAGTTGAAGCTCAAGTTCCACAAGAAACACAACTCATCTGTACAGATTCAACATCTCAAAAAAGAATCAACCATTAAATCTCGACTGAGGATATCAAACCGCAAAAAACCCTTCCAAAACCTAGCTCTCTCCACCATGGAGAACAAGAAAACACCAGACCTCCCGGCGGCGCCACCATCCGTCAAGGCGCCAACTCCGACGCCCGCCACGGTCGATCACATTACCCAATCGCCTCGTGTGTTCTTCTCCTCCGTCTCCGCCTCCTCTCCACGCCGAGTCGCAATCGCCGTCGATCTATCCGATGAGAGCGCCTACGCCGTGCGCTGGGCTGTACAGAACTACCTCCGTCCCGGCGATGCAGTGGTGCTCCTCCACGTCCGTCCCACCTCTGTCTTGTACGGCGCGGACTGGGGCTCGATTGACCTGTCTCTTTCCTCGACGGGTGAAGATGCAACTGAGGAGTCGCAACAGAAGCTTGAAGATGATTTCAATGCGTTTACGACAATTAAAGCGCAAGATCTGGCACAGCCGCTGGTGGATGCACAAATTCCATTTAAAATCCATATCGTGAAGGATCACGACATGAAAGAGAGACTTTGCCTTGAGGTAGGGGAAAAACTCAAATTAGCTGGATTGGATATTGTATTAGAATTTTTCTTTCCGTTAATGGTTTGGGCCCACACCTGGTTAAATTCATGATATTTTGTTAGTATTAACAGATTTTTTGTCACCAAGTGATAATACATATATAAATCCAAATAGTTATTTTCTGCAGACCAACTGTATAATTTAGCAACTGCTTAATGACTATTATCTTCTTTTTTTGTTAGAGAGAATCATGAAAGATCCTTGATGAATCTACCTAGACTTCCCAAAACTCTCTATGAAAAAAAAATTGTATCATAGAAAGCACTAAAGCCCCTTCTTCAACATGACCACAATGCTTTGTATTTTATTTAATTGGAACATAACATGTTACAGACCTAGTAGACTAGGATCACCTGCTAGACTGGCAATTGTAACTTAACATATAAGTTGGAACTGGATCAACTCAAATAAGAAACTTGATGGGGAAATTAAAACATGCAGTCTTAAATTGCATCTGGACCGTTAATCTATTGTATGGCACTTGCACAACAAGGTACTACTTTGGCTAATTTCCCTTCAAATGAATAAATTAAAATTTTGTTCCACGTGAAAGGTTGAGAGGCTGGGCTTGAGTGCAATGATAATGGGTAGCCGTGGTTTTGGAGCATCACGACGGGCAAGCAAAGGCCGGCTAGGGAGTGTGAGTGATTACTGTGTACACCACTGTGTTTGTCCCGTTGTGGTTGTCAGATTCCCTGATGATGGGTCAGCTGCTTCAAAGGAGGAAACAAATGCAAAGGATAAGGAACCAGAGCTTCACACCGTACCTGAAGAACCTGAGTATCACGATGCGTCAGAGGAGCAGAAAGGTATGTCTACTACTTTGTAAAATGGAATACACTATGTGTTCCCCTTTCTGGTATGTCCTCTTTGGATTTTATTTATTCCTCCCATAGAATAAATACATGCCACAGCTCTTCATGAAGATGAAAAACAATAGAACATAATGTATGTGCCAATTCTTTTTTTTTTTTTGATGAAGTAGGCTTTGCATACTTGAATATATGCCAATTCATATCATAGCGAAACAATGTGGGAGGGTTCGGTTGCGTTTCTTTTGTATTGAGTGAGGAAGGGATGTCTTTTGAGCATATAAGTCATGTTTAACGAGGGAAAATATGATAGATACTATGTTTTTTAAGGGTATGCTTGATTTCATCACCTAACTGTGCATTAATTATGAAATCTGTACATGTACTTTTAAACAAGACCTTGTTTTTAAACATATTCATTCTACTTGAACTGAAAATTCAAATTGACGAATTAGAATTGTGTTGGAATTTAAAGGTAGCGATGTCATATGCAGCCCTTACAAACATGTTTGTATCTTATGGAAGTTAACATGTCTAAGCTCCAGATTGTAACCTGTGGCTGATGTTTTGCTTCCTTTTTTCTATTAAAGATGTTGGGATTGGCCTGTGAAGATGTTTCAATATGATCTGTGATCGAATATAATATTTTATATATTTTGCTGCGGGTGTACCTGGGATTTGGTGATTTTTCAGGCATGACATAAAATGTTCTATACAATGGAACTTTGAAATTATAGTTATAGGTATTGGTACCCAGGTTCTCTTTTACAAACCCCTATTACAAGTATCTGAAGTTACTGAAGAGCAGGTCCCTTGAGCTTAACTTATTCATTTGGCCCGTGTCAAGTGATAGGAAGAGCCATGGTTAAGCCAGTTGTAACTGAGACTTGTAACAGAAATTTGTAGCAGAGGTAATTGATTATAGGCCTGCAATAAGATTTTGTTGATACTCCTCTTCGTCAAATTGACACTGATTTGAAGGGTCACAGTGGCATGAAGGTCCTTTCCTTTAATTTTGGCATAGCCTTTCAATTTAGTATTGTCTAGTTTAGGTGTTGCAGTTTTCTAGTTTAGGTCATTTCCTTTTGTTCCGGTACATCCTTTACATGTTTTCTGTGTTTGTATTATTATTGTATTATTACATCATTTGTCAGTTCTATTTAACAGAATATGTATATTTTTCAGATGCTTGAGGTGCTCCGAAGGTTTCTCATGTACTAGTTTGAATTCAGGTGAGAAATAGTACAAGATACTTCTTCTTTCACTCTATTAATCTGAAATGTAAAATAATTTTGTTTTATTTCACTGATTTTCACTGATTTAGTTGTTCTGATTTCAGGATATGCAACATAACAAAATAACAGAAGTTGTAAGAAGATTAGATGAGGCAATTCTGTTGTGCTGGTGTACTTTTGTTAGTTGCCTCCTCTTCTTTTCCCCCTCAACGATTCTCTGCACTTTTGAATTTGTTAGTGTTACTCTTCCAACAGCTTCTAGTCTTCTGCTGTATGGATCCGTTGATGTATTTTAAGCCTTGTTTTATGCGTGATTGATGTAACTGATTTTTATTCCGTTTATCTTGTGACATAAAACTCACAGTTTTTTTTAATTATGTTGCTTTGTAAAATCTTGTGGGCTGACTTGTTTTGTGTTTCAAGTAATTTGATGGTTTCATGAAACTCACATCGTATTAGATTTGTTTTTAGCTACAAATATATGGTATTGCCTGCAGATTTTCAGTTGAATTCTTAGCTTTGATAGAAAACCCTGTTGTGCTAACCAAAAACCACAATTAGTGGATCCATCATCTTGCGTTCCCATTTGTGACAGTGGCAATTATCAACTAGAAGTGTGTTTCTATAATAGAATAGATAGTATGGAATACTCGGCAAGGGGGGTTTGGCATATGGTAGTATTGTGCGTTGCCTTCAGATAGGAGCTGTCACCTCTGGCTCTCTCCATCATGGATTTAATTTGTGCACCGCACGACAGTTGAAGTGATTTGGGATTTTTTTTTTTATATCTTGACAGTGGCTGCTAAGTAGTGATTTGGGATTATTACTGCGTAAGCAGTTGCATTATGGTAAAAAATAGAACTGTCATTTGTTAAGTGCTCTCTGAATGTCGGAGAAAGAGACATACGTGGGTCCGAAAAAAAAAGCGCCTAGGACATTATGTTGAAATTAATATAATCAGCTCCACATATAATTTCAGACTTGAACCTAAATATTGGAATTGGTTGAATGAATAATTTGGGTAAAAATGCCATATATTCTCGTACAAACAAAAGTAATATGAATACCCTAACTTTTTAATTATTCCATGAATATCAAGTATAGGAAACAATTCCTTTTCTATATCAAATTAACAAAATCGCAATTGGGTTCAATCTAGAACCGCAAATCTTAGAAGTAATTCAATGCGCCCAACTTTCTCGTGAATCCAATTTAATGCAGCAGAAGTGACCGCGAAATTGAATGTAATTTTTTTATTCCGCAAATTAGTATTTTCCATTTCTGTAAATTGTTTACACTTATTTTCATAAACATCACTTTTAGATTTTGGTAAAAGAGCAAAAATCCAATATGAAATAACAAAAAAAAATCTGAGTTCTCCTTTTCGTGGGAATTTTAATTTAAAAATGCTAAATGCAGAATAACAAATACGCAAAAATAATTTCTATTCGGACTTTTCAAACTTTGAAGAAGATAAATTAATTCATCTAATATTAGACTCCTTTTATATGTATTTCGTAAAATGAGAGAGGAATATTTGGAAAAGAATTTTCACTAATATTAATTTTCTAATAGAAAATCTGTCCATTTGAAAATTAGAATCATCCTTTGTCTCCAATTATTTGCAAAAAGGGAACATTTTTGTCAATTTGTGGTACCAATAAGGAAAAAAGATAAAAGATAAATTATTCCATCCGGGAATCTTATCCAATTGCAGTTGTTACCAAGATGACAAACAAGATATGCATGCATTATGTCATCATCAAAACTCGTTTGAACTCAACTTATTTTGTAGCCCTAATGAGATTGGTACTTTGTTTTAGGAGACTGTATTTTCTTCTCAAATGAGAAAATAAACGACATCAGATTAAAATGAATGGACCGAATGTATTTAAAATTCATGAGGCCCCTTCTCCAGAAATATCTGTCTGTTTCT
The DNA here is from genome assembly GCA_037127355.1 of Schoenoplectus tabernaemontani. Taxonomy (NCBI): domain Eukaryota; kingdom Viridiplantae; phylum Streptophyta; class Magnoliopsida; order Poales; family Cyperaceae; genus Schoenoplectus; species Schoenoplectus tabernaemontani. Next base: position 12,024,830 of record CM073754.1, on the reverse strand, counting down.
TTTAACTTTTAACCGAAATCTCGATTGAAATAATAATATCCTGATCATACTTTTGAATTGAGAAAAGGTAGTGATTTAATTGCTGCGTCATCAGCCAGTTGAAGAATCTGAATCGCATTGCACCTTGAGTCCACACCACACCAGTGGATGAGTGCCCCAGTATCTGTATTTGATTTTCCACGGATGAAAAAAGAAAGCATGTTAACATTCACATAAAGTTTAGATAGTGTTTCATTTGATATGTTGGATTATTGAACTGAAATAATTAATTTAAATCTGTAAATCACAAAATTCAAACTTTGTTGAAAAATCCCAAATTTTCTAAGTGATTAGAGACTAGTATTTATACACTCTCCAAAAGCTGAGGAGTCAGTTTTTAGTAATAATAAGTTTTATTAAATTAATATTTAAAAATAAGAGTGAAAAAGGTAAAATTTTAAATATACGAATGGCGCGTTTCATTATTTTTATGAAACGCGCTACTGGCAATAACGCGTTTGCTTCTTATATATACAAAACGCGCAACGCCTCTCCATCTCACTCTCCATCTCACTTACGCGGGGTTTGGACGAAACGCGCCACTGCCAATGGCGCGTTTCGTCCGCCTGCGCGCATGCCAAAGCGTGCGCACTGCCATTCCCATTCGTATATTTGAAATTTTACGGTTCTCACTCTTATTTTTAATAATATTAATTTAATAATAATTATTATTAATAAAAACTGCTGAGGAGTGAGGAGAGGGAAGGGGTAAATAAAATTGTTCACAAATCACAAAGACATGATAGTAAAGAGAGAGTAATTTATGCCCACTTTTAGGTATCAAAAATAATTGTGTCTGTGTGAATCCGTGATGGAGTAAATATAACTTTGTTCTCTCAATTATAATCCATACAAGTTCTCTCAATTATCCGTACAAGTTCTCTCAATTATAATCCATCGCCATTCCAACACTAGCTTTTGGATCTGATGCTTTTGGATCTGATGCGCGACATGCAGATTAGATCTTGTCAGGAATGGGTCCAGTTCCAGACTCAGATTCAGAACTTCCCCCAGCTCCTCCACAATCATATCAGAAAAAAAGGAAAAAGAAAAAATAATAATAATAATTCTTATATCAATCTGATTAATCCATTCTTAATTCTCTTTATATTATCATCCTCTTCTTCAATTTCTTCCTAGTCGATTTAACTCTTCTGTCTTGTCCACATTGTAAGTCTAAGAAAATTCTTGGACGTACAATTTTACTCAGAATTGTTTAGACAATCTGAGGCAATTCATAATCCATCGCCATTCCAACACTAGCTTTTGGATCTGATGCGCGACATGCAGATTAGATTGAACTCATCTTGTCAGGAATGGGTCCAGTTCCAGACTCAGATTCAGAACTTCCCCCCAGCTCCTCCACAATCATATCAGAATTTATATCAATCTGATTAATCCAATTCTTAATTCTCTTTATATTATCATCCTCTTCTTCAATTATTTCTCGATTTAACTCTTCTGTCTTGTCCACATTGTAAGTTTGAGAGGTTTCAGTTATATATTCATCGATTGCAGGCTCCGGGTAGATTCTTCCATCTGAATCTGAGCCATGTGCAGGAGAAAGTATATCACAGGACCCTGGCTCAGGATAATGTTTTCCATATAAACTTGATCTATGTTCAGGAGAAACTATTCCATACAAACCCGACCCATGTTCAGGAGAACTTCTTCCATACAAACCTGGCCTATGTTCAGGAGAACCTCCTCCATACAAACCCAACCTGTATTCAGGAGTTTCCTTTCCTGATGAACCTGACCTATGTCCAGATAAGATCTTTCCCTCTGAATCTGAGCCATGATGTTCGATCAAGAAATCAACAGCACCATCACCCATGCAGTGCAAATCGGCATAGGATCTTGATCGATTATTCATCACCTCAACAGTTAAGGAAGCAATGGATTGCATTGACTGGGACCTTAGAAACCCAGAGGAAAAGTTTTCCATTAAAGGAGAATAAGAACCAAGATTGGCCTTGTTTGAGTTACCACCATTCTCAGATAAGAAATCATTTTCAGACTTCAAATGTTCTTCATCAGAAGACAGACTAATATTGTTTTTCTCAATTCCATCACCTACAAGGCCTTCTTTGTCATCTCCAACGATATTCACTGTGTTTTCCATTGATTGATGAACTTCTACAATAGCCTACACAAAATAAAATTTTGTCAATCCTTCAGTCACCCCAGAAATAGTCAATCAAGAGAAATGGAAAAAAGAAACTAGAATACCTTTGATCAAGTCTCTGGTATCTTCAAAGCAAAGAAAGTCCAATGAATTTCAGAAACTGAGGATAAAGAATTACAGGAGTTCACATGGCTGGCTCTATATAAAATTTTGCAAACACACTTGGAAAAATGCTAGATTTAAAAGTAGCCGATCATGTGAGTTGTGAACTATATATAATGCAGGCACAAAAGAATTGTTAGCCGTAATCAAGGGGTCGGCCTCTGATGCTTGGCAGAGCCGCCAAATGTAGGCCAGATTGGTACCCTCGGTGTGGACCCCAACCCGCTTAGAAGAGCGAGACGGGTTCAACCCGTTTTCAGCTGCCAGAGTGAAAGGAAGCTTTGTTGACTAGTTAAAATAATCCAAACCAAGCAGCATGGAGAGGATCCAAGCCTATAATAACAAAGAAGACACGTGAATCAAATATTTGAAAGAAAAATAATTATGATTGAAAAAAAAAAACTTCTAACTGACATTTGAACCTATTTTCAAAGTGAAACAAAATGATTCTGCCTAACCATAGAAATCGAATAATCTTTAAATAAAATTGGTAAGCATATTTCGTCTCTGTTTCCTTAATACATGATATAGTTATTCAGCTTTTCAATACATGTAATTCAAAAAAGAAAGGCAAAGAAAACCACTATTTCAAAATACCGGTGTTCATGCGGTCCACATCAATCAGGTTTGTTTTGTTTTTACTGACAATGGTTGTAATTTCTATTGGTGTTTGGTTATAGTAAGTTCATTGAGTTAGTACTTAAAATAATGTTTGATATTGTAGGTAATTAGCTTAGAACAACGATATATACAAACCCAATAAGTACCATACTGGTACAAGAGGTTACATGCTGGATAAATAATGTGATTCCCTTTGTGTTTATCCCTCTTTTATGTTTTTATGCCTCTTATACGTAATCTACATGGCTACATTAATTTGACTTTGATATGTGATTTTTTTGCAACACCCTTTATAGACTATGAACAATGTCAACATCATCATTGCCCCTGCTTTGATTGGCAAGGACCCCACAACTCAGGTTGAGGTTGATTAATTATATGGTGCAAAGAGCTTGATGGAACCAAGAACGAAAGGGGCTGGTGCTAACAAAAGATACAAAATATATAATTTATTTTCAGAATTTTTTTCAAAGAATACGCACAACTGGTTTGCTAACATGTTTTTTGGTTTTGTCATATAAACCTTGGTGCAAATGCTATTCTTGTTGGTGTCCTCTCACAATGTACTAACACTTAATTTATTTATTTCTTTTGTTTTTCAGTGGTTATAGATAAATTTGGTATAGACATGTCTTATTCTTAAATATGCATCCTCCTTTTACAATACACAGGCATCTAATGTGTGTTGAATTATGATTTTCTACAAGTTTTTTTGTTGTTCTAATTTAAATTTTTTTGCTTCATTTTATTTTTTTATTTTTTGTATATATAAATTTTGGAGTAGATAATCGAAGCGTTCCAAAAGTGTTGCGTTGATCATCTAATTAATTTTTTTTGAAGAATGCACTGATCTTAAGGTTAAACTTGACGCCGCTTCCATGGGGCTCTCGGTGATGTCTAGAAACACTTCTAATTCCTGTGAGTAAGTGCAATTTTTATTTATGCAGTGCTGCTTTCTATGACTGGTTGAATGGCATTGTAAGATTAAAATGATGATTGTTTTCATTTAAATATAAGTTTATGTTGTAATTGTACTTTGTTTGTATGCACAACTTATTTAGTTTTTCAATTTCTACTTTCAGTCAGATTTACTAATTATAAAGAAGAAAAATTGGAGATACTGCCCATCTATTTTTAGAGGGAAGATATAGAAAAAGAACTAACAAAAGCATCAAGGCAATCAAGAGAGTCAAGCTCATCCTAACATCGGGGTTCTTTGTCAGGTCATAGAACACCTCTCTTGCTGAATTAATTACTGAGTAGATTTTTTTTTATATTTTTTTTTGAAAAGAAGTATAAAACACAGACTGATATATTTCAAAATGATTAATCTTTTTTATGTGATTGCAATCTTATCGCATTATAATATTTATGTTTTCTTGCATCATTCACCACATCCTGTACTAAATATGGATTATTTGAGAATACACAAAATCTAAAAAAAATCGTGTTCTACTTTATAATTAATGTCAGAATAAGTATAATTAATCATGTCGGATGACCAGAAAAATAATCAATTGAGCTCAAAGACTGTAGAATTTCACTTATTCTCATACTGCCAAACACCCTTATTTGTTTCCTCTCTTGAATGGAGTTATTAGATGATAACTCGCTACATAAAAAAATGAACGTCTCTATAATCCTTGCATTTTATTATTGCAATTTTGTTTTTTATTATACAATACATCAATGTTGGCCTGCTTTTATATATTTGCATTCTAAAATCATTATATATCTATAAACATATATAATTTTGAATTGATAAAATGACCGTCGCAACGCGCGGGTACCTAACTAGTCATCTTAAAAGGAGTTAAGAGCATCTCCAACAGATATTTTAATTGAGTTTCTAATCTGATATGTCACTGTATATTTTAAGTTTTAGCGCTGGAGAAAGAGTTTTTAATTTAGAAATTACAACATTGATTTCTAATTTAAAAGGTCCACTCGATTCTAATGCCACACTCGTTGCAGTGGAGAGAATTGTGACTCCATCATGAGTTTATTGTTATCATTCATCTTTATGAACTTGAAACCATAAATTATTTACAACACTACGTAGAGAATTAGTTGATCGGGACCTAGACAAAGGACCCTAGAAGTTCTCGAAACAAGCGGCTTGAGGTGCCTCTTGCTTGAGCTAACTCCCATTTGTCATAAATTAAGATGTTTATATATAATTATATTTGAATCAATAAATTAATGTAAGTTAATTCGCTTATTTATTTATCTCGTAAGTATCATGCACATAGAGGTGGCAATCGGGCGGGGCGGGTCGGGTCGGGTTCGGGTTCGGGTCGGGTTCGGGTTCGGGTCGGGCGGGTCGGGTCAGTTTGACTTTCTGGAAGAAATCGGGTCGGGTCGTGGTCGGGTCAATTTACATGTTGTGTTTTTTCAGATCGTTGATAGATTTCGATTGAATTAAAGGTCATTTGATCTCGGGTCGGGTCGGGTCAGGTCGGGTTCGAGTCGGGTCGGGTCAGTTTGACTTTCTTAAAAAATCGGGTCGGGTCAGTTTTACACTTCTGGATTCTCATTTTAGTGAATCCAGTATAAGAATTGAGTCTTACGAGCTCAATTCTCATTGTTGTGACTCAAGTTCATAACAATTTGGTATCAGAGCAAGGTTACCATGCTAACACAAGTCAGTCAAACTATGAGTAAAAGCGGAAAGGGAGTGATGACTATGGAAACACTGGTAGAAAGAATGGATGCAATGTTTACTCAATTGAAGGAGGATCAAGCTCAGATGGAAGATCGTATCTTGAAATCGGTGCATGATCAAATCAGAGTTACATTGGCGGCAGTTCCGATAAACGCCATTAAAGAATTACAAGAAAGAGTAGAGTATCTTACGGCCAAGATTGATCAAAAGGCTGGAAGTTCTGCATCAACTCCACAGTATGGCTCAAATGAAGGATTTGGAATGCCACCGCCTATCAGGACCCAAGAAACGCAAAGGTACTTAGTTCAGGGCTTTAAAATTGATCTTCCTGTGTTCTATGGTGAGGAGCCCGATGAATGGGTAGCTCAGTGTGAGTACCTATTTAAATTGTATAACATACCAGACTTACACAGATCAATCCAGGCTGCTGCCTACTTTAAAGGGGAAGCTGGCTCCTGGTATAGGGGTTATAGAGCCACTAATGGGCATCCATCCTGGCCTGAATTAGTTGAATTATTGAAGATAAGATTCTCAAAAGGTGAAGGGATTAGTTCTTATGAGCAAATAAAAATGCTGGTGCAACAAGGAAGTGTAAGAGAATACATGAAGCAGTTTGAGATTATTAAGGCCAGATCACAGGTTGAATTTTCTTATTTGCCTGAAAATCACTATGTTACTGCCTTCATTAGTGGTCTAAGGGAGGATATAAAGCATTTGGTCATTTCTTAGCAATTTCATAGATTGTTGGATGTTTTTCAATATGCAAAGCACATGGAAATAGCACTGGACTATCAACAGAAGAGGAATAAACCAGTGTACAAGAATCCAGCCTTACCCCTAGTAAATGGTGTTAAAAACAATTTTTTGAAGGAAAAAAGAAAAGAGGTTAAACCAGTTACTGTTAAAGAACAAGCAATAAACAGTTTAATAGATCAAAGGAGGGCTTTAGGGTTGTGTTTTAAGTGTGCAGAAAAATATTACCCAGGCCATCAATGCAAAGTCAAGGTACACATGATGGTAGGCCAAGAAGAAGAAGAAGATGAGGAAGAGCAACAGGAGTTGGATGGAGAAGATTCAATTGACAATGTAGTTGTGTTCATGTGTGCCATATACAGTAACTCTCAATTGTCAACAATGCGGTTCAAGGGCAAATTGGGAACAAGAGAGATATGTGCATTATTTGATAGTGGGAGCACTCACAGTTTTGTCAATCCAAATGCCTTACAAGGAGTTAAGTGTAAGATTGTGGATACAGTACCAATTGTGGTGATGGTGGCAGAAGGGACAAAGGTAGTCACTGATAGTAAATGCCTAGACTTGCAATTTTCATTACAGAACAATGATTTTAGTGGTGATTTGAGAATACTTAACATCCAAGGTTATGATATCATTTTGGGGGTGGATTGGTTGAGGCAGTACAATCCCATGAAGATTAATTGGCTGGATAAATGGGTCTCATTCAGGAAAGAAGGAAAAATGGTAAAATTACAAGTTCAAGCAACAAAACCAACTATAAACTTTTGTGATGATATAAACATTACTAAAGAATTAAAAGGTGGCAATGAGGTAATGATGGCTCAGGTTATGCTCATTCAAGAAGTGACTACCAAACACAATATCATTTCAGATGAGTTAAAAGGAGTGTTGCAACAGTACAGTGATGTTTTTAAGGAACCAAAGGGTCTGCCTCCTTCAAGATCATCTGACCATCAGATTGTGTTAAAACCACACACTATCCCTGTCAATCAACGCCCATACCGATACAGTTATTATCGAAAGATGGAGTTGGATAAAATAATTGAGGAATTAATAAAAAAAACTCAGTGATTCAACCATCCACCAGCCCATATTCTTCTCCAGCCTTACTTGTTAAGAAAAAAGACGGAAGTTGGCGATTGTGTGTTGATTATAGGAGATTAAATGAGTGTACAGTTAAGAATAAGTATCCAAGATACAGGTGATTGATGATCTTCTAGATCAATTGAAGGGTGCCAATTACTTCTCAAAGTTGGATTTAAGGTCAGGTTATCACCAGATACGAATGAGACCAGAAGATGTTCCTAAAATCGCTTTTAAAACTCATGAAGGTCACTATGAGTACCTGGTAATGCCATTTGGTTTTACCAATGCACCAGCAACCTTCCAGACATTGATGAATGATCTCTTTAGGCCTCATTTGAGAAGGTTTGTGCTTGTATTTTTCGATGATATTCTAGTATATAGTGCAGATATGAAGTCACATCAAAAACACCTAGCTATAGTGCTGCAAGTTCTCAAGGATAATTCATTGTTTGCCAAGGAGAGTAAATGTGAGTTTGGAGTGCAAGAAGTTGAATATTTGGGACACATTATCGGTAGCAAGGGTGTTTCCACTGATCCTAAGAAAATTGAAGCCATGCTTAGTTGGCCGGCGCCAAAAAGTGTCAAAGAATTAAGGGGATTCCTTGGTTTGACTGGATACTATAGGAAGTTTGTGAAGGGATATGGAATAATTAGTAAGCCCCTTACCATGCTGCTTAAGAAGAATTCTTTTGAATGGAATGAAGTAGCTGAAAATGCATTCCAAGAGCTAAAAAAGGCAATGTGTCAGGCACCAGTTCTAGCCTTGTCGGATTTCCATCAACCTTTTATACTAGAAACAGATGCAAATGCCACTGGTATGGGGGCAGTACTAATGCAAGCTGGCAGACCCATAGCATACTTTAGCAAATCTTTGGGAATTAAATCTCACACACTCTCTACCTATGAAAAAGAGTTGTTGGCTCTTGTGTCAGCAGTACAGAAGTGGCAGCATTACCTAGAAGGTAACTTTTTCATTATCAAAACTGATCACTTAAGTTTGAAATATTTGTTAGAGCAAAGGTTAACAACCCCTGCACAATATAAAAGCTTAATGAAGCTAATGGGATTGGATTATACAATTCAGTACAAAAAGGGCTGTGAAAATCATGTGGCTGATGCACTGTCTAGAAAATTGAGTTCAAGTCAAGATGAATGTAATGCCATGGCTATCACTGAATTGATTCCAACCTGGATAGAAGAAATTAAAAAGAGTTATGAGGGTGATGCTTGGGCTCAAGAGGCATTGCATGATGAACAAGTGAGACAATCTCAAAAGAACCTCATTATTCATCAAGGAATAATAAGAGTGAAAGGAAGGCTTTACATTGGTTCAGCTAAGGGATGGAGAGATAATGTTATGAATTGGATGCATGACTCAAGTGTTGGGGGTCATGCTGGAATTCTTGGCACCTATCAAAGAACCAAAAAAATGTTCCATTGGCCCAGGATGAAAGAAGATGTCATTACACATGTGAAGGCTTGTGATACTTGCCAACTTAATAAGCATGAACACCATCTGCCATCAGGTTTATTAGATCCGATACCAATTCCAAATGGAGCCTGGCAAACAATTACTATGGATTTCATAATGGGTCTTCCAAGAAGTGAAAATAGAGATATAATAATGGTAGTCATTGTTAAGTTTACAAAATATGAGCATTTTATTCCTCTCTCACACCCCATCACTACTACTGAAGTAGCAAGGGCATTTCTGAAAAACATATATAAATTGCATGGGCTGCCCATTAAGCTCATTACTGACAGAGACCCGATTTTTACCAGTACCTTTTGGAGAGAGCTGTTTAGCAAGTTAGAAATCAAGATTAATATGAGTACGGCTTACCACCCACAAACCGATGGGCAATCAGAGAGGCTTAACCAATGTTTGGAGCAATACCTTAGATGTATGGTGGGTCAACAACCAAAGAAGTGGATGAGATGGCTTTATTTGGCAGAATAGTGGTATAATACAAATCATCACACATCATTAACATGACCCCTTTTAAGGCACTGTATGGATATGATTCCCCACATATTCCAATGGGCTCAATTCCTGACAGTAAGGTGGAGGCAGTGGATAACTTGCTCAAGGAAAGACATACTATATTGGTTCAGCTCAAAGAACAACTCATTAAAGCACAAGAGAGGATGAAGCTGTATGCTGATAAAAAAAGACATGAAAGACACTTTTCAGTAGGAGCATGGGTTTATTTGAAGTTGCAACCCTATAGACAAACCAAAGGTGTGCAAAGAAGAGTATCTAATAAACTCAGTTCCAAATATTATGGGCCATTTGAAGTTGTTGAGAAGATAGGGAAAGTAGCTTATAAACTTAATTTACCTGCTGGATCTCAAATTCATCCGGTTTTTCATGTTTCACAATTAAAGAAAAAGGTAGGAAGTAAGACCATAATAACACCGGATTTTCCATTAGTGGGCCAGCATGGACAGCTGAAGGTAGAACCTATTGCTGTATTAGATAGAAGACTTGGTACAGAAATGAAATGAGCCATGTACCCAAATCCTGATACGATGGTCCAATTTACCTGATTCAGATGCGACATGGGAAGATTATTTACAGATCAGACAACAGTTTCCATCTTTTAAAGTTGAGGACAACTTAGATTTTGAGAGAAGGGGAATGTCAGCAATGGTAATCGACAAATACCGACATAGCAGGGGAGAGGTAAGGATGGGTGCGACGTGGAGGGAAGAGGAACAATTGAAAACACAACAAAACAATTGAAGAAGCAGCCAATAGTAATTCAAATCAAAGAAGGCGGGTTGGCAGTTATAACCACCTGAAGACTCTCCTCTCCAGTTGACGAGTTAAAAGAAGCAGAGATATAGAGCGGAACTAGAGATGATTATGATTTGTAATTTTCTGTTAGAATTTGTTGAGTTAGTTATTTGCAACGATTGTAATTGTGATAAAGAGGATATAAACCTCAAGACCTGGGATTTGAAGAATATATGTTGAATAAATCTTGAGAACTATTATTCAATTTTGGCTTTCTTTCCGTTTGTCTTTTTTTTATCCAGTTTTACACTTCTGGATTCTCATTTTAGTGAATCCAGTATCAGAATTGAGTCCTACGAGCTCAATTCTCATTGTTGTGACTCAAGTTCATAACATCTCCCCATCTATTTTCTCCGAGTTTTATTTCTAGGCCTTTCTTTCCTTGCGGCCTTTGCATGCAGAAGAGGTGCCGGGCCCTGCTGCGGTCGATTACAGGTTTTCTTGCTTTTCCGTTATGAGGTTTTCTTTTGCAGTTGTAACCCTGCAAAAGTATGCATTGTCCCGTTCACCTTGATATATTATTAATAATAAATAGGTTGTGAGACATAATTAAGATTCTGTTATCTGTTCATTCTTATTTGTTTGTCCAAATGATATATCCAACGAATGAGAAATGATTCTAAAGTAAATAGGTTCTGAGTCATAAGGTTTTGTTGTCTGATTCTCAGATTTACCTGGCATGTAAAGATGCCTCGTAGAATTTCGTCCCAAGTTGATTTAGCAGATCGTTGGTAATTCATGCAAAACCAATCTTCCTCTGACATGCATTGATATTTGAAGCATGATCGGACAAAAGAAAAGAAAAAGAAACTTTGATGATGCTCCAAATGCTAAGGAGCTTTAATGCACAATTACAATGGATAAGGTGTCAGATCATACTAAAACAGTTGATATCTTTTTCTCGGTTGAAGCAGCTCTTTCCCAATAATATATTTGAAAATGTGAAGATTCTATTTTCTATCGGAAAATTTCAGAATGTATAGGTAGTATATGCAACCAATTGCTGGTTCATATGATAGGTAATGACATAATTGGAGGAATCTGTGCAAGTTCTTTGTAGGACTTTACCAAAAACACACTATAGGACTTTGAAGTTGTGAAACAGTACTGATCAAGATATTAACATCTGAAATACATCATGTTTATTGACATTTTGCTCCATGTACCTTCTTTTTGTGTATAACTTGGTTAGAAGATTACTGTAGAGATATGTGTGTCATATACATTTCTTTTATTAGGTTCTAAACCATCTAGGTTCTTTAATTATATACAGAAATAAAGTACATAAATCCTGCTAAACTATTTTTACGAGTTCATTACAAAAGATACATATAAATTTTATCTAGTTGCACTTGATGAATGATGCAAGCTTTTGATAGCATATTAGTAGTTTAATTGCTTCTATTACCTTATTTATTTTTAAGTAGGTCAATGATGCCTGATGAAGAGTTTAATCATCTGGCAGATGAGACAATTCATCAATTACAAGAAAAACTGGAGGTAGTTATTTTCAATTAATATATATCTCTGGAGTTATCAATTTTTATGAGTAAAATATATTTTCAGTAAAATATATCTGTATATTTGATTTTTAAGATATGTTATATAGGAATATGGTGACTCCCTACAACTGGATGGGTTTGATGTAGACTATGGAGTAAGTATATCGAACTTCTTTTTTCATTATTTGTGTAATGATGTGTTCTTTATTGATGTTATTGGATAATTTATCAATTCAGAATCAAGTCCTGACGTTGAAGCTTGGTGATCTAGGCACATATATAATAAACAAGCAAACACCAAATCGACAAATATGGCTATCCTCTCCTGTCAGGTTCATTTTTAGCAACCAGCTTCATTTTTGTCTTATTCATCACTTTTTTTTCTGCTCTATTGTTAGGCATGTCAATTGAAAAGCAAATATTTACCAGCATGTACCAGCCTGATGAGATCTTCCTGAATTAATTCATTTCCCCCGGTGTTTGGTTATTCTCTCATTTGACAATGTATGTTCATCAACTGTGTGCAGTGGACCTTCTAGGTTTGATTGGGATGCAACTGCGAGTACATGGGTATATAGAAGAACTAAATCAAATTTAAGGCAACTTCTTGAAGAGGAATTGCAAGAGCTCTGTGGTGAGTCCATTGATCTTTCATGATTGCCACAATGGATCTTGTCTTCTAGATTAGAATAAGGTGTTTCAATAGAATCAAGCTGCTAATTATAAAATAGTTGTTCAACAATTAGAAGTTTTTGGATAGAAGAGGTGGTAATGAGAATAACTTGACAAACATTTTGGTTGTCTCTGGAATTTGATGATATTAGTTGTGCAATTGTTTCTTTCAATTGGGTGTTGTCCCTGGAATCAGTATTTTTGCTTGGTTTAATATATATAGTACTTAATTAAATGTTTACTGTTCTGCATTCAAAGTTGCTTGTTTTGATAGTTGATCTGTAACGGAGGAAGTTGGTTTGGAGCTTTGGATTGAATTTTATATCTGTCACTGATGGTTAGTTCTTGTCTGGTTTTTTGTTCTTGAAATCGTGCCGAAAGTGTTGTTGTAACATGTGCATGCACACACACTCACATATATAAACACAGAGATTAAGTACATGAGATGTGAAAATAATGAGTTCTCTTGTGAAACAAGAGCAGGAATGTCAAATCAATGGATGTATCATTTCCACTGAAACCAATTCAGGAAATATAAGAATGTTTATGCAAATGGAAGAGCAGAAAATACTGGTTCACAAACTACATCCGAAAAAATCTAATAATCTGGTGGAGCTCTCCATCAGCTGGGGGCTTATCCGCATCATTAGAATGCAAAACTCAGTTTGGTCCAGTGCACCATCTCCATCCAAATCCCCCTCCCTCACCATTTCTACTAACTCATCATCTCCCAACCTTTCCATTCCTAAATTTGGTGCATTCCTTTTCAAGCTATCCAGTGTAATCAGCCCTCTGTTGCTGTCCATTAGCAACTCAAACCCTTTGCATAGCTCTTTGATCAGACCGTCAGGACCCAGTTTCTCGGCCATAGAAGGAAGGAAGTCTTCAAAATCCAATGATTCAATAGTCGGAGCCATCGATGTACTTTTTGAATTGAGAGCGATTGTTGGTTTGGTTTGAATTGTTCTGTGATTTCTTGATGGGTACTGGATTTGATGATTGTTCTGAACTTTTATATAGATGTATATTTATTGCGGCAGGTTTCTTGGAAATTATACAATATTTTCTAGTTGACAGAGTCAGCCTGTACATTCAAAGGTTTTGAAGAGATGAGGTTCGCAGAATCAAGAAGCGTTTTAGTATTGCAGTTCAATTTCTAAGAAATTGCATTGTTACACGAGGGTTTTACATGATTGGTTCAAACCGAGACAAATTATTTTCTTTCTGTGTCTGTGACCCGGTCAAAGTATTTTTTTTTTTTTTACAAATTAGTCCTTGCGCTGATTCAAAAGTAAAATTTTAAAATCATGGCATCGACTTCCCCATTAGCTTACTTATCTTTGATATCATGATATGTAATTGACCTCACCACCTCGCCTCCAATTGATTTGTAAAATGGTGGTGATATTTGCTTTGTTTGTGGAGAAACCTAGTGACAGCTTACGAAGCAATATACTATCTCGGGGGCCGCAAGTTCAAAACCACTCGTTACACGAAATATCCTACAAACATTAGTGCAGAAAAGGTGATTAATCTAAGCGAAGGCAGGAGGAAATTTGAGATCTTTCTAGGCTTTGACCAACACAACTAACACAGAACAAAAGAGAGATTTGTTGGAGATTTTAAAACGAAAACCAATTTGGATAATATCATATTGCAATGCCCAGTGTGAATTGTGGAATGTTAGACCGCGTGAAGGAGCTTTTGCCTTTGCCCTTTGTCATGTTGCCGCCTCTGCTCGACTTAATTAGCGTTTGGCATTGAAAAAGGATGCGAAAATGCATTTCCTTTTCTTTTGCTTAATCCAACAAAAAGGAACTCGGCATTTTCCCTGCAATTTAAAATGCTTTTTGGGCTTCCCGAGCATTGTAGTAGGTGGAAGGTTTTGATTCTTTCTTAGCTGTTAAAAAGCTAAGACCTGCGCAGAACCTCGAGACCTATCGCTTTCACTCTCTTTGAGAGTGCGCACTATTGTTTCATTTTTATCATTAATTTTAATCAATCTTAATGTATAATTAATGTTAATATGTGATTCATCAAAAAAAAATTGACCCGTCTAAACAAAGTAATTAAGTACTAATTATTTTATTAAATTTTATACATTTTTAAGTAACTTAATATCAACTAATATCACATCGAACCCAACACAATCCGATCTAAGACGGATAAAAAAAATTTAAATATTTTCCTCGGCATTTTGGATCAAGACAGATTTAGATCGGATCAATAAAAAAAATTGGCAACCCTAGCTATTTTGTTGAGGTTTGTAGTTGAATAAGATAGTATAATCAGTAATATCCATAGCTTTCTATTAAGTATGGATTTGATCGATTAGCATTTCATTTTGAATTTTTTTTTATGTAATTAGTTATGTTTTCTTACCTTCTGCTATGAATTGAAGTGAGAGTTGGTGAAATAAATCTTTTACTTTCTCAAAAAAAAAAAATGAAAAATGAGGTGTTACTCCTTTCTGCACCCCCTTACGAATTAAAATCAGTTACTGTGTTTTTTTTCTTTTTAATTCTGTCGATTTAATCTAAGACGAACAAATCAGATATAACATAAGATGGAATTCGTTCCGTTGCCCTTGCAAATTAATATATATATATATGAGGTTATGGTGCTTCACGAAGCACAAACCTCTCATGCTTCGCGTCTGTATCGTGAATTTGTAAGTCTAAACGGTCGATACAAACTGTTAAACATGATCTTCATATTGAAATTTCTTTGGAAATCAAATTTTATAATTTTTTTAAAAATATTTGCTATTTTTTAGATGGGTGGAAAATTACTAGTATTGAATGGCGCAGAAATCATTAGATCAACAAATTTTGTACCCATTTAAAAAATAGCAAAAAAAATAAAAAAATAAATATAATTTGATCTCGAAAGATATTTCAATATGAAGATCACGTTCAACGGTTTGGATTGGCCGTTTGGGCTTTTAAATTTGAGATACGGACGCGAAGCACCATAGCCTCACTATATATATATATATAGAGAGAGAGAGAGAGAGAATTTGACTACAGTGTTACGCGTAGCACGGATGACTCATGTGCTATGGATCGTTTCTCCATATTCAAAGTTTAAATGGTCGATCCGACCAGTCAAAATATTTTTCATATGAAAATCTAGTTGGAGATCAAATTTTATATTTTTCAGGGTTTTTTTACTATTTTTTAAGATAACTAGAAAATGACTCATTTTGAATGACTCATAATAATTAAATCAAGTTATTTTCTAGCTATCTTAAAAAATATAAAATTTAGTTCCCAACTAGATTTTCATATGAAAAATATTTTGACCGGTCGGATCGACTATTTAAATTTTGAAAACAAAAAAACGGTCCGTAGCACACGGATCATCCGTCCTACGCGTAGCACCGTAGCCAAACTCTTTCTCTCTCTATATATATATATATGACCTTTCTTTTCAAATCGGTTCATATAATATGAGACGATCAAATCAGATCTATATTTAACTAATTCAATCCATATCTTTTAGATAAAACGGACCGAATTGAAAAAAAAAACGACCAGACCATTTATCCAAAAAAAAAAAGAAAGAAAGAAAGAGCCAATATAAATTATTGAGATGAGGGATGATAGAACCTAATCAATCAGGGATAAAAATTTACTGCTCTTCATATTCCTCCTTTTTCTTGCTCTCACTAAAAATCAGAATCAAGTCAGGCCCAGTATAAAAAAATAGAAATAATTTGAAGAACTATATATCTCAATCCACCAATCATCCAATGCCCGTGACGGGATCACAAATCTATTCACCTGAAATTTGAAATTTGTCTTGTCTCCACTCATGTTGATCAACACTTTCTTTCTTTTTCTTTTTATTTTTAAGGTTTGTTGAATCGCAAATCTTTCTTCTTTCATATTACTTAATTAAGTTTAGTTTCTGGGCCTTGATTCAGTTTATGCAAATTGGAGTGGCCTATCTTGTTGAACAGGTCAGATTCTTCTACAAGCAAGCGTCACCAAGCAAAATAAATTAATATACCCATTGCCCATTGGCAAAGGGTTGTAAAAGTTAAAAAGGTTTTAGTTTTTTGATTCAGCTCCATGTCATGAACTGTTTGGTGACACTATAACTGAGCAATTTAAGGCTGTGCTCCTAAGTTGTGACAGAAAAAGAAAGGATGGAATGAAAGACGATGAAAATCGACGGAGATTTATAATTTCTCCTCTTCGAACTCGGGGTGAATAATTTATGAAAAACTAATACATTAGTTTCTCCGTTAACCTCCATCACCATTTCTTACTTTCTCCGATCATTGAATAACTGCTGGTCAGAAATACTATTTATTTATTTATTTATTTTGGTCATGCACACGCAAGTTTGATAGAGATCGGTACCCAACCAGAGGAAAATTCTCTCCGGAGTTTGATTCTAGATAAATAGACAATACTCATTACAATCTGAGAAGCTGTCTTCAGGTTTTTTAGGTACATTATAACTATTTATCTCAATGACTTGTTTTGATGCCTGTTCTAATTTTTTTTTTATGACTAATGCCACACGCGAGACAAAACACAAGATATAGAAAATTCTAAATCAGAATAATTCGGAATGATATGACATGTTGTATTATATGTTTCATCAGAAGGATCGATCACTTGACAGTGATTTATCATGACAGCTTCAATAATATTTTATCAAAGCAATAAAATTAAGGTTGATAAATAATAAAAATAAATATATAGGGAAGAATCAAACTTCTTTCAGTTTGAGTTAATTTGATAATCGCTGTATCAAGAGTTGTTTCTTTTATACACTTTTTCCCGCTTATGAATGATAAAATAACGTACTAAACAAAATAGGCATGTTTTGCAAATAACTCAAGTTTTTATTTCCAATGAATGTTTCAGATTTTTAAAACAAATAGCTGTCAAATTATAAACTTACTTCTAACCGTTTGTGAACACTAATTTTTTAATATAATAATTAAATTAATCATATTATTAATAATAACAATGGTAAAAATAAAATTCAAATAGTAGAAATGACAGTTTGTTATTGTCAGTGGCGCTTTCAAAATACGCCACTAACAGTGGTGTTTTTTTATTTTTATTTTTATTTTTTATGATTAAAAAAAAGATAAGTACGCCAATGAGAGTGACACCTTTCTAAATATGTCACTTGCATTGGCGCATATCATTTTTAATATTAAAATTTATTTTTTTATTAATAATTGATTACTCTAATTATTATATAAAAAATCAGTGGCTATGCACTTCATTCCCCGGAAAAAAATAATAACGAGCAAATTAATCTGTTGAAAATTTTACTAAGCTGTCACCAGTACAAAGGTTGTACTATTAAAAATAAAATAAAAATGGTATGGTCAAACTTTCTCCAAGTGAAAGAGAACTTTGTGGTAAAAGGACAATTATTTGTGCCAACTCTGCTTTAGGGTTGTAATTAATAATAACTAAAAAAATGTAAAATATAAGCGACCACTAAAAAGTTGCGTTAAATTATCATTTACTTTCCTGTACTTGAAAAGAAAAGGAAACAGCATGGCATGATGCAACACTTCTTTCCATTATTATGTTTTATTTTAAACTTCTATTATCCCAAGTCTCATTGTTTTCCTGGTTTTGGTTTATTACTGTTTAAAGGCATAAACAAAATATGATAAAGAAGATGAAAGAGTGTTCTCTGAGGCATTTTATTTTATTTAAATTTAATTTGAAATTTATACGAGGGTCCACAACCATCTATTTTCTGCTTTTGTATTTTTTTTTAAAAAAAAATTCCCGAAATAAAAATCCAACAATTTAACAAATAATATATATACATGCTGTACGGTCCACGCCTTGGCCAACTGGTGGCCTCGTGACATCACATGACTACATGGAGTAGTCTAGAAACTAGATCATAATTTGCAATTTCTTCCAGATCATTAAATCAGATGCAATTCTTTGTACAGTATACATGTTGGTATCTTTGGATCCGGAATCAATTGGAACAATTATTAATCGTAAATCTTAAGTTTGCACTTCGCATACTCTATCACATCACATGCCAAATTGTCAATATGCCGTGCATGCATGTTGATTGTTGGACTTGTTTATTTATATACTAGTGACTTTAATTTGCAATAGTACATGTCTACAAAGTTCTAATAATTAAATCGCTAATTGTATTGATCTTTATCAAGACATTCATATGTAGTCCTAGTACTAGTTTGTGCTAAAATAACGAACTCCACAAAGCAAAAGGTTGTGATTCTGTTTTGTTAGAGACGAAACCACAACACAAGTTAGAAAATCAACGTGACACACTTACTTTGGACAGGTTTGGTGAGTATCCGTGTATTCTCTTCTGGGTCAGAATGGGACCCACCAAACAGTACGCCGCAGCATGGCAGTGACCATTTTGCTGCCACCCATTTACAATGCAACCCCTCTTGTTACTATATGAAAGGAGAAATTTTAAAAAATAAAATAAAAAAAATAACATGGTTATCAATTTTTTTTTTTTTTTTTTCTCCTTTTTTTGGTAATGGATCCTTAGATGATAAGAGAACTAGTGATTTATCTGTAGTTAGAGTGTACTTTCATTTATCATGACTAATTAGTCTAATTTCATCGATTCTTATTAAAGTTAATTTTATTTATTTTTTTAATATAAGGACTCTATCTCATTAGCTAGGATGTACTACTCTTGTACTTCAATTGAGATGTACTTCGCTTCGCACGTTGCACTGCATACGATCTTGTATGGCTTCAGAGAAGATTTATGTTGAACTTCCTTAAATCCTTTTTTCTTTTTTTTTTCTTTTTTAATTTGAGAAAATAACTTCCTTTCTTCTACATTGTTCTTCTTACTTTCACAATTATTTATATTATTCATATTATTGTAGTTCGAATGCAGTTATTATGGTATTTTTCGAGACAAATATTTAATTCACAATTAATGTTTACGGATGGCCATATATATATACTAGTTGTTATTTTTTTTATATATATTTTTTCATGTATGCATCTTCACAAAATCTAGTGCAAAATTAATTTTCATGAAATTGCCTCTAAAAGATAGCCATTCTATTTCTTCTATTAATCCATGCAATCATTTCCTCAAAATGCATTTGCATTTTTATGTGAAGAAATATTTAATTATTGAATCAATATTGTCAGTTGTATTAATTATCATGTTTCCTAAAATAAAGATGAATCACAATATCACACATCTCGATTTCCAAAATTTAACAACTGATTTGAGCAGCTCAATGTAATACATACAAATGTCTCGATGGAAACAACATAGTGTGTGTATGTGTGTTTTGAAAATCTTGTACTTTTGTTTTCTCAATAGATAGAAACTTAATGGTCCAAATCATTTTCTAGGAAAAAAAAAGTAACAGGACCTTCATGATTCAAGAATTTTTATCCTACGAAACACCTTAATCTAATTCCAATATTGGATGAATTTTGTTCTAACTTACGGCGATTAATCAAATGAATACATTTACTTGAAAAGAACACATCAACATATTAAAAACTTTATTGCATTAAATCCCTTTGCCAAAAAATGAAAATAAATATCCATCATCCTTAAAATATAGAATTTGTAAATTGACTTGACAAAAGTACACAGTAATATACTTTTTGTAAAATATAGTGAAAACTATCAGTCAATTTTGGCAAAAATTGATGCGTGTGTATATATATTGACAATAAATTTATTTACAATTAGGATATTAAAAATCAAGGTTATCCTTATTTAGGAAAAACGTAAAAAATGAATGTATTAAAATAACTTAAATAACTTTTTTCATTGCTGGATTTGACACTAATTTAATTCAAAATGTTATAAAATCTGCCTGTAAACACATCATTTGCAAAATAAACTCAATTTTAGATGTCTAAATTCATCATTTGAAGTCGGTTCGACGGGTCTAGAGTACTATTAAAGTACTATTAAAGCTCAATAATGCCGTTGTGATCTTAAGAGTGTAGTTATTTTAAAGTACTATTAAAGTACTTATTAAAGAACTATTAAAGTATTATTAAAGTACTTATTTTTTGTCTAAAACAATCCCAAAATTTTCTTTTTTTTTGGCAATGAACATTAATAATACCTCTCTAAACTAAACAAATTTGCTAACTTTAGAACTGCCCATAAGATTAGGATCATGGAATTACGCTTTTGTTTGCTAATTGCTATATTATACCTAACCTAATACCATTAAGGGACGCACAGAATACGACAGTGAAATGCCACAGAAGAACAGAGCATCCGTAATTCCGTACTTAAAAGTTAAAAATAAGCATTAGCTACTGGGAAGATATCGCTAACTAAAGACGGCCAAAGCGGCATCCCTTTAACAGAAATACCCTTCCAGAAAAACAATTCCCAAAATCACGATTCGCGACAGCTGTTCTTGTAGCTATTCTCGCTCTCCCTCTCGACATATTTCTCGCGGTCTTTCGATTCGATTTTTCTTTTCTTTTTCTCCTTTTCTCCGTTTGTTCTTGGTGATGCGTCTCTGGTAGATTTATTTTTGGGTGAATGCTACAAGCTCGATTACTGGGTTCGTTTTTTTATTCTAGCGGCTTTGGAGTATTGCTAGTTATCAGACGAAAGGAGGCGTCTTTTGAGCAGAAATAAGACCCAAATCTGATTTGGGTTGGAGTATTTTCGACGAATGGTTATTTGATGGAAGGGAAAGGGAAAGAGGAGAAGATGATGATGAAACAAGAGCAGAACTCCAGTAAGGTAACATTACCAGTTTTTTTTTTTAATTAATGCATTATTTACTGTGCTTATTTCAGTTATTACCTGATTTCAAAAGTTGGCGGGTTGAATAAGTTTTTTTTTATCCTGGCTTCCTGTAGAACTTTTGGTGGTCGACTTAAAATTAAAACACACGGTTTTTGCTCGCTTTTGGGAAGTGAAAGGCTTCATTTTATGTCCATGCTTCAGATTGAAACAATTTTTTTCTTCCAATGCTCTTATGATTTGCTTTGGAGCATAAGCTGCATGAATTAAAGATTGAAAGGAAAATAAAACGGGCACTGATATTCGTTTCTTTTCCTGCTTCCTTTTTTTTTTATATAAAGTTAAAAGGACAAAATTTCTTATAGCAGCCCAATTTTATCTTCCTTCACAGAAATTAGCCTTTTTGAGTTTTTTACATCTAATTAAGCTACTGACGGACTATATTTAGTTTGCTATTTTTTTTGGATTTCAGAATTTTCATTGGACTACTTTGCTAGTTTTTTTTTGGATTTTAGAATTTTCATCGGACTACTTAGTTAATTTTCCTTTTTATTTTTTCTGTAGTTATTACTTCTTTTTATCATAATTTTGTGTTCCAAACTTTCAAATTTTCTAGTATTGTATTCTTCAAGCATATATTAAATCTTGGAATTGCATTTGTTTGTGACAGAGCTACAAGAATAGTGATCTAGAAATTGTCAACATGAAACTTGCTTTGACTTTAAAAACCCTCAAAATGTTGCATTAGCCCCTGTATTATGGAAAAAGTTTCCACAGCAAACCCAACATGCAAAATATTATGAATCCTTCTTGAACCTCTAGTGCCCCTTGCCATTGTATTTACATTATATTGTTATGCCTGAAAGAAAAGGAAGAAAGGAGGAGGATACTCCAGTACGTTTTAAAATTTGACAGAAGAGAGAGAGAGAGAGAGAAAACATGATTCCAACTTTATAATCTCACTAATTATCTGCTGGTAAATAAAGGACTGCCAAAATTTTAAGTAAGGTAACTTGCTTAGTAGACAAAATCATCTCATGACTAGTGAGAAAATTCAATGCAAAGCCATTTGTGGATTTTTCTGCCAAGAAGAAATTGTCAGGGAAAAAGAGAAGCTGGGGGTTGTTTGATATGCCTATTTTGGTCTTGATTCATTTCCTTATTTTTTTTTCCTTTTTTTCTTTATGTAGGATGCATCTACTACAAAACCTTCGAAGAAAATGCCACTTTCTTCATGGAAACTTGTGTTGGTACTGATTCTCTTCTTTGCGGTGTACATGATGTATGTAGGCCTCCAGCAATACGGTGTATTCTCTACAGCTAACCTGATAACTGTCAGGACTGTGTCAAAAGCACCTACCTGTCATATGCCAGCTGCCTCCCACTCTGATGCTCCTTTTCTTCACTTCCCTAAACCAGTTACTTATAATAGGTATTACAATTTTTTTGTTATTTAATTGGCACCCGTATCTCAGATATGCATATGTTCACTGTTGAAATTAAATTGATATCAATCAAGCCGCTTTGGGAAATGTTACTATGCCAGTCAGGTCAATTACTTGTTGTCACTTCATATGCATTTTACAGGTGGCATTGCCACAGCAGTAAACAAGGTTTGTTGATGCTTAATTATATATTTGAGGAGACTGGTACTGTAATAGTCATGTACATTATTCAGGACCATTAATGCAATATGGTGTCAGTATAATCAGATCATATACTGTAGCAGTCATGTGTGTTATACCTGATGGATAATATTGCTACGTGATGAACTTCTATTTTATTTCTTCATGTTTTTACTTGATTTTATACCTTGTCTTTGTATAACCTGCTGTTTTCATAATACAAATTGTGAACCTTTTGAGGTTAATTGGTGGTTCAATGTATTCTAATAGATGTTCAACTCTCTACCATGGGAGACTGCTAATATATCCAAGCTGTTTGTATGTGCCAGCATACATTATATGCTACCACTGCTGGTTATGTCTGATAATTGAGGTCTTGTAAGCTTAATTTGAATAACTGAATGCAACTTGTCGCATGCATTGTATCATCATGTATTTTGATATATTCTGGAAGGAATGTTTGTACTGGGATTTCATCTTTGTACATTACATATTTCTTCTTTGTTTGATAGGAAAGAATGTGCGTGCACTCCAGTGCGGTTCTTTGCAATTTTATCGATGCAGCGTTCAGGAAGCGGTTGGTTTGAAACTTTATTAAACAGCCACACTAACATAAGCTCGAATGGAGAGATCTTCTCGGTCAAACCTAGACGAAGCAACATGACCACTATCATGAGGACACTCAACCAGTTATATAATCTCGACTGGTACAGTAGTTCTGCAAAGAATGAGTGTACTGCAGCTGTTGGGCTGAAGTGGATGCTTAATCAGGTAAAATATAGTTACACTTTTTTGTGTGCTTTTGGAACAGTACTATTGCACATCCGGAGGGGTCAAATTACAAGCATTTAAAATAGGGAGAGGAGATAATGAGAGACAACTTATATGACAACCTTGAGAAAGGATTATAAAAGCTATCAAGATTGGAAACAAATTTTAATTCATCCTCCATCCTTTAGATAGGGATGTCAAATTATGTGCCACTTGAAAATTGTCTCGTCACCTATCCAAAGCTGTTGAAACTTTGCTGTTGAACATTCAAATCATCTAGTGGGTTAACAGATAATTTTGAATACCACCAGATTTGATATATGGGCTTATCAATGATAGAAAAGCATGTTGATTATTCCAACTTCTATTTATTTTTGTTTTGTTTTTTGTAAAGGGTTTTGGAAATATCGAGTTTCCATCTATAATACTATATAATGTCCAAGAGAACTAAACAATTTATCTTATCATAATCAATGAGGAAGATATATATATTTTTTTTTTTATTTTTTTGGATGATATTTGTTGTTCTGAAAATGTTAAAATTTGTACTTGATGCTTTGAAGTCCTTAGAAGTTTGCTTCTATTCTCTCCCCTCTCAGAATGTGAAAACCAACAGGTAGATAATACATGGTAAGAGTTCTAGCTGAAAGCTGCTTTATTTTATTTTGCCCCCACAGGGTTTGTTGCAAAATCACATGGAGATAGCTGATTATTTTAACAACAGAGGTGTTTCTGTAATTTTCCTCTTCAGAAGAAATCTTTTGCGGCGACTGGTTTCAATTCTTGCTAATGCTCATGATCGTCAAGTCAAGCAGTTAAACGGCACCCACAAGGCTCATGTTCATTCAAGAGCTGAGGTTTTATTTTCATGCCTAGTGAAATTAGGGTGTTGCTACAAGTAGTCCCCTTACATCTGTCATGTCTACATCCAAATACACATTTTTAATCTTATTTTTATAATGTTATAAAAAATTAGGCCAGTTGGATAGAAGAAGGCATTCAATTTTAAGTTCTGCATATTTATCCCTCTTAACGAAATTTATTTTTAAAAGTATGCAGCGATTAATTCAATTGAAGGCTTTGAAATTTAGTAATTTGAGCAGTTCCAAATTTCAAACCTGGTTTATCAAATTAACTGGAGTTACTAAATGCGCTCTCTTTCATCTTATGGATATGAAAGCTGTAGTGTAATTGCTTATAATATTGGCTGCTATTTGCTATTATACTGTAGTGCAAGTGCTTATAATATTGGCTGATATCAACAGTAGAATCCTGGTATAATTTTCTTAAAACTATAGTATATTAGTACCTACAAAATTATAACTAAAGTTCTCACATTTGATATAGGCTGATGTACTTGCCAAGTTTAAACCGACAATAAATACAACATTGATGATGTCAGAGCTGAGGCGAGCTGATAAAATGGGAAAAGATGCAATAAAACATTTTGAGAGCACCCGCCACTTACTTCTCTACTATGAGGATCTTGTCAGCAACCACACTGTGAGTCTTTTAGTTAAAAATAATTCTGCGTGCAAGACAAGATGTCTCTTACACCCTCATAAAGCATGGAAAAGATATATTCCCATTGGGTTTGTTTGACAAATTAAGGAATAGTTTTGAAATAGTGATAGAATAATGTCTTTTTGGAAGAATTGTAGAAGAGTGGTATTCTTGGCTATTCGGAAGAGCGAAAATATCGTTTGGTAGTTGTTAATTAGAATAGTTAAAATATGGATAATTATGATACTAATAATTATGATAATAAAAATAATAGTAAAATATTAATATTAATAATAATAATAATAGTATAATAATAATAATAATATAATGATAATAATAATAAAATAATCATAATCCATAATTATAGTCATAATAAATAATAATATTCATATTTGTAATCATAATAATATAATAAAAATAAAAATATAATCATAATATAATAATATAATAAAAAATATAATTATAATCATAATCATAATCATAATAAATAATTTTAATTTTAATAATATAAAATCATAATATAATAATATAATACAACATAATTAAATAATAATCATAATCAAAATAATATAATAATAAATAATAATAATTATAATAATATAATAATAAAGTAATCATATTTATATTCATGATATAATAATATAATACTAAAATTATATTATTATAATATAATTATAATAAATTATAGTAAAATAAATAATATTATAATACTAACAGTGATGATAAAAAATAATAATCATAATATTAATATAATAATAAATCATAATATAATATAATATAATAATACTAATAAATCGTAATCATAATCATATTATAATAATATAATATAACATAATCAAACAATAATCGCTATTCCGACGAGAGCTAATCCGGTATACCACCTATAACTTGGCATACCGAATTAGTACTCTTCCGCACTCTTCTACTTAGTCTAAAATTTGTTTGGCAAATTAATTCGTCGGAATAGCAATTTTATTCTAATTTTTTGCTATTTCATTTAGTGCCAAACATACCCATTAGGTTTCAATTTGTCGAGGCTTGAGACACTGTCCAAAAACATTGCTTCCTCTATCATTTATGTACACAGAAGCTGATAAAAAATGACTGTTTTAGGCATTTCTTTAAAGTAAATTTGGAAGCTAGATGCAAATGGCTAAAAGTGATGCTTCTCATAGTTGATGGGGCCCTGTGGTGCATCTCATTTGTATTGGTATTCTACGGGATTGTCAAATTCCAGATGAATATTCCAAGTAAATTTGTGCAAATTTGTCAATCAGGAGGGCCATTTTGGCAATTTTGTGACATTTGACATACATGATATTGTTCAGTCTGTAAAACCATCTATGATGCTTATTCTGGAGGAGCAATTTTGTTTTTTATGATATGTTATCCCGTAGGTTCATGAGACTTAAAATCATGCTGTTCTGTTTTTTCTTGTTTAGAAATTGATGGATGTACTTGAATTTCTACAATTGCCAAGGAAAAAGCTATCAAGCCGACATGTGAAGATCCACACAAAACCTTTAGCAAACCAAGTAGAAAATTGGGGTGATGTCTATCGTGCCTTAAAAGGAACAGCATATGAGAGTTTCTTAAAGGATGATTACAGGAGGTAGCACCCCTCATCTTCTCACTAACTTACATGTTTTGTCCCATTTTTTATTTTATTTATTATGTTTTCTTTTCCTTCTTTTTGGAAATTTGTTCATGGTTTAATTTGCCATGACAACCTTATGGATAGTTTGGTTACACATGCTGACCAGATAGGTTTGAGATGTTTTGATCTAGCTGTAATTATTCATTTTGTTTTATTGGTTAGTTGAATTTCTTTTTATTATCGGTTGATATAAAGATGTTCACAATGTCACATGAAGACAGGTTTTGAATGAAGGGCCAACATGTTTTCTCTTTTGTTCTTTTGAAATCTCTTTTTGGAAACTACATTTATTTTAGCGATGGTATTGACATTTCAATATGTTACATTTAGCTGAAAATGTCTCATAATTCTCTGTAATTGAGAGCTATAAAGGGTAAAATCTTCCTACCTCACTGGTTGTTCTCTGTTACCAGCATAACTTGTTTTGTTACAGTCCTTTGGTTTTTAGGAGTCGTTAAAATTATGTTTTGGGTCCAGTTTAAGAGAAGGCAGTACTCACTACTTACATTTGAATGCGCTCAGAAGTCTGTCAAAAATCAAACATAATGAACATTTTCATTTGGGTTAATTTCTTGTATACCTCTCAATCCTTCATCAGTTTCTTATTTCTCCCTCAACTCTTTAAAAATTATTTGTTTGCCATTCAACTTTTGTTCACTTTTCTTATTTACCATCTGATGATTAAAACAAACTTAAATTATGGTTAATCTTAATTAACATTTTAAGGACGAAAATGCCTTCTGATTTGCCTCTTTATTTTCTTAGTTTTTCCCGTGTCTTGCCGTAAAATAAAAACGAATCCTGTTTCTCATCTATCGTCTCTTCCCATTCTCAACCTATTTATTGTAATTTTATCTCCTGACGCTGGTAGAAAAAAAAAAACATCTTCGTTCAAAAAGAAAAATGATAGGAATCTTGCCCAGTGAGGACAACCAATAGATACAACGTTCGTTACTTTAATTCCTATGTAAAAAAAAAAAAAAAAAAAAAAAACTCATGGCTATACACAGCATGAAGCAAATTTGCAAATTTTGTCTTAATATGAAGAACATATTACCTTAAGCAAAGCACAAAACATAAGCATCAAGAACATAAATAGTTCCATAATATGAGAAATATCACGTTCATATTTGGATAGCACATGGCATCTATACCACCTGATACCACTTCAACAAAAATCACAAGTTAAATAAATTGCACATGGCATCTATACCACCTGATACAACTTCAACAAAAATCAAAGTTTGCTACATTTCTCGTACATCTTATAGTCTGTTCCTCATTCATTTAACGAAATCAAAATATGATTATAGTTGACTCTCTTCCAAATTTGATGAACTTTCAAATTCGAGATACGGACATAAAACACGGAAAGATTTGTGCTTCACGAAGTACCATAAACTCACTATATATATATATATATATATATATATATATATATATATATATATATATATATTTGGGAGGGGAGTGGCATATTTTAATTTGTATTAATAGAGAATAAATTGGTTGTGTTAATAGATGTTGATATATACCGATCTATCATTGTTATACTAATAACAGTGACCATTCAGCTTTGAATCTCGAAATAAAAATATTTCAATTCATAATCAATGACAAACAATATCAAAATAAAATACAATTTTAAATACTTAAAAAATTAAAATAATGAATTATAATTCAGAAATTATTAAAAATATGATGTTTGTTTCATTATAGAAAAAAATAAATAAGAATTAATCAGTTGATAATGTTAGCAAAAATAAAAAGAGTTTGCAATTATAACTGATATAAAAAAATGAAGCATTGAAAACTAATTAAAAAGCCAGATAAAACTAATTGCTAGAGTTCACACTAAATCTTAGAATAATTTATATAATCTTAAGTTGGTTCTAACTAAAAACATTTCAATGGATAAATAAAAAGAAAAGAAAAAAAATATGAAGAATTAAGCAATTAAGAAAAAAAATTGAATACTTGATTTCAAGTACGAACAAATAAAAGCCCAGTTCTATACGTCAGAACTTTGTCCTTATATTTCATTCATTATATTCATAAAAAAAGATATGACAAAAATAATATATCGGCTCGAAATTAACTAAATTTTCAGCGATTCAAGTAATAATTTTTAAATTAAATAAGGAGGATGGGTTGGATTGAATAGGAGGGGGAGGGGGACATATCAAAAAACAAGTCATACTTAACTCAGAAAATATACTATCGCTTTATAATTTTCAAATTACATAAGGGCCATGGCCCTTTTCGCAGATTTTTTTAGTAAATAAAAAAATAGCAAAATAGTCAAAATCCCCGTCATTTTTGCGGTACTGCTATTTTCAAGGCCAAAAAATATCGTCTTCAAGCTCAAAAATGCATTTAAAGTTTTAAATTCTCTTGTTTCATTTCTTTCTTTAGATTTTTTCATAGAAATTGTATAATTTTTTATATTATTATATGAGTGTGATGTATATATATATATATATATATATATATATATATATATTGAGTAAATATTTTTTTTATTATTGGATAATTATATTTTTTATATTAGTTATTGAATGAGTGAATAATATACAATAATATATGTTCTTATCTAATTAATTTGTCTCTATTGATTATTGACTCCATATATCAATCTGTCTTCATAAAGAACGTTATAACTATTTTTTTGAAATATTAAAATTATCTTTAATGACAGTTATTAATTAAAAACCGTTATTATATTAAAAACTGAGTTAAATTAATAAATAAATATTTAAACATAATAAATAAACTAAATAAACTATTAAACTTATTAAAAATAATAACTAAACAAACAAAAAAAAACAAACTCGGCCGGACCTGAGTTTTGAACTCGGTCCAAGACCTCGGACCTGAGTTTAAAACTCGGGGATTTTGGCTATTTTTGTTATTTACAAAAAAAAAAAAATCTTCCCTTTTTGGCCCCTTAAAAGCTCCCCACTGATAGAAATCATATCAGTACACACAATAACTGGCATTTACAGGTAACCACCAATACTAATACAACTAGTACTGCATGTCGATGGTCAGAAACTGTTGACATTTAAGAATATTCTAATTAAAGGAAAGAAACATTAATTTGATTAATGAACATCAAAAGAGACAAACTCCAAGTTTTGCCATTAATTTAATGAATTTCTTTCTACCAGTAATTCCATGATTTTGGAAAGGGATCATGACTCATGAGAACAAAATAAGAAGCAATGAAAGAAGAAAAAATTCTGAAAAGTTATCATATGTGGGTCCTCTAAATCAGAAAAAAAAATATATTTATGTTGATGATATTTTTAAAATTTTGTCTCCCTAAAAAAAATTAATTCTTACCTCAGATCGAAAATCTGGCTCCGTCTCTCAAAACGACTAAGAAATATATAACAATCTATAATTGATTTGTTTATCTTGAGTCTGCGATTTTCTTCGTCTTTCTTTCTGATGCTTTGACATGTGCAAGCAACGTTCCTCCCCCCAATGGAGGTACGTGGGGTTTGCTTTTAAATCCCAGTTCTAAGCTTGTTTTCTTAACTGAGAAACTCGATCTAATTTAGTTTACAGGGAATCACCCAAGAATAAGAAAATGGCTTTTCTTTCTGATGCTTTGAACTTTGAGTTCCTACGAATGATTTAAATACATAACAAGTGGGGCTCTACAAGAGACACTAGGAGGCGATTTGAATTGTACAGTAAGCGAAGAGAGGATGAATTTCATCTTCGTCTATAGCAGTGTGTATTAAAGTGTGTAAAATGTTTTTATTACCAGCGTCAGGAGATAAAAATCATAAGAAATAGGATGAGAATGGAAAGAGACGATAGAAGGAAAGCGGGATTTATTACAACAAGACGCGAGAAAAGCTAAGAAAATGAAGAGAAATCAGAAGGGCATTTTCGTTCCCAAAATGTTAACTAAGAATTAACCGTGAATTTTTAAGAAGATAATCATAATTAAGTTTGTTTTAATTAACAGATGGATGAATTATAAAAGCTAACTATAGTTGAGTGTCAAATAAATAATTTTAAAGAATTGAGGGAGAAATAACAAACGAAAAACATTAAATAGAATTTAAGCTTATCCAGACTCCAGAGTGCATGCATCGTCTGTGGGCTCAAAAGGCCATCTCTCTTTATTCCCACGGACCTTGGGGCCCTGGGGAAGGTGTTTATTCTCGGTTAATTTAATTTCTCGCATTTACTGAGGGGGTCGATGCATTAATGCTCCGGTGCCTTCGTCAGGCATCGCTGTAGCATGAGTGTGCTTTGTGTCAACTTCTGTTGTGCGTTCTTTGACGCGCTGTCGGCTGCCGCTGCTCATCGCCGACGCCGTATAATACTTCTAATAGCTCTAATTGCTTTCATAGTCACAGTAATAAATTTGAGATTCGAAAATTATTCGGCGAGATTAAAATTTTGAGATTGGATATAATTGGTAAATAGTTGTTTCATAAAATATAAATAAATTATATATTAACATGTTAAAATTTAAAAAATATATTAAAAAGTATAAATTTTCAATTAAATTTATATATGATGTATTTTATTCACAAGTAATTTATGAATAAAAAGCTCTTTTGATAAAAAAATATTATATATCAAATCAACGAATTATTCATCAAATATTCAATTACAAATAAAAAATAAATTATTCAAGAATTATTCTAATTTCGTTCCTTTGCTTAATTCCGCTTCGCGCACCGGGGACTTTTTACTTAAACAGCCTAATAATCAATGTTATCTACACAACCGGCATTAGAGCAAAGTTATTTTCACAAACGGCCTAAATAAGGGCGTGAGTTCAACTCACGCCCTTAAACCTCCATTTTTCCTACCCGAACACTGCCCAAAGACACAAAGGGCGTGAGTTGAACTCACGCCCTTTAGACGTTGATGTGCTCTGGTTGTTACCTTTCAAAAACACCGAAAGTGAAAAAAAATAATACAAATGTGATATGTGAATTTAAAGGGCGTGAGTTCAACTCACGTCCTTTGGGTCATTTTGCTTTTTTTCGTTTGGGCAGCGGGCGGGCAGAGAAAATAGCGTTTTAAGGGCGTGAGTTGAAATCACGCCCTTTGTTAGACCGTTTGTGAAAATAAGTTTGCTCTTAGGCCGTCTCTGTAGTTAAGATCTGATTTTGGGCGGATTAAGTAAAAAATCCCGCACCGGAGAAGATTCCGTTCTCCAATACAATAAAACTGGATGCTTCCGTTCGATTTAGAAATTGTCGACTAGGTCTAGATTGTTTTTTCTTCTGAGATAAAGATGCGGGACATATGATGAAAAAAATTTATAATAGAAAAAAAAAATTCTATATAATAACATGAGTGACTATTTTTTGACATGTGCAAGCATGATTCGAAAAAAGTTTGTATCAAGTATGATAGCCTGAAAAAATTCGGATCATATTTTTTTTACGACCAGCTGTCTGGTCTGAATTATTTGGGCCAGGATAAATTCTAAGAAGTTTATAATAGTTGAATAATCTTTACTCTCAATTTAAAATAGTTTTGGTATATAACCGATCAATATAGACCTTGTTTCATATCTTATTTAACTGATCGATATAGTCTCTACACTTAATTTGATGAACATATCTATGCGAATAGAAGATGTTTATTTTAAATTTATTTCACCATTCGAAAAAAGGAAGCTAATATCACTTTTCCGAAAATAAAAAAAAATAGAGTAATTATGATTTGGTTAGACTATAAACTATAAAATTATATTTTATCAAATAATTATTGTATATTTTATGGTACTAAAAATTATAAATTATATAAAATGATGAAGAGAAATCACAGTTTACAATACAAGATAAAATAATGTTTTAACATTTACTGATTAAGTAATATTTACTGAAAAATTTAATCCATAAACCATAATAAAAAATGAAACATGATGCAAGCTATATTTTTAATCAAGAAACTTAAAATTTATAGATGTTCACATTTGAAGACGTAATCAAATATAAACTGGCATTACGTCAAATATAAATGTTCACAATTGAAGGCATTTATAAATATTCACATATAAATATTTGTAATTAATGTAATTATTAATTAGTATACTACATATAAATATTTGTAGTTAATGGTTATTGTTAATATGTAGAATTGTAGTTTGATCGCCCCCCAAAAAAACTGTTTCGATTTTTTTTGGGCCATCATATCTGGTCCAAAAGAAATTTCGGACTATACTAGTACATATAGAAAAAAATCTACTCATGCTATTATATGTCAAAAGTTTTTTTTTCTATTTTATATAAAAAAATTTGCATATGATGTCCTGTAGGAAAGAAATTTAAGGTTGGCTTAGTTGTTATACAATAAGTACTCTTGCCTTTGATTTTAGTGTTGATAATAAATTATAAAAATAAAAATTATAAATTTAGGCCATTCAATGTTACCAATGTCAGGACATGGATGTAAGAGATTAAGTTATTTGATTATTTATGTATAAAATAATTGTTAAGAAAATGTTGTGAATATTTATATTTATATTTTTTACTCGCTTTTAGTGTTGTAGAAGGAATTTGAAATTAACTTTCATAATTATTAAAAATTAAGTAATATAGTCCATATTTTGTTACTGAATTTCTGAAAAGTTATCATATGAAAAAGAGAAGAAAAATGAAGACATCAAACGTCTTTAAAATAACAAAAATAATCCAAGTACCATTAACTTTTCAATTTAATTTGATTTAGGAGAATAATTTTAGTACTTAACTTGTACCAAATTGATCCTGCCGTAACTCGTTATCAACAACAAGAAAATTAAAGATACAAATTTCACGTTAGCATCATATTCATGATGATATTCTTGATAAAATGTTTCAAAAATAAATAATATTTTACAATAAAACCAACGTTAATTTTAATATCCATTTAATAGACGCGCAATGTCTTGATAATAATATTTGCAAGGTCAAATTTACTTTAATATTGATGAAAATCTAAAACTAAAATGTGATAGACATGACATTATAAAGAGCGCTCGCCTAAAGGGATGAAAGCCATTTAGAGGTGTATGGATTACAACCAAGTTCCTAAATAGCGCGCTATAACGTCATTATAGTGGCACTTTTTCAACCTCAAAATTTATGTTATGGGTCAACATTACGCTATGTCAAAGGTATCAAGATATGACCGCTATAACGGTAATAGCGGTTACAATAGCGCATAACACGCAACAACAAAATAACGTGTTATTCGACATAATTAATTATTTTTGATTCAAAATTGATTTTGTATGACTTGAGAGGTTCAAACTTATATAGTTATAGTATCATGGTCATTTTAATGAAGAAAATAATAATATGATATGATTTATGATTATTTAAATTATTTTAAAAAGAAAAAATATTTAATTTTTACAGTATTAGTTATATTTTGAATAACAACTTCGGATTTGTACTAATAAATTATAAATTTATAACTCTTTAATTAATTTATTATTACTTAGTTATTTTATAAAACTATAATTTATATAAAAAATAATAATAATATAAATTATAATTTTTGAATTAGAGAAGAATTATGTTACGGAACATGTAACATAATATACATTTCAAAATTTGAAAAGAATAGCTGTGGCTTGACCACATAACATGTGGCACATAGCACTTGCTATGTCATGTGTCTTATCATAACATATTAAGGTTTCGTTTAGCATCAAATATAATAGCAAAAAATAGGATGAGCATTGCTATTTGGATAAATAAATTTGTCAAACGCATTCTAGATTAATGAGAAAAGAGAAATAACGTTAAATCAATATTTCAAGTTATAGGTAAAATATCGATTTAGCTATTGTATAATAATGATTATTATTTGATTATGTTCCATTATAATTATTATATTATAATTATTATGATTATTTATTATTATTATTATTGTATTATCATCACTTTTATTATTTTTATATTATTATAATGATTATGACTATGATTCTTATGAATATATTATCATCATCATTTTTAGTATGATAATTATTAATATATTCACTATTCTGATTATAAATAATTGTCAAATGATATTTTTACTAGTAAAAAATATCGCCAATATTTCAACATCATATTATTTTATTACTCTTCAAAAATTATCATTTTTCTGTCCTTATTTATTAATTTGTCAAACCGACTCTAGTATTAGTTAAATGATTATATCACGTGATAAGTAAATATGTCATATGGGCACTGACGGACTAGTGACGGCGTTTTTGACTCTACGTATTCTGCTTTATCTCGGAAAAAGACAGCTTTAAAATATCAATTTCATTTCTTTGTTTATTATAGTGTTTAGAATAGTTGATGATGACGTTGGCAAATTAATTTATTTTTTTCAATAAATAATCTTTGAACTATGGTTCTATGGTTCAAATGACAATTCAATAAGGGTTTGTTTGGCACACCATGGAATAGTAAAAAGTAGGAATAAAATTGCTCTTCCGACGAAATAATTTGTCAAATGAATTTTAGACTAAGTAGAAGAATGCAGAATATTGCTAATCCGGTATACCAACTTATAGATGGAATACCAGATTACCTCTCGTCGGAATAGTAATTATTATTTAATTATATTATTATATTATGATTATGATTAAGATTTAGTATTATTATATTATTATATTATTATATTATCTTTATGATTCTAATTTATTATTATATTAATATTATGATTATTATTTATTATTATTATTATCATTATATTATTATTATTAAATTATTATTATATTATCGTTACCATTAATATTATTATATTATTTTTAGTATTATTATATTATTTATTATTATTATAAATATAATTTCATATTATATTATTATATTATGAATATAAATATAATTATTTTATTATTATATTATTATGATCAAGATTATTTATTATTATATTATTATATTATGATGATTATGATTATGATTATTATTACTTATTATTATTTTAGTATGTTGTATTATAATATTATATGTTGATTATAGTTATGATTAATTTATTATTATATTATTATAATTATAATTATTTATAATTATTTTTATGATTATGATTATATTTTTATTATTATATTATTATGATTATGATTATGGTTATATTATTATGATTATGACTATAATTATTATTATCATGATTATGATTATGATTATTATATTATGATTATATTATGATTATATTATTAAAATTATGATTACTTATTATTATTATTATTATTATTATTATTATTATTATAATTATGATTATAATTATAATTTTTTATTATTATATTACTATATTATGATTATGTTTATATTTTTATTATATTACTATTATAATATTATTATTTATTATGATTATTTTTTATTACTTTATTATTATTTTATTATGTTGTATTATATTATTATATGTTGATTATAGTTATGATTAATTTATTATTATTTTATTATAATTATAATTATTTTTATGATTATGATTATGTTTTTATTATTATATTATTATGATTATGATTATGATTATTATATTATGATTATATTATTAAAATTATGATTACTTATTATTATTACATTATTATAATTATGATTGTAATTATAATTTTTTATTATTATATTACTATATTATGATTATGTTTATATTTTTATTATATTACTATTATAATATTATTATTTATTATGATTATTTTTTATTACTTTATTATTATTATTATTATTATCTTACTATTATGATTATTATTTTACTACTATTATTATTATCATCATCATTATTAGTATCATAATTATTCATATATTTAACTATTCTGAGTAACAACTGCCAAACGATATTTTCACTCATCCGAATAGTCAAGAATACCACTCTTCCAAAAAAAATACTATTCTAACACTCTTCCAAAATTACCAATCTTCCAAACCTATTCCTTGATTTGCCAAACGGACCCTAAAAGGAGGTCTGAATGGCATGGATAGGATATGGTGCCATCGCGCATCGACATTGACCATTACTATATTAATGAATATACTATATTACTGTCACACCCCACAATAATTAAATCGATTTAGAGGTGCTTAATCCCGCCACGTACGCACGACGAGACATGCGTACAGAAGGCTAAATGAATAAAATAAATCAATCACGGAATAAATAAAATAATAATAAATATAAATACATGACCATACAATCGAGAATGAACAAAAGAGTATACAACGCCTACATCGACGGGGCTAGGTCCATCGAAATGGGTAGCAAATCTCTCAAATAAAAACCCAAAAGAAGGATATAAAACTCAAAACCCGATGGATCCTAACCAACTACTTGGCTCACATGCAAATGCAGCGAAGCATCTCTATCATCGCGCCGCATTGTCCCTAGCACTCGCTCCAAGAAAATCCCGAACCTTAAATACCTGGATCCCACAACCACCGTGGAAACATGAGTAATTTTAAAAATTACTCAGTATGGATTTAGATCCAGTCTTAAGATTTGATCTTCTTTTCTAGACTGGACCCAAAAATCGATACTGATGTTTAAAATACAATATAATATTGATGTGTAAATATAATAATATTTTCATGCACATTTTGAGAAGCTTGCCTAAATGCTATGACCTGAAATGATAAGGAACTCAAAATAGAAAATCTGTGAAAATAATAATATAATATAAAATATAAGCTACGAGAGTCAAACACCCATAATAAATACTCAGATTGTAAATTTACCAGACTCATCCCGAGCGGGCACTACCAGGGTCCAACTTACTAATTTGGGCCTTGTCTAAGCGGGCACTACCAGGGCCCAACTTACTAACTTAGGACTTTATATTTGTGCAGCGACAACACCACACAAACGACAATTCGGGCTCCCGAGGCGATATCGCCCTAGGAGAGTGAACGGCTATAGAGCACGTACTCTGGTCTGCTGAATATGGTAATTCACCTTACAAAATAAAATAAGCTGATAAGTATGTCTTCAGTTGTCATATCGCCAAAAGGAGATAACTACCCGTGAATTAACAAATTGGAAACAAATGGGAGCCTACACTGTACCAACCAAGGGTCAGAGGACTGCATCCCGTAAAAGTATCAAAATGAAATATAATAAAATGGGAGCCTACACTGTACCCACTAAGGTCAGCGGACCGCATCTCAACTTTCTTTGTACCAACCAGGGGCCAAAGGAGAAAGCCCTCCGGACAATACCAGGATCCTAAATAAGTCGGATAAGTATAATAATATAATATCACGAAATAGATTCCAGTCTCGAATATGGCCACCCACACTAAACACTAAAAGACATTGTATCCTAATCGCTCAAATTTGGATTTAAAATTAAATCATATTAAAAATAATAAAAATATAGTATTGATCAAAAGAAAATACTCTGACACAGCCGAACCCGCCAAATGACGGGATCAGTGGATAATTTGACAGACAAAGATGCGTAGTACATATACAGACTGGTGGGTCCCACGGGCCTATGGGTCACCGTACGTAACCACAATGATCTGATTATGCAAAACAACCTCAGA
Organism: Schoenoplectus tabernaemontani; assembly: GCA_037127355.1. Lineage (NCBI taxonomy): Eukaryota > Viridiplantae > Streptophyta > Magnoliopsida > Poales > Cyperaceae > Schoenoplectus > Schoenoplectus tabernaemontani. The sequence continues at coordinate 11,986,607 of CM073754.1, read as the reverse complement.
CTGAGAATTACTTGGCCCGTCTCTCAGCACTCCCATGCATTTAATGCATGATTAACTACCTGACTAAATTAATAAATAGTGATAGCAATAATATTTTTCTAATAATTATAATCTACAACTTGAATTATTTAATTCTATCTAATCCTATCTCGGAACTATTTCCCGAGTCCTACTCCTATCTTGTTTACATGCAATATGACATGATATGACATACGAATGCGGGTAGGCCCCAAAAATGCTGGTCAATTTATCGGATGCAATGACAATTCAATTCAGGTCTCTAAACAGATTTAGTCAAAATAAATATCGCAATTCAGATTTATTTTAAAAATATTTTTAATTTCGGTTCGGGTTCCTAATTCTGAAGAAAGGAAATCAAATTCTAGGAATTCGTACCTAGGAGTGCTGGTGAGGATCGCAGAGTCGCTCTACTCCGGAGGTAGCGCGCCCGTCTCGGGATCAACGCCTGTGTATGCGAGGTCAGGATCAGCCTCGATCTCCGTGAGTGGATCTAAGTCGACTATATCACCTATTATTAATTTAAATTGAGTGTCCGTTAGTTTTTACGTGATTTAATTTAAAATTATCAATTAATTAAAGCATATTTTATTTAACATCCGTTCGGTTATTATTGCCCTTTTTTTATTAAAAATTTTGACAGGATTTCTGCTGTATTTAGGGGTGTCGAAAATTTACTTAACGCATTTTATTTATTTTTACGGTGTTTGTTGCGTTAATCACTTTTATACGTGTCTCATAAATTCTTCAGGACTTCGTTGATTTGTTTACTTAATTGTGTTAATGTTGTGTGGTTGATCCCGTTTTTATTTAATTTGAGTCATGTCTACAAGTACTGTCATTTTTACTTGTTTATTAATTGTACTGTGTTTTCTCATTTAGATTATATGGTTTGATAATTCAAAATTAGAAATGACAGATATAAAAAATGAACGTTTACACGCAAGTCGAGATAAGTACAAATCCTCAATTTATTTTATTTACACAAGTTCGATTACATTTATGATTATATGAGGAATCAAATAAACAATGAACAATTACAAACAAAGAAAGAAAAATAGAAAAATTGATTAATATATATTATATCTTATATATATATAATACTAAATTCTAATATTCATTTAGTCTAAAAATAGAGAAATTGATTAATATATATATATATATATATATATGTATGTATATATATATATATACTAATATATATTCATTATATCCTAATTATTATTCTTATTAATTTATTTTTATTATTATTATTATTATATATATATATATAACATTATATTTTCATAAATTAGAAAAATAGTTTAAAATAAATTAAAAAGGGAAAAAGAAAAAAGTAAACTAATTTAAGAAAAATATTATTATTTTATTAATGTATTGGTGTTTTAATGAACGAGATCATACGCTGATTACCGTACTAATTGTGTCTATGCACTGGTAACCCGTAACGGGGGCAGTCAGGAAATATAATCATTTCCCGATTCTTTAAGTTTACGTGATTAGTCCATGAGGCCACCAAACCTTTCGGGACGGCGTCAGTTAATTTGTCATATTTTAAGTTAAGCACTCTTAATTATCTTGGGACTTTTAAATTGGTTGGGCCTTAATTAATCTTACTAATCTTAAAATTACAATTCAATTAATTAAAAATCTAATTATTGGCCCAACAAATTTCTTTTTATTCATTTGCTCTAGCCCTTTTTAGTTATGGGCTCATTCTCTAACTAAAAGCCCATTTGTCCCATTTATTCAATTATTTTCATAAGTCCAAATTGGACCAGCCCAACATATTTCAACATTATTCATCTGTAAGTCATACCCACCCAGACAAAGCAACAATAACAATAACAAGCCAAGCAAGCAACAGAGCCCAACTCGGCAGAGCAACAACACAAGACAGACAAGCAGAACAACGACAACCAGAGCCAAGGACGGTACCAGTAACTGTTACAACCACACAAACCAGTAAAAGCATCAAGTAAGCAAATATAACACAACTCGTACCAGTACCAGTTTTATCACAAAGCCACCTGAATAGGTGACAAAGGGGGACCCAACTACACAGATCACCAAGTGACAAACAAACAAAGGGCACCAATCAATCCAATACCAGCAACAACACAATCAGAAACATTCAGAGGCAGTACAGGCGTAAATAACCAAAAAGGCAACAACCTAACCAACAAAAAATTAAAGGGACAGCCCAGGACAAGGGGTCAGCTAGTACCAGCAACCAACTACACATGGTACCAGCTTCAGAACATAGCCAAAAATCTTTAGAAACAACAAGGGTACCCAAAACGAAATCAGCAACTAGCACATAGGCCAGCTAACCAACATATTTTAGATCACAGCTATAGTTCTTTACCAGAAATCAGAAACAAATGAAACAGCAGACGGAAAAAGGCACGTAGAGTAAGGCAACCACAGGGCTCGATGGCCCTTAAGCAAACAAGCAAACAACATACCACAGACAAGCCAATAAACAAGCAAGAGCATAACATGGGCAAGGATCTAGGGTTTACCAGTATAAAAGGAGAGACATAATCGGGTCAACAAGCAAGGAAAAGACAAGGTCGGTGACGGCAAGCACAACCCACCCCTTAGTTCCGGCCATCACCTCCTCTCTCCTCTTGCAATCCTCTTGGGTTGTAACTTGTTCTTATCAGTTAAAAATTTTTGAATTTTTTTCCAAATCTCAACACATGAGAGCGGTAAAGGGGGAGAGAAGAGGCGTACACACGGTTATATAGGGCGACAGGGGCAGTAAGTGAGGGAGCGGGGCTGCAATGGTCACGGGTTGGAGGTGACAGGAAGTGGGGAAGCGGGTGAGGCGCAAAGGGTTGGTGAGATCGGGTGAGAGAGAGGGAGTCAGAGAGGGTGCGATCTCTCACCCGAGAGAGAGAAAGAGTCAGAGAGGGTTGCTGGAAATGGTTACGAGAGAGGGAGGGACAAAGAGTAAGGTCGACGGAGAAAGAGAGAATAAGAGGACATATCGTCGCCAGAGAGAGAAAGGGAGAGGTGACGGGTTAGAGGAGGGGAAGCAATAAATGAGGGAATGAGACACCGAAAGAGAGAGAGAGAGAGAGTGGAGGAGTGAGTGAGTGGGATTTTAATGAGAGGGTGATGGGATAAAAATGAGATTTTCTGTGGCCGGGTGGAGTGACAAATTTGTGTTGCATTCGAGTTTTTAAATTAAATGTCAATTTTTTTTGTTATTATTAGTATATGTATATACATTTATATTGCGGGTTTATGTTATTTACTAATTTGTCTTAAAGCATTTTATTTAGATTTCGAATTTGATTTATTTATTGTTTATTTCAAATTTAAAGTTTATCTTTATTTGATTTTTAATTTAATTCTTTTAATTTAATTAGAATTGGGTCTGTATCTACTTAGTTACGTAGGTCATCGGTAAATAACAAAATAATTTAAAATTTTATTGTATGATTTATATCTATTTATTAAATCATATATATAATTATATCCCCTTAATTGTTGATCTAAATAATTTATTAATTTATATTAATTTAATTTTGATCATTATGTAAATTAATTATTATTAATGCCTAATTAAAATTCACGGTTTAACAATTACTATTAAAACTTTTTTTATTGTTGCCCACAACCCAGTACATTCGTAATATCATTTTACTTAAATAAAAATACAGACAAAGAATACGGAGAGAAGACACGGAAGAAAAGAGATAAAATACAAGAAATGGCAGAAATGAACATTGAGTTCTAAAATTAAAAAGAGGTATTAAAATGCTACTTTGACCCAGATCAGGAAGGAGGAAGACGGAAAATGTCCTCCATTTGTAATTCAATTATATATAAATTTGTAGTATTTTAATATCATATTTATGTTTCCAAATTCCAATAGATTTTTTTTATGTATGAACTCTGTAAAATATAAGGAATCATTTTACTACCGAATTCGCAGTTACAATTTAATAAAATTTATATAATTATGTTTAATGATATTAAAGTTTCATATGATTTTTTATTCCGTCCATACTTTGACGCCTTAAAGACAGGAGATAACAACAATATCAAGTTATTTGCAAAATTCATATCTCATGTGAAATTCACGTCCTCTAAAATATTTTACTCTGAATTCATCCTCTATTTTACTTGTCCGAATTTCAATAATAAATGAACTCGTAAATCTAAAAACTCTGTTTTGTTATTCCTCTCCCTTTTCCTTTATTAAATTGCTCATTGTGTTTTTTTACAATACGGAGGATATGCTTCCATCTGTTGTGCGGGTCCAACCTTCTCCTCTATAAATACCAAAGCCTTACCGAATCTCCCGCAACAGTTTCGACAAGAAAATAAAGAAACCTTCTGTCACTTTCAATTCCTCATCAGCAATCCGAGATTCGAACTGAGGGTACCATGGCGGCCAAGGTCTACATAGTGTAAGCTTCTCGATTACTCCATATACGTCATTTCTTGATCACATCGTCTACTCGTTCTCTTTCGATCTGATCCTGATTTAGTTCAGGTTTGTGCGACTTTTGACAAAAATCGAAGCAACTCGGAAAGTATTGATGTTTTACTGGTACCTTGAGAAAATGAATAATTGTTTTGCTTGTTTTCTCATTCTTATCCTTGCAAATGAACTATTGTTATATAAACTAGGCTGAACGGATCGAATTTTCGATCAATTTTTCCTACAAGACAACCTAATTTTAGTCGTATGAATGTTTAAGGGCATAAATTAGAGCTCAAGAGTAAAGAAAAACAATGTAAACAAAAGGAAGTGTATTCTCGATTTTGTAATCCTCGAACTGATGTTTGCATCTTTTATGAATTATTAAATTATTTTCCTTGCAATACCATCAGCAAAGCAATCCTCTCCATTGAAAGAAAAGAGGGAAAAAATAATTTAACTGGTATGAGCTAATAATTAGGATCTAAATTATGTAATCTAGAAAGCAGTGATCTATAGATAATATTGATTTTAGACGAGAAGGTCTACATCACAATGTTAGGTGTACAAGTAAGGTTTCTAGATGATTTTAGTGAGTTAATAGGTTGGTAGGCCAAATAGCATACAGGTCCCTTTCTTGCATAGCTTTCCATACCCTAGAGCATTGGTTTTGCATTTTGATTTTCTACACTTGATTTGTTTCCCCATTCATTATTTGTATAATTTGGAGTTTCTCCTTTTATGTAGGTTCTGTCAGTTATTTGTCTTGTTAAAGAAATTTTGTTTTGGGCTAATTACTGTCAAAGAAGCTTTATAGTCTAAAAGTAATATTTATAATTGATACTTCGCAACCTCTTATATGTTGATTGATATACGAGCTTAGTCAAGATCTTAGAATTAGTGAAACAGGGTGATTGTAATTATTAGAACAAATTTGGTTGTTCCCAATTTATGTCAACTTATCATTATTTTTTGCTTCATGTTCAGGCCTTTAGTTTTCCTAACAATTTATTCATATTTATTTCCTGCATGCTATAATAATGATTGTCTCACAAGTTGTTTTTGCTTTCTTGGACATGCATGTTTGATCAAAGAGCTGGTGTCATAATTATGTTGGCTGGAGTAACCTATCAATTTTGCTTCACTTCTACTCTTTATACTTTATATAATTTGGGAGGCAATTTCCTGTTTTACCCTGCAAATCTAAAAGAACCTATCTGACAAACGAATTCATCAAATATTTTTAGTTAAACTACGACCAAATTTTTTTCCAAATATAAGTTCAGAAATACTATATCATGCTATGGTAACCAAATTAATATATTAAATCCAAATATACATTTAGTTCTATTACCATTAAACCACTTATTAAAGGATCACATTATTTGTGCGTGTTTTAAACTTTTTTCTTAGTAATACTACCATGCATACCTAGGATGCTATCACATAAATAAATACCCTTTTCTTACTTCATTTTACTTGTTTATACTCTTTATATTCGTTCACATAATATACTCCCCTGATATCTTCTTTTCGGGAACAAGGATTGGGTAGCATAGGAACTTCTTTCAAATGACTGTAAGGGAGTTCCTTTCTGTGAGTTACATGTAAATAGGTCAAAAGCTAGAAAAATTTAAATCAGTATTAAAATGCTTTGTTTAATGGTTGTAAACAGGTACTACTCCATGTATGGACATGTTGCTAAGCTTGCAGAGGAGATTCTGAAAGGTACTTCATCAATTGAAGGAGTTGAAGCTAAACTTTGGCAGGTCTCTTTTCCATCTTTGTTTCATCCAATATATTAGTGTTTTTATCCTCTCTTGTTTAAAAGTTAAAAACATGAATTAGCGTTCACATGATTAATATTAGGACTTGTGGAGAGCTTTTTATGTTATGTCAAGTAGTAAAGTTGCCATTCGGAACATCAGCAAGATATTTTCTGAAAATTTTGTCCTTGTCAGTGGCTGCCAACGTATAGAATTGGTTTCTTTTTGGTAAAAAAAAAAATCTATGGAAAAGAACATAAGAGACCACCTTGTCCTTAATTTTACAGTCATCAATAAATTAACATATATACACCTCATACTGTGTGGTCAATAAAACTGATTTTTCTATATGTTAAGTTTCACTATTCTAGCATATACAATGAACTTGTTTTGGGAAGAGGAACCCAGCTTTTATCGGCATCCCAACTACAATTTTGAGTATTGTGCAACCATTTAATATCTGTATGCCAGTTAGGGAAAAAGAACATGAAGGTCCATGGCAACCTTAATTTTACAGCCTTTAATGGACTTTTTCATTTCTTCAAAGCTGTTAATATAATTATCACATGACAGGAAAATTGCAAGAAAATGAGTACATTACCATTCTGATGCTAAGAAAATTGCAAGAGATAATGAAACAAGAAAATATGTACAAGAAAAAGAATAATTTTACAGATAAGACTTAATTTTCTTTAGTACATTACCATTCTGATGTTAAGGTGCTCTTCTTCAATTGCGAAAGTTTCAGTTGTTATTCAAATGACACTCAGAAAAAGAGAAAATTAAGTTTTATATAATGTTCATCTTTTCTTGAGTATTTCTTTGATGTGGAACAGGTGCCAGAGACTCTGCCAGATGAGGTTCTAGGCAAGATGGGGGCACCGCCAAAAACTGAAGTGCCGTTTATCACTCCCAATGACCTGGCAGAGGCTGATGGGATTCTGTTCGGGTTCCCAACCCGTTTTGGAATGATGTGTGCACAGATGAAGGCATTCTTTGACGCCACTGGTGGCCTCTGGCGAGAGCAAAAGCTTGCTGGCAAGCCTGCAGGAATTTTCTACAGCACTGGCACTCAAGGCGGTGGCCAGGAGACAACGCCGTAAGTACTGTTCCCACTTTTTTCATTCCTTTTTATTTATTTTATGGACAGTTTCTATTTACAAATCTGCAGATAGCCCCAAAATAATCTTCCAATAGTTGTAAATGACTTCTTAATCTCTCATATAAGTATTATTTGACATAATTCCTGGTTTTTTGTATGCACAGCTAATAGATAGAATCAAAGAACCAGTTTCTTCTATAGTTGACCAAATTGCCCTGGGAACTTTTTTTTTTTTTTTAATCAGATTATTTGATACTCAATTAATAGGAGGTTATTTTACCAAAATTATCATTGTTGTTCTAGTGAAAAAAATGTCATAATTTACTTCGGCAATTCTTTTCCAGTCATCTTAATTCAACACTTTGGATTATATAGGCAAACTATTATAAAGTTTTTGCCATTAACTCACAATAACTGTAAAATATGTCCATAGATTGAAAAGGAAACTTCATTCTAAATTGATGTAATGTTTAATGTTAATCAGGTTGACAGCCATCACTCAGCTGACCCACCATGGGATGCTCTTTGTACCAGTGGGGTACACATTTGGTGCAAAAATGTTTGAGATGGAGAAGGTGAAGGCTGGAAGTCCATATGGTGCTGGCACATTCGCTGGAGACGGCACCAGGTGGCCCACCACTGTTGAACTTGAGCAGGCCTTCCACCAGGGCCAGTATTTTGCTGGTATTGCCAAAAAGCTCAAGTCTCCTTCAGCCTGATATGATTAGTAATGAGTTCGTGCTAGGGACATTAGCATTATCAAAGCAAGAAGTGTCCTAATGTCTATTATTTCCAAATATTGGAGTTCGTCTTGTTGTCTTCATTATGTGCATTGGTTTGCTATACAATTATGTTGGTTTCTTTTGGTGGTATTGATATGTTAGTTTTGTCATTTTGACTATATGAAAATGAATATAATATGTGAGCAAAAATTATTTTCATTCTTTTGGCTGCTGGAAATTTTCTTTGCTACTTCCAGTTTAGTTTTATATGTTATATGTACACCAGCTAAAAGATCTTTAGCCGATTAATTGGCAGCAACAACTAACAACGCACCAGGCCTCTAACATAAATTCAATATATTGTATCGGTTTATGAAAATTCGGGTGGTGTTCATCAGCCCAATTCAGGCCCAAAATAAATTAATCATCAGCTAACGATTACCCTGCAATACTAATTTCACCTCATGCTACTAGCTTCAGCATTCGCATCGCTTAGAGTACTGTACGCATAAAGTAACTATTTAAGCTGTTTGCTCCGTGAATCGTTGTGACTGTACCGTTCGTCATTACGATCCGACAACCCTTGTGAATTTAGACAATCACCATACAGGAGCCAAACCCCTAGCTTCTGATCTATATCCACTTCTTTCAGTAGATGAGATTTAATAAACAAAGAAACACAAAAAGGAATAACGTCTTACGTACTAGGTGCCTTTTGGTCGAGTGAAAAAGTGTTCTTTTCTTCCAAATCTTAAATGGGGAGATTTCGTGGACTAATATATTTTAAGATATCAAGTGTATCCTTACCTTAATTTGCAATCAGCACGACGCACTCCAGTGACCCAGTCCCTCTCATATTGCAAAACATTTGAATTTGAAATAGTTATAGCCTAAAGTTGTCAAGTAATATAGCAAGATAAATCCTATATGGCTATATCCATGTATCTTAACTTCAACTTCAGGTACAACATAAAAGCGTATACAAAGTGCAAAAATATTAGTTCATTTGCCCGGGAAGACTTCCTTTTGATTTCAACATGTAACAAAAGAGAGAGAGATGGGGGGAGAAAGAGAGACCATGGGCCCATAAGAGTGGGGCCGGGTCTGACTCCACTCACACCCACGAAAGCGGAGATAATTAAACATACAAAACCACAAATAATCACAAAAAAGAAAAGATCCCCTCCGACCCAAAAGGGATCACCAACTAGGTGCTATCCTGGTGTTTCAATAATTACTTATCATTACGCTTCTTGAACAAACATAATGTAGGCAAAAACATATATAAAGGAAAAAAAAAGGGAGGAGGTGGTGGTGCTAAGTGCTAACTGACAAATGCGCCCAACCCTATTGCAACGCACATCCATCAGGACCCAACCCTACCATTCTTTTCCACTATATATCAACTTTCCCAATTTCATTTCTAAACAGTTCAAACTCATGAAAATATCATTTGCTTTCTGGAGTAATGCGAGTCTATTGTTCTTAATGGAGAAAATGCTTAACATGATCATTTATGTCGGCAAAAGTGCACTAGTTGATTTCAGAAGCAGCCATTCTATAGAATACGATACCGTCATATGATATGATATATATATCTTTGTTATCTATTGCTTTTGCAGTTTTTTGCAATAATGAAGCAGGATCATACATAGAAAGTACATATTCTTTATATATTTTTTGATAACCTAATTAATCAGCGATTTTAATTTTAAATTAACTTCACAATTGAAATTATTTACAAGAACCAACTCCTCCAAACTGACCCCGCACTTCATGCCAAATTTGGCACCTGTTCTCATTCCCAGACCCCACACCTTCAAATAATTATAAAGAGGTACTTTCAATTATTCCTCACAAAAAGATTTGTATTCTTTGGCCAGCCTAACATAATTCTTCTTGGAGCTGTCCTAACAATACAAGTTTTAATTAATTACAATTTAAGTACAATATAAATATAAGCAGTTGCATCTTATATCATTTCCTTTAATTTCTTTACATACAATCCATTAGTCCTCATCCTCTTTTAACTCAAAAGCCCGTATTTCCTACCTAAAAGTACCACCAAAAGTAGGGTACCAAAAATCGGTTGTGGTCTCACTGGCCACTGGATATGTGCTTGCAACTGGCACAAGGCATAACCCGCGACTTCTTAGGTCTTGTTTTGTCACCTCGCTTTCTTTTGATATGCCAGAAACCTTCAGAAGGAAAAAAAAATGAAATCTTTTTTTAACATTTCAGATATCTTGATAACTCGATCGGGTATGTATCCTTTGAGTGCAATGATATAATTTGAATATTTAATCATAGGACACATATAAACAAAAGAAAATAATTTTGACACATAAATAGAAATCATTTTTGTTACAGGGATGTACAAGGACGTGCGTTCATGCAAAATACATACATCACTTGCATTGATATAAATCACATATGCTTGATAAGTAATAATTGAAATAAACGTTCCTCATTTTCATAATTAATTAAAATGTGATCAGTTATACATGCTTGAGAATTTGAATGTTGGAGTGATAGAGAAACATATACATATACCTGTTGTTGCTGCTGCATGGAGTCCGGACTGCCATTCTTCAAATACGGTGTGCTCAAAACCTAGTATGTAATACACTTAGTTGATTCAATATTGGAATCATTCAAAAATAGACAGCTATTTTACAATATATACAAGGCATAAATGCCATTATGGTACACGGTTTGAGAATTTTATATCCTTTAACTCACAGTAAAATGATAATGTGTAATTCTGTTCGATAATACTTACTGCAACTTGATCATGCAAGAATTTGATGTACTCTGTCGCCTCATGTAGAACTGATGCTGTATCAGTCTTAAGATACAAGAAAACAACCAAAAAGAAATTAGGTAAAGTGATGATTTTTTCGTCCATTTAGAGTGCCAACTCGTGATAAAATGAGTTTACCTTTCCAAAAGGTGAGACTAGCTGCTGTAGAGCAGTTATTCTGTCCCCAAGCTTCTCTTTTCTCACCTACATAATTTGCAATTGCAAAATCTATCAAGAATGCTTAAAGAAGAAGTCGGAATATCACGAATGTTATATAAGTTTGCTATTGAAATAGATCTAAAAATATTACAGCATACTTTAAAAGTTGGCAATGGTGATGGTGTCTCGATTCGAGGCTTTTTAAATCCGGTCTCCGATTCACTTTTTTTGCAAACAGATGAGCATGGTACTTGAGCACCATCACGACTTAACTGTGTCGAGAAAGAAAAGAAAAGAAAAAAGATTAAGGAAGAAAAAGGCATTGGTCCATGATTCAAAAATATCCATTTTTGAGAATAAGTTTCAAAAAATATCTTAAATGATTGTTTGTATATGCCTTAAAACTCACCCCTTCTATGAGGCTCGAACTAGTAGATTTTGGCTCAGGATTTTGTGCAACAAATTGTGATTGGATGGAAGCATTCCAGAAGGGCGTATCATTGGAGAGCTGCAATTGGTTGCTTTGGTTTTGTTTTAAAGATGGAGACTGCGAAAATTGAGGGAATTTACCCCATGAAGGCTGTAGCAACTCTGTGTAACTTGTTGTAGATTGTTCACTGTAAATTGATTGTTGTGTCTCCGTACATGTTTCTAATAAACCCTGAACCATGGCTGAAGGGTAATTGTATGTAACTGGACCGAGAGTACTTTCATAACTAGTATCAACACCTTCATGAGTTGAAGTGGCACATGATCCGATTCGGGGTTGGTCTAGAATGAAACTTTGGTTGAACTGGTTCATGCCAGATTCTTCAATAGCTACATGAAGTTGATTTGAATCTAGAGCTTGTTGGTCATGATGATAATAAGGCATTTGGTTTAAGCTTGTGACAGCCTTTTCATTGCCCCTCCTACAAACATCAAATAAATAAATAAAAGAAACTCAACAAGTGTGACAGAAACACACAAAAAAAAAATTGCATAAAAAAATAATGCAATATATGTAATAAGAAGAGAAGAATAAACTTACAACAGAGTCTGTGACCAATCAATTGGTGATGCAGAGAGGCCAAAGAGAGGCAACTGTAAGGTTGAATTAGATATAGACGAGCCGATGTCAGAATTACCGGAATCATCATACAATCTGGACTTAGCCTCGAGGTCCGTAATGGTTGTGGAGCATGAAACAGCAGCAACCTCCTCAAATCCGGTACCACCTCCGGCTCTAGTGCTTCGTTTAGGGTTCCACCATGTGCCCCCTCCTGTACTACATATCTCAGAGCGATCATCATCTGCCATGGCTCTTTGTGCTGGTGTGAGATTTCCTGTTAATCTTTCTTTTTCTCTTTTATGGTTCGGTGTGCTTAATTATCCTGGTCTTTGGTTGTGGTGTAAGTCTTCTCTTGTCATATTTATATGGATGGTTTACGGGAGCAGATTAGCGTTTAGTTAAAGAAAAATGGTGGACTCGTTGGCTAGCTTTTTTTTTTTCCTTATTACATCGATAGTCTATAGAAGACAATAGAAGGATACAAAAATCTCGTGTGCACTTGGTCCTTCAGTGAGTCAAAGGACTACTAAAAAAATTATATAAGCAGTGTAGGACTTATTCGAGGAGATAAGATATTTGTAAAAAAAAAGTTATTGTCGCGTTGTAAGTACATCATCTCAAAATCTATTCGTTAATAAGTAAGTTCTTTTCTGAGTGAAAGAAATGTTCAGATTCGTTCTTTTAAATAATATATATATAACATATTAATTAAGGTTCTGATAATCAGAACACTAGAGTTTTTTTTTCAATTTAACATATCGAAATGAATAGAATAAATTTAATTGATCAGAAATTTATTTTTTTTAAAAAAAAAACAGGACTGACTATCATTGTGATAAGAACTCAATAGTCATCCATGCATTTAGCTAGATTTTAGAATATACAAATTATACGTTAGTGAATAAATTTTTTATCTAGTGATAATAATAATATACTCTCATAAAAATTGCAAAAATACTACGCTTATTATGATATATTGCATGTTTAAAATCCGAATATGAGGATTCTATACGAACATTTAGTTAAATGACTTGAACTCTTATGTATTTTTATAACAAAATTTAAATAGAGTATACTGCTTGCGAATGAAAACATATATGTGTGAAAACATATTTGTGAAATATGGTTAGATTTATCTTAATCAAACTGTTGCAAAATAAAAAAATATAGAGGTGATAAAATTTGATCTGATTTAACCTCAAAAATAATCTGTCAAATTCAAATACAACGTGATTCAATCTAATTACACAGAGATGAAATAATTATAATTAAATTCATGTCAATCTAAGATCTAAAAAATCAGAATATAAATTAATTTACTTTGATGATTCTGGATCCAAACTCAATCTAATTAATCCGAATATGAATCCGATCCAATCCATCAAATTGTCACCATTCTCATAGTTTGAAACTTTGAAACAAATGATGTGATTCAGTCTTTAGACACAACCACGCGTGGTGTAGGAACCCTAGAGGCCTAGAGGCCTAGAGTATCCGGACTTTCGAACGCCGGGAGAGGTCTTTTCTCTTTTGGGTTGACACGTTTAAGTCTTTAATCAGGCGTTGACCTGATTTAGAAAGAACAAACCTATCGCGGTATACCACTCCTCCGTGGCACGCGTGCAACCAATGGGTCCCATTTCAAATTGACATGTGCAAGTGCAAGTGCAAGTGCAAGCTCTCTGCATATATGGTATCATTATCATCCTCACAATGCTACCAGAAGAAATCATCAAATCAAAGGGTGCGATTGGTTCAGCACTGCAATCTTATATCAGCATTTCCGAATTTATTTTTGCAGGCATGAGGGTTTTGGAATTAATTGATCAAAAAAGATGGAGAAAGAAAATTACAAATTGAAATTAATTGAAAAGATGGAGAGAATTGAACAATATATCCCCCCTAAAAGGAGGGGAGAACAACGAGCTCTCAGTTGTGCTACGTCGCCCTTTTTACTACGCCCGTTGGATTTCCATGGAGATCGGCGATTTCTGATGTGCGCGTCTGATTGAAACTGCTTTGTTCTTATCCTCGTACCGTCTCTTCTCTCTCCATGCATTCCCCTCTCCCGTTCCCTCTTGCCTCTTCGCAAACCCTAGGCGGTGCTCCTCCCTCTCACACCGAAGAGAAAAGCAAGGGACTCCTACTTATTTTTACCAGCGTCACTCACTATATTTCACCTTTCAGCGAAGCCACGATGATAAGCACTCCGGTCATTCTTTTGGCACTGGTATCATTCAACATCTCTTTTCGGACGCCTCCTTACGGGGCCGCAATCTTCATTGTCGTTGACGTGTGTTGCTCACTTCAGTCGATAACAACTTAGAGCCTGAAGTCGTACGTCAATACTTTGGCCCCAATTTGTATTTGATTATTTTTTTTTCTCTATTACGATCTTCTTCCTACTCGCTCCTGTCCCCAGATGAGGCACTGACTATGAAGGAGGGAGAAGAGAAACAAATCGGGGAGCATGGTTTGAAGAAGAAGCTTGTCAAGGTAGGGCAACGTTGGGAGACTCCTGAAAATAATGATGAGGTGGAAAATATGCATCGTGTAGTGAAAGTATTTTTTTTTTCTCTTTTCTCATTACTGGTAGATCTGACCTCTTTTCATTTGTTTTCGTACAGTGCACTATATTGGGACACTGCTTGATGGCACTAAGTTCGATTCAAGCCGTGATTGTGGGACCTTATTCAAATTCAAGCTTGAACAAGGTGACCATGTTTACCCTTTTGATTTGGATGTTATTTCATTGAGGCGATGCACATGTGCAGGTTATTATTACGTTTTTTATAATGGATACAATAATGATGTTACTGTTGAAATCTAGGTGGTACTTATATGATCTGCCTTTTATATTTTACATGTCTAATTTAGTTTGGTCATCAATAAAGTCTGCATTGTATTGGTTTGACATTTAGTTGCATAGTGTTTTGTCTGATATTGCTTGATTTATCTAAATCATTAGTTTTATTGTCAATTTTTCTGTCAGTATAAGCCACTTGCTCATTGTTGGTTTCTTCTGTTGGATAAAATTCATTCTAGACACATTGATTTACTTAGAATTTTGACAACTGTTGCATATTATGCATAGGTGCTATACTTGTCAGCTCTATATTTGCTCTAATCAAACTGTAATATGTTTATTGTACTCCAAGACACTATCATATAAAATACATTTTTTTCTAACAATTTTTGTTTATTCAAATTTAAAAAATTAAATACCATGGCAAATATATTCACACATATACAAAAAATATGAGCATAAATATTTGTTGATTAGACCAATCAGGGTTGAGGAAATATCTTGTCAAAGTTCTCCAGGTAGAATGTCTCAATATCTTTGGCTGCAAAAAAGACTGATTTTTGGGATTTGGAGCTGCCAAGTGCACTCACCAACATTGGCTATGATTTATGTTGATACATGTACAATTAGGTTCTTACTGGTACTGGTATTCCATTGTGATGGTAAGTCCTGCCCTTCAATGTAATGTGATTAATTTGACGACCATGTGATTCTGTACTTCTATTCTTTTTATAAACTTTTCTCGTTCTTTTGTAGTGGAATGGTAGGAAAAGCAATAAAGTTGCTTCTTGCAACATGGGGCCCTCGATATGGTGGAAGCACCTTCATAATATTATCCAAAAGAATGTAGAGGCTGCATCAAACTGTTGCTAATATTATCATTCTGACCTTTGACATCAAGCGCCACTTCAGCCTACCATTTTCTCCACCTATGAGGTATGTTTATATTTTTCTCACTTCATCCATCCCTACCTACCTATCTCTCTTTAAACATAATCCCCATTTTAACTAAACTGTTGACATGTTTCAATAGGTGCATAATGATAAAAGCCTAAAAAATTCACTTATATCTGTTATTATCATTGACTCGTCGGCAGCCCAACCTATCTCCTGCCACATTACTTAGGCTACTGAAAACAACCATGGCAACATGAGAGAATTCAATCTAGAGGTGCAACTGCTAATAATCTGGTAGAAAATGAAATTTTTTTTTGATGGAATATAGTAAAATAGTATGCATCAATGTCTAAAGGAATTCACAGATAACTAAAAATGCAAAAGAGAGAGAGAAAAAATGAAGTAAATATTTCCTTTCTTGCTAAAAGTTAGAGGCAATAACAAGACATGTTGTTTTGCCTCCCAGGTCTCCGACAATTAATTTCACTTTCATTAATGATTGAGTTTTTGCTGGTCAAAATTGGTCATACTGGTTTTGGGCTAAAGGTAGAGTTTGTTTTACTTTAACTCTTGTGTAATTAGGCGTGTTGTTCTGGTTGTACCTCCATTGAAAATAATTATAAGTTAGTAAAAATAGATAGTAAAAATATCTAGAGATGAATATACCATCTGAAAATTCAGGAGATTTTTATATCTTTAATAACTTCTAACTTATAAGAAGATTAATTATTTTTTTAGACTTTGGTTGCAATGGGAGAGATCACCAAGTAGGTCATAAAAGTGAATCCAGATTTTTTTTCTCCATGAAATTCATGGATTATCAGTTGTTTCTGGTTGTCTCTCTCGGAATTGATTCCTCAAAAGGAGAAGATAAGTCTTTGGTTGGTTGTTTAGCCAGGGGTCATGGTTGATGTTTTCATATAAGCAAGTGGTGACATGATTGATATTCACATTTCAGTTGCTTTTCAGGCTCTTCACTCTAAAAAAGATCCACTTGGGCAAGTTCTATAATTTACTAAATAAAATTATAGATTTGCACAAGATTAAGCATTCAATTTTGTGATGCAGACATGACAAAATGTTGACGTCTTCATAGTATGAATAATTATTTTATAAATCTGACAAAATTCCTCTTTTGGGTCACTCTTTGTTTCAAAAAAAATAGTAATTGAAATGAGATGAGTATTACATGTAGCTGCATTGAATAATTCTGGATTGGTTGTGAAAACTGAGATCTGATTGTAGAATTGGGGGTTAGTTGTGGGGATTGGTGCCAATACATTCATATTATTTAATTTATTTATATTATTTTCGAGAAATTAAGTGTGATTGATATTGTTCTTTTTCATTAATGTTCATAATTGGCTTCTTTTTTACACTATCCCTTGATATATTGATGCATTGACGACATTCATATTGTTTTATTCAAGGGTTGACTACTAAGAAAACATGGGCTCATCGTTTGAACAATACCTGTAAGTAAATATAATGATAGGATTATTATTATAGTAGTGATTTTTTTTTAATTTAACCTAACATAAGATGAAAATATAAAATATTTTCTGACACTCAAATATGTCATATTCTTCATTCTCTATCCATTTATTTATAAATATTTTACTGTCAATTCTGGTAATAGTATGCTTGATGTTTCCGGAGCATGCAATTAGCAACATTAGTGTAAGAAATGTTCAATATCTCTTAATTATCCTTGAAAATGCTGAGAACTTTTGTGCTGAACATCTGCACCATTACAAGTTCTGACAAAATTAGGTTACGATGCATCCAAAATTTTGAAATATGGTACATTAAGCATGTGGGGGCAGATTGTGATAACAAAATATCTTGAAATAAGATAGAGTTTACATGCATCCGGTGGGATAAATTTGTAATGATGAATAATTTTTCTTTTCATTTTTTATCTTTCCATTTCTCTTTGGTTCTTTCGTGGAGGAAGATGTAAATATATTGATTATATGTGATTTTTAAGTATTAAGTTAAATACTTGCTTCCTTTGTCAGGAAGGCTATGGTTCTAATGAGCTCTTTTTGGTTCAAGAAGTTTCTGCTTGGTCGGGAAGAGATTTGACAAGCTGATATCTCATTAGACACATCCATCATGGCCATTTAGAACGTAATACAAATTCTTTTCCGGCACTTCTATTGCTAATATCACACATTTCCCTCTGACCTCAAGTTCCCTTTGTAACCAAAATATGCTTTCACTGAATGACATGTAATTCTAGCACTATGCATCTTATGCATGTTTTTTGAGACTTTTTTCTACATTTTTATCAAAATTGTCAATTGTTATTCATTAAAAGTTTATCAATTTCCTCTAGCATTTGTGTTTTTTTGGCTTTCATGGTTAATGTAGTTGTTGTTTTGGCAGGTTATTTTGTGTCTTCATCTAAGCTAACACAAATTAAAGGGAACACTATGTGTATGTAGTGTTTGAACTGATTAGACAGAATTAATGGCTAGAGCACTACATTTATATCCAGACTGGTATTATTTTTTTAGTTGCAATATGAGGTGTTCAAAGGGTGAGACATTTGTGCCGATTGAGGCTTGCCTTTTTTGGGTTTATTTATTATTTCTATGCAGTTAAGTTGATCTTCAATTACTAATTCATTTCTCTTATAATTCTAGGCCACAACAGCTGTTATATCGATATATATATGTAGGCACAATGATTTCTTGATTTGATATTTCAATGTTGAAGGTTCTTTATAACATAGGTTTTTCTTTTTACTGTGTTTAGATGGGAAGTAGAATATCAGCCTACATCATAGTTGAGTTTGCTGTTAATTTTGAACACAATAGACATCAACTCCAACAAAGCGTACAACCCCGCCGCGAAGCGCGGGTGTGCCACTCTAGTTATATTAAGCATCCGGAGCTTTGCTTCAAAGTTTAAGTATTCCGAATACTTAGTGGAAGTGACAAGTGGTCCATTTTTGTACCAAGTCATCAACTGCATGCCTCTCCTTGAAAAGTATATTATATTTTTTCAAATTATCATCAAATTAATTGAAATAGTTGATAGGATTCGACACCATCTAATAGGCTCGAGTAGACTCATTCCTCGAATTCGGGGGCTTCTATAACCCCATAATCCCTTTTTTAGCTGCCACGAAGGCCCAATTTCGAGAGCCCAACTTCGGGGGCCCAATCTCGAAAGCCCAACATTAGAAGCCCAATCTCAATATTTTCGGCACCTTGTCGCGACATTAAACGCCATAAATACTCATGCATGACATGCCTTAAATGTGCATGCGCAGTGATAAATACCATAATTACCATCCCGAACATACTGCCTGAAATGGTCCAACGGCTATATGGCGTGAGATGAAGCCTATATAAGGTTTGCCCTCGAGATACCGGGGGGGAGACCTTTGGATCATGACACATACACTTACACCATTGACAGATAATAGGGAAGAATATTAATCTGTCCATCTTCTTTCTTGGTGATTCGGACTACCCGTATCATTTGGTACCCACCGTGCTTACCTTGCTAATGGTGAGCATGCATTTCAAAGACGATCAACCAACTCCAGTTCATTCCGTACCCGTCTCTCCCCCTTCAGTTGAACGTCTGCGTGCTGAGGCTTCTGTACAACCTCCTCCTCACGTTCCCCCTCACGCTGAACATGCTTACACTCAACCTCCTATTCAGCCACCCACTTTTCAACCATATGTTCCAAGTTATACTTATCCATATCAATCTTTTCAGCCTGCATACCAACCCCAGTATCAATAGGCTTCTTATCCATATCGTCCTCAATGGCCTTATTACCCTTATGTCGATACTCTTGGCTACCGTCCTTCCTGGTACAATGGTACCGCTTTTCATGATCTGGGTGGTTTCTAATACCCTAATTTCCATCAATTTAATACCGCTAACCCAGATCTTTCTCATGCGACACCTACTCCTTATTCATCTCATCATATCCTTTCACCCTCATAACCCGTGCCTACCCTAGTTGGTTCCCAACCGGCACCTACTATTAATCCTAGTAAACGTAGGCATGCTGACAGTCCTACTGAGTCTTCACATTCTTCTGCCAACAATCGTTCTCGAGTTCGACAACGATTGGATGACTCCATTGATCTCGCTCAAATTGAGCATCTTGTTCAGGAAGGTCTCGATAAACGTTTAGCCACTCTTGCTTGCCTTAAACGTGGCCTTCTTAATGCGGATGATAGTCCATTGGCCGATGCTATTTTTGCCAAGGCTATGCCTTCATTTAACTTCTCGACTTTGGATATTTTCAAAGGCAGTGATGATAGTTAAGATCCCGAAACTTTTATTTTTGATTTTCGGGAAAAATTGAGGGTGTTGGGGGTCTCTGATGCCATAATGTGTCGTCTGTTCACTATTTGTCTCTGAGGAGAGGCTTGGGAATGGTACATGCAGTATCAAAAAATTCTATAACCAATTTTGCTAATTTTTTGAAGGTGTTTTTGGCTCTTTATGCTAATTTTCAAGCACTTCGAAAATCTTGTGATTCGTTGTTCGAGCTCATTCAAGGTCGCAACGAGAAGACTTGAGCTTATATGAATCCTTTCATTAAAGCCTCTCGAAAGGTTCACAATTATAATGAAGAATTCGCCCTTGCTGTTGTCAAGAAGGGTCTTCATGTTCGAGGTCCTAGTACACTCCGTTTCAGTTCCATGGCACAAAATTTTACAACTCTTCAACAATTTTTACTGTTTGCGGAATGGTTCATGCGAGGAGAAGAAGATGCTACCGGATATGATGATCGTCGATCACCATCTGTTCATTCCCCGAAAAGCAAGGGTGGTCGTTGGAGAAATAGTCGTGACCAATCTAAGGGGATACGTCAGAATGAGAAGAAATCTAATTCTTTACCCGAGTATCGTCCTCACTTTACTTCTTATGCCAAATTGACTAAACCTCGACAGAAAATTTTCGACATTGTCAAGCATACCTTTGACATGCCGAAACATTTGAAGATGAAGTTGTTCGAGGTGAAGGATCCGAATCAATGGTGTCATTTTCATCGTTCGAAAGGTCATAACACGAGTGATTGCCTTCAGTTAAAAGATATTTTGGAGAAGTTAGCTCGATAAGGTGAACTTACCAAATTCATTAGCTGAGATTTTTATAAGAAGTTTACCTCACGATATGATGGGTCAGAACGTAAATTCCGTAATGTGATTTCTAAAAAAATTGGACAAGGATCGGTTGATCCGCAGCTCGGCAAGAACCATTCCCGAGGGAATGATGATAATCCTTCTAGTCGGGAACACACACCCACAATCAATGTTATTAGCGGAGGTTTAGTATCAGGTGATGATACGAAGCAAGCTCGCGGAAGTTATCAATCTCGACAAAAATTTCCCTCGGTGATGAATGTTGAGAAGAAGCGACTTTGTTCGGATGACATAATATCCTTCTCCGAAAAGGATAGAGGTGATGTGCAGGGATCCCATGATGATTTTATAGTTCTTTTTTGAAGATAAATACTCATCGGGTAAAAATGGTGTTAGTAGATACTGGTAGCTCGGCGGATATATTATATCTTAATGCCTTTGAAAAAATGGGATATAGTGTTGCTAACCTCAAGAAGGTACAAACGCCATTGGTAGGTTTTACATGTGATACTCTTTATTCAGAAGGAGTTATCGAAATACGGGTAGAATAATACAATCTCCCCATCTGACTACTACGATGGTGAAGTTTCTGGTGGTTAATATCCCTTCAGCATATAATGCAATTTTGAGAAGAAAAACTCTTAATGCAATCGGTACCGTCATTTCTCCCATATTTCTTAAGATCAAATTTTCTACCCCTACTGGCGTTGGTGAGGAGTGTGGTCATCAATTATGGCCAGAACTTGTTATGTAATGTCAATCAAAGACAAGAATCCCGATGAGAAGAAAAACAAGGCGAAGATGATCTCGAAAGAAGCATTCGAGATAAGATCTGGTGAGGAGATATCTCTCGATCCTAAAGATAGTGTGAAATCAGCAGGCACTATCGAGCCGGACGATGAAGTGGAAGAATTTGTTGTGGATGAAGACAGAAAGTTGAATATCGGAAAGGCTCTTTCGGGAAAATCACGAGAAGATTCATTTAATTTCTCGTTAAGAACATTGATGTGTTTGCTTAGAGTACTTTCGATATGCCATGCATTAATCGACAAATTGTTGAGCACAAATTATACATTAAGCCAGGATATAAGTCCGTTTGATAACGAAAGCGCAGTGTTGGTATTGAACGACAGCGTGCAATCCGTGTCGAAGTAGAGAAGTTTCTCAAGGCAGAATTTATTCGAGAAGTCACATGTCCCGCTTGGTTGTCAAACACTGTTCTGGTGAAGAAGTCCAATGGAGATTGGCGAATGTGCATCAATTTTATAAATCTTAATAAGGCGTGCCCGATGGATCCATTTCCACTACCGAGAATTGATCAATTAGTGGATTCGACATTTGGTTTCACATATCTCAGCTTAATGGATGCATTTTCGGGGTATAATCAAATAATGATGCATCCCGATGATGAAGAGAAAACTGTTTTTGTAACGGATCAATGGTTGTTCTGTTATAAGGTGATGCCCTTTGGTTTGAGAAATGTGGGGGCAACTTATCAGAGAATGGTGAATACCGTGTTCACAGCACAAATTAGACGTAATGTTGAAGCATACGTCGATGATATGCTGGTAAAAAGTATGATGGAAAAAGGGCATATTGATGACCTTGATGAAACATTCGACACCATGCGTCATGAGGATATGAAATTAAATCCCAAGAAAAGCTTCTTTGGGTTGGTAGGAGGCAAATTCTTGGGTTTTATGGTGTCGAAAAGGGGAATCGAGATCCATCCTTCTAAGTCGAAAGCTATCCTCAACATGGATCCACCTAAGAATCTCAAAAAATTACAATCTCTGACAGGAAGACTTGCCGCATTAAACAGATTCATTACGAAATCTGGGGAAGTGTGCCTACCATTCTTTAAAACTATGAAGAGGTCGAGCAAATTCGAATGGACTAATGATTGCCAAGCAGCTTTTGATCGTATAAAATAATATTTGGCTGATCCGCCATGTTTAACTCGACCTATAATTGGGAAAACCTTGATTTTATATGTCGTATATGGAGACCAGGCCGTCAGCGCTACTCTAGTTCGAGAAGAGGGACGTGAACAAAGACCAATATACTTTGTTTCGCACGTACTTTGAGATGCAAAAACACGGTACCCCCATTGGAGAAAATGACTTTTGCCCTTGTGGTTGCAGCGAGAAAGTTGAGGCATTATTTCAAGTTTATCCAATCAAAGTCTTGACTAGTTCTCCCTTGAAAAAGATAATGACCGACTATAATGTTTTTGGCAGACTCTTGGCGTGGGCCTTGGAATTATCTGAATTTGAGATATCATATCACCCGAGAGTAGCTTTGAAGTCACAAATTTTGGCTGATTTTATTGTCGAATATTCTGGTCAAGAACAGAATCTCGAGGAACAATGGGTGTTGTATGTCGATAGCGCATCTTCTCAGCAAGGATCAGGGGCAGGAGTAATTAGCCCACAAGACGATGTGTTAAATTACGCACTCCATCTCATGTTCCCTGTGATAAACAATGTTGCCAAATATGAAGCTATGATTGTAGGCCTTAAGTTGGTAAAAGAACTGGGAGCTCGAGAGGTTCGATTATACAGTGATTCCCAACTGGTTGTTCGACAAATTAATGAAGAAATTCGAGTTCTCGATGACGACTTGTTGAAGTACAAGGACCAGTTATCCCGCTTGAAGGAACACTTCAGTAGAATCGAGATCTTGCACATATCTCATGGCCAAAATAGTCAGGCAGATGCTTTGTCGAAATTAGCCGCATCAGGAAATTTGGACAAGGATTTCCAATCATAGTCATGGAAATATCCAGACCAAGTATTGAAGTGCTTGTTTTCGAGATACTTCATGTTGAAGAAGTCTCAACCCGTTTTACTCCTATATGGGACGTTTGACCTCTGGCGAACTATGTGTGTATGGTGTGGTTACTCGCAACTCTGATGGGACCCAGTTAGAAAATAACACAAGAAGGCAAAAACTGTAGAAGAGTTTCGGAACCCAGGTTGTTAATCTTCTACTCGAAAGGCCCAACACGGTGGCCTTACGAACGCATCCATCCGAAGAAGAAGTCGAGTTTCGGGTGTGTGGGTTGGCTCCACACTGACCAATAAAAGATATTCTCCTGAGCGATGTCTTACTTGCTCGAAAGGTTCGCAGAATCCCTCTGATGTACTCTATCTTAAATGGTAGGTTATATAAAAGAGAATATTTGTGACCTTGGTTGAAGTGCATCCAAGAGGAGAAAGAGAAGGAATTGTTAGCTGAGATATATGAAGGAATTAATGGTAGTCATTAAGGCGCTAAAACATTAGCAAAATGTGTCTTGCATGCAGGCTACTATAGGCCAACGATTCATCAAGATGCGATATCTTTGGTATGGCGATGCGAGAAATGCTAGGTTAATAGTAGATTAGCCCATATACCACCGGCTGAGATGATAACTATAGCTGGCGCTTGGCCATTTGACCTTTGGGGAATTAATATTTTGGGTCCTTTTCCTATGGCAACACGACAACACAAGTTTATTCTTGTGGCAGTCGAATACTTCACTAAATGGGTGGAGGCTGAAGTTTTGGCCTCCATTACTTCTCAAGCTATCGAAAAGTTCATATGGAATAATATCATTTGTCGCTTTGGGCTGCCTCACGCCATTATTTCTGATAATGGCACGCAATTTACTTCTCGACAAACCATCAGCTTTCTGTCAGAATTGGGTATTCGCAATAACTTCACTTCAGTTAGTCACCCCGCTAGTAATGGATTGGCTGAAGTGACAAACCGAACAATAGTAAATGGCTTGAGAAAAAAAGTTCATGAAAACCAGAAAGATTGGCCAGACATGCTTGAGGAAATTCTTTGGGCATACCGGACGACACCTCGGGAATCTACACAACAATCTTCTTACTCTTTGGTGTATTGTGTAGAGGTGGTTACTCCTCTGTAACTTATAACTCCTTCCTTTCGTATCGATTCATATGATGAGGAGAATAATGGTGCAGCAAGGGCAAAAGATCTCGAATTACTGCAAAAAATTTGAGAAAAAGCTTAGGTTCGAGTCATGAAATATCAAAGGAGATTTAAGAAGGCCTTCGATAAAACTGTTGCCTCAAACCATTTTCAACAAGGTGATCTAGTCCTACGTAAGATCGAAGCGACGGAAAAAAGTTGGCAAATTGTATGCTGTGTGGGAAGGGCCATTTCGAGTTGTACAATCTTACCACAATGGGTCATATAAACTAGAAACTATGACAGGCCATGAAGTTCTGAGATCATGAAATGCAAGACATTTGCGTAAATTTTATTTGTAAATTTCCTTTAAAGAATCGGCCTATTAATGACATTGTATCTTCCTGTAAGATTTTAATGGAAATAAATTTTCATTATGATATGAATGTTATCATTTTCTTTATATTTTCGTCGACATAATAATATCAAAAAAATATGTTGATAATATCCCAAGTATTTTTATAATAAAACCCAGAGTTATCAAATATTAGTATTTTTATATCCCAATTATTCAATATTATTATTGTCGAAGAGAATTATTATCGAAAAACTATAAAGTAGATGATTAATTCAATATTATTAGTCAACAAATTTATAAAGTAGACAAAAGATTATTGTCGAAAAACTATAAAGTAGATGATTAATTCAATATTATTAGTCAAAAATTTTATAAAGTAGACAAAAGATTATTGTCGAAGAGAATTATTGTCGAAAAACTACAAAATAGATGATTAATTCAATATTATTAGTCGACAAATCTATAAAGTAGACAAAAGATTATTGTCGAAGAGAATGGTTGTCGAAAAACTATAAAGTATACGATTAATTCAATATTATTAGTCAAAATTTTTATAAAGTAGACAAAAGATTGTTGTCGAAGAGAATTGTTGTTGACAAACTATAAATTAGATAATTAATAAATATTATTATTGTCGAAAAATTAAAAAGTAGACAATAATACTGTTGTCGAACATAATTATTGTCGAAAAACTATTCGCCGGATATTCTTAAGAACAAATATTTGATTAAATAAAAACGCGACTCTTATATAAATACTTAGTTCTTCTTATTATAATTGATGTGGGGACTAACATTTTAGTCCGGAACATTGTATTGCAGCATTAAATGATGCATAAATTATGACATATTAAATTTCATTATAATTTATGAGATATCCTTAATGCTGCGTATTTTACGAAGCAGTTTGTCGAGAATATAAACTTATATTCGACATCCAAGGTCGTGTAATAAACTTCAAAATGAAAGTATGGTCGCTTGGCAGACCTACACAGTTATGAACATTCGAGATCAACTCGCAGACCTCGAAGTATGTACATGGTTACATTGCAGACTTAAGTACGCCAAGTTGAATTATTATTTTAATAATAGAATGGTCGTAATGCAGATCTCGAAGAAAGAAATAATAAAGTAAAATAATAAGGATAAATGATGACATAATTTAGATAAAAATACTTTCATTCAACAAGATACAGAGATATTCCCACATGTCGAGAATAGATCTCGAAAAAAAATACATTCTTTGTATTATATAAAAAATTCTCGGGAGTTGCCGATCAAGCTTCAGTGGTTGGATTCTCCTACAAAATAATAAGTGTTAATTGAAATATTATAAATTCATTCAAGGAAAATTTATCTCAACATTTTCGGGAGTATCCATGTTGCTTGTCGACGGAATGGTCACCTCGGTTTCTTCATCCTCTGAGGTGTAGATATCCTTAGCCCATCTCGTCGGATCCCAGTGATGCACAATTCCGGTAGGAGTGTGACTGTGGATCTTCGGCTTTTTCTCGATAGGCTTACCTTTTGTATCGAACATCTCATCCTTAACTTCGTCCCAAGTAAAGGATGACATGTCAGAAGGAATAGCCGACTTTCGATCTACTGAAGTGAAGCCTATCTGCTCGGGAGCAAATGGATACAACTTTGTCAGTTTGTTGAGCTCACGGTAGATAGTGTACTTCATCAAATCCCTGACTGCGAATTGGGCGGCATATATGAAGAAGTTGCTGCCCAATTTTTTTTTACTGAGCTTGAAGAAGTCTCAGAAAGTTGCACTCGCAATTTCTCCGAAGCTTCTCTTTTGGCTATAAGATCACACTCGGCTTGAGTGACCTTATGTTTTATTTCGGCAAGAGAGGCTTTCGTCTCGGTTGCTCGAGCTTCTGCGGCTATCGCTCGCTAAAGAGCCTCCTCGAGAGACTTTGTCGATTCTTCCTTTATTTTTTGAGCCTGCTCTTTTATTTGTTTGTTCTCACCCTTGAGCAGATTCAAATCCCGATTTAACCCAGTCACTTGACCCCTCCAATAATCTCTCTCGACAACTGCTTTTGAGAGATCGTTTGACTAGATTTTCAGCAACATAATCATCCCGTATGCGTCCCATGAGTGATAAGCCCTCAAAAATGTTCCCCATCGCCGTGGTGTGTGCAGCGGGGAAATCTTCGATGTTACGGGCGAAGTAAGAAGGCTCGACAACACGAACCGCCTCCCGAGTGTATTCACCCAGTTCACTTGGAGCAGGTCTTTCTTTCCCCGACTTCATGATGGTCGAATGTCCTGGGAGATAAACGCCCACGCTGTCGGGGAAGTTTGAAAGAAGACCCTTCTTCCAGCCGAATCTTGTTCGAGTTCCTTTTGGGAACTTGGCTTGGCAGAAAGGAGAGCCGATTTCGCGAGACTCTTTCGCTGATGATGAAGGTGCTGAGGATGTAGAGATTATCAAATCTCCTTTTATTGATGTCGAGGGAGATTTGTCAACAAGAGCCTTCTGTGCCTGCACTGGACCTTTCTCGTGAAGCTTCTTCGGACGGTTGCTTATAGTGGCCTCGGCACCACGAGTACTCTTTTTGAGAAGCGAGGAAGAAGCTCTTGCTTTTCCCTTGTCGAGCTTTTTCCCTTCACTTTTGGCCAATTGGTCTACAGATGATGGTTCGGTGTCAGACCCATCGAAACCAAAGTTCATTTTCCCGCGACCTACAAGAAAAATGCATATCATTAGGAATAATAATTCGAATATTCAAAAAATACTACGAATAAAAAATAATACCTTCAACAAGACCTAATCTTATTAATAACTTCGAGATCACTTGCCGAAGGTAAGAAATCCCCGAGGGTGGGCTTCTTCCCCGATTGTAGAGGAGTGAAGGAATATTTTTACCCCCGGAGGTATCTACAATCCTGAGGGTTCTTGACATAAACCTACCTCTCGTTCCATGCGTCGATCGGAGATATCCGAGGGTTGCTCGAATCGAATATCTCGAGTCCCCCTTGACGACGCTTGATAGAAAGGTAGTCGTGGTTGGCAATGGCAAAGTTAAAATAATGGTCGAAAATAGGAAGTATCGGTTGATTCGTGCCAAGTATATCCTGAAACTCATGGAACATGATCTCGAAGTTGACGATGACACACCATGAAGTACTTGTCAGCTGAGATGGAGTGATGTCCTAGGCACGTAGAAGATCTTTGACGAACTTCGACAATGGTAGTCAAAATCCACACTTCGGCATCTTCCAGTAGATCGCCATCCCCTTGAAAGAGCCATGAGCCCGATCGCTGATGTCTGACGCAATGACTCTAGGAACTCCATCTCTTCTCTCGGAGTGGACTAATATCTATACAAATTCATCAACCCACTCATGGTTTCCAAGAATATGCACCTGTGGCACGATGAGAGAGATGGTCGGGAAGAACTTATCGAGAGAATGTCCTTCCTTAGCGATAGTCGTCGGCTTCCGGTGAATTTTTTTGGTCTTGCCGGCCTTGGGCTTTTCGAGTAGTTCATCTTTAGAATCTATGGAAGCGTCATGAGGTTCCTGAAACTTCACAATCTTTTTTTCTTTGCCTCGAACTCTAATGATAATAGGATATGAGGTGGTTGTTGGCTGCTCGATATTTTCTTCTGGATCCGAGAACGACGAGTTCGAAGAAGAAGATTCAGAAGATAACGCTCCCGAAGAGGAAGACAATGTTGCACCGGGAGCTAGAGGACCTCGAAATGGAACACCCTCCGTGACCTCTTCCTCTAGGACTTTTCAGTTCACCAAAACTGATGAAAAATCTAATCTAAGTTAGTCTATCCTATGTTAAATTATTCTAACTCTATACCGTAAAATGAATAACAAGTAACAGAGGATAGGTTATGTTAACCTAAGGTAAACATATATAATTATTGTAAATAAACTTACAGCAAGTCATATTACACGAAACTCTTATTAACGAATACCAATTACAAGCAACTCCAACAAGACAGAGTTATAAGCAGTTGTTAATATATATATATATATAAGCACTTGCTTCAAGACTTAAAAACCATTGTTAACAGTTACAAAACACACTGTTACTTACAATAGAAAATTTCAAAACAACACATGTTAAGTAGAAATAAAGAACAATAACAAAAACAAGAAGAATAGAGCACCTAAGAAGAAGAATCCAGAACTCTGAAAAGCTTGAGAAGATTAGGGAAGAAGAGAAGAACTTAGAACAACAAAATGAATAACTTGAAATATTGAAGAAGAGAAATGAAGAGGAAGGAGTCTTAACGTTCAGAATTTAGATGAAAGCGAAAATAGAAAAGATAAAAACTATATAAGGCAACCATTCAAACCTTATAAAGGCTGAAGATTCAAAGTAAAAAGTCGTAAGTTATAAAATAGCCACGTGGCAGTCATTAATTCGAATCACTTTGAATTAAGTAGAAAGTAGTAGAAATATAAAAGTTCACTCTCAAAATATCCGAAATGAAATGTCATGCGTAGAGAGCGAAGCGCCCCGCAATAGAAAATGAAGGGTTTTCTGACATCAAATATCTGAAATATCAGAAAATAATTTGATATGTCACCCTACTCTGATGCTACTCTGACAGAATACAACTACTAATGTATAGATTTGCGATTCTCGTTGGCGAAGAAACAAAAAATCTTTCGAACTTAAAATTATCAACTTGTCGAGAAAATATCGACTTGTCGAGAATATATTTCGAAAAGGAAGATACACCTCGAAGAAAAACCTTTCGAAATTCATTTTCGATGTAAAAAATAAAATAAATAAATAATATATATATATATATAGTAATAATAATAATTATGCTAAATTAATGATAAATGTTGTTCCGGTCATAACATTAGTCCCACAAAGGATATTTACCTGTAGATATATAGATATATAAGTGGCTCGGGGGTCATGAGAGTAAGGGTGGCGACCGTTCATAATAAACGAACACGAAGATGTCGAAATATTATGAATGGTCTCCACTCTGACATTTTAGAACATTAGAAAGAAACGACAAAAACTCTTACATACATGGGTAATGAAATGAAAATTTTCCATGCTATATTTATTTACATACAAGTCTTGTCGGAGAGCCGAAATATGTATGCCAGTCAAAAATAGCATTCTCGAATCGACAAGATTTACATGAGTCATTAGGAAAGGCTCTTTTACAAACCCTCAAGTAATTAACTTAAGGCTTCAGGGGCTTATGATAGGATCTCCTATTCGACATTGTCTAATATGCTCGAGTTGACTCATTCCTCGAATTCGGGGGCTTCTATAAGCCCATAATCTCTTTTTTAGCCGCCACGAAGGCTCAATTTCGAGAGTCCAACTTCGGGGACCCAATCTTGAAAGCCCAACATTAGAAGCCCAATCTCGATGTCTTCGACACCCTGTCGCGATATTAAGCGTCATAAATACTCATGCATGACATGCCTTAAATGTGCATGGACAATGATAAAGTACCATAATTATCATTCCGAACATACTGCCTGAAATGGTCCAATAGCTATATGGCGCGAGATGGAGCCTATATAAGGCTTATCCTCAAGATACCGGGAGGAGACCTTTGGATCATGACACATACACTTACACCGTTGATAGATAATATGGAAGAATATTAATCTGTCAATCTTCTTTCTTGATGATTCAGACTATCTGTATCAATAGCCAATCACAAACACTAGGTTTCTTAAAAGATTTCTTTTTTTTGAGACAAAACAAGTATCAATCCAATAGTCATTTTGGTAGACAAAAATATTTGGGTGCTTTTTTATAAGGTTGAGGTCAACAATGTAAATAGACATATCACTGACTAAATAACCGGTCACTCTGAGCACGTGTAAAAGTTCATTCTGACTTGACATTGATTGTCCATAATTTATTTTCTCAGTTTTATCTTCGTTCTTCCATTGTAAAGATTTACAAAGCATCCGCACAACTGGTGGAACGGAGGTGTCTCAATATCTTGTGATCAAAGTTGGTTCCACGTCTTTAAAACCGTTGGATCAGTTTTATTTCATTAATTTTAATATAACTTATTTCTCATCTTTACTTAAATCCAATTTAGATGTTGATCTAACGGTTTAAATTATGGGGTGACAATGGATCTGGTCAGGTCGGGTTCGGATTAGGTCATTATTATTTTTTTATTTTTTTGATCCGATCCGATTACATTCGGATTAAAAAATCTTAATCCGATCTGATCCGACCCGTATAAAATATTAAATATTTATTAGATATTTTTATATTTTTTAAGTAATTAAATATTAATATAAGATTTAAAATTTAATTAATACTAAATCATAAAATTAATGTATATTTAAGATTTAGTTAGTACTAAATTATAAAATTACTTCAAAAAACATAATTAATCTGATCGAATTGGGCTGATCCGAACCCGACCTGACCTGATTCGGGTAAAAAAAAATTAGACCCATACCCGATTCATTTTCGGATTATGTCGGATCAGATCAGATCGGGTTAACCCGTCGGGTCGAGTCAATAATTAACACCCCTAGTTTAAATATGGTTTGGGGACCAATTCTAGTCCCAAGACCTTGGAACACCCTGTTCCAACAACTAGTAGTCTAGAGGTGTCAATGAATCAGGTCGGCTATTTTGATTAGCTTCAAATCAAAAATAAATCTAAAAAATATAATTAAATCTGATCTGACCTGACCCCCCGACCTGATTCATGATGGTAAAAAAATCTTGACTCATATTCAATTCATTTATTCTCAGATTCTTTCGAGATGGATCGAATTCGGATTGACCTATCGAGTCGGATCAAGTTTTGTCACCCCTAGACACAATTATGTCCAAAATTTTGAGTTGTGTGCATCATTTTTAATAATTCAAAATAAATGCTGAAAAAATATTAAACACCTCAAAATTTTATATCTCAATATTTTGATACGAAGATTTAATGAGAATGCTAAATTTGAATTTAAAACATATTATGATAAAATTTAACCGCATATATTTCGGACTAAAATACAAATATTTTCATAATTAATCAACTTTTATATATTAGAATACTTTTACGACTCAATTACGAACTATATTGTGTACCTCCCCCCTTAAAAGAACGTGAAGTATGTATAAAATTAAAATTTGTGTAAGATTCTAATTGCAAATTCCGCATAACTCCCCAGCCTTTTTTTATATCTTTTGGATGTGAGAATTTTTCATTTTCAAATTAGTTCAGTTCGTGCAGCAATTTTCTTGCGTAGATTGAACCTGCATTAAAATACACTAAGATTCATGCTATAAAAAAAAATCCTACAAATATACGAGTCTATAACGGGAATCCACTCTGGAATTTATTTGATTTTCAGAATTTCGTCACCCTTTTTAATCAAACTGGAGCTATCTTCAGCTTTTGCCCCCCCCCCCACCCAAA
This sequence comes from Schoenoplectus tabernaemontani, assembly GCA_037127355.1. Classification (NCBI taxonomy): domain Eukaryota; kingdom Viridiplantae; phylum Streptophyta; class Magnoliopsida; order Poales; family Cyperaceae; genus Schoenoplectus; species Schoenoplectus tabernaemontani. The sequence continues at coordinate 11,954,038 of CM073754.1, read as the reverse complement.
AAAAAAGTTCTCGGAGAAAAATATTTACAAATATAATATTTTTAATAAAAAATAAATCCAATTTATTAAATTCTAAAGATATAATAATAATAATAATTATAATAATAATGATAATAATAATAATAAATAATGCACATAAACACATGAGAGTTTATACATAATAACCAAAAACAGTTTGAATTATTTTAAAAGTTAAATTGAAAATATTATATCCATCTTTTTCAAATGAGGAGAGAAAATAGTACATGAGCTGTTGGTCAAAGTAGATTAAGAGATTTAATTAAAAACAGAATAGTAAATAAAATTGACGATGCAAAATAACTAGAAAACTTAAAAATTTATTTTTTTACGTATTATGGATTTCCATATCACATTTTTTTCTCATGAAATTTAGTGTTGTGATAACTCTATGAACAAACATGTAGCAAACAAAAATAGAAGAATCGGACGGGTTGGGTAAAATGGTTAACGCAATTAGGACGATAAAAATAGGCGATGAAATGCTACTATGGTCACCATGCGGTCCGAGCACTTGAGATCTTGTGTAGCGAGTGCATTAAGTGACTTAACGCACCCGTTACATGGGAGACGACACAGTGATTAAGGCTGAACACGCTATAGAATCAGATGGATGCTTTATTATTTTGATTTTTATTTTTTATTAGTTGTAATATATAAAAAATATTATTTTAATAGTTTTATTTAATACCCGATTAATTAATGGGTTTGAACCCTATAAGCTATTGAATCCGATTACTGACCCTGCTGATCAAAATCCTACATCCGCCTCTGACGGGGTCTGTTTTTGATATTGTTAATGTCTATATATGATATTGTAAATTTTAAATTAAATAAAGTTTGTTTTTAAAAGGTATGTCTTTCTCACATAATAAAAAAATAAATCTAATATTGGACATATTCTTTCCAAATTTGGTAATGTTATATTTTAGCCTTTATTTTTGAACGTAGAGAAATAGAATACAAGCTCCGAGAAATGTTTATAATTTCTTAAAGCAATCACTATGTGGGTGGTTCAAAATTTATATTACAAAATTCCTCTTTGGGTTATTATTTTTTTTCTTAAAATGAAATTGGATCATATTTACGAGTAACATAAGTGCCAAATATTTTATTAATGAGTTATTTGAAATAAAGAATGTCTAGCGTGTACTTAAACTTACTAAGGAGGTGGCAAAATCTGTTCGACCTGTTTGAATTTGAATATGATTTAATTCAATTTTTTTTAATAAGTTAAATTGAATTCATCTGACCAGATCTGAATTTGTTAGAAAAATCCAATCCCCGACATGAATCAATTTGAGGCCAAAAACAAGTTCATACTTAAACTAACCTCATCCGTCCTGATTTGACCTATTTTTGTCACTTCTACCGAGATCCCTCATAAGCTTAATTTAAAAATAAACTTCATCATATCCAAATTTTTTATTTATGTTACTCTATAAGTTTTTTATGATAAAATTTTGTAGGATACTGAATTTTATTTTTAAAGTTTTTCACTATTTTTTAGATTTTTAAAGATCACTTTATAATAATTTTATAACAACAACAAACAAACAATAATAATAAGATCATTTCAGTTTTTAGATTTGAAAATCATTTAAACTATATATAATTATTACAATTTTTATTATAATGAATCCTTGCACATGAAAATTATCATTTTCCAAAAAAAAATTGAAATGAAAATTTAATTCTAAAAACAGAAAAGTTTTGTATGCCAAAGATTTTTCTACATAGAATTTTATTGAGCATCGTAAATGAAAATTGAAGAGGGAAAATATATTTTTTAGTTAAGCCTATTAAATTTCTTCATGAGCTTAATATATACTATACTAACTCTGAAATAAAATATTAAAAAAAAGTTCAATTATTACATATAGGACATGAAATAATTTAATAATTACAATCTAGAGGTACGTGGTCCGTTTTTAGGAACTACATTATGAATTCGCTGGAGATGTTAATTATTATTTCTTCTAAATTACTTTCCTTTTGGGTGGAATAAGTGAACCTAAAGTAACATTCATAGATATAAAAATTTGAAACGAAATGATTGGTCCAAACCTTATGAAAGACTCAAGAAAAATGTTCGTTGTCAACAGTGTTTCTATGAGTGGCGGGGAGATTTATTGTAATGTAAAAGAATTAATTTCTTTTGCTAAAGGAAATTAAAATTGTATCATAACCAGATTGTACTATTTTAGTTAATTGGTGCAGAGTCCTTTAGGTTGTGAGGAGGATATCTTTGTTCAGAAATCTTTCTTTTATATAAAGTTGTTTACGGATTATCATGTCATGATTTCTTGTAATTTAGAAATTTACGTCCAATGTACTGGATGTGTCAAGTTGTTTTTTATTTAATACAAATTGTAAACAATATTTTCTTAGAAATATACTTCACGAAACGCAAAGTAATTATCTTTACCTTTTTTGAACTTCGTGACTGCAACAGGAAATAAAAATATTGTGAGAATTCGAAGGGGAAAAAGTATTGTTGGCCACGCTTCAGCATACCAGAAAATTTTGATTGCCGATGTGTAAACAGAAATTTGCATTTGATGGTTAAATTTTTAGAATGTTTACTTGAATATTACACCTTAAAAAATATGTGCATAAAATATATCGAAGATTTTAATACATATGTTCAACAGAGCCAATGTAATAAGATCTGTTGCCTCCAATAAAATGAAGGAAATTTTATGGAATACACGAATATAATGTTGAAGTATTTGTAGCAAAACAAAAAAAATAAAATGAATATTTTTTTCTTTGAATAGTTGACAATCATTCTAATATATATATATATATATATATATATATATATATATATATTATAAAGATAGATATTGGGATCAAACCTTTTTAATTTTAAGTATTGACAAATAATTATGAGATCATATTTCGAATAGAGGAGTGATAGTTGCACTCCTTATCCGCACATCCAATTTGCAAATCAATATTAGATATAAATAATTATGAGATCATATATCGAATAGAGGAGTGCTAATCCTTATGAAGCATTTACTTTTGAAAATTATTTATACTTAAAATTATGTGAATATAATGTGCAAAACATGGAGTATAATTATCTTTTTGAATATATGATCTTTAACAGAAAAAATCTTTAATTTATAGAAAATTATATTAGAAGACAATTATTTATATAAATAATCTTCTTCTCTGTCTTTTATCTTTTCCCATCAAAATTTTCTTAAAAGTTTAATTGGAGCTGTCGCCACATTTCAGCACAAGAAAATGCAAGTGGCACGAGAAGCCCTTTAGAATTTAGTAAAGCTGCCAACTCTGGATTGTTAGTTGGAATGTCAAAGGAGAGAATTCTACGGCTCTAGCTAATTAATGTATGTTTAAGACATCATGGTCAATTCCAAATAGGGTAAGACAAAGCACATGACATAAGTGTGGCAATTTATCTCTTTGTTAAATCTTGCAAGAGACAGTGTTAGTTAAAGAGAAGATACAACTGCCGGAATAAAAAGATTAAGGGATAGCTTGATGCTGAGAACTGATTGTGAGCTCCAATTCAGACGAATTTCGGAGTTTACTCTCGACAAAAATTCGATCTGTCAAGTTATGATTCATCAGTCATCGCAAGAGGGGGATTTCCATTCATAAGTTTTTTATTTTTACCAACTCATTTTTTATATTATATTTTAAGATTTGAATTAAAAATTAATATTGTTCATGAAAATAAGAAAATTTTTATATTTAATTGTTTGTTTATACTAGATCCCCCTGTCAAAAAAAATCTATTAAATATGATTTATTTAATGTAATAGATTCATTTTTAAATGTAGATTTAATATAAAATGAACTTTAAAATTAGCAAAATTTATATGGCACACCATTTATTAAAATTAAAAAAATGGATTGATAATTTAGTTTGAAATTTTAATTTGAAAAAAATGAAACTTTAATTAAAAAAGAAATTACAATATTGTACGCAGTAAAATAACTGATATTGCATATACTTTAACGTGTCTTCTTTTAAATATTCTTCTCTGTTTACCAAATAGATTTAAGCTGAGAGGGATTACTCTTGACATTGAAATATTTTGAGAATCTTTATTTAGAAATGAAGGACAAATTTGACCATAGATTAAATGGATTAAAATTGCAGATAAAAAATCTTTGTTGTAATATCTCAATGTTAAATTGGATGAAATTTAATTATCAAGATTGGAAGACTTGTTCAACAAATTATATTAAGCATACTTGCTGTACAAGCATATATAGTACCAGTAGTAATTTCTGACTTTTTGGTTAGATTAGGTCCATAATCGGAGCCACATATAGCACCATCGTCTCGGTTTAAATTATGAGCTTTGGCATTAATATTAAACTAATGCTAAACATCCACAACAACTGCCTCTCGACTTATATATATAAAACATATCAGTATTAGAGTTCTATGATTACCAGTGTTTTTAATTGTAGCTATTTATATAGACCGCAGATGTTGGATTTTAATTAGGATGGTATTGTAGTAGTTTATTGGGTTTAAATTTATTAATTAATCGATACTAAATAAAAAAAATAATATAATATATATTTTTATCTAATAAAAAACTATCAAAATAATATTCTTTTATATATTGAAAATAATAAAAAATAAAACTCAAAATAATAAATAATCATACCAATGAAGAAATATTTTATCTACAGGACTTTACATTTCGAAATGTTTGTAATTCTTTTATTATATATGATATTAAATAAAATTTCATTAACATAAGTAATCAAATAATTTAGTGGATAAAAAAATAAATTTATATAGGTAAGATTAACAAAAATTGGATAAAAAAAATACTAATTTTCAGAATGCCATACAGTATGGTTCATGCGGTTTGTTGCACACATCACACTTGATGTTCGCCACATAAGATTTACGGCACCAAGATTTTAACGGCGTAAAATGATGTTTTGTTCGAGCACATTTTCAACAGGCCGCTTCAATCTTTTTGACATATCAACACTTGTAATATATATTTGTCTTTTGAACTGGATAAATCTAGTAACAATTATAAATAAAACATTATATATTATTCTGCATAAGGATCCACATATGAGGCGGTATTCTTATGCGATATCCATGTACCTGCACATAAAATTTCACATTTAAAAACATTGGTGATTACACTATGTGCAGTTGCTACTTGAGAGTGTAGACTTGCCAATTTTTCATGATGCACTATGAGAGAAAAGAATTTTGACAATGGTTGTTGACTAAATTTAACAACGGTTATTGAACCATAAGTAAAGTGGATATCAGAAAAAATATTGAAAATCATTGTCAAATATGGTGACAACAAAATAGAAAGGAGGTTTTCACAATAGTTCTTCAAAAGAACCGTTGTTAAATAGGGTTTTAACAACAGTTTTACCATGTGAACCGTAGTGAAATAGTTATTTTGCAACGGTTTTCTGTTAGAACCTTTGTTAAATATATATTTTTTTAAAATGTCTGTTTCTCGCGGCTAGCCCAGATTGCTAGCATATATATACATAATTTTTCATCATAATACAAACAATTAAAATTCATATATACAACACACATATATATTTCACAAAATTAATTTATATATGCATCATACATGCATATATCACAAACAATTAACATATGCATCACATACCTACATCATAAATAATAAAAATTAACATCACACATGCATCACCAACAATTAACATATGCATCACACATACATCACAAACAATTAACATATGCATCACAAATAATTAACAATTAACATATCATCTAAATATATCAAAGTAAGTAACACATATCACAATATATCAAAATATAAAAGTAATCCATATATATCACAACATATCACAATTTAACACATATCCCCCACCCCAGTCAGCGCCTTACCTCGTCATTGACCCACCAGCCACTCTTGCAAATGACTACTAGTATATATGAAACCGACAGGGGAAGTTTGAGACTGAGGATAGCGCTCGAAAATCCCTCTGAGTTCCCTCCACCCCAACGATTGTATAGTATGATCGGATTCTGTTTGTGCCTCAGACCAGGGATTTTCGAGCGCTATCTTCAGTCCCAAACTTCCCCTGTCGGTTTCATATATACTAGTAGTCATTTGCAAGAGTGGTTGGCGGGTCAACTCTTTTTAGAAAATCATTATAAAATATGTTGTTCAATATTTCACAATTGCCACTCAACTCTTTTAGCAACAGTTAGTACTTAAAACCGTTATTTAATGGGTATTGTCTAAACTTCATTATGTTGTAGTGATAATATTGACATCACCCCCAAAAAATAGCTTGCTTTGTGTCAATTTTAAATTAATTAATTTTAGGAGGCTTATAATTAATTAAATAGCTAGTAGCAAAATTTATTTGAACAAGCGGATGCGGAAAATTACAATATAAAATGCTATGCATACAATAGGTATGGAGGTTAACTAATAAGTTGACTACAATATATATCTCCCTTCAAATTCCCTGTTGGATAAACCATATTGGTGGTTTGCCAAGTATCCACGTAAAAAGATGTATGATGATGAGTTTGAAGACCTTAAAAAAAGGTTTCCGTGGATGAAGATTTTAAAACTTAAAGAAGCTCCTGCGTTTAGGTTCTAAAACCGCTTTATGCTCTACTTTGATTATGCAACATCCGTGGACTCTGATTCTCTTGGTGAAGTAATGAGCACACCTAATCTTGTCACTACTCTGTCATAGATGATGGAGACAGCATGCCTCCATTTATTGTGTTCCATTAATGAATTATAAGACTGTTGGTTCACTGATTTCATTTTTTTAGTAGCTGTCATAACGACCGCTTAAGGAATCAGATTTGAGAGATGTCATATTGATAATCAAAATCTCAAAATTGAGCATTTTTAATGCAGATTCATCTAACATTATAATGGATAATTATCAGTTTTAATATTTTTTTAATTATTAATTGAATTCGTTTTTTTTTTCTGTCGGTACCAATATATATTTTTTTGTGACAATGACTATTTTAAAAACGTTTTTTTTTTTCATTTTAGTAGTTTACTTTTGAGGCAGATATATAACAGCTGACGCGTAAAAATGATTTCAATAGACATTCCGCATAATTAATATATATTCCCATATTGAAGTAGTTCAAATTGTAGACAAAACATTTAGTACTTTTTCCTTACTATTTTTTTTATTATCATTTAGGTCTTTGCTTGATAGGAATGAAAAGTTCTGGTGAGATTATTAAATAACTTTATTTTTTCTATAAAAGGAAAACTATGCTCTTAGATTTATTTATAAATTTTAGGAAAATGTAATAGATATATAATTATTGATACCGTCCAAATGGGCTTTTATTATATACATTAAATAGTTATTTTGCAGGTTAACGACTTTATGACGACTCATTTTGTACAGAGCGTTTCATTATTGAAACGTTACTAAATACTGATAATATGTATATATAATAACTCATTTAAATTGCATAATGACAACGCTATAAAAAATAAGTTTGTATAATCAATAAATCATTAGCATAACAACTTATTTATATAGTGAACAGATCAAAGTGCTTCCATTACACTTTATAGATAAGGAAGCGATGAAATTGATAATAAAATATTTTATTATTTTATAATAATCTTCTTATGTATTTATATAGTAACAAACGTACTTGAGTTTTATTAATATAAGCAATAACATCAAATAACACATTTAATCATTAATAATATCCCTTGGAGATTGGAGTTAGAGGTTGCCAGCTAAAATTCTTGAGTTTAGCAATTAATGTGGGTGCGAAATAAGACACATTATTTTTTATTGAAATTTAATCATATATGAACCATTCTACATAGAGTCAGATCCATACATTTCAGTCTATGAGGTAGTGCTGTCGGGGTAAGTGTTATTCTTCTCTAAAGCTTTGACAAAGTTTTTACTTGTTGAATTTAATGTTTTGAGTAATCTGATAAGTTTTATTCCTCTCTCTGAAGAATGATCAATTTAAGTGGAGAATGTCAACATTTGGTACATTTTTAACTCATGAGGTGTATATTGGCTAATATTTAGAGGAATAATAGATCCAAAAGCTGATATATGACTGAATCTACTAATTCCTCTCAAAATAAAAATATTTATGTGACTAGTATTGCATAATAAAATTTTAACTAGAGATAATTTGTGTAAAAGAGGATGGAATAAGGACTTACACTATACAATGTACTCTGAACAAGAATCAATCTCTCACGTATTTTTTATTTGCCATATGGCCAAACAAATTTGGTTTTGGATGTGTCAAAGTCAAAACTACTTTATCCATTGACATACCATGAAGGATGTGCTAGAGTTTGCTTTATCTCTGTCACCATTGTTACAAAAAAACTTTCTTATAGCGTTGAGTGCAGTGTGTTGGTCCTTGTGGAGGCATAAAAATAGCATAGTGTTTAATTCTACAAGATTTACTTCTGATAGAAGTTTAATATGCCTCATACTATCTCTTGTGAATTACTGGGTAGGGGTTCTCTATTGCTTTGGTGCATAGGATGCATACGTGGCTTCCTGAGAATATGGAGTTGATCCCTTTGCAAGTGGTGGGCCTAGTGCCGCAGTTGACCATGATTGAAAATGGAGAGTGATAATATTTGACTAAGTGTTATATGTGGACTGTAATAAGTGTTACTTAGTGTTGGTTTATGTTGGGTTGATTGTGGCATGGATTGAGAAGTATTATTTGTTCATTGTGATTTGAGATTATTTTGTTGCTTGTAATAGAGTTAGTGGTTGGTTGTGTTTAAATAGGGATTGACAATGATGAATTGGAGGCTGAGATGCCACCAAATAGCCAATTCTTTGATTACAGATGCTACAAATGGACAAAGACTGGCTATTTTGGAGGCTCAATGAACCGGTGATATAATTGAGTCAAGTCTCTGGGGGTTTCTTCTTTAGGTAGGGGTGTAGGGAGTTCACGTTTTGAGTGTTCTTGCTTTGTTGTCATGTAAATTAATGTTTCAACAATGAAACAGGCAGTATTTTGCCTTTTTTTTAAAAAAAAAAATATGATCTGATTAGGTTTCAAGTCATCTAATTTCATATCATCTCAGGTTATGAAACATTTAGGTTTGAATTAGGTTTTAGATAATTTGATTTTAGATCGTTTTTTATTTCGGATTGTCCGGTTTGAGTCAGATTGGGTTTCAGATCGTCTGATCTCAAATTATCTCAAATTTTAGATTGTTCCGGATCAAATCAGGTTGAGTTATGTTGAGGACAAATTTTGTCATTTCGACTTTTACCGCTTCGGGTATTTAAATATTATCCTCCTCAAACAAAGCTCACTCCAAAATAAATGAAAGAAAATGAAAATAATGAAGTACAAAAAAATGAAAAGTAAAATGAAAGTATGGACAAAAATAGTGAAGCTGAGGGAAATAATAAAAAGCCAATAAGGACAAAATATGAAGGAGATGCTTTTTTTCCGAATTCCTATCACCTTTTGGGTTCTACGGTCTCTCTCCATCATAAAAGATATAGAGAATCCAAATTATCTTTTCTTAAAACATCTGATTCCATGAGAAAATAAACGGGAACAAAAACTTTGATATAAATTGATGGAGATAGTTCATCTACTAGTCAACTTTTAAGCCACCTTTCAAGTGTTGACTTAATTAAGAATTCCAAAGCATGCCTGGCTTTTAGTGCAGAAACGTGTGTGTCTAAAATTTTTCTCGCCTTTATTTATGATGGAAACCTTTTTTGTTCAGTCTCTAGAGGAAACAAAACCATGGTCAGAAACGTGTGTGATGGTGTCAAAAGGGAAAGATTTAGATTTGGACAAACATGTGCATTTTCATGTATATTTTTTACATCGGTTGATATTTTGAATCTTACAAAATGAAGCCACTCATCGATCTTTAATTTCATTTTGGGGACCACAAATGCATGATATTGACAACATATGTTTACTGAGTTGAAAGTGAAAGGTCAAAGTCCCATTGTTACATGGACTTTCTACTTTTCATAGTATTTTGGCAAAATATAATTTTGTGCAAATTATAACGATTTAAAATGAAAATTGTCTACTCCAATGAACAAGGAATTGTCTTTCTACATCATGTCCACTCTAATTAATAAATAAAGTATTGTCTTTCTGTTAGAGATTACTAATCCAAACTTGTTAATTGCATTTTAATTGAGATGAAAAGTTTTGACCCTCAATTCTTATAAAAATAAAAAATGCTATAGGTAAACATACTTACCCTACTTGTGGGAATTCTACCAGGCCAATAGATTAGCATATATGTTTCTTCTGCCATCCATACACCCCAATCCAATTTCAAATGACTGAGGACTCAGATCCTAATCATGTTATTTCTCAAGGATATAGGAAACATAGTATAACCATTAACCATTACTTCACCACTAAATGAATAATCTTTGTAGAGCTCTAAGTCTCTAGATTGGTATATTGGTTGATTGGTTTATACCTAGAAATAGTTTATGACCTGTAAATCTGTAATCACTTTCTGGGCCTGGCCTAGAAATTCAGAATTAAAGACTATTATTTGACGGGCCTTACTAATAAATCTGAACTTATATTAACCCATATTGACTCGATACATTTTTTTTTAGCCCAATTGTGGATCTCAAGTTCCTCAATAAATTGTTGTGAATTGGTTGGTAGAAGATGGGCCGTCTCTAAGGTTAAAAGGTAGCAATCAAATGAAAATCCCATCAAATATGGGCCTATAATAAGGTTTATGATCACTTGAGAAAGACTTGAATTTGAGTCCGTGACTGTTATGAATCTATAAACCACGATTGCTGTATTCTTAGCCCACGAATGAAATTATAAATTGAACGACCGATGCGTAATTCGTACTGGGAAGGTGAGATATCATGTTGGGAAAATTACTTCATACAAAGAGGAACACATTTAGATAATTCTTCAGAAGAATAAATGTACCATGAAGTTCAAATTTGCAATCAATATCTGACTGTACCATAGCAAGTGTTTTCCAACAGTGAGATTGGTATCAAGAACAGAGCATTAAAAGTTATAATAGATATAGCACTTGGCATGAAATTGCACTAGTTTTCAATTTAAAATTTGTGTTTCTACAGATGAATCAATCATGCCGACCATATCAGAATAATGGTTTTCAATTCAATTGTTCAGTGGTTTCGTCTTTGTATGCAACGGATTCAATTATAAATATAATTTCCGCGGAAGATGCATTTAATTTCATAAAGATTCGTATAAATTTCACTTTGATGAATCTATAATCATGCTAAATATCAGATATGACGATCCAACAGTTATTTTGCCCACCAGAACCAAACTTGATTCCCATTTTCTTTGCTGCATCTAAAAGACAAATGAAGAGACAAATTAACTACAGTCTGAAAAGCAATTAAAGGATTCTCTTGTCAGTTCAGAATTCGTGATGTCTCTCAACTGCACCACACCCATCCATGTCTCTTCTCTGACTCTGACCCTCACGTCCTTTTCTTTTCTTTATTCTGAACTTCTTCTTTTTTTCATTTTCCATTGTACTGTCTCCAGTCAAGTTCCATCGTTGTCTAGCGCTCGACACGCTGCGCTCTTTCCTCTTTGTCCGTGTACATGCATTCAAGTTTCATAAATGACCTAGTACAGGAACCAATGTCAGGACACAAATTTTGCAGTGCACTTTTGGATACATTGAAGATCGTGCTTCGTGCATGCCTAGCTTGCAATTTAATGCGCAAACAGATAGGTATTATGGGCAAGCAATTGCATTGGTGTCTTATTAAATTGATGCGTACATACAACTGTTTTCGGTGTCATTTGCGCGTACGTCAAAATGTAATTTGTGTAGGTATTAATTTGTTTTGAAGCGATTGAGCCCCAAACAAGTCAGAAATTTCAACGTGCGAATTAATCTCTGTATCATAATATTTTTATTTTATTAATTCTCCAGTGACAATTTTGCTCATCATGTGAAATCATGTTTTTTTTTTCTTTTTAAATAAAGACGAAATTTATAAAATGTATAAACCTATAATGTCTATCAAGGATTAGATGGTTATTACTACAAAAAAAAATTATGTCATCCCCTGGTTTAAAGCCACCAAAAAAATTATCTTGACCGAGTGAAGACATCCAAAATAGTTCTAAACAAGATAAAATGTGAATGGTGTTGGTGTATAACTGTATGGCCATCTTATAGGGGGAGAAAAGACACAAGTACATTTATGTGCGTTTATATGCATACAGACCGTACCGAGAAAATAGAGAATGAAAGAGGGACAATTAATTACGGATTAAAATTGACATGACAACATTCGGCACAATATATATAATTATGCATGTGTTATACAAAATGATGGTACGTGTCTAGCAGAACGAGCATCACATTCATATACTTGAAAAAAAAAATAACCCATCAATTTAGCACATGTTTAACCCACTTATATATTAAACATGCCAGTCTGACCTAAAAAATCAGAACATTAATTTTTAGCACCACTTGTGACATAATGTTGTTAGCTATGTTTGCCGGTACATCATGGGAATTAAAAATGACGTGTCGGACTGGACACATCATGGTTACGGAAAACACGTTTCTTTGATCTCTTAGAAATCAAACAATACACAATGTAAAAATCAAGCCATCAGGGTATATTTGAAGAAGCATAGTAGAAGTGTTTTCGGATGTGATAGCCTCTTTTTTAATGAGAAAGTGACGTGTCATCGTAGCCATTGATAGATGGGCGACAAATTAATTCCCCTTTAACTTTATTAAAAGCTTGTGATATATAATATATTAACTTCTCACTTATTTCCTTGATTAGTAATAGGGTCGCCAAAAAGAAATGGACAAATTAAAATAACACCGAAGAGCGATATATTTTGGTGGAGGTGTCAAAATTTTAGGCCACAGAAAAAGTCTGTCATGTCATATTGCACAGTGAAGGCTACAAATAAAAGAACAAACATATTTTTTTGGAGGAACATAACAGACATATCATTACACTGAATCTTATGGAGTGTACGAAGAGATCACAAATAGAACATAGCTTGCTTATTGCATGCATCAATTGAAAGCGGTAATGCGCGACATGCGTGATGCGTCTAATGCTCATAATCTTATAATTTAATAATCATCTTTTTAATAAAGTTGACAACTCTTAACAATAATCTTCAAATTTGAAATCCAACTTTACATGCATGACTTTACAAAATACATATCATATCCAAAAAAGAGGAAGATGAGAATTGATAAATGTTTTATTGTAAATTCAGTAAAATAAAGTTTTAGTTGTCTGATATTAAATTTTTCCTGATGTATATATCAATAAATAATAGTCAATCCCATATAATTTTAATGTTATTCTATTTATTATGTCTGTATAAATTTTCTCTTTCTATTAATTTTAATGTCCAATGACATACATTTTAAATTTTTTATTTGTAAAGTTTATTTTAATTGATAACAAATATCAAGTGATCAATCCCCTCATTAGTAATATATGTGTATAAAAGATAGTTATCATTTATTGCATGCTTATTTGTAAATTATTTAAAAACTATTCTAAATAAATACTAAGTTTTCTTAGACTTGAAAGGAGGCTAAGTTTACTAAAATTATTGGCCAATCTGATAAAAACTATATGCGCATATCTGATAAAAACTAGTATAATCGTATTCCGTTTCATAAATTATCTTTACTGTGTATCCATGTTAATTACGCGTTATTTCGGATCATACACCGCTGCTTGCCGACATTTACAATTTTTCAATCTGTTTCTTTTATATTGTGTTTTTAACTCTTGAAAGAATATTTATTATAAAGGACTTACGCATCACGACGATGTAAATACTTATTTTTCAAATCCTTTTTTTTAACTAGAGACCGACATTTAATCTTTCCATGTAGAATTGTAAATAGGAATGGCAGAGCTTAATATAGATACCGAAGAGGGGCTGCAGCCCTCCAAATATTTTGAAAAATAATATATTTATTAAAAATTTAAAAAGTTTTATGATAATTCACTCTCAGAAAAAAATAGCTTTCTAACTTTCATTTAGCACCGATTAATTGAATAATCGATTGTAAAAGAGAGTAGTGACATTATAAAAGTTTTGGTTATATATTCGACAATTTTTATTAATAAAAAATATTTTTAAAACAAAGAAAAAAATGATGAAACAATTGAAAAACCTTTAGAAATGATTCCCTACAAAAACCGTTTCGAAAAGGAAACCTTTAGAAATAGTTTTCATAGAAAATCAGTTCTAAAGCATACATGATTTCGGCGCAAAGAAAATTTCTGAAGGAAACTTTTTAGAATGATTTTTTTTTTTTACAAATCACAGGTTTTAAAAGAACTTTTAGAATCAGTTATTAGTTAAAAATCGACTCTAAATGATCCTTTAAAATCGATTTTTTTAGTTAAAAATCATATTTAAAGGTTCTTTTAGAATCGATTATTTATTAAAAATCAATTCTAAACGTTTTATTACTTAGGATTTTTTTTTCCCAACTCATTTTCTCCTCTCTCCCAATTGTGCGTCCTCAGTACTCTCTTCTGATCTCCTTCACCTTCAATAGCACCAACAGCAACAATGAGCTCTACTTCTTCCCACCTTCAGCATTTCTTTCTCCTTCTTCTGCTCTAATTAAGGTCCTTTCTCATTAATTGAGATTAATTTCTATTTCTAGCCTATGTTAATTAAAATAGTCATTAATTTATATTAATGGTGTAAAATTAATTATATATAGAGAGAGTTACACTACCATTAGTCATAAAATATAAAATGCTTTTGTAATTTGCATCATATCTCTCATTCTTGGTTGGATCAATATTTTTAACTCGGAAATTAGAGATACATCACGAAGTACAAAAATATTTTGTACTTCATGACTAACTGTAGCACAACTCTCTCTCTATATATAGAAAGTAAAAATAGCATATTTTGTGTTCCTATCTCAAAAAGTATATCAAATCATATCCAAATTTTGATTTATCATACTCATTAAAATTTTCATAAGATTAATACAAACATTTTGAGGGTTTTGATTTTACTATATCACTGTTTTTAATTTTTTAATAAATCAGGTCTAAAAATAATAACAAAAATTTAATGTTTATACATCATTTTAAAAAATAAAAATAATAAATTAAAAAACTCAAACACTCTAAATTTTTATATCCTATAATATTTTTCTATGAAAAATTTAATGAGTATAATAAATTACAATTTGAAAATAATTTAGTATACTTTTTGAGTTAGAAGCATGGAGCCCTTTCATGCTTCTAGGAGAACGGAGCTCTCTCGTAATTCTAACTCAAAAAATACATTAAATCTTCTCTAAATTTTTGACGATGAAATTCTTCATATGAAAATATTGTGGATAAAAAAATTAAAGTGTTTTGAGTTTCTTAAGTCGCCGCTTTTAATTTTTAAAAAAATAGCTCTAAAAATAAAAATAAAATATTTAATATTTGTACATCATCTTTAAAAATAAAAAATAATGACTTAAAAAATTTAAAACAAACCAAAATTTATACTACAAAATATTTCATGTGTTGAATTTAATGAGCATGATAAATCAAAATTTAAAGATTTTTAATGTAGTTTTTTTGTTAGGAGCACGAAATGATTCTATGCTCTGAGAAGAATGCTATATATATATGTACATCTCAAACTTCTAGTTAAAAATGACTGATCCAAACTATTCTGTATTTTATCCATATCAAATTCCCATAGGAAATCCAAAATTTATATATTTTTTAAACTTTTCTGCTATTATTTGGGCCAAAAAAAGTTGCTTGATTTGATGATTTTGGATAGTGCAATAGTGACAACTTTCTTCCAACCAAAAAAAAAAAAAAAAAAAAAGTTTAATTTTCTGCAACAGTTTAAACGATTCGATTGGTCATTTTTAACTTGAAATTTATGATTTTGATGCGTTGCATGAATGCAATCGGGGCAATGCATTATATTTTAGACTTTCTCTAAGTTTATATATAGAGTTGGGCTATGGTGCTATGCATAGCACGGACCACTCTCATGCTATGAATTATTTTTTCATTCTCAAAGTCTAAATGATTGATCTGAACTGCTCAAAATAATTTATACATAAAAAATATAGTTGGGAACAAATTTTATATTATTTAGAATTTATTAGTATTTTTTAGATAATTTGAAAATGACATTATTTAGTTATTATGAGTCATTCAAAAAAGTGATTTTCTAACGACCTAAAATATTAAAAAATATATATATAATTTGATCTCCAACTAATTTTTTTATATGTAAATCATTTTGAACAGTTAGAATTGACCATTTAGACTTTGATAATAATGAAATAATCCATAGCACATAGATGATTAATACTATACATAGTCTAACTCTCTTTCTCTCTATACATATATATATATATATATATATATACATATAAATATATATACATATATATACATATATATATATATATACATATATATATATATATATATATATACATACATATATATATACATACATATATATGTTTACCCTTGAAAAATTTCAAGGATGAGTAAATGAATAAATGAAAATAAATTGATGATTAATGACAAATCATAAGAAGAGGGAAGGAGAGAAAGCAATGAAAAGATGGCCCATTTGATCGAAGAGAAGTCGTTGCTTAACCCGGAATGAATTCATTAGTCCCACAATGGAATGCTTGGGCATGAAGTGAAGAGTATAAATACCCCACCACCTCCTACTCATTCGAGGTGGGCGACCTCGGGAGATTTAGGAGAGAAAATCTCCGATGGGTCGACCATTTGATTACATTTTCGTGGGACCCACTGGCGGTCCCTTGTAGATGAATCTAACAATATAGCCTATCGATGAGTCATTCATGTGACCATTTTCACCGACAGACGATGGACCCCACACCTCGGTGACTATTATAGGAGTCGAAATTGAACCACTAAAAATCGCCTTTGGGCTAACCACTAGAAAGGAGTGAAGCGGTATAATCCCTATGCTACATGAAATGATGTCAATGCCAAGCTAGCATTTTGATGCAACTAGTCATGAGAAATTTCAAATGTGATTTTGCTTTCAAGTGACACAGGTGCCAAAGTTGCGAGCAACCACCTAACCATGCTTTGATTTGTGTCAATTACGATAAGTAGTCGGTTCTTTGACCAAGTCACCCTCATGTTAAGGGATTGAAAGTCAATTTCATAAGACGATCGGTGCCAAAAAGTGGGAGCAACCACTGATCAAGTCTAGATTTGTATTAATTGGCGATAAGTAGTCGACATTTGATCAAATCAAGCCCTAATGAATATCAATATAAGTCTAATTGGTATTTAGTTAGGGTGGTTTCTGCAAGAGGAAGATAATTGGCGAGAGACATTGAGCTACAAATGAGATCGGGGATTAATTCGAAAGGAATAATAGGGTTTTATGGATAAAGAATTTTTAATTCAGAGAAGGAGGGGTAAAAATGGAATTAAAAATTACAGGGATGATCATCATGAATTTAGGGATTTTTGGTGAAATTTTCATAATTTTTGGATAAGTGGAGCTATTAAAATAAATTCGGGGAAAATAAAGGCGAGAATAAATGGATTAATCAAAGGCGAGATTCAATCGAGGGTTCATCCGGTGCAACTTGGGGACGAGAGACACATCTGGGTGCAAGCGGGGATCCCAAACATATACACGCAGAATCGAGAGGGAGAGAGAGAGTGTGACACGTGTCGGTATCTCACCTGGGCCACCTCGTGCGCGTGTCGGCCCCCATTGGTCTACCTCGACCATGTGGGCCCCACCAGCATGCCACGTGGCAAGCTCTGACAGGTCCACCTCACCCTTCACATGCCACATGGCAGCCTTGTAGCAATACACCTCACTCCCCATGTGCCACATGGCAGCATAGTAATGACACACCTCAGCAGACTACACCACACCTATTGACACATGGCTACATGCTATTGGTCCAACTAGGCAGCATAGGTCCCACAGGTGACACATGGCACTACACTACAGAGCCACCTCAGCATGGATTAAATACTATGGCAGATGATTAATGGGGTAATTAGACAAATGGACCTATCAGATTGTGCCAAGTCAGATCAATTAAACCTAAGCAGGCCACTAACCAAGTCACAATTAAATATATGGGCCTAGACTCATTGCTTACATGGGGGCCCATGTGTAAGGTTTATGAGTGTACGACCTATACGAGATAACTATGAGCCAAGCCCATGCGCAAAAAAATGAGAAAATTTAAACCAAGGAGAAAAGGAGATATGTGCCCGCCCATGCGTGTCATGCCTCGATGGTGGGGCCCCGTCTTGCGATGGACTTAGTGCGCCCGAGTTCGCCCCTCCCGTAACCTTCTCCTTCACCCCTCCCTCTCTTTCTCCTTCTTCTTGCGAGGCCGATGGCGCCATTAACTCCAATTGAGTTCTCTAGAGCTTAAAGCTTCGAATTCCTTATAGCCAGAGGTAATCCATGCATAGGAGAGAAAGGGTGAGCGCTCGAAATTAAAAAAGAACAAGTGAATAGAGCAGTGAGAGAGGATGATCACCTCGGGTGATTAATGAAGAACTTTAATCCTTGGATCTAAACTCAAAATTGATGATGCATATCTCTTCCACTCACTTAGACGATGCTGTAAGTGTAAAAAGAAGCAATAATTAAGCATTAAATAAAAGCAATTGAGAAGAAGTGGTGAAGTCGGGCAAATGGGGAAAATTTGAAACCTTGCACTCTCAGCTCGAATTATCAATGCTTGCAGCTTCCCTATGCTTACACGATCTGTTTAGATGATGGAGATTATCAATTGGATGGTGGAAGTATGCTTTTGACCAAAGGTGGAAATCGGATAATGAAGCTTTAAGCTTTGAAGAAAAATAACAATGGCAGAGGGTAGAAGGGTGCCTCAGATGCATTAGAATGGGTATATATAGTATGTTTAGATGCTCTAGAAAGTTCTAGCAACAGATAAGAAGTGAGTCAAACATAGTCAACAGTGAAAGGAATAAGCTTTGGATTCTTTGAATAAGGGCCCACAACATAACAGAAGCAATAACAGAAAGCAAAGACCATGTTTATAGGCCAGGGCAAGTTAATTGATGGTGTTTAGAGGGTGTATGGCTTTAACTCCTTTGGTGCACCATTTCAATTGCCTATATAACCCGATTAACAGCACAAACATAGGGACACGCAAGAATAGAGTATAGGCATACCTTTTACAGTGAATAGTGAGGGTAAGAGAGCAAGAACAGGAAGAAGAAGTAATAGAATCGATTGATCTCAGTTGCAAACTTGAGAACTCGATTGAATTTCTTCAATCCTTCAAGAAGAGAGATCTGTCACTCTTGGATCACAGTCAATTAGTGATTTGGAAGCTTGATTTCTGGTAATTCAAAGGAAAGGTATGTAATTCAAACTTCTATTGGAATAACAGTATAATCTTCAGTGAATTTTCTATCTTTTCTTTTGATTTTCACTTTTCTACTCTTTTCTTTGTGAATTGCTTGATTTGATCCTTATATTTGCTTCATTTCTTGAGTGAATCTTGATCACAGAGGTTGTAATTGAACTGGTTAAATCGATTGATCTCGGTTAAAACACGAGAACTCGATACCGATAGGGATTCTTGACTTAATTCTTTGTTTAAACGTCAAATTCATCTCGATCTGTGTTTGTATCTTATGTATTCAAGGTCGTAGTGTTGTTCAAAGTCGATTGATCTCGGTTTCAACTTGAGAACTCGACGAATTCATGATCTTCAACGTGTTATCGCGTCGTACCGGATTCAATCCGGTTCCGGACTTGGAGATTAGGGAAAATTGCATGCATAATTGGATATAGCTCGGTTATAATTGTCATTATGAAGCCTATTAAGTGCATAAGTCGCATTGAAAGTGGATGAGTAGTCGAATTTTGAGTGAAAGATGATCGGTATCGGGCGATCTTTTGCTTGTGTCAATTCCATTAGCTCATAATGTAATTATCATCCAAATTAGATATGTAATCTTAGCTTGATTCCTATAGACACGTTAAACGATGCATTATCAACTCTGAATTGTCAAAAAAACATCGTTAAATTTGGTTATAACTCATGTCCATACCTTCGATGCCAACTCGCACCACTGTACTCAGGAGTAGCATTTGTCAAGTATGATTCATTGGGTCGATTTGAGCTACTGATAATCATGTTAATTCGTGCACACATACATAAACGATGCAAACAGGGGCATTTAATTGTATAAAGTATTGATCAATTCCATTGAATTTCTAAGAATTGAGATTCGGTACTGATTGGTACCAAATCGACCCATCGGCATTGGTATACCATGTGATTCACCGCATAGATCATTAATCAAACACCGTAGAATAACTCCTCACGAAGAACGACCACAAGCGATCGCTTTGATCGGAGGAGATGCGCATGATCGCCGCGCTGCCAATGGCACGAATCTTGGAGCTCATGTTGACTGGAGAGTCAGAGAATCGCGGCAGCACGAATATTAACGCGCGTGTGTGAATCTTGAAGAGATCGAGCGTGTGAAATAAAGCGCCGTATTAAATTAAGATGCGGATATGAATCTGGGCCGTCCATCTAATACAAATCAATCTTGAAGCATATCTGGCGGCCCAAATAAGAATAAAGTAAATGAAAGATAGGCGCCGATCTTGGTGCAGATCTGGCGGCCCATATTAAACCCATTAATTAAATAATAACAGAATAATGATAACATAGAGTAAATAAATGATTTGAAAATGCTCCTGAACTCCAAATTGACTCAAATTTATTTCTAAAATTTTCTTATTTTTCATACTATTTTTCTATACAATAATATTCCAGTTTTAAAAATATAATCATGATAAAACAATTTAAAAGCAAAATACATTACATATATTGGTATATTTGACCTAGATTTGACTTGTCATTTTAAATACTATAAAAATCCCAAAAATACAAATAAAAGTCATAAATAATAACTAGATATATTTTAGTGATTTTTCAAATGATTTTCCATGAAATAATAATGATGATATTAATATGCCATAATAAATAATGAGATTAGCCATATTCTTTGATAAATAAAAAAAATATGAATAATAATAGATATTATGTTGATATTTTCTGTAAAAAGAATAATAAAAATAAATAGCACAAAATATATAAAAATATATATTACCATAGTATTAGATAGTAAATACATTTTATTTTATAATAAAGAATGATAATATAGTTTTATAATGTGAATTGTATTTCTTTTGTTATTTCTATACAAATATATACAATAAAAATACCTTTGATGAATAAAATGTAATAAAAATAATAGTTGTAATGAAAACATAATGAATTTCATCTCTTATGGCTATTTTCAACTAATAATAGTAATAATAAAAAAAAATCTCTTATATTTTTCCATAGATAATAAATAGAAGTAATAAAAATATGTATATAATAAATAGTATAATAAATAGGATAGGATATTAATAATGATTTCTTTTTAGCTACTATAGATTTTAAAAATAAAAAAGATAATAATAATAATACAAAAATAATATAGCCAACCACCTTTTGATTTTGTAAATAATTCTTACATAATGAATAGTATTTCAATATAATAGAATATAATAATAAAATTCTATTACTTTGGCTATTATAAACATTTTAAAAATACAAATAAAAAAAAAGCCATTTTATTTTCTATTATTTTTTGTAAGTGATTTTCTACAAAATAAATAGAGTTTAGAAATAATAAAAATAAAAATTCTACTATTTTAGCTATTATAAAAAAAATCCCAAAAATATAAATGAAAATCTAGTTAAATAGCTAACCCCTTTTTCCTATTATTTTTGTAAATAATTTTCTACATAGATAAATAGAGTTTAAAAATAAAAATAATAATAATAATAATAATAATAATAATAATAATAATAATAAATGCATCTTTATAATAAAGAATGATAATGGAAGATATTATATAATAGATTTTGTGCATTTTAGAAATAAATAAATATGCTCACATAAGGAGTGTAGAGCCACATATGAATATTTGCACACATGATATAACATTTAGAATGATTAGTCAAGACGAGAACATCTTGACGTAGGATGATTTAGGCTTTGATAGCAATATGAAGAAGATACGTTGAGACAAGAACATCTTGACGTGAGATGATTAAGGCTTTAATAACAATACGAGAAGATATATCGAGACAAGAACATCTTGACACTTGATAAAGAATAATAAGATACGTTGAGACAAGAACATCTTGACGTAGAATGAATAAGGCTTTGATAGCAACATGAGTGAATATGTCGAGACAAGAACATCTTGACGTTTGATGAAGAATAACCGAGCTACGATACTAACATGGAAATATATGTCGACTACGAAGAAGAAGAACATTATGATGTCCTAGATAGGTGACATCTTAATGACTGTTGCCATGAGCAAGTAACTCATGATTGAATACGCTCACACAAGGGGTGTAGGGCAACATAGTAATTTTGCACAAGTAATGCAACATGTAGAATGATTAGTCGAGACGAGAACGTCTTGACGCTCGGCGAAGAATGACCAAAGCTACGACATCGGCATGGAGAGATATGTCGACTTTGAAGAAGAAGAACATTACGATGTCAGAGAAAGTGACATCTTAATGACTCGGTGTCATGAACAAGTAATTCATGACCATTTGAGTAGCAAGGCGAACTCATCCGTCGATAAGTTCGTCTCTGGTTCATTTCAGGAGCGTGAGATTGAATCGTTACGTAGGTAGATTCATCCACAAAACGATGAATGTGAACCGTTACGTAGGTAGGTTCCTGCACTAACACATGCCTCGATGTTGAGCGGCTCGGCGCTTCGGGTTTGACATTGTGTGCAATTGTGTTTCCTAGGTTTATGAATCGGCTTAGTGCTTCGAATTCATGATCTAGAAGATCGGTGAGAAGAAACACGTGGGCCATATCCACCCTTCTCTGATTCACCAACCTCGAGATCAGCCGGCTCGGCGCTTCGAGTTGTATTTTGTGTGATTGGTTGTTGACTAGTTAAGATTGAGCCGTCTGTTTGTAGGTTTATCTTCTAGATCAACGGAGGTCGAGTCGTTACGTATGTAGACTCACCTCGAAGCCCCTCTAAAGAGATTAACTTTGAGTGCGTAGGTAAGGTTACATCTCGAGGTGGCATAGGCGAACCGTCTGTTTGTAGGTTCGTCTTCCATAGGACAAAGCCGTCTGTTTGTAGGTTTGTCTTCCATAGATTGAGCCGTCTGTTTGTAGGTTCATCTTAAAGAGACCCCTTTTCATGAAATTAGACGACCACTTGACCATCTTTTAACTATACTATTTGCTTCTCTCTTTCAAAGATCCGGAGGTGCCTCGAGGTTCGTAGCCCGGGGTAATTAACGGTGGGGGCTTGCGCCCGTCGGAATCTACAAGAACTCACAATCACTAAAAACCCCCGAATGTGCATCCAAATAATCTCTAAACGGCGAGAATCGGCGGCACCCCGGCGGATGCACGCTCGGGAGGGATCTCCGTGTCCTTCTTCCGCAACCCGTCGCCCGGCGGCGGTGCGGAGCGCGCGAAAAAGGGTCGCACGGGATGCAGCACGCCGGTGGGACCTAGATTCTCCTCTTATCTACGAAAGAGAGAGGCAAATAGGATAGTTAAGAGATACAAGTGGTCTTCTATGTGCTAAAATGACTAATGATTTTCAAGTATTTTTGTTTTTGCGAAATGGCATATTTCGGAAACTTCAACCTCGCTCCTGCACCGTCACTCCTGCAAAGAGCCCGAGGGCAAATTGTTCATGTTCTTTGGGACCATCCCGCAAGAACTCACCATCTACGACCCGGCTCTAGTGGCCACGATCACTCCGCAACCGTCCGGATCTCCATCCGGACGAGGAGGAGGACTCGATTACCACGACTCCCAAGGGCATCTCCAACAACGTAATGGCCTCTCCTACTACCTCCCCAAAGAGGAGAAGGCGACCGTCTAAAAAGACGACCCCAAAGGTCGCGACCCAGGCGCCGCAACTCTCAAGCGTCCGGGAAGAGGCCCTGGATGCATACCAAAACTCGGTGGTGGCTAGGCCGGCTATCCGGGTCTCCAACAAATTTACGACTCTCGCATAGTGGCCAAGAACTCGGCCACGGGCCAACTCCGCCGAGGCATGGGAGGTGCCTAAGCCCACACCTCGCCTAACTCAAAGGCCTCGGCGCCGCGAACAAGTCTCGAAGCCCCTGCGAAGCCAAGCCATCACAGGCTCGCGGGGCCCTCAAACGAGAGGAAGAGCGTCAAGAACGCTAGGTCGAGACAATCATACGTCTCCCGCTCCGGTCAATCTCAAGACATGGCTCAGCCGCAAGTCATTATCTCAATTCCGAACCCGAGGAGGTTTACACCAAAGGCAACACCTAGCACCCAGCGGGTGTGTGTCCCGAAGGGTTCCCAGCCAATAAAACCCCAGTCTCAAGCCCAGCCCAGCAAGGCCGGCAGGTCCAACACTCCGTCCGAGAACGTATTCAACCGCTTAGGTCAAAAGAGTGTATTCAGCCGATTAGGCTCAAGAATACCACTCAACAGTCTGAAAATAACTGCCCCTGACCAAACAAAGAAGAAGAAAAGAACCGCTCGCTATGAAGAGCACTTCTCGATCAACACCATCGGCATAAGCTACGATGCGATCCAGGACAACGATCTTGAGGTGAATATGACCCGGGATGATCGGTCCCCGCCTAATCAAGCTCACGTCACCAACACCAACAAAAATAATGGTAGAAAAGGAGACCTCCCAAGAGAGTCAACCCCGAGGGCAATAGCAGGGAAGGGGAAGACCACAACGAAAACCCTGACTTCTTCGATAATGAAGATGACGTTGAAACACGTCCCGAAGTGCCCATTGATGAAATTGAGATATTAAAAGGTCACATCGAGGCACGGGACGAAGAGCTGATTAGGCAACGGGAGTTAATCGCTACCATGCTGAAGCAGAATGAAGAATTGATTAAGGCGGTCAAATCGTTGCAAGAATCACAAGACGCCAATTTCAAAGCTGGTAGCTCCCGTCAAGAAGGGGTCCACAGTACCAAAAGCAATCATAAGGGAAAATAACCTGTCGATTCTAAACCCCATCCACATAGAATAATAGAAGTGGAGGCTGAACCAACGGGGATATCCCGGAAGGAGATTCAAGCCATGATTGCCCAGCAAATGCAAATAGCTGGAGGTGGATACGCTATCCCTCCCGTTAAAAACTGTGGACATCCATACCCCGCCATATACGATTTAGAAGAATATCCTAAAGGGTATGTGATTCCCCGCTTCGGACTTTCTCCGGGGAAGGCAACAAAGACCTGAACCCCGAACAACACCTGGCCCACTTTGTAGCCTCATGCGGCAACACGGGCGGCAATGATGCACTGTTGTTAAGACAATTCCCTCAAAGCCTAGTGGGAACCGCCTTCCAATGGTATTATTCGCTGGAAAACAACAGCATCAGGACTTGGGACGAGATGGCAGACTCGTTCAGGGCACGTTTTGTTATGGTGTCGATAAAATAAACATAAGCCGTGCAGGCAAGCACTAAACCCAAGAAAGGGGAGTCAATGACGATTTTATCAATAGATGGCGGAACCTCGGCATCAAATGCGACCGCACATTAAGCGAAGATGAGGCGTCAACCTAATCATGAAAAACATTGACGGGTGGATGGGCATGCTTCTTGGTGTGACAAAGGTCAACACATTCAAAGACTTGCTCGGATCGGTATCCAATATGGAAAGAATGTCACCGCACACCGTGCCGAACTTCATGAATAATAGGCGCAACGAGGAGCCGGCGAGACCAAGGTGGCATTCACCTCGCTAAAAGATAAGATGGTTGTCAACGCGACACCCAAGGCGGCGCGATGGCACAAATGGCAATAATTACAACAAGGGACCCGGGCCCAATCCGGGAGGGAGTTCACGGAGTTTTGAGTCCCTCGGACAAAAGAAATCTAAACCGTACTCCTTCGAGAAAGATAAAGTTGCCCAAATCTTCGAGAGGGCACGAAGAATGGCCTAACCTGCTAGGCCGATAAATGCCGGAAGATGCGATAAATCGGACGAACCCAACTTCTGCCCATACCACAGAATAATAGGGCATTCAATCGAAGATTGCTGGGTCTTCAAAGATTGGGTCGAGAAGGCATATAAAAACGGTGAAATTACTTTACCTAAAGGGTTCTTGCAAAGCCCATCGGCCCATGAACAGGCCAATATGATCTCTCACGAGGAAGAGAAGATCCCGGACCAATTAAGTGAAGACCGGGAAGAGCATGGACTACACACTTATCGAAGAAATCGATTAAAATGCTTAAAGCTCTTAAGAAAGAACCGGCATGAAATGGAAAGACGACATCACACCGGTGGTCCCACCAAAGCCCGGGGTATATTATAAGGTAGACCGAGCCAAGACCGGTTCTTAAGAAGAGAAAGAAGCATAGAAGCAACAAGTCCAGAAAGAATAAAATTGAAGAATGCGAGCAAGGCAGTCCCGAGGCGATTACCCTTCAACACTTCATCTCCAAAGAAGATTGGGAGAGGCTAACCCTAGGTCAAAACAAAGAAGATGTAGATGGAGAAATAAATAAAGAAGAAAGCGAAGAGATCTGGGGTGCTTCGTGCAACATGGTATATTCTTCTCACGACGAAGATATGCCAACATTAGAGGAAATGTTCTTCCTAAATGACGAAGGAGAAGCAAGTACCTGCGGGACCAAGAACGAAGAATGTAAAGCGTGCTCCGTCCGGGACTTACATACACGAGAGGCAAGCTCCCAAGGATTAGATAAAGGAAAGGATAAGGCCCGAGAATAAAGGTAAAGAGGCTGAGAACCTAAGCAAGAACCCAGAAGGGACCCGGTCGACGGGCGAAGAATACAATGTGTTGGCACATCTGCGTAAGATTCCAGCGCTATTAAGCATATTTGATGCGTTGATGATGTCACAAGACCTAAGGGAGGTACTAATCCAGGCCTTGCAAGATCTGAGAAATACAAGTCATACTTTGTCGAGCAAAATATGCAAGAAGCCCTATTCACGCCAAACGGGCCGCTTTGTATAAATTTCACGGACGATGACCTCCTAATAGGCACCGTCGACCACAATCGCCCGTTGTACATCACGGAAATTGCGGAGGGCAAAAGATTGGCCGCATCTTGGTCGACGCGGGGTCTTCGATCAATATTATGCCGCTCAAAACCACGAAGACCATCACCTTAGATGTGAAGAACCTATCGATGAAAAGGTGATTATTCATGGCTTTAATCAAAACTCCCAAAGGCCACAGGAGCTATAACTACGAACACGCAATGCGGAAGCCTAAGAGCGCCTACTAAATTCTATGTCATTGACGCGAAACCTCTTATCGGGCGTTCTTTGGGTCGCCGTGGCTTCACACGAATCGGGTCATACCTCCTACTCTACTCTGCACCAATGCACGAAATATATTGAGAATGGTAAGCAAAAGAGAATTGATGGAGATGTCAAGCCATTCGGGGTGCATGAGATTAAATTCAATGACGCCCAATATTTTCTACCTAAATCTACGTGGCGCGAGCGACCAATAACAAAAGCGGTCGAAATCTTTCAACAAAGGCCCTAAATTTGATACCTCATCTGGAGAAGAAGAAGAGGTCAAATTTAACATTAAACCCCCAGAGGTGCTCGAGCCCAAAGACCGGAAGAAAGTCGGGTGAAGAAGCAACTTTCCGCTTCAAACGGTGGCTACGTATAAGGCCCAAATAAAGCGAGCGAAATCAAGTCAAGTGATTCGAGGAGGAGGTCATTTTCAACTTTAAACCTACCAACACCCCTCAAATTCGGATCACGGGAACAACTTCGGGAGAAGACTCAAGAAGATTCGATGACTCGGGCGACATCACCTCGGGAGAAGAATACGGCCATGATCGTCAACCACAGGAAGAAGAATCGACGAAGAGATCATCTATCACATCCTCAAAAAGCCATACAAAGGGCCGAAACAGGATAATGAAAGTGAGGAGTCATTTATGATCAACACGGGACCGGTAGCGGAAGGGATAACCGGTTAGGCGAGGCCTATGAATGAAGAACGGTCATGGCGGGAAAATTTCGAGGGTCGTGTACGGAATGCGATTGACGAAATAAGGCACCAAGTTGAAAATAATAGGAGGAGGTGTACGAACAATGGGAAGTGATGCGGGATATTAAAGTGCAACACAATGAAATCATGATAATGATTGAAAACACCGCAAACTATAATCTATAACTCCGAGCTACTCAAAGAAATGACGAGCGAACCCGTTCGGGACCCCGAAAGGCAAGCACCCGATAGTGGCAAGCGGGTAATTGTAATAGTAGATGAATCAAAAGGGAAGAAACGAAAGCTAAGCGATCGAAGTCGTCATGCAAACCCTCGAGGTCAAGAAGAGTAAACCATACTCTTTCCTAAAAAATAAAACGGCTCGGATATTTGAGCAGGCCTTAAAGAGCGGGTTAACACTTCCCGTCTGTAAAAGACCCGCCGACATAGAAAGAGCCGGTGAAGGTGAATTCTGCCCTTATCATCGCATATTGGGTCATACTATTGAAGAATGCTGGGTATTCAAAGACCTTATAGAAGAGGGGCACAGAAACGGGACAATCCAACTCCCGAAGAGCTTTCAACAAGACCCAGCTCCACATAACTCGAATAACAAAGGTAAAGGGGTTGCCTATACGATCTCGCACACTCCCGTACCTAGCAAACCTAAGGTTGCGAGATGAAAGCCTATCAAAGAAATCTACCGCTCCAACTCAGTCATGAACATTGAAATAGAAGAGGAGATGGCAGCGCTAGAGATTACTGTGGTTCCCGAAAGGCATTTTAAAGACCTCATGCCAAGGGAAGTGAACCACATACAAACCCTAAAGACCTTTGTTGTGCGGCAAGGTGGAACGCATCAAAGGGAAAACTATCATCCACAAGGCTATCATTTTCTATCGGAGCGATTCAACCCGGTCTACGAAGAACCACGATCACAACACTTGGAAGAAGTGGGTGATAGAACAAGAATTGGAGAATGCAACGAGCGATGACGTTGCATCTCATCCCTTCGGAAAGGAGAGCTGTATAAAGCGGCAAAAGGGCAAAATGTCGAGAGACATATCCAAGGCGAGGCCAAGCGCTTCGATGAACTTCGGAATGGCGGCGAGAATAAGGTCCTGGGCCTGGATGGTAAAATAAAATACACCGGGGGTTAGGGTATAAGCTGCGATGACGCGGACATGTTTGAGGGGTCTCTCAACGGAGTGCGTATGGAAGAGAGGCTGCCGCATGACTTCGTTGAAATGCCGGATGATAAAACGAGAAGAGGACAATACCCCGGTCTGAAAAACGCTTTGAAACAGCTAGAAAAGGAGCCTAATACGGTCGATGAGTTAGCTGAAATTAATTTGGGGACAGAAGAAGACCCACGACCAACTTTCATAAGCGCGTCGTTGCCGGAAGAGGTGGCTGACAGGTTAAAGACGTTCCTTAAAAACTACATGGACTGCTTCGCTTGGAGTTATAAAGAGATGCCTGGGTTAGATCCCAACGTAGCGGTCCATTACTTAAAAATTGATCCAACCTTCAAGCCGATTAAACAAGCGCCGAGGCGGATGAGAATAGAACTCGAAGAAAAGGTCGTGGAGGAAACGAAGAAACTCATCGACGCGGGCTTCATACGGGAAGAAGAGACACCAGAATGGGTGGCTAGCATTGTCCCGGTTAAGAAGAAAAATGGGCAGATCCGCATTTGCGTGGACTTTCGGGACCTAAACAAAGCGTGCCCTAAAGATGATTTCCGCTCCCGATGGCCGAAATCATAATTGATCATACATCCTCCTATGAAGTCTTCTCCTTCATGGACGGTTATGCGGCTATAATCAAATTAAAATGGCGCCGAAAGATGAGAGACACACGGCCTTCCGCACGCCGATTGGCATATATTGTTACAAAGTCATGCCGTTTGGGCTGAAAAATGCAGGTGCCACCTACCAACGGGCGATGACGAAAATATTCGACGATCTAATCCACAAGATAGTCGAGTGCTATGTGGATGACCTAGTCATCAAGGCCATGTCATATGAAGAACACCTCCAATACCTCGAGGTCATTTTCAGCGCTTTGAGAGAACATGCGCTCAAATTAAACCCGTTGAAATGCGCATTCATGGTATCATCGGTAAATTTCTAGGGATTTGTAGTACGCCATAGGGGAATTGAGATAGACCCGGGCAAGATCAAAGCAATAACCGAACTATCCCCGCCAAAGAATTTAAAACAATTGCGATCTTTGCAAGGGCAATTGGCGTACATCAGGCGATTCATAGCCAACCTATCGGGTAAAATCCAACCCTTCACCCGGCTGACTAAGAAGAATATCCCGTTTAAGTGGGATGGCGAGTGCCAGCGAGCCTTTGAAGAAATCAAGGCCTATCTACTCAACCCTCCAGTGTTGGCGGCGCCCATACCCGGGAAGGAACTTATTCTATATACGACCGCCCTAGATGGATCCTTGGGAGCTCTGTTGGCACAAGAAAACCGGGATGGTAATCAAAATGCGCTATATTACTTAAGTCGCATGATGGTAGGGGCGAGACACGGGTATTCACCGATCGAGAAACATTGTTTAGCCCTAATCTTCGCGGTGAAGAAATTGAGACACTACATGCTAGCCCATAAAATCATTTTAATATCCAAGGTGGACCCTCTTAAATACACGATGACTCGGCCAATGTTGACGGGAGGTGGCCAAGTGGGCTATTATTCTCACCGAGTTCGACATCACCTATACACCGCAAAAGGCGATAAAGGGGCAGGCGCTGGCGGATTTCCTGGCTGCACATCCGATTCAAGATGACTCCCCATTAAAATGTGACTTCCATGATGAGGAAACCCTACATGTTGAAGAAGGAAGTCCTATATGGGAGATGTACTTTGATGGTGCCTCGTCGATCAAGCCGATCGCGGGCCCGGGAGTCCCAACCGTGCGGGCGGCGCGGGACTAGTCTTCGTAACCCGGAAGGCGGGATAATACGACATTCTGCGGCTTTAACCGAACCATGTACAAATAATGAAGCGAGTATGAGGCACTCATCGCCGGACTAGAGCTATCACCGGAGCTAGAGATCAAGGCGTGCGCATCTTTGGGGATTCACGGTGATAATAAATCAAATAATTGGCGAATATAAGGTTTTGAAGCGGAACTAATACGGTATCACCAAAAGGCCATGGAACTAATGAAGAAAATCCCGTATGTGTCCATCGAGAAGGTCACGAGGGCGTGAATGGTGAAGCAAATGCGTTGGCCAAACTCGCCAAGGAGTTTGGGTGAACCAACGAGCGGAAATCCACATCACCGTCCGCAATAGGAGGCCATTATCATTGTGTCAAACAACGGATGAGGCGAATAATGAAAATGCTGGGCTAGAAAAGATAGAATGCCAAGAAACAATGATAACCGAAGAAGACGATGATTGGAGACAGCCGTTCATTGAATATTTCCGGCATGGCACCCTCCCCAAAGACAAGAGAATCGCTGATCAACTAAGAAAACGGGTACTACGGTATGCATATGTGGGCAATATGCTATACCGTAGGTCTTATGATCAGTTGTGGCTAAGATGTGTATCAGGGCCTGAAGCCAAGCAGGTTATGAAAGAAGTTCATTCTGGGCTATGCGGAGCACATCAGTCTGGGCCGAAAATGAAGTTGAAGATCAAGCGAATGGGGTATTATTGGCCCACGATGGTAGTTGATTGTGAAGAGCATGCGAAGAAGTGCCGCATGTGCCAGATACATGGCCCTTTTATACATCAAGCGCCAAACCCGTTGCACCCCACGGTAGCATCCTGGCCATTTAATATGTGGGGCACAGATATAGTGGGGCCCATAGACCCTCCTACGTCGAGAGGTCACCGGGTTCATCCCGGCGCGACAGACTTACTTTACAAAATGTCTTTGAAGCCATCCCACTCAAAGAAGTTAAAGCATCCGATGTGGTTAAGTTCTTCAAGACGCATATCCTTTACCGATTCGAGCGCACACCGCAACGAATAATATCGATAATGGAACGGCCTTCAAGAGCTCCAAAGTCTATGCCCAGCGGCGGAGCAATTCAATATTGATTGGAGATTCTCGTCCATTTATAACCCGAGAGCCAACGGTCAGGCCGAAGCCTTTAATAAAACCCTAATAAATATCATGAAGAAGACGAGTGGACGGCAACCAACGAGGCCGGGATAATCGTCTACGGGAGGCATTATGGGCTTATCGAACCACATACCGAACGCCTACGCGAGCTACCCCGTATTCTTTGGCTTTTGGGGTTGAAGCCGTTCTCCCTCTTGAGGTGGAATTACCGTCATTGCGGGTGGCTATGCAAAATGATATGACCATGGACGAATGCCAACAACTTAGGCCGGACGAGTTGGATGCCATGGACGAGAAGAGGCGATAGCCCGGCGGAACCTTGAAATATATCGAGCAAAAATGGCGAGGGCATATGATAAGATGGCGCGAGTCGGGGCATTTCAACAAGGGGAGCTTGTTCTTGTCCTCAAGTAGATCATTGGCCGGCACATCGGCCCGAAATTCTCTCCGAATTGGGAAGGGCCATATGTAATTGAGAAGGTATACGGGGGCGGCGCATACCAACTCATAGACCATGAAGGTGAAAGACCCATGCCACCGATTAATGGGCGATATCTGAATAAGTACTACACCTAGCCCAGAGCGGGACCAACCGAGTAGTATCTATTGTAAATAAATAAGGAGGGAATAAGTGTTCGCTTACACACACGTGCACGAAACACAAACCCATGTCTAACCTCCACTTTTGCATAAAATCCCAAAAACCCTACTTATGCATCTGTAAATAGAATGCATCCAAAAATCTAAAACCACACAAACACGTATAGCCCTATAAAAATAAAAAAAAAATATAGAATAAGAGAATTCAAAGCCAAAACCACGCGAGAATGTAAGGCGAGAGCCTTGGTGTTTGGGCTCATAATACAAATACCACTGGGTTTGTCCATTTGATACGAGAATAAACACAAAAATGGGCGGGGTTTGCGGTTGTCCCTCAAACCATCATTGCCCAGATGACGAAAGTTGCTCATATTGGTCGCCGTGACGCAAGCCAAGGGATAGGTCGAGCAAATTGGTGGCTAGTAAATAGTCGCTTCCGAGGGCATGTAAATAAATAACTCTCGTATTATTAGTAACATGTATCACTAATAACCAAAAATCGCTTCTTCTAATAAAATAAAAAGGATATATAAGTAAAACAATAAAAATCTATTTTTCTACTCATAAAAAAAAATGAAAATGAAAAAAATGAAATGATAATAAAAATAATAAAATCTTTTCAATAAGGGGTTGCCATCTTTGTCCCCAACACCATGAGTGTTATACAAAGCCAGGTTGGGTGCATTCATCCGTAAAAGCACCACACGCCCGAAGAAATGGTGTGTCATAATCCCACGACATATCATGGAGGGGTCAGACCAAGGGTTTACGCTTGTACCCGACATTTCATGTTAAACAAAGCGGCTCGCTTAAAGAAGTGACTCAGGTCATGGAGAGCGGACCTACCCGATGAAAGCCTGTCTCGCAGGGATGCGTGATGGATGTTTGAGGGTAGCTAAAATATAAAAAACTAGGTTGGGTACATTCATCCGCAAAAGTACCACACGCCCAAGGAGGTGGTCTGTTTCTAATCCCAAAATAGATCATGGAGGGGTCAGACTAAGGGTTTATGCTTTTGCCCGAGCATTCGGTGTCAAATAAAGTAATTCGCTTAGAGAAGTGACTCGAGTCATGGAGAGCGAACCTACCCGATGGCTTGTCTCGCGAGGGATGCGTGATGGATGTTTGAGGGTAGTACCCCCACGAACAAATTGAGTGGAGATGAGTGAAGGTGAGTTTCCACTTCGCACGCAACGGTGCACAAATGAGGAGAGTGGGTGAGCTTCCACAACTAAATGTCAACTAAATATACAAGGAGCATCCACAAAATGGTGTTATCGGTTGCATCCATAATCCAATTGATACTTGGTAAGTTTATCCATCGGTAATAAAGGGATAAACGGGTTTATTCTATACCGGCCTAGAGGTCAATACGACGGGTTCGGTATCAAGTAAAATACCACGGTTACTTGAGTTTTGTATTGCCATAAATAAAGAGAAACATGTATAGAATGAATGTAATAGGATGTTGTAAGATTTTTCTTTATTATGTTTAGACGCACTTGCGAAAGAATGAAGCGGTTGTAATAGGCGCTTTTGCAAATAAGATTGGAGGTGCATAGCATGAAATCAATAAAATATTTCCTCGCGCTGCAGAGGAAGCGATGAAAGAATAATAATAGAGGCAAGCATCATCCACAACAAGAGATCCAAATGATAAGTGTCAAAGCATCCTATATCAAGTATGGTAAAAGAAAAGGAGAAAAAAGAAATGAAAAGTGCGATCTATGGGCCCAAAAGCGGGACTCCAACTCTAATAGCACGGTACTAATAGTCTCTAAATGAGTATGGAGGAGTGCCTATCCTCCTCCGAAGCGCCTCGAAGTCCAAGAACGAGCGAAGGCACTATCCGGGCGCTCGAATGAATCTGCAACTCACGGAGACGTCCGCCAAATGTCGAGAGAAGCCCTCACGATAATCTGTGGTCCTCTAGCTCCTGCACGACGATCGAGCGGGCCCACCACCGACTCCCATGGAGCGGAGAGTGGCACAAGAAGAGAGCGCCGAAGATAGCGGGTCGAGCGACCTCCAAATGCTGCGTAGCTCATGAATCTCTAACTCGTGCGATATACGAGAGAGCTCGCATCTGGTAAGCCCGAGCGACTCCTCACACCTCCTGGAAATGAAAGTGCTCTCGAGACGAGGTGCAATGAGTAGAGCGGCGCGATGGTATCCCGTCGGCTATACCAATCGAAAGAGAATCCACCGGGCGAGAGAGTCCGGGATGTCGAAATCTAGTGGATAGCCCCGAAGAAGGTATCTCGGAGTGCATCCGCCGGCGCGCGACAAGGCGAGCGCACATCCCTCGATGAAACATCTGCAAGTAAAATAAATGGGTTAGACAAATTGTTATAACCAAAGAAGAAATAGAAGGAAGAGAAGATCTAACCTATCGCCTCGTCGCTTTGAGACGAGCGGGGCCGAGTCAGGGATAGGGATGTCGGTCGCCTCAGGAGGACCCGCAGGTGTACCAGACCCGGCTACAAAATAAAATGAAGAAGCATAAGTACATGAAAAGTAAAATACGGGCAAATGATAAAGGAAATATAAAGTACGGGAGAAGCATGAGGCTCGGCGAGACCTCGCTAGCGGAAACCCCGTCTCAAGGGTGTGGAATAGGCTGCTCCACCGGCCAACTCTCATCCAACTCGAGTCGTAATCGACGCAACCCGCTCGGTCGAGACTCGCGCATCTGTGGCCATGAGAGGCTGCCGTCGGGAGATGAAGAAGCATGAGATGGCCCTCCCTCGATCAGTAATGGCTCGTCGCCTGCGGGCTCGACGGCCAATGGACTCCCCTGCTCTAAAGAAGCCTCCTCTGATCGTACAAGAGTGAGCACTGGTCCCAAAACCACATCAAAGGAGTCACCATCCCCAGTGGGTACCAGCAAGATCGACGGTGAAGCAGGACCGTCATGAAAGAAAGACTCCGAGCGGTGTGGAGATGCCATGTCATCGGCCTCAGGGTCTGTAAAATCTACATGTAAGAATGAAAATACTAGTGCATGCTGGCAACTAAGTATTAAATGAAGCACACGAACCTGCGACGGCAAGGTCAGTGCAGAACCCTGAAATGGCAGTGCTCGCAGGCGCCGATAGATCTGCTACGATGTCATCCTGAGCTACCTCTATAGGGGATGTATCACGAGCTGAAAAATAAACCCTAATCAGAGATGTAAATGAAGTGCGCCGAGTAAAGATAGGCGAGTCGATAAAGAAAATCACCGGAGTGGGAGAAGGAAAAGAGGATGGAGAAGACGGGCCGAGAGCGCGTATCTCGATCTCTCCTTATAGTAGGCGGAGCCGGTGGCTCGACATGTGGGCGAGAATGAACGTCAACTACTCGTGGGCGAGGGACCGAGAACCCGGGCTCCGCGTGATCATACTCATAAGCCAGCTCTGAATCAAAAGAGAATTGGTCGAAATGAGATGAGGCTTATCGAAAAGAAATAACCTAAAGGGATGATGAAGCATACCTGTGAGAATGGTCCTAACAGGAGCATGAGAAAACCGATTATCTAAACCACGAAAGTCCCGAACGGGCTCTGCGGCGGGCGGGAAAGGGCTGCGATCACGCGAAACGGTGCCATCTAATAGAGGCTGACCATCTCGCGGACATGTACTCCGGACGACCACCGGAGGAGTATACGACTGGTAAGAGCGAATGGTCTCATAATACCACTGCTGATAACGCCTCGTGAAGGTGGAAGTCCTAGAGGTGGATACCATCGATAGCGAGTGCCGTGCCTAGTCGGAAGAGGTGAGTGTAGCACCATCCGATACCCTCCAAATCGGCCGCCGGTGATATAGGGCGGAGAAGAGCGCGGAATATCCCGATCCAAGCCAAGGCGATGTGCGCATCGATGTGGCGAATAGGGCTCGATGAACATATAATCGCCCAATCGAGAGGAAGAAATCACGACGAATGCGATCGGTACTCCAAATCAATAGGCTGGCTCGAATGCTAGAGGGTCGAAGAGGGGACCCCGCCATCGATCACCATCCCGTCGGCGAACCCTAGGCGCCCCACGGGCCCGATCTATCTCGAGAAAAGCGCGGAGATGGTCTCGACTCTGAAAGAATCTATACCGAGCGACCTCACGGAGTCAATGAAGCGTTTGTTGCGCCCCGGCTAAGTCACTCAATAAGGATAGACGATCTCGTAGCGTGACCGCCATGCGGGATCATATGAGCGGACCAATGTAAATGGAGCCATCCGCTAATCGGATGCCACGGGATCGGCTCCCGCGCCGTGAAGGACTACGAGATGAAGTCGGGCCGCGGAGGCACCTATAAATGTTGGCCGGTACGAGCACGGCCAAAGAAATCCTATCGCCACGCGCGATCGGGCTCGCCATAATGAACACCGAAGGCGAATGGTGTATGCGGGGGAGCTAGGCAATAAGAAATAACAGATCCACCAAGAAATGAAGGCGATCAAATAAGTCTCCCGATCCACGTCGTGTGAACACGGGGTATCCCGAGAAGGGATAGGGCGTCATGATGAATCTCGAGCCGACCTGTACCAAATGGATCTCTGGTGGAAGCCAAACCGTAGGGCGAGTATGGACCGATCGGTGAAATAGGCGATCCAATGTACGAACGGAACTCGGGATGCCCCTCCGTAAATGATGATAAATCTCATAAATCCTATGCAAAGAAGGCGGGAATCGAGTGAAATCTCCCGAGTCGGCGGGTGAGACCATGAACTCGTCATAGAAATGGCCAAAGATCGGCGGCCGGTCAATCGCTAGCGTATCTCAGGAGAGTCGGAGTCGACTCCGATCGTCGATGAACAAAGTGTTGGTGGAATAGTTCCACCTCTCACAAAAGGCCCGTAGCCGGGGTGTGTCGATATGATAATGAAACATCGACAAGAAAACCGAGTCATATATCCCGGCTCGCTTTGAGCGAGAGTCCCCTCCCGCATGAGCACATACCGGGTCCACTCTAGGCGATATCCATGGCACTCCAAGGGAGTGATGAAGGAAGCGATGGTCCATCCGTGAGCCTCCCGTCGATAATCTCCTTGCCAGGAGATGTGTCAAAGGAGCCGTAGAGAGGCAACGCCTAGAGGCCGAAGGGGCATGATGTCATGAGGCGATCATCCCCGAAGAATAAACCGCCGCCTCGCGGGTAGACGGAGTCGCTCGGATGGGCCGAGACGAGAGGAGTCCAATCGCTAGGATCCTCATAAAAAGAATGATAATGACTCGAGGGCGACGCGGAATGGCGTCATGAGATAAAACTACAATACCCGAAGAAGAGAAGACGTCATGAGAAATGAAGTGATGAATAATAAGGAATAATGCACCAAGACAAGCCTTTCGAGCGTTCAAGACTCGTCTTGGTGGGTGGCTCTTTGTTTACCCTTGAAAAATTTCAAGGATGAGTAAATGAATAAATGAAAATAAATTGATGATTAATGACAAATCATAAGAAGAGGAAGGAGAGAAAGCAATGAAAAGATGGCCCATTTGATCGAAGAGGTCGTTTGCTTAACCCGGAATGAATTCATTAGTCCCACAATGGAATCTTTGGGCATGAAGTGAAGAGTATAAATACCCCACCACCTCCTACTCATTCGAGGTGGTGACCCTCGGGAGATTTAGGAGAGAAAATCTCCCGACGATGGGTCGACCATTTGATTACATTTTCTCGACAAGTGGGACCCACTGGCGGTCCCTTGTAGATTAATCTAACAATATAGCCTATCGATGAGTCATTCATGTGACCATTTTC
This sequence comes from Schoenoplectus tabernaemontani, assembly GCA_037127355.1. Taxonomy (NCBI): domain Eukaryota; kingdom Viridiplantae; phylum Streptophyta; class Magnoliopsida; order Poales; family Cyperaceae; genus Schoenoplectus; species Schoenoplectus tabernaemontani. The sequence continues at coordinate 11,915,457 of CM073754.1, read as the reverse complement.
AACGACGAGATGGACCCCACACCTCGGTGACTATTATAGGGAGTCGAAATTGAACCAAAAATCGCCTTTGGAGCTAACCCTAGAAAGGAGGCTGAAGCGTATAATCCCTATGCATGCTACATGAAATGATGTCAATGCCAAGCTAGCATTTTGATGCAACTAGTCATGAGAAATTTCAAATGTGATTTTGCTTTCAAGGTGACACAGGTGCCAAAGTGCGAGCAACCACCTAACCATGCTTTGATTTGTGTCAATTACTGATAAGTAGTCGGTTCTTTGACCAAGTCACCCTCATGTTAAGGGATTGAAAGTCAATTTCATAAGGCGATCAGTGCCAAAGTGGGAGCAACCACGATCAAGTCTAGATTTGTATTAATTGCTGATAAGTAGTCAGCATTTGATCAAATCAAGCCCTAATGAATATCAATATAAGTCTAATTGGTATTTAGTTAGGGTGGTTTCTGCAAGAGGAAGATAATTGGCAGAGACATTGAGCTACAAATGAGATCAGGGATTAATTCAGAAGGAATAATAGGGTTTTATGGATAAAGAATTTTTAATTCAGAGAAGGAGGGGTAAAAATGGAATTAAAAATTACAGGGGATGATCATCATGAATTTAGGGATTTTTGGTGAAATTTTCATAATTTTTGGATAAGTGGAGCTATTAAAATAAATTCAGGGAAAATAAAGGCAGAATAAATGGATTAATCAAAGGCTGAGATTCAATCAAGGGTTCATCTGGGTGCAACTTGGGGACGAGAGACACATCGCGGGTGCAAACCGCGGGATCCAAACATATACACGCAGAATCGAGAGGAGAGAGAGTGTGACACGTGTCGGTATCTCACCTGGGCCACCTCGTACGCCACGTGTCGCGCCCCATCGGTGTCCACTCGGCCATGTGGGCCCCACCACCATACCGACACGACATGTGGGCCCCACCAAAGCATGCCACGTGGCAAGCTCGACAGTCCACCTCACCCTTCACATGCCACATGGCAGCCTTGTAGCAATATACCTCACTCCCCATGTGCCACATGGCGCATAAGTAATGACACACCTCACAGACTACACCACACCTATTGACACATGGCTACATGCTATTGGTCCAACTAGGCGGCAGAGGTCCCACGGGTGACACATGGCACTACACTACGAGCCACCTCGGCATGGATTAAATACTATGGCGAGATGATTAATGGGGTAATTAGACAAATGGACCTGTCGATTGTGCCAAGTCGGATCAATTAAACTAAGCTAAGCGCCACTAACCAAGTCACAATTAAATATATGGGCCTAGACTCAATTGCTTACATAGGGGGGCCCATGTGTAAGGTTTATGAGTGTACAGCTATACGGATAACTATGAGCCAAGCCCATGCGCAAAAACAGACGAAAATTTAAACCAAGGAGAAAAGGAGATATGTACCGGCCCATGTGCGTGTCATGCCTCGATGGTGGGCCCCGTCTTGCGATGGACTTAGTGCGCCGAGTTCGACCCCTCCTCTTCCTTCTCCTTCACCCCTCCCTCTCTTTCTCCTTCTTCTTGCCGAGGCCGATGGCGCCATTAACTCCAATTGAGTTCTCTAGAGCTTAAAGCTTCGAATTCCTTATAGCCGCAGGTAATCCATGCATAGGAGAGAAAGGGTGAGCGCTCGAAATTAAAAAAGAACAAGTGAATAGAGCAGTGAGAGAGGATGATCACCTCGGGTGATTAATGAAGAACTTTAATCCTTGGATCTAAACTCAAAATTGATGATGCATATCTCTTCCACTCACTTAGACGATGTTTGTAAGTGTAAAAGAAGCAATAATTAAGCATTAAATAAAAGCAATTGAGAAGAAGTGGTGAAGTCGGGCAAATGGGGAAAATTTGAAACCTTGCACTCTCAGCTCGAATTATCAATGCTTGCAGCTTCCCTATGCTTACACGATGCTGTTTAGATGATGGAGATTATCAATTGGATGGTGGAAGTATGCTTTTGACCAAAGGTGGAAATCGGATAATGAAGCTTTAAGCTTTGAAGAAAAATAACAATGGCAGAGGGTAGAAGGGTGCCTCAGATGCATTAGAATGGGTATATATAGTATGTTTAGATGCTCTAGAAAGTTCTAGCAACAGATAAGAAGTGAGTCAAACATAGTCAACAGTGAAAGGAATAAGCTTTGGATTCTTTGAATAAGGGCCCACAACATAACGAATGGATAACGAGAAAGCAAAGACCATGTTTATAGAGCCGAGGGCAAGTTAATTGATGGTGTTTAGAGGGTGTATGGCTTTAACTCCTTTGGTGCACCATTTCAATTGCCTATATAACCCGATTAACAATGGAAATTAGGGACACGCAAGAATAGAGTATAGGCATACCTTTTACAGTGAATAGTGAGGGTAAGAGAGCAAGAACAGGAAGAAGAAGTAATAGAATCGATTGATCTCAGTTGCAAACTTGAGAACTCGATTGAATTTCTTCAATCCTTCAAGAAGAGAGATCTGTCACTCTTGGATCACAGTCAATTAGTGATTTGGAAGCTTGATTTCTGGTAATTCAAAGGAAAGGTATGTAATTCAAACTTCTATTGGAATAACAGTATAATCTTCAGTGAATTTTCTATCTTTTCTTTTGATTTTCACTTTTCTACTCTTTTCTTTGTGAATTGCTTGATTTGATCCTTATATTTGCTTCATTTCTTGAGTGAATCTTGATCACAGAGGTTGTAATTGAACTGGTTAAATCGATTGATCTCGGTTAAAACCTGAGAACTCGATACCAGTAGGGATTCTTGACTTAATTCTTTGTTTAAACGTCAAATTCATCTCAGTCTGTGTTTGTATCTTATGTATTCAAGGTCGTAGTGTTGTTCAAAGTCGATTGATCTCAGTTTCAACTTGAGAACTCGACTGAATTCATGATCTTCAACGTGTTATCGCGTCGTACCAGTTCAATCCAGTTCCAGACTTGAGATTAGGGAAAATTGCATGCATAATTGGATATAGCTCAGTTATAATTGTCATTATGAAGCCTATTAAGTGCATAAGTCGCATTGAAAGTGGATGAGTAGTCGGAATTTTGAGTGAAAGATGATCGGTATCGGGCGATGCTGCACTGTGTCAATTCCATTAGCTCATAATGTAATTATCATCCAAATTAGATATGTAATCTTAGCTTGATTCCTATAGACACGTTAAACGATGCATTATCAACTCTGAATTGTCAAAAAAACATCGTTAAATTTGGTTATAACTCATGTCCATACCTTCGGTACCGAACTGCACCACTGTACTCTGAGTAGCATTTGTCAAGTATGATTCATTGGGTCAATTTGAGCTACAATAATCATGTTAATTCGTGCCAACATACATAAACGATGCAAACAGGGCATTTAATTGTATAAAGTATTGATCAATTCCATTGAATTTCTAAGAATTGAGATTCGGTACCGATTGGTACCAAATCGACCCATCTGGCATTGGTATACCATGTGATTCACCGCATAGATCATTAATCAAACACCGTAGAATAACTCCTCACGGCAAGACGACCCTGAAGCAGTCGCCTGATCGGAGGGAGATGGCCGCAGTCGCCGGCGCTGCCAATGGCACGAATCTTGGAGCTCATGTTGACTGGAGAGTCAGAGAATCGCGGCAGCACGAATATTAACGCGCGTGTGTGAATCTTGAAGAGATCGAGCGTGTGAAATAAAGCGCCGTATTAAATTAAGATGCGGATATGAATGCAGGCCGTCCATCTAATACAAATCAATCTTGAAGCATATCCGGCGGCCCAAATAAGAATAAAGTAAATGAAAGATAGGCGCCGATCTTGGTGCGATCTCGTGGCCCATATTAAACCCATTAATTAAATAATAACGAAATAATGATAACATAGAGTAAATAAATGATTTGAAAATGCTCCTGAACTCCAAATTGACTCAAATTTGTTTCTAAAATTTTCTTATTTTTCATACTATTTTTCTATACAATAATATTCCAGTTTTAAAAATATAATCATGATAAAACAATTTAAAAGCAAAATACATTACATATATTGGTATATTTGACCTAGATTTGACTTGTCATTTTAAATACTATAAAAATCCCAAAAATACAAATAAAAGTCATAAATAATAACTAGATATATTTTAGTGATTTTTCAAATGATTTTCCATGAAATAATAATGATGATATTAATATGCCATAATAAATAATGAGATTAGCCATATTCTTTGATAAATAAAAAAAATATATGAATAATAATAGATATTATGTTGATATTTTCTGTAAAAAGAATAATAAAAATAAATAGCACAAAATATATAAAAATATATATTACCATAGTATTAGATAGTAAATACATTTTATTTTATAATAAAGAATGATAATATAGTTTTATAATGTGAATTGTATTTCTTTTGTTATTTCTATACAAATATATACAATAAAAATACCTTTGATGAATAAAATGTAATAAAAATAATAGTTGTAATGAAAACATAATGAATTTCATCTCTTATGGCTATTTTCAACTAATAATAGTAATAATAAAAAAAAAATCTCTTATATTTTTCCATAGATAATAAATAGAAGTAATAAAAATATGTATATAATAAATAGTATAATAAATAGGATAGGATATTAATAATGATTTCTTTTTAGCTACTATAGATTTTAAAAATAAAAAAGATAATAATAATAATACAAAAATAATATAGCCAACCACCTTTTGATTTTGTAAATAATTCTTACATAATGAATAGTATTTCAATATAATAGAATATAATAATAAAATTCTATTACTTTGGCTATTATAAACATTTTAAAAATACAAATAAAAAAAAAGCCATTTTATTTTCTATTATTTTTTGTAAGTGATTTTCTACAAAATAAATAGAGTTTAGAAATAATAAAAATAAAAATTCTACTATTTTAGCTATTATAAAAAAAATCCCAAAAATATAAATGAAAATTTAGTTAAATAGCTAACCCCTTTTTCCTATTATTTTTGTAAATAATTTTCTACATAGATAAATAGAGTTTAAAAATAAAAATAATAATAATAATAATAGTAATAATAATAATAATAAATGCATCTTTATAATAAAGAATGATAATGGAAGATATTATATAATAGATTTTGTGCATTTTAGAAATAAATAAATATGCTCACATAAGGAGTGTAGAGCCACATATGAATATTTGCACACATGATATAACATTTAGAATGATTAGTCAAGACGAGAACATCTTGACGTAGGATGATTTAGGCTTTGATAGCAATATGAAGAAGATACGTTGAGACAAGAACATCTTGACGTGAGATGATTAAGGCTTTAATAACAATACGAGAAGATATATCGAGACAAGAACATCTTGACACTTGATAAAGAATAATAAGATACGTTGAGACAAGAACATCTTGACGTAGAATGAATAAGGCTTTGATAGCAACATGAGTGAATATGTCGAGACAAGAACATCTTGACGTTTGATGAAGAATAACCGAGCTACGATACTAACATGGAAATATATGTCGACTCGAAGAAGAAGAACATTATGATGTCCTAGATAGGTGACATCTTAATGACTCGCCGCCATGAGCAAGTAACTCATGATTGAATACGCTCACACAAGGGGTGTAGGGCAACATAGTAATTTTGCACAAGTAATGCAACATGTAGAATGATTAGTCGAGACGAGAACGTCTTGACGCTCGTCGAAGAATGACCAAAGCTACGACATCGCATGGAGAGATATGTCGACTTTGAAGAAGAAGAACATTACGATGTCCGAGAGAAGTGACATCTTAATGACTCGGTGTCATGAACAAGTAATTCATGACCATTTGAGCCGGCAAGACCGAACTCATCCGTCGATAAGTTCGTCTCCGGTTCATTTCCCGAGACCGTGAGATTGAATCGTTCGTAGGTAGATTCATCCACAAAACAGTGAATGTGAACCGTTCTGTAGGTAGGTTCCTTCACTAACACATGCCTCAATGTTGAACTGGCCCAGCGCTTCAGGTTTGACATTGTGTGCAATTGTGTTTCCTAGGTTTATGAATCGGCTTAGTGCTTCGAATTCATGATCTAGAAGATCGGTGAGAAGAAACACGTGGGCCATATCCACCCTTCTCCTGATTCACCAACCTCAAGATCAACCGGCTCAGCGCTTCGAGTTGTATTTTGTGTGATTGGTTGTTGACTAGTTAAGATTGAACCGATCTGTTTGTAGGTTTATCTTCTAGATCAACGGAGGTCGAGTCGTTCTGTATGTAGACTCACCTCAAGCCCCTCTAAAGAGATTAACCTGGTCGTAGGTAAGGTTACATCTCGAGGTGGCATAGACTGAACCGATCTGTTTGTAGGTTCGTCTTCCATAGGACAAAACCGATCTGTTTGTAGGTTTGTCTTCCATAGATTGAACCGATCTGTTTGTAGGTTCATCTTCCGTAGACCCCTTTTCATGAAATTAGACGACCACTTGACCATCTTTTAACTATACTATTTGCTTCTCTCTTTCAAAGATCCAGAGGTGCCTCGAGGTTCGTAGCCCAGGGTAATTAACGGTGGGGGCTTGCGCCCATCGGAATCTACAAGAACTCACAATCACTAAAAACCCCCTGAATGTGCATCCAAATAATCTCTAAACGGCAGAATCAGCCGGCACCCAGCAGATGCACGCTCGGGAGGGATCTCCGTGTCCTTCTTCCGCAACCCATCGCCCAGCGGTTCAAAATTACTCTATAAAACCAATTATTAGTTAAAAATGGATCTAAAGAGTCTATTAGAGTCGGTTAGTTATTGAAAACTGGCTCCAAATTCATGCTCAAATCCGCTCCTACAGAGAACTTTTAGCGTTGGTTTCTAATTTTTTTAGCAATTTCTGAATTTAGAACTAATTATATAAATGGTGCTAAAACCTTTAAAAAACCAATTCTAAAGCTTTTTTTGACAATGGACCATGGTTATGATATGATTTTAATATTAAAGCACTTCTCTCGTACGAGTTTTACGATTAGGTCTGTATAGCCCTTTCTGAAATTTCAGTCGGTTCGCCACTTAAAAATACATGTCATGCTTGTGTCACAATTATTATCACTTTAATTGATAATTGACATTTCTTTATATTGAATTATGCAAGGACAAAATGGAAATATATCTATTCATTATGACAGCATTTTTTTTTCTTTGAATAAAGATTAAAGTTTAAATTATTAAACTTTTAAATGTTTACTCAACACGCCTCATAGTCGAGCATGTTCTGAGCAATATTTCGGATGTGCTGATAAATATCCTTCTCGCCACAAAGTCGAGCACGTTCTGGGCATAAGACTAAGGAATCTGCATTCGTCAATTTCTCCAGACATAATCATAATGCCTCAGAGAGAAAAGGAAAGGAGAGGTCGACAAGACAGACAACTCATCTCTCTACTTTTTACATATCATGTCATCGTTATTTAAGGAGTCCGGAACATATGAATTTGCATCGTCCAGAGGTGAAACATTCAATTTTAGGATCCGAAACATTCAATTTTGGTATATTAAAATTTAGATATATAGACTTGTCTATAACTGATGGATGCTTAAATATAAATTTTAAGTTCAAAATATAATTTGTAATATTAAATATTAAGACGTCGTATTTCTCATATTAAAACTTAATATATATAGTTTTAAAATAATGAGATTCAAGTATAAATACTTATCAATATATTAATTATCATTCAAATATAAATTTTAGTTCAAAATATAATTTATAATATTAGATATTAAGATATCGTATTTCTCTTATTTAGACATGAAACATTTAGTCTTAAGACATTAAGCTTCATATAGAAATACTTGTCTATATCTTGATTGTCGTTTAAATATAAATTTTAAGTTTAAAATATTACTTGAGATATTAGATATTAAGACTTTGTTTCTCCAGTATTAAAAGTTAGGACATCCGATATTAAGACTTCGATGATCGTTCACAGATGGATGATCAGTTAATGTTCGAAAATGTGATCAATGATTTTTTCAGTTGAGGTGCAAATTAGAATACAGATCTGAGGTAAAATTAATTGTTCTCTTTTGTATTGTTGGAATTACGCTAAAAAAATGAGCATCCAATTAATTGCGAATAGACGGTGACATGTGCGGTTTACATGGAAATGGAGCTTACAAAAATATTATTACCATAAAAGCATATCGTGATGTAAATTTGAGGATATCTCACTTGAAGCTATTTAGAAAGTGTTACTTATGCTCAAATTTCGGATCAAAAGTATAACAAAATTAATGGCAGCAGTAAGAAAGCTAAGGGCGTCGGATATAACGGAAGATCTAGCTTGTATGTATTTTATTATATAAGAAGAAATACTTTTTTTTTTTCATTCTATCTTTATGTCGACTTTAGGTCGAGATAGTGAATAACATTATTCTTGAGTTGCTCGAAATAGTACTTGTTGATGAGGTGCATTTTTAGAAGGAAGTCATTTTTTATCCGTGAATTTTCTAAAAAATAAAAAAATCAAATTTGATCCTAAACTTTTTTTATCAAATTAATAATTAAACTTTTTCAGAAAAAATCAAATTGATTCGTAAGTTTGAAACTACAACAAATAAATCCTTGAACTTTTGATATAAACTAATTTATTCCCTAAAATTTTCAAAATAAAACACTAAATCTGTCCTTGAAGTTTATTTCAAAGTTGTTTTTATTTTTGTATCCTATGCTCAAATAAAATAGACATAAAAAATATTAAGAAAAAAATACTAATTAAGGTATGAGGCAAAGAATCTGTTAGTATATGGTATAAATCATTGTAAATAAAACATCAGTACCAAGTTAGTTTTTATTAAAAAATTAAAGGACGTTTTTTAGTATAGTTTAAATTTTAATGACCAACTTGATTTTTTTAAAATAGTTGAATGAATAATTTGTTCTTTTTTTTAAAGTTTAACTTCCAACATGATATAATTGAAAGTTTAAGGACTAAGTTAGTTTCTTTTACCAAATTTTGGAGACGATAATATGAATTTCTTTTCAGAAATAGCAACATTCAAACTATGTTATCCTCATGCATCAAAATATATATACTCAAATGGATTGAGAAGATCATGTTTGGCTATCTGAGCAAGTAGTAGATCGATATTTAAGGGGATGGTAAAACAATGTAAGCTTAATTATATATAGTAATATAAGAATTAAATGAATTTTAACTGATGAGAAGTAGTGGTTGTGAACTTGTGATGTTATACATAGGCTTCGAGAGATCAGAAATGAAAATTCATTTCTAGATAATGACATAAATCGAGTACACAGTATGTTAAATATCATTTTAGTTCATATACATGCGCTATGTAGTTCAAATAAGTTTATGCTGTGAATTGTTAGAGGACCTAATAGAAGAAAGTTCATAGTTTTAATAGATAAAATAGATATTTCTTCACCAGCAAAAATACTAATAAAATTTTCACAAAAAATGTCAGCAACAAAGTTCAGAAATATACAAAAAATGTGAGGGTAAATAAGAAGGATGACTGGATGAGATACAAGCAAGTGAATCAGGCCCATATAGTTGTTACGGCCCTTGGCCCACATTGTCTTCTTCCTTTCTGTCCCCTGCACTTTTCGTTTTTTGAGAGAATAAGTCGATATATGATCATCAGATCATCCATCCTAGACCAATTTAGTCTATGTATGAGGGCAACTTTTCAAATTGCTCTTTCATGTCAACGTGCACTCACTACACCTGTGCAAACCCTAGCATGTGAAACTTTGTTGATGGATGAGGCTATGAGGGACCATCCTAACTAGACTTATCATGTAACCATATGTACGCTTAAGTTCTTTTCATTGAGGTAATATTCGCTTATGTTCAACCAAAAATGAAGAATACATAGCTATCTACCAAATTCAATCACATGATCACTGTCAATTCTGTTTTCATATTAACGACAGGATTATATTTATTGGCAAGATGTGTTTACCTGAAAATTGAAAAGTCTTTCAGAAGAAAAAACTAATATGGAATTGAAGTTTGTCCAACTCAAATTCATTGAAGAAGGTTTCTTGGTGGTGTGTACTGGCAATTTAAATAACAGATTTACAGAGAATGTACAGTCCGCTCAATAATTTCCATTAGGGTTGCTGGCATCGCTCATATTCAAATGAATTAAGGCCAAATTATTTTGAAAATATGTTTTGATTTTGTTTGGACTTGTGAGCATGCAAAAGTCGACTGCGCATACATATAATTTGTCTCATTTGGTATTCACCAAAATTTACGTTTTCTTCTCATTCAGCATGTACGGTAAGTGTGCTTTTCAAAAGGTAAGGATAATGAAAATTGTTATACCTTGTTATTAATGCATCATACTGATTAAAGTGAGAATATAGAACAGCAGCTGTAAGCTGGTCCATTCTAAGCAACTGTTCATGCGTCACCATAAATAATTGAACAGGATATATCACCTCTTTATCTAAATTACATGAGATCTAGTTTGAATTTGCGGAGGCCTAGATGCCTAGTATAATTAGCCTAGACACCACCTCTCCTATGCACAAATAATTTCCCAGTTGCTTTCAATTGATTTGTGCGCATGTGAATTGTGAAGGCTTGCTCTCCACTCATTTTTGTTTGCATATCGGATTAATCTTTGTCTAATATGAGTACATCAATACAAAGAACAATAATCCCCTCCAGCCCGGTAAAGAATATTTTGCATGCCATGAGGAAAACATACTCTATACACTACCACAAATTTGGCTTATATTAATCCCATTTGGCAACGGTTTTTAAAAATAGTTACTAAATAAGACTTAATGTGTTGCAAAGAAACAAACGGAAGATTCAGTAACGATTTTTAACTACCAACAACTATTAAAGATGTGTTAAAAATAAAAAAAATGTATGAAGAAGGTTAGTAACATTTTTTATGAAAAAGTCGTTATGAATGGTCAACGTGTTCCACCTATATCAGAAACACCTACCGCCTTAGTTGTCAGATATCTTCATAATCTTTGCTAACTTAATTATCAGATACCTTCAGTAACATTTTTTTTCATAAATACGGTTGCAAAAATGTGAAGGCTTAATCAAAATTCGAGTACCTCAATTTCAAATGATCATAATTTTTAATAAAAATTCTGATTGAAGTGTGTTATACAGATAAAAAAAATCTAGTTTGATGCCTAAAAAAATTATTTTTTTTGTTCTCAAAATTAATATTTTATTTTTAACTTATATAGATTTTTATATTATTAAATGTGCAAGATGTATTTATATTTTTTATTTATACATGTGCAGGTTCTTTACATATTCGTGAATGTTAAATAAAATAGCTAAAAAAGACTCTTCATTAAACTCTCAACACTATTTTTTTATAAATTATTTTTTGAAAATAAAGACTTTTATTAATGATTTTATATAAACACTGTTGCTCAAAATCACCTTCATTAACGATATTTATATAAAAATTATTATTAAAGATGACATTAAGTAACGATTTTTACACAAAATCATTACTTGCAGGTAGAAATAAAAATATCCTTTTAAGGTTGGGTTTACTGTCATTTAGTAACAATTATTATAAAACATTTTTTTGTGTGTCATCAATAACGATTGCATAATCATTACTGATCCCTTTTAAAATTCGTTATTAATATTGTTTTTTGTGACGGTGATAAACAATGGTCCCGAAACGGTCGGTTGCTAAGATTAAAACCCAGCGAGAATTTCGCAATACCATATTATTTGTCTATCATAACACCACGTCTACCAAAATTGAAATATCCATCTTGGGTGGTCCTAGTCTTGAGGCACTACTATGATATTAATATCACTAACAGTACCAGAGAATCTGTCATAAATTAGAGAAGAAAGCGAGGTTATTAGAAAAAAAAGTTTCGGTCTCCCTATCGTGTTCGGAAAAGAAAAAAGAAAATATGAGCTGGAAATACAATAGAAAATATACGTAGGATTTAGGAAGAATAGCATGGCACATGATTATTTGTAAATCAAACAACACAAAAGAAAACAGGATAATAGTAGAATGAAATCAGGAATATGACTCATGATTGAAATATCGGATGAAATATTTGTATGCACGAAAGACTTGTGGAAGGCTCAGGAGTGGATGCTGAGTAGGTGGGGGGAGGTCAGCTAATTTTTTAAGATAAGTTTTTGTTAATATGATTTTCTGAATTTAATTTTTGATCTCCTGAATTATTTAATTATTTTTACTGAGAAAATTTTATTTAATGTTGTGAATAATGAAAGAATTATGTAAATATTTTAAAATATAATGTCATGTAGAGGAAAGATTTCTTTATCAACTTGAATATCAATTATTTTAAGTTCTTTTTATTATTTTTAATATATAAAAAAATAATATTATTTTGATAGTTTTTTATTACGTAAGAATCTATGTTAAATTATTAATTTCTTAATTTAGTATCTGATTAATTAATAAATTTAAACTCCTTATTGTAACTCAATTACTGGTCAAAATTCTGCATCCGTCTCGGGAACGCTGATAGTGGTATAAAATGGAGACAACAATTAGGCTCTGAGAAAAAGGAGACGATAAATGCGACCAAGAGCACATAGAAAGAGAGAACAAAAGGTACTGGTCTCTACTCTCTACTTATTATGAGCACGTTAAGAGACCTTAGTCTCATATGTTTTGCCTTATGTAAGTGAACCTATTGAAAAAGGATATGCATGCAACTCTGTTGGCTGGGTGCTCGAACATTCTAAACAGGACAAAGATTATCTTAAAGAGGACAATCAGCAATCCAAAGAGAATCGTGATACTGGCGACACATAACTAGGGTTCTGATGTTACAATATTTGCGAATCAGAGGACAAAGAGAGAAAGATGAGTGTTTTTATCGGAAAAAACTTATCCCATTTTCACCTTTTTGTTTCTTATTAGAGTCTTTATAAATTTTATAAATAAGACCCTACAAACTTTAATTATTATAAATAACAAAAAATAAATAAAAAATGAAGAAGAATGAGTAAGGGACCCAACAAACTCCTCCTCTCGACTCATGGAGCGTGTCCTCCAACTAAACCCGCCTTCTCACAACAAGCTTCAAACTTCAATGGCGGTATTAGCTTTGTCAACATATCCGAATCATTCTCACTCGTGTGGATCTTTTCCAACACCAATTCCTTGCTCTCAAGCACATCACGTATCCAATGATACCTCAACTCATTGTGCTTGGACCAAGAGCGAAACATCAGATTATTGCTCAAGTGAATTGCACTTTGACTATCACAAAATAATACATACCTCTCTTGTCGAACACCCAACTTATGCAAGAACTTTTTCATCCAAATTAACTCCTTACATGCTTCCGTAATGGCTATGTACTCGGCTTTGGTAGTAGAGAGTGCAACGCACTTTTGCAACTTAGATTGCTATGACGCGGCTCTGTTTCCAAAATAAACCAATTAACCGGATGTATACTTCCTCGATTCTATGTCACCGGCCCAATCGACATCCGTATATGCCTCCAATATCGGATTGCTTGTGCGACCAAAATAAATATAATGGTTAATTATCCCTTTTAGATACCTAAGTATCCACATAATGACATTTCAATATATTTTACTCGGATTTAAAAGAAAATGGCTAACAACACCAACCGCACGAATAATGTCCGATCTCGGGTACATCATTGCATACATCAAAGAGCTTACAACCGAGACATATGACACATTTTTATCTCCTCCTTCTCCTTGTCATTTTTAGGGAAACCATCATGTGACAACTTAAAATGACTAGCAAGAGGAGATGTTATCGATTTATGCTTTGTCCATATTGAATCTTTGGAGTACCTTCTCGATGTATTTCTCTTGTGATAACCAAAGCTTTCGATCCTTACGATCTCTAGTGATTCTTATTCCAAAAATTTGTCTTGTCGCACCCAAATCTTTCATGGTAAATTCACTTCCAAGTCTCCCATTCAATGCTTTAATTTTCTTCAAATCACTTCCAATGACCAATATATCGTCAACATAAAGCAAGAAAATAATAAAATCATCACTATAGTATCTTTTCATAAAAACACAACTATCGGAATTAGCTTTCTCAAACTTGTTGACACACATAAAAAATCAAACCTTTTATACCAATTTCGGAGCGCTTGTTTCAAGCCATAAAGGCTCCTCCTCAACTTACATACCAAGTACTCTTGTCTGTTTTTCTCAAAGCGCTCAGGTTGCTCCATGTAAATCTCCTCCTCCAAGTCACCATGGAGAAATGTGGTCTTGACATTTAGTTGTTCAATCTCCAAATCCAAACTAGTCGCCAAACCAAGCACAACCCAAATGGATGACATCTTGACAACGGACGAGAAAATTTCTTTAACATCAACTCCCTTCTTTTGATCGAATCCCTTCATAACTAACCGAACTTTGTACCTCAATTTTGCTTCTTGGCTTTCGGATTTTACCCGATACACCCACTTATTCTTGAGCATATTCTTCCCTCTTGGCAATTCCACCAATTTGAACGTATTGTTCTCATGCAAGGATTTCATCTCATCTTGCATGGCTTCCAATCACTTGTCCTTGTGCTCTGACATCATGGTTTCTTCAAAGCATTCAGGTACACCATCATCTACAAGCAAAATAAATTTATTAGATGAATACCTTATATTAGCCCGCCTATCTCGAGTTGACCTCTTTAATTCTTGCGCTTGAGAAGCCTCATTTGAAGGGATCTCAATTTCGGGTTCATTATCCTCCTCTCGTGGGTCATTTAGTTCGGTTAAATGACTTGAACTTGGCTGATTTATTTTGGTGTTTAAGTTGTTGGTTGAGATAGAAGTTAGATCAATAAAGTTTCTTGAAGAAGTTTTGTCCTTGTCGAGATTTTGCACATTCTCAATGGTTTTTTGCTCAAATAATACTACAGCTCGACTCCTCACTAACTTCTTCTTAATAAGATCCCACAACCTATACCCGAATTCAGCATTTCCATACACCAAGAAAATGCACTCCTTGGTCTTGTTATCAAGCTTTGACCTTTCATTCATGGGTATGTGCACAAAAGCCCTACAACTAAACACTCTAAGGTGATCATAAGATACGCCTTTACCTTTCCAAACCCTTTCCGGTATGTCACCATCCAAAGGATATGAAGGAGAATGGTTGATCAAGTGAACCGCCGTGTTCAAAGCTTCACCCCAAAAATCTTTTGAGTGTTTAGAATGAGAGAGCATGCATCAAATTCTCTCACAAAAGGTGCGGTTCATTTGGTCATGTTTACCCCTGAAAAGTTTCAAGGATGAATGGATGAATAAATGAAATAAATTGATGATAAAATCATAAGAAAGGGGAAGAAGAGAGAGAGCAGTGGAAAGGTGGCCCACTGATCAGGAGAGGTCGCTGCCTAACCCCGGAACAAATCCATTAGTCCCACAGCGGAATGTTGGGCATGAAGTGAAGAGTATAAATACCCCGCTATCCTCTATTCACTCGGCACGATGAGTGACACCCAAGAAGATCGAGGGAGAGAGGAGACCTCTTGGGTGTCACCATGTGATTATATCTTTTCGACAAGTGGGACCCACACAGCGGTCCCTTATGAGCGACTCCAATGACATGGACCTAGCCTATTTTGTTAAGAAAGCTAACCAACCCGAACAAAGGTTAAGCATTAATCCCACAATGGAATAATATGGTGAAAGACGAGGATATAAATACCCCACCACCTCCTACTCATTCGAGGTGGTGACCTCGGAGATTCGGGAGAGAGAAAATCTCGATGGGTCGCCCATTTGATTATATTTTCTCGACAAGTGGGACCCACCTGCCTCCCTTGCAGATGAATCTAACAACATAGCCTATCTCGATGAGTCACCATGTGACCATTTTCACCGACAGTGGACCCCACACCTCAAATGTGACCTATTGAGGAGTCGAATTGAACCCTAAAAATCGCCTTTGGAACTAACCCTAGAAAGGAGTCAAGACAAGATAATCCCTATGCTACATGAAATGATGTCAATGCCAAGCTAGCATTTTGATGCAATTAGTCATGAGAAATTCCAAATGTGATTTTGCTTTCAAGGCTGACCTGGTGCCGAAGCTGCGAGCAACCACCTAACCATGCTTTGATTTGTGTCAATTATCGATAAGTAGTCAGTTCTTTGACCAAGTCACCCTCATATTAAGGGATTGAAAGTCAATTTCACAAGACTGATCAGGTGCCAAAGCTGGGAGCAACCATCTGATCAAGTCTAGATTTGTATTAATTCTGATAAGTAGTCGGCATTTGATCAAATCAAGCCCTAATGAATATCAATATAAGTCTAATTGGTATTTAGTTAGGGTGGTTTCTGTAAGAGGGAGATAATTGGCAGAAACATTGAGCTACAATTGAGATCAGGGATTAATTCATAAGGAATAATAGGGTTTTATGAATAAAAGAATTTTTAATCCAGAGAAGGAGGGGTAAAAATGGAATTAAAAATTACAGGGATGATCATCATGAATTTAGGAATTTTTGGTGAAAATTTCATAATTTTTGGATAAGTGGAGCTATCAGAATAAATTCAGGGAAAATAAAGGCAGATTAAATAGATTAATCAAAGGCTGAGATTTGATCAGAGCAATCCTGGGTGCAAGTTGGGGATAACAGCAGCTCTGGGTACAAACTGGGTACAAGAAACACAGGAGGTATAAAATAATCGAAGAGAGAGGGTGTGCCACGTGGCGCCTCTCATTGGGCCATGTCGCCAGTGGGCCCCACCTGCGGGTATGAGTCACGACAAAGGCCCCACCTTAGTGCCACGTGGCAGACAGCCAGTGGGCCACCTCACCACCCTAGTGCCACATGGCACCACACCAGAGGTCCACTTAACCCAACCCTGTGCCACATGGCACAGCCAGAGGAGGCCATCTCACTACCCCAGTGCCACATGGCTCTACACCACAGGGCCACTTCACCCTCCCAGTGCCACATGGCAACACCATGGCATCACACCTCAACACTCCAAGTGCCATATGGCAGCTAACCATTGGTGCCACATCACAGGGGACTAAGCCACATGGCACTACACTACAGAGCCACCTCAGCATACTATAACAGATAATTAATAGATTGATTAAACAAGTGGACCTATCAGAGTGTGCCAAGTCAGATTGATTAAATCTAAGCGGGAGTTAACTAATCCACAGCTGGACTAATGGGCCGAGATTCATATACTTACATGTGGGGCCCATTTGTCAGGTTTATGAATGTATAGCTCACACAGGCAATCATGCACCTAGCCTATACACGGATCTAATCGTAGATTTAAATCAAAAGAAAGAAGCGATGTGTACACGGCTCACTTGTATTGCGCCTCGATCGTGGGTCCCACCTAGTCATGGACTCGTGCGCCGGACGCACCCTCCTCTTTCTCTTCTCCTTCTCCCCTCCCTCTCTTCTTCCTTCTTCTCGACGAGGCAGAAGGCGCCATTAGAGGTGATCAAGCTCTCCAAAGCTCGCAACTCCAATTCCTTTCACCCAGAGTTAGCCTATACATAGGAGAGTATGTGCAATTGATCAGAATTGAAAAACAACAAGTGAATAAGGTGATTGAGAGAGATGAATACCTCGGGCAATTGATGAAGCACTTCAATTCCTACTTCAGAATCCAAAATTGATGATGCAAACCTTCTCTATTCACCTAGGCGATGTCAAATGAAAGAAAAAGCAAGAATTAAACGTTGAATAAGAGCAATTGAGATGAGACGACAAGATCGGGTAAATTGAGGAAAGTTAGAACCTTGCGCTATAAACTCGAATTGGCGCATTTATGGCTTCTATGCACTCACACGATGATGTTGAAATGGTGAAGTTTGGCAATTGAATGGAGGAGCTATGATAATGGCCAAGGTGTGAGCTCGGGTGAGTGAACTGGAACTTGAAGAGATGAATTACAATGGCAGAGAAGAGAGAGGCGCCTTGGGTGCATTCAAATGGGTATATATAGCATGTTGAAGATGCTAGAAGGTTCTCAGTGAGTGATTTGGAGTGGAGATAACTAAATCAAGTCAAAGGTCAAAGATCAAAGCTTTGGATTCTTTGAATGGGACCCACATCTCAACGAATGAATAACGTAATCAAAAGACCATGTTCATAGGCCAAGGGAGTCCAATTCTCTGGTGCATGAGTGGTGTATAGCTCTAATCCCTTTGGTACACCCTTTAATTGCTATATAAACCCCTAAACCATGGAGAACAACACACAACAGACAATATACACGAGGCAGAAAGCAAGAGATAGAGAAAAAAAAACACTTTAGATTGCATATAGAGTTGAGAGAGAGAGAAAGAGCAAGAAGAAGCAAGAATCCAGAAGATAGAATCGATTGATCTCAGTTTTAACTTGAGAACTCGATCTATTTGCTTCAATTGTTTGCTTAAAGGTAAGTTCTATGCTTTATTCTTTGTTAATTAGAAGTTAGCAAGTTGAATTCTTGAAGATTATGAAAAAATGATGTAATTGCCACTGAATATCAGTGTTTTATCAGATCGCTTTGAATTCTTTCGAAATTCAACTATTTCTTCATGATTTTCTTCTTTATTTTATGCATTGCAAGTTTATATAGTATAAATCTTTCATTTCTTTCAATGAATTTTGCTTAAAGGTTGATGAATGAGGCTGTTAAATCGATTGATCTCGCTTCAACTTGAGAACTCTGTAAACAACAGTTCATTGATCAATTCTTGATTCTTGAGTGAGAATTATCTTGATCCTTGTTAATACTATATGCATTAGGGTCTGTAGAATCCTTTGAAGTCGATTGATCTCAGATATAATCTTGAGAACTCGACTGATTTGGAGTTTCAGTACTGTTATCGCGTTCCATTTCTGAAATTGAGTTTCAAATTGAGAATTAGGGAAGATTATAAACACATGTATGCATATCATGGTTTGAATAGGTGTTATAAAGAGTATTAAGCATGACAATGTCAATATTGATCAATGAATAACATGAATTTGAAGTAAATTGCAATCGGTACCAACGGCGTCTATTGCACTTTGACAACCATCCCGAGTAATGAAGTCATCAACCAATTTGAATTGTTCTAATCATATTGTGAGGCATTTACATAGGTATACGATGTCAATTGAATGATTAATTGTTGAAAGAAACAAGTAATTGTGTTGAATTTGTGGAATCCGAGATTCGGTACCGGCTGGTACCAAATCAGTTCATCTAGCATTGGTATATAGCATGATCCACCGCATAGATCATCGATCAGATGTTGTAGAACAATTCCCCGAGAAACGACGCCGGAGGAACTATCTGATCGGAAGGAGATTTCGGCCCTCGGCCACGGGAATGCCGTCGGCGCAAATCTTGAAGGCGCTGTTGACCGGAGAGTCAATGAAACGCACCAAAGACGAACATTAGCGCAAGAACACGAATATTGAAGCGCATATGCGAATCTAGGAATAAATCGATGTTTATAACGTGATAAGTGAATCTGGGCCTTACATCTCATATGAATTAATCTTGAAGCAAATCTGACGGCCCAAATAAGAATAGAACTATCTGAAAGATGAGCGCCGATCTTGGAGCAGATCCAAGGCGCCCAGTTAGGCCCATTAATTAAATAATAACGAGAATAGTAATAATATGGAGTAAATAAATGATTTGAAAATGCTATTGAACTCCAAATTGACTCAAATTTGTTTCTAAAATTTTCTTATTTTTCATACTATTTTTCTATACAATAATATTCCGGTTTTAGAAATATAATCATAATAAAACATTTTAAAAGCAAAATACATCACATATATCGGTATATTTGACTTAGCTTTGACTTGTCATTTTAAATACTATAAAAATTCCAAAATACAAATAAAAATCATAAATAATAACTAGATATATTTTAGTGATTTTTCAAGTGATTTTCTATGAAATAATAATAATGATAGTAATATACTATAATAAATGATGAGATTAGCTATATTCTTTGATAAACAAAAAAATATAATAATAATAATAATAATAGATATTATATTGATATTTTCTGTAAAAAGAATAATAAAAATAAATAGCACAAAATATATAAAATATACTACTATGGTAATAAATAGTAAAATACATTTTCTTTTATAATAAAGAATGATAATATAGCTTTATAATATGAATTGTATTTCTTTTGTTATTTCTATACAAATATACAATAAAAATACCTTTTGATGAATAAAATGCAATAAAAATAATAGTTTTAATAAAAACATAATGAATTTCATCTCTTATGGCTATTTTCAACTAAATAATAAAAATCTTATACTTTTCTATAAATAATAAATAGAAATAATAAAAATAGATATAATGAATAGTATAATAAATAGAATGGAATATTAATAATGATTTCTTTTTAGCTATTATGGATTTTAAAAAATAAAAAAATAAAGAAATAATAATAATAAAAATAATATAGCTAACCCTCTTTTGATTTTGTAAATAATTTCTACATAATGAATAGTGTTTCAACATAATGGAATATAATAATAAAATTCTATTACTTTGGCTATTATAAACATTTTAAAAATACAAATAAAAAATCATAGCCATTTTATTTTCTATTATTTTTGTAAGTGATTTTCTACAGAATAAATAGAGTTTAGAAATAATAAAAATAAAATTCTACTATTTTAGCCATTATAAAAAATCCCAAAAATATTAATAGCTACCCCTTTTCCTATTTTTGTAAATAATTTTCTACATAGACAAATAGGGTTTAAGAAATAAAAATAATAATAATAAAAATAATAATAGTAATATAATAATTGTAATAATAATAATAATAATAATAGTAATAATAATAATAATAATAATAAATGCATCTTTATAATAATGGAAGATATTATAATAGACTTTGTGCATTTTAAGAAATGAATAAATATGCTCACATAAGGAGTGTAGAGCCACATATGAATATTTGCACACATGACATGACATTTAAAGTGATTAGTCAAGACAAGAACATCTTGACGTGGGATGATTAAGGCTTCAATAGCAATATGAGAAGATATGTCGAGACAAGAACATCTTGACACTTGATGAAGAACAACAAGATACGTCGAGACAGAACATCTTGACGTGAGATGAATAAGGCTTTGATAGCAAAGCATGAAGAAGTATGTTGAGACAGAACATCTTGACACCGATGAAGAATAACCGCAGCTACGACACTAACATGAAGATATACGTCGACTCGAAGAAGAAGAACATTACGATGTCCTAGAGAGGTGACATCTTAATGACTCGCCGCCATGAGCAAGTAACTCATGATTGAATACGCTCACACAAGGGGTGTAGGGCTACATAGTAATTTTGCACAAGTAATGCAACACGTAGGATGATTAGTCGAGACAAGAACATCTTGACGTTCGTTGAAGATCGACCAAAGCTACGACATCGCATGGAGAGATATGTCGACTTTGAAGATGAAGAACATTACGATGTCCTAGCGAAGTGACATCTTAATGACTCGGTGTCATGAACAAGTAATTCATGACCATTTGAGCCGGCAAGACCGAACTTGTCCGTCGATGAGTTTGTCTCCCGGCTCATTTCCCGAGAATGTGAGATTGAATCGGTCCGTTGGTAGATTCATCCACAAAACAAAGTTGAATGTGAACCGTTCGTAGGTAGGTTCCTTCACTAACACATGCCCCAATGTTGAACCGGCCCGCCGCTTCAGTTTGACATTGTGTGCAATTGTGTTTCCTAGGTTTATGAATCGGCTTAGTGCTACGAATTCATGATCTAGAAGATCGGTGAGAAGAAACACGTGGGCCATATCCACCCTTCTCCCGATTCACCAACCTCAAGATCAACCGCCGCCGCTTCGAGTTGTATTTTGTGTGATTGGTTGTTGACTAGTTAAGATTGAACCTGGCTGCGTTTGTAGGTTTATCTTCTAGATCAACGAGGTCGAGCTCTGGCCCGTATGTAGACTCACCTCAAGCCCCCTATGAAGAGATTAACTCGGTCCGTTGGTAAGGTTACATCTCGAGGTGGCATGGACCGAACCGATCCGTTTGTAGGTTCGTCCCCCATAGACAAAACCGATCCGTTTGTAGGTTTGTCTTTCATAGATTGAACCTATCCGTTTGTAGGTTCATCTTCCGTAGACCCCGTTTTATAAACCTAGACGACCACTTGACCATCTTTTAACTATACTATTTGCTTCTCTCTTTCAAAGATCCAGAGGTGCCTCGAGGTTCGTAGCCCAGGGTAATTAACGGTGGGGGCTTGCGCCCACCGGAATCTACAAGAACTCACAATCACTAAAAACCCCCTGAATGTGCATCCAAACATCTCTAAACGGCAGAATCGGCCGACACCCAGCAGATGCACGCACGGGAGGGATCTCCGTGTCCTTCTTCCGCAACCCATCGCCCGGCGGCGGTGCGGAGCGCGCGAAAAAGGGTCGCACAGGATCTGGCACGCCCGGTGGGACCTAGATTCTCCTCTTATCTCTGAAAGAGAGAGTCAAATAGAATAGTTAAGAGATACAAGTGGTCTTCTATGCGCTAAAAATGACTAATGATTTTCAAGTATTTTTGTTTTGCAGGAAATGGCATACTTCGGAAACTTCAACCTTGCTCCCTACACCGTCATGCCTGCACAGAGCCTGCAGGGCAACCGTTCATGTTCTTTGGGACCATCCCACAAGAACTGACTGTCTACGGCCCAGCTCCAGTGGCCGCCTTCACTCCCGCGACCGTCCAGATCTCCATCCCGGACGAGGAGGAAGAATCGATCACCCTGACTCCCAAGGGGATCTCAAATAACGTCATGGCCTCTCCTACTACCTCCCCAAAGAGGAGAAGGCGACCGTCTAAGAAGACAGCCCCAACGGCCGCAGCCCAAACTACCCGCAACTCTCAAACGTCCAGGAAGAGGGCCCTGGATGCATACCGAACCAGCCACTGTGGCTAGGCCAGCTATCCCAGTCTCCAATAAATTCACGCACTCCGAATAGTGGCCAAGAACTCGCCCACAGCCGCCTCCGCTGTGCATGGAGGTGCCTAAGCCCACACCTCGCCTAACTCAAAGGCCTCAGCGCCGCCAGGACAAGTCTCAAGCCCCTGCAGAAGCCATCTATAAGGCTCACAGGGCCCTCAAACAGAGGAGAAGCGTTAAAAACGCTAGGTCGAGGCAGTACGTCTCCCGCTCCGGTCAATCTCAAGACATGGCTCAGCCGCAAGCCATTGCCTCCACTCCGAACACAAGGAGGTCTATACCAAAGGTAACACCTAGCACCCAGCAGGTGTGGGTCCCGAAGGGTTCCCAGCCAACAAAACCCCAGTCTCAAGCCCAACCCAGGAGGGCCGGCAAGTCTAACGCTCCGCCCGAGAGCGTGTTCAGCCGTCTAGGTCGAAGAGTGTATTCAGCCGATTAGGCTCGAGAATACCACTCAATAGTCTAAAAATAACTGCCTCTGACCAAACGAAGAAGAAGAGAAGAACCGCTCGCTATGAAGAGCACTTCTCGGTCACCACATCGAATAAGCTACGACACAGATCCGGACACAGATGCTCTGAGGTGAATATGACCCAGGATGACCAGTCTCCGCCTAATCAAGCTCACGTCACAAACACCAACAAAAATAATGGTAGAAAAGGGAGACCCCCAAAGAGAGTCAACCCCGAGGGCAACAGCAGGGAAGGGGAAGACCACAACGAAAACCCTGATCTCTTTGACAATGAAGATGACGTTGAAACACGCCCCGAAATGCCCATCGATGAAATAGAAATATTGAAAGGCCACATCGAGGCACGGGACGAAGAGCTGATTAGGCAACGGGAGCTAATCGCTACCATGCTAAAGCAAAATGAAGAATTGATTAAGGCGGTCAAATCCTTACAAGAATCACAAGACGCCAATTTCAAAGCTGGTAGTTCCCGTCAAGAAGGGGTCCACAGTACCAAAAGCAATCATAAGGGAAAACAACCCGTCGATTCTAAACCCCATCCACATAGAACCATAGAAGTGGAGGCTGAACCAACGGGAATATCCCGAAAGAGATTCAAGCCATGATTGCCCAAAGAAATGCAAATAAATGAGGTGGATACGCTATCCCTCCCGTTAAAAACTCGTGGACATCCATACCCTGCCATATACGACTTGGAAGAATATCCTAAAGGGTATGTGATCCCCCGCTTCAGGACCTTCTCCGGGGAAGGCAACAAAGACCTGAACCCCGAACAACACCTGGCCCACTTTGTAGCCTCGTGCGGCAACACGGGCGGCAATGATGCACTGTTGTTAAGACAATTCCCTCAGAGCTTGGTGGGAACCGCCTTTCAATGGTATTACTCGTTAGAAAATAACAGCATCAGGACCTGGGACGAGATGGCGGATTCGTTCAGGGCGCGATTTGTCATGGTGTCTCGACAAAATAAACATAGCCGATCCGCAAGCACTAAACCCAAGAAAGGGAGTCAATGACAGATTTTATCAATAGATGGCGGAACCTCGCATCAAATGCGACCGCACATTAACCGAAGATGAGGCCGTCAACCTAATCATGAAGAACATTGACGGGTGGATGGGCATGCTTCTTGGTGTGACAAAGGTCAACACATTCAAAGACTTGCTCAGATCGGTATCCAACATGGAAAGGATGTCACCGCACACCGTGCCGAGCTTTATGAATAATAGGCCGCAACGAGGGGCCCGAGCTGAAACCAAAGTGACATTCACCTCGCTAAAAGATAAGATGGTTGCTAACACAGACACCCAAGGCGGCAGCAGTGGCACAAATGGCAACAATTATAATAAGGGACCCAGGCCCAATCCGGGAGGGAGTTCACGGAGTTTTGAATCCCTCAGACAAAAGAAGACTAAACCGTACTCCTTCAGAAAAGATAAAGTTGCCCAAATCTTCAGAGGGGCACCGAAGAACGGCTAACCTCGCTTGGGCCAAGAACGCCGGAAGATGCCGATAAATCGGATGAACCCAACTTTTGCCCATACCACGAATAATAGGGCACTCAATTGAAGATTGTCAAGGGTCTTCAAAGATTGGGTCGAGAAGGCGTATAAAAACGGTGAAATTACTTTACCTAAAGGGTTCTTGCAAAGCCCATCACCCATGAACAAAGCCAACACGATCTCTCACGAGGAGGAGAAAGTTCCGGCCAATTAAGCGAAGAACAAGAAGAAGCAATGGACTACGCACCTATCGAAGAAATCGATTAAAATGCTTAAAGCCCTTAAGAAAGAACCTCGGCATGAAATGGAAAGACGACATCACGCCAAAGTGGTCCCACCAAAACCCGGGGTATATTATAAGGTGGACCGAGCCAAGACCAGGTTCTTAAGAAGAAAAAGAAGCATAGAAGCAACAAGTCCAGAAAGAATAAGATTGAAGAATGCGAGCAGGGCAGTCCCGAGGCGATTACCCTTCAACACTTCATCTCCAAAGAAGACTGGGAGAAGTTAACCCTAGGCCAAAAGAAAGAAGATGTAAATGAAGAAATAAATAAAAAAGAAAGCGAAGAGATCTGGGGTGCTTCGTGCAATATGGTATATTCTTCTCACGACGAAGATATGCCAACATTAGAGGAGATGTTCTTCCCAAATGACGAAGGGGAAGCAAGCACCTCTGGGACCAAGAACGAAGAATGCAAAGCCGTGCTCCGGTCCGGGACTTATATACCTGAGAGACAGGCTCCCAAGGATTCCGATAAAGGAAAGGATAAGACCCTGAATAAAGGTAAAGAGGTCGAGAATCCAAGCAAGAACCCAGAAAGGACCCGGTCGACGGGCGAAGAATATAATGTGTTGGCACATCTGCGTAAGATTCCAGCGCTATTAAGCATATTTGACGCGTTGATGATGTCACAAGACCTAAGGGAGGTACTAATTCAGGCCTTACAAGATCCCGAGAAGTACAAGTCATACTTCATAGAGCAAAATATGCAAGAAGCCCTATTCACCGCCAAGCGGGCCGCTTGCATAAATTTCACAGACGATGACCTCCTAATAGGCACCGTTGACCATAACCGCCCGCTATACATCACCGGAAACTGTGGAGGGCAAAAGATTGGCCGCATCTTGGTCGACGCAGGGTCTTCGATCAATATCATGCCGCTCAAAACTCTGAAGACCATCACCTTAGACGTGAAGAACCTATCTGACGAAAAGGTGATTATTCATGGCTTCAATCAAAACTCCCAAAAGGCCCTGGGAGCTATAACTCGAACCTGCAATGCGGTAGCCTAAGAGCGCCTACTAAATTCTATGTCATCGACGCCGAAACCTCTTACCGGCGTTCTTTGGGTCGCCCGTGGCTTCATAGTAATCGTGTCATACCCTCTACTCGCACCAATGCTTGATACGAAATATATCGAGAATGGTAAGCAAAAGAGAATTGACGGAGATGTCAAACCATTCGGGGTGCATGAGATTAAATTCAATGACGCCCAGTATTTTCTGCCTAAATCCGCCGTGGCGCCAAGCCGGCCAATAACAAAAGCAGGTCAGAAATCCTTCAACAAAGACCCTAAATTTGATACCTCATCCGGAGAAGAAGAAGAGGTCAAATTTAATATTAAACCCCGAGGTGCTCGAACCCAAAGACCCGGAAGAAAGTCGGGTGAAGAAGCAGCCTTCCGCTTCAAACAGGTGGCTGCGTATAAAACCCAAATAAAGCCGAGCGAAATCAATGCAAGTGATTCGAAGAGGAGGTCATTTTCAATTTTAAACCCGCCAACACCCTCAAATTCGATCATAGAGGCAACTTCGGGAGAAGACTCAAAGATTCTAACAACTCGGCGATACCACCTCGGGAGAAGAGTCCGCCATGATCGTCAACCCCGGGAAGAGGAATCGACGAAGAAATCATCTATCACATCCTCAAGAAGCCATATAAAGGGCCCGAAACAGATAATGAAAGTGAGGAGTCATATATGATCAACACGGACCCGTAGCGGAAGGGATAACCCGGTTAGGCCGAGGCCTATAAACGAAGAACGCTCATGGCGGGAAAATTTCGAGGGTCGTGTCTGGAATGCGATCGATGAAATAAGACACCAAGTTGAAAATAATAGAAGGGAGGTGTCTGAACAATGGGAGGTGATGCGGGACATCAAGACGCAACACAATGAAATCATGATAATGATTGAAAACCCGCAACCGCAATCTACAACTCCGAGCTACTCAAGGAGGTGACGAGCGAACCCTTGTTCCGGACCCCGAAAGACAAGCACCCGATAGCGGCAAACGGGTAATTGTCATAGTAGATGAATCAAAGGGGGAGGAAACGAAAGCTAAGCAACCGACCGTCATGCAAACTCTCAAGGTCAAGAAGAGTAAACCATACTCTTTTCTGAAAAATAAAACAGCTCGGATATTTGAGCAGGCCCTAAAGAGCGGATTAACACTTCCCGTTTGCAAACGACCCGCAGACATAGAGAGAGCCGGCGAAGGCGAATTCTGCCCTTATCATCGCATACTGGGGCCATACAATTGAAGAATGCTGGGTATTCAAGGACCTTATAGAAGAAGGGCACAGAAATGGGACAATCCAACTCCCGAAAAGCTTTCAACAAGACCCAGCCCCGCACAACTCGAATAACAAAGGCAAAGGGGTGGCTTATACGATCTCGCATACTCCCCGTACCTAGCAAACCTAAGGTTGCGAGACGAAAGCCGATCAAAGAAATCTACCGCTCCAACTCGCCATGAACATTGAGATAGAAGAGGAGATGGCAAATACTGGAGATTACTTGTGGTTCCCGAAAGGCATTTTAAAGATCTCATGCCAAGGGAAGTGAACCATATCCAGACTCTAAAGACCTTTGTTGTGCCTAAGCAAAGGTAGAGCGCATCAAAGGAGAACTATCATCCACAAGGCTATAATTTTCTATCAGAGCGATTCAACCCAGTCTCTGAAGAACCCTGACCACGACACTTGGAAGAAGTGGGTGATAGAACAAGAATCGGAGAATGCAACGGGCGATGACGCTGCATCTCATCCCTTTGGAAAGGAGCTGTATAAACTGGCAAAAAGGGCGAAATGTCTGAGAGACATATCCAAGGCCGAGGCCAAGCGCTTCGATGAACTCTGGAATGGCGGCCAGAATAAGGTCCTGGGCCTGGATGGCAAAATAAAATACACCCGGGGGTTAGGGTATAACTGCGATGACGCAGCATGTTTTGAGGGGTCCCTCAACGGGTACCGTATGGAAGAAAGCTGTTGCATGACTTCTGTCGAAATGCCGGATAATGAAACAGAAGAGGACAATACCCCAGTCCTGAAAAATGCTTTGAAGCAGCTAGAAAAGGAGCCTAATACGGTCGATGAGTTAGCTGAAATCAATTTGGGGACGGAAGGAGACCCACGACCAACTTTCATAAGCGCGTCGTTACCCGAAGAGGTGGCTGACAGGTTGAAGACATTCCTTAAAAGTTACATGGACTGCTTCGCTTGGAGTTATAAAGAAATGCCCGGATTAGATCCCAACGTGGCGGTCCATTACTTGAAAATTGATCCAACCTTCAAGCCGATTAAACAAGCGCCGAGGCGGATGAGAATAGAGCTCGAAGAGAAGGTCGTGGAAGAGACAAAGAAACTCATCGACGCCGGCTTCATACGGGAAGAAGAGACGCCAGAATGGGTGGCTAGCATTGTTCCGTTAAGAAGAAAAATGGGCGGATCCGCATTTGTGTGGACTTTCGGGACTTAAACAAGGCGTGCCCTAAGGATGATTTCCGCTCCCAAGAACCGAAATCATAATCGACCATACATCCTCCTATGAAGTCTTCTCCTTCATGGACGATTCGTGCAGCTATAATCAAATTAAGATGGCGCCGAAGATGAGAGGCACACGGCATTCCGCACGCCGATTGGCATATATTGTTACAAAGTCATGCCGTTTGGGCTCAAAAACGCGGAGCCACCTACCAACGGCAATGACGAAAATATTCGATGATCTAATCCACAAGATAGTGGAATGCTATGTGGACGATCTAGTCATCAAGGCTATGTCATATGAAGAACACCTCCAATACCTCGAGGTCGTTTTTAACCGCCTAAGAGAACATGCGCTCAAATTAAACCCGTTGAAATGCGCATTCATGGTATCATCCGGTAAATTTCGGGGTTTGTGGTACGTCACGGGGAATTGAAATAGACCGGCAAAATCAAAGCAATAATGAACTATCCCCGCCAAAGAATTTAAAACAATTGCGATCTTTGCAAGGGCATTGGCGTACATTAGGCGGTTTATAGCCAACCTATCGGGTAAAATCCAACCCTTCACCCGGTGACTAAGAAGAATATCCCGTTTAAATGGGATGGCGAGTGCCGACGAGCCTTTGAAGAAATCAAGGCATATCTGCTCAACCCTCCGGTATTGGCGCGCCCATACCCGGAAGGAACTCATTCTATATACAACCGCCTTGGATGGATCCTTGGGAGCCCTATTGGCACAAGAAAACCAGGATGGTAATCAAAATGCGCTATATTACTTAAGTCGCATGATGGTAGGGCGAACATGGGTATTCACCGATCGAGAAGCATTGCTTTAGCCCTAATCTTCGCGGTGAAGAAATTGAGGCATTACATGCTAGCCCACAAAATCATATTAATATCCAAGGTGGACCTCTCAAATATCCGATGACTCGCCAATGCTAACGGGAGGCCGGCCAAGTGGGCTATCATTCTTACCGAGTTCGACATCACCTATACACCGCAAAAGGCGATAAAGGGGCAAAGGCGCTAGCAGATTTCCTGGCTGCACACCCGATCCAAGATGACTCCCCATTAAAATGTGACTTCCCTGATGAGGAAACTCTACATATTGAAGAAGGAAGTCCTATATGGGAGATGTACTTTGATGGTGCTTCTTCAATCAAGCCGATCGCGGCCCGGAGTCCCAACTGTGCGAGCTGGCGCAGGACTAGTCTTCGTAACCCCGGAAGGCGGGATAATACGACATTCTCTGGGCTTTAACCGAACCATGCACAAATAATGAAGCGAGTATGAGGCACTTATCGCCGGACTAGAGCTATCACTGGAACTAGAGATCAAGGCTGTGCGTATCTTTGGGGATTCACAGCTGATAATAAATCAAATAATTGGCGAATATAAAGTTTTAAAGCCGGAACTAATACAATATCACCAAAAGGCCATGGAGTTAATGAAGAAAATCCCGTACGTGTCCATTGAGAAGGTCACGAGGGCCGTGAATGGTGAAGCAGATGCGTTGGCCAAACTCGCCAAGGAGTCAGGGTGAACCAACAGGCCGAAATCCACATCACCGTCCGCATAGGAGGCCATTATCATTGTGTCAAACAACGGATGAGGCGAATAATGAAAATCTTTGGGCTAGAAAAGATAGAATGCCAAGAAACAATGATAACCGAAGAAGACGATGATTGGAGACAACCGTTCATTGAATATTTCCGGCATGGCACCCTCCCCAAGGATAAAAGGATCGCTGATCAACTAAGAAAACGGGTACTACGGTATGCATATGTGGGCAATACGCTATACCGTAGGTCTTATGATCAGTTGTGGCTAAGATGCGTATCAGGGCCTGAAGCCAAGCAGGTTATGAAAGAAGTCCATTCCGGGCTATGCGGAGCACATCAGTCTGGGCCAAAAATGAAATTGAAGATCAAGCGAATGGGGTATTATTGGCCCACGATGGTGGCTGATTGTGAAGAGCACGCAAAGAAGTGCGCATGTGCCGGATACACGCCCTTTTATACATCAAGCGCCAAACCCGTTGCACCCCACGGTAGCATCCCGGCCATTTAATATGTGGGGCACGAGATATAGTGGGGCCCATAGACCCTCCGACGTCGAGAGGTCACCGGTTCATCCCGGCGACGGATTATTTTACAAAATGGGCTGAAGCCATCCCACTCAAAGAAGTTAAAGCATCCGATGTGGTTAAGTTCTTCAAGACGCACATCCTTTACCGATTTGGTACACCACAACGAATAATATCTGATAATGGAACGGCCTTCAAGAGCTCCAAAGTCTATGCCCTGGCGGAGCAATTTAACATTGATTGGAGATTCTCGTCCATTTATAACCCGAGAGCCAACGGCCTGGCCGAAGCCTTTAACAAAACCCTAATCAATATCATGAAGAAGACCGTGAGACGGTAACCAACGAGACTGGGATAATCGTCTACAGGAGGCATTATGGGCTTATCGAACCACATACCGAACGCCTACGCAAGCTACCCCGTATTCTTTGGCTTTTGGGGTTGAAGCCGTTCTCCCTCTTGAGGTGGAATTACCGTCATTGCGGGTGGCTATGCAAAATGATATGACCATGGACGAATGCCAACAACTTAGACTGGACGAGTTGGATGCCATGGACGAGAAGAGACTGATAGCCCAGCAGAACCTTGAAATATATCAGGCAAAAATGGCAAGGGCATATGATAAGATGGCGCGAGTCAGGGCATTTCAACAAGGGGAGCTTGTTCTTGTCCTTAAGAGGCCGATTATTGGCCGGCACATCGGCCGAAATTCTCTCCGGCGGGAAGGGCCATATGTAATCGAGAAGGTATACGAAGGCGCGCGCATACCAACTCATAGACCATGAAGGTGAAAGGCCCATGCCACCGATTAATGGGTGATATCTAAAGAAGTACTACACATAGTCCGGAGCGGGGCCGATCGAGTAGTATCTATTGTAAATAAATAAGGAGGGAATAAGTGTTCGTTTACACACACGTGCACGAAACACAAACCCATGTCTAACCTCCACTTTTGCATAAAATCCCAAAAACCCTACTTGTGCATATGTAAATAGGATGCATCCAAAAATCCAAAACCACACAAATACATTTAGCCCTATAACAAAATAAAAAATAGAATAAGGGAATACAACGCCAAAACCACGCGAGAATGTAAGGCGAGAGCTTTGGTGTTTGGGCTCATAATACAAATACCACTGGGTTTGTCCATTTGATACAGAATAAACACAAAAATGGGCAGGGTTTGCAGTTTGTCCCTCAAACTATCTGTTGCCCAATGACGAAAGTTGCTCATATTGGTCGCCCACGGCGCAAGCCAAGGGATAGGTCGAGCAAATTGGTGGCTAGTAAATAGTCACTTCTGAGGGCATGTAAATAAATAACTCTCGTATTATTAGTAGCATGTATCACTAATAACAAAAATTTGCCCTCTTCTGATAAAATAAAAGGATATATATGTAAAACAATAAAAACCTACTTTCCTGCTCATAAAAATAAAAAAATAAAAATAAATAAAAATAATAAAACCTTTTCAATAAGGGGTTGCCACCTTTGTCCCCGACACCACGAGTGTTATACAAAGCCAGGTTGGGTGCATTCATCCGTAAAAGCACCACACGCCCGAAGAAATGGTGTGTCATAATCCCACGACATATCATGGAGGGGTCGGACAAGGGTTTACGCTTGTACCCGACATTTCATGTTAAACAAAGCGGCTCGCTTAAAGAAGTGACTCGGTCATGGAGAGCGGACCTACCCGATGAAAGCCTGTCTCGCAGGGATGCGTGATGGATGTTTGAGGGTAGCCAAAAATATAAAAAACTAGGTTGGGTACATTCATCCGCAAAAGTACCACACGCCCAAGGAGGTGATCTGTTTCTAATCCCAAAATAGATCATGGAGGGGTCAGAATAAGGGTTTATGCTTTTGCCCGACATTCAGTGTCAAATAAAGTAATTCGCTTAAAGAAGTGACTCAGGTCATGGAGAGCGGACCTACCCGATGAAAGCCTGTCTCGCAGGGATGCGTGGTGGATGTTTGAGGGTAGTACCCCCATAAAACAAATTGAGTGGAGATGAGTGAACGTGAGTTTCCACTTTAGCACGCAACGGTGCACAAATGAGGGGAGAGTGGGTGAGCTTCCACAAATAAATGTCAACTAAATATACAAGGAGCATCCACAAAATGGTGTTATCAATTGCATCCATAATCCAATTGATACTGGTAAGTTTATCCATCGGTAATAAAGGGATAAACGGGTTTATTCTCGTACCGGTCTAGAGGTCAATACGACAGTTCGGTATCCGTAAAATACCACGGTTACTTGAGTTTGTATTGCAATAAATAAAGATGAACATACATAGAATGAATGTAATAGGATGTTGTAAGATTTTTCTTTTATTATGCTTAGACGCTGCGAAAGAATGAAGCAGTTGTAATAGGGCGCTTTTACAAATAAGATTGGAGGTGCACAGTATGAGATAAATGAAATACTTCCTCGCGGCTACCGAGAGGAAGCGATGAAAGGACAATGATGGAAGTAAGCATCATCCACAACAAGAGATCAAAATGACAAATGTCAAGGCATCCTATATCAAGTATAGCAAAAGAAAAGGAGAAAAGAAGAAATGAAAAGTACAGCCTATGGGCCCAAAAAGCGGGACTCCAGCTCTAATAGCACAGTACTAATGGTCTCCAAATAATCATGGAGGGAGTGCCTGTCCTCCTCCGAAGCCGCCTCAAAATCTAGGAACTGAGAGAAAGCACTATCTCGGGCACTCGAGTGAATCTGCAGCTCCGGGAGACGCCCCGCCAGATGTCGAGAGAAGCCCTCCACCGATGATCTGTGGTCCTCTAGCTCCTGCACGAGCAGTCGAGCGGGCCCACCACTGACTCCCATGGAGCGGAGAGTGGCACAAGAAGAGAGCCGCTGAAGATAGCGGAGTCGAGCGGCCTCCAAGTGCTGCTGCGCGGCTCATGGATCTCCAACTCGTGCTGGTATACGAGAGAGCTCGCATCCTGATAAGCCCTGAGCAGATCCTCACACCTCCTAGAAATGAAGGTACTCTCGAGACGAGGTGCAATGAGTAGAGCTGGTGCGATGGTATCCCGCATCGGCCCCATACCAATCAAAAGAGAATCTCTGCGGGCGAGAGAGTCCAAGATCTCGAAATCTAGCGGATAGCCTCCGAAGAAGGTATCCGGAGCGCATCCGCGCCGCGGCCAAGGCGAGCTGCACATCCCTCGATGAAACATCTGCAGCGGGACTGAGTCAGGAATAGGGATGTCGGTCGCCTCAGGAGGACCCGCAGGTGCACTAGACCCGGCTACAAAATAAAATGAAAAGCATAAATACATGGAAAAAAAAATACGGGCAAATGACAAAAGGAAATGTAAGGTACCGGGAGAAGCATGAGGCTCGGCGAGACCCTCGCTAGCCAGAACCCCCGTCTCTGGGCTGTGGAATAGCTGCTCCACCAGCCAGCTCTCATCCAACTCTGAGTCGTAGTCGACTGCAACCCACTCAGTCGAGACTCGCCATCTCGTGGCCATGAGAGGCACTGTCGGGAGATGAAGAGGCATGAGATGGCCCTCCTCGATCAATAATGGCTCGTCGCTGCGCGGCTCGACGACCAATGGACTCCCCGCTCTAAAGAAGCCTCCTCTGCGGTCGTGCAAGAGTGAGCACCGGCCCCAAAACCACATCGAACGAGTCACCATCCCCGTAGGCACCAATAAAATCGACGGTGAAGCGGGACCGTCATAAAAGAAAGACTCCGAGCGATGAGGAGACGCCATGTCATCGGCCTCGTGTCCGTAAAATCTACATGTAAGAATGAAAATACTAGTGCATGCGGCAACTAGGTATTAAATGAAGCACACGAACTGCGACGCAAGATCGGTGCAAAACCACGGAATAGCGATGCTCGCAGGCGCCGATAAATCTGCTATGGTATCGTCTCGGGTAGCCTCCACAGGAGATGTCCCATGAGCTGAAAAATAAACCCTAATCAGAGATGTAAATGAAGCGCGCCCGAATAAGGATAGGCGAGTCAAAAAAGAAAATCACCCGGAGTGGGAGAAGGAAAAGAAGATGGAGAAGACGGCTGAGAGGCGCCGTCTCGATCCCTCCCCATGCAGGATGGAGCGGTGGCTCAACATGTGGATGAGAATGAACGCCAACTACTCGTGGACGAGGGACCGAGAACCCGGGCTCCGCGTGATCATACTCATAAGCCAGCTCTGAATCAAAGAGAATTGGTCGAAATGAGATGAGGCTTATCGAAAAGAAATAACCTAAAGGGTAATGAAGTGTACCTGTAAGAATGGTCCTAACAGGAACACGAGAAAATCGGCTGTCTAAACCCTGAAAGTCGACAGGCTCTGCGGCAAGGGCCGGGAAAGGGCTGCGATCACGCGAAACGGTGCCATCTAATGAGGCCGGCCATCTCGCGGACATGTACTCCGGACGACCACCGGAGGAGTATACGACTGGTAAGAGCGAATGGTCTCATAATACCACTGCTGATAACGCCTCGTGAAGGTGGAAGTCCTAGAGGTGGATGCCATCTGGTAGCGAGTGCCCGTGCCTAGTCGGAAGAGGTGAGTGTAGCACCATCCGATACCCTCCAAATCGATCGCCAGTGATATAGGGCGGAGAAGAGGCGCTGGAATATCCTGATCCAAGCCAAACTGATGTGCGCATCGATGTGGCGAATAGGGCTCAATGAACATATGATCGCCCAATCTGAGAGGAAGAAAGCCCTGACGAATACTGATCAGGTACTCCAAGTCAATAGGCCTGGCTCGGATGCTAGAAGGGTCAGAAGAGGGAACCCTGCTGTCAATCACCATCCTGTCAGCAACCCTAGCTGCCCCACGGGCCACTGATCTGTCTCGAGAGAAGCGCAAATGGTCTCGACTCCTGAAGAATCTATACCGAGCAGCCTCTGGAGTCAATGAAGCTGGCTGCACCCCAGCTAAGTCACTCAATAAGGGTAGACGATCTCGTAGCGTGACCGCCATGCGGGATCATATGAGCCAGACCAGTGTAAATGAAGCCATCCACTAATCGGATGCCATGGGATCGCCTCCCGCGCACCGCGAAGGACTACGAGATGAAGTCGACCACGGAGGCACCTATAAATGTTGGCCGACGAGGCACGGCCAAAGAAATCCCGTCGCCACGCGCGATCGGCTCGCCATAATGAACACCGAAGGCCGAATGGTGTATGCGGGGGAGCTAGGCAATAAGAAATAGCAAATCCACCAAGAGATGAAGGCGGTCAGATAGGTCTCCCGATCCACGTCATGTGAACACAGGGTATCCTGAGATGGGATAGGGCCGTCGTGGTGAATCTCGAGCCGACCTGTACCAAATGGATCTCTGGTGGAAGCCAGACCCGTAGGGCGAGTGTGGACCCGATCGGTGAAATAGGCGATCCAATGTCTGAACGGAACTCCGGGATGCCCCCTCCGTAAATAATGATAAATCTCATAAATCCTATGCAAAGAAGGCGGAAATCGAGTGAGGTCTCCCGAGTCAGCGGGTGAGACCATGAACTCGTCATAGAAATGGCCGAAGATCGGCAGCCCGGTCAACTGCTGTATCTCTAGGAGGTCGGAGTCGCCCCGATCGTCGATGAATAGAGTGTTGGTGGAATAGTTCCACCTCTCACAAAAGGCCCGTAGCCGGGGTGTGTCGATATGATAATGAAACATCGACAAGAAAACCGAGTCATATATCCCGCTCGCTTTGAGCGAGTCCCCTCCCTCGTATAAGCACATATCGGGTCCACTCTACCGATATCCATGGCACTCGAGGGAGTGATGAAAGGGCGATAGTCCATCTCGTGGGCCTCCCCGTCGATAATCTCCTTGCCCGGGAGATGTGTCAAAGGAGCTGTAGAAAGCAACGCCTAAGGGGCCGAAGGGGTATGATGTCATGAGGCCGATCATCCCCGAAGAATAAACCGCCGCCTCGCGGCAGTAGACAAGGAGTCGCTCGGATGGGTGAGATGAGAGGAGTCCAATCGCTAGGATCCTCGTAGAAAGAATGATAATGACTCGAAGGGCGACGCGGAATGGCGCCATGAGATAAAACTACAATATCCGAAGAAGAGAAGACGTCATGAGAAATGAAATGATGAATAATGAGGAATAATGCACCAAGACAAGCCTTTCGAGTGTTCAAGGCTCGTCTTGGTGGGTGGCTCTTTGTTTACCCCTGAAAAGTTTCAAGGATGAATGGATGAATAAATGAAATAAATTGATGATAAAATCATAAGAAAGGGGAAGAAGAGAGAGAGCAGTGGAAAGGTGGCCCACTGATCAGGAGAGGTCGCTGCCTAACCCCGGAACAAATCCATTAGTCCCACAGCGGAATGTTGGGCATGAAGTGAAGAGTATAAATACCCCGCTATCCTCTATTCACTCAGCATGAGTGACACCCAAGAAGATCGAGGGAGAGAGGAGACCTCTTGGGTGTCACCATGTGATTATATCTTTTCGACAAGTGGGACCCACTTTGGCGATCCCTTATGAGCGACTCCAATGACATGGACTAGCCTATTTTGTTAAGAAAGCTAACCAACCGGAACAAAGGTTAAGCATTAATCCCACAATGGAATAATATGGTGAAAGACGAGGATATAAATACCCCACCACCTCCTACTCATTCGAGGTGGTGACCTCGGGAGATTCGGGAGAGAAAATCTCCCGATGGGTCGACCATTTGATTATATTTTCTCGACAAGTGGGACCCACTTGGCGGTCCCTTGCGAATGAATCTAACAACATAGCCTATCGATGAGTCACCATGTGACCATTTTCACCGACAATTGGACCCCACACCTCGGTGACCTATTGAGGAGTCGAATTGAACCCTAAAAATCGCCTTTGGAACTAACCCTAGAAAGGAGTGAAGCAGTATAATCCCATGCTACATGAAATGATGTCAATGCCAAGCTAGCATTTTGATGCAATTAGTCATGAGAAATTCCAAATGTGATTTTGCTTTCAAGGTGACTCCGGTGCCGAAGCTGCGAGCAACCACCTAACCATGCTTTGATTTGTGTCAATTACGATAAGTAGTCGTTCTTTGACCAAGTCACCCTCATATTAAGGGATTGAAAGTCAATTTCACAAGACCGATCAAAGCAAAGCCGAGGAGCAACCATCGATCAAGTCTAGATTTGTATTAATTGCGATAAGTAGTCGCATTTGATCAAATCAAGCCCTAATGAATATCAATATAAGTCTAATTGGTATTTAGTTAGGGTGGTTTCTGTAAGAGGGAGATAATTGCGAAAACATTGAGCTACAATTGAGATCAGGGATTAATTCATAAGGAATAATAGGGTTTTATGAATAAAAGAATTTTTAATCCAGAGAAGGAGGGGTAAAAATGGAATTAAAAATTACAGGGATGATCATCATGAATTTAGGAATTTTTGGTGAAAATTTCATAATTTTTGGATAAGTGGAGCTATCAGAATAAATTCAGGGAAAATAAAGGCAGATTAAATAGATTAATCAAAGGCTGAGATTTGATCAGAGCAATCCTGGGTGCAAGTTGGGGATAACAGCAGCTCTGGGTACAAACTGGGTACAAGAAACACAGGAGGTATAAAATAATCGAAGAGAGAGGGTGTGCCACGTGGCAGCCTCTCATTGGGCCATGTCAGCAAGTGGGCCCCACCTAGGTATGAGTCACTGACAGGTGGGCCCCACCTTAGTGCCACGTGGCGGACGACCAGATGGGCCACCTCACCACCCTAGTGCCACATGGCACCACACCGAGGTCCACTTAACCCAACCCCGCGCCACATGGCACGACGGAGAGGCCATCTCACTACCCCAGGTGCCACGTGGCTCTACACCACAGGCCACTTCACCCTCCCAAAGTGCCACATGGCAACACCATGGCATCACACCTCAACACTCCAAGTGCCATATGGCGACTAACCATTGGTGCCACATCACAGGGGACTAAGCCACATGGCACTACACTACGAGCCACCTCAAAGATACTATAACGTATAATTAATAGATTGATTAAACAAGTGGACTATCGAGTGTGCCAAGTCGGATTGATTAAATCTAAGCGGGGAGTTAACTAATCCACGAGTGGACTAATGGGCCGAGATTCATATACTTACATGTGGGGCCCATTTGTCGGGTTTATGAATGTATAGCTCACACAGTGCAATCATGCACCTAGCTTTATACACAGATCTAATCGAGAGATTTAAATCAAAAGAAAGAAGCGATGTGTACACGGCTCACTTGTATTGCGCCTCGACGTGTGGGTCCCACCTAGTGTGGACTCACGTGCGCGCCGGACGCACCCTCCTCTTTCTCTTCTCCTTCTCCTCCTCTCTCTTCTTCTTCTCGACGAGGCGAAGGCGCCATTAGAGGTGATCAAGCTCTCCAAAGCTCGCAACTCCAATTCCTTTCACCCAGAGTTAGCCTATACATAGGAGAGTATGTGCAATTGATCAGAATTGAAAAACAACAAGTGAATAAGGTGATTGAGAGAGATGAATACCTCGGGCAATTGATGAAGCACTTCAATTCCTACTTCAGAATCCAAAATTGATGATGCAAACCTTCTCTATTCACCTAGGCGATCTTTGTAAATGAAAGAAAAAGCAACGAATTAAACGTTGAATAAGAGCAATTGAGATGAGACGACAAGATCGGGTAAATTGAGGAAAGTTAGAACCTTGCGCTATAAACTCGAATTGGCAGCATTTATGGCTTCTATGCACTCACACGATGATGTTGAAATGGTGAAGTTTGGCAATTGAATGGAGGAGCTATGATAATGGCCAAGGTGTGAGCTCGGGTGAGTGAACTGGAACTTGAAGAGATGAATTACAATGGCGAGAGAAGAGAGGGCGCCTTGGGTGCATTCAAATGGGTATATATAGCATGTTGAAGATGCTAGAAGGTTCTGTGAGTGATTTGGAGTGGAGATAACTAAATCAAGTCAAAGGTCAAAGATCAAAGCTTTGGATTCTTTGAATGGGACCCACATCTCAACAGAATGAATAACAGAATCAAAAGACCATGTTCATAGGCCAAGGGAGTCCAATTGCTGGTGCATGAGTGGTGTATAGCTCTAATCCCTTTGGTACACCCTTTAATTGCTATATAAACCCCTAAACCATGGAGAACAACACACAACAGACAATATACACGAGGCAGAAAGCAAGAGATAGAGAAAAAAAAACACTTTAGATTGCATATAGAGTTGAGAGAGAGAGAAAGAGCAAGAAGAAGCAAGAATCCAGAAGATAGAATCGATTGATCTCAGTTTTAACTTGAGAACTCGATCTATTTGCTTCAATTGTTTGCTTAAAGGTAAGTTCTATGCTTTATTCTTTGTTAATTAGAAGTTAGCAAGTTGAATTCTTGAAGATTATGAAAAAATGATGTAATTGCCACTGAATATCAGTGTTTTACTGTACTGCCTTTGAATTCTTTCGAAATTCAACTATTTCTTCATGATTTTCTTCTTTATTTTATGCATTGCAAGTTTATATAGTATAAATCTTTCATTTCTTTCAATGAATTTTGCTTAAAGGTTGATGAATGAGGCTGTTAAATCGATTGATCTCAGTTCAACTTGAGAACTCGGTAAACAGTTGAGTTCATTGATCAATTCTTGATTCTTGAGTGAGAATTATCTTGATCCTTGTTAATACTATATGCATTAGGGTCTGTAGAATCCTTTGAAGTCGATTGATCTCAGATATAATCTTGAGAACTCGACTGATTTGGAGTTTCAGTACTGTTATCGCGTTCCATTTCTGAAATTGAGTTTCAAATTGAGAATTAGGGAAGATTATAAACACATGTATGCATATCATGGTTTGAATAGGTGTTATAAAGAGTATTAAGCATGACAATGTCAATATTGATCAATGAATAACATGAATTTGAAGTAAATTGCAATCGGTACCAACGGCGTCTATTGCACTTTGACAACCATCCCGAGTAATGAAGTCAT
This sequence comes from Schoenoplectus tabernaemontani, assembly GCA_037127355.1. Taxonomy (NCBI): domain Eukaryota; kingdom Viridiplantae; phylum Streptophyta; class Magnoliopsida; order Poales; family Cyperaceae; genus Schoenoplectus; species Schoenoplectus tabernaemontani. The sequence continues at coordinate 11,874,690 of CM073754.1, read as the reverse complement.
CACGATTTGAATTGTTCTAATCATATTAGGAGGCATTTACATAGGTATACGATGTCAATTGAATGATTAATTGTTGAAAGAAACAAGTAATTGTGTTGAATTTGTGGAATCAGAGATTCGGTGGTGGTACCAAATCGATTCATCTAGCATTGGTATATAGCATGATCCACCGCATAGATCATCGATCAGATGTTGTAGAACAATTCCCAGGAGAAACGACGCGGAGGAACTATCGATCGGAAGGAGACGCCTCGCCTCGCCGGGAATGCCGTCGGCGCAAATCTTGAAAGCGCCGTTGGAGAGAGTCAATGAAACGCACCGGCACGAACATTAGCGCAAGAACACGAATATTGAAGCGCGTATGCGAATCTAGGAATAAATCGAGATGTTTATAACGTGATAAGTGAATCTGGGCCTTACATCTCATATGAATTAATCTTGAAGCAAATCTGACGGCCCAAATAAGAATAGAACTATCTGAAAGATGAGCGCCGATCTTGGAGCAGATCTGGCGGCCCAGATTAGGCCCATTAATTAAATAATAACAGAATAGTAATAATATGGAGTAAATAAATGATTTGAAAATGCTATTGAACTCCAAATTGACTCAAATTTGTTTCTAAAATTTTCTTATTTTTCATACTATTTTTCTATACAATAATATTCCGGTTTTAGAAATATAATCATAATAAAACATTTTAAAAGCAAAATACATCACATATATTGGTATATTTGACTTAGCTTTGACTTGTCATTTTAAATACTATAAAAATTCCAAAAATACAAATAAAAATCATAAATAATAACTAGATATATTTTAGTGATTTTTCAAGTGATTTTCTATGAAATAATAATAATGATAGTAATATACTATAATAAATGATGAGATTAGCTATATTCTTTGATAAACAAAAAAATATAATAATAATAATAATAATAGATATTATATTGATATTTTCTGTAAAAAGAATAATAAAAATAAATAGCACAAAATATATAAAATATACTACTATGGTAATAAATAGTAAAATACATTTTCTTTTATAATAAAGAATGATAATATAGCTTTATAATATGAATTGTATTTCTTTTGTTATTTCTATACAAATATACAATAAAAATACCTTTTGATGAATAAAATGCAATAAAAATAATAGTTTTAATAAAAACATAATGAATTTCATCTCTTATGGCTATTTTCAACTAAATAATAAAAATCTTATACTTTTCTATAAATAATAAATAGAAATAATAAAAATAGATATAATGAATAGTATAATAAATAGAATGGAATATTAATAATGATTTCTTTTTAGCTATTATGGATTTTAAAAAATAAAAAAATAAAGAAATAATAATAATAAAAATAATATAGCTAACCCTCTTTTGATTTTGTAAATAATTTCTACATAATGAATAGTGTTTCAACATAATGGAATATAATAATAAAATTCTATTACTTTGGCTATTATAAACATTTTAAAAATACAAATAAAAAATCATAGCCATTTTATTTTCTATTATTTTTGTAAGTGATTTTCTACAGAATAAATAGAGTTTAGAAATAATAAAAATAAAATTCTACTATTTTAGCCATTATAAAAAATCCCAAAAATATTAATAGCTACCCCTTTTCCTATTTTTGTAAATAATTTTCTACATAGACAAATAGGGTTTAAGAAATAAAAATAATAATAATAAAAATAATAATAGTAATATAATAATTGTAATAATAATAATAATAATAATAGTAATAATAATAATAATAATAATAAATGCATCTTTATAATAATGGAAGATATTATAATAGACTTTGTGCATTTTAAGAAATGAATAAATATGCTCACATAAGGAGTGTAGAGCCACATATGAATATTTGCACACATGACATGACATTTAAAGTGATTAGTCAAGACAAGAACATCTTGACGTGGGATGATTAAGGCTTGATAGCAATATGAGAAGATATGTCGAGACAAGAACATCTTGACACTTGATGAAGAACAACAAGATACGTCGAGACAGAACATCTTGACGTGAGATGAATAAGGCTTTGATAGCGCATGAAGAAGTATGTTGAGACAGAACATCTTGACACCTCGATGAAGAATAACCGAGCTACGACACTAACATGAAGATATACGTCGACTCGAAGAAGAAGAACATTACGATGTCCTAGAGAGGTGACATCTTAATGACTCGCCATGAGCAAGTAACTCATGATTGAATACGCTCACACAAGGGGTGTAGGGCTACATAGTAATTTTGCACAAGTAATGCAACACGTAGGATGATTAGTCGAGACAAGAACATCTTGACGTTCGTTGAAGATTGACCAAAGCTACGACATCGACATGGAGAGATATGTCGACTTTGAAGATGAAGAACATTACGATGTCCTAGCGAAGTGACATCTTAATGACTCGGTGTCATGAACAAGTAATTCATGACCATTTGAGCCGGCAAGACCGAACTTGTCCGTCGATGAGTTTGTCTCCGGCTCATTTCCCGAGAATGTGAGATTGAATCGGTCTGTTGGTAGATTCATCCACAAAACGATGAATGTGAACCGTTCGTAGGTAGGTTCCTTCACTAACACATGCCCCAATGTTGAACTGGCCCGGTAACGCTTCGGGTTTGACATTGTGTGCAATTGTGTTTCCTAGGTTTATGAATCGGCTTAGTGCTACGAATTCATGATCTAGAAGATCGGTGAGAAGAAACACGTGGGCCATATCCACCCTTCTCCCCGATTCACCAACCTCAAGATCAACCGCTCGGTGCTTCGAGTTGTATTTTGTGTGATTGGTTGTTGACTAGTTAAGATTGAACCGGTCTGTTTGTAGGTTTATCTTCTAGATCAACGGAGGTCGAGTCGGTCGTATGTAGACTCACCTCAAGCCCCCTATGAAGAGATTAACCAGTGCATTGGTAAGGTTACATCTCGAGGTGGCATGGGATGAACCGATCTGTTTGTAGGTTCGTCCCCCATAGGACAAAACCGATCTGTTTGTAGGTTTGTCTTTCATAGATTGAACCTAGTCTGTTTGTAGGTTCATCTTCCGTAGACCCCGTTTTATAAACCTAGACGACCACTTGACCATCTTTTAACTATACTATTTGCTTCTCTCTTTCAAAGATCCGGAGAGTGCCTCGAGGTTCGTAGCCCGGGGTAATTAACGGTGGGGGCTTGCGCCCACCGAATCTACAAGAACTCACAATCACTAAAAAACCCCGAATGTGCATCCAAACATCTCTAAACGGCAGAATCGGCCGACACCCTGCAGATGCACGCACGGGAGGGATCTCCGTGTCCTTCTTCCGCAACCCATCGCCCGGCGGCGGTGCGGAGCGCGCGAAAAAGGGTCGCACAGGTCAGCTATACCATTTTGTTGTGGAGTTTTAGGAACAGTTTTCTCAAGTTTAATACCATTGGTCTTACAAAATGTCTAAAAAGGACCACGATATTCTCCTCCGTTATCCGACCGGATACACTACAACTTCTTTCCTATTTCGCTTTCAACCTCCACAACTCATTACTTGAACACATTTAACACTTAATCATTTATCTTAATGGAACATGCCCATATTTTTCTAGAATGATCATCCACAAAAGTCATAAAATAAAGAGTACCACCAATGGTTCTATCTCCCATTGAACAAAGATCAGATTTCTTTTGAAGGCTATACAATATTATTTGCCCGCCAAACAATATGTACAAGAGGTGAGAGAAGTACCATCACTAGACACATAGTTCTTCTTGGAAAGAATTTTAATGCTCTTCTCACTCATGTGACCCGACCGCAAATACCATAAATCGGTTGAGTTATATTTCGAAACATTCACCTCACCTCACCTAATCAGATTCCGCGAGCAACAACCAAAAACTCTTTTAACAACCTCCATTTTCCTCCAAAGAAGTGACTTTAGTACCCATCATCATCAAGGGTACCAACCGAAATGAGATGAAGCCTTATGTCCGGCACATATCGAACATTCTTGAGAATTAGCTTGCATCCTATACTTATCTTCACATTCTCATCTTCAATGTTGGAGATTTTACAAACTTCATTATCCTCCATCTTTACAATACCATAATCCCCCTGATTGTAGGAGGAGAATAAGTCACGTCTAGATGTGACATAGAATGAGGCCGCAGAGTCAACTTCCCAAGTGAAATCATGACAAGTAAGATTCATAAATCCTTCATCATAAACACTAAAATACTTCTCCATCGGAAACAATGGCGGCGTTATGTTCCTTCTCATCATCACCATCTCTACCCCTAGATTGATCTCTTTTGAGACCATCATTCTTGACTTTCAATCTCCGACAATCATTCTTCATATGACCGGGTTTCTTACAATAATAACAAATGATCCTCTTTCTAGACTTTGACCTCATCTTTGATTTATCTCGTTTATCATCATCATGAGAGTTTTTATGAGTACTCCTTCCTCGATTTTCGGTAACAAGAACCGAAAATTCATTAGTGACCCCTAACTCCTTAAGCCTCAACTCCTCATTAAACATATTATCTTTAACCATGGCTAGGGTCACAACATCATTTGATGCCGAATTGCTCAAAGACACCATCAAAAATTTTCAACTATCAAGTAAAGAACTCAACAAAATTAAGGCTTGTAACTCTTCATCCAAAATTATTTTTATGGTAGACAAACGATTTATACAATCTTAAAATCGACTCAAATGATCCGACATCGAGGATCCCTCTTGGTATTTCATGTTTACCAATTTTCTAATGTATAAGGCTTTATTTTGAGCAGTCTTGCGTTCATACAAACTCTCAAGTTTTTTCCACAAGGCTTTGGCATTGATTTCGGTTGAAATATGATGGTATACAGAATCATCAATCCATTGTCTAATTATGGCTATTGTCTTACGGTTTGATACTTTCCAAACCTCATCGGAGATATCAGCGGGTTTCGTACCCATAAGAGGTGCATAAGAATCCTTACAATACAACAAATTCACCATACAAGACTTTCAAATACCATAATTATCACTGTTACTCTCCTCCATTCTTAACTATAACAACACCGATTAATAAATTTTAATAAAATCAATAAGTAACAATCACCACAATAACTCCAAACAAGACTCTAAATGAAACTCTAAGTCACTGACTAAGAGCAAAAGGTAATTAAATTGGAGACTTTGCTCTTGCGTGGTGTTGTCGGCACAAGGCTGCAAATGAAGAATAGGAGAGATGCTAGCCCAATCGTGGCTCACGGATCCTGGTGTTTGTGCAGCGCACACCTCACAACAGCCACACGATGAGATCCACGAATGGATCGACCAAGCGACACACCAAAATGAAATCGCGGAAGCACAAACCTTCAGCTCTGATACTAGTTATTGGTTGGGTGCTCGAACACTCTAAACAGGACAAAAATTGCCTTAAAGAGGACAATTAGTAATCCAAAGATGATCGCGATGTTGGCGACACATAGTTATGATTCTGGTGCTACAATATTCACGAATCAGAGAACAAAGAGAGAAAGATGAGTGTTTTTGTTGGGAAAATCTTATCTCATTTTTTACTTTTCTGTTTTTTATTAGAGTTTTTATAAATTTTATAAATAAGACCTACAAACTTTAATTATTACAAATAAATTGAAAATAATTAGAAAATGAAAAAGAATAAGGAAGAGACCCAACAAACTCTTGTAACCCAAACTTTCAACGACAAACCAATTAATGAATCTTGTAACCCAAACTTTCAACGACAAACCAATTAATGAATCTTTAAATTTTAATGTCGTTGCTGGACCATAACATAAGAACCCCTGCAGGTAGGGATTAACGGAAAGACCGGATCAGTGTTTCTTTGTTTTAGGTCAGTTGAGTGAATGCTTGCAATATATTGTATAAGTCAATTGAACCAGACATTGTGGAGCCTTTGATGTGGAACTTGACATAGAGAGGCATGCATGAATGTGCTGAAAAGGGCATATCATGTCGAAGTGTTGGACGCCACGACATACGACTGCATGTTCAAATGTACAACATGAAAATCGCGTTGCCATGCGTGTGTGTTGGACAGGCATTTGCTGTAGTTCATATAGCTACATCTTTTTTTTTATGTTTATTATTCAGGGGTAGCAAAGATGCTAGGGGACCGAGTTAAAATTTATCAATGGCAGGGCAAACATAGATGTTATTTCAAATCCTTAAGTTCTTTTGAAGTGCTACAGTTTACATTATCTTTTGAAAGAAGAACTTAAGATGTTAACATAGCTTATATCTATTAATAGAAGAGCAGAAGAAATTTCTGATTTTTCAACGTTAAAAACGTGTTGGGACTTAGGATTCCTTTGTTGATGGCCATGTTTCATCACACCGTTTATCCCACATGTAGGTCAGATGAGCCATTAACTTGACTTGATATTGACAGTCAAGTTTGAAAGTGAAACATCACATTTTGTTTTAATATATAAGAATCTTTTCAATGAATGAATATTTTACAGTAAACAACAGGTTTTGACTTCAGAGGTACAAATTTATAAAATCTTCAGATACATAAAAGACGTAGGAAACAGAAATTTTCCAGCTTTAACATGAACTGAAATGATGAGCAATTGAAAAATGAAAACTATATATGTCTGTACTTGAAGGCAATTAAATGATGAGCAATTGAAAAGTATATATCTCTGTACAATGCAAACAGTAAAAAAATGTCTGTTTTCCCCTGTTTTCTTCTGCATTAGTCCTACTGTTACCACAGTTAATAAGTTAAAAGCTCAAATTCAAAAAACACAGAGCAATTAATGGAAAAGAAACATAATCTCATGATAGGATGGCATTCCTTAATGGAGATATAATAAAATATTAAGTTCCTGCTTTCATTGGTAATTAGTATACTTATTCTCTCACTGTTATTTTCAGATTCCTGTGGGAGAACGCAGAGAGACTGGAACATTACCAAGGTAATTAAAGTAAGGCCTTAATTTATTTGCGATGCCTAGCAGATCACTCTCGAGCTGTGCAACCTTTCTGATCTTTTGTCTGTTGGAGCGCTCTCTGTAGCTGTACTGGTAAGTACTGATTTGCATACCAGCTTTGTTCTTTTTGGGGTCTTGCAATTTTGGGTTGGGAACAAGTGGAATGATTCCTTTATCCAGTGATGTCAACTGTTTTTGACTATCAGTCTTTTATTTGTTTAATTATTTTTATCTTATCCGAAACAGGCTGGGTCCATAATTTTGTAAGTGTATCCTATAAACCATTTCATTTTTATCAGATATCTGACCTTTGTTTAATTAACAAACATGGGGGCTTATCTGAACAACTTATTTCTTTAATTTTTACCATTGCTTGCCACAAATATTCAACACCTGCATAATTAAATATTACTTATTGTGAACTACAGGACAGGATAACACATGTTTCGCCTTAATCGTTCACGTTTCATTACGCATGAGCATATCTGGATGCATGGGATAAGGCAGTCTGCGTGGTTAATTAATTAGGTACTGACTAGTGAGGCTATGAAATATCAATGTTGAAAACAATAAAAAAAAATTAACAGTAGTGATCAATGATTGTTAACAGCTGGAACCCACGATGGCGCATTAGTTACTTAATCATTTACTTCCTTGAGTCAAAGGAAGAAAGATATATTTAACTAATCACTGTCTTCCAAATAGAAGAATGCAACTTAAAGTTGGGGGGGGGGGGGGGTGATAATATACAACTATTATATGATCTTTCGTGTTTCAGCAAAGGTTGGCAATTGCGTGTCATTTAATTACTGAGTGGCAAGATGACATCATCGCCGTGCAATTATCATGCATATTACAGTAGTTTTGTACTTTTGGTTTGTGCTTCAAACCTTACTAGTTAATTAACAGCGTTGAGAGGGCTCGTCCTATTAACTACTTGCTAAGGATGCCTCGTGCCTCGATATATATGCATGCATTGTTATCATATATATGAGTAAAATATAATTAAATTAGGGGCTGATATACAAATATATATTTGTTGATACCATCGTTAATACAGACTTAATTATGCACATTAGATAAGTTATTATACATCTTAAAAATTTTATTATATCACTTATTAACGGTATCAACTATGTATAATATAAAATGAGTGACATAAAAAATCATTAAGATATATAATAACTTATATAACATACATATTAATTCAATCTGTATAACGACAAACATATCTCCGAAATATTTTCCTTAAATTTAAGCGCCCCCCAGGCCCCAGCCAACCTTTCATTTAAGAGTGAAAACGAGGCAGAATTTATCCATTCTGTATCGCTTCGTAGTAAAATATTAATTTTCAGATATTATCCTTATCCAAACGTTCATTATCCCATACTAAAATTTATAATTCAGTGTTCAAAATATTGATCTAGATAGCTAAAAACAATTATATAAAGAAATGTAGTATACTAACTTTTACCATTTATAAAATTTTGTATTACTACTTTTAAAGATTTTTGAAAATGAGTCATCTTTAAAAAGATTAAAATTGTAACAAAATTTTAAATTGATATGCTATGATATAAAGATTTTTTTTTAATTATTGAAGATATTGTTTTTCCACGCACATTTTTTTATAAAAAATATTAACAATTAACTTCAAGGCTATTTAAAAACAATACCAAAAATAGTTTACTATGGGGTAAAACTTGAAGGACGTGTTCGGATTTAACGTGCGTCCATAAAAAATAAAAAATTCATTCAAACTTAATTATTTTTCTTCACGAGCAGTGACAGAGCTTGAACCCGAAATTCGGGGGGGGGGGGGAAATAATTTGTATATTTTTTAGACACTATATTTTAAATTTTGATGAGACTAAAATAATAAAATCATCATAAATGCACTATAAAATATCATAAATTTGTAACATATATATTAATTTTCAAAATTTTTGAGGGGATGGGATCCCCGGTCCTTCTAAGATCCGCCCATATTCACGAGAACAATAAAAATTAGTTCAAATATATATCTCACGCATTCCCATTCTCATTTCGTGGCTGAACTGCAGGCCCTAAATAAGGAACAAAAGGTCGAAAAGGCAAAAATAAGGAAGACAAATAAAATAATGAGACAGATATGTATGACGAGAGAAAAAAAAAACAAGAGATGTGCTTGCGTATTCCCCTGCCATTAAGTGCCACTAGATATCCATATCTCAAAAAAAAAAAAATTCAAAGTCAACGCACCATGTGTGGCTTTGAGCCAACATCCCCACCTCGCGGCCTTGCTGTCTTGGGAGAGAGAGGGCCGAGGATATGGATCAAAAGTGCACTATCATTGAAAATGTATAATATATATTGTATATATTACAATTACAATGTCATAGTAGTCGCTGCAAAGCACCAAGCACAGTGCTGCCTTTACTCCCGCATAGATGGTGCAACTAGCACTGAAATAGTCAACGGTCAACTCGCGAGGTATAAGAGGCAACGTGGCACGTGTTACGAGTCCAGACTTCCATATCACATGCATGCTTGAGTCGATGGAGCGCAATCCGGGATTGTACTTGCAATGAACACAACAAGGATCCTCAGCTCCGGCCACTTTTCCAATGCATGGGCATATTGAGTTTTTTCTACTCATCATATATATCAAAAAAAGTTATTTTTATCATGAAGTATAAATATTAAAGTTATAATGTTAAAAGAAAATGAGGTTATTTTTATCATTTCATAATTAAAAATTAATAGGGCCTAAATACATTGAGCCTCATCTCGGCTCAGATACGCTTGAAAATCGACTTGAGATGTTTTAAAAGAACTATAAGTACAAAAGCTAACGGATTGATCGGATCTTGATCCCCATATGTCAGTTTTGATCTCAAAGAACACCTATAAATATAAATTGTAGACCTTCTGAGAACAGATTCATAACTTAATTTAAACACACTTACACTCAATAAACTATTTAGTTTTTATATACTATACATATATCAAAGACCGCTATAAAAAAATTAAGTATTATATAACTAATTAGTTACTGGGAAGTTTGTGACGGATTTAAATTTCAAGAGTATTTTTCAAAAATAAAAGTTCATAGGATAGATTAAGTTGTCACGAGTGAAAAGTTAGAGCATATAGGATCATTATCCCATACTTTTTCAATATTAATTATTACTTATATTTATTTATTCACATGTATTAATATTCTATCTTTGAATTGTAATGTTATTAATATAATGCTTAACAACAACAACAACAACAACAATAATAATAATAATAATAATAATAATAATAATAAATTATATAACAAATTATAAAATTTAAATGACAACTCGTTTAATCAGTATAACCTATAAAATTTCGCATTTGATAAGTTACATGGGCCAGATTAACATACAAATGGGTCAACAAAATTTTCAATCCGAATTGGGTTCAAATTTTAATTAAAAAAAATAGGGTGGTACATAGTGTTTTGCCGGCGGGTACCGCGGGTACGGGCCGGGTACACTCGCGGCGGGCGGCGGGCGGCGGGTACGGTGGGCACGGGTAGACAATTTTTTTTTTCAAAACCGTACCCTACCCGTCTCATCCCCGTGCCCGTTGCAGGTACACGGGTACCACGGGGCACGGGTAGCCGGGTACGAGTACGGGATTTTTTTGTTGGTTTTTAAATCAAATTTAAAATGAACGTTTAAAAATCAAATAATTTAAAATGAATGTTTAAAATATAAATAAAAAACATCTTCAATTAATTAATTTAAAACAATAAAATATAAATAAACGGGTAGACGGGTTCCAGGCGTTTAAAATGAACGGGTTAACAAATTTCGGGGGCATTTTTTTTGAATTTTGAAATTTTTAGCGAGGCACGGGTAGACGGATACGCGGGCGGTGGTACACGGGTTTTACCCCGCGGTAGATGGGTACGGGTACGATAGGTTTTTTCCGAAAAAATGTTGACTAACCCATCTCATGCTTGTACCCATGTATCCGCCTATATCCGAGCACAGATACAGATTGTACCCGGTGGGTATAAGCAAACCTCTAGTGCTACACCTCTACTCACGTAATAAGTTTTCATCTCCGCCTTTAGGATATAATTTGAATGAGAGCATATTATTGACGACAATAGCTCGTTTTTTTTTTATGACCAAATAGTTAATCGTGCTGCCCATGCAACTCTTTGATGATTTCTTATAGCTCTCTTTTACTAAAGTGTCTGTCACAATCAGTGTATATATTCATGATAAAGTAGCATTTATGCATGAATAATCGGCCCCCACTAATGCAAGCCTACGAGCATTTCCTAAACACAAAAAAAAAAGAATAATCGGCCCCCACTAATTATCTTGCGTTGCGTCCAATTATACATTCGATAATCTATTCGATTCAAATATACCATCATGCAGGTATCTAGTTTACTGTTCCCTCGCACATCCACTCCAGCCCACTTTCATATTTATTTTTTCTTTCTTTTTGCAATTTGACGCCCGTAGGCATAAAGTCCACTTCCATGCGAGGTCGGGAGGTTGAAAGCACTTTGAACCAAAAAATTTGAGTTTAAAGTCTTTGAGAGCCGTTGATTTTGTATCGAGATTCATACTTTTTATAAAATCTAAATTCAAAATTCATATTTTTAATAGTTATTATGAATCTCGATGCAAAATTAATGGCTCTCAAAATTTTGAACCCAAATTTTGGTTCAAAGGGTTTTGAACCTCCCCCACCTCCACTTCCATGGCGCTCTAAAAACTGGATTCCCACCCCCCTTTTTTCTCGTCTCCAAATGTGATTTAAAAAATAAAACAGAAAAATATTATTAGTAGTCCCAAATTTTTTAGTTTCTAATTAAACAATCCAAATCAGTTTTGATGGAGTTAAAAACAAAAGAAAAAAGGTAAGCAAACACTACATTAGAAAGAATCATAGGAAATATTTTTTTAACATATGATTATAAAATCTGTTGTTAAAAGTGATACATTACTGAAATTTTAAAAATTATTTTTATAAAAAAATTTAAAAAAAAATATTAAAATAGAATTAGGACAAATGAAAAAACTAAATGCCCCTTTTGTAATTGTTTCTCGAGGAAATCGTTGTCAAATACCCCATTAAAAATGATTTTTTTATAAATAAACATTGTTAAAGATAGTATTTAGCTACGATTTTGGTAAGGAACAGTCGTTAAAGGTGAGATTCGAATTTTGACTTTGATAGAAAAATGCACTAATTGTATTCCAGCTTTTTGGTCGCACATATTGCAAGACTTTGCAATCTCATAATTCATTCATCCTAATCCAACGATTTAAAAATTATATCACATATTGAATACACTCTTCCTCCTCTTCCTTAGCTGTTTTGATATAGAAGAAATCTTGAGAGGCATAGAAAAAAAAAATTAAAAAATGAAAATATAAAAATAAAAAATCAATCATCTCAACTTCAAATGACCACAACTTTTGATAGAGAACTCCGATTAAGACGTTCTATACAACCACAAAAATCTTACTACAAGATTTATAGGGTTAGCCACCTATATCATTATGAAAAAAAATTAACCTAAAAAAATCATCTTGACTCTCAAAAACTCATTTGAAGTTTTAAAATCTATTTTTTTTTTTTTTTTTTTCAGATTTCTTAGAAATTATATTAATTTTCATATTATTACATCAGCAAGTTGTATTGTTAAGTAAAAATATTTTGTATTGAATGAATATATATATATATATATATATATATATATATATATATATAGAGTAGAGATAGCGTGAGCTTAAGCTCACGGAGGCCTTCCGTGAGCTTAACTCAAAAAACATATTGAATCATCTCGAAATTTTAATTTATCATTCTCATTAAATTCTTTATATGAAAATCTCATGGGATGCTAAAATTTGGAGCGTTTTGAGCTTTTTAAGTCACCGTTTTTAATTTTTTAAAATGATGTTCAAGTATTGAATATATTATTATTATTTTTAGAGCTGATTTTCAAAAATTAAAAACGGTGACTTAAAAAGCTCAAAACGCTCCAAATTTTTGCATCCCATGAGATTTTCATATAAAGAATTTAATGAGAATGATAAATTAAAATTTCGAGATGATTTAATATGTTTTTGAGTTAAGCTCACGGAAGGCCTCCGTGCTATCTCCACTATATATATATATAGTGGAGATAGCGTGAGCTTAAGCTCACGGAGGCCTTCCGTGAGCTTAACTCAAAAACATATTAAATCATCTCGAAATTTTAATTTATCATTCTCATTAAATTCTTTATATGAAAATCTCATGGGATGCAAAAATTTGGAGCGTTTTGAGCTTTTTAAGTCACCGTTTTTAATTTTTGAAAATCAGCTCTAAAAATAATAATAATATATTCAATACTTGAACATCATTTTAAAAAATTAAAAACGGCGACTTAAAAAGCTCAAAACGCTCCAAATTTTAGCATCCCATGAGATTTTCATATAAAGAATTTAATGAGAATGATAAATTAAAATTTCGAGATGATTTAATATGTTTTTTGAGTTAAGCTCACGAAGGCCTCGGTGAGCTTAAGCTCACGCTATCTCCACTCATATATATATATATATATATATATATATATAATTTTATATTAATTATTAAATAAATAAATATGTCACAATGTTTGTTCTTATATAACAATATGCCTTCAAAGGTTACTGATCTCTGATGGATGTGTTCTTTTTAAAATAAATGTGTATTTTTTTTTTATACTTAATTAAAGTTAAAGTATAATTTTAGAAATGACAGTGATTTTTTATCTGAGAACCATTGTTAAAAGGTCCTGTAGCAATAATTTTTAGTTAAAATTCATTGTTAAAGACTAATTTAATAATAATTTTTAATTAAGAATCATTGCTAAAGACCCTTTAACAATATTTTTAACATAAAAAATATTACTAAAGACCCTTTAACAATAATTCTTAGATAAAAATTCATTGTTAAAGGTTCCTTTAACAATGATTCTTAGTTAATAATCATTGTTAATGATCTTACAAGAATGATTTAACAACACAATTTAACAAAGATCGTTTATACTTTTCCTAACCCTCTTTAATATTGGCTAGAGAATCATTATTAAAGATGCTTTAAAATCACTTTTTTTTTTTTTCTGTGGTAGTGAAATGTGTATTGGTATAGTAGGCAATGTGCATTACTTTTAATTTAATTTGACTATTAATAATTAGGAAATATGAACCCAAATTTTAATATAGATGGTATTGAATTTGATCTCTCTATAGAGTGACATAGATTCAAATTCTGAAAGTGACATATAAAAATAATATATACCAAGAAAGATTATTGAAAATTCTATTTTAAAACCAAAAAAAACATGGACTATATTTTGGGGGAAGGGATATTTTGACAATGGGTTATCTTGATAATTTTGATAATGGATTTTCAAATAAATAAAAAATAATTATTAAAAATAGAAAAAATATAAATATGTTCCTCTACTTATAGATTGATGGTGATTGAAATTTTATGTAATTTTATTATCATTTGATAGTCCAACAAAGTCCATCAAAATATTATGTAATTTACAACGATTTTAATTTAACGGTCTCTGTTGGACTATCAAGCGATAATAAAATTGTATGAAATTTGAATTATCATCAATCTATAATTAGAGGAACACATATCTATAAGCTTTTTTTTCTATTTTTAAATTTTTTTTATATTTATATGAAAATCTATTGTCAAGGTAACGATTGTCAAGTGTTCCCTTCCCAATATTCTATATAGTTGGATGCATTGCTATTCTCAATAGTTATATCTTAATCGAAAGGGGTACGTCGCCAAATGTTTAGGTTATGACAAATATCCTCCTCAATTTCTAATTTGTGGTAACGAAATAAAACAAGTCCAAGAAGTGGTCCTTGGCGAATTATTACCTAAAAACATTTAATTTATGACAAATACACCCCTTCATTTTTTTAACACCGTTAAATTTATAGTACTATTTAAATGACCAAAATGCCCTTAAACATTATAACATTAAAAAATTTATATTTGTTATTTTAAAATAAAATGGAAAATAAATATTCTAACTTACAGAAAAGAAAATAACTAAATAATATAACTGATTAGCTTTTCAGTTATTTCATTTGTTACGAAGTTATGTACTTTCCTCAAGATACAAATATTCTTTTAAAATTACTTTCTTTAGTTTTACACTGAAGAAAAAAATATAAAAGATGTACATATTAGCAGAATAATATTCCGAAAAAAGTGTAAAATTATCTTGCGCAATGCAACATAAGATCAGCTAATAATTAAGATAATTTAGTTGATCTTATGTTGCAACATAAAATTATCTGACGCGACACATTATAATTTAGATCTCTATTTTTAAAGATATAATGTGTACAAATAAGAAGCATAAAAATATTAATGTTAAACTTTAGTGTGATTGAGGTTATTTTGATCACTTATCTCTGTAAAGTTAACGGTGTTAGATGAATTTATTAATTGGACTTGAAAAATTCACATCAACTAACCTATACTTCATGTGTATTGGTCAGTTTGGGTGAGTCCACAAACATATGTGTTTACCCGAATTAAAAATCCGACGAATCGGATTGAAATGGCTGCACATTGCACTATGTGCAGTATTACAGAGGATTCAGAACCGGAGTTGAGGGGATCACCGGATCAGTATGGTGGCTTTGGAATAATGGAACATTTTACTTGAATGTCCATTTGATATGTTTAGGAGATGCATTAGTCTATTAACTTTCAGCGACACCGTGCGTGAAGTACTCAGCGAATATAAGCATTGGTTTCACAGCTAGAAGAGTCAAAGAAATCATGAATAGTGCGTACCAGTAAAGGAATGGGAGGAGACTGGGTTCTGTTACTCGGTTCCTTATACATCTCATCTTCGTTCAATTTGTACTTCCTATTGTAATTAATTTGGTTTTTTTTTCTGGCTACCCTATTTGTACATCTAGATCACAATCTTTGTGATCAATATCTATGAAATTTGAGGGCTAGACCCTCATCTTTTTCTAAAAAAAAAACTATAATATGATTATCAGGACTTAAACGAAAAAACTATATGAATTTCCTTAAATAGATCAAACATATATAGCTAGGGTATATTTTAGGGAAATAGAGACTTCCGTACTGAAAAAAATGGGAGATCAGAATCAATGAGTACTTGCAATGCATCTAGTACTAACTTTTTTTGTTTCTAGTTTCTGTCATGCATCCCCATAAACTTGTGCCGACTGGCCTTGTGTTTCCTCCTTTTTCATATAAGTTTCGCTTATTTGTTTGTTTTTTCCTTTAATTGTGGGCAACACAGGGATAAAGAAGCGTGCACAAGAAACCTAATCTGCGCCAATATATATATTGGGCAACTCCATGTTGCTTTTTGCATGGGACAAGAGCACATGTTGTGCCTCTGCACAAATGGCTATGCACCAATAATGCGGTTTCCGTATTAGCGTTCATTCATCAATGTGTTGTAACGTTCTTTGCAAAATTTAGTTAAAAGATCTGATCATTGTTTTGATTCACACGATCTACAAAGCATGGCAAGCCGAAAGGTTTTTCTATTATAAATCAGGCAATGGGATTACTTTTTTAATCTTACACGTGGTTTTGCTGGAATATATTAAAGAAGGTAAGTAGCTAGCTACTTAATTGGGGATGAATCTTACACGCGGTTTTATATTTATTATTTTAAATTTTAATATTTTAATATATTTTAAAAACTTTTATATATTATATTTATATTAAATAAAATAAATTATTTATGAATTACATCCGTATTAAATCGGAATCTCAACATTTATCACACTGAATATTTTTCGTATGAATCTCAACAAATATCAGGATAAGCATCATCCCCAAAGAGTATCAATTGATTGTACTCTTGAAGATGGAGCACGGTATGGGGCGAGAGTACGATGACGGCCTGACGGGCTAAGGGGTCAGCTTTCACCGGAATCGTGCACTGTTGTTTCACCTTTTGCCAACACCCACGCGCGGAGGACGCTCTTGTTTTTTTTTCTTTTTTTGTTTGAGAAAACTCTTGTTCCCTCTCTTCCGTCGTGTTTACCGGGGACTGCAGGTTGCTCCTCACAGGTCCAGACGCCACTGTTTTTCCTCCAGGACTTCATCTCTCTGTCTCAGTCTCTCAGGTGTTTCAGTCTCCCTGCCCCTTTCTTGCTGAATCCTCTCCACTTTCTATCTTTCCTTTGATCCTTCCAGGCTAAATCTGAGCTGTTAATCTGGGCTTTGTTGATGTTATGCAGATTGCAGATGACAGACAGGAAAATGATCAGATGGTGTGTTGTCTACTCTATTCTCGAAGAAGGTAAAATGGATGCTACAGATTTTTTTTTTAAGTGAATGGATGCTACAGATATCAAAGCTTTGATCGGGGTGGTAACTGATCTGTAGACTGTAGTGCATACAATCATATTAGACTTTGTATACACGTTTTTCTTTACTTTTAAAATTGTAAAACGTACTGACATCTCGGAAAGTGCAATTAATTAATATACTCGTTTCCGATATCCCCACTACAAAAATATGGAGAATATTAAAATAAACTGGATCACAGTGTAATTAACTTCGTGGTTAGGTGAGTGACACGAGCATGTCTTAAATGTAGTATTGTAAAAAAACCGTCCGGATTATATCTGATATGTCAAACTTGATCTCGTAACCCGACATGTCGTGATCTGGGGTCTAACTCATTAAATCCGAGGATCGATCGACCTATGGGTCAATGAAGGGTCACAAACTTATTTTTTCATAAAAACTCGAAGTAAATCCGGCCCGTCTAAAATTCAACTCGTCCTCAACCCGTCCCGCCCTTCTATCTCTATCTTGTTATAGCTCTAATTTTTCTTCCTTGTCCAAATCAAACATGCGTAAAACCTATTCAACTCAAGTAAAAAATCGTTAAAACCTGGTCAAATTTCAAATTGGCTCGAAAAAAGTTAAAACCCAGCTAAATCCGGCAAACTCTCGATCCAATACCCAACAAATTTGTTACCTTTATGTCCCATCCGACCCGACTAGCATGAAAACCCAACTTTCACCCAGGTAACTCGGGAATAAAACCCATAAAACCCAGTTACACTTTAAAAAAAATACATTTTGATTTTAATTCAAAAAAATCTACCATCAAAATTTTCTCTATTAATAGTGCCCCATTTTAACTCAAAATCTGAAATTTTATTTTTATAATTTTAAATAAAATAAAAATAATTTTAGTAGTGTTAAATATTTATTATTGTCTTTCAACAAGAAGAGAAGAAAAAAAGAACGTTATTAAAATTTTCGCTATTTTTCGACTCCAACAACATTCAAAAGTTAGTTATAGTTTCTCATTTGAAAAAAATAGTTGAAATTAATGTTAGTATTTCTTAAATGTAGTTGCACTTTAATTATATTTATTGTAGTTATATTCATTTTGCAATTAGTTAATTTATTTAATATGTATTTATGTTATATGCATTTTGTTATTTTGTTTTCTTGTTGTATTTTTTTCATGTAGAATAAAATGTGATTTTTTTTATAATTAGTTTATATTATATTATAATTCAGATTAGAGATCAAATCTGAATTATCATATGCATACAATATTCTGACCAGTATTTTTAGGGTCTACCCGTATTTACATGTTATATCATGTCATTTTGTATGTAGATTGGACAGTAGTAGTACTCGGGAGTTAGTTCCGAGATAGGATTAGATTAGAAATAAAATAATAAGTTATAGATTATAATTATTAGGATAAATACTATTATTATCATTATTAAATAATTAAGTTAAGTAGTTAATCATGCATTAAATATATGAGAGTGTTGAGAGGCGGGCTGGTGATCTCAGTCGAGGTTGTCTTGTATAACCAGACCAACAAGTTACGTTTGGTAAACCGGTTGGCCCGTGGGGCCCCTTGGTCTGTATATATACTGCGCACCTTTGCCTATTAGTCATTCACCGACCTCGTCATTTGACAGGTTCGGCAGTGCCATGAGTGTTTTTTTATCAATATTATATTTACTATTATCCGGTATATGATTTGATTCCAAAATTAAATTGAGCACTTAGGATGGAAATGACTTTCAGTGTATAGTGTATGCGGCCATATTCGAGTCTGGATTCTATTTTATTTTATTATATTATTTTATTTAGCTAGCTTATTTGAGATCTCAATATGTCTAAAGAGCTTTCTCCTTTGGCCCTGGTTGGTACAGAGAGTCTCCCATTTTTATTGTATTCCATTTTATCATTTCACAGATAGTTATTTCTTTTTGGCGATATGATAACTGAAGTCACACTCTAATCCATTTATTTTTATTTTGTAAGGTGAATTACCAGATTTAGCAGACCAGAGTACGTATTTTTGTACGCTCACTCTCCTAGGGCGTTATCACTCCGGAAGCCCCAATTGTTCATTTATTAGGCATTGACACCGCATAAATATAAAGTCCTAAGTTAGTAAGTTGGGTCGCTGATGGCGTCCGCTTAGGCAAGGCTCAAGTTCTCAAGTTAGGACGCTGGTGGCGCTCGCTTGAGATGGATCTAGTAATTTACAAACAGGGTATTTATTACGGGTGTTTCTTTCTCGTATATATATTATATTATATTATATTATTTCCTCAGATTTTATATTTTGAATTTACTTATCATTTTATGTCATCGCATACTAGTAAATTTCTCAAAAGTGCATAAAATATATTTATATTTATAAATAACTATTATATTGCATTTAAAACACCAGTATCGATATTTGGGTCCAATTTAGGAAATAAGATCAAATCTTAAGGCTGGATCTAAATATGTACTGAATAATTTTTAAATTACTTATATTTTTACGGTGGTTGTGGGATCTAGGTATTCAGGTGCGAGATTTTCTTAGAGGGAGAGCTAGGTGTAATCCTGCGTGTTGACGAAGGTGTTTCTCCGCATCAACATATGAGCAGGGTAGTTCTGATTAGGATTCATCGGGTTTTGGGTTTTAGTTCTTTCTTTTGGGTTTTTATTTGAGATATTTTGCTGCCCATTCTGATGGAGTTAGCCCCGTCGATGTCGGCGTTGTATTTTTTATTATGTTATTCTGGATTGTATTGTCTTGTATCTATTATTATTATTTTGTTTATTCCGTGTTATTATATTTGTTCATTTAGCCTTCCTTACGCACATCTCGTCGTGTGTATGTGACAGGATTAATCACCAATAAATCATTTTAATTATTCTGGGGTGTGACATCCTTCAGTGGCATCAGAGTGTAGATTTAATATAAATCATGCTAGAATAACATCTAAAAAATTCCGAGAATGTGAATAAATAAACAAAACAATAATATGTACTTGACATATGTTTGTTAGAGATAAATCTAGAAAAAATAGGCAAGCGTTGCACGTTGATGTACGCATGACTTTGATGTCCCTAGGGATCTCATTACTAGGCGTGAGAAGATTTAAATCTAATAAACACATTTACAAACAACTTAACAAAGTAGAATTTGAAAAGTTAAATTGCATTTAGTCCTCTCAGATTTTTATCTTTCCACCTCGACCCAATCATCCGACAAGATAGTAAACTTCAAAACCCTCACGTCGTAAAACAACAACATAACATAATATATATATTTATAATATAAATATTTCTATTTATAATTTAAAATAGTAATACAACTAATAAGAATATAAAACTTAAATTAGAGAATAGTAATAATAATCAATGATTACAATTTTTATTTAAGTAAATCTCGATATATGAACTTTTATATTCTTACTATCTATATTATTTTCTTCAGTGGATGTACCGCCTCCTAGACCCTCTGCACCACCAACGTACACCACCATGGAGGATATCCCGAGTTCATCCACGCAGCATGCTCCCCGATCCTCACGCCCGATGACTAGCCGCTCTCCCGGCCATCCTACTCCAGACCCCTACATGCATGATATTTTACAACATTTGCATGCAGCAGCCCGCTGCAGCATGAGGATAGAGAGTACTTTGATCAAAGGATCGATACTGATAGACAATACTATAACAGCATATTTGACACCATTGATGACAAACTCGACTCTCTCAGCACGAAGATAGGCTCTCTATGCTCTAAGGTCCAGACACAGAGTGCACAGATTTACTCATATGAAACTCAGATGGCGGAGTACGGTGCTCGATTCAACTAGTGGGAGCAGACCTGGACATACTGGTACATGGGCCACCCATCAGCGGGACCTAGTAAGGGTCCACCTCATCAGGGCTTTGTGCCCTTGGTTTGCGTCTCTATTTTCTATCTTTATTTTTCTATATCTTAGATTTCGTGCATCGAGGATGATGCATGATTCAACTTGGGAGGGATAGGGACACTTTTGGGTCATGGTCTTTTAATGATTTTTATATTGCTACATCTTGTCCGGTTGAACATAACCATTTGATTGTGTTCATGACTATTTGTTGATTGTTTGTTGATTTTTAATTTTTTTTCTTTTGGGTTGTTTGAGTGTGGGCGAGATGCCAATTTTTTTTATAGTTATCTTTGCATCTTTTTTTTTTTTTTTTTAGCATTTAACATGCACGATAGGATCACATTTAGGTATGATATGAGGATACGCGATGATCGAGATCATCCTCTAATTGGTGTGGTTCGGTTGTCATAACCACAGGGACTAGTGTGTTGAAATCGAGAGATAAATATGTAGTGTCTAGTCCCTTAGATGGCCATGATTCTTGAAATTTATGACCTAAATGGGATGCTCAAGTAATATTTTGGTGTGTCCAATTGCTTAAACTTATTTTATTTCTAAATAAAAAGATTGAAATACCCACATAACCGACATGCCTTGCCTGATAGGTTTCTCCAGCACTCAATAGAGTATAAACAATAAGAGTCATGCTTCTACGATTGAAACTAGTCATAAAAGTCCAAAAAAAAAAAATATAAAAATACATATAACAAAAATTAAATTTTTTTCTTTATTTAATAACTGAGTGATAAATACTCCACTAGCTCCTCGCTAGCTATGAGTGAATGTATGCAATATACACCCTAAATAGCCAGGGTAAATCAATCCATTGTGCATTATTCCAAGTGCAATTCAGGGACCCGATCACTTAACCTTTTAATTTAAACCATTTTCAAAATAAAATTTTTTTTTGACTTTTATACTTTGGTTTTGGTTTTAGGAGCGAGAACCGATTATTGAACCTACGAGGTTTGGACAACCTCAACATGCAAGAGATTTTGGGTTAAGTCATGGTATCTGTTCTTTTAGTCACAAAATGAATTTTCTTTTGGAACATACCATGATGAGAGGAGTTAGAGTTCTAGATTTTGAGGTTCGGGAAATCACTAGTTTAAGAGTCGCTCGGTCTATCTTATCTGCATTTCAATCCATATCCCGTGAGGTGAAGAAAGACAACCGTGATCGATTCATGTTTGATATGAGAAATCAGTTTTCTCATTTCATTAGACATCAGTTGTCTAAGTCTAGATTTATGTACGATTTACACAAACTAGGACTTTACTTGAGAACAAACAAGATTCTAGCTTAGGGGGGATTTGATGTCATGCATATATATATATATATTCACCCATATTTGTGCTTAAAATCAAGATCAAAACTCTCAATCTCATATTTAATTTCATTGCATAAGGATATTTATTTCTAGATTTAATTTTGCCTTGCTCTGCTGTGCATTTCATAGATATCAAGCTAAAAATCTAAGGAATCGGGTCCAAAACTGAGCTTCTATGCCAATTGAAATATTTCGGGATCAAAAGAAATCGTCTACCACAGAAAGAAGAGCATACGACCCGTATGCACCTCCATACGGGCTATATGGTCCTTTTTCCGAAGATAATGCAAAGAAGACATCGACTTAATGGCACGATTCCCTTCTATTCTAGTGAGCCTCCTCCTATATATTCCGCCTAGCAGTCTAGGGTTAGAGAGCCCCATCTTGGCCACCATTTCATCCCATCCTCCATCTTCACCCCTTAAGAGCAGTCATGGCTTGTTTGAGTCCATACAGATCGTATGCAATAGTGATGTGTCGCTTTTAAAATTTATAATACCCTGACTGATACTTCGATTCGGCTGCAAGCGCACAACTTACGTTGGTATAGTAAGGGGTCGATATACAAGGAAAGAGGTAATTTCTAAGTTTATCCCGCTCGGGTATCTAGATGTGCAGGTTAGTAAAGGGGGGGGGGGGTTGTTCAGATTGTATTGGTTGAAAACAGAAAAGACAGAAAAAAAAACGGTAAGTAAATATTTTTTTTTTTGGTTTTTGTTTATAAATAATAGTTCTTAGGGATATAGGTCAGATTCACTCGAATTTGAGCCATACGGCCCGTATGAGCCAAACTAGTTACGGTTATTCATACGAGTTATCTTTCTTCACAGGTTGCGTGAACCCTAACCGGCCAGTTCCTAGCTAACAAACCTCAACACTCGCATGTTGGTTTGTTCATGCACGTTGGTGGTCGGACATAGTTCCTAAATTCACATAAACCGCAACTCTCGTATGTTGGCTTAGATCCCTTAGACTCTTGTAGGTAAGCTCAGATCTGTCGATCTGAACAGGGTTCGGCCTCTCGGCTACAACCCGATATATCCTTTCGGGTCCCAAATCTATCTATTGTACTTAGAAAGACCCTTGAAAAACTTCTGAACCTCAGAGAGTCAGACCTAAGGTATGGCCCTAGCAATGGCCGATCCTAGCGGTTGGACAAGTAAATCAGAAAAGCATGACAATAGTATACAACATAACAATCACAACCATTGAATAAAATAACCTTTAACAAATAATCATAATCCAAGTTTCACATCCCATAATCCCTAAAAACTACGGTACTTAGCCAGTCATTGTGACATATAAAAATACGGGAGAGATACAGAGAGATAAGACAAAAGACATCCTACATCAAGTATCAAAAATAACAGAGAATACAATAAAAGAGATAATCAAACTCTGATGAAGCCCTGTGCCAGACTTCTGCCGATCTCTCGGTCCACCTTTGAGATTGGCCGGTGGTTAGGGTTTAGTGTGGGTGAAGTGGAGAAGATGAAGGAGGTGTGGAAATGGTGGCCAAAATGGAACTCTCCTAACCCTAGGCGACTGCACGTTTATATAGGAGAGGGTTCGCCAGAATGGTAAGAGATCGGTGTATTAAATCGTTGCCTTCTCTGCACTGGTTTCTGGAAAGAGACCATATGGCCCGTATGCACCGTATGCAGGTGCATACGGTCGTATGCCCTTCTTTGTTGCGGCAAACGACTCATGTTGGTACCATAATTCTTCAGTTGGCGTGAAAGCTCAGTTTGGGACCCAATTTCTCAATATTCTGGCTCGAATTTCCTGAAATGCACAGCAGACAGGGCATAATCAAATATGAAAGATAAATATGCAAAATACAATGAAATAAGACATGAGACTGAGAGTTTTAGTCTAGTTTTAGGTATAATCAGGGGCCAAAATATATATATAAATGCATGACATCAAATAACATACAGATCGTATGGTCCAGATTCAATTGGATGTTGACCTATACCCCTAGGAACCTTTATTTTATCAACACAAAAACCCATAAAAATATTTACTATTTTGCATTTTAATTTATAAAAGTACAAAATCAATCCTCTGAACAACCCCCTTTTTTTATTTGCACATTTAGGCCCGAGTAAGGTAAGTCCGGTAATTATCTCCGTCCATGTGGTTCGACATCCTTGCTATACTTAACGTAGGTTGTACGCTTACGGCCAAACTAAAGTACTGTCAGGGATTATAAATTTTAAAGGTAGTACAACCCCGCGATGTCAGTCATGTATGCTAAGTAGTGATTACTCATATTTATGAAAATAAAGAAGCGGGATATAAAAATTATTAAGATGGTTTCAAGATTTCTCATTGATTAATTCAAAATTTCAGTGTTTTTATGCAAAATCACTTTCCAGTAGGCCACTACAAACTAAGCCACATGAACAACAAACCTACCCCTGTAATAAAATGTGTAACATTAATAACATGAAGTAAAATAAAGCTTTTGTTCTCACCCTGCAAAACACTGAACATAATGTGCTAATAAAGCAAACATAAGAAATACATTTTTATACTAGTGGACTGATATAATTTCTTATTAATGTCAGGATCTCCCTCCTATTCTATCACTATCAAAGCGGTAGAAAATGAATTGGAAAAAAATAAGGTTATAGATGTCGATTTTAAAAAGTAAAAACAAAGTCAACAATGATGAATGATGAGACGCAAACTGAGGTGGATGTAATAGTTGAAGAAGGTAACAATTACCTCTCCATGTCTCATTAATATGTTAAATAACAATGTAAACATACGAAGGAACCTTATGTTGTATTGATTTTGTTGGATCAACTCACAAAACTTTTTTTTTGAGATGAACCAATGCATTTTAATTTGGTTGTTCTAGTTTAACACTTGAATTTATACTAAAGATATTAATTGCGTATTTATTGTTGTATGAACTTTTTATTATGTTGGTTGTTTGATTATTATGCACTTGTATTAATTATGTTGGTTGTTTAGACTTGTATTAGTTATGTTGGATGTTTTATTATGTTACATGTTTGAGTGATATTAAACTATTAATTATTTGGCTATTTGAGTAGTATGAATTTGTATGAAATTTATTAATTTTGTTGAATGAACTATGATAAGTTTGTTTGTATAGTATGAAGTATGAACTATGAACTACATGGCAATTTGTATCTATTTATGTCATTCTAGTATGAAATTTTATTATTTTATAATTCAATTTCAAACTATCTATGAATCAAATCGAACAATTCAAACTTTTAACGAATCGAATTTTAAACTATAGTTTGAGTTTGAAATTGTCTATCTATTTCGAATCAAACTCGAACAAAAGCTAGTTCATTTGAATTCGATTATTTCGAACACAAACTAGTTCGAATTCGATTAGTCATTGTGGGATCTTTATGATCCCAATGGGCGCAAAATCACATTGTTAATTATCCTAAACTTTGAACCCAAAAAACCTCTGATTAAAAATAAAAAACAAATAGAATAGCTAAGTAATTTTAAGTGATGGTTATGAGTAAAAGCAAAGAAGATATGAGGGTTTTTAAGGAAGTCTACACCATGTGAATCTATTTAAATTGAATTTTATTTTATTTTATAAAATGATATTTTTTAATTTTTAATTATTATTTCTTTTTTATTGTGTGTTTAATATTTTTTTATTTAAATTTACTTTATTTGAATTTATTTAGCCTTGAATGTTGAGAGTTATTCTTAATTTTTTTATTTCAATATTTATTTTAAATTAAGTTTGATTTGATTTTATAATTAAATTTTTTTGACAAGAAAATAAAGTCTTTGATTATTATTATTATTATTACTTATATTTTTTTATTTACTCATATTTGAATTTACATAATTTCAAAGATTGAGGGTTTTTTTATTTTTATTTTTATTTTAAGTTAAGATTGGTTAAATTTTAAAGTAAAATCCTTTTTATTTAATTGAAAAATAAAGTCTTTTATTTATTTATTGATATATTTCAACTTATCTAATTTAAAACTTTTATCTTATTATTTTTTTAATGTTATTTCTTTTTATAACTAGATCTAGATCAGAGTAGCATATGTATACTTCTTTATTTTCGAATGAGATCAAGGAAAAAGAGGAAAAGTTGTTACCATAATTTTCTATTTTTCAGATTTAAAAAGGTTTTAACTTTTGACAAAAAAAAAAAAAATGTAAGATTAGTTTTTATAGATTTATATGACTTATTTCTACATGATTTGAAAGTTTTATAAGATTCGGAGCAAATCTCATCTTATTTTTCTATTTTATTACATTTTCACCATTTAGGTCTGATTTTGCGTTTATAAGGGATTATTGATATTTAAATGGTTTAAATGCATCACTAAGCCAACATCTAATATTCAATGATGTTTGTATGTAGATTTGAGCCAAAAAAGAAAAAAATAAAAAAGATCGAATTACAACATAAAAGCATTAAAGTAAAGAAGAAAAAATCGATATTGTACATCAAAACATCATCTTTATTGTACAAATCAGAATTATAAGCTTCAATACACTCTTGCTATGAATATTTACAGGATAGAGACCTACCTAGATCTAATTTATAACCTGAGTAAAGAGAAATTGAGTGAATCTTGTATCTTTGGGGTTAGATTTGATCTCAATTCGAAGATTGAATCTTATTTTGTATCTAATTTGAGTTTCAATTAGTTTTGATAGCGTTTTAGATAAACATTCAGCTTGATATAGGTTGTGTATCTTGTGTTTGAAAGAGGAGAGAGATTTAAATATGGTTATGAGATAGTAGATGAGTGTATGAGATCGGTTTGATTTTTTTATTAATTCATGCACTATCTCCTTTCATTCTTGTTCTCATATTCTTCTGAACATTTCATGATGTATTAGATTAGTTAAGTGTTTTAAATGTATCCTAATAGTTTAAGAGCACAAATGGGGTTTGTTTTGTTAGCTGAAAATTTAAAAATTTATCACCCCAATCACCACTTGATCACAAGATGAATCTAGGGACTTATAAGATTCTAGAACTTCAAACACATTATTTCTACTCTCTTCCTGCATTTTAGCCCTTGTCGGATCCTAATTATGCACCCGAGACCCGTTTTTCCTTCAAACCCGATTTCAAACCCCATAATCGTTCTCCTTTATTTCTTCATCATTTCTCATGTTTCAAACCTTGATTAGTATCTAATTGACCCCAATAATTGATCTTCAATATTTATTTAATCTATAAAATGCTCCGGTATAGAGTTTGAGCAACTCGATTTTGGACCCGATGTGCGAGTTCATGATCTCACCAATTTGAAACTTTTGAAATTCAACTAAGCTTTCAAACAATCTCTTGGGACCATAAAGAATGTGTTTGAAGTGCCAATTTGATCAATTATGGCTCAGATTGCTCGATTTTATTTTTAGATCGGAAACTTATCCTTCATTTTTCTCCCAAACCGCTCAATCATTTCGTGAGTTTTTCGTCGCTTTGTGTTCTCCTCTCTGTGATCTTTTCCAACGATATATAATATGTGAGTTTTCATCACATGGGACCATAGGCTCCATTTTCAGATTTTAGGCAGTGGAGAAAGCACGGTACAACGCAATCAACATAGTCTCATTTAAAGGGTCATGATCCGGTGAATTTATGATAGACGCGGATGAAGGCTCAGATGATATTCCTGAAAATGACCTATGGTATATGAACTATAGCTTCTAGATTATAATGTTGGTATGTATTTCTAACTCTTTTATTTATTTTAGTTTATTCATAATTTTTTCTATTTTTACTATCATTTCTATTGATTTTTTAAATTATTTTTTTAATGTACATTACTAATAAAAAAAGTTAGAACTCCACCTATGTTATTTTACATAGTCGGTTTTAAGCTCGGGTAAAGGAGGAGAGTAACTTTGTTTTTGTCATTTTATTCAAATTTGAAACAAATTATTTAAATTATTTATATTTTATTTATATTTTTTGTTAATTTATTTGACTTATATAATAAAATAAAAAAATAAATATTTCTTACACTAAAATTTTTAAACATTTATTCCAATTATATGATTATTTTGTCATTTTTCATTTTTAACCTTTTTTTATTTTTATTTATTTAATTTCACTTATAAGAAAAACAATAAATAAAAATATTTAAATTTATTCACAAATATTAATGGTTATATATTCTAAATTTTTTTGAACATTTTTTTATGATTTATGAAAATTTATTTGAAATTATTTAACACTTTGAGTTTTTTTTTTTAAAAAAAACATGCGGTCCAATTAAACCAACCCGACCCGCCCCGACCCATGCACCCTTCCGACCCATCATCCTAGGATAGATCACGACCACACCATCTTTTAAATGAACCCGTCCTAACCCTCCCCATCTAACTCGTCAACCCGTCTAAACCTAACATGTCCTAACCCGTTGGACTGTGTGGGTTAGAACCGAAGTAGTCCGACCCGACTTGTTGTTAATACTACTTAAATGGAATAATGTGGAAGGGTTAGTTCAATAATAGTGATTTATGGGTTAGTAGTTGAGAATAGTGTGAAGTTAGTGATATCCAAAAAATACGAGAAGAGTGCTAATTTTTACTATTTTGGGTTAGTAAAATATTATTTTGATGGTAACTTTAGAATAATGATTGAGTGATTGAATAAAATAACAAACTATTTTTTTTGTTTCATATATTATTGATGATTATTTTTATTAATCATATTATGATTAATTATAATTATTTTATTTAATATTAATAATTATTATTCCATAATATTATTTGTTATTAATCTGATTATAATTTTATTTATTATTATTCATTCTTGATCTATTTATTATTTTATTTAATACTATTAATTATTATTTTATTTAATATTATATAGTATTATTTATATAATATTAAGAACTATTATTTTGTTATTAATCATTATTTGATTTAATACTTATAATTATTGTTTAAAATTAATTTATTTTATGCTAATTATTATTATTATTTTTTTATTATTAAACAATATGAGTGGTGAAAATAAATGAGTATTGCTTTTTCATTATTATTATTATTATTATTATTATTTATAATATTACTTTACGTTATTATTAATTATTATTTTTAGTAATAATGATTTTTATTTTATTGTTCATTATTATTATATTATTTATTTATATATTATATATTATATATTATTATTATTTTATTTAATATTAATATTTATTGTTAATTATTTAAATTGAAAATTTCCTATGGAAGATGAATAAAAAAATGGGATGGTACATAGTTTAATCATTTCTCTTTTCTAACATTTTTCATTAACCTACTAACCCGTCTATCCATTGAGTTAGCAAAATAGCACTAATCTCTACTATCGTGAATAGTATAACTAATGTTTGGATTACAACTAACCCAAAAGTAGCAAGCTACTCTAAAAATAGTGTTATTTTCACTTGATCCAAACACATTCAAGAGTGGAGAGTAACAAGGTTACATGGAAAGGTCCCTTTTTTTGTCCTCTCTTTCAAGATAAGACTCATTTCAAGTAGTTGATTAGTATACAAATAAAACTATGTTGAATATGTATATGAACCAAGGCTCTTTGGAGAATATTATTTGAAAAATAAGAATCAAATAAATATACTAAATCTTGGCATTTGTACTATACAGTAATTTATATAAATTAGTTATTTTTTTACTAATTTTTCAAATTAGAGAGGCATGACTTAGATTTAGGGGCATATACAAAATTTTAGTCAAGAGAATTAGTAATCGGATTATAATAGTTTTATCAAACTTGTTAGTTAATCAAGTAATAAATAAAAAATAACAATTGAACCTACATTTTCACTTAGTAAAAAAACTATCAAAATCATATAGTTTTACATATTAAAATAATAAAAATATAAAATTCAAAATAATAGATAATCAAGTCGATAAAGAAAAATTATGAACTGTAAATTATTACTTATGTGTCATTGACAACTTATTTTTTAATTCTTTTTAATCAATTTTGTAATGTTAGCTGACTAGAATTTTCCCAGAGGTGTTGACAGAGGGATCTTTGTTCATCGATTATACTAATTTGGTCTTCAAAAAAATTCTAGCACATAACTTAATTGTTGAAATTATTATAAAATGATTTTTTTGAGGAAATAATTTTAATTTATTAATCATCATTAATTAGGGTGTGGTGGCAATCAGACGAATCTATCAAATATGGGTCAGATTAGACATGGATGGATTAGGCTTGATCAGGAAGATTATTGGGTTAATAGACATGTTGGGTCTTGTTGAATCAAGTTCCACTCTATTGACAATTGTAAACAAATTCATTGATGCTTGGAAAGAACAAAGAGAAATGTATGATTGAAAGTATTCTAGTATTGATTAATTCTATATTGTGTAACTATACATCTTCTATATTATTCAATATTTATATAAATTATACCAACAGTATAGTAACGGCTAATACCTATATGAGGCCCAATAAAAAAATAAAAATATTCTAAGTTTATTTTTAATACTTCCCTCACGTTGAATTGTAAATATCAATCAATCCTTTATTAAATCTAATCTTTTAGTAAATATGTTGGCTTTTTGATCTTTGCTCCTTACTAATGGTGTTTCAATTTCTTTTGATTATATTTCTCTCGAATAAAATGACAATTGATTTCAATATGCTTCGTCTCTCATGAAATATGGGATTTGATGCTATATGACATGTGACTTGATTATCACAAAGTATTTTTATTGATAAATGAATTGTGATATTCAAATCATTGAGTAGTTGCTTTATCCACATCAATTCACTCGTTGTTGCCATCGTTCGATATTCGGCTTTCGCGCTTGACCTTACTACTATATTTTATTTTTCACTCTTCCATTTGACTATATTTCCGCATATAAATGTGTAATAGCTGGTTATGAATTTTTCTATCAAAACTCGCTCAATCTTCATCGGTATAGCCACAAACTTCTTTAGGATTATTATTTTTCATGAATATTCTTTTTTCCGGATGTTCTTTTTAAATACTTTAAGACTCTATCAATTGCTTCCATATGACAAGTTCTAGAGGTATGTATGTATTGGCTAATTTGACTAACGATATATGCAATATCCGGTTGAGTTATTGTAAGGTAAATTAATTTACTCACAAGTCTTTGGTATTGATTTATATCTTCTAGCAATTTACCATCCTCAATGTTTAGTTTCTTTTTAATATCAATAGGTGTTGAACTCGGTTTACATCCTAATTTTTTTTTTTGTCTCTTTCAACAAATCTAAAATATACTTCCGTTGAGAGGAAAACAAACCTTCTCGAGAATATGCTATTTCGATACCTAAAAAAATATTTTTAATGACCTAAATCCTTGATATCAAATTTTTTCTTTAATTAGTCTTTTATAAAAACTCACGTGCGGGTTCAACAAATCGACGTTCGTCTCAGTGCAGGTTTAAGATTTCTTTTATTCGGTTTTGATTGTTGCTGGCGATTATGATATCGTCCACATATATCAAAATAATGATAGTGTGTTTATGATTATACTTGACAAATAAGGAATGATCTGCACTACTTACCTTGAAATTACATGAATTTAAATAAGACCTAAATTTTTCATATCATGTCCGTAGAAATTGGTTCAATTCATAAATTTATTTATTTAGCCTACAAACTAAGTTAGAATTTTTTTCTTTTTCATGATCGAGTGGTAACGTCATGTATACCTCTTCTTCAAGTGTCTCTTGAAGAAAGACAATCTTATGTCCATTTGATATAAGTTTCACCCTTAATTTATCATAACCGAAAATAAAATTCTAATGATATTCATTTTTGTCATGGGTGCAAATATTTTTGTCTAGTCTATACCATAAGTTTGGGTAGAACCTCTGGTAGCCAATCAGACTTTATATCTTTCTACGATATCATTACTATTGTACTTAATTTTATGTACATTTGCACCCAATGGGTTTATTACCCTTAGATAATTGTATTATTACCCAAGTTTTATTTTTTTCCTAAAGAATTTAATTCTTCAAGCATTGCTTAACACCATTTTGGGTTTTTTATGGCCTCAAGATAGTGAATAAGTTCTTGTTTTCTTGAAATGGCGGTAAAAAAGGATATATATTGTGGTGAAATTTGATTATAAGAAAGAAAATTTTGAATGGGATATTTTACTTTCTTTACCTTGTAAGTTATGAAGTATCTAAGCCTTATCGATTGTTGAGGTTCTCTTGTGGTCCTTATCATGATATCTCCTTCATTATTGTTGTTATTCTCTTCGATAACTTCTTCTTTCTCACTTGGTTCATTCTTTTGGTCACTTGCCTCACCAATATTCTCATTGATATCTTCTTCTCTAACATCAATGTTATCTAATCCATATAATTGAGGTAGCACCGGATTGGTTCAATCAATGGTATTGGAGTTTTATTTTTTTCTTTATTTCTATTTTAAAATATAGTTATGTTTACCCTTGAAAAATCTCAAAGATAAACAGCTGAATAAATGAAAATAAATATCAATTATTGATAATAAAACATAAGAAAGGGGGAAAGAGGAAGGGCGAGAGAAATGGCCCACTAGCCAGATAAGTCGTTAATGAACCCCGGAACAAGTTCATTTGTCCCACAAGGAAATATTGGGGTGAGAGACAAAGGTATAAATACCTCACCATTCACCATCCACTCGGCGTGGGTGACAGCCAAGAGACTCAAGAGAGAGAAGAGAGATCTCTTGGGTGTCACCCATGTGATCACATTTTCTCTAACAAGTGGGACCCACCTGGCAGTCTCTTGCAAACATCTCTAACAGCATAAACCTAGCCTATTTACTAAATCTAATCAAGCCTGAACAAGGGTTAAGCATTAATCCCACAAGGAAATTCTAAGTGCAAAGCAAGGGTATAAATACCTCACCATCTGTTGTTCATTCGACATGGATGACACTCAAGAGATTCAGGAGGGAGAAAGAGATCTCCTGAGTGGTCATCCATGTAATCATTTTTCACTGATAGGTGTGCCCCACACCTCAGTGACAGACATCAAGGATGTCAAGGTTAAACCCTAGCGCAAACTTCGAGCAAACCCTAAGAATTGGAGCAGTGTAATTTCTATACAGCAAAGACTGTGTCAATGCCAAGACAGTATTTTGATACAACCAATCACAAGAAATCTCAATGTGATTTTGCTTTGAAGGCTGACCAGGTGCCAAAGCTATGAGCAACCACCTAATCAGACCATGATTTGTGCCAATTGATGACAAGTAATCATCCTTTGACCAGATCACCTTCATAAGAATGAATTGAAAGTCAATTTCACAAGACTGATCACGTGCCAAAGCCGTGAGCAACCATCTGATCAATTCTAGATTTGTATCAATTGTTGACAAGTAATCAGCTTTTGATCAAATCAAACCCTAATAAACATCAATATAAGTATAATTGGTGTTTTATTGGGGGGAGTTTCTGCAAGGAGAGTTTATTTGCCAGAGACACTGAGCTATAACTGAGAAGCTGAGATTTTATCAAGAGGGAAACAGGGTTTTCTTGGAAAATAAATTTTTAATGCAAAGAGACAGGGGCAAAAGTGGAATTAAAAATTACAAGAGTGATCATCATGAATTTAGGGATTTTTGGTGAAAATTTCATGATTTTTGGATAAGTGGAGCTATTAAAATAAATTCAGAGGAGAATAAAATAGATTAAATGGATTAATCAAGGGCTGAGATTTAATCAAGGCAACTATGGGTACAATTTGAAGACAACAACAACTCTGGGTACAAACTGGGTGTGAGAAGCACAAAGAAAAAAAAAACAGAAGAATAGGTGCCACGTGGCGTCACCAGAGTGGGTCAGGTCAACAAGCCACTGCCACGTGTCACAACCCAATTGGTCCATGTCAGCACAGGTGGGCCCCACATTGGCGTGGAACATCTGACAAGTGGGCCCCACACATGCCACATGGCACTCACTTGTTGGTCCACATCAACAGCCACTCCACCAGATAGAGACACATGGCATAATGCTATTGGTGCAAACCTACACATGTCAGTAGGGTAGAGGTGACATGGCAATACCTTATGCCACCACATCATCATATGCATGCCATGAAGCCACCTCAACAGCTGAGTGTCACGTGGCATTTCCTTATTGGTCCACCTCACCATTGTGCGCCCCACCATGCTACTAGATGACTGATAAGTGGGCCCTACTTGGTGCCACGTGGCATGTACTCACTGGTGCCATGTCATCACACAGTGTATATAAGGGATACATGTGGCCTTATCTGGTTGGTACAAGTTAGCACAGCAGCACACCGTGGCACAATTGGTCAGAGCCACCTCAGCCATCCATTAAGCCAGATTATTAGTGATTAGGAAGTTGTTTATTAAATAGACAACCAATCAGGCAGAGCCACCTCAGCATATTAACCCTAATCAACTGCTAATCAAACCTACATATCTAAATCATTAAACCTTACAAGTGGGACCCAATAGTCAGAGCAATGCGAGTAATTGCATGAATTAAAGCTGTAAACCAAGCCCATTCAACCTACCTACTCAATTCAATGCAGTTGAATTTAAATGAGAGACAAAAGGAGGGTGAACCCGGTGTAGGTGTTTCAACCTCCGCCCTCTCTCCTCTCCCTCCTGCGCTTTGGTGCATGAAGACCAAGCCCACCTATCCTGGTCGAGCACTCATCCCGCTCTCTCTTCTCCTTCTTCTCCTCGCACGCATGAGCTTGCTTCTTTCCATGGCGTCTCACCATTGTGAAAGCTTCAGAAATAGATGACACACACTAATGAATTGATTAGAGAAACTAGAACAGGGAGTTAGCGATGAAAGGGAAATTAAGCAGTGAACCTACCTCAATTCGAGCTGAAACAGTAAAGATGTACTTCTACCGAATGCAACTGAGTGCTTCAAACACCAAATTGAGCACAGGGATAGCTTCTTTGTGCTAAGGGGACGCCGATTGATAAGTAATTATGGAGCAATTGAGTTAGAGGAAGGTTCAAGTGTGAGGAGTTGCCAGAGACAGTGATGAAAAGGCGAACCTAATAGGTGCTTTTGAGATCTAATTGAATGGTGAAGAAGCTTATTCAGATCAAGGCGATACTAATTGGCATGAACTGAGTGAGAAATTGAGTGAAAGGTTGTGAATTTGGCCAAGAGGACAGACGGATTAGAAGTGCAACTCAGGAATTAGATGAAGAACTGTGCAATTGGAAGTGAAAGGATGCTAGCAGCAAGATGAAGGTGTTTAAATACAATCCAGAAGTAAAAGGGCTACTCACCAATTAAAGCATGTGCTCAATTGAAGTCAAATGAGTTGCGGCACAGTCAAAGAATAACATAAAACGGTTAGCACAACTGAGTAACAAACACAAACTTATCACAACCGTTCAAGCATAAAGAGTGAAGGGTGGAGATGCATCCAAGCTGGCAATCCAAGAGAAAAGTGATCCACCAATCACAGCCAAGAGGGTGGCCGGTTCTGGACTATATAAACTGAAATTCAGTACTAGCAAGGGGGATTCAACAAAGAAGAGAAAGATTAAGATTGAGAACACACATATACACACACATACATCAATAGTAGACAGAGAGTGCGTGAGATTAGAAAGGAAATTGCTCAATTCACTTTTCTGTCAAGAATCAAAGGTAATTGGCTATGTTCATCGATTCAATCAATGCTTTTCTTTACATTTCTTTCTTTGGGATTGAGTTTCAAGTATCCTATTCAAGTTTGTTAAGTAATCAATTGAGTTCTTTTCTTTGTTCTTGCTGTTTTCCTTTTGAAAATTTGCTCCCTTCTTCCATTTCTTTACTGTTTCTCCTTTGAATAATCTCAATTAGCACTAATTGGTTGAATCTAGTGAGCCACTGGCCCAATCACAAGGTGATTGGCGAGCCTTTAGGCCTGGATCAGTCATAAATATCAAGAATTTGTGATTCAATTGTTATTACATCGATTTCCCTTGTAATTTTCATTTTTCAATTGATTTTTCTGCTTATACTTGCATAGTAGCTGAAAGATGATAGTTTTCTATTCTTTAATCATCCTAATTGCATGATTTTAATCAATTAAGTTAGTTAATCTTTGCAATTTTGAATGAAAGCACTGATTTCAACACAAATCAGCATATCGCCAAGTTCTCGTGAGTGAACCAACTCATATTATTGCAATCTGAGTGTGCCACTGGCCCCAGATACGTTTGGGTGTGCCTCTAAACTTGAAATATGCTAATCAAGTATAGGAATTCAGTGAATTGTGGAAATCCAAATCAATGTCGATCGGTATTGAAAATCGTAACTGGTATTGAGCTTCAACAACACTTAACTCAGTGATCCACTGGCCCTAGCTAAAGCTAGATGAGCCTTTAGGCCTGAGGAGTGTCAATTGAGTATGCAAGTTCAATAAGCATCTCGGATAGGAAAGAATTGAGGCCGGTACCGATCGATACCGTGCACTTTCAAACTGCTGAAGCTTCAGTGAAATTGGTAGTGGTCAAGAACACTCACATTCACCTTAGATCACATCTACATGTTAAGACGATGCTTATTGATCTTGCAATTATCAATGACATTGATTGAATTTGTTGAATTTATTGAATTCGACGAAAAAGCCAACTCGGTACCAATCGGTACTATATGTTGCTAAGCAGCGAAGTGTTCCAACGCTGCTAAGAACGAAGGAGAAGCTCTCAGCTTACCTCAGATCATGTCTACGCATCAAGACGATGCTCATCAATCTTGCAATCGTCAAAAATTTTGATCAATTCTGTTGAATTCGACAAAGGAAGCATTTCGGTACCGACTTCAATTGTTATATTAATCGGTACTATCGTGTGGTGTCGATCACTGTATAGATCTTCAATCAAGTACCACAGAGGAGTTTACCAAGGTGAGACGATTCTAGAGCACCGATCTGATCAGAGAAGAAGTGCTCCGGTCGTCGGGAACATTGTTTAGCACGAATCCTAACGCAAAGGCGAGTTAGAAGAAGTAAAGGATCATCTGGCACGAACCTTGAAACGCCTCACGAATCGCGAGGTTTATTGATGGATGAGATCTGTTAAGACTTAAGAAAATCAAAGATCAATTCAATCTGGGCCCTAGATTTGTTAAACACGCATCTCAGTTAAGTCCAACGGCCCAAGTGTAATCAAACATTTAAATAAAACTTTGCACTAATCTTAGAACAATCCAACGGCCCAGACTAAAGGCAATATTTTTTTTTACTACGGCCCAGTTAAGAACAAGCCCAACTGCAAGAATAAAGAAAAGAATTAAAACTGGGCCCAATTGTTAGTAAAATAAAAAAAAAAATAAATCTCAGCCCAATTAATTAAGCCCAAAATTCAATTAATAACAGAAAATTAAAATAAAGGGTAAATAAATCATTTAAACATATTTCCAAACTCCAAATTAACTCAAATTTGTTTCTAAAAATTCTTTATTTTTTTCACAGTAATTTTATGTATAAGAATATTTCAATTTTAAAAAAATACTATTATATTAAAACAATTTAAAAGCAAGAAATATTATATTGCATTTGTCTATTTGACTTAATTTTGACTTTTCATTTTAGCTATTATAAAAAAATTCCAAAATTCAAATAAAATTTTAAATCATAATTAGATATATTTTACTGTCTTTTCAAGTGATTTTTCATTAAAATAATAATAATAATAATAAAATTTAATAAGCAACAATGAAACAATTTCTATTCTTAGGCTATTATAAAAAAAAATAAATAACAATAAAATTTATTAACAATAGTTAAATATTATTTTAATCTTTTTCATAAAAACAAAAATAAAATAATAATAATAAATAATGAATATACCTTATTCTATTTTAAAATCCAAAATAAAATCATATAATAAAGCAAATTATATTCTTTTGGTTATTATATAAAAATTTAAAACTCAAATAAAAATATAATAAAAGTAGAATAAATTATATTATTTTCAGTTTAAAATCCAAATAAAAAAATATAAAAGAATTAAATCATCCCTTAGTATTTTTGTGAATAAAATTTAATAAGGAGAATAATAATTATAATAAAGAATATAATAAATCTCATTCTTTTAGCTATTATAAAATCTCAAAATTCAAATAAAATCATAAATAATAGCTAATTCATTTTCTATTATTTTTATAAGTAAGTTCCTACAAGAATAAATAGAATAAAGTAATAAAAACAAAAATCCTATTCTTTTAGCTATTATAAAAAGCCTAAAAATCAAATAAAATCATAAAATTCATTTTTTTTTCATTTTTCACAAGTAATAAATAGAATAAAAGCAATAAAAGCTTAAGATTTAAATAAAATCATAAAACTCATAGAATAAAAAAATAATAATAATAAAAAATAAAACCCTATTCTTTAACTATCATAAAATCCTAAAAGTCCAAATAAAATTATAAATAAAAGCTAACTCATTTTCTATTATTTTTAACCAAATGAGTTAAAAATAAAAATAAATTCACCTTTATAACTAGGATAATAATGAAAATATTATCTTAATAAGAATAATAATAATAATAATAATAAAAATGCAATACATACAATAATAATAATAAATAATAATAAAAAATAAAATGAGGAATCGTTATAACGATTCGATGAGTCGTCATACGACTCATCAGAACGTTGAACGATTTATAAAACATTGACAATGATTTGACTATTCTCTAACAAGTCAACATGTTTTGAGGAATCATTGTAACGATTCCCTTAATCGTTATACGGTTCATCATATCGTTATAACGTTTCACAAAGTGCTGGAAACGTTTTGACCTTTATTGACCAGCTCCCTGATAAATCTAATATTATCCAGAAACGTTATAATGATATGTTAAAGTGTTGTAACGATTGGTAAGGTGGTGACACGACTTGTTGATTGTTGATAAGTCACTACAATATAACAGATTCTGAAATGGCTTGTTTAGAGATTTGCCCCTTTTTGATAAACCTGTTTCAACGTTAGACCAACCACGAGCCTCGAGTCTAATTTTGTACATGAGATAACTCTGAATTTGTAAATCTGTTGAATATTCAAAACCCATGATTTAGTGGTGATTCAAAATGCTCATATAAGACGATGTGAAGTAACACAATGATTTTTGCACAAGTAATGCAACATCCAGTATAGTCAGTTGAGACAAGAACATCTTGACGTACGTCAGAGAATGACTAAGGCTATGACATCAACACAAGTAGAAGAACATCACGATGTACAAGGAGGAAATATCATGATGGCCCTGTTTCATGAACAAGTAATTCATGACCAGTCAGGCTAGTAAGATCAAACTAATCCGTCGATGAGTTTGTCTTCTAGTCTGGAGGATCGAATCGTTCTGTAATTGATTCATCCTCCAACAGTGGAATGAACCGTTCAGTAGTAGGTTCTTTCACTGACACACGCCTCAACGTCAAGCTGGCTTAGCGCTTCAGGTTTGACCTTGTGTGCAGTTGTGTTCCTAGGTTTATGAGTCCGCTTAATGCCTGGAATCCATGATCTAGAAGATCAGAGAGAAGTACCAAGTGGGCCAAATCCGCCCTTCTCCTGATTCACCAACCTCAAGATCAACCGGCTTAGTGCTTCGAGTTGTATTTTGTGAGATTGGTTGTTGACTAGTAAAGATTGAACCGTTCAGTAGTAGGTTTATCTTCTAGATCAACTGAGGTCAAGTCGTTCAGTAGTAGACTCACCTAGAACCCCTCCGTAGAGATTAATCTGATTAGTAGTAAGGTTATCTCTCGGGACGATAAAGACTGAACCGATCAGTAGTAGGTTCGTCTTTCATCACATATTTCACTGGATTAACCTTCTGGCGAATCCAGAGTGCTCTAATGATCCCCGATCATGAGGGTACACGACCACTTGATCATTATTTAGCTATACTATTTGCTTCTCCTTTTCAAGATCTAGAGGTTCCTCAGGGTTAACAGCCCAGGGTAATTAACGGTGGGGGCTTGCGCTCATCGGAATCTACAAGAACTCACAATCACTAAAAACCTCCTAAATGTGCATTCCTACAAGCCTAAGACGGCGGCACCAGCCAGCGTCGACATCAAGAAAGTGCACGTTAAGGAGGGATCTCTGTGTCCTTCTTCCGCATCCCATCGCCAACCGATGAAGGCGGTGCGGAGCGCGCGAAAAAGGGTCGCATAAGTTCATACTCAATAAATATAACATCTCTAGAAATATTTTTTTATTAATAGGATCATAGCATTTATAACCTTTTGTTTGAGATGAATATCCTAAAAAATATTTTTAATTGAATTTAAATCAAGCTTGTCTTTTCATTGTCTTTTAACAAAACAAATACATCCAAATACCCTTAAATGATCTATATTTACTTTATCTTGAAAAGTATTTCTAAGGGTATCTTATTTTCTAAAATACTACTAGGTAGGCGATTAATTAAGTAATTTGCATTAAGTACGACATCTAATCAATATATTTTGGGAATGTTATGTTGAAATAATGATGCTCTTGTCACCTCCAATAAATGCCTATTTTTCATTTCCTCTACACCATTTTGTTGGGATGTGTATGTATAAGAGGTTTGTTGTATAATTCTTTTTTCTTTATAAAATAATGTGAGTTTATTATTTATAAATTTGGTTATGTTGTCAGATCTAAAGATTTTAAATTTTCTATTGTATTGTGTTTCTATCCTATTTACAAATTCAAAAAAGTAATTAAATACTTTTTCCTTAGTTTTTAATAAATATAACTAAGTAGTTTTTAAAAATTATCAATAAATGTGATAAAATACTTAAATCCTTTGTAATGCAATTATTGAAGCAGAACCCCATACATCGGAGTGAACTAAATAAAAAATATTTTTACTTTTGTGAAATGATAAAGAAAATAAAAATCTAGTTTGGTTGGTGAGTTTATAAACATCATAATTAATACATTTTTAGGAGGAATTTCTAAAAAAAAATACTTAGAATTCTTCTATACCATTGATCTTGGTTTCATACCATTTGTTATAAGAACATATTGGTCATTCATGGTTGATTCTAAATTGGTTAACATTTTTACCATTGAGTAGCATTGTTGTATGCTTAAGAGAGGTATTGACATTTGTGACTTCTTTGATAATGGTTGTGGTGGTATTTGATGTTTTCTCTACCATTGTTGGTTTTTTCAGGTTTATGGAATTTCTTGTTGCTGGTTTCTTTCTAGTACTTTTACTGATAAGAATAGTACTGAGCTTTGGTTTTCTTTCTAGTATTTTTCTGATAAAATAGAATAGAAACACCGGTGCGATGGTTACTGTTGTTGATATTGGTATTTTTCTGATAAGAACTGAACAAAAACACTGTTATGATGGTCATTGTTGCTGGTATTGGTATTACTATTCCAAAAGAAAGATGAAATAACTATTATTTTTCTTAATTCTCCATTATTATTTCAAACATACAATCAAAATATCATTTCTATAAGTCAAAATAATATTATTTTTTTACGATCCCCACGCAAGTCTAAAAATCACTATATTTTCATTCTCTTTTTTTACTATTCTCAATTTTTCTATTTTTTATAATATTATTTAAATCGTACCCTAAAAAAGAATTAGAACTTAGATGAATTTAACACGTCGAATCGGATTTTACTATCTTTTTTTTTATCCCAAGAGAGGACCGTACTGATCAATTTCCTCAAAGCGGAATAATTGATTTCAATAATAACATATTACTCGTGTAATGTTTATCTAATTAAATATTGTTTTCATAAGCCAACTTCTACATAATTCTTTAATGAACTTAATCTCAAGTTCATGCATGATTCTCCGGTTCGAAAATTAATCTCAACTTCTACGCAATTATTGAAATATCTTAGGTGCTTAAAATATAAAATATTTATCCTAACTTTATCTAAAAGAAATAAATTTCTTGATTTTCTGAAAATTTCTCGAAAATTTCTTTATTTTTTTTTTATGATTTCTTTGCAGAGCTGATTTTTTAAATATAATATACTTTGTGCTGCTCAATCATTTTTTTAGCATTCCACTAATTAATTCGACTTGTCGTTATTTATTAATCAATAATCAGGGCAGGATCACTCCAATTGTATGATACATGCCAGCTAGTGTACACTAAGACAGATGGTCCTTGCGGAGCTTACTTGGTGTGACACATCATTTCTGTGATCAAGTTTCATACCAACAGCCTCCTTGCCTTTATACAGAAAGCAACCACGATATTATGGTTTTATGATTACACTCCAAATAGTAACTTCTGTTAACAAAAAGAAAACAATAATTATTTCTTAATGATTTATGTTCATCCCGCCAGCTTTAATAATAATTTTATTATGACAAAAAAATAGCCTTTATGCAATAAAGTATTGGTTGCATGCAATTATTATTTAATTAAAGAATATGAAACAATTTATGCTGTTGTAACAAAAACCTATTGTTTGTTTTCTTTATAGGAAAATCAATGTTATATAAGGCCCTTCTATTTATTATAACTATGAGATAACTTTTCTTTCTTTCTTTATTGTTTTTCCATTAATAATGGTATAAATTGTGGTAATTACACAATGTTTAGTCCGGTATGATTAATCAACAATTGGTTGGCAAAAGTTTACCACCAATAAATATCCTAAGAAGCCTTATTACAAAGAGGCCCCTCAGATTCATTCCTATTCATTAAATCCAGGAGAGGAAACAGACCAAGACACCAAGTTGTCTATGTAGGCACCACAACTTACAAAATTAATTTAAAAGAAAAAATATATTTTCCTCTATTTTACTAAGCTAAAGTAGGACCAACCTTGCGGTTCTTCTCTCTATATATACCCCATTAAGCCCCAGCTCATTACACAAACACAGAAAGACCTTTCTTGATTTCCCTACTCTGAACAAGAGCGCTGCAACTATACCTCCTCTAGCCATTTCCAATCAAAACTCAATTCCTCTGCCATATCACACTAGTAGCCAACACCAAACACTATGCCAGAGGCACCAAAAACCGACATACCGGAAGAGCACATAAAAGCTCTCCAGTTCATTGAGGATGTTACCGAGAATGCTGACATCGTGCAGCGGCAGGTGCTCGAACAGATCCTAACACAAAATGCACCAGCCGAGTATTTGCAAAGGCACGGGTTATCGGCATGTACAGCACCAAATTTAGAAGCTTTTAAAAAGCTGATGCCTATTGTCTCATATGAGGATATTCAGTCTGATATTTTGCGCATCGCACATGGTGATATCTCACCTATCCTTTCTGGCCGCCCCGTATCTGAATTTCTTACTAGGTATACATAAAACTACAAAAATTTT
The DNA here is from genome assembly GCA_037127355.1 of Schoenoplectus tabernaemontani. Lineage (NCBI taxonomy): Eukaryota > Viridiplantae > Streptophyta > Magnoliopsida > Poales > Cyperaceae > Schoenoplectus > Schoenoplectus tabernaemontani. The sequence continues at coordinate 11,830,851 of CM073754.1, read as the reverse complement.
GGGACATTTCACTGACTGATTAGTTCAGCTATATATATACACATAAATGGTTTTCAGTTTCGCAGGAACTTCGGAAAAGATAATACAAATTCCTTTTACAATACATAATAAAATGAAAACTTTTGCCAATTTTATAGAAAGATGTTTTAAATCCAATTTTGGTGGTGTATTACTTGGTGACAGAAAATGTTGTGTAGTTCTATTTCTAAATTAACGTGGTGAAAGGCTTTTCTGGCCTAATGGGCTAATGGAGGGCCCACTTTTGTTTATAAGCAAAGCGAAAAGAGCCTTCGTGTTTCTTTTTATAGAAATCTGAAATCTCAATATATGCATCAGTTAAAAAATAATAGAATGTGTTCTCAATAAAAATATTGCATGCACCACATACTATTATGATTATTCTTAAAGCTTCCGCGCGCCTTTGATGCATACAAAAACAAAATTAGTGGCACAAAGGAATCAATGATATATATATAGCAGGGACACACTTGAAATATGCCAGAGAACTGCGTATGATATATATAGCTGCTAACTAACTCTCAACCCCAACCTCTTTCAGCTTAACCCGCTTGTCTTATTAATTACTAAATCTCTAAGTGATTTGTTTTCCTGAACTTGATCAGTTCCGGCACATCTGGTGGTGAGAGGAAACTGATGCCAACAATTGAAGATGAACTCAACCGGCGTTCGCACCTCTATAGTCTCCTCATGCCGGTCATGAACCTATCTGTGCCAGGTCTGCATAAAGGCAAAGGCATGTATCTTTGTTTTGTAAAATCCGAATCCAAAACTCCTAGTGGACTCGTTGCCCGGCCAGTACTGACAAGTTATTACAAAAGTCACCATTTCAGAAACAGACCCTTTGATCCCTACAACAAGTACACAAGCCCAGATGAAACCATTCTATGTCCAGACTCTTACCAAAGCATGTATGCGCAACTCTTGTGTGGTCTGATCCAGCGGTCAGAGGTTCTCCGTGTGGGTGCAGTTTTCGCATCAGGTTTTATACGTGCCATAAAGTTCCTTGAAAAGAATTGGCCTAGCTTGTGCCAAGATATACGCAGCGGAGTCATGAATGAAACAATTACCGATAAGTCAGTACGTGAGGCGGTTAAGCATGTACTCTGCCCGGACCCAGTGGAAGCCAAATTGATTGAGGCTGAATGCAGTAAGGGTTCTTGGCAAGGTATCATAAGGCGCTTATGGCCTAATACAAAATACATTGATGTCATTGTGACTGGTACTATGGCACAATACATTCCAACCCTTGAATTCTATGGAGGCGGATTGCCATTGACATGCACCATGTATGCATCATCCGAATGCTATTTTGGGTTGAACCTCAACCCCATGTGTAAGCCAAGTGAGGTTGCATACACATTGATTCCAACCATGGGTTATTTTGAGTTCTTACCAGTGAAAGGTGGTGTCGCTAATGGAAGGAGCGAATTGGATCCTCGTGGCTTGGTCGATCTCGTTGATGTTAAGCTCGGTCAAGAATATGAACTTATATTGACTACCTATGCAGGTAAGTAATACATTTTTGTCAGTAAAGCACGTAAGTAATACATGGATAAAAAGAATTTTCTTTTTATATATTGTAGTGAAAGTAATAAATATGAAACCTAAGATTATTTTTAAACCATATGAGTGAACGATTTGATATAAATTAGCTAAAATTAACTTTCATGATAGGACTTTACCGTTATCGCGTGGGCGATGTATTAAGGGTAGCAGGTTTCCACAACAAGGCACCACAATTTAAATTTTTGCGCCGCAATAATGTTGTCCTGAGCATTGACTCAGACAAAACTGATGAAACTGAGCTGCACAATGCGGTTCAACATGCGGTGCACAATTTGGAACCATTTGGTGCTCGCCTTGTTGAATACACCTGCTATGCTGATGCAACCACAATACCTGGCCACTATGTGCTGTTTTGGGAGCTACAAACCAACAAGACGACACCTGTACCTTCTTGTGTTTTTGAAGACTGTTGCTTGGCGGCTGAGGAATGCTTGAACAGTGTCTACAGGCAGGGACGGTCATGTGATAAGTCGATCGGGCCATTGGAGATACGGATTGTTGAAGAAGGAACATTTGACAAGTTAATGGATTATGCATTAAGCCAGGGAGCATCAATCAACCAGTACAAGGCACCGCGTTGTGTTCGATCGGGGCCAGTTGTGGAGCTGCTTAATGACCGTGTCGATTCTAAGTATTTTAGTCCAAAGCCTCCGAAGTGGGCCCCGGGGCACAAGAAGTGGTGCAAGGAAAATGGAGCGATCTAATTGATAGATCGATGGAGGTCATTTGAGTGAAGAATGGTACTTAATTTGACATAATTCCTATCTTTCTGTTGTTTCTAGTTTATTTTCCTCGGAGTTAATTAGATTTTTGTTAATTAATTAGAGCCTTTAGAGGCTTGCAATGGTAGAAGTCGCTGTTGACCGTGTACAAATAGTTTATCCTGAGAAATATTATCTCTTATTGGTCTCAGAGTCTTAGTAGTGTATTTGCTTTCTTGTCTGTTTTGAAAGTACTTTGGCATAATAATTTTATTAAGATATAAAAAAAGCAAAAATGTGTTCAACTAATAAGGACAAAATGCGAATAACTAGTGATTTTTTTCTGATAAATACGTACATATTCATTACTGGTCATGTTTTGGAAGTATAATTAATGCGCAAGCCAGAGACCAGTACATATTTGCTAAAGGTACTGTTGCATGTTATCCATTCTAGTATGAACTGCCTAACTTCGTAAAAGAAAAATTAAGGTACTAACACTTTTTTTTTATTAAAAGGTGTAAGAGACGTCTCGCCCTTGTATTAAATATTTTTGAAAAGTTTATTAAATAAAAGTTATCTACAAAATAGATGATCCCAAGAGTTTTGGGTTCACGAAGAAGCTAAAAAAAAAGAAAAAAACTAAAATACAATGGTTGAGGATTAAAAAAAATTACAACATAATGAGAAATCTATATTTCATTATGAATATCTTCGAACAGAATACGAGGCTTCTTTGACTTTTCTGAAAATATTCTGGATCACCTTTCTCTCCAAAGTATGAAAGTTGTAATAGCCAATATTTTTTGGAAACTTGGAGCTCTTGAGCGAAGCTGAGAGCGCGTCTTGAGCAGATAACGTGTAAATAGAGGATGTTCAAATTGTTTATATCGTTGTTGAGCTTGTAATACCATAGTGTTTGGAAGAGAGAACAATTATTAAAATGATGATGAACACTCTCCGAGACCTTCTACAAAGATGGGAAATATTGATTAGTCGCCAGCCTCTCTATTGAGTTATCTATTGTAAGGATGCTGTTTCTTATAACATTAGTCATAGGAATTAAATACGTAATAGATCTCGGTGGTATCTTGAATGATAGTAGCTAGGATTCTCTATCTTAAGAGATAGTAGCTAGGATAGATATATTTAACGTAGGGGTGTGAACTGGATGTGGGGTCTGATCCTGGAGAGATCGATATAATATTATGCCAGACCAAAAACATCGTCAACAAATTCTTTTTGTGGTTGCTGTGATTGTTTAGTTATATTTGGATGAAATTAGCTGGTTTTGCAATACTTTGGTATATGTAACAAGCAATATATATTGGGTAATCCCACCTAAGTCTCATGTCTTGTTCCTTCTTGTGCAAAAAGCATGTAGCCTACATACTAAGGTGAAGAACAAAGGATTAGGCTTATGCGCATGTGTGCTCCCAGAATTATCAACGTAAATGCACTAATTATTCATGATCAGAGCTGGATTTAGTAAAGGTCAGTAATCAGATTTTAACTCATCAATAAATCGGATATTAAATAAAAAATCAAAATTCAACATACATTCTTACTTAATAAAAACCTATCAAAATAATATTTTTTTATATATTAAAAATAATAAAAAAAATAAAACTCTATGAAAGTAAATAAAGTTTAAAACTTTTAAATAATTCTTTATTGTTCACGGTGTTAAATATTTTTTTGTTCAATGAAGTAATTAAATAATTCTAAAAGATCAGAAATTAAATTCACGGCGACACTATGTGGAAAACATAAAAGAATAGAATTGAAAAATCTATTTCATTATCTCAACTTGTTTACATGAAGCGTTTGTCTTATATAGACAATAGAAAAACAAAACTAACTCTTCACTGTTACATTAATACCATGAACTAACTACAGCTGAAATTACAAAAATACACTTAACAGAATAACTAACTCCTAGCTGTCTTGTAATGTTTCTTGTCCATTCGTCTTGGAACTGGAGGTATCCATTTCCTTGATTTCTACAGCCCCCTCAAGCGTAGTGGGTCTTCAGACACAGTAAGCTTGTTGGTAAGGGATAAAAAATGAGCAGACGCTAGACTCTTGGTGAGAATGTCGGCCAGTTGTTCAGCAGAACACAAGAACTGGATTTGAAGCTGATGGGAGGCCAATTGATCTCAAATAAAATGAAAAATTGATTTCAATGTGCTTAGTCCTGATATGAAACACAAAATTAGCAATAAGAAAAGTGGCACTCGGATTATCACAGTAAAGAATAGGAGGAGAGGGAAGGGAAACATGTAACTCAGTAAGAAGATATCTCAACCAGATAAGCTCAGAAGTAACCATTGTCATACTTCTGTACTTGACCTCGGTAGAGGATCTTGCCACAATTAGTTGCTTTTTGGAAGACCGAGAGACTAGATTCTTCCCTAGAAAGACTGCATAGCCGGTTGTTGACCTTCTGTCATCGGGACAACTAGCCCAGTTAGCATCTTAGTATGCAGTGAGAAGTAGAGATGTGGAGTGTTGAAGTTGAATGCCATGATGAATTGTGTCTTTTAGATACCTCAAAACTCATTTCACAGCTTGCCAATGGATGTCAGTTGGTGCAACTATGAATTAAGATACCTTGTTGACAGCAAATGAGATATCTGGCTTGATGAGAGTGGCATACTGCAAGGAGCCAACTGTCATTTTGTATTCTAGAGGATCAGTTAAATTTTGACCTGAGAATTTGGATAATTTAAGACTGTTATCCTTTGGTGTTTTGTATGGTTTGACACCTGTCATGTGAGCCTTATCAAGGATGGTCTTAATGTATTTAGTTTGGGTGAGAAACAGTGAGTTACCATTGTGAGAAACATGAATACCCAAGAAATAGTTGAGAGAACCAAGATCCTTGATAGAAAACTCAGATTGTAGGGTTGTTATCAAGGAATTCACATTAGCTGAACAGTTACAAGTGATGAGTATATCATCAACATAAACCAACAAGTAGATTATAGTATGATGATGCCTGAACATAAACAATGAGTATCAGCTTGAGAACAACTAAACCCTTGAGTGAGAAGAAATGCCTTAAGCCTATTGAACCAGGCTCTAGGTGCCTGTTTCAAACCATATAGAGCCTTCTTTGTGAGGATGTAAAGGATCTATAAAGCCAGGAGGCTGCTACATGAGTATATTTTCTTATAATTCTTCATGTAGAAAGGTATTATTCACATCAAGCTGATGAATATGCCAACCCTGAGCCAAAGCAATTGTTAAGACAACACAAATTGTGGTAGGTTTAATCACAGGACTAAAATTTTTAAAATAATCAAGCTCCTCTTCTTGATTAAATCCCTTTGCCACAAGTCGAGCTTTGTAGCGTTCTATAAAAACATATGCCTTCTTTTTAACTTTAAACACTCATTTGTACGCAATTATGTTAGAATCAGGAGAGGGATCAACCAAGTCCCGGTTTGATTCTTGGCTAAAGCATCTAGTTCTGCAGCCATGACCATTCTCCATTAAGAGCTTTTAATAGCTTGTGTGTAACAAGTAGGTTCAGAGCCACCAGAAATAGAAAGTAGAGGGTGTTTGGTAGCTGTGTAAAGTTGGTGATGAGAGAACTGCCTTGGTCTTGGACTATTTGTCATGGACATAGTAATCATTGGATGGGTTGCAGGAACAATAGTAAGGGAGGATGAGAGAATTGTGTTAGAGGTTTGAGGTGTTGGAGAATGTTGAGAAGAGAGTGGTGGTGAAGAAGAATTCTGAAGAGGAGAAGAAGAGAAGGTAGGTAGAACTGTGAGGGTGTTGGAGATTTGGTGCTGATAGGTATGAGTTGTTGACTGAGGGGTAATTTTAGAAAATAGAAAAGAATTTTTAACAAACTGAACATGTCTGAAAATGTACAGTCTTGTGTTGGTAAATGATAACATTTGTATCCTTTGTGAAGAGAGGAATAACCAAGAAAAACACAAGATTCAGCCCTTGGTAGAAGTTTGTGTTGATTGTAAGGTCTTAGCAGGGGAAAACATTCACAGCCAATGGTGTGAAGAAATTGGTAATCTGATGACTGATGAAACAACTTCTCAAATGGGCACATCATGTGATTTGGTGTTGAAGGCAATCAATTAATTACAAACAGGGTAGTTTCAAAAATAGTGTCCCAATATTCCAAAGGAACTGAAGCATGATACATAGATGCCAATTCTGGCTCAACAAGGTGCCTATGTTTTCTCTCTACTAAGTCATTATGTTTTGGCGTATAAGGACAAGAAATATGAAATGTTATCTCAGGGAAATGGTGCTGCAATGGTTTAAATTCAGTGTCACCATCACACTGATTAACCTTAATTTTGTGAGATAAAAAGTTTCAACTTTGTTCCTAAATTGAACAAATAGCTACTATATATCAGACTTAGCTGAACAGAAGTAAACCCAACTGAATCGTGAGAACTGATTAGTAAAAAGCACATAATAATGATTTCCAAGATGTGAAAGCACTGGGGATGGACCCCATACATCAGTATGTACAACATGCAATAGATGTTTAGCAACAGTAAAAGAATTTGAAAAAAATAGTTTGTGAGACTTTGCTCTAATATAATTAGTACAAGAAGACAAAGTAGAGCTAGACATAGTTATTTTATTGTTCCTATGAAGAAGTTTCAGTAGTTGAGGAGAGCAATGTGCTAATCTGGTATGCCATATATCAGATGAGGAATGAGTTGTGTGATAGACTTGAACATGTTGCGAGTAAGGAAGATCAAGGGCATACAGACCATTACATAGAGAGCCACACAGAAGAACCCTCTGTGTTGTCAAATCCTTCACAAAGAAAGAATTGGATGTAAATTCCACTGAAACTGGATTATCTTTGAGTAATTGAGCAATACTCAAAAGATTTTTAGTTAAGTGAGGTACACACAAAATATTCCCTAAGTGTAAGGTGCCAAAAGAATGAGTAATAGAGGTTATACCAGTGTGTGAGATGAACAGACCTGAACCATTGCCCATGTGTACTTTATCACCTCTAAGTTATGGCTGGTTGGAGGATATGCCAGAAGAGGAAGAAACATTGTGTGAGGTGAGATTGACATGTTAAAGATTGGCTTGAATATGAGGCTCATGTGCCAGAAGCAAGGTATACAGTTCAATGCTGGAGAGAGAGCCCTGGCGAAGAGAGAAGGCTATAACAAAACTTTCAAACTCAGAACCAAGAACTTGCGAGGTATAGAGAAAAAAATCTTGATCTGACACAGGTGCTCCAATGCTATCTAGTCGATCTACAATAGATTGGATCTTTTGAAGATACTGAGCACATGTGTCATTCTCTTTCTTGATCATCTGAAGTTTAAGTTTGAACTCAAGAATCTTGGCCAGAGATTGAGAATTATAAAGTTGAGTGAGATGTTTCCATAGTTGAGATGAGGTGGAACAATTAACAACTTGTGCAAGAATGGAAGGAGAGAGATAATTGAACAACCAAGCAAGAATCATTTGATCTTGTTTGATCCATCGACCATATTCTAGGTTTGACACGACTCTGGCATTTGTGGTGGAAATTGTCTCAGCTGGTACTGATGTGGAGTCATCAAGATAAGACAACAAGCCATGACCACGAAGAATAGGTAAAACTTGAAGCTTCCGGAGGAGAAAATTATCGTGAGACAATTGTGTACTAATCTGATGTGCAAATTGCACAGGTGGAGACAATGAATCAGTGATCGCCATCAAGAATCTTCTAAACGAAGAGAAAAAAGAAAAGAAGGATAAAACTCAGAATCTGAGTAAAAAGAGTGTGTGCTCCTATAAGAGCTCTGATACCATGTGGAAAAGAGAAAAGAATTAAATTGAAAAATATATTTCATTATATAGACAATATATTTCAATTTGTTTACATGAAGCGTTTGTCTTATATAGACAATAGAAAAACAAAACTAACTCTTCACAGTTACATCTATACCACGAACTAACTACAGCTTAAATTACAAAAATACCCTTAACAGAATAACTAACTCCTAGTTATCTTGTAACGTTTCTTGTCCATTCATCTTGGAACTGGAGGTATCCATTTTCTTGATTTCTACACACTATCTGACTATGTAGTTTCTTGAGGCGATGTACTCAACAAACCACTAAACTCTTTGATAGTTCCCATGGAGTCGATAACTTCTTTGCGTCATACTCGGTCAAAGAGAAATGTAGGAGAAAAATTCTCAAAATCCAGCATGCATAGAAAGTGATGGTCGATGTTGAAAACAGAGGACTACAAATGCCTACAGTGTGAAGGAAGTGACAGTTGATGCAATCTGGCAGAGTGACGGCTACTCAATCCAATCGTTGGAATATTCTCCGAACGGAGATCTACGACACAACAGTGACTTCGACGAAGCTGCAACGGCCAAAACTCTAAATATGCTACCTTATATTTCAAATTTAAGAGAGAAGAAGAGGGGAGAAGAGAATCAGCAAGAGAGAAATGGAGATGGCCCTAGGGTTTTCCATTTGTCATTAATGGCGTCGTTTTTTTGTTTCTTTCCAGTGTCGTTGCTTATCACACTACAATAAAATCGGGTTTTACTAACACCAATTTATTAACGATTTTTAGTGAAAATCATTAGTAACATTAGACGATGATATTTTGAAAAATAAGTTCAACTATTTCCTAACGGTTTGGAAGAAGAAAACGTTACAAAAATATGTCAGAAAGTGTAAAAAATTATCGGACAACCTTTGCTAATGGTTTCTTATAAAAAATCATTAGGAAAGTTTTTTGTGTTGGGTTTTGCTAATGGTTTCTTATAAAAACCGTTAGAAAAGCTTTTTGCGCTGAGTTTTGCTAACGGTTATTTATAAAAAACCGTTAGCAAAGATTTATGTGTAAAAAAATCTAATATATCTCATCTCACTAATAATATTTGCTTCCACGGATTGCCCATCTCATCGTTTGTTCATCCCAATCCAACGATCCAAAAATAAAAATTCAAAAACAGAAATCTCACGGATTACCAACATCTTTTCATCTGTTTTCATATATAAAAAAGAGATATGAGAGAGACAGCAAAGAGAAAGAAGAAAGAAAGAAAAAACAAAGAAGAGATAGAGAAGAAATAAAAACTAAAATCTGACCATGTCAATTTCAAACGGTTATAATTTTGATAGAAAACTCTGTTACCATCATTTTTGGGGCCAAAAACATAGTTTGGACCCTTAAAAATACATTTAAAGTTTATTTAAAGTTTTTATTTTTTTTTTATTTTTTTCTTAGAAATTGTATAGCTTTTTATATTATTGAGTAATTAAGATGTATTGTTTAGTAAATATTTTTTTCATTATATGAATAATTATATTTCTTTTATATTAATTATTGAATGAATAATATGATGTATATCACAATGCTTATCATTTGCCATCTGTTCTTATATAATTTACTATTTTTAGTTTCTTTATCATCTGTATAGAAAGTTAAATTTACAAAAAAATTGTAAAAACCCTTTACTAATGGTTTATTAGCAAAAAAATGTTAGCAAAAATTTTAAAAAAATCACAATACCCTTTGCTAACGATTTTTCCTAAAAAACAGTTAGAAAAACTTCAAAAAAAATTTTGCAGCACCCTTTACTAACGATTCTTACCTAAAAACCGTTAGTAAATATCCGTCTAGCGCTCCTCTTTTCTTAACTGTTGCTTATACTTTTTCTAACCCCCATTACTAACGGTTGGAAAATCATTAGTAAATTACTTTAAAAATTATTAGTAAAGTCCAGTTCTATTGTAGTGTCAATATATTAATCGAGATTTGTTGAGTTCGTTATTATTTATATCATAGATCAATTTACATAAAATTATTTGTGGCAATAGTGCAATTATTTTTGTTTTTCTTGAGTAAAGATGGAAGTATATACTATTTTTTTAATTGTCCATAAAAAAATCCATCCGAATTTTGAATCTATGATTTTTTTATACGGAAAATATTATTTTTATCACTAAATCAAAGATTGGTTCTTTATTTTGAAATCTTGATGAGTTGATGTAGTATAATTTCTGCTAAAAGTTACAATTTTGCACTCCACTACAATACATTTTGGATTTAATAACGGTTTTTAAAATCCTTTAATAATGGTTCTCTAACTGTTATTGAAGGAGAGAGTAAGAAAAAGTATAAATAACCGTTGTTAAATCATATTATTTAAACTATTATTGAAAGATATTTAACAACGGTTCTTAGCTAATAATTGTTGTTAAAGAGTTCTTTAGCAACAGTTTTTAACTAATAATTGTTGCTAAATGATACTTTAGCAATGGTTCTTACTTAAAAATTATTGTTAAATGGATCTTTAGCAATCATTTTTAATTAATAACCGTTGCTAATAATGGTTATTAGTTAAAAAAACATTGTTAAATGGAATTTTTTTTAGCTATAACTTCCTTAAAATATGATGTCAGATTTATATATGTAGTCAACAATGAATATGGAGTCATATTAATTATATAAGAATAAATGTTATTATATATTGTTCATTCATTCAATAATTAATATAAAAAATATAATTATTCATCCAATAAAAATATATATATACTCAATGATACATACATCTTACTAATGTAATAATATGAAAACCTATAGAATTTCCAAGAAAATCCAAAGAAAGAAATGAAAAAATAAAAGCTAAAACTTTAAATGTGTTTTTTACCTTTAAGATGAGTTTTTTAGCCCTAAAAATGACCGTAGTAATGTAAGCAGTTAACCTTGAATATCTCATCGTAAACTTTTTGTGGTTGCGTAACACGCCTCAATCAGAATTTTCTATCAAAATTATGATCGTTTGAAATTGAGATGGCCAGATTTTGATTTTGATTTATTTTGTCACTCTTTTTTCTCTTTCTAAGTCTCTTAGCTCCCTTTTATATCAAAATAGAAGAGAAAGAGGTTCAATCCATGAGATTTTCTTTTTAAAATTTAATTTTTGGATCGTTGAATCGATATGAACGAATGATGAGATTGAAAAGTTTAGCAATAGTGGGAGCAAAAAAAGTGGATTGCCATTAGTTGATTCCTCTGTGTCAAAGAAAATTCGAGTTTCACCTTTTAACAATGGTTTTTAAATACGAACTGTTATTAAAGAAAAATTTAACAATATTTTTTAACTAAGAATCATTGTTAAATAATCATTTGGTAACGATTCTTAGTTAAGAATCATTATTAAAGGTTCATCCCACTTTTTGACTTTCAACCTCAATTTTAATAATTTTTTTATTAATAACTATTACTAAAGATGTTCCCAAGTTTTCAGTAATACTAATCCCTTTAACAATAGATTTCATCTATAATCATTGTTAATTGAGTGTTGTATAAACCCTTTATGTTGTAGTGGTCATTCATAAAAGAAAACAGATAATAGTTTGAATCAATATTTATGTCTCGAATTCTTATTTTCTAGATGTTCCAAAAATATAACAGTAAATATTTCAAATAGGAGGTTTAGTGATGAATGTTTATTAAAAAAATTCCTTAAAATTCGTTAATCTTTTTTAGTGATATAGGGGCCCGCAGACATATAACCACATGCATATGTAGGTGTTTTAGTGAAGGCACACCAGTGGACATGTCACGTCTCAGCTCCTTTTGGGACTATTTATTTTCTTAATTCGGATCGATTTGATTCTGGCAAAGAAATGAACTTCGGTCCATGCACTGAACCGAGTGATACTATACTTGGAAACCTCATTATTTGCGCCTTATTAATTATAAAATTATGCAGAACAAGGAAATTTAGCATGCCGCTTATCTGAAGAGTCAATATGAACCTCAAAGAGTCCCTGCCGTCGCTCAAATACTTCCTAGTTGTCTTGCTTTGTTATGTTCTTCTCTTGCTCCATACCCTTTATTATTTTTTCCCTCCATCTGGCAAGTGTTTTTTTTTCATCTGATTGATTGTTAGCTTAGGCATGGCATGAACAGGATGGATTAATACTTGATAAATGATTGTTCTGATAACTTGACAATTTAAGAAATGTTATGAAATTTTTTGTCTATTAAAAGTTCAATTTCATGTAATCGTTAATTTCATTTTTTTGTGTTACTGCATTTGCCATGAAAAATAAACAAAAAATAAACTTCATTTTGCATATTATGGATGAGATATATGGATAATACAGACAAACCTACAAAGATAGAGGACAAGAAATACAGAACATTTTTTTCCTTGTTCAGCTGCCCGGAGAAACAAAATTTTTGGCATAATATATTGAACAACTATATTTTGTACAAAAAGATAGGAAATTAAGCATAAAGGAAAACGTTTAATTATAATTTTCCAATCAATTCGATATTCCTCCATTTCATATATTCATTATTATTTCATTTCTATTTTTGCTTCTTCAAAACCAACGGAAGAGATCCTACTAATGAAGTATATATTCAAGTTTGAAATCCTATTGACAGGTGTCTTCCTATTTAATTGAATAGTTTTTATAACGTTCTCGAAAGTTGTCTATTTTAAATCGAATTGCTCAGATTAAATATAAAATCGAAGTATTATTTAAATTGCTCGTTTTGAAATGAACTAATTCGTGAGCTACTCTCTCTCTATATTTTCGTACAATTGAGAGGTGACGAACTCTTTGATCAATGATCAGTAACGAACTTTTATTCCGAAAAAAGCTAGCTTTCCTAGTAGTGGTGCGGTAGGTGCACAATTGATCTGACGCAACAAAAGATATAATTATTATATTATCCAATTCAATCCAAAAATTGGAAAAGGTTGGATCACTCAACATCCTTACAGTGGAGGTACATGCTAGTGCCAAACGTACGTGTAGTTGTTGCAACTCCGATTGGTATGAAAATAATATGAAGTTTTACTCTACTGTGTACATATTTTGCCTCCGAGATATTGTTGGGCCGAATTTATATTTTATTAGAGAGTTATTCTATCGTATATTTAATTTTTATTTTACTTTTCATGTTTATAGTATTTTTTTTTGCTAAAATTATTAATTAAATGAAAATTTTAAAATCAATAGATATATTTTTAAAATAATTTAGAGATTAATTGATCATTCATCACAATATCATTGACACTCTGTTGTTAAAATTTAAAATTATACGATATGATCCAAAATCACATTCAAATTAACTAAAATCTATACACATTCTATCTAATCAAAAATTGCTTTTGAGTGAAACAATTCGTGGTAAATTCTTGTATTCCAAAATATAAAGATTCATTTGTCAAAACCATTTAATAGAAAATCCGAAGCCATCAGAAACACATTGATAATTAAAAAAAATTTCATTTGAGCAATATTTTTTTTAAAAGGATATATCGTAAGATTTAGATGTACGATAAAAGTTGGATGTATGCTTAAATGACTCTTTTTTGTATATTTATTTATGGATGATGGATTATTAATTGAAAACTTTAAAATGAATTTGGAAAATAAATCGTATAATATTCAAAACTAAATGAAAATTTTAAAAGCTGTTTTATATGGGAAGAGTCCCTTGACAATGAGTTATTTGACAATCTTCACAATGTACTCTTAAATAAATATAAAAAAAATCTTGAAATTAAAATTTTCTTATAGATGTGTTCTTTTACTTATAGATTGATAATTTTTCAAATTCATGGAATAATCTAACATGATCTCTTCATTTATAATACAATTTCCGGTTCATGGCAGAGTTATTTATTTTAAAGTATATTTAACTTTAAACAAAAATGTTATTTTCAAAATGATCAAGGTTATCAAATTAAAGAATGGAGTAATTCATTATCTTCATATTAATTAGGTGGTTATTAGTTGCGTTTAAGAGAGTATTAAAATACAGCAAAAATGCTATGGGCTACTGACATGAAACACCCTTGATTCATGGATGTATATATTATCTATCTGATTCCGCGTTTTCTGAAGTATCCGGAAATATATACACCATCCGAATCCGCACTTTCTGAAGTACTTCATGCGGCAGAAGGATCCGCATATTCATACCTTAAAACTGGAGAAACCACCTAATCTGATTCAAGAAATCCAATCTGATTCAAGAAATCCGCTCGATTCGTCCGGATCTAAATCCAATTTGATCTGATTTTTTTAAAAATTCAAACTGATCCGAACCTGACCCGACCCGGACACAAACGATCCGAAACCCAAAATAACCAAAAATCAGACAACCTGAATCCCGACCCGATCTGAACCCGACCGACCTGGAAACCCGAGATGACCCGAAAACAGACAATCTAAAATCCGACCTGATCCAAACCCGAACGACCCGAAACTCGAGATGACCCGAAATCAAATGACCCGAAACCCGACCCAATCCGAACCCGAACAATCCGAAACCCGACTCAATCCGCTTCGTGCTGCATATATGTATCTAATTACTTTAAAATTATACTTATTAAATATTAAACTTCTCTTTATAATTCAAGTTGTACTTGACTGTCAGTTTATTTTGAGGGAGGTCGGGTTAAGCACGGGTTTAGAGGAGAACCGGGTTAAGCACGAGTTTCATAAACAACGATGGACTGTTTGTTTATTTTAACACAAATTAATAAATATTTTTATCAATATAGCATGTACAAGTAGTTGCACGAATAATTTTGATAATTTTAATTATGAATTACCTACATTCATATATATATATATATTCATAATTTATACCGAAATAAAAAAAAATTACATTTCAAGTCATAGTAATAATGCCTATTAATCAAAATTTATATGTCATAAATTAAAATTATCATAAGTAGCATGTCTTCATTTTGTTAATAAAATGAATGAAGTATATCGACCTGAAACTGATCTGACTAGACCCAAATTAATTAATCATATTCATATTATTTGAAAAATCAAATTGATTATAACATAATTGATAATCTATATCTAATATTGTCTAAAATGAATTTCTAAAAAAAATTAAAGTTTGACGACTCGAAATTCAACCCGACCCAAAATAAAACATCACAAAAAAGAACCTGACTCGGCCCGGCCCGACCCGAAATAACTCAAAACTCGAGATTATCCGATATCAGATGATCTAAAACTAGACCCGAAATCCGAGATGACCTGAGCTACTAAGAACCCGTAACCCAACCCGACTCGACTCGAAATGACCAGAAACCTAGAAAAACCCGACAATGTTCGACCCAAAATCTGACCCGACCCGGATCAGGTTAACCCAAACCCAACCCGTGACCCAATAATTTTTTTTATCAAACTTATCCGACCCGATCCGCCCGAACCTAAACCCGACCCGACACGCCCATTGCCACCTTTACTTGAAATTAAAGGGATCATGTGAATCTACGGCTGTTCATCTCTATTTTTTTCTCACTGTCTTCCTCTCCTTCAATTCGGACTGCCTACCATACAAACATGATATTAGTGTGTTAAAAAAATCAGACGGGTCAGACCCGACCCGCGTAATCCGTGGCCTTGACCCGACCCGCCCCAACCCGTGACCTAACCCGCCAGACCCGTGACCCATTAGAACCGACGGGTCTAGCACAAACCCGACCCGTTTTGGACCCGTTCCGACCCGACCCAACTCGTGCTAACCCGTGACTGACCCGACCCAGAAAACTCGAGAAACCCGATAATCTAACCCGTCCGACCCGACCTACTTTACCCGGACTTACTCGCTCCCTTTACCTGTGAAACCCGACCCCTTTACTTGTTAAACCCGACCCATTACCGGCTAAAATTCAAAAATATTCAAAAAAAAATCGATTTTTTTTTAAATAAAAATAAAAATCATAATTCAAATGTTTGGCAATAAATATCATCCATTTCATCTCATATCCTTACACACATAAAATCATTCTCTCTCTCTTCTCAATTCTCCAAACCAAACTCTCTCTCGTTAATTCGTTAATCGTTAGATATTAGCAATTCTCTAATCATATTATTATAGTAATCTAGTTACATTATCTAAAAAAAATCAAAAATATTTATATTACTGTTTTTTATTTATTATTATCAATTTAGTATTCGTTATATTATCTCTCGTTAATTTGTTTTAAAATTTCAGGCTTTTAGTAATCTTCTGATTCCGACAAATAAAAGGTTAGTTATACTTTATATATTATATTTTATAATTAGTTTATATTTTTTTAATAATTAGTTTTTTAAATATATATTTGCTTTCTTTTTTATCATTAGTTTCTTTCAATTAATTTTTATTATATTCTTTATTTTTTTATAATTAGTTCCTTGTATTTTTTTTACATTCTATATATTAGTTGTATTTTTAATTTATAATAATTAGTTCTTTTTTATATTTTAAATATTCTTTAATAATTAGTTTTTTAAATATATATTTACATTCTTTATTTTTTTATTATTAGTTTCTTTTAATTAGTTTTTTGTTATATTCTTTATTTTTTGTTACATTCTTTATTTTTTGTTACATTCTTTATTTTATTAGATACATTTTTTTAGTAATATCAAATGGCATCTCCCAATCGTTCTCATCTCGAATAAATGGTGCATCGGTTGAGCATTGAAATTTTTGGTGAAGAAATGACATGTCTTAACCCTCCGAATCCATATTATCAATAAAATCCTAACCATCTACATCCTTATTATCAATAAATTACATCACAACAATAATATCCATCATAACCACAGGTTGATCTTAATTACAACCCGTAAATCACTTCCATTAGTGCCGGATAATGTTTGACCTCATATCCTTCAAGTTCCCAATATAACACTGATACAATAACTAGTGTTGGACTTCTACCGTCACATCCAACGAGTGCAGGAAGTTCCATACCAACACCTGATTCAAGCGTCCCGAATTTACCGTTCGAATCCGAAAATGAAGAACCCCAAGAAAGTCTTGATACATGTATGGTACAAAGTTATTTAAACTCGAATGGCACTAGAACACTTGCCAAATATGACGAAAAAAGAATGTTAAGTGAGTTTTCTCGATACATAGCGAAAAAAGAACAACCAATAAGTATGACATATTGTACTGATTTTGTCCGATTGATAATTAGGGGTTATGGTCAACCATTATATAAAAGGTTTCATCATAACAAAATGGTATTTGAGTTAAAAAAATAATATGTTGAACGAAAAGGTGAATTATTGGCCATCTTTATAGTTGTAACAAATAAAATATCAATTACATCCAATATATGGACCGTCGGTAAAAATGGTCTCAGTTATAGTTGTGTTACCACCCATTATATTGATAATGATTGGATTTTGTAAAAAAAAATATTAAGTTTTCGAACCATGGATTATCTGCACACCGCATAAATTATATATCAAGCCATTATAAATATATTGCACGAGTATAATTTGAAAAGAGATTTAGAGAACAAAATACTTTCAATTTTTTTTATAATGCAAGCAACAATATTAAATCTATTGATTATTTTACACGTGCACTAAACCCAATTATGAATGGTAGAATATTTCACCAAATTATGTTTTAGTTCAACAAATAGGATACTAACAGATAAATGCAGTAGATTGGGTGCAAAGACATTCGAACGACTTATATGCTGAAAAATTGGTTTGATGCAGAATAACGTAATCAACATACATCCGTAAAACAATCATCTGGTGAAATTTATGACAGAAGCGGATGGAAACTCAGATCGTATGCCGAAAATGATTTATGGTGTATGAACTCCAACATTTAGATGGTAGTTCTAAACCCTTTTTATTTATTTATTTTTCTATTTTAATATTTTCTAGCATTTATATTGGTTTTTAAAAAAAATTCAATAAACTTTACTAACAAAAAAAGTTATAACTCCGCCTATGTATTACATAGTCGGTTCTAAGTCTGAAATAAATGAGGAGGGTAACTTTATTTATAACTCATTTATTTTAATTATTTATAATATTTAAAAAAAATTCTCAATTTATTTTAAGTTATATCATTTTATTCGAATTCTTTAAGATTTTATTTAAATTTTTACTTAATTTATATCATTTAATATTTTATTTAAAGCTATTTTAAGTTACATCATTTAAGATTTTATTTAATTTTTAAATAATTATTTGCGGATTTGTGCAATTTTTTAGAATTTTTTAGAATTTTTTTTATTACTTTTAAATTTTAAAAAAATTAAAAAAAAAAATTAAAATAAGTTTTTTGGTCAGGAATATAAATAGTTATATATTTTTAATATTTTTAATCATTATTTTTTAATTTTTCGAATTTTTTGAGAATTTGTTTGGATTTTATTGGATTGTTTTTGAATTTAAGAAAAAAAAACTCGCCGACCCATCTGACCCGACCTGATCCGCCCCATCGTTGGATCCGCCCCGTCCAACCCGACGGGTCTAGAATGATCGTGACCAAACTCCAAAAAATAAACCCATCCTAACCCGTTCCGTCAAAACTCGTTGATCTGTCCAGATCCGTCCCGTCCCGTCAAAACCCACCATCCCGATCCGACCCGTCCCATTTTTATAATACTACATGATACAACATCACAGAGATACAAACAGCCTTTTTTTTTAAGAATGAGAGAAGATACAAACAACCTCTTGGGGATATACCTTTCCAGGGGAAGGCGACAAAACCACGAGCTGTACTGTGCTTAGGTCCTGATTCCAAAATTCTTGTTGCATGGTCGTTATCCGCCGTTATTATCAGGAATCACACATCCAATGCCACTGTTTAAATGAATATTGAGTCTGATTTTGTTCCAACAGTCGGTACAAACATCCTTGTCAACAGATATTGTATACGTGTCTGATTTTACATGACACTCATGAAACTGTTCAGTTAATATATCATGATCTCAAGCGGCTTTCTGTAGCGGAGTTTGATAAAAATATTAGAGGGTTATTAGATCCAATACAATTTAGGCTTTTAGTACACTGATTTACATATGATTTTTTTATTGAAAGGAGGGACAACCCAAATTTCTACCATTAAACTCTGTCACTAGCTGCTTGAATGCTTGTATCATGTATTATGGCTAACTAAGAGTGGATTATTAGGAGCACTAGCTATTAGCTAATAGTAATTTTCTCATCCACTAATTTCAATGATGATGATGTTAAGAAATTATCCTTGTGTATTGTTTGGCAGTCAAAATAGGCACTAGGCAGAGGAGAGGGGAGGGGCCAAACCCCATGTGAATAAATACAAAAAAGCTGTCAAGGACCCATTTGTTGACCATCACCCGGTTTATAGGCGACACGTGCTACCTACGACAACGACCTCCCCATCCATTCATGCATTTCACTATTTTTCACTGTTATATTGTTATTATTCATCTTTGACTGTCGCCCAACATATTTAAGTAAAACAGTGTACCAGATTTTTCTAAAACGACATTCCAAGCTAGATTGTTTAAAAAAATTCTCAAAGTTAGTTAATAAATACTCTACTCTCAAGGTTTATATTTTTCATAAATACACATTTAAAATTGTGAAAAAAATGCCGAGAATTAAAAATGGACTTCAAAAATTAAAATATTGCAAATTATTATAGAATCCATGTATTAAAAATTAAAAATTAAAAAAATAGTTTCATGACAATCAAAATTGGTCCAAAAATATTTTATGAACATTAACAATTAAATGGTTTGATCATGTCTTTTAAATTCTATGTAATTGCCAGCCCAATAAATCTTAATCGTTCATGTAGCTATCATCTCCTATAAACCTGTTGGACATCTAAATTGACCATCCGTGCTTAAAAACTAATACAAAAATACAATTCTTGATACGGTCATCGATATAAGTTTTATTATATATAGACAAATATAAAGTTTAGTGATTATGGAGAGATCAATAAATCTTGAGCGTCCAATTTGTAATAAAAATCAAAGTTTAGTGACCTCTAACGAAATTTACCTAATATCTATTTTTTTTTTTTGATAAATCATAGCATTTGATTTTGTTTTAATATTTTTCAAAACAAAAATGTTAAAATCGTACATTTCTTGCAAATTAAAATTAATTATTACTAAAAATGACACAACTGAAAAATCATTTGCTTTCCATGAAAATTTCAAAACAGAGAACGCACGCAGAGCTATTAATCATTTCTCAAAGAGAAAAGTTGATTTTGAAAACCGGAAAATTAAATTTCAATTCAAATTTTAACTTGTGATGACATAAATTGCGCATGTAACAAGTTAGGTGTCATTTTATACACTGTCCCATGTTTGAAAAAAATGGAAATTCGTGCCTGTGGTGCGTTTAACACCTCAGTCTAATAGTCTAGTGTTCCCTATCTGTAGCGGGGTACCCACAAGCGCACAAAAGAAGGGGACATGCTGGGCTGCTATCTCCATACTCCTATGTCACAATTGGGACTTAGAAGCTGTGCGTTGCTCTGGTGTGTGTGAGAGAGAGATGGATTCCTGGCTGCTGCTGGTCTTTTGGCAGTATCGATCCATTGGATGTAGAGTTTTGCAAACGGTTCGGACCGGTTCGGTCCGGGTTAAATCTCGACGGTCCGCGGGTCGGGACGGTTCCACGGTCTATGGTCCATTACGGTCCACACGAGACGGGTCTAGGCGGGCCAAACTCAAAAAATTCAACTCGTCTCACCATTAGCTCCCTGGGCCGGACCCCCACGGGTCGGCTCTATCCGATCCTATTGTTTTTTTTTATAAATTCAAAAAATTATGAAATTTGAAAAATAAATTTATAAAATTTTGTAAATAATAATTTTCATTGAATTAATTTTATATTTTTAATTATTTATAAATCAAATAATACTCAAAAAAATATAAAAAAATATCAAAAATTATAAAAAATTGGTCCGGGTCACAGTCCGGTCCACGGCTCCTCACGGGACGAGTCCACACAGGCCGATTTTGGGTGAAGGGAGAACCAGACTACCGTTGGACCGGACCGTGGTAGGGCATGGGTTTGGCCACGGTCCGGTCCGCGGGCACGGGTCAGTCCGGGATGGGTTGGACCGGACGATCTATTCAATCCCCTAGTTGGATGCATTAGGAGTGTCCGGGCAGATTTTTTAGTAAATAAATTAAATAAAAATCACAAATTGATAATATTATAAGTAAATTTTGCATCTCTAATCTGGAGCGAGTTTGAAACTCGGTTCTAGATGTCTGGACCGAGTTTCAAACTCGGTCCCAGGCTTATTTTTAATTTTTTTGGTTTAGTTTAGTTAATTTTAGTTAAATTATTTGTTTAAAACAAAATAAACTAGTTTATTAATTATATATTAAAATAAAATGAAGAAGTTTAGTTATGTTATTCATTATATATTTTTATTAATTTGATGATTTAAAAAATCATTATGTTTTATTATTTTAAATCTTTGTAAGAATTCAATTTCAAAACATAAATAAGAAAAACTCAATTTCAAACCATAAATAAAAAAAAATAAACTATTATTTCTCGAATAAAATAAAATATAAACTATTGTCCCTGAAATAGAAAAAAAGTACATTAACACTATGAAACATTCTCCTAATGAGAGACGAGTTGTATGTGTCTCTTTGTCGAATTTCACAGCAAGGGCGCTCGTATCTTGCGTCTCGAGCACTCGGGTGGACGGGCTAGATGTATCGTACGAGGACACGCGAGAGCCTCATATTGGGTATCGAAGGTGCTAACACCAAGATCGAGTGTCATATGACTCATCAGCTGAGAGTACGATGTGAAATCTTCCTTGAAATAAGTTGAAGTCATCACTCGTCGCTCCCGGCGTCGAGTCAGGTGGGTTGTTAGTTAGAGGATCAGCGGCAAGGATATCAATATCCTCAGGATCCGTCGGAAGACCTGTACAAGTAAATTATACATATTTAAATGAATTAAATTAACTAAAATCAATTAAATAAAAAATAACTACAAGTTAAAATGGATAAATTTTAAATTGACCCACGGAATCAAGCATCACTGTGAAAATATGAGGATGCACTAAAACACCCATCAAACACTTAATTTGTCTCAATTCATGTTTGTCGAACCATGAATGTCCGGGCGTCGTAAGCCAACCAATGTCAGTGGTTGTATTCTTGACTAAATGAAACATGTGCATATATATTTTTTTATTTTATATCATAAGTTATGTGTAGAGCTTAAGTAAGAACAAATAGTTTAGTTAAATACTAATTGCTCGGACATTCTGATGTGAGTATGGTACGTATGTCAATTCATCCACAGACTCCTCGGGGTGCAGTATTGGCTGACTCAATTGTTCCTCAGTGTTCATTCCGTACCGGATTATAGTCATCTCTCTCTTATAGTACCACCCCATATAAACATAATGGTGGGCAAATTTGTACGGTCGTGCCTCCGTGATAGGCAACTCGGCCTCGTCTTGTGCCCACCAACAATATTATACCCAATCCATATTCTAGTTTTCACCACCTCCCGATATGTGCTTGTTCTTATCTATATATATGAGTGTTAATATGGATACCTCTTAGAAATGGTTGGCAATCATTGCTATGGGATATCCATATTAACACTCATATATATCCTACACATAAAATTGAAATGCCTCACACATAATGGTCAGACCTTTGCCTACCCAGCTCAGGCCCCTCCTTTTTTCGCTATTCTTGAAAATAGTGTTTATTGAATTCCGAGGGTTGATCCTTAAACCTTTATATCCTGATAAAGAACCAGTTTTTTCGGTCCTTTTTTTCTAGAGAAGTGTTTACACCTCGAGTGGATAGTCTTCTATGGGGAACAAGTATTGAGGGTGGGGAAGGAATCTGATAGCTTAACCGCTATCAAATATGTAAGCACTTACTGATAATCAATCAGAACAAGCATAGGGATCTGCTGGAAAAGATTGAATTGCCGCATGACTCTATTTGGATAGTGATTCTCAATCATCTAGAAATGAATCATCCACACACAATACTTCCACCTACGGTGCGTTAAAATTAGTAAATTAAATTAATATACCAATTAAAGTAAATAAATTTTAATTGATTTTAGAAACTTATGAATTATAAGGTGTACACCCAAGGTAACTTGTCGTGATAAGGAGTGTACAACGTCCAATTGATGCTTTCATCCCATAAATTCTCAAAATGATCCCCGAAAATGTTCGAGTTCTCTTTGTCACGGGGTGTACATGAACAAATATTTTGTTGTCCATTTGACACCATACAGAGATCGCAATCAAGGATCAAGTCCTCCTAATAGATGCTCCTCAGTTCTACACATATACCACCAACAAACTATGAAAATTAAATAAAATTATCTCAATTGAGATGAGTGATATTGATTTATCTCGGTCTCCCGATCGGGAATCGTGTTCACGACCACATCTGAAGTAGAAGCAAATGACCGCTATGCAATCTATTGGCTCGAGATATGAACGAGAGAGGTTGAAGTACAAGCAAGATAGTACTGCCTGCCCTAGTCGTAGCGGTCCCTCCGTACGTTGAGCATATCATCATGAAAGCTCAAGTACACCGTCGACACCGAGTCTGCATTGTTGTTCAGGAACATCACAGACCCGAACAAATCCAAGCAAAACGCTCATGTGTACCTAAAAAAATAGATCAAACTTATAATAAATTTAGGGTGGAGTAAAACTTATAGTAAAAATTATACCGTCAGACGCTCTTATCATCGGAATAGACAGAAAATTCTTGAAAATACTTTCGCAAACACGAGAGTCGGATACTAAATGTCGAGAACTAAATGTACTCGTTCTCTTTTCCCTTATTCCTTGTTTTAAACGACCACAAATTATCAGTAATGTCCTCATAACTGTATGGATCACCATCCAATCTAAGGAACATCTCCAGCGTCCCACTCCAGTCATCGTCAATCACCCTTGTTATTGGTTTTCCTATATTTTTTGTATTTTAAAATTAGATTAGTAAACTTCAAAAACAAAATATAAAATAACATATAAAAAAATTAAAATACCCCTGATAGACAATGTGTTCTGGCTACCATCAAATCTGCATGGCTACTGCTTCTATATCCTTTACAGCCTTTAGAACACATAAAGGCTTGTATGAATTTACTGTTATGCACTTTGGGCTAACAAATATACCAGCCACCTTCCAATCTCTAATAAATTCTATTTTTAAACCATATTTGAGAAAGTTCATTCTGATTTTTTTATGATATTTTAATTTATAGTAAAGATTTTACAGCTCATTTGGATCACTTATCACTCACATTAGAAATACTACAATTCCATCATCTCCATCTTAAACTCTCCAAATGTGCTTTTGTAGTCCAAAACATTGAATATCTTGGCCATATAATTACTCCTGAAGGTGTCTCTAATGATCCACAAAAAATTTCAGCCATGATGGCCTGGCCAATCCCTAAAATAGTAAAGGCTCTTAGAGGTTTCCTTGGGCTTATAGGTTATTATCGCAAATTCATTCAACATTATGGGTCTATTAGCTGTCCTCTCACTGATTTACTGAAAAAGGATGCTTTTAAATAGTCCCAATTAGCTCAAGATGCCTTTGATAAACTTAAGATTGCTATGACCAAGGCTCCAGTTCTTGCATTGCCAGATTTTACCAAACCATTTATGATTAAACCGATGCTTGTTAGTATGGAATTGGTGTTGTTCTAATGCAATCCAAGAGACCCATTGCTTTCCTTAGCCAAAAATTAGGCACAAAAAACCAAGGACTATCCACATACGAAAAAAAATTATTGGCTTTATTAATTGCAGTCACTAAATGGAAGCGTTATCTTTTGGGTAATGAATTTGTAATTAAAACTGACCAAATAAGCCTCAAACACTTGTTAGAACAGAAGGCCAACGCTGCACTACAACACAAAAGTTTGAGTAAGTTATTGGGATTAAATTATAGAATTGAATACAAAAAGGGCATAAACAACAAGGTTGATGATGCCCTATCGAGGTGTGAGGGATTAATTAATGATTGTGTTTATTCTCTAGTTGAACTCTAGTTATGTAGGGGATTCTTGGATAAAAGAGTCACAGCACCGTTTCCAGAACTAGGATCCTCAACACTAGCAACTCACAATGCACCAAGGACTTTTACGCTATAAAGGAAGGATATGTGTTGGAGCTACACATAATTGGAAACAATAACTACACAAGGAGGTGCATGATTTAGCCCAAGGAGGACATTCTGGCATGGATGTGACACTTCACTGACTCAAGCGTATGTTCTACTGACTGCTATGAAGACTGATGTTATCAATTATGTGAGATCTTGCCCAAACTGCCAAATGAATAAGCTAGAACACCTCCATACACCTGGATTACTACAGACCTTGCCCATTCCAGTTGAAGCTTTGTCCAGCATTGGCATGGACTTCATAACTGGTCTTCCTAAGTTTGAGGGTAAAAGCGTCATCATGGTTGTAGTTGATCGACTCACCAAATATGCACATTTCCTTACACTTGCCCATCCTTATACAGCCTTGGAAGTTGCAACTACATTCTTAGACAACATCTACAACATCTACATTCTTACAAGCAATTTTTGGCGTGAGCTTCTCAAACTCCTGGGTGTCAAGCTTAATATGAGCATAGCGTATCATCCACAATCTGATGGTCGACCGAGCGTGTTAACCAATGTTTGGAGAATTACTTACGAGGCATGCTTCTAGATCAACAGAGGAAATGGACTCGATGGCTTCCTTTAGCATAGTAGTGGTATAACACTAATTTTCATCATTCATTACAATCTACTCCCTTTCAAGCCTTACTTGGGTATCCATCACCACAACTTCCATTAGACGACCCTCCTAAGAGTTCAATTGAGGTTGTAGATACGTTACTACGAACCAGACATCGCCAATTAATTCAGCTCAGATCCAATCTTCTAAAGGCATAGGAGCATATGAAGAAATTTCTGATACGAATCGAATGGAACGAAAATTCGATGTGGGTGATTGGGTTTACATCAAACTACAACCATATCAATAATTATTTATATCTAAACGACATAATCATAAGTTGGACCCTCGATTTTATGGACCATTTGAGGTTGAGGAACGTATCGGTACCGTCGCGTACCGACTGAGACTGCCTATCAGTTCCATAATTCATCCAGTTCTGCATGTCTCACAGCTCAAAAGACATATCAAGCGTGATCAACCAGTCTCTCCATCACTTCCGCTTCTTAATTCGGATGGCCAATTGAAGATTTATCCCGAATACATTCTGGCACGTCGTGCGATTAAATGGGATAATCAAGCAATTCCTCAAATCCTTGTTAAGTGGTCTAATTTGCCTGAAGACGATGCTTTGTGGGAAGATTACGAGACAATCCATTCAACTTATCCTACTGCCATTCTTGAGGACAAGAATGATTTCGAGGGGAGGGGAGTGTTAGCTCACTTATGTACTTGCGAGATGGAAGAAATATATAAAGAAGCACGGTCAGGGACTAATATACGAAGAAGGGACGCGGTCAGCCAACACGGGCAGGAATTAGAGTCGCCGACGAAGGGGACCCATCATTTAAATTCATTGACCGTTTTGACCGTTGGCTCCAGCGGCTAAACAATTCGACGAAGGCTTAAGCTGATAACTCGATAGAAGATTAGATTATTTACTGGATTAAATTGTAAAAAAAAATTTGCCATAGCATCGCCTATATATAGGCAATTGTTGTACATTTTAAGATATAGAAAAATCAATAAAAAGAAATCCAATTCCAGTGTTAGTTCTTGTTCCGCCATTGGCAATTTATCTCAATTATTGCTGAATTCACTCTTTGAGCACACAATTGCATCCTCAAATCCTTGAGAGTACGACAGCTTCTGTTTTTGTGTGTCTATTTGGCTTCCTAGTTTCGTTCTCAATTTTTGAACAAACTGAGCTTCGTAGACCTTAATTAGGAAAAAAGAACAATTTGTTCCCAAAGTGTGGAACGGGGATATAATTCTCATGATCTCATCTGAAATGAAATGAAATTTTAATGTAACTTCAATATTAATCTCTAGTGCCAGCGGAACCTAGACCCGAAATGAATAATGAGAGAGAACCTAAAGCCCTTTAGTTTTGGTTCCAATTTTGGGCCAGGAATCTGCATGCCAGTCATTTGTCAAAAATGGCTGTTCATGGTAACTGGTAAGGATATTAGTTCACATTTTAATAATAAAATTCTGGTACAAGCAATTTGTTCTATCCAATCGATGCGAATAGAAATATTTGGGGAAACAAATCTACACACTCTGATTCCCACTAGTTGGAACTATTACTTTTACATTCTTTATTGAAATTGTTCTTATGTTAAAGAAATATATTAGGGTACAACAGTACCTAAAGATGATAAGATACCATTACTAGTATTAGTAAAAGGTAGGACCTGTGGTGAGCAAAAAACCATCGAATCAACAAATTAATTAGTTGCATTAAAATCTAAAAAAAAAAAATAAAAAATATGTCAGGTGATTCGCTTATGGCCATTCTTTTTTTTAGGGTGGCTTATGGCCATTCCAACAAGGATATCCGAATATGGAACATGAAATGACACGATGACATGGAAGATATGAGATATGCAAATAATTGATATGGGATTTCCAAATTGGGAAGTTCGAATATGACAACAGCAAACGTGTACCAACAACCTGTCAATTTTTTCATAAAATAAGGATGTGGAGAGGCATCTCAAGGACATAGTCTTTCGACCTTTGTAGAGACATGACAAAATGAAATTATGCCAATCAAACGATACAAACTGACTGCCAAGTGCATTATGACCCTACAAACTTAGAATAGATTCATTACATCAATATATTAGATTAAAAAGTAAAAAGACGACATTTTTGAATAACAGATGAAGGTCAAGGAGGACATTTTTGAATAAAAATGTAATCACCAAGAAGCATATAGCATCAGCTCCTATGGAAGTTAATATCATTTTTAAATAACAGATGAAGGACATTTTTCTAGTTTGTATATTGATTTATATATTTAAATTTCTCAAAGAGTTGATATCAGAATCCTGCATGTTGCCATGTTGCCACCACTGCGTAGCGCAGACGGTAAAGGCATAAAACCTCCAAACGATGGGATAGACAGTAGATGTGTGTGTGTGCGTGCCCTGCGCACTACAGGCATTGATAAAAAAGAAAAGAAAAGAATCCTGCATGTTGTTTTCCAACAACATTTAACACGATCCCATAACCAAACCAGAGAATAACTGATGGTAAGTAATAACCGATCGCAAATAAATAAGGACATCACACATATCGGTACAAACCGGTCTTAATATTTAAAGTAAAAAATAAAATTAAAATTAAATATTAAAGTAAGTTTCTTTATTAAGTTTGTAAAACTCCTCAATCGTAATTGATCAGGAGAGAGAGTATTATTCTGTTTTGAACCAGTATCTCTTTGTCTTCTTTTCTTCTTCTCTATTTTTCTCTCTACATTGCGGGATCCAGTTTGGACACGAGATTGTCCTGTTTAGGGTTGTTATTGTCTTATTTAGTCCTGATTCATGTTAACAAATTGGTATTAGAGCTTGGTCGCTGTTCAGGTAGTTCGACAGATTCGACGACATCAGACGAGAGATCGAGGTTGCATCAAATCTTTCAGTTTATCCATTAGTTGGTTCTTTCGTGCACAACATCAACTAGTTTAGTTTCCGCAAGGCGTGCGCAATCAATATCAAACTATGAGCCGCGATAGCAGACCGTGACATTCTGTAATCTAATCTATCAAGATGAGTTTAAATTGGTCCAAATTTGATAATGAGAAGTTCGATGGCACAACTAGTTTTGCACTTTGGCAAGTACGAATTAAGTCTATCTTGAAAAAGACGATTTTATTGTGTTTATTACCTAATTCATATAAATTAGGGTTTCAAGGAGATAATTCTCCACGGTAGAGACTCTCTTACTCTTGAGGATTTGAAAAATAATTTGTTGGTAAAATCTAACATTGATTTGGACTCTAACAAAGCTATTAATCATGAGAATGTCAAGAATTCTGATAGAAATCGTTCAAAATCCAGACACAAAAATATGATATGCGATTTTTGCAAGAACAAGGGGCACATTAAGGTTAACTGTTTCAAGTTGAAAGAGAAATAGAAAGCAAATCAAAAGGGTCCCAACGAACAGGCTAATGTTGCTGAATCAAAGTCGGGTGATGTTCTTTTTGTGTCATATGGAAAAGACAGGTTTGAGAAGAATTAGATAATGGATACAAGGGCCTCTCAGCATATGACCCCAAATAGAGAGTGGTTTGTGACTTATGAGCCATCTAATAGAGGAGTTCTTTTGGAAAATGATCACTTGTCCAAGATTGTTGGTGTTGGCACAGTAAGGATCAAGATGCATGATGGTATTATCCGTATTTTGACGGGTGTAAGGTATATCCAAATTTGAGCAAGAACTTAATCTTTTTGGGTTCTCTTGAAGATGTTGGTTATAAATTTCAGAGTGAGAGTGGAGTTCTAAAAGTTTCAAAAGGTGCTTTTACTTTAATGAAAGCTAAGAAAGTTGACACATTTTATTTTTTGGAGGGTATCTCGATTGTAGGCATTGCTGTCATTGTGAACTCTACATTAGATTCTGACAATACCAAGTAGTGGCACATGAGATTGAGTCACATGAGTGAGCGTGGGATGATTCTATTAAGCAAGGAAGGTTTGTTGTGTGGTCAGAGTACCGGTAAACTAGATTTTTATGAAGATTATGTTTTTGACAAACAGAAAAGACTTAGTTTCAGAACAAGTGTACATAGTACTAAAGGGAATCTAAACTACATTCATTATATTTATGGAGACCTTCGCGTGTACCTTCTAAAGGTAATGGCTCTCGTTACATGCTGACTTTTATTGATGATTTCTCATGAAAGGTATGAGTCTTTTTCTTAAAAGAGAAAAGTGAGGTATTTATTATATTTAAACAATGAAAGATCTTGATTGAGAATCAAACTGGCAAGAAGATCAAGTGGTTAAGAACCGACAATGGTTTGGAGCTCTACAATGGGGAGTTCAACCAGTTTTGTAAGAATGAAGGGATTGTTAGACACAGAAAAATTATTGGGACACATCAGCAAAATGGTGTGGCTGAAAGGATGAACAAAATATTTTCAGAGAAGGCTTGATGTATGCTTTCACATGTAGGTTTAGGCAAGGAGTTTTGGGCAGAAGTCATTAACATTGCTTATCATTTGGTTAATCATTCTTATAATACTGCCATAAAGTCAAAATTATTTTCATATGAATATCGAGTTGTAGACCAAAACTTCTATATATTTTTTAGATATTTTTTTAAATGATTAGAAAATCGGTTGATTTAATTAATATGAGTCATCCAAAAGAAAATATTTTTTTAACTATCTAAAAATAGTAATAACATTAAAAAATATATAAAATTTGATCTATAATTAGATCTTCATAGGGAAATTATTTTGAGCGGTTTGAATCAATTATTTAGACTTTCAAAATGAAGAACTGGACCATAGCACTGAAGCGATCCATGTTATGCATATCACCATAGCTCAACTCTCTCTATATAGAGAGAGATGTTATAGTGTTTTACAAAGCAAAAAACTACTATTACTTTGGTGTGAGATTCATAATTCAATAGTTCAAATGATTAATCTAAGTTAATCTAAATTTCATATATTTTTTTTTAGATTTCTATCTATTTTCTAAATTATTTTTAAAAACAGTTTTGTTTAACAAAAAATAATAATCTATTTAAGGGTTGTTCTTAAAAATAAATAAAAAATAGGTAGAAAAGTCAAAAAATTATGAAATTTAATATCCCATAAGATTTTGACATAGAGAAATTATTGAGCAACATAGATTAATCATTTGAGTTGTCGGAATATAAAATCTGACGTCAAAACAACAATATTTTTTTACTTTGTAAAACACCATAATACGTCATAATATGTGTGTGTATATATAACACCACAAAAGTTATATTCTATATACTCGCACTTTAATCTGCAAATGTTTTGTGACGAAATAATTCAAAATTTTATTCCAACCCGGAAGCTAAAATTCAATTACTAGTGTACTATGTATGACCAAGTCTGATAGTGACGTGGCACCAATTTGTTTACATTGATGTACGTTTATTAGTAACAACTTGAGAAGAGAAATAATTTCATTCATATTATCTGAGTCTGCTCACCAGATATGTATGACAATAAATCCCTTCTTGCTTAGTAGCTAGCATAGAAATAAATTCCTTATAGAGTAGCTAATTTAAACCACTCTTCAGGGAAAAAAACAAGTTTATTTGATTCCTTCGTTCCAAATACAAACCTCCAAAAGTACTCTTTTATCTGAAAAGTGATAACAAAAAAATATTGCTAACAGAGAAGCAACCCACCTGTTACTTCAAATTGATCATAAATGGATCAGAAACTGTGATTACAGAAGGTGTATTCAAATCGAGAGAAGGTATTGCGAAAATAACAAGTCCTGGCAATATCTTTGTGATCAGCTGCTTCAAGAACATTGAACAATACTGGTAGCATCTCCTTTAAACACTGCACCAATATTCGTGCTGAAGGAGCTAGAGATATTTTGATTACACGTGCAAGCATGCTCAGATTGAACAAAGTGGTAATGACATCTATACATTAAAATTTTTTATACTTCATAGTTTGATATTCAAGTACATATCGCTCAAGTTAATATTAACTATGCAATGGCAAGAATCTCAAGCAAACTGACGGATTTAGATGCGGCCCCTTAATTTAAGGCATCAGAACCGCACTGGAGACTTACAGTTCAAATTTATTTTTGCTTACATTTTGAATTGAACCATTATCTTGGAAGAATCAAACACAATTTCGTTCTTAATAGTGAAAAGGAATTATTTCATGATTATGGTATCTATGCTGTCTGTGCCAGTAAATTTTGGAAAAGTGGGCACCTAGCAAATGCTGAATATTTGCTTCACAAATCAAATAATTGCCCAAGGACTAGAAATTAATGTAAGACTCTTGTTATGAAATATTGGATCTAATTGTCACAGTGTGCTCTATCGTATATTTCCCAGAATATTGGATTCCATTTCTGTAGCTCACCAAACTATGCATGTTTCTCTTTGATCAGTCGTTCACTCGATGTATCCTTCAACCAATCAACTCTGAGTTTAGTTCAATTAGTACAGATAGAATTTGTTTTACGCACAACTTATATACTAATTTTTAAAATAGAAGTCACATAACAGATGTTAAGCCACCATTTTACCATTTGTGGAAGCTTGAACTGCTGTCAATAAAACAGTCAAAAAGACTGTTTAATAAATTTCAGAAGCTCTCAAAACCTAATATAATTAAACAGAATAATTTTAACCATATAATAAACACTGGATTAATTATCTCCAGTTTGTAGATTAATTCATGATTTCTGCATATCTGAAATGAAGTGATGCAAGTTACTGAATATGCACAGAAAAATATATATTTTTCATGACAGGTAACATTTCTATTAACAGCTGCAAAGGATTAAAAGTCAACGAAGCTGGCCATCTTCAAGTAAGGCGTTGCAAATTTGCAAACCTGGTAAGCTGTGGAAATGTCTCGATCAACCGTTACAAGGTGCTCACAGTTTACTGGATTGGCAATGTCTGTGTCAATCGATGCAATACCACACAACTCAACCACTGTGATGCAGTTCGCATTGACCGTTGCCATGGTGCAGATGTCTTGAGCTGCAGTAGCATTTTGGTTCTTCATGGGAAAGTGAATTATTCCAGTGAAATGCAGGAACAACAGGTGGTCATATGGGAGAACAACAGGTGGTCATGGGCGTGAAAGTTATGGAGTAAGAGAGTATTTTTTTAAACCTTTTTATATGTTTGCTGGATGGGAGTATTATATGGAATTATGATGGTAAGTCTTGTGCTCTAGTTGTAAGTTCATAAATTTACGTTATCCACGTTTGTAAATCTGATAAGTCTTGTGCACTAGTTATGAGTTACATAAATTTTCTTTTATCCACATTTGTAAATTTGATTAAGTCAATATAAATAAAGTTCTTTTTTCATAATAAATTAATAATTAAATTGATGCAAAACATGGTGATCCTTCAAGAGAATGTCATACTCGACCCCTCCCACTGTCCCACAAAAACCCCCACTCCATTGATATCTAGAGACGAGTATTTACATGGTTAGTTTCAGTAATCAGAATCAACAAACTGGCACCAAATGGTGTATCACTTAGTCAAAAAGAAGCTGCTGACACAGAACAGTATATATACCTGATTACTGGTGTGTTGTTCCGGATTGGGATCAAGGTGAGAAGAGTACATTGGTACACATGTCGATGTTAGTAACAATAAGCACATAAAAGTTTCAGATTGATCGAAAATTAGTTCAAAAAACATAGTATAATTAAAATACCCACACAAGTTATTCAACTGATCAAATGATAAAAAATTTAAAGCTTTAGAAATGTTGTTAAGTAAAATGCTAAAAACTAATGTGGAGATGAAGTGGCTATAACCTGTTGAATTTTTTTTATGGGAGGTTGCATCGTAACCCAATTTAGTAGTGGTACCATGACAATTTTGGAAAATGTTTTAGAAGCTAAGCGCAATATAATACATTAAGCTGACAAAACTTGGTAAGGCCCAAAAAGATTCATCCATATCCAAATCCCATCAATGATCAATCCCAACCCAAACCAACATAACACAACCTGACTCGAATCTGAGTTCCTGTACTGAAGGAGACTACACCCGGACTAGATCTGAAAATAAACACTAGTCTTTAATCCAAACATCTATGGGTTAACCCAACAACTGTCATCAGTTAGGCTTTAACAAATCCAACCAATTTTAACCTGAGAAGCAACACTGAAGTTTTGTTAGTAAAAACAATTTGAGCAAATAACAACATAAGCAATGAAATAAGTTACTATAAACAAATGAAAGAGAAAAAGAAAATTAAACAACAAAACATGTTTGCTAGTAAATCACACTGGTTAATGAGAAACAGATATACATTTGATACAAAATGCCATTTATGTTCCAATGACTATGATAAGTTACACAATTTCTAGTTCAATAGGGTTTTATAAGAATTCATGGGAAAGAAGAATTATTTTTACACTTTATATATAGTCAATGCATGCTAGAACAGAAGCAAAATAAAGCATCATGAGCAATCCATGAACTTCCTTGAGTGAGAGCTCAGGTGCCAAACAAATGCTTTTAGCCGTGAAGCCTTTTCTGTTGTTTCTGCTGTAATTACTGATTCCTTGTAAACAGAAATATCAAGGTATTTTCAAAGAATTAAGTAAAATCAATATTGCTCTTGCCAATTTAACTGACATTCGAATTTCCAACTTCTTCAAGTTTGGAAAGAAATGAGAAATCGTGACAGCATCTATAACACAAATAACAGCATCACAAGGACACAGTTTTAATTCTGCAAGGTTTGGGAAGTGTTCATTTATATGGAATAGCTGACCAAAATGACCTAAGGAAATTCTGATGGACTGATATGCCCCTGAGGGATTTGAAATTGTAAAAAGCCGCGCAATACCATGTAAACTTGGGATTTGGCACGCTGAAATAGAGCAAATTTGGAAGCCTGAAATAAAATAAAAAATTATATCAAACTATTACTGTTTGGAAGGATCAAACTGAAATCAGAGAATAAGACATATATGAGGATCCAAAGAGGCATCTTGTATAATGTTCAAATAAATTTGTCTGCACCAGTGACTTTAGCATCTTTAGGTAATTCTAAATTTGCAAGAGAGTTTCAGTGTCTAATAGGAGCTCTGGAATTTATTGTATTCAACAGTACTGACATATTACCAGCTCAAGGTCAAGGATCATATTTATACACCCTTCACTACTAACCCTTGGGAGTCGGAGAAAATAATTTCTCCAGAGTTCAAACAAATAAATTTCAGAGTGCACGAAATTAGAGCTCACCTCTCAGATATGACAACCAAATCCATCCCGTCGGAGAAAATAATTTATCCAGATTTCAAACAAATAAATTTGAGAGTGCACGAAACTAGAGTTCACCTCTCAGAGATGACAACCAAATCCATCCCGTAGGAATATGGAGAGAGATGAACCTCCTCGATAAACTTCCCGCCGCGTGTAAAAGCTAGCACCCGACCAAGCACCCGACGAAACGCAATTGGAGCGCCGATCCGACGAGTGATGGAATCCCAGTCGGAGAGATCGAGGACTCGCCACAAGGAAGCGTCCCTCGCGGCGGCGCGCCAGGAGGAGCAGACCAAGGAGAAACCACCAGCGATGAGCTCGGCTGAACCGAGCCTGAGAAGATGGTGATTCAGATCCTCTCATCGCCTTGTCAAGCGCGATGAAGTCGATGCAGTGATGGTGGTGGTGGTGGTATTAAGCTTGATAGAGGGAGTACCGAGATTAAGAAACGCAGTTTTTAGTAATAATAAGTTTTATTAAATTAATATTATTAAAAATAAGAGTGAGAAACGTAAAATTTCAAATATACGAATGGTAGCGCGTACATACATCGCTAAATAGTGGATTTACGAAAACGCGCACCGACAAGGTGCGCGTTTCATTATTTTTATGAAACGCGCCACTAGCAGTGACGCGTTTCGTCCAAAACCCCGCGCAAGTGAGATGGAGAGGCGCTGCGCGTTTTGTATATATAAGAAGCAAACACGCCACTGACAGTGGCGCTTTTCGTAAAAAAAATAAAACGCGCCACTGTCAGTGGCGCGTTTCGTAAAAATAATGAAACACGCCACTAACAGTGGCGCGCTGCCATTATATATTTAAAATTTTACGTGTCTCATTCTTATTTTTAATAATATTAATTTAATAAAACTTATTATTACTAAAAACTCTAAGAAATATATAGGCCCATATTGTCAAAATGTCAAAGTCCATTCATAGAAAAGTTGCAAGATAAAGAAAGGCAACAAACACGCACAATAAAAGAAATTTCACACCTTTTATAAAATAAAGATAGAAGACAAAAAGTTGTAGAGAGCTAAAATCTTATTTCTATATTATCTCATCTAAAGATTTTTTATATATCCATCAACAACATACAAGCCTCTATTTATAAATTGTAGAGAAACATCATGTAATAAAAGAGAAAATTAATACAAAATTAAATCTAGAGTTAAGGAGAAGGTGAAGAGAATGAAAAACTTCTATTATTATAGGAGGAGGTGGAGGAATGAGAGGAGGTGGAGGAGGTGAAACATCTATCATATACACTATTAATATTGTACTACCTTTGACAAATATTAAATTTTGGTACTCCAGACTAACTTGATTTAACCGATACTTCGGATCGCTTATGTTGCCTCATTAAAAACCTTACTAAGAAAAAACCCAATGGGACAAAACTTAGTGAAGGGAAAAAGAGTGCAACGTGTATAATACTCCCCTCATTTTAACGTACATCTTTTAAGTGACGAATGCCAATTTTATGTGAAAGTCGCTTCAAAAATATTTCTTGGCAATGATTTTGTGAATAAGTCCGCCAAATTATCGCTTGATCTGATTTGACAAATATTTATCAAACCATTCTTCGTAAGTCATGTGTTGAGAAGAACTTCTACGAGATGTGTTTGGTTCATCACCTTTGATATATCCTTCTTTGATTTGAGCAATGCATGCGCATTATCTTCGTATATCACCGTCGGTTTTCTCTAATCGTCTCGAGACCACATTCCTCTTGGATGTGTTGGATCATGGATCTTAACCATACACATTCCCGTCCAAAGATCATAAAGAGCAATTAATTCAAGATGATTTGACGATGTTGCATTGCCAATGTTTGCTTTGTTGATCGCCATGAAATTGCAGCGTTATACCATATGTAAACACATATCCTGGATTGTGGCCGAGCTTTATGCGGATCGATAAATATCCTCAGATCTCGCATATCCAACTAGTTTGGACTTTGTATTTTTTCGATAAAATAGTCCCATATCACGTGTCCCACAAAGGTAACGTAATACATGTTTGATTCCGTTCCAATGTCTTCCGGCGTGTTGATCGAACTATATCTCGCTAATACATTTACGTAAAAAAGCAATATCGTCTCGTATTATTAGCAAGATACATCAAAGCCCCAATTGCACTTAAGTATGGTACTTCAGACCAAGAGATTTTTCATTATTTTCTCGGGGCCGATAAGGATTTTTTTTCACATCAAGTGATCTGACAACCATCGGTGTACTTAGAGGATGAGCTTTGTCCATATTAAAACGTTTCATCAACATCTTCTGATGTAGTTTGATTGATGGACAAATATACCATTATGCAAATGCTCGATCTGTAGTCGAGGCACAACTTTGTTACACCAAGATCTTTCATTTCAAATTCATTCTTTAATAATTTTGCGCTCTTTTCGATCTCTTCAGAGACCCAATGATATTCAGTGTCATCAACATATATCGCAATAATTATAAAACTCGAGATTGATCGTTTAATAAAAACACATGGACTAATTATATTAGATTTATATCCTTCTTTTATGAGATATTCACCGAGTCGATTATACCACATTCGACTTTGATTGTTTTAGTCCATACAATGATCGTTTTAACTTTATAGAATACATTTCTCGAGATTTTGATGTAAATGCTTCGAGACATTTTTAATCCTTCGTGACTTTCATATAGATATCATTATCGAGTGATCCATACAAATAAGCCGTGACAACATCCATGAGACGCATTTGAAGGTTCTCAGTGATTGCGAGACTGATTAAAAATCGAAGAGTTATTGCATCCACTACAGGTGAATACGTTTCTTCATAATCAACTCCTGGTATTTGTGTAAAACCTTGTGCCACCAAATTTGCTTTATATCTCACAATCTCATTTTTCTCATTTCTTTTTATTGCAAAAACCCACTTGTAACCTACAGGTGGTTAACATTTTTAGGGGTTAGAATTACAGTCCAAAAACATTTCGCTTTTCAAGCGAATCTAATTCAAATTTCCTTCATGGCATCTTTCCATTTTGGCCAATCATTTCTCGTGCATACACTCTTCCGGAGTTTTTGGCACATAATCTTCCTCATTTATCACTTCAATTGCTATAGCATATGCAAAAATTTCATCAACACGTGTTTCATTTCGGTGCCCATATTATACCATTCTCAGTACATAATTTATTGAGATCTCATAATCATTCTAAGCTCGAGTTTCTTCTGAACTTTATCAACGACCTCTTCTGGGTTCTACTTCCAATCTCTTCTGGGATTTTACTGACAATCTCTTCTGGGATTTTATCGGTAACTTTTCCTGGAGTTACACCAACTGCATTATTCTGCTCTTTCATTTTTCATGGATTTTTGTCTTTGGAACCGATTGGTCTTCCACGTTTTCTTTGTATAGTAACCTCTCATTGGGGTTATTTCAATTCGAGCAGTGTGCATTTAAAGTCGGTATATGTGATTTAGTCACTCTTTTTGTATCTCAGAATGCATCTGTAACTCATTTGCTATTCTTTGCAAATGTATAATCTTTTGAACTTCCAGTCACATTGACCACTCCGGAATCAAGATAAGATATTGATGATGCATTCCAAGTTACTTGTTTTTCCAAATTTTTTCTTTTTCTCCCCTAAGATTGGGAATATTGTCTCATCAAATTGACAATCAAAAAAACGAGCCGTAAAAACATCTCCAGCTAATGGTTCTAAATATTTAATAATTGATGGAGAGTGAAAACCAATATAAATTCCTAATCTCCTCTCGGTCCCATTTTTGTGCGTTGTGGAGGAGAAATTGGAACATACACAAGACAACCAAAAATTTTAAGATGAGACAAGTTTGGTTCTCTTCCAGAGACCAATTGTAATGGAGAAAATTTATGAGATGCAATTGGTCTTAATCTAATAAGTGCAAAGAAGATGTAATATGGTATGTCCCCATGCGTAAGATGGTAGATTACATTTCATAAGTAACGGTCTAGCAATCATTGTAATCTTTTAATTAATGATTCAAATAAACCATTTTGTGTATGTACATGAGCAACTGGATGTTCTACCTTAATCCCAATTGACATACAATAATCATTAAAAGACTCGGGATGTAAATTCTCCTCAAGTTATCAAGCTTTGATACTCTTAATTTGGTAATCCGGAAAATTTGCTCTTAATTGGATTATTTGTGCTAATAGCCTAGCAAATGCAACATTTCTTGTAGCTAATAGGTAAACATGTGACCATCGAGTTGATGCATCAATTAAAACCATAAAATATCTAAATGGTCCACATGGAGGAGAAATAGGCCCACAAATGTCTCCTTGAATTCTCTCTAAAAATAAAAGAGATTCATTTTCAATTTTATTTTTAAATGGCCTAATTATCAATTTTCCAAGAGAGCATGCTTCACATGATAAATCTTTTGATAATATGATCTTCGTGTCCTTTAGAGGATGCCCATTTGCACTTTCAATTATTCTCCTCATCATAATGTTACCTGGATGACCTAACTCCGTCATGCCACATAGTAAACATTTTTGTGTCATGCAACTTCTAAGTTATCGACCATATTTGATTCTATTGAACTTATGTTCATACAATATAGTCCGATGATAAAGCTTTCATCTTTTCCAATATGATCTTCCGACCATATTTAATCGTTGTAATTTGAAGATATTCAATGTTATTTTCATCATGGTTTCGATATGATAACCATTACACCGAATATCTTTAAAACTTAGTAAATTTCTTCCTGGATTTACTAGAGTATAATGCGTCATTTATAATTAATTTTGTTCCTTTTGATAACAAAATACAAGCTCTTCCGAGCCTTTCAATTAAGTTACTAATACCGTAAATTGTATTAACATGTGTCTCTACAGAGACAATTGAGAAAAATATTTTTTGCTTTTTAATATTGTGTTTGTTGTTCCACCGTCTACTAGACATTCATCTCTAATACTTGTCATTGCTCTTGAGCCTTCAATCATATTCTTTTTCCTTTGAACAAAAAAAAAATATACAAGATCAAAATTAAAGAAACTAATTTTATTCATGAGAAACATAAACTTACAACATAAAACTGAATTAAAATAATAAAAAAAAAACTTAGCTCATAATATTTATTTCTTTATCAACATTCTCAAAGAAATCAGAAACATCTAGGTGTGTATCCATGAGTAAATCACTTGATTCATTTTCAATAAAATTTGTTTCTACTTCTTTTCTCTTTTTCTTGATGGATGCTTGATAAAGTTCAACTAAATGTTTAGGAGTACGACATGTGCGTGACCAATGGTTTGTCATACCACATTTATAACAACTACTTTCAAACTTTTTAGAAGATGTTGAATTTTTTTTCCTTTTCATATCTCCCCGCATTGTTGTCATTTGATTTGAAA
Organism: Schoenoplectus tabernaemontani; assembly: GCA_037127355.1. Lineage (NCBI taxonomy): Eukaryota > Viridiplantae > Streptophyta > Magnoliopsida > Poales > Cyperaceae > Schoenoplectus > Schoenoplectus tabernaemontani. Next base: position 11,790,355 of record CM073754.1, on the reverse strand, counting down.
TTATGACCTTCACGTCGCCAAACATTATTGCGACCACGTCCACGACCTCTTCTGGGGCCACGACCACGTCCTCGACCACGATTTCCTTTAAATGATGTTGCATTCGCTTCAGGGAATGATGTCGCATTTGCTTCGTGAAATGGACTAGAGCCAAAGTGGGCCGTGATTGATGATTTTTCATGAGAAGCTCATTATTTTGTTCCGCAACAAGAAGACATGATATCAATTCTGAATATTTTTTAAAACCACGCTCCCGATATTGTCATAGCGAGCAAATTCGAAGCATGAAATGTGGAAAATGTTTTTTCTAACATGTCTTCATCGTAATCTTTTCTCCGCATAATTTTAACTCGAAGTTATGCGAAACATTGCGAATTATATTCACCCACGATTTAAAATCTTGCAACCTTAAATGAATCCATTCATAACGAGCTTTTGGGAGGAGCACTTGTTTTTGATGGTCATATCTTTCTTTTAAATTTTTCCATAATTCTAACGGATCTTTCACCGTTAAATATTCAGTTTTTAAATCCTCATGGAGATGATGACGAGGAATATCATTGCTTTGGCTTTCTCCTCATGGGAGGCCTTATTTTCATCTTTTATTGTATCTCCAAGATTATTTGCGGTAAGATGAATCTCAAGATCGAGAGTCCATGGGAGATAGTTCTTGCCCGATATATCAAGGGCAACGAATTCAAGTTTAGTAAGATTTGCCATAAGGACTACAAAATAAAAATACTACTAATATTAATAAATTTAATCGAACATCCATTTATGAAAATTACTAAAGAAAAAGAATATTAATAACTTCAGTCATTAAAAAAAATTAGAGACATTATATTTATTTATTTATCTATCTAATTGATAACTTCGTTACCATTTTAGTTGAATAACTTCCTAAGTTATTAAGTATATCGATAACTTCGGTTATCAATTGTAACTCATTTTGATAAAACTTTTAATTATCAAATACAATGACTTCTGGCCATTAAAAGTATCAATAACTTCTGGTTATTGAATAAATAAAAAAAATTCTGGTATTTACTTATTTTATCATTCTCTTCGGGGAATGAAAATATTAGTCTCATCCAATATAAGAACAATTTCATCAAGAAAATAAATATTATAATTAATGGTAAAATAATAAAATTTAATATAAAGTGTACCTCTTTTTAGAGACAATTTTACGATAATCTGATTATGTCGATCTTGTGCTTCTACTATAAAATAAACTTCCGTCACAACTCGATTAGAGCGAAGTCGTGCTGATAACGTGTTATAAAATAAAGATAGAAGACAAAAGTTGTGAGAGACTAAAATCTTATTTCTATATTATCTCATCTAAAGATTTTTTATATATCCATCAACAACATACAAGCCTCTATTTATAGGCTAGAGAAACATCATGTAATAAAAGAGAAAATTAATACAAAATTAAATCTAGAGTTAAGGAGAAGGTGAAGAGAATGAAAAACTTCTATTATTATAGGAGGAGGAGAAGGAATGAGAGGAGGTGGAGGAGGTGAAACATCTATCATTAATATTATAACACATCTTTTATTTTGTTCTTATTTTCTTTTCTCCTGCTTCATTAAAAGAAACTCTAGCTTTATAAGTTAGAATGTCCAAGAAACTTCGCACCTTTAAATTGGATTTTATTTTTTTAGTTATCGTTGGATTGATTCAATGTGCCCAATAGATAAGCAATAATTCATCAATTGGAGGACTCCAATGAGCACAACAACACCTCAACCATAGAAAAATTCCTAACTTAAAAGAAAGAAAAATAATGACAACAGACAGAGAAAGTAGAACCCAAGGAGAAATAGTAATACTTCATCTTTTATTCTCTCTTATTTTGAAACAAACTTTTTGTTGTGCTTATGAGAAAAGGGAGGGGAGCTGAGAATAGCTAATTTTGTGCATGGATCAGATGACCTTGGAAATATTTCAATGCATCCACCAAATAACAAAAAGGTTGATAGAAACACATTTGACTTTATGGTGGATAAGGTGTCAGAATTCCCGAACGATATGTCCATTCTAGCATTAGGTCCCATGAGACTATTTTGCCCCGAGCTATGAGAAGGCCATGAAGCTTCACGTGTCTTGTAAATTTTTAAAATGGTAGTTTAGAATGCAAACTTAGTTTAGTGGAGAAGCTTTGCGGTAATATTATGAAATACTCTCATATATTTTGCTCTTATTATTTTCAAATATCTTAAAAATCACAAGCTATAAAAAAATTAAAAAATAAAAAATTGAATGTAACATCTCAAGACTGAACATTGTATTCTGGAAACACATTAGAGAAAGACTGATAAAGCAGCATTTGCAATTTGCTTATCAAGCTCAGTTTTTTTTTTCAAGTGCCTCAAGTTATCTCCTAAAATTTAAAAGTTGTGTTGAACTTTTAGATGGCTTTTAACAAGTTATATTTGATGAAAAAAATATTTTATTAAACTAGTCTTGCTTTTATGCATGTAGGCGTATTCAACAGTTGATACACACGACTACACTGCGACAGAAGTCCTTCTAAAGATGGAATATGGGATCGAATGTGATTGGTAATTACATTGTTATTATATATTAAATATTAATAAATGTTTAATATTCTTTGCAACATATAAAATGTAGGTGGACCCTAGGGGTTGGGAGCTATCATGTATGAAATGGTGGTCGGTTATCCCTCTTTTATTCTGACAAATCTATGAATACGTGTAGAAAGATAAATGCTCATTGTTGAGCTGACCTTTTTCTATATAAATAGAAAGAGTGAGAAAATAGACCAGCTCAGCAATGAGCATTTATCTTTCTATATCTATCACAAGGTAGTGTCATCGTGAGTTAGGAGATGTATATGGATATCATGACCTACTAGAATTTTATGTTTTCAAATTGAATATATTAAGTCCACAGCTTGATAACTTGCTACTTGCAAGTCTAAAAATACTTTCAATGTATAACATAAATGAATCATCAATGCAGATTGTAAATTGGAGAACACACTTGAAAGTTCCTGAGGCAAAATTAAATTTAGAGGCGAAAGATCTAATGTGTAGTACACTTTTGTGCAATGTTGACCAGATACTTAGTACCGGGGGTGCTGATGAGATCAAGGTACATTTATTTTTTTGTTGTTTCTGCAATATTATCTTAATTTTGAGTATTCATGGGTTCGTAATAATAAATTTGAATTGTAGGTACATCCATGGGGTACTCCATATGTGCCTCAAGTCAATGATGACTTGGACACTCAAAATAATTTTAAAAATTTCACGAGGTATATATGATCCGCCTTTTATATTTTTTTTATTAGTGTACCTCTTGTATTTCAGATTTTGTCAGAAGCATCAGTTGAATTTTTACTTTTGTGATTTTTCTAAAATTTCATTAATTCTTTTATTAATAAATGTTGTTTGTTGTTAAAAATAATTATTATAAATATATGAGTCCGCGTAAGAGCGGTACCTTGGCTAGTAATTTTGAAATGCACAATAACCTACATATAACTATAACATCAAAATTAAAGAGTTTATGTTTCACCTTTTATAACTTATAAAGCCAATAACTACGTAAAAAAATATAGATATCTGATATTTTGATGCATAATATGTTTGCCATATCACCTTTATTTCATTTATTTTATCTTTATAATAATTATAAAGTTAAATAAATAATTAAACTTACAAGCAAATTTTATTTATAATAATTTATGATTTCCAAAATCAATTGTAAATTGGCAGCAAACTATTTTTAACCTCATATTGTTTGTCATATTCCATATCTGAACAACTAAAATTTTATTGATTTTTAATTATTCATTTAGCTATTTTTTCTTATATTGTTAAAAATAAGACGTGAACAAAATTAGAAATGACGTAGAAAATATATCGTTCAACATGAATATTTAAAACAAATTATTGACTTTTTGTAAATTAAAATTTTGGAATCAGTTGCCAGTATAATATAACGGCCCCACATAATTGATTTTAATTAATATAATGATTTATATATGATATATTTCAATTGTTCCTCAAGTGAACATTATTTATGTGTATTTTTTTAGTACTTCACGGCTAAAAGCATTTGTTTGGCACCTGAGCTCTCACTCAAGGAAGTTCATGGATTGCTCATGATGCTTTGTTTTGCTCTGTTCTAGCATGCATTGACTATATATAAAGTGTCAAAATAATTCTTCTTTCCCATGAATTCTTTTAAAATTCTATTAAACTAGAATTGTGTATGTAACTTATCATAGTTATGTGAACATAAATAGCATTTTGTATCAATTCTATATATGTTCCTCATTAACCAGTGATTTACTAGCAAAATGTTTTGTTGTTTAACACCAGTGTATTACACAACTACAGTTGTAGTTCAAATTTTCAAATATAAAATTTACCAAGGGAGAGAATCACCATAATATTTCATAAGAATCACTAATTTCATCTCTCAACATTAATGTCTCTTGACCCAGATGCGCAAACAACACAAAAAGTAGAAATATTAAATTTTCAGCTGAAATGAATACATATGAATCACAACATCTGACAATGTAGAAACTAGAAAGCATTTTGCTGACAAAGTGACCCCACAAACAGAGGCGACCAAACATCTCTAAGCCTTGCCTTCAAGAATTCTGATAAATCCCTGGAAATCAAGGGTTAGCCAACCACTCCATGATCTTCACTTCAAGGGCACACTGACAAGGGTCCCAACACTCTCATCACCACCACAGTTCGAGCACACGACAAACTCCCCCAACTCCTGACCCGAATGCCAAATAAATACCTTCAGCCGTGATGCCTTCTCTAGTATTTCATTGTTAATAACTGAATCCTGGTACCCAGAAATGTCGAGGTATTCTAACACATGCAATTCTTCCAGAAATGCAAGTATTGCCCCTCTTGAGAGCCTGATTGGGATCTCTAGCTTTCTCAAGCTGGGTAGATAATGGCAAATGATCAAGGCATGATGATGATCTAGACGGTCATCTTGGTCAAATAAATTGAACTCGGTCAGATCAGGGCAATGTTTTTGGAGAAGAGAAAGTAGGTCAACTGATTTACCAAAATATTGATTTACTGCCAGACCCTTGAGAGATGCAAATTTCGGTAAAGCAATGAAGAACTCATTTTCTTCGATATCAGGGTTGGGGACGCTTAGATAGGTTAGGTTTGGAAGCCTGAAATTTGCAAGAAAAACAGATAATGAGATGAAATATTAAGGAACTTCTATTAGCGATAAATAAATAAGCAACCAGACAAATCTTAAAACATGTATCAGCATTGAACTTCAATTAAACATTTTTGTTCTAAAATTAATTTTCTACTTTAAGGTACTGCCTTTTGTAAGAAATTTAGCTCCAGTTTATAGTTTTCTTTGTAACACATATCAGGCCTCTGAACTGGTTACATTAAAAAAAAAAAAAAAAAAAAGTCATACAACAAAACACCTAAATTGAGTAAACAAGTTTACAATTAGAACATTTCTAAATCAGAAGCTCCTATGCTATGATTTAAAAAGCTTCAAACCATAAGTGTACATCGGTAAAAATAAAAATATTAACAAGTGAACTCTATATTGAACAGACAAGTGTTCTTCTCCTCCAAGAGCATGAGAACTATCTAAAACAGAAACCAAATCTAAAGATGAGATCCACCTATCAGATCCTACTATTTTATCAATACGGTAATACAAACACAGTATGAATTTTAGTATGAATTTTGTGAGAGCATGATACTTCAACTACTACATAATTCATAATTTAAAGTTAAACAATGAGTTAATTATTCAAATTTCATGAAAAGAGACTAGTTAAGGTAGACACAATGTTGATATGGACAATCGGTTCCCTAGATTATTAAGAAAACTTATGAATTAAGGATGCACCATATAACACAACACCATAAAGCAAAATTCAACAATATGAAAACTGAGAAGCCTCACCTGTCAGCGACAAAGATAAGATCTTGACCATCAGCAGAGGGAGGGAGGTACAGTTTCTCAATATACGCCCCGCCACTGGAGAACGCCAGGATTCGCTTAAGTACCAGAGAGAAGGAAACGGGGGCACCGAACCGAGCAGTGAAGGCGTCCCAATCCGAGAGATCGAGAATCCACCAGATGATCGGATCTCTGGCGGCGGTGCGCCAGGAGGAACACACGGAGTAGACGCCGGCGATGAGGTCGAGCGTGCTGACCCGTGAGAGGATCGACAGGAGGAGATCATGGCTTAAATCACTCCAGCCCCTCGATGCACGGGATGAGGTGGAGGCGGCGATGGTTGGGAGGGGATCGGTCGGAGAAACCATCGGATTAGGCGTTAGGTATAACCGTATAGGTCGAGTTTGAGGCCTTGAGGTTGAGCGGTGGCCTTGAGGTTCGGAACTTCGGATTCAGATTACATCGGTGTTTAGTCCCGTCCGTAACAAAAATAATAATAATAATAATCTCATGGTTCGGATTAAACTCAGATATCCCACTGCATACCCCGTTTTTTTTTTTAAATAAGCAAAATATATATGTAAATTAAAAAAATAGGCCAACAGAAAAGGTATTTTGATATATAAGCTGGTCGTCTCAGCCGACTGTGTCATCAAGGCTTAAAAAAATGAAAAATATGGATCATCTCAGCCGATTGTGTCCCCAAGTTGAAGTAGTTACAGCCTACAGCGTCCCCAATCTAAGCTAGTCCCAACTCATCTTGTCCCCATAACGCACCAATAATTGCTACTCGATGTGATCAACTTACATAATTTTCTCGCTATTCTTCTTGCTATGATCATTAGCAAATCGAGATATGTTATTTTTTTAATATAAAAATTTAATAAATGAAGGTGAAAATGATTTCAATTTGTGTTAAACTAATATTACTTACTATCATAGTACAATTATCATAAATAAATTAATAATTAATTTGTACATTTGAATTAATTATTACTATCATTTTGTTGTTTTCAATTAATAATTGATTTTTGAAGATAGGTGCAGCTTTGTGAATATATTATCCATACAAATTTTTTGAATGATTTTAATAGTAATTTTTTTGTAGGTATGAAAAAATGATACCAATAATATGTATTTTGGTGGAGATACCATCAACAATGCACATATTGGTATAGAGTACTCAATTGGTCAAAGACTTATAATTTCTGAGAATGAAAATTTAATCTTTGAAGAAATTAAGAGGGCATTATACCAAAGATTACATGTGGTAGAGTATTGGTATTCTATTGATATTCAATGTCGATTTAATATGGCATATGTTGGGTATTTTTCCTTTAATGTGATGTCAGTATATGATGAAAGTTCTTGGAAAATAGCTTATGATACTGCTTGTGCAAAAATGGAGATGGTCGAACTATATATGAAATTGCATTCTCTTTAAAGTGACTGGAATGATGATTTATTTGCGGGTAGTCAACCTGATAGTAGAGTATCTCATCTCAGCAGTCCTATATTGTAAGGAATTAGACCGCATCTCACATGATAAGGAATGTTAGGTTTGTGCGCTCGACAACCCAAAATATCCTCCATCTGCAATACACAAAAAAAAAATTTAGACATATCATAAATAATTAATTAAATCAAAATTTTAAATATATTAATTTTGAGTACTTACATTTTTCAACTAAGTAATATGCTCTGGACATGCTCTTAGGTATCGGTAGAAGTGTAGAAAAAACAAATGATCGATATCATCGTCAAAATTGAGTTCATCAAGAACCCAAAATCCACTACCACTACCACTAGCATCTAAATTTTCCATTATTACACTACCATTGACATAAATAAAATAATTACAAATCAATCTTAAATTTAATTAATAGCCTCTGAATGTCTACACAAAAAATCAATCACAAATTAATTAATTATCAAATTAATTAATTATCATACATGTGCTAATTTTGAATTTACCACATATACCACATAAACTATCTTTACTAATATTAGCTTCAGATTTATTCCAACAAAATATTCTTTAAACTAAACAAAACATTTCGTGATGATAAATAACTAGCAGATTTAACTAACAACACTAATTACTAATTCTAACAATATATTTTATTAATGGCAGATTTAATTAATTAAATAACCAATTAACAGCAGATATAATTAATATAAGTTCATATAGACAGATTTTTATTGGTCATGAAGTGACACCATTAACAATGAGCATTTGATCCCTTTTTTATAATTATATACCATTTTTATATAAAAGAAGTGATATCTACACTTTTAAGTTGCACACTTTATCTATACGCAATATTATATATATAAATATTTTTCAGAAATATATAGTATCCGACTCAAATTTTGAAATATACAGTGTTTATATTTAATATTATATATAAATAAGTTGTGCAGAACTTAGACGTGTAATAATCATTTTTTAATATAATGAGAGCTAATAGCAATTTGGCTACATGGGAAAAAAAGAGCTGATATCACTTTGGCACGATGTGTACATCTCATTCTCTCTTATATATAATACAACTTTAATTTGTACAAGTGAAACTATTACATAGGCGTCCCTAGCTAATTAAAACCTCGCCATAATAAAAATTCAAAACCCAATTAGCTCACATGCGCTTGCATTCAAACAGAGATTGGAAGTTTGCCCTCGACAGTGTTTTGCCTAGTGACGCGGATGTAGCAAACTATTGCGGCCAATGCAACCACCGCAAGCCCCGCAATTATGATTTCTCCTCCAGTCTTGGATTTGTCAAAATTTCGGTGCTTGTGGAGAGCATTTTCTTGTGAAATTATGATCGGTGGTTGTGCAATGTTTAGGTGCAAGCTGGAAGGTGGTTTTGCTGTAGTAGATTCGTGAGGTTGCCGTGCGAATGAAGTGGAAAATAGAAAGAATGAAACTAAGATTATAGCGAACACACTGGTTGCCATTGCTTGGGAGGAAGCTGATTTGAAGGATTTTCTTTTAATTTCGCTTCAAAATTTCAGGGGTTTTGCAAATGAAGGAATGGCTCTGGAGTTTTGGTTTTGGGATTTTGTTTTCTGATTTGATATGAAGAAAGTAATGGTCCTTATATAGGGTTAGGAAGGGTTTATAGAATTGTGAATTTTTCAGGTGGAACCCCAGCAAAAATCTTATTGTTAACTGTATTGCCAAACTTGACCTAGAAGTACATCAATAATTTCTATGGACTCGTTTAGCAACACATTTCTGTATTAGAGAGTTTTGCTTATGTTATTTGTTTTAATTCAACATTAGATGTTAAGAAAGTTTATTTCATTTGCAAAAGTATCTTAATATGCGAACAGAGATGAAGATTTCGGACAAAAGCAGCTCTCATATTTTAGTAGAATTAAATTCATGATGGGATACAGGGATGTTAATTTTTTTATTAATCAATTTCAATCTGAAACTAAATGATCTGAGAATAAATTAGGAGTGTCAATTATTGATCCGATCCGATGGGTTAACCCGACCCGATCCGACCCGACATCCGAAAATAAATGGGTTGGGCATGGGTCTAATTTTTTAACCCGAATCGGGTCGAGTCGGGTTTGGGTCAACCCGATTTGTCCCGATTAATTATATTTTTTTAAATTAATTTTATAATTTATTACTAATTAAATCTTAAATATATATTAATTATAAACTAATTATGATTAATTATAAATTAATTAATATATAATTACTTAAAATAATATAAAAATATTTAATAAATATTTAATTATTTTATATGAGTCGGGTCGAGTTAGGTATGAGTCAAGATTTTTTGACCCGAATATAATCATCGAGTTCGAGTTGGGTGAAAAAAATAATAAAATAATGATGACCCATCCGAACCTGCTCCGACCCGACCCATTGACACCCTTAGAAAAATGGATCACATATAGATCAAAAAATTTAGATCCTTTTTAAGTTGGGTTAGGTACGGATTGACGCAACTCGATCCCTTTAATTATATTTAATTTTTAGATTTTTTTATAATTTAATATTAATCAGAACTTATATATACACTAATTATAATTAATACATACTTAATTATCTTATACAGGTCGGGTCAGATCGATATGTGACTTAATCGTGTGGAGTTAAATCAAAGAAACTATGACCTAATTTTAAACGGATTAAATTAGGTCAAAAAATAAAATAATGACGATCCATATCTGATCTATTGACACCTCTTATATTAGAATACTTGTGGAACATTTTGGATTAACTGTCTTTTAAAAATCTTCTCTATGCCAGTTGAGAGATGTTTCTTTTGAGATAAATAGACAGGTATCCATTTATTTATTTATTTATTTATTTGAAACATGCTAAGAAAAGATATGTAATACTTAATGTTAATTAGATAAAAGACGGACGAAGGACCTATCCGAAAAACGTCCTTAACCCCAAATTATAGTAGCTAGATAATAGATCGGTGGGTAAGAGGAAATATGCAAGCTGATTGCATAGGCCCATGGCAGCTGTTCATTGCATGCATCTTTCCCTTTCTATGCTTGATGGGTCTCTCCTTAAGGCCTCTTAACTGATAGTTATCACATCTATAGACGTGACACCTGTTTAACCTGATTTTCGAATTATTTGACAGCTAAGGTACGATGCTACTCACGTTTGCAACTATAAATATCCGGTCCCATCTCTAAATCGTATGTCATCCATTTTGAGCAAGAAAATGAAAAAAAAAAAGAATGAACTTGGTCAACAGAAAGATTAATACATAGGCGACTTTCTGGACATAAATAATGTTGAGATCACACTACAAGAAAATATATATTCGATGACGATAAAAGTCGCCACTATACATAATAATATCGTCACCTTTGACTTTCGGTGATGACTTTCAATCGCCACAAGGTCGCCCCCGTAAATCCCGTCGCTAAAAATAAATTATGGCGACTTCAGTCGCCACAAGTTTCAATGACGATATTTTATCACCATTGTAAGATTAGAATAAGACGGCAATTTTTAACGCCGCCTTAAATATAAGCTACAGTGGCGATTTATATCACTACTTACAGATTTATTTTACAAAAAAAAATATTTCGGAAATTTTATACTTATGATACACCAAATCTTCAGGATACACTGAATGATCTTAGCCAGATCCGTACAAGGAGAAAGCTCAGTTGCAAACTTACATTGGTACTTTGATATCATATTTTTTTACTTAATTTTGTCCTTTTAACTTAATTGCTTCCTCATCTGAGCATCACTCTTAGTTATTCAATTAAGCACCAAGTTTAAAAAAATCAAGAAAACAATAAAAACCAGAGAAAGACTAGATAACGCATGTCCAAACTCCAAACTACTATGAAACCAGCAGAGATACACATTGGTAAGTACCATTGATTAACCGAATCGATTAAATCCACTCAAGCAAAATGCCTTCACAAGAAACAACGCTATAAATACCAAAACCATTCATGACAGTAGTTGGTTTTCTTTCAAGTGCATTTATTCTGACCACATGAATGTACCTTTCAAATCATTAAAAAGTGAATATCAGACTAATATCCGAAGTTGAATCAGTTCCGGTACTGATTTAACTAGGACCTAATTAAACACTTTATGTTGAAACAATATTTTATAGACATGATGAAAGTCAGTGCCGACAGATATATATATATGCACCCATCTACGTGAAAATATTTGATTGAGCTAGTAGGTCATGATTGGCTGGCCTTCCATTTAAGAGGACCTCGTGCGTATGAGAATTACTTCAAGTTTGATCCGTTGAAAGTGGGTCCCAGGACTAAAAAATTGCCAATTCGTGTCAAATGATATAATGGGGCCCATAATAAAGTTCTACATCCATCAGTCATTATCCACCCACCTCCATCTCCATGCATTCATTCATTCAACCAGTATGGAGATTCAAGTTAGCATATAAAATGACATAATGCCATGTGAGACCATCAGATATTGGATTAGTAACAGAGTTATAATTTGGCAACTGAATTTTAATTTGAACAATTACCTTTAAACTATATGATTAGTGACAACAAATAGCTCGGATTTTAGTCATTTTGGTACTTAATCATTATAGTTCTAGATTGACATAATTGTCAGAACTAAAAATGCCCGAGGCAACTTATAAACATCTAACGTCGACAAACATGACACTTATGTATGGAGATGAATCGGTATCCTTTGGAGAGCTCTTTTCCGTAGAGCTGTGCGGTTTTTTTATTCTAAATCATATGATCACTCATCAACGGTTTTGATTTAATAAACAATTTTATACATTAAAATTCGTGTTTAGACTTTTTCATAGCCGTTTAGATCTCCCTACGAAGATCTCCAGAGAAAAACCTCCACAGAGGCTACCCGCCCGTATTGAGATGGGGTAATGATGATATCTTTAGTACTAATTCATGTTACTCGTGACTAGAATTTGATGCTATAATTAATGTACAATTTCAGTCTATATAGTTAGCGCATATACCTCTTAAAATTATTATTTTTTCAGTTGGTAAAACAAAATAAAATTTTAACAAAAAATATGCTTTATAAAAGAGGATGGAAAAAACTAATACATTGTATTTTTCTGCAGTAACTTAGAAACAGTAGATCATTTATTCATTCACTGTTCAATAACATCTTGCTTATGAACATGGTTTGCTAGTTACAGTACTTTCTCTTTTGTTGTTTTTAAAGGACCTAATTAGATTCTATAATAATAACAGTAAATAAATAATTAAAGGGAGAGAGAAGGAAAACACGAGATTTAATGGAGTTCGGCTATGACGAGCCTACGTCTCTGGGACCTACAATCACGAACGTCGATTGTGCTGACTCACTAAAATAAGCAAGTCTTACAACTTCGAACCTCCGGTCCCTTACACCAAGTAACGGGCAGCTGTCGGCCAATTCAAACAGTGAGGACAACACCTCAAAAACTCACGAAAGAAAACAAACAAACAACCTTACAAATGATCTCTCGATCTCACTTTACAAAGGTATTACAAAGTATTCTTGAGATTAGATCGAAAAAGGGATCAAGGTTTTAGCAATGAAGCATTGACGGCTAGGTCTAGAACAGATCTGAAGGTTTTTAATCGCGTAGCAGCCCCACCAGGAAGAAGATCAACCAGCCTTATATAGCCGTCCTACAAATTAGGTAGAAAATTCTCTTATCTGTTGCAATGGTTGTCCATCAGTTGCAACGGTTAGACGATTCTAACCCTAATCGAGATTGTCTTTTGCAACGAATGTGAGATCCGTTATCACGGATGTGTACTAACCATAATTTCAAATTTCTTGCGATGGAATCTGTTGCAACGGATGGAGATCCGTTACAAAGGTGAAGAAGGGAGAATTCCCTGGTTGTTTTTGGATAACTTTTCAACGGGAATGATTTATTCCGTTACAACGGATATAAGAATCCGTTGTAACGATTGTGGTCAAGAACACAGTACAATTTGTCTCGAGGTCATCCGTTGCAACGGTTAGATCATATTGTCTTTATTTTACTCAGTTTAATCTCAAGATTTCTTTGATTACCTTTATTTCTTACAATTCTAATCTAACATAAGTCCTTCATGAGATCTTCATATATATATATATATATATATATATATATATATATATTCTTCTGCTGATGTTGCACATCTGCATTTCATATATTCAAAGAAATTGTTAAATACTTATGTGATTGTTTTATAAATTAGTAAATATAATTCTATATAATTTTGAGACTTATTTACAACAACACATTTTAATTGTGACACCATAGAATAACTTTGGCAAGTAAATACTTATATAATATTTGTGAAATGATGAGAGATGCTATGTCATGAGTCATTTGAAATGAAAGAAGCAAACTTATTTTCAGGGACGGAAATTATAAAAGCATAAGAGCTTTGGGAGTAATATAATTACACTAATCAGGTATTGGAATCAATTAAAAGATATTGCAAACTTACATTTAATAGTCCCCTGATAACACCTTTACCTTTGCAGATTTTAGAGGAGCATCTAAAAATAGATTTCACGGAGATAGAGCAAGAGATTTTGTATGGAGAAGAAATTGATTTAGCATTAATCAGAAGGAACAATAGTTAGTAATAACAATACCATCTAGTGTAGTTACAAGTCTCTGTCTCTGTCTTTGTCTTGGCATTATATTTTTGTATTGCTACAACAGGATTTGAAAAATGGACAGCGAAGATGCAATGTCAATTGAGAATGAAGAGAAAGATGGAGATCTTGCAATTAATGCATCTTATTTTGTTTCAGTTCAAGAACTTATTTTTTAGATTAGTTTTGAATGCCTTGTATGATTACTGGATTTAAATTTATATGTCTGAACTTGTAGCTAAGTTGTTAAGTAGTTACGATAGTTAAATATCTATGATATTAGATTGTGGTATCAAATAACTCTTAATTTCTAATGAAACAGGTAAGAAATCAGTACTTTAAAAAAAATTATAAATATCTAATGATTCCAACTCAAGTGTTTATAACATGTACTTAGATGTTTTTATAAATTCCATTGCCCTAGTGTTTAATTATATTTCCGACTCAAGTGTTTATATATTTAAGTAGGTATTGATTTTATTTTATTTATTTATATTTAGGCGTATATATAAGTGAATTAGATATTTATATTTCTCGATCAGGTATTGTTTGTATATGGGACTTGATTACTTGCCAAGGAAAAAATAAACAAGAAAGAAAATGGGAAGAAATATTCTTGGGTAGCAAAAACAACATGTGACAAAAATTCTAGGGAAATGACAGGAGAGTGACTAGAGAAAGTGAGAAAAAAGAAAGATTTGCGAAAATGAAAATGTTTGGGAGAAAAGAGAGAAAGATAGCCTCATCCAAGTGTTTATATTTAGGTGGGATCCCTTAAAATGGGTTATTTTAATAATTTAAACAATGATCTTTTAAATAAATATTAAAAAGTTGGAAAATAAAAAAGTTATAGATGTATTTTTTATTTATTTATAGACTATAATTGTTTTAAATTTAATGTAATTTTATTATAATTATTTGATAGTTCATTAAAGAACATTAAATTAGAACTAATATAAATTGTATAAAATTTTTAGGATCTTTGATGAACTATTAAATGGTAATGAAATTTGAAACGTTGTTACTTTATAAGAGAGACTAAATCTATAAGTTTTTTTATTTTTAAGATTTTTCATTTTATTTAAAAATTCATTATCAAAATAATCCATTATTAAGTGATCCCTTCTCTTATATTTATGTATTACGTGTTTATATATTAGACGCACGTATTTATATATTAGACTGATGTATTTATATATTGAATTTAGGCGCATAAAGGAAAATAATAAAAATCACGTGGGTTAAAAGAGATAAAGATGCACGAGGTTAATCGGGGTTGGAGCTCGGAATATGGATATTTTCTCAATAGAAAGAAACTATTGACTTCAATTCAAAGTACATATAGTTTTACTCGCTAGTACAATTAAAAAATATATATTTTAGATAAAAGAACTACGTTCCAATAACAATAATAAAGGAATTAGACATAAAGCAAATGTATTACCAGCTATAGTATGGTATAGGCAGCTCATTAATGAACACTAATAGATCCAAAGGAATGGTAGAAAACTAGAAATTGATGCCTCAACCCGGACAACTCGCTCAATACCATGAACTCTCACTAAATGCTAGCTCTCTATTGCAGATAGCCATTCTCTGCATTAATTTCACGATACTTCGATCCATGCTCACATACTTACAACATTTTACAAATACAAAACAGAAAGCAAGCCACAATATTAATGATCGTATATCGGGATATACAAGAAAATTATATCTGTACTAACATTAATTATTATACGCTTATGCCATGATCATGGCCAAAAATCATGTCTCGATAGAAGCAGCGTGGAATGACGAAGGAATTTCAGCCTCTACTTCGTTTGAACCTGTTATTACTGCAGCAAAGTACTGGTTGCACGAGAAGTATTCAACGAAATGTTAATTTGAATGAAAATTCCATTGTCTGAAATCTGAATAATTAATGCGTAGCAGGTTGCTAAAAAATAACAAAAACTTTTCTGAATCGGCCTAAACAAAAAGAACACGGAGGACATGCCAAAGGAAATAACCAAAATATATAAGATTTCGAGTTTAAACAGATGCAAACTTTAATGAAACTAGCAAAGAATCTGTGTGAATTTGTGTCATTCACGGGTCTATCTTAATTCTTAACATGATAAATATTATATAGTTAGCTAGTATATTTGTGTCTTGTCTTACTCATTCTTCATGATCTTCATTGTTTAATTAGTTTTATTTTGATGCAGGAAAAAAACATAAATATCATATGAAAAATAAATTTAATTATATCCAACATATTTGAAAATTTTGAGAAACTTCAATATTTATCTTTATGGTATAAATAGTTTTCTTTTTAAAATACTTAAAATAGTTGATAGTTAATTTATTTGATGCATAATTTTTTTTAAACCTCCCATTAATACATGATAAAAAAAATAGAAAACAAAATGGAGAAAAAAATGAAATTAATCAAATGTTGAACCGTTGATTTTTAAAATATTGATCTGCACCGTTCGATTAGGGTCATTTTGTTCATTAAAAAGGACTGAAATAATGGATAAATTCAGTATATACATTATTTATAATATAGTATAGATAAACACTTGGCCGGCGCCACCATAAAGAATAATTCCAAAAAAAATGAAATACTTCGATTTTCTAATATAACATATTTTTGAAATTTACAAAAAAAAATCTACAATTGATATATATCAGATGGAACATGTAATAATCCATTTTCGGACCGAAAAGATTTAATTGTGTCTAATGTCCGAAACTTCATGTTAAAATTTCAACTTTTATTTTAATAATATTTTAGTTAGTTTTTGCAAGAATGTATAATTTTATTTTATTTCAAAAATTTATTGCCAAAATTAGTGATAAATTTTGTCTTTATAGACTGACCCCTAAATTAAAATCTTTGCTTTGAAAATTTTCAAACTAGTGCTTAGAATTATAAATATTAAAAAGACACATCGGCCGTCAAATACCATTAAAATCAGAATTGATGCGGATTGCATCAATTAAGTTTTGATAGCATTTAATGAGTTATTAAATGACATATAAAACTCTGCTCGTATTGACTAGTTTTTGCATAGTTTGTCTCAAGCCAAGATAAATGAGGAGGGTTGCGGTGGGTGTAGCGAGTCTGCACTAAAACAGCCGATCTATATAAAAATGAAACTCAATCAAATTTCATTGGGGCATCACTCTCTTAGCGACGCGCCATATTGGAACTCAGATATGATGACAAGAGAACAAGGATTGGGTCATCACCGCCTTAGTGGTGTGCTATATCAGAACCCAGATGTGGTGATAAGCGAGCGAGGGTTGGATCATCCTCACCTTAGTGATGCGCTGCATCGATACCCGGATGTAGTGTCAAATGAATAAGAGTTTTCGCACTAGACTAGACGAGTGCGAGGGGCAAGGAAGCTAGTCGGGGAAAGTAAGATTCATTTAGGTAGTTAGAATGTAGGGTCTTTAATAGGTAAGCTAAGAGATTAGTTGATATTGCGATTAGGAGACATGTGAATATCTTATGCATTCAGAAGACTAAATTGACGGATTAGAAGGCCAAGAAGATGGAGAATACGAGCTTCAAATTGTGACACATAGGAAAAGAATGAAGCAAAAATAATGTAGGCATCTTAATTGATAAAAGTCTTAAAAATGAAATTGTCACAGTTAGAAAATAAGAGTACATGATCATCATGATCAAATTGGTTATTGGAGATTTAGTCTTTAACGTCATCAGTGTGTATGCTCCATAAGTAGGTTTGAGCGATGATGTTAAGAGATGATTTTAGAAAGACTTAGAGGACATAGTTAAAGGAGCTAGTAGTGAAAAATTCTTTATTGGAGAAGATCTTAACGGTCATGTTGGCACAGCTAGAAAAGGGGTTTGAGAGGTTACATAGAGGTTTTATATATGAATAACAGAATCAAGATGGAGAAAAAATCTTGAACTTCGTTGTACCTTACGATATCATGGTAGCAAACAACTTCTTGAGAAAGAAAAAAAAATATCATTTAATTACTTTCAACAATGGCCAACACTCGAGTCAGATTAATTTTATCCTCACTAGAAAGGAGAGACCAAACTATATGAATTATAATATTATATCTAGTGAGTGTGTCGTCACACAATATAAATTTTTGGTGACTGACTTTCATTTTTAGGTACGCGTCCGGTGAGATAAAGGTACGAAAATCATGAGAACAAAGTGGTAGGAGCTCAAATGAGATGCTTCTCAGGTGTTTAAAAATAGAGTTATTACAGAAGGACCATGAAATGTAGGTGAAGATGCATATAGCATGTTGAATGAGATATCGACTCACATTCAAAAGGTAGCTATATAGGTGTTTGAAATAACCAGAGATAATAAACGTGAACCTAAATATACTTGATGGTGGAATGATGATATACAAAAGTCAATCAGTGAGAAGAAAAAATGCTACAAATATTTACATCACCACATGAGTGATGAAAACATACAAAAATACAAAGAAAATAGAAGAAACACAAAGAAAAGTATGAGGGAAGCAAGGGGTCATGGATACGCGGAGCTGTATTGAAAATTAGATACGAAATAGGGCGAAAATGATATCTACAAGATGACGAAGTTTCGAGAAAGGAAGACAAGAGTCTTCAACCAAGTTAAATGTATTAAAGATGAGATTGATAGATTTTTAGTGAAGGATGGTGAGATTAAGAACGGATGAAGATAATACTTCGACAAATTATTCAATGAAGAGAGTGAGAAAACCGCGATCGAGTTTGTCGACTCATTTGATGACACTAGCAGGTGATTTATTCGGAGAATTCAAGAGTCTGAGGTGAAAGAAGATTTAAAAATGATAAAAACAGGTAAGACGTTAGAACCTGATGACATCCCAATTAAGGTATGGAGATGTCTCAGAGATGTAGCAATAGTGTGGATCACTAAACTATTTAATATTATTTTTCAGTCCAATAAGATGCCTGATGAGTGGAGAAGAAATATATTAGTATCAACCTTCAAGAATAAAGGAGATATTCGAAATTATACTAATTATAGAGTAATTAAGCTCATGAATCATATCATAAAGCTTTGGAAGAGTGATCGAGTATCGTTTAACAAAACTGACAACCGTCTTCAAAAATTAGTTTGATTTTATGTTTGGAAGGTCCACCATGGAGGTGATTTTTTTTATAAGACAGCTAATGGAGAGATATCGAAAATAAAAGAATGATCTATATATGATATTTATTGATTTGGAGAAAGTGTATGATAAAATATCAAAAAATATCATGTGACGGGCGCTTAAAAAGAAATGAGTCCCAACAAATCACGTTACTCTTATTTCCTGTAGTGTATTAAGGATATGTACATAAATAATTTGACTTGTGTCAAAGGATATGACAATGAGTCCAATATATTTTCTATTAAGATATGATTACATTAAGAGTCATCATTGAGTCTATATATTTTCACCTTAGTGGATGAGATCACAAATGATATATAAGGAGATAATCCTTGATGCATACTGTCACACCTCAGAATAATTAAATCGGATTAGGTGTGATTAATCCCGCTACGAACACACGATGAGATGTGCGTACGGAAAGCTAAATGAATAAGATAAATCAAATACAGAATAAATAAAATAATATACAGTCCATAATATACAGTAAAGTACAACGCCTGACACCGGTGAGACTGACTCCATCAGAATGGGCAGCAAAAATCTCTCAAATAAAACCCAAAAGAAAGAACAAAAATCTGATCACTGATAAGTCCTAATCGACTACCCTGCTCACTGTGCTGATGCGGTGAAGCACCTCTGATATCTCATAGGACTGCACCTAGCACTCTCTCATCAAAATAAATCTCACACCTCTGTACCTGGATCCCACAACCACTGTGAAACGTGAGTAATTTTAAAAAAATTACTCAATATGGATTTAGATCCAACCTTAAGATTTGATCTTCTTTCCTAGACTGGACCAAAATACTGATACTGACTTTCTAAATGTAGTAAATATATATTTATAATTAAATTAATAATTTAATGCATCTCTTTTAAAAATCTACTGTTATGCGATGACATGAAATGATAAATAAACTCGAAATATAAAATTTATGAAATATATATATATATATATATATATATATATATATATATATATACGAGATTGAAGCACCCGTATATATATAACTCAGTTGCATATCATCAGTCCATCCACAAACGGGTACGTAATCGGGCCCTCGACTTGTGACTTACCTAAGCGGGTACATATTCGGGCCCAACTTACAAATTTAGGATTTTCGAGTAAGCGGGCGCCAATGCCCTGAATACCTTAGGAAAATTCGGCCTCCCGGGGCGATAACGCCCTAGGAGAGTGACGGCTAAAAGCACATACTCGATATTCTGAATCTGATGATCCACCTCACAGAATAGTAATAATAATATTAATATAATAACAATAATAAGACAAAGGGATTAAGAATTTATGCTTTCAGTTGTCATATCGCCAAAAGGAGATAACTACCCGTAAAATGACAAAATAGAATATAATACAAATGGGAGCCTACTCTGTAACAAACAAGGGCCAAAGGACCGCATCCCGACTTTCTCTGTACCAAATAGGGTCCAAAAGAGAAAGCCCTTCGAACATACCGAGATCTCAAATAAGCTGGCTAAATAAAATAATATAATAAAACAGAGTAGAATCCAGACTCGAATATGGTCGCCCACACAAAACACTGAAAGACATGGTATCCTAATCGCTCAATTTAAATTGGAATCAAATCATATCCAGAATAATAATAATATAATATTGATCCAAATATAAAACACTATAACACGCCAATCCCGTCAAATGACAGGGTCGGTGGATAACCGACAAGCAAAGGTATGCAGTGCATATACAGATCAAGGGGCCCCACGGGCCAATCGGTTTACCGAACATAACCCGTTGGTCTGGTTATGCAAGACAACCTCAGACTGAGATCACCTGACCCACCTCTCAGCACACCATACATTTAATGCATGATTAACTACCTAACTTAATTAATAATTAGTGATAGTAATAGTATTATCCTATTAATTATAATCTACAACTTTAGTTATTTAATTCTAATCTAATCCTATCTCGGGACTATTTCCCGAGTCATATTCCCATCATATCTACATGCAATATGACATGATATGACATGTGAATGCGTGTAAGCCTCAAACATATTGGTCAATTTACCGGATGTATATGACAATTCAATTTGGGTCTCTAAACAGTGTTTGGTCAGAAAATATCGCAGTTCAATTATTTTAAAAATAATTTTATTTTTCGGATTGGGTTCCTAATTCTGAAGAAAGAAAAGCAAATCCCAGGAACCCGTACTTGAGAATGCTGGTGAGAATCGTCGAGTCGCTCTACTCCGGAGGCGGCACACCTATCTCGGGATCGGCGTCTGCGTATGTGAGGTCGGGATCGGCCTTGAGCTCCACGAGTGGATCCGAGTCGACTATATCACCTATTATTAATTTAAATTGAGTGTTTGTTAGTTTTTACGTGATTTAATTCATAATTAACAATCAATTATAGCGATATTTTAATTAACATCCGTTCGGATTTTATCGTCCTTTTCTTAAAAATTTCGGTAATATTTCTATTGCATTTATAAGGCGTTAGAAAATCTAATTAATGTGTTTTTATTAATTTTATTGTGTTTATTATATTAATCACTTTTATACGTCTTTTCTAGATTTTCGTTCGAGATTCGTTATTTTTTATTAAGTATCATTTTCATGTACTTATCGTTAAATCCTTATATTATGTTTGAGTTTTGATTATGAAGCCGTCTTTTTAATATTTTATAACTTTTATCATATTCTTATTGAGTTTCGAGTTATGGGGTTCAATCGGGCGAATTCGATAATTATCAGACAACTCAGAATATGAATAAATTGCACATGCACACACAATTACAAAAAAATTCCTTAATTCATTTTATTCATACAATTCCAATTACATTTACAATTACATCGAATGAAGGAAAATACAAAAATTAAAATTAAACGAAATAGAGAAATTGATTAATATATATTATATATTTCTAATATTTTTTTTTAATTTAAAAATAGAAAATTAATTAATATATATTTTTATATATATTAATTATAACCAAATTATTATTTTTATTGTAATCTTAAATCATATAATTTATTTTATTATATATATTAATATTATATTTTTATAAGTTAGAAAATAGATTAAACTAAAAGAAAGGAAAAAGAAATTAGAAAGAATTAAATTAATTTAAAGGAAATATTATTATTATATTAATGTGTTGGTGTTTTAATGAACGGGATCAGAGGCTATCTCGTTACCATAGTATCTGTTCAGTAATATAATTTGAGGCAAATAATGTAATTATTTCCCGCTCTTTAGGTTTACAAGATCAGAGGCTTCCAATTAATTAGTCACTTTTTAATTAATTATATTTTCATTTCTTGAAACTTTTAAATGTTAGACCTTATTTAGCTATAATAAGTCCCTAATTTAGCGTTAAGTTAATTAATTCACTTTGTTGGCCCAATAAAGTCCTAAGTTATTCTAAATTGGGTTTATGCCTACATTTACTTCCATTAAGACTTTCCTAAATTCTTATTAAGTCAAAGCCTAAGTCCAGAATAGAAAAGGGACCAATATTGATCAAGGTTGGAGGAGTCAACAGGTGCCAAGCAATAAGAAAAGGTCAGATGAACCAGCACGGTATAGTTAGACATTAAGGCCATACCAGACTCAAACCAAAACAACTAGCAACAAGAGTAGAATCTAAACAGCGAGCCCAAAATTAACATCCAGCTAATAAAACTGATAGCAATTTGATGCCCAAAATAAGACAGGTCAAGTCACAAAATCAGTATGTCAGAGCCCAACAACCAAAATTTACCCAAGGAACAAGCAAAAGAGGAAATCAAGTGCAAAACACTTCAGCCACAAAGGTGGATAAGCAAACCAACAGAATCAGGACCAAGGGTCAAACCGATGCACAAGTCATCATAGGTAAATAAAATTTTCAAGGGTAACAATCAGGGGCTAAGCAGCAACCTAAGGGTTATGAACCACATCAGTAGCAAAACTAGATCACCAACATTAAACCAATATCGACCCATATATAAGAGTTTATCCTCGCTTCACTGGTACCGAATGGTACCAGTGTACCAAGGTACTTAATACATTAGCACAAGCACTGCTCATTTGACATTCAACATTGAAAGCAACAATCAACAAGCAATGGCGCTCACAAGGCTCAGCTAGGAACAACAACAAATCCTCATACAAGGCAAAAACGGCACATTCGACAACCCATAAGGAAACCACAAAAACTAAGACAAAGCCACACAAGGCCTACCTTCACATAAAAATCAGTACCAGATCAGTACACAACAAAAGTAACCCCTATTGCACTTACTAGTATAGCAACTCGGAAATAAAGAAAATAGCAAACAGTAATTTGGTACAGTAACACAAGGTCAGTATGAGTGTTGTTACAATCATAGATCAGCGCAACGACAAAGCTCAAGACACAAGAGGAAGACAACACAAGTCAAAAACAACAAGGAAATTGTAAAGCATAGGGCTCAGCCCGGCTCACAAAAGGACCCATACAGCTCCTAGATAAAGAAAGGTGTTACCCGATTAGGCTCAAGATAACCAAAAGAGGGGTGCGGTGGTCGAGACACCACCAAGGTGAGAGGCCGAAACAGGGTCGATCTCGCCTAGAGGGGGAGTTCACGATTTCGAGCAATGGCAGTGGCTGTGTGACCAGATCAAAGAGCAGAAATGAGGTCTAAATTGTAGATGGAAGGCGGATGGTGGCTGATTGTAGCGGCGCCAAGAGGAAAGGCTAGAGGAGTAGCGTGGTGGCCCATGTGAGGGGAGAGGGTGAGACAACGCTGCCACTGACTGTGCGAGAGTCGGAACGATGGAGCTCGACTCCCGTCGCCTAACGAGGTTAACAATACGGAAGGGATAAGAGTATAGAGGATTGAGTGATCAAGTGAAGGTTGAGGGAAAAGGTCAGTTATGAGGTTCTTAATCGGTGAGTGAGGGAGGCTTTCTAGGAGAGGGGCTGATCGAGAATAAAAGAGGGGAATGAGGTCTGTCTGTTGGGTGATGATAGTTATCGCTAGGGAAGGAAAATATGGGAGAGGGGTACGGGGACAGGGAAAAGTCGGAGAGGAAATGGCTGCATTAAATGAGAGGGGATGTAGGGAGAGAGAGAAATTAATGGGGAGAGAGAACAAGATAGTTCGGGATAATGAAGTCGAGGGAAATATAGAACTTGGTGTGGTGATGAAGGTTTTTCTCAGAATTTCTGACCCTCTGGGTATTATGGGAACACTACACCAAATTTATAAGGTCTTAGGCAAAGATCTTTTTTTTTTTGGATAATTTGTGTCCGGATTTTGGCGTCATTTCGGGTGGTAACTCTTTTACTCGACTTAATTAAGGATCGATTTTAACCCTTGATTGTTTTGTATTATTAAATTTTAGTCAAATTACTGTTTGATAACCTTACATTTTATCAGTTAGTTTTGCATATTAAATTTAAATTAGCTTAATTTAGTTTTGATTACATCATAGAGTCGACAAATTTCCTCATCATTAATATTACTATTTCCTCGCTGAGATTCTTATTTCCATTTTATTTAAATTTAATTATTTTACTATTGATCCGGACTTTTTGATTTTTTGATTTATTATTAGTTCCAAATTTAAAATTTAATGATCATAACTATCCTTAATGTTAATTATTTTTATTGATTTTTCATTATATATTTATTCCCTTAATTGTTTGTTTAAATTATTTATAAATTTGTGTTAAATTATTTTAATTAATCTTAATGATTATTATTACTTCAATTAATTTTTTGTGATTTAACACATACTCTTTGCTGATGATGTGGTGCTAATTGACAAAAGCAGGATTAGAGTCGATCAGAAACTGGAGTTGTGGAGATAAACTTTAGAATCGAAATATTTTAGACTTAATAGGACTAAATACGAATATATGATGTGTCAGTTCAACTGGGACAACTCAGATGATGGAGATGTTAGTTTGGACGGACAAGTGGTACCCATGAATGACATATTTTGATATTTGAAATCGATGTTGCAGAGTGACAGATGGATCAATAAAGATGTTAGTCATAGAATAAGAGCCGAATTGAGTACAATGAAGATAAATATTTGGTATTCTCTGTGATAAGAAGATTTCAAATAAACTATAAGGCAAGTTCTACATGACGACGATTAGATACGCGATGATGTATGACGTAAATTGTTGGGCTACAAAAGGACAACACATCGAGAATATGAGTATAGCTGAAATACGGATGTTTCGTTGGATATGCAGCCACACAAGGAGAGATCGAATCAGAAATGATGATATATGGACAAACTTAGGGTAGCACCAATTCAAGAGAAGCTGGTCCAATACTATTTGCGATGGTTTGGTCATATCGAACGAAACCCTTCTAAGACATCGGTATAAAGTGATATTCTAAGTCGTCCTGAAAACATAAGAAGAGAATAGATCAACCAAGACTGATATAAGAGGAAAACAATAAAAAGAGATTTGAAAGAATGAAATATATCCAAAGATTTTGTTTTGGATATGAGTGCTTGCAAGACGATGATCCATGTATTAGAACCATGATTTAAGAGTGAGTCTAATAGTAGAGTTATAGACTTCAAATTCTTACTTTTTCAGTTTTTAGATTTTAATATTTTAGAATTTAGAATTAAAAATTTAGAAACATATTTTATAATGTAGGTTTATTGTACTATTATTATTATTATTAACATTACTATTTTATTAGCACATTATTATCATATTATCATCATCATTATTATTTTTATTTTATTTTATTTATTATTATTATTTTTTTTCATCATCATCATTATTATCATTGATATTTGAGATTTTTTATCTTATATTTTCAGAATGGGTTTTAATTCTAACCTACCTCAATTTATTTGAGATTAAATACTTTATTTTTGTTATTTTATTAAATGACATATAAATCTAAAACACTTTCAATATGTAAGTTTAAAGATATATATACACCAATATCTATACAAGTATAAAGATATATACACGTATAAACTTATTTTTGAGTTTTTTTTATTAAACTTTCTCGTATCCGATTTTCTTATTTACACCAATGGAACATTCCACTCTTTCCATAAAAAAAATGCTTGAATTTAAAATCTCCGTCAAGATTTTACCCCTTTTATGTTAGTGAGTCTCGTTGCCAAATGCCAATTAAAGACATCAAATTTCCCCTTTTTTAATGGTACAGCGTGATTGCGTGAAAGGATGGAGAGGTCAGAAAATATACAAAACGGGTACAAATTTATCAAAAGTTAATAAAGTTATATAAACCATGCTTGATATTAAACTATAGGCATATGTTTCTTGATTTCTGATATTTATAAAAAGGAAGGCGTTTTTTTGTAGAAAATTAATTGATTTTGATCTTTATATGACATCATGTTATTATTAACTAAACATATTTGTTTCATTGCGAGTATAAATGTATTTTATTAGCCCTTTGTTTAATGAAGGAAAATGTATAACCAAAACAGTTTTTTGTTGGCCTTCATTGGTAAATTTCGGATTCCGCTTCCTCTGCGCATGCTTATAAATGCATGTATTGTCAATTATGTCTCTCAAAGTTTGAGAATATAGGGTTAATTTTGTGATAATTCACTGCTTTTAATGTTTATTTATATTTAATCATTGAATTTTGATTTATCCGTTTTTAATCGCTGAACTTTGATATTTATCCATATTTGATTACTCTCATTAGTTTTTTCATAAAAAATTGAAATGAAATTATATTTGTTGACAAAACTAATTGAAATAAAAAATAGATAAATGAAATGAAATTATATTTATTTTTTCATTAGTTTTTTTAATTATTTTTGAATGAAAAATTAATGAGAGTGATAAAAAATGGATAAACATCAAAATTTAGTAACTAAAAATGGATAAATAAAAATTCAATGATAAAATATAAATAAATATTGAAATTCAGTGAACTTTCAGAAAATTTACCCAAAACTATATTGTCAATTTTTTTCACTAAACTTTTTCCTCAAAAAAATTTATCACTGAACTTATCATTTCACAAAATAATGTTGGGTCAATTTTTTTTCCAACATTTTTTTAATAATATTTGTGGTTGTCTAAAAAGACTGATTAAATAAACTTTCAGTCCTATCTTTAGCAACGTCAAACCGTATCAGTATCCGTATGTTTTCCCATCTTTCTATCACTTACTGAGTTACCGTAAACATCTTCATCAGCTTGTTATTTAGTATTGTCATTAAAAATTTGTCTGATATATTATCATGTTGCGCACGCACCCATTTGTGATTGTATACGCAAGTAATCCAAATCATTAGCTACGAGGAATTAATTTACAAAAGAGATGCCGAAATAAATAGCTTTTCCTCACTCGTGGATTCTGACACATTTGCTCTGTACCATCTCGCCAGCTCACACACTCGCCATCGATCTGCGCAGCTAGCTCTAGCAAAACCGCAAAACCCTAGACCATCGGAGAAATGGAGTTCGACAAGGATTGCTGACATCCTTGTTGCCCTCTCCTAGCTCAGTAAGCTTTGTGAAATTAACTCTCAACCATCATTTATTGTAATTCCCCGAGTTAAGAGTATGATGTTGAGTCTGTGGTGTAGGTGGTTGTGTTGGGCTCCTACCTGAGTTATCTAGCCATTGCTGGGTCGGTGCTTCCAGGCAAGGTGGTTCCAGGTGTCGTCCTTTCTGATGGCTCTCGCCTCTATTACCGTTGCAATGGTCCGATTCATTTTCTCTTATGTTTACTCATAATTTCCAGATTAACATATCTGGTAATATACTTAGAATGTAGATCATGTCACATTCTTTGGCTGCGTAAGTTGTTTTTTTTTTGCACCATGATTAATGGAGTCTTTCCTCTCGTTTTTAGGTTGTTTGTGTATATACAAAACTGCAGGTCACCTATGTGACCAATTCTCACCATTGGTTTCACAGAACTTAGTAAGCATACTAATTAAGACCGAGTTGGTTGAAATAGGCTGTGTACTTTCTGAAATGGGCACTATTGCAAATGGATTAAGTTGAATAGAAACTGAAATTTGTAATGAAGATTGACTTAGGAAAGAAATTAGGCTCGGACCAGTATATTAGTAAGTTGCTCTTTGCTGGAACCTAGTTCTGGCCTTGATCAGGAACTGAAGAGATTAATTTCTCTACACATTGGTTTGTTAATTTGTAGGTTTGCTTTCTCTTGTGCTACTGCTTATGCTTTCTGGAGCTGGAATCTTCCTGGGATGGGTATCTCCTACAGTTGAGTTATCGTTCCTTTCATCTTAACCATTATATCTGTGTCCTACCTGAAATTTTCTTTAAGTTAGGTACGTTGTTAACCTATCACTAGATATATCCCTACAAGATAAAAATGGAGAGACACAATGCTCTGCACTTGCATAACAGAATCACAGCTGTCCAGCCAGAATATAACAAATGTGTTGTCGCTATTCAAAACAAGATTTGTTAGATTCAGGATAAGCATCTTTTGTATCTACTTTATATAAATACAGAAAGACATTGTACAAACGATGATTTCTTTCATTCAATATAATGAAACAACTATTTTGAGACAAATACATTTTTCTCTTCTGCTTTTCCTTTCATGGTATCAGAGCCATGGCGGCTCCTAATTCACCTCTTCAAACACATCTTCAGTCTTCCATCCAATCAAATGAATCTATTGTTCTTCTCAATTTACCAATTGCAACCAAATTAAATCGCAAAAACTTCTTAGTATGGCAATCTCAGATTGTTCCATTGCTTCATGGCTATGACCTGTTCAAATTCATGGATTCTCCATCTCCTCCTGATCCAACTATTACCTTTGGTGACACAATATCGCTCAATCCAACTTACCTTACATGGCGCAAGCAGGACCAGCTCCTCCTTAGGTGGTTGTGATCTTCCTTACCAGAAAACCTTTTTGCACAAGTGGTCTCATGCACATGTTCAGCTAGTCTTTGGTCCATGCTTCATAGCACCTTCTCCGCCACCTCTCAAGCTTGTCTAATTGAACTGCAGCAGCAACTTCAAAGCATCACCTGTGCTGAGTACATCCAGAAGCTTCGATCACTTGCTGACGAGCTCGCCTTTATTGGATCTTCGGTTTCTGATCGTGATCTCGTGAACTACACATTGTGTGGATTAGGTACTGATTTTAATCCCCTTGTTCTTGCAGTCACTGCACGATCAGATCCTATCTCCCTCCCCAATCTTCATGTCCTTCTTCTCACCACTGAAAACCGTCTCAACTCACAACATTCAACACCTTCTCTTCCTGCCGCACCCGATCCCACTGCCTTTTATTCTAATACTGGACCTAGATCCTTTACTGTGAAACCTGATTACCATCCAAGACCTTTTAATTTTTCTGGGCCTCAACCTCCAAGCAACTTTAATCCCAGAAATAATTATAGGCCCAATACATTTCATCCTCGGCCCAACACCTACAACTCATCCAGGCCCTCACAGTTCTTTCATTCTAGACCACCTCAACGACCATTACTTCCTCAGCCCTCTTCATCCTTGCCTCTGCACCCTTCTTCAGTTCCTGTTACTGGTACCACATTCAACACACCAGAGAGAACTCCTTGTCAAATTTGTGGTCGCCGGAATCATCAAGCTCGCAACTGCTATTACCGCTTTGATACTAGATACAGTGATCCAGCACCCTCTTCTTATCCTTATGCTCCTGCACCATATCACACCTTTGTTGCTCAACCATCTTCAAAGTTTTCTCCATATGAATGGTGCATTGACTCGGGTGCTACACATCATATCACTCCTGAGCTAAACAATTTGTCATCATTTGTAGCATTCAACGAGACAGACACTCTTCAAATTGGTAATGGTATGGGCATGTCAATATCACACATTGGTACCTCTTCTCTAACTTTCTCTACCTTTACAATAAAACTTTTGGATGTTCTTCATGTACCACAATTCACTAACAACTTACTGAGCCTTTTCAAACTACTTCATGATAACTCTTTGTTCATTGAGTTTTCTTCTACTTTTTGTACAATCAAGGACCGACAATCCAAGACCCTTCTTATTCAAGCTCCTCTTTCTAATGGACTCTATCTACTTCATCTCCCTTCTACCATTTCAAACACTTCTTGGTGGAAGAGCTCCTGTTGATTTGTGGCATGCACGATTTGGACATCCCTCATCCACCACTACTCTTCATCTTTTACACGAATTTAGTTTACCTTGTTCTTTGCACAAAATGACTCTATGTAGTGAATGTTGTATGGCAAAATCACATAAATTACCTTTTAATTCTAGCTCTACTTTATCTCATACACCTCTTGAGCTTGTTCATTTCGATCTTTGGGGTTCTCCCATTGTTTCTAAAGATGGATATCGTTATTATGTTCTCTTTGTCGATGATTTTACTCATTATACTTGGATTTATGTTCTGCACACTAAAGATGAATTGTGCAAAGTCTTTTCTCTATTCAAACAATAAGTAGTAAATCTCTTAAACCACACCATTAAAACACTTCGTACCGATGGGGGTATGGAATACAAACCTCTCTCGCCTTTTTCCTCAAATAACCTACCAAACTACGTGTCCCTATACACCACAACAAAATGGTTTGTCTGAACGAATGCATCGCCACATTATTAAGCTTTCTCTTGCCACCATGACTCATGCTTCTATTCCTCTAAAATTTTGGAATGAAATTTTTGCAAGCATTGTTTATCTTATCAATCGACTACCTTCCTCCTCCATACATAACATCCCATTTACAAAGCTTCTTAACTCCCCACCTGACTACACATTTTTAAGGGTCCTTGGTTGACTTTGCTTTCCTTATCTCCGTCCATATAATGACCATAAACTTCAAAACCATTCTCTACCATGTGTTTTCATTGGCTATGCTCATTCTCAAAAGGTCTATCGGTGCCTTCATTTACCAACCAATAAAATTTATGTCTCCTGTCATGTGATATTTGATGAGATTACATTCCCTTTTAGCAGCTCACCAACTTTATAGAATGGATCAGGAGACAGTATCCAATTCTACTGCCGGCACAATACTTCTCTCTAGCTATCCACTAAACCGGCTCCTGTTGACCTCGCCTTTGAATTCCTAGCCCAGGATTTCAATGGCGCGGACCGGCCTGCACAATCAATTGGAGACTCCACTGCCTGACCCATTATTTTTTCTCCTGTTACCCCACTCTTTAATTTCCCTGCTCGGCCCCCTTCGCCAGTGGCCTTCTCTGACCGTGAACCCACCTCCACATTAAATTCTCCAGTACCTGTCCCTTCTTCTACACATCTGATGACCACCAGATCTCATGATCACACACGAAGACCACGTACATTTCCTGATCACGTTGCTTTTCTCTCTACTAGCACAACCAAAATTGAACCAAACACTTTTTGCCAAGCAAATCTCTCTCCTCTTTGGTGCATTGCCATGTAGCAGGAAATGGATGCATTTATTCTTAATCACACTTGGGACTTAATTGCTCCACCTAGAAATTAGAATATTGTTGGTTGTAAGTGGGTTTATCGCATCAAGTGTCGTGCCGATGGAACAATTGAGCGATATAAAGCTCGGCTTGTGGCAAAAGGATTCACTCAAGAAGAAAGTATCGATTTCTTTGACACATTTCGTCTCGTCATTCGGCCTATGACTATCCGGCTTGTTCTTTCTCTGGCTCTCTCTCTTGGCTGGACCACAAAACAATTGGATGTACAAAATGTTTTTCTTCACGGTGACTTGCATGAAATGGTGTATATGTCCCAACCTCTCGGGTTTGTTGATCCCGACCATCCAAATCATGTTTGTCACCTTTCTAAAGTTTTGTATGGCTTAAAACAATCCCCTCGGGCGTGGTTTTATACCGTAAGCTCAGCTCTCATTACTTTTGGCTTCAAAGGTTCTCACTATGACCCATCGCTCTTTGTTTACCATGTCAATGGATGTACTGTTGTAGTGTTAATCTATGTCAATGACCTTATCATCACAAGCAACTCCTCTTCTTCGCTCATGGCTGTCATCACATACCTACAAACTCGTTTTGCAATAAAAAATCTTGGTTCAATTAGATATTGCCTTGGCATTGAAGTGTCTACTCTCTCTACTGGTATACATCTTTTTCAAACCCAATACTTCAAAAATCTCCTTATCCGAGCTAATATAGCTGATTCTAAGCCCTATGCCTCTCCCATGGCTGCCAATCTCTCTCTTTCCATTCATGATGGTGATCCTATGGATGATCCTTCTTTATATCGCATGGTTGTTGGTGCCTTACAATATGCAATAATTATCCGGCCCGATCTTGCTTTTGCGGTTAACAAGGTCTCACAATTCATGCACTCTCCTACCTCTACTCATTGGGCTGCCGTCAAAAGAATATTGCGCTATCTCAACGGTACATTGACTCATGGTCTTTGCCTTCAACCTTCTCCTTTATTCACCTTGCATGCCTATAGTGACGTTGATTGGACCGGCTGCCTGGATGATCGGCGGTCCACTTCTGGTTTTTCTATCTACTTGGGACCTAATCTGATATCTTGGAGTGCCAAAAAGCAAGTCACTGTGTCGTGTTCTAGCACTGAAGCTGAATACCGAGCTTTGGCACTTGCTAGTGCTGAACTCATTTGGTTGCAATATCTGTTGCGCGAACTTCATGTTCAATGCTCTTCTCCTCCTACTCTATGGTGTGACAACATCGGGGCAACATTTTTGGCTGCAAACCCTATATTTCATGCTCGTACGAAGCATGTTGAGATTGATTATCACTTTATTCGTGAACGAGTTCAGAACAGGGAACTTCTCATCCAGTTTTTGAGCTCTAAAGACCAAATAGCCGATGTCATGACCAAACCAGTCACAACTCCTCGGTTTCTACTTCTTTGGGACAAGCTCACGGTTGCTCCGGCACCTTCCGCTTGTGGGGGAGCTGTTAACCTATCACTGGACATATCCCTACAAGATAAAAATGAAGAGACACAATGCTCTGCACCTGAATAACAGAATCACAACTGTCCAGCCAGAATATAACAAATGTGTTGTCGCTATTCAAAACAGGATTTGTTAGAATCAGGATTAGCATCTTTTGTATCTACTTTATATAAATACAGAAAGGCGTTGTACAAACGATGATTTTTTTCATTCAAAATGAAACAACTATTTTGAGACATACATTTTTCTCTTCTGCTTTTCCTTTCATACGTGCATTGATATCTCAAGCATATTGAATTCAGGGAGGGGTGGGGGCTGATGGGGATATATGGAAGGGGACTGTGAGCTCTATAAATGTATCTAAAGTAGCAGTTTATTCAGAGGCGGAGCTACATGCACTATATTGGTGTCAATTAACACCACTGAAATTTCAGATGGCATGCACAACAACTTTGCAATTGTATTAGATATCTCCTTAAATTACAGTATTTTTCTGATAATATTTGCTAAATTGTCACAATTTGAACCAATGATATTGTGTGTAATTTCTCACTTTTGACCCCAGTGACAGTTGGATGTTTGGACCAATGAACTTAGTTTAAATTTAGTTTGACACCACTACGGTAAACTTCTAGCTCCACCACTGAATTTATTTGTCCATATACAAACATTATTTTTTTTTATTACAAGCCCGTAGGCACACAACACCCCACACACACACCCATCTCAAATTAAACCCCATTCCAGCCCCTGCTGGGTCTCCACAGTGGGAGACTATGCCACTGCCATTGGACCGTAGCTCTGGTGGCATAAACAAACATTATTGCCTACTACAAAAAAAAAAAAAAACAACAAACAGGAACAACAACAACAACAACAACAACAAAGCCTTCAAATCCCAAATAAATTGGGGTAGGCTAGAAATGAAACCCAGTCTTAAAGTTACTCTGTTGGTAAGAAAAATATATACAAATATTATCTGTTGGTCAGTTTTAAAGTTATTCTGCCTTTGTAGGTCATAGCTGACAAGGGAATTGAACTGTTGTCAGCTACATTAGTATTCAGCCTACTTGTAAGTCCTAACTTCTTTCACTTTTGACTGATTGGGTTATGGAAAGTCTACTTCATCCTTTGTAGGTCATAGATCGTAATTCTCTTAATTTTCATGATGCTGAAAGTTGTAACAGTGATATAAAATATGTGCACAGTTATGGGCAAAGTTATCAATTGTGAATATGGTGAAGAGGCATTGTTAAATTTTATAATCACATATCTTCTTTTTGTTTTAAAATTACACTCTTTGTACCTTACTATTATTTGTTTTTGTTATTGGTCATTTGAGGTTTCTGTGATACTTTACATTGCTGGTACAAATTCACACAAAATCAGTGCTTCTCTGAAGCCGCATGTCACTGGAAAGTTCATAGATGACTGGTATGTACTGTATACCAAAAATCTTTTCTATTCTTTAGTAAGAACCTGTGTGTTATATCCAGTTTAGAGTGCCAGAATTTACTGGCATTGGTCTAGAGATGCATAATTTCTGGGAGACTTCATACTGGAAACCTCATTTGAATTATATTGAACTCACAATTGTATAATATATCATTCACCTTCAATTTCAGGTGGTTTGGGATCCAGCTTAATCCAAACTTCATGGGAGTTGACCTAAAGTATATTTGACTCTTTTTTCTCTTTGGACACTTGTAGTTCAAATGAACTTTTATGTATATTTTCATGTGACCTTTTGTGGTGCCCTTAATTGTTATTATTGAACTCTTCATTATGGAGTTGGGCAGGCTGTTGTGATGACCCAGTTTGGTTTATGCTGGTAAATGGATTTAACAACAAAGCTAGTATGAGCTTAAGCTAACCAAAAGGATGTCATTCCAGAATGATTATGCTGCAGATTTCAATCTACTTGAAAGCCTATAAATTTCTGTTCAAACTTTTTATGAAGATCACTTCTGAAAAATAATGCACTAAAACAATTCATTTTGAACCTCTTAATCTTGTACAAAATGGACACCCAAAAAATGAAAATTTATTTTATACATGCTTAGCTTTTCAAGTACATCAAGATTTTGTCATGTTAAGTAGATTTCATGATCTTCTAAGCTAAATTTATGAACCTTCTATATGAACTGATAGTCATATGAGCTTTACACATTTGTTAACCCACAGGCTTTTTTTCTTTTTTCCTTAAAGATGCTCATATGAGTGGATCTGTGGAAAACATGCACAGATTTAATTTATATTCTGTTTGATAGTGTGTTCATGTTATTTTGATTTCATTTTTTTTCTTTTGTTGTATAGATTCTTCTTTGTTAGAGCAGGAATGATGGCATGGTTGTTCATAAACCTTTCTATACTGTCAAAGAGCTATCTTGCTGGGACCACAAATCTTTCTATTTTTCTCTATCAGCTATTTTGTGCAGTAAAATACCATCACTTCCCTAAAATAAGACATGGTGCTGTATCTGTTTGTGATTTTATTTTTCTTTTAAAGTCTTCTCTTTTTTTTCGGTGCAGCTGTATGTCATAGACTACTTCTATCATGAAGAATTCATGACCTCCACGTAAGTATTGTTTATTCAAACATTCTATTTTATTCATACTACATACTTGTTAAACTAGTGGCTCATTTCTTTGATATTTTGTTTTATTTTAAACATTAAATTGTTAAAATGCATTTTTCTTATAATTTTTTGTAGATGGGATATTATTGCAGAAAGATTGGGCTTTATGCTGGTTTTTGGAGATCTAGTTTCATCCCCTTCACCTTTAGTATACAAGTTGTCCTTGCTTGATAATTTTCTCTTTTCAAATAATCACATTAGTTCTTCTGTTTTGAACTATGGTTGAATGGACTAATTTCAATGCTTATTCGTGTTTAAATGTTTATTTGTCTATTTCTTCTTATGATGTTCTTCAAAGGGTTGGTGGCTTCTGAAAAATCAAGTCAATCTGCCCCCATTTGCTATTGTTGCCAATTGTATCATTTTTATGACCGGGTATTTTGTTTGCTATCTGGACCACATTGATAAATCTCAAAATTCTTTGTAAAATTTAGTTTTCAATTATTTGTTTCTTTTTCTATGCATGCAGTTACCTGGTATTTAGAGGAGCGAATAAACAAAAGCATGTATTCAAAAAGAACCCAAAGGCTCTCATATGGGGCAAACCACCCAAATTGGTTGGTGGAAAATTGCTTGCTTCTGGCTACTGGTATGCCAATTGTCTTTATATTTCTTTTAATCAAACAAATATATGGACTGCACTTAAATTACTTTTGCACACTGTTTTGTGTACTTGAATTTGAAAGTACTTATGAGGAGGGTTCTACCACCTAAATGTTCTTTTCCTAAACCTGTTTCATTCACAAAAAAAAAAAAAAGAACGTACAATTCTTACAGTACTAATACTGGTATCAGCTTTTTTAAGTCTTAAAATACTAAAGAAACTAAAATATTTACCTCACCTTTTGCCTTAATACTGATACCAATCCAAGAGCTAAACATAGCATCACAACTTGCAAACCTCAGTTTCCAACAAAGAACATCACAAAATAAACACATACTACTGTCATTTTTATCAAAGCAAGGAAGTAAAAACTGGTTAAAGCAAGTAGCCAACAAACATCAGACTCTCCTCTGAATCTTTAAAAGCTCATTTAACTCTTTAAAAACTCTGATAACAGCCTTTATCTCTAAAAGCTCATTCAAACCGTCTAGGACAATCTTGATTCTTGACAATGGTTTTTGTTTTCCAAACTTGACAATCTTGATTAGATTCTGTTATCAGAGTTTCGAATTTTCAAACTTGTAGTGGAACCCATCTTATTCAGTCTTATCATGTTTGATAGATCAAAATGACTTGGTTGTGTCTATGTGCAAATACCATATTACTTTTGAATATAGCTCAAGCTTCAAAACATTTTCTTTCTATTAGCTGAAGTGAAACAAGTTCAAAACCTTAAGAAAATAATGTTTAACCCACTTGGTTTAGTTTAGGAAGTTTAGGCTTTGATGACTTCATTTGAAGATGGGAAGAAATTCTTAACATATGAATCCTTGGTGATGTCGATTTTAGTTGTAAAAATGAAAAATATTGACTTTTATTTGCAAATACAGTGAACTATTGGCATTTGGCAATAGTATGCACAACCAACAGAATAAAGAAATTTGGTAATAAAATTCTTCTGATCTGGAATGAACGTTAAGGATGTTTATCGAATACTGTGATTTAGTTGTGAATATGCTTCATCTCACATGTTCTTCTTTCATTTAATTCATACAAGCTTAATATATACATAACAAAATTCCGGGCATGTTCGGCACTCTGGGATTTGATGGGAATTGGGTGAGTTTTCCTACTTGTGGGTTTTATTTTTTTGAGAAGTGTTTGGCAGTCATTATATTCATCGGAGATTGGGTGAGTTTTCCAACTCAAACCCATCAAATACAACTGAAATGGGTGGGAAAAAAAATTAAGTCAGACATGATTTTCTTTCACCCACCCACTCTGAGAATCCACCAGTTACTTTCATCAAAACTCATACCCATATAAATCCATTCCCACAAAAGGATGTGCCTCGGAACAGGCCCTCCATATGATATTTCATTTTCATTTGTTTGTCACAGGGGGATTGCAAGGCACTGTAACTACCTTGGTGATTTGATGCTGGCACTATCATTCAGCTTGCCATGTGGAGTAAGGTAATATGCATTTTTTTTTTATGTCATGTCGTCAGTGTTAAAGAAATTACTTTTGATCGACTTCTATTGTTATCATCTTTTTTACAGCTCTGTGATTCCATATTTCTACCCAATATATCTTTTTATTCTCCTCGTATGGAGGGAGAGGAGAGATGAAGCAAGGTGCTCGCAGAAATACAAAGAAATCTGGGCTGAATATTGCAGACTTGTCCCTTGGAGAATATTTCCTTATGTTTATTAATAATATTCCTCTTTTTTCTTCTTTTATTAGAAATTCTAGGGTTATGAGAATAAAATTTTGTAGCGAAGGTTCGAGCTTTTCTGAGATTTCTTGTAGGACATTTTTTTTCACTGATTCCAGACACTCGATCATTTTCAACACTTGTATTACGTTCAATGTGAGGAAGCATTAGACAAAAATCCGACCCAATTGGCGACCTTGGTGATTGATTTGGTATCATCTGGCTCCGAACCAAGATTACTTGATCTTCTTCTATTTGGAGGTTTCAAAAATAATACAGATCCGAGATGACCCTCGGCTCGCTATAGTATTGCTATTATTATAGTATTCTTATATAATCTATTATTTTATTACTGAAAAAAATTATTTTTTTTACCAAATAAATTTTTCGCTCTTTCAAGCAGTATGAAAAATGCACAATTCTAATTTATAGACTTAATCGAATGCGATGCCACTGTTCAATTGCTTTTACTATTTGCATAATATTATTAGAGAAATTGTAGTGTACATTTAACTTTCATAATACTGTAACTTTTATTTGAAATTATTTAAGATATGTTGTGCATCAAGAGTTCAGTTAATTTGAAAAAAGATATTACATTCCATCATATAATTTTAAAATTCCAATAATAAAATTTTAATGACTTTGTGACAAATTATCAATTAAACTTTAAATTGTTTCAAATTTAGTTATACATTTTATCTAAGTCATTAGAAAACATCTATAATTTTAATTGTTTTAATTTGAGTAATATTTCTCACGAAAATGTATCATAGAAGTTGAATGTAAATGCACACTGAAATTATTGATATTATTATAGCACGTTTTTTTATTTAGTACAAGCACTAATACCGCGATTACACAAAGGCTTGCTAATACCAAAAGACGACTGATTAAAGTAAATGAGCGTAAAATTCTTTCCATCCAGAATTGTACATGAATGAAAAGCTTTTGGGAAACGCAAAACAGTGTACATATGTGTATTTTAATGAACCCGTCAGAAACGGCCCAGTATCAGTTACACGGGTTTCTTTGCCAGTCTGAACCATGCCCGACAAGAAAACCATGAGGCATTTAATGCACATGAGGTTAGAAATTGCAATAGTGGGGTCAACTCTGCTCAAATTAAGCTATCGTACAAGCTACTGTTGTACAATCATAGAATCCCCACTGTAGTATTGGATTGTACCTATCCAATGGGCAATTACACTCAAATGCCAGTCATGAAGATTCAGGGCTTTATGGTTTACATATTACTACAAAGCAAGGTAAAAGAGCCTTTGGATTAAGCAAATAAAGCTCCTCTATATTAGCATATAATCCAACTTTTCCAGCCAAGGAATCAAATCCAGATTGTCCAGCAATCTCCTCTAAATTCTCCAACGGTTTATGTACTCTCCCAGCAATGACTCTGCACACCAACAATGCCTTCTTTTCTGTTGTATCATCCTTGTAAATTTCAATGGATTCAAAGGCCCTCCCGCTCGTCGAAGTAGTGAAAACGCCGATCCCGTCTTTCATTTTGGTTTTTTGGGAGAAACCATGCCTTATTATATGGCAAACATTGCATTTATCTGAACAAAGGCTCGATGAACTGCTGGTACCAAGCGAGCATGATACCGTGGTACCATAGAAACGCAAGAGTTCATTACCATCGGCCAGACAACGAGGGTGCTTTTTGGGGAGCTTGCTTGCTCTTAGTTTCACGGTTTCTCGGTATTCTTCAAAGCGGGCGAGAGTGTTTTGTGTGTTGTGAACTTTCAGCACACGCTCGATGCGGCAACAATTGTTGTCAGCTTTTAGCCAGCTTGTTCGACAGATGAGCTCGACAATTTTCCTCGATGAGTCTCCTTCTGCAAGCTCAGTAACTACATATGAAATGTGGTTAATTGATCTGATCATAATCTGTCAATACCAAAAGAAGGAAAAAGAAAAAAAGAAAAAGGTAAAACAGAATTGGAAGCGAAACATTAGTGATGCTAGATCATCAGTAATATATGCCCTTAATTACACAAAACTGACGATTTTAGCAAATGTTCATGCTACATCTTATCTTATTGATTACCGTACATCCTAATAATATCCGTCATTTATTATATAGAAAGGAAATTTTGTTTCACAATCTTATTAATGTGTCTAAGATATTTAACCTTCAAAACATTCATTATAGATAATTATTTTATCTCCTGATAAGTCAGATACTCTGCTATACATTAGGAAAAAAGAAAAAAAAAAGAAATTATTATATTTTCACTTTTTTTTTAGATGCTTACTATTATTTGGCTAAAACTAACTGTTTCTTTTTTTAAAATATACACTAAAGTAATACATAACTAAATAAAAAATCATGAGCTGATATGACTGTTTAAGTTCGTCCTGTGCAGTACAGAGTACACGAACGAAGGATGAAATATTGGTCGGAAATGGGCCTTTAGCTCACTAGGTTTATTACTATTCGTTGATATTACTCCTGTTGTTATTATTATTATTATTATTATTATTATTATTATTATTATTATCATTATTATTATTATTATTACTATTATTATTATTATTATTATTATTATTTTTATTATTATTACCATTATTATATTATTATTCTGACTGTTAATGCTACCGTCATGTCTGAATAGATATATTCTTGGATTTTTTTTTCCTTTTTGTTTCATTCAATTTAATCTAGAAGCTCCATTTCCCAACTTCGAGACAGACAACTAAATTAACACGACACGGAATCATATAACACAGCATTCTTGGGTAATTAAACTGTCC
This sequence comes from Schoenoplectus tabernaemontani, assembly GCA_037127355.1. Classification (NCBI taxonomy): domain Eukaryota; kingdom Viridiplantae; phylum Streptophyta; class Magnoliopsida; order Poales; family Cyperaceae; genus Schoenoplectus; species Schoenoplectus tabernaemontani. Next base: position 11,749,513 of record CM073754.1, on the reverse strand, counting down.
CCTATGAAAATTGATTTCCCCGTTTAATTTTATTAATGTCAGTGCCTAGAGGTCCTAGCTAGAAGATTTTAGATTTGAGGTGAGCTGTTCACCAAAAGCAACACTCATTGACAGCTTAAATTAAGATAATTTTAATGTATTTTTTAAGATCTTAACTGAGTCTAGTCTATGTGTAGAAGAGTATATTTGGATGGGTTAAGAATAGCAGAATAATCGCTTTTTTCGGAATAAAAATAAAATTGTGTATTCAAACGTAAATTTGTTATTTCGGAAAAGTAAAAATAACTAATATTCTGTTATTCTATGATGAGAATGGAATAACTGTTGTTTTTCCAACTCTTCATTATTATTCCCAACAAACAATTAAATAATATTTCTATCATCCGTAATAACATCACATTTTTAATATTCTTGCGTTAACCGAAAAATCACTATTTTTTTCACTATCCTCATTTGCTATTATCAATTTCTCTATTTTTACGATACAAACACATCCGAATAGAACGGACAATATTGGACTACCCAATTTTTCCTTTTGCTATGGAAACACTCTAAGCTCTATATATATGCACATAAATGGCGCCATTAACCCTATATTACATAATTCTTTTTTCAGATAATATTGACAATCTTTAACATGACCAAGAAATTTATTTTCTGAAGCAGTAGCCTTTTGCCCAAAATGAAAAATAAAATATCTTTAAAACTTCACTAATTTAGGTGTTAGGAATTCATCTCACTAAAATTAGATTTAAATTAAATAACACTTAATAACCATGTAAAGAATACGAAACGATGAAAAATCTTTGATTTTAGTTACCTGCATGCTTGGAAAGATGGTGAGACTCAAGTGCTTCCAATTTGCCAAATTGCTCACCGCACCTATGGCAACTTATACCACCACCGCCACCTCTTTTTGCATCATGCGAAGCCCGATGCCTTGACGAAGCATGGTTCGAAGAAGAAACCCCTGATCCATTCTCTTCCCTCTCACATGTCAACACATTTGGCGGCCGTGGTGGTGTCGACTTGATTCCTCTAAACGATGCGTTATGTGCCAATCCATGCTGCCAGGTGGGACCCGGCGTACCAGGCGTAAGTGTACCGACAAATGGCGAATCATGATACCCACCGTATCCAGTGATCTTCAGCTCACACCTTGAATTGCTGCTCAGAATCACCTCGTGCGTAATCGGGTTCAAAAACTCACTACTACCAATTGATCTTGGACTGCAACTCGGTGGTTTTAGGTGTCTCTTGCTTCCATGGATGACATCTTTTAGATTAGCGATGGAGCGGGAGCACCCCGATCTGCCTCCGGCTTTCTTAGTAAGAATGTTGCTCAGCTGGCCTTGTGACTTCGGGTCATGGACTTTGGATGGTTCCGATTTGCACTGGAGAGATTTCATAAATGCAAACCACATTGTTGGTGCCTTCTCTTCTTTCTCTCTTTTGGACGTCTCTCCTCCCTGTTTTCTCCCTCTCCTCTGTTTTGAATCCGATTGGGCATTCACTTCTGCCATTTTTTCTTAATTTTTTTTGGAAGGAGAGGGCAGGAGAGAGTGCACAGTAGCAATAACACTTCAATGAAAGTTATTCACAGAGCTGAAGCAGAGCTCAAGTCGCGTCAGAAATTAAATTCTTTAACCAGAACATACAATGCAATGGCAGCAGCAATAGATATATACATAAATTTAGATTACGAATTAAAGAGTCTAATAAAACAATGACCCAACAAGAGCAAAGTGTACCAGTTGGAAGATATGCAGCTTTAAATGTGAAAGCGAGTATTTCCAAATTGGCAGCAGGGAGAAGTTGAAATGGAGCTCTCAGTAGGGCAACTAAAACAAATTTAACAAACAAAAGACATTTTTTTTTATCCACGGCAAGAAATAAATGTAAGCGCGAGGCATGACAATTAACAACTGCTTGAAATATACTTTGAAGTAACTAAATCAAAAACAACAAAAGGGGGGTATTATATGCGTATGTGTGAAAGATAGTAAACCTTGAGCTTGGCATGGGTTATGGTCAAAACACACAGACAAAGAACATTTGCAATTAGTAGGTGTAGATTTCGCTGGAATACCTTGTTAGATTCGTAGGTGGTAATTATGGCACTAGGAAAACACTTGTTTGGTTCAATAATTCTAAGAGCAGAGCTGGTATACAAACACGAAAGCGCATTGTAGCGCTTGAATGGCATTAAATGCACCACAGCACCAGCAGTAGGAAGCTTTAAAACGCTTGGATCCTCTACAACTCCATCAGTACATCTTTTGCTCACTAGTTAGTAGTCACTACGGGTCCGTTTGACAAATCAAGGAATAACTTTTGGAAGAATGGTAATTTTGGAAGAATGATAAAATAAATTTTTTTTTGAAGAGTAGTAGAAGAGTGGTATTCTTGACTATTCGGAAAAGCGAAAATATCGTTTGACAATTATTCAGAATAGTTAAAATATGAATAATTATGATACTAATAATAATGATGATAATAATAATAATAATAATAATAGTAAAATAATAATCATAATAGTAAGATAATAATAATAATAATAAAGTAATAAAAAATAATCATAATAAATAATAATATTATAATAGTAATATAATAAAAATATAAACATAATCATAATATAGTAATATAATAATAAAAATATATAATTACAATCATAATTATAAGAATATAATAATAAGTAATCATAATTTTAATAATATAATCATAATATAATAATCATAGTCATAATCATGATAATAATAATTATAGTCATAATCATAATAATATAACCATATAAATCATAATAATATAATAATAAAAATATAATCATAATCATAAAAATAATTATAAATAATTATAATTATAATAATATAATAATAAATTAATCATAACTATAATCAACATATAATAATAATAAAATAAATAATATAATAATACTAATGGTAACGATAATATAATAACAATAATGATAATAATAATTTAATAATAATAATATAATGATAATAATAATAATAAATAATAATCATAATATTAATATAATAATAAATTATAATCATAAATATAATATAATAATATAATAATACTAAATCTTAATCATAATCATAATATAATAATATAATATAATATAATCAAACAATAATCGTTATTCCGACAAGAGCTAATCTGATATTCCACCTATAAGTTGGTATACCGGATTAGCATTATTCTGCACTCTTCTACTTAGTTTAAAATTTGTTTGGCAAATTAATTCGACTAAATAGCTATTTTATTCCAACTTTTTTCTATTTCATTGATTGCCAAACACTCCCTACATTATTCCAGATGGAGAATCCAACGGTTCATGCCAGTACAGATTATACCATGCGAATTCCGGTTATAAAGAAACGGTCTGAATTAGTTTGAAATATCCAGAAATCAGATCATTTGGAGAGGATCGGAGCCAGTGCTCTGCTGTCATCCACATGGATTAGAATGCATTTCGTTGTTAACCTCCAAAATTTATTCAAAATATTAAAACCCCTGTCCTGACATGTCACCACAGTACATTGCACAAATTTCATGCTTAGTTTGCTAACTTTACATTTTGTCACCGCCGATGGAATTTGCGCATTCAAATTTACACTTCGCTAGTTCCCTTCACAAGTTCACATTGTTAGATCTCAGATGGGACCACCTCGTACCTCCATGACAGCAGCATTTGTACAAAAGATGCCAAATAGGGATCGACGATATGTTTGTTGACTTGATGGCACAAAGTTGCCACACGCGTATTCTCCGCGGAGAACTTTTATTGGGATTTTTGCGGAAAATCACAAGAAAATTATAATAATTATTAAAAAAAATTAAATATGAATTTTAATGATAAATAATCTGACACATAAATTTAAATTCTAAATAAAAAAAACCACACCTGACGGAGCTTTATTAGCTCTGCAGGTGATGTGAATTTAATTGCCATATTTTGATTCCTAAATATTAAGCCATTATACATTGAATGTATATTTTTGAGATTTTAACGTAGAGTTTTACCAAATCTTACTGTCGAATTTGCGATGCATATTTTTTTTAACAAAGATTATAATCAAGTCTATCAATTTAAAATATTTATAGATGATATTAAATTAAAGTTTTAAAATTGTGGCATTGTAAGAATATTATCTTAGATACCAAATTTCTCTGTGACTCTGTTTCATTTTATATAGCATTGGTACATTATTTGATTACATCTTAGTGATTCATCATATTTCGTGGCGGTCCGGATTGGATTAGAAATTGAAATATTTTTTTGATCATGTTAAATTTCAATCTTTTCACTTATTCAGTGTTGTATTTGGAAAATTGAAATATAATGTTAGATCAATCTTCACTTATTCAGTTGCTTGTTTTATTTCTGGTCTCATTTGGATTATACAAGCAAATGAAAAATAAAAAAAATGGAAAAACAACATAGTAATGGTACAATGCTCCAACCTTACCTCTCATTTTTTTCACTACCATTACACGCGGGTTTTATATTGTAATTTTTTAGAGACTAATTTTTCCGTTATGGTTGAGAAAGTGATGGGTAATATTGAGCAGGTGCAAATTTATATATAGGCAAGTATCAGTCGGTGTCTGGACTTGATTTTCAAAAATATATGTAAAATAATAAGTTTTTTCTTTTAAATAAAAAAAATATAGTTTAAGACTATATTATTGTCTAAATTTAATTGAAAAAAAATGTTTTTCATATGTATTTTTTTTGTGAATTTGAGACTGGCTCACATAATGTGCCTAAATTTGCTAAGAAGGCTAGATCTGCCAATACACACCCTGCATTGGCTAATGATCACATTTTAATCAGGCCCACTGCACCCCTAACAAAACTGAACGATGCTTAATTCCAGTGCATCACGGATTGTGGGGAATAGTATAGTAAAGACCTTATCATCACCATTTGTTATTTTTTGTTGAAGATCAAGTAATTTAAGAGTTTTCTATACTAAATTTGATAGACGACAATCTAAGTTAAAAAAAAAAGACATTTACAATTTCGGCTTTTAAATTTTTATGAAATTTTAAATTAAATTGCCTCTGCCGTTGAATATAAATTAATCAATAAATTACTATTCATCCCATCCCATAATATATGAAATGTTTGTACTTTTATTGTCTCAGTGAAAAGAAACGGGCAATATTGCCTCTTTTACAAACAAATTATAGGGAAAATTTTGCTTAACAGTAGAGAAATTCAACTTGATTAGGTTTCACAGCTTGAAGCTAGCTTCATCCCATTTATGACCAATGGGCTTTAAATGGGCTTTCAGGTTTATTACATGAAAATAATTTCTAGCTTGTGATGTGCCATATTTATCAGAATCTGTCCATCACGACCGAAAGGTCTAGACTGAGACCGCATAAAGCGTTGGCGCAATTCAAAAGGAATAAATTCTCTGCTTTTTGCCAAAGGCATCCCAACTACAAAGAATAAAGCATAGCCACCTCTGTTTCCAGTTTTCTACTGCCCAGGCAGTAAACAATGCCGCCCAAGAGGGCACTTGAGATCCGACCAGGCGATCACAACTTGAAAAAATGGCACGTGTCACTGACGGAAGACGCCTTTATTTCCTTCGTCTCGCAGGGTGGAGATGCGGCGAAGGCGGTCTTCGGCGAGGGATCGTTGTTCAGCCCATTTTTGTTCGGGAAGTTCTTCGATCCGGCTGATGCATTCCCCTTGTGGGATTTTGATCCTGATGCGCTTCTTGCGGGCCTTCGGGGAGCGAAGAAAACCACCGTGGATTGGGTTGAAACTGATTTGGAGTATGTTCTTCGAGCAGAAATGCCAGGTACTCATGTTTTGCCTTGGGTATTGTAGTAGTAAAAGAAAGAGGAAATGAAAGCTCTAAAATAGTTGCTGAATTTTGTGATTAAAAAAATTCAAGTTACATTCTGTTTTTTTTAGAATTGCTCTTGATTAGATGGACATAATTTAACCGCACTCCAACTTTGATTGTGCTTTTGTTCAATTTTTATTTTGTTCCCGGATCATTTTATAATTTTTAGTGAGTATTTATTTTAATGGGGAGGGATCATTATTTTGACAATGAATTTTAAAATAATTGGAAAACAACATAAAAATATTTTTTTTATAAATAAGTTCTTTTATTTATGGATTGATAATGTTTTAATTTTAATTCAATTTCATTAATGTTTGATACTCCATCAAAGATCATTAAATTAAAATCTTTGCAAATTGTACAAAATATTGATTGGTCTTTGATAGACTATCAAATGATAATCAAATTGCATAGAATTTGAAATATTATTAATGACTTTGTAATAATTAATTTCCCAATTTGCAATATCATATTGTACCATACAACTTTAAGACGTTGACTGGCAAGAAAGAAGAAATTAGGTTTTGCAGCAATTGCTTAACCAAAAAGTTCACAAATTAGAATTTCATACATGACAAAATAATGTACATTTTTTTTCTTTTACTTAATTCATATATGTTGCAAGCAAGCATTATTCTTTTTGTAATCACAGTTTTTTCCGTATCCAATTAAACTTGCTCTTTCTTATGTTTCTTAGCAGCAACAGGTGGAAAGAAATATGATGTTGAGATTAATGGAGATAAAACTAAGGTGTTAGAGATAAGCGGTCAATGGAAGGCCCTACAGGCATCAAGTCAGAGGGATTGGAGAACCGGACGGTGGTGGGAGCATGGCTTCGTCAGGCGACTGGAGCTTCCCGACGACGCTAACTGGAAGAAAGCTGAGGCATATGTCTATGATGATTGCTTTCTTGAGATAAAAATACCAAAGAATATATCTGCTGAGTGCAGCTCGCACAATCGCAATGTGGGTGTGACTGGAGAGTGAGAATCTGATTCTGCATGATCAATTGCTTGGAGAAGAATATATATAATTTGTGCAATAATTGAATTGGATGTTTTTTATGAGGAAGAGTGAGGTAATGTGGTGTGCTAAGGTTTTGGTCTAACAAATTAAAGAGATTTGATTCCTGTATTGTCAGATACATATATATCAGTAAATATGGCAAAAAAGCTAAGGTATGGAATATCATATGGGAAGTATAACAGCTCGAGATGTCCACTAATTATTTTATTTAATAATATACATAATTGAATTATTATTAATAATAATAAAAAAATAAATTTTTAATAATAAAAATGACAGCGCATCATTATAAGTCACGTCTAAAAACGCGCCATTTTTAATGACGCCTTTACTTTTTTTTTACTTCTCACAAACAAATATATAATGAGTGGGAGTGAAGTTCTCCTATTGGGCTGTATAAGTTGCACAATTATATTTGCAAAACCCAAATGCAAGGATATTTTTTGCAAAAAAGAGAGAGACGCAATTGGGAGTTGTGTTTTTTTGCAAAAACGTCAGTCTATTAGTATATTTTTTTAGAAATCACTTGAAGTGACACACTCTTATTTTTATTATTAAAATTTTATTTTTTTCATTATTATTATTAATAATTTCATTTTTTATAATATTAAATAAAATAATGTGTGTGAGATGTCTGTTTCTATTTGGATGCTATTCTTCTAAGCTTCTTGGCCTTTCAAAATATCAAGATTTCAATTACATTAATAAGTTGCAATTAATATATTTAGTTTCAGAAGTTAATTTATTCTACTCCTTATTAAACATCTAAGTATTTTAATTTTTGTAATAGTTCAGATTATTTTATTAAATTTTTGGAGTTATTATTAACTATCAGATTGAGCTATTTTCAAATAATGTTTTTATATGTTTGCTCTCTTTTGTGTTGAAATTATAATTTTCTCTCATTTCTAATTGCTACACGAAACACTACACAATAAAGGAGTACAATTTCTATAATTTATTTTCTTTTTTCTTAAATTTCTCTCAAATCTAAGTATTAACTTTTCTTAAATTTTGAATATCAATTTTTCTTTTAATTTTTTATTTATTTTACATTAATTTTATATTCATAATTAAAATTTTACATTAATTGTTAAATTATCTTTAATTATTATCCTTTATTTTCTCATAAAAATTATTTTTTTGTATTTTAAAAATCATCACCCAATAACAACGTGGGTAATAACAACGTACAGACGTACAGGTAAGATTCTATTATCACTAATAAACGATAACAATATTGGTGCAGAGAGAGCATTGAGTCCAACAATTAAGGCACGTACTGATTACAAATAAAAAGCACCAGCTACAATAGCAAAACCGATTTCACAAAAAAAAAATCAAATATATTTGGCTACGTCAAATTAACGTATATACAAAAATAACAAATCCTCTAAAATGATAGAGAACAAACTATCTCAAATATCAAAAATCAATTATAATAATAATAATACTGACTCTAACTAATGTATATACAATTTATGAATTAATGAATTATGTTCCAAAACATAACAATACAATTACCAAATAATAAAAAATGATACATAGATGTAATCACTGCTGCTATGGAAATTATGCACTCTAAGATCAGCAAAATTATTATCAAATGCATATCATACGATACATTTCCAGTAGTACAACCATTGAACTCCAACTTATTCAGAGTTCTGCAACCATCTGTATGTCTCTGGGCATCACCTGACTCTGCAAATTTGACACCTTGAAGACACAATTCCTTGAGACTTCTTAGTTTTACTTCAGTTGGAATCTCATGGTGTGAATTGTGCAACACTAGCCGCAATATAACTAATGAAGTGTTAGAAAATATTGAGAATGGTGGACAATCGGACCGTTGATATCGAGATCCAATTTTGTGTCCATAGCACTGCTGGCCTCTGAAATTCAGCATGATTTACCAGGTTAATTGATATTTCTATATGCCACACATAAACAGGAAGTAAACATAACTGTTAGAATATAGAAATAAAATTGTATAGGTATTGGATATGAGATATTATGTGATGCATAATGTTGGAGATATTTAGCATTTAGAATTAGTTAGTTAGACCATTAATTTATAAATAGAGATTTAGTCATTGTAATTAAATAATTTTAAAATAATAAAGATTTCTCTCATTCTCTAATTCTAACATGGTATCAGAGTAGAAATACTGCTAGAATTAGCCTCACGTCTATTCTAGAAATTATGCACCTTATCTCAGCCCTATCTCAATCTATTCCAAAAATTCTGCAATTTTTATCAACCTATTTAGAACTAACCCTCTATTCTAATTCAAAACAATATCGTGGTTGTTTCTTCTCCGCTATCGGTGCTCTCTTTTGTCTCCTTTTCTTCCTCCTAGTGAAGCTCCTCTCGGTTCACCATGCCACGTCGAGCCAGATCGCATTCCACTGTGGCGTTGACGTGGCGCAGTTCCTCCTATTCAAAAGCGCCAGTGTAATCGAGATTCAAGAAGCGTCTGCTATTTCCTCATATCAAGGTCACAATCAAGACCTTACACTGATCGCATAGTTTAAGTGTCAGCAATTGATGCTGGTACATGGCTGGGAGCCGTTGGAGAAATGTTTGAACTGGTCAACGGGCGTGAGAGTAATACACACGGGCTGTGTGGCGTTAATGGGAAAATGGGCTTTACGCCTTACGAAGTTGGCGAGGTCCATTGGGAGAATTATTCATCTTAATAACTGGAGAGGAGGCGTAAAAGGCACAAGAGATGATTATAAGGAGCCGTTAGCGATTTTGTTGGAGAAGATGCTCCTTGTATTTTACAGTTTTACCATTTCAGTTATTTTGTCATTTTCTGTTATTGGATAAGGATTGGACGATGGATATAAGTCACAATCCCGAAATTTACTAGCTTATGTCAAGTATCCTGTGAAATGTATGAACTCATCTTATATTACAATCATCAATAAACATCTTCATTCAGCATCCATTTCAATTTTCTTTTCAATTCTCTCTAAATTCATAGAAAAGTAAACAACTCTAATAGAGTTGTTATAATTGGTATCAGAGCCATCACCCCTCGGAATTGAATTTTGGGTTTTCTCCCTATTCCAATTTCGATTTCTGGAGACACCATGGTCACCAAGGCGGAGCTTGAAGCGGTGATGACCGCTTTCCATGCAAAGTTTGAGCAACTCCAAGTAGAAACAGATCGTAAAATAGCACACTCTCAGGAGGAATTAGTCTGTGTGATCATTGAACAAGTCAATCAGCATGCCACGAGTTCTCGTGAACAGTTGTACCATGAACTTTCTGATCGGTTTGTGGTTAAGGACTCTGCGCCTCATGTTGAGGTTTCCCCTGATCAGAGTTACACCTTGACGGCTGATCGGCGTGCTCCACCCCCAGGTTCGGGGGCCAGACCACCACCAACATCTGATCGTTACCAGGTTCCTCGTTCTGACTGTCCCAGTTTCGATGGATCTAATATTGTGGAATGGCTTCGTCGTTGCCAGTCATTTTTTGAGCTGCATCATGTGCCAGACCATTTGCGCACCTAGTTGGCTACTATTCAGTTCCAATCCCGTGCGAGTGAATGATATGATGGCTTTCTGGTTGACCATGAGCCCCCTCCCTGGCCGGATCTCATCAGGCTTATCCGTAAGAGGTTTAATCGTACCGGTACCAAGAACGGAATGGAAGAGCTGCTTGAATTACACCAGCGTGGTACCACTGAGGATTATATTGAACATTTTGAACGATTGAGATCTAAACTATTGATGGAAAATAGACTTTTTTCTGAACTAGATTTCTTAGATGCATTTGTGGGGGGTCTCAAACCTGACATTCGAGCTTTTGTTAAAACATTCAAACCACACACCTTGGAAGATGCATTTGATTATGCTCTTAACATGGATGATGCCCTAGATAGTCAGCTTAAAAGATTGAAGTTTAGTTCTACCAAACCTACTGCTGTAATTACCAATAAGCCTTTTATACCTCAACCCTCTTCCAAAAATGCCCTTTTAAATCAAAGAAGGTTATTGGGACTGTGTTTCAAGTGTGGGGAAAAATATTTTCCAGGGCATCAGTGTAAAATTAAGGTTCAAATGCTTTTGGGTCAGGATGAGGAGAATAATACAAATCCATGCCTAGCACATGAGGAAAACATGAACCCAAAAGAAGCTATTGTGTCTTTCCATGCCACAAATAGCACTCCTCAGCAGTCTACTATGCGGTTTAAGGGGCAAGTGGGACCTAAACCTGTTTGTACCTTGCTCGATAGTGGAAGCACCAACAGTTTTGTGGACCCTTCAGTTCTACACGGCCATAACATTGTGGTAGAAGATACTAAGCCTTTGATTGTAATGGTAGCCAATGGAGCTCGTATGGTTACTGATACTAAATGCCCCTCTCTCTTTTTTTTTTGCAAGGGTATGACTTTTGTGGTGATTTTCGGTTACTGCAAATACAGGGATATGATTTAATTCTTGGGCTGGACTGGCTATCCAAATTTGAACCAATGCTAATTAGGTGGCAACAGAAATTGATAGAATTTGATAATGAAGGTCATAAAGTAAGGTTACAGGTACAGGATGAAAATGTTGTTATTCAGTTTTGTGAAGGGGTACAAGTAGATAAAGAACTCCTCAGTGGTAATGATGTCATGCTTGCACAAATTTGGATGTGTGAAGAAACGCCTGAAGCACTACCCTCACTGCTACACAGTGTATCACGAGACTTTCATGAGCTGTTGCAGCAGTTCTCAACAGTCTTTGCTTTGAACCCAATTCTCTTCCACCGGTGCGTTCTATTGACCACCAAATACCTTTAATTCCTTCAGCTGAACCAGTCAATCTAAGGCCCTACCGTTATTCTCATTATCAAAGGCTAGAATTGGAGAAAATTGTGGCCGAATTGCTCCAGAGTTCAGTAATTCGTCCTTCCACCAGCCCCTTTGCTTTACCCGCCTTATTGGTTAAAAAGAAGGACGGGAGTTGGCGACTTTGCATTGATTACCGCCAATTAAACTCCATTACAGTAAAATATCGGTACCCCATACCAATTATTGACGATTTACTCGATGAGTTACATGGTGCTCGGCTATTCAGTAAAATTGATCTACGGTCGGGTTATCACCAAATCAGGGTTCACCCCAATGATATAGCAAAAACGGCATTCCGTACTCATGATGGACATTATGAGTTCCAAGTTATGCCATTCGGGCTTACAAATGCACCGGCCACCTTCCAGGCTTTAATGAATCAGGTGTTTCGGCCATTTTTGAGACAATTTGTTCTCATTTTCTTCGATGACATTCTAGTATATAGCCCTGATCTTAAATCCCATAAGGAGCATCTCACTATAGTGATGCAAACCTTGCTGGATAATCATCTTAAGGCTAAGGGTTCCAAGTGTTCTTTTGGAGTGCCATCGGTTGAATATCTTGGTCACCTGATTTCTGCACAAGGCGTCGCAACTGATCCACAGAAGATCACAGCAATGCAAAATTGGCCGGTATCGACTACCTTGAGAGCACTGAGAGGGTTTCTTAGATTAACCGGTTATTACCGCAAATTCATCCATAATTATGGTGCAATTAGTAAACCTCTTACCGATCTTCTAAAAAAAATGCATTCAAATGGACTTGTGAGGTTGGTACCGCTTTCCAACAACTGAAACAAGCAATGTGTACGGCACCAGTCCTAGCTTTACCCGATTTTTCTAAGCCCTTTATCCTAGAAACAGATGTCTGCAGTACCGGTATTGGGGCAGTTCTCATGCAGGAAGGTCGCCCTATTGCTTACCTTAGCAAAGCCCTCGGCATGAAGAATCAATTGCTTTCCACCTATGAAAAAGAATATCTAGCCCTTCTCACAGCAGTTCAGAAGTGGCGTCACTACTTACAAGGCATGCCGTTCGTGATCAAAACAGACCACCTGAGCCTAAAGCATTTGCTGGAGCAACGTTTGACTCATAGTTTACAGCATAAAGGGTTAAGCAAGCTTCTGGGGCTGGACTACATAATACAATATAAGAAGGGCACCGATAATAAGGCAACTGATGCTCTCTCTAGGCAAATGCAGGACAATACAGTCGATGAAACCATGGCTATTACAGAAGTTATACCTGCCTGGATAGTAGAATTAAAAGAAAGTTATACGGGAGATGATTGGGCTAAGGAGGTTCTTTCCAAAGCTGTTTCCATAGTATCAACAGACCAATCCATCTGAGTTCACTGTGGACTCATACGAAAAGACAATAAACTTAACCAATGGAGGGAGAGGTTGATCACAGCTATGCATGACTCAAGCCTTGGGGGACACTCTGGAATATTGGGCACATATCAAAGGGTCAGAAAGCTCTTCTATTGGTCAGGTCTTAAAGGTGATGTTTTGTACCATGTTAAAACTTGTGATATTTGCCAAATGAATAAATATGAACATGTGGGTAACCCTGGGCTGTTGGAACCTATTTCCATTCCAAATGGGGCTTGGGAGGTGCTAACTATGAACTTTATAGGGGGACTTCCAAGAAGTGAGGGTAAAGATGTGATTATGGTCATAATTGACAAATTCACAAAATATTGTCACTTGATCACCTTATCACATCCCTTTAAGGCTATAACAGTAGCTGAAAAATTTATAGAAACAATATATAAGCTCCATGGATTACCCTCCAAGATAATAACCGATCGAGATCCTATCTTTACTAGTGTGTTTTGGAAAGAATTGATGGGTAAATTGGGCATAACACTTAATTTGAGCACTTCTTATCACCCACAAACGGATGGACAATCGGAAAGACTTAATCAATGTGTAGAAACATATTTGAGATGCATGGTTTTTGAAGAACCCAGAAAATGGGTTAAATGGCTACCCTTAGCAGAATGGTGGTATAATACTAATTTTCATACATCAATCAAACTAACCCCTTTTGAGGCATTATATGGTTACTCCCCACCCCTCTTACCCATGGGTTCAGTTCTCAGAAGCTGCAACCCAGCAGTAAATTCAGTATTGAATGACAGATAGGAAGCCCTTCGAATTCTTAAGGGCAATTTGGTCAAGGCACAAGCACGCATGAAGAAATATGCTGATATGAAGAGGGTGGAAAGAAAATTCAGTATAGGGGATTGGGTTTATAGGGGATTGGGTTTATCTGAAATTACAGCCATATAGGTAGGTGACAGTTCAAGGAGCAGGAAAAAATCACAAGTTAAAACCTAGATTCTATGGACCCTTTAAAATCTTAGCTAAAATGGGAGAAATTGACTACCAACTAAACCTACCAGTAGGTTCTCTCATCCATCCGGTGTTCCATGTGTCCCAGCTCAAAAAGAAAATAGGGCCTACCACTATTGTGCATGCTCAGTTACCACTTTTGGGTCCAAGAAGTCAGCCAATGGAGGAGCCTGAGGCTATCCTGCAGAGGCGAATGGTAAAAAGAAATAACCAACCTGAAGTGCAAGTTTTGGTTAAATGGGCAAATAGGCCAGAAGAGGATGCTACCTGGGAATACTACACAGAGTTAGGGGCACAATTTCCTAACTTTTGCCTTGAGGACAAGACAACTTTCGAGGAGGGAGTATTGTCAGCAATTGATGCTGGTACATGGCTGGGAGCCGTTGGAGAAATGTTTGAACTGGTCAACGGACGTGAGAGTAATACACATGGGTTGTGTGGCGCTAACGGGAAAATGGGCTTTACGCCTTACGAAGTTGGCGAGGCCCATTGGGAGAATTATTCATCTTAATAATTGGAGAGGAGGCGTAAAAGGCACAAGAGATGATTATAAGGAGCCGTTAGCGATTCTGTTGGAGAAGATGCTCCTTGTATTTTACAGTTTTACCATTTCTGTTATTTTATCATTTTCTGTTATTGGATAAGGATTGGACGATGGATATAAGTCACAATCTCGGAATTTGCTAGCTTATGTCAAGTATCCTGTGAAATGTATGAACTCATCTTATATTACAATCATCAATAAACATCTTCATTCAATATTCATTTCAATTTTCTTTTCAATTCTCTCTAAATTCATAGAAAAGTAAACAACTCTAATAGAGTTGTTACATCAAGCCAGCTTTCTGCCTTCTTCTCCAATCAAGAAACACTCAAGGATCGTTATTTCTTCTCCGCGCAAGTCACGATCACAGATATCGCTCCTCGCCTACAATAGATTGCTGATCAGGTGATTTCAAATAAAATTTCTTATCATCGCGTAAGTTCAAATAACTTCATCGCTTCCTACAAGCTCGTTCAATCTCAATTTGACAGCATATCGTTGACCTCCAGCGGAGATGAGACAACCCTCATTCTTCAACTTCCTTGGCGCTGCCGCTTCCCTAGTTTTCTCGTGTATGGGAGCATCATATGGGACAGCAACGAGCAGTGTAGGAGTGGCCTCAATAGGAGTGATGAGGCCTGAATTGGTTATGAAATCTATTGTTCCACTTGTTATGGCTGGTGTGCTCGGTATCTACGGCCTGATCATTGCTGTCATATCAACACAGGGATCAATCCCAAGGCTAAGTCATACTACATCGAATTTTTTTTTTGCAACAAGCCTCTTTAGGTAACTCAGAAATTTCATCTAGTGACTAACATTATGTTATGTCGAGGCAGATCATTGATAGCCGAGGAGTTGATGATACTGTCAATCGGTACAAGCTCAATTACAGAGGTTGCATTTGCTGTGATTATTCTTCCTTTTATCTTGATGTGCGATGGTGGGTCTCATCACATATGCTATCGGGACCGTGAGTGGTTCTGCTAGACCAATGGGTTCAGCAGCGATTGGGAGTGGTTTGTGCCAATACCGATGGCAATGTCATTGGTTTTGACTTTATGGTCATGTTCTCAAACTTCTCCACAATGATAATCTAGTTTCATTTATAATTCTCCGAAACTTATCTAAAATTCACAACCTAACTTTTATTCCACATCCAATTTAATTAATACAATCATGCACCGGGCTTCTATTCTTCCTTTCTTTTTCTTTTAAGAGAACTCAAACGAGTCTCAGATTGTTATTAAAAAAGACAAAGATCCTTATATCGATGTTTCGAAATGACTCAGAAGAGTATGAAGCAATCAATAATTTTTCTTGAACCAAAAGAGTTTTTTTCCTTCTATCTTTCTTCAAGGAGACCCGTGATGTAATTGGAGATCAAATTCATAAATCGAGATGTTAGAACTCGTGAGATATGCAAACTCACCATGCGTACCGCATGATGAGTTTGAGGGAAGATGTTAGAGTATAGGAATATAATTGTATAGGTATTGGATATGAGATATTATGTGATGCATAATGTTACATATATTTAACATTTAGAATTAGTTAGTTAGACGATTAGTCCATAAATAAAAATTTAGTCATTGTAATCAAATAATTTCAAGATAATAAAAATTATTGTTATCATTCTCTCTTCCTCTCTCATTCTCTGATCCTAACAATAACATTAGTGACTGATATCAGTTTTTACTATATAAAATATATATGAGGAAATACATTGTGTATTTTTTTTATTTATTGAAATTTTATTGCCTCTATTAAGAAAACTTCTAGCTACATGAACGTTCAAGCAGCTGCCTAGCTCTTTGGTAAATTGGAATTAAAAGAAGGGTCCTCGTAGGGCATCAAAATTTGATCTGATTCAATCTGATTCGAAATTATTCGAGCTTAATTGGTGAATCAAGATTTTTTGATCCGTCATAGGTTAAACTGGGTACAGTTCGATCCAACCCATTTAATTGTATTTTTGGTTATGTAAACAGTATGTGACAATAGATTAGTTAAATCCGACCTTCTTTCGTATAAAGCGATTATTTTTAAGAAATTAAAGCTAAGATCTTACAATGTCCCTCGACATTGTTATTTTGGGAGTTACTAAAAACAATTTGTTTCAAAAAGGCTGGTTTGGAGATGGTAAATGTATTTTTTTTTTGTGATGGTCTTGAATCTGTTAATTATTTATTTTTACCGGATAGAGTAAATTATGCAAATAGTCTCTAGGACTCTTTTGCTAGCAAACAGATACTTTAAGGATCAAATTGAAACTTTTGAATTTTTAAAAACTAATTTGATAAAATAGTGATGCTTTAAAAATTATTTATATTATTTACTCAATTAGATATCATCCTCAAAGAATGAGATTAAAGTTCAGTTCTCATCAAGACCGTTGGTATTATTGTTTGGCTTTGGATATAATTCTACAATATTTTTGGGACTTTGTCATCCGCCACTGTGGGCTCTGTCGATAATATGGTTAGAACAAAACAGGAGGGAACTTAAAAGAATTGAGGAGGGTGCTGTTATTTTCATTTATTATGCAATTCTTCACTTGTTTAAATTTTGGACAGGTGTTCTGATTAATTTTGAACATTTTTTCAATCTTGCTGCTCTTAGTATTGAAGGTTTTTTAGGTGTTTTTCAAATTTCTATGTCTCCAAGGGCTAGGTGCAGGTTGCTGATCGGTTTTATCTGAGAGTGATTTGGATGATAGTGATAATAATGATTTATTGGATGATTAGTATGTGATGATGTAAATTGTAATACTTATTTGTGGGCGGTGGGTATTGATTCGTTATTATGATAGAATATTTGTTTTCTATTTTTTTTTCTTTTGTTTAATAATTTTGCTGATAGTTGTATAGACCTATGCTTTGCTAACTTTGTAAATTTACTTTTGAAAAGTAACGAACGATGCCTTTTGATATTTTTATCAAGAAAAGAAAGTTCAGCTGTCAATAAATTATTGCATGACAATATCAGCTGGGCCCACCGATTCCTTATATTCTCTTCTGATGGGCTACAGGCTTAAAATTTTTATCTTTTCAGATTTGGATTTCGTAACATAAATCCCAATTTTGATTGTTTGACGACCTTCCCCCGTCCTGACGGTGTCGCCGAGCCTCACTGAGGCGCTCTCCCCCTCCTCCTCCCCCTCCCCCTCCCCCTCAATGTCTCTGTCAGTGCGTCTCTCTCCCTTCACCGTGAAGCCATAGAACAATGAAACGAAGCCCTTCTCTGGCCATCGAAGCACCAATCGAGGTATCAATAATCGATATTTAGTTATTCAATGATGTGGTAGATGTACCATTAACAATTGTACTGGTTAAGTATCAATTGAACCATACCACTCGATGCAAACTAAAGTAATTAATTGCGATTGTCCAGTATTCCAATTTTCGACCTGTAAACTAATAATATTGTCCAGATTATTACTTTATTTTTCTTACATTGCTTATTTCAAAGTTCTCCTAGTACACAAGACATACTGTACATGATTTGATTAAGATTTATCTTTATCTTTAAATCTAGATTATCAATTTAATTGAAAAAAGATTGGGAGTTTTGATTTTGAATTGTCAACAATTTTTGAATATGTATAAAATGTGCAGTTGTTGGTATCACAACTGTACATTTGATTCGTTTTATGAAAGTATGATCTTGAACTATCATATTACATGTACTAGTAAGGATTGAGCACTAGCGTGCAGAGAGCGATTCCAAATCCTGTGAATTTAGTTTTAGAATGCTTACTTCCAGTTATCAATTCCAGACATAATAAAGTTTTCACTTTTCCTACATGCATCCTCAGTTCCTCACTCTAAAAGTGACCCCATTTTTACCTTAATTTAAGAATAACTTTGACAAATGACGATAATACATTAAGAGGAAGGCCTATGCAAAAAACCATTTCAACATAACTTTATCTAAGGAAAACAACGAAGGAGTATTTTGAAATTTAGATGTTTACCCTGCTGCAGCTTCCAATAGCCTCTGATATTTTTCCAATTCCTCCCATGCATCCATCACACCGATGCAATTGATCCAAATTATTGGAGGGAATATTATAATTTCAACACCTTGTGCATGTATAGATGGAGCAATTGCCTTTTAAGTAGAAAAGGATGGTAATATAGAGATGTACAGTGATTGAAGGTGGAGCTTTAATAGGTTGGTTCACCTATATTTGGAAGAATATAAGATCTGAAGGAGAAGAATTATAGAACTAGACTAGAGGCTTGAGGGTGAAGAATAATGATACGGATGTTGGCGGCGGGTCGCTATAGCACAAATTAGGTATCGGAAGTTCCATATATATAATGGTTCTCAGTTAGGGTTTCGCTGGTCTATCTTTCTATCACTAAGTAACTCCATTGATGGTAAATTAGATGGTCTAGAAAATAATGGTTCTTATAATATTAATGGTTCTTATAATATTAATTATCCAACAATAAAGAAAATAATTAAATAAAAAAACAACCTACACAGGCAAAAAATTAAAACCAACAATGAATAAATTAAATCTTCTCATTACAAATTGAATTCACATCTAAATTTTCAACAATATTTAGTCTAGCTAAAATTTAAAAGTCTATGGTACTGGTCAATTTTATTTTAAGATTGGAACACAAACAGGTTATGGAAAAATAGAACTAAATGAATCACCTTAGCAACATCCAGAGCGATTTTCATGCGTATATGCCATGTAAAAGCTGTTCCATAAGATGGGCCTACATATTGTAAAATTTTCACAAATTCAAATCTCAAGTAAAACAACAACAAAAAGATGTGGACTGTGGACAATAGGAAGGAAAAATGATTACCATATAATTGGGTTTCAAGAAACCCGTTTTCGATTAATTCATAAATTATTAAGCATATGTCTTCATGCAAACAATACACCAAAAGAGAGATTATATTCGGATACCTTATTCTCCCAAGCAAAACCAACTCATTATAAATTTTCAAAAATAATTAGAGAAATTTAAAAATAAGTGGAACTGCACAAGTAGACCACAATAAATGAAATGTATGTTTCTTAGAATACATCCAGGACCAAATAAGATAAATACTACATTGTTTGATTTGCTTAAAATTTATCCTAATTCTACAAAATAAAACTCCATACTGTGAAGTTCACTGTTCACTTTTTGCTGTTTATAAATACATGGAAAAGGATCCTTGTTATTTATTGCAGATTTGCAATATTATGGTTCATTGAGATTAATTTGAAACTTCCAAACTTAATTGCATAACATATATAAGGATATTTTGAGGTCTAATGGCATCATCTAACCAGAAAAAAAAAAAACAGGAAAGACATTGTTATCTGAAAAAAGTGCATATTAACAATAAAAAAGAAAGATTAAGGGAATAAATAGTAAAAATAAGAAAATTTTGCATGTAACAAGTACCTGGCGTAGGTTCTTCTCAATATCTGAGGCAGCCACAAGTAGCAGGTGACCAGTCTTCAGTGGCATATTTTCCATGTGTATGTATGGATCTGATCGAATCTGGTTCTCCATAAATAACACAAGTTGAATTATATTTATTAACTTCATTACTATATTTTAAATTTTTTTTTCCTTAGGATTTACCTGCACATGAATTATAGGACCTTTCATAACTTTGTCAAGTATATCTTTAGCAGGGATAATTTTCCTAGTTGGCACAATTCGACAAATCATTTATAGAGCATCAAGCAGGATAGGACCTGGTTTCATTTCATCTAATCTGACCCATGCATGGAATGCATTTTTAAATTAATGAAAGTAATTAGCTTTATGCAATTGATTTTTCACAAATTCTTGGAACAAGTTAGTATTCCTCATTAACCATTGTATTTTTCCAAGCTTGAATGATACATATAACATGTGATAAATCCTCAAGTTATCATAGGTGTCACCACTTCCTCAACGGCTATAGTGCTAGAAATTTGGTGGTGTTTCTTCTTTCTAATGGGCTCCTCATCAATCCCCAAATGAATCTGTAAGCAAAAAGTAACACAACAAAATAATTATTGTAAGTAGTTTGGAGTTTAAGAGAGAGAGAGAGAGAGCACCTAGATCTGACAAAAGTTAGGCTCCGCGAAGCCATCTCCTGCAGGCACCATGAACTATTGGATCTCATATTTTCGCCTGCAATATCCAGGGTTTAATTGTCAGATCAAGCACTGATGTGTTAGCACCACCAACTGAGTCTAGTATAAGCATACCAAAAGTTCTAACCTTCTATGCTAGCTATTCGCCTTTACTTTTTCATCTATCTGAGTTCTTATATTTTGGTCCGAATATTCTTAGTTATTATTTTTGGATATTTGTATGTTTTTAAAATACATGCCAGTTGTCAGTTAGTGCGCATAGTAATAAATTATCACTGATCTTCCAATCTAATTTGATTTTATTGCTTTGACTTCTTGTTCAGCTTATTTCCATGACCGACATTGGCTCTGAATTTGAAAGAAGAAAAATACAAAAACTGAAAAAGGATAAAAGAGCAAAATATCTAAATGTACTTAATAAAGTCGGTGCATTGGTTCGATGAGGAATCAGACTTTGGCTTTCTGTAGTTTTCTAGTATATAAGCTTCATATTTTGTGTTAACAGTGGCATTATCACAGATAAACCTGAAATTGAAATTGAAATCACTGATTAGCATATATGCATGTTTACAAAATCCTTTAGATCTGTGTTCTTCCTTAGAAAATACTCTCATCAGATATATTATCATAGGTACCTTTGATTTGATACTGTGAGCACCGGAGCACTTGATACATATAAATATACCCAGACTTAGGGATCTGAAGATTAATTCTAAATTATATTATGTATGGTAAAAGTCTGTTATGAACAATATGAACCAAATCGATAAAGTGATAAAAATTAGATTTGACAGATGAAAGCACGATCCAGACCTATGCTTGATGGGGGTTGCTCTTCTTATGCTTCATTCGGGTTTCCTTGACATCATGAGCTGGGTAGAACTTCAGCACCTTCACCAGCACGGTGGATTCAGGCTCGTGCGTGGGTAGCTTGCCACCGTTCTTCGCCTTGATCGCCAAGAGACTTTGCCTGTGGTACATTTTCGACCTAGAGTACTTCGTACGAAATCCGAGTTACTGGTCCGGCTCTGGTCTTCTTAGGAGCTAATAGCTATCGATGGCATGGCGGGCTTAAAGTTTGGCGAGAAATGGAAGGAGAGAGCTATTATTTGAAAAGAAGTGGAGAGAAAAGTGATATCAAAACAGAAGTAGAGAGAGAGAGAAGCGAACAGAAAGGGCATCGGGAGTGGGAAGTCAAAAGTGGGAAAGAAGAACGTGTGAGGGAGATTGGGAGAATTCGCAGCAGTAAGTATAATAATAATGAACGGTTGTGATCGATTTTTATTTTAACCAACGATCTAGATTAATTTTAAATGACAGATAAATGTTTCCAATAGTTTTTTCAATCTTTTTTTATAAGGAGTAAGGATTTGTTATCTCATTCTGCATGATGTACATGATTTGACTTGCTTATGTATATTAGCATTGTCCTAACATTTTTGAAGTCATACCATAATTTATAATGTTAATATAATTATCAGGATAAATTTGATGTATTATAAATAAATGCACCTCTCACAGGCAAATTGAAAACGCAGCTGAGCGCGTCCTATTGCTAGTCAAGTAATGATCGCTCTTTTCTTTTTGCACCTTTCCCTTCTCAACTTTTCGAAATATTGTTTTTACTGGTAGCGTCGTAACGATGAATTGCTTCCAGCTTTAGCGAACAATTCTGAAATTTGATATTAAGTTTTAACCAATCTGACATGAATCTCAAAACGAGCCATTAATGCACTTTTGTTAAAAAACCAAAATAAGAAAAACAAAAAAAAAAAATTCTGCTTTGGCAAAACCAAACTGATACCAAATGACGTGAGCTGTACTATGTTAGGATTTCCATTTAAGCTGTCTTAACTAACCACAAGAATGGAATAGTTGAATAATTCAAATTCTATCAATGCATCAGCATATTAGCACAATGACTATAATCCAGTAGAATATTTTTTTTATTAGTACAAGCAAAACTACAGAGAATGCTCTACATCTACACAAACGCCCAAAAATTTATGCACCACATGTACTTCTGTCTTCTATTAGCAACAACTTGATCTCTTCCATCTTGTATAGAGCTCATCTTCTGACATTTTCTTCCCACTGCAAAATTAAAATATAAAATCGTTTTTTTAGTCTTAGAAATGGATGAAATATGCCTATTTGACTACAATCCATCCTATATATATGTTGTTAGTAAAAAGAGGAGAAAACAAAACAACAGTACCTGACTTCATAATGGGTTGGTAACTCCTCTAAGAGCTTGTCTAATAACGCGTTCACTTCTACCCCTACTCCCAACATAAAATGTTAATTTACGGAATAAACTAAGACAAAGGAAAGAGAACTTTATGTTTAAAAATAAATTGATCTTTGTCAAAGACTCAAAGGTCATACGTACTCTATGAATTTTAATTAATTTTTTTTTTCAATTATTCAGCCAGCCTGTGTGATTTTTCAATCTGATGATCCATTAACTTCTAAATTGCAATTTGCAAACTAAAATTATTTCAAAAAAGGTGAAAATCTCAATCACGAGGAGTTCTGATAAGAAGAGAACACACCTCTGTAGGTAAGGAGTCTGTCAGCTCAAATGTAACAAGCATTGGCAGCTGTCAAAGTCATTATGCTTGCTTCAGCAGAGTTATCAGTACTGCAATGAAGCATATAATATCTAGTCCAGTGGAACTTCAATATTCACTGCATGGAGCAGCACGATGAAAATAGGGATCTATGCCTAAAAGTTTAAATAGAAATGGTCAGGAAAAAAAGCAAAGGCTTACCTCTAAGAACCAAAGGAGATCTTCTGAAGACGAACCATACCAGAAGCACCACCATAACAAAGCCACCTTTCGGTGCCTTTATTTTTATTCCATCTCACTTTGTGCAATGCCACTAATTTTGGAGGAAATGCACTGTGACAGTTATCACCATCTTCATGTGATGTCTCCATAGTGGCATTACTTTCCTCATTACTCTTTGGTGGAGGATCAGTTGCTGAAACTAGGGCTTTGTCATCACCTGACAAATTTCAGAGAGTTCAGTTGGATCTACTGATTTTATGAAAATAAAAGAAAATATGTGAAAACATGTTAATTTACTTACCCATAATATACCTATTAGGACCTTTAATAGGCTTAAGAGGAAGATTCGGCATGATGGTGTTTTTAAATGAGGGCCCAAGTTCCAGGATTTTTTGCTCCTCTTTTAAATGATCACAGAGGAAGTATGGGGTTCGGTTCCTGGTCGGTTCTGGCTCCAGAAATCTTTCATTAAACTACAAGGTAAAAGAAGAATTAACAGCATCAAACACAAAATACTGTGCTCAGAGCCATGTCAGTTTAGCTACTTAGAGAGGATGATGAAGAAAGAGCACAATAAACATTTTACCTGAAATACAATGACCGAGCCATCGGTAACACAATAAGCTACAAGACCTGATGAAGGTATTAATCAAACATCTCAGTAAATAATATCTTTTCTGTGCATTTTATTTAGAAAGGCTCTAAAAGAAAACAGAAAATACCAAAGAAGAGAAAGATAGCATAAAGAACCTGTAAGAGAAGTATGGATGCTCCAAATTGCAAAAAGGGACATCGTGTAGATAAATATACCCTCAAATTGCTTCCTCGGAAGTGGCATCCCAGTCACAGGCAAGTCATTTGCCCCTTTTGGCAAGCTGAAAATTCTCAGCGTTCCATCTTCTAAACTCATCAAAATGCATCTATGCAATTTCAATGGAACAAAAAGGGTAGAATTTAACCATTAATTCCACTAGGTTAAAACAAATTTGTATGCAGATATCTTAAATTACCTTGGATCCTTCAACCAATCAACACTAACCACAGCTCTATGCGCTGGATTTACTTCCCACAAAGAATGATAGGGATCTCTGCATCACCAAAGTTTTCAATTTTAAAAAGTAATTGACAAATATAACCACAAAGGATGATAATCGTCCAGAAAATCAATAACTCTTTAGTTATAATTCCATTGTCAACAAAAAACTTTTTGATCTGTCAGTAAATTCTCTTCAAAAATATTTCTATTTTTCTGTAACTGTATTTATTTTATTTCGATACAATTATCTACAAGGCACAAAGATAATATCATGTACCTGATATCCCAAAATTTTAGACCATCAGGACCGGCAACTACGAAGAGATTAGCATCTTCTGCATTGACACTGGATATGCTTGATAAATTAATACTAAATTGTTGTAAATAAGAACAAAAAGTTAAGATGGGACAACACATACTCGTCATGAGGAGCCCAAGCAAGTGATCTAATAGGGGATGAGTCAGCTGTGAAGACCAGCAATGGCCTTGAGTCTGCAAGTATATATAGAAAACAGAAATAATTAAATCTAGCAACATTGCAACTCGTTTATCATACAAAGATTTCAAATAATGCTTAAATACCTTCAGAAGGAGTATGAATTGCAAAATTCCATAAAGCAACCTGACATGTATATGTTTAAATACCCAAATCTTCAATGCTAATAAAAATACTCATAAAATAACTTGAGCAACATATATCAAAATATCTAACAAATGGTAAACTATGAGTAAGTTCTTATTGAAAAGTGATATTACCGTGCCATCATGGCATCCAGCCAATATCATATTGCCGGGAGGAGATGGTGACCACTCAAGAGTGAGCGGAATACTGCATTACATTAAAACAAAGAAGTCAACAATTATTAAATCATAGAAAGTGACAAAAAGAGCAAAATGATCAAATTTAAAAATTACATGCAAGTGGAGTTACCTTTGCCTATTACCAAATGTCAACTTTGAACATCTGAATACGGGTTTTAATTTTAGAAACCTGGGGTCTGTACCTTCTTCTCGGCCAGGATTTGATCTATACAATCTCTGTACCGTGCTTGGAAATGGAACCTCCCATCTGCATTTAGTTTGGTATATTGATATCAAGAATTCCTCAACTATTAGGAAAAAAAGGGAAAAGAAAAGAAAAGAAAATGCAACAAGAGAAAATAAAAATTGTAAACGTATAGCGTACACTTCAAGAGATCCATTTCCTAATAGCACTGCTAGATAGCCCATGCTAGAAGTGGAGCTGGTCGCAAACGGTTTCCATTTTATATCCCATGCAACTTTCCCATAATGTGCCAAACAGAATACTAGTTTAGGCAATTGCATCTCTTTCTTGCAGCACACTGAGCTGGCCAACTTTGCTTCGGCATTGCACTCAGTCTCACACGAATTGAATTCTACTTCCTGACAGTCATTCAATGTAATATCTTGAAAAATGCTATTTTCTGCATCAACAAAATCAGGTTTCTGTATTGATTGTTTCTCTTTTGACCTTCTCTTACTACATTTCTTTCTGTATAGAACAGATAATGGCAACGCGATATCTAGTGGCTCAACTATCGGGAAAGAATTTGCTTCATCAGCAGCTGCAACATTATGTCTCTCTTCAATTGAATTTGAACCCGGTGGAGGTGGCAGGGCAAGTATAGTTTCAGTTCCCTCCAAGTTAAAGCTTATAGACGAGAGCTGCTCATCTTCTTCAACAAAATTAGAGCAGGGTGCATATTTTCTTGGTCTACCCCTTTTCTTGGGTACTTTTGCACATGCATCCTCCTCATTAGGCTTTTTTCTGGGCCTCCCAAGTTTCTTTGGTTCAGTAACCTGGGCTCGGTGTGTTTCATCCGTCAAGGAGTCTTTTCTAGGTCTTCCTCTAGGCTTTGTTGTTTCATCCATCAAAGAGGTTTTTCTAGGCCTTCCTCTAGGCTTTACCACAACTAATGATTTTTGTTCGCCATTTTGAAGACCATCCTTCAAAATCAGGGCTTTTTTAGCACTCCTTCTGACAGCATGGTAACTAGGCTTAGATGATTCTTCACATTCTGAGGCAGTAACAAGACACCAAATCTGAATAGCACCTCTTCCCTTCAAAGAAGCACCCATCTTATGATAATTGGACCCTGGCGGATGTGCTGACACTGCTAAATACTGCATAAATCCAATGAACTTAAAGAATATAAAAAAAATGACATATAAGTAAAAATAACTAGATAGACAAAGAATACAACCTCACATGTTATGGCAGAAACATGTGTGTCAACTCCTCGAGGGCACCAATCTAGTGCCCACACACTTCCCCCAGCATATAGCACAAAATCGCTGTACATAATACTTGACACAATGAATGCAAATTCATAACTAGACCAGTTCTGAGACCAGGTAAGGTCAATCCAATGGGTAAATCAATTGAATTCTGGTACCAACTTGAGACTCACCTAATGTGTTAACATAATGGTTTTAAATCAGGATTCTGGTAATTGTTGCCAACCCACCCACTCTGGATTTATTTCTTTTGAAATACAGCATTAAACTTTCAGCAAGTTAAATTTCTTCAATTAACCAGTGGCTAGGAAGATAAGAATCAGTTTCATTTTAAACCCAATTACATATTGGCACATGATGACAGTTGTATTCCACAACATTTATGGGTAAGGTACTGGATGGCTTTCTTTGACATGATGGTTGTTGCATGGCCTTGACCTATTTTTATTTTACATAATAGAACATGTACCCAACCAAACCTGACTAATCCATGGCCACCTACTAAATTGTTTACTGACCAAGAAACACAATAAAAAGAAAAGCACAGTTGGAATGATGAATGTGTAAAGTATTTAAAAGAAAGAGGAATAACCTGCTGGCTGAATCTGCTTCTCCGTCCAACTTTCCAGCCTTGGGGATAGCTGCAGAAGAGAACTGTGGCAGCTTAAGTTCTCGCCTTAAAGGATCAGGACTAGTGCCAGTACCTACTCTTTCACTTTCACATGGAAACCTCACAGTTCTTGGTTCATACTGGAAGTACTTCCATTCCCTACATATAGTAGAGTACATAATCTGCCTTTAATTTAAAGTACAAGCATCAGGTTCAATAACCAAATTCAGATCTAGCACCAATTGTTGATTTATTGTCATTTTCCTGGAGTTATTATTTATGAATTTTAAATAATTGAGTTCTGGGAATATAATTAATCATAACTCTGCAAGGAAACATACCTGAGGAAGGTGATCATGGAAGAGAAACGATCAATATCTGCCAAATCCAAGTCAGGCTTTGACGACGAAGAACACAGTTTGCAAATGCCGTCCATATCGGAGAAGAAATTATCTACACAGTAATCAAACTCGGCTATTTCACATCCTTGAGTTCCTCCCATCCTTTCCCCTTCCACGTCCATTTCACTCTGAACAGAGCATGCCGCCATGGCTGTTCAACAGAGAAAAGGAGCGGCTTGGGCACAGAGATGAGGAATTCTTAATTTCGTACCAACGGGAAAAAGATTCAGAAAGATTTGAGAAAAGCCCTCCCCAGTCCTCTGAAAATAGTTATGGAGAGTATCAATGACCTTTCTTTAAGAGGCTCTAAGATTCAGAAAGAGTCTTTTAGCAGCGGTAGATCTTGTTTCCTGCTTAGAAAAGAGTTTCCTTTACGCTTTACAGATGCTGCCTGGCGAGCCGTGCCAAGACCAAGACCAACTTTTTTTTTGTCTCCACTTGATTTGTTGTGCTGTGAGGTCTGAATTATATTGGGAAACTCACCTTGAGTCGGCGTGGTAATAGAAGAGTCTGGGCGAATCAGAGGAGATTTAGGCGAAAGAGGTGGTGTCGATCACTCGATCCGGTCTGGCGGAGTGGTTTGGCCTGACGGACGCGCGGAGAAAGCAACGCTGCTGCTTCTGGCCTGGCGGACGTGCGGAGTGGTGACTGGCGTCGCTGGAGCGATCTGACCTGGTGGAGTCGCGGAGGGAGAGAACGAGCGGCGCCTTCTGTTGGATATTTGGATTTTGGAGAGAACGATAAGAGAGAAAAATCGGGAAAATGAGCTGGGAGGTTCAGAGTTAGGGCTTAAACCTTGATTAGGTTCATCTTTAGCTCTATCCAACGATCCATATTAATTTATCAGGTTACCGGCGGTTTTTAGATGCAGCCTTTGCCTGACCTGACCCGTATTTTTGTCTGGCCTGTTATCGCATCAGACATAGCGGGTAAGGCAATGGGCAAGACGGGTATGAGGAGGCTAACGGGTATATGGGTATTATTGTCATCCCTATCCAAAATCAGTTAAACTGAGTTCTACTGATTACATCGCACCCAACCAGTTAAGTGGATAATTAAATTAAGGGAAGGGATCTGGTGCCCATGGGTCATGATAATTTTGACAACGGGTCTTCAAATAAATATGAAAAAAAATTCAAAAATAGAAAAAAAAATTTATAAATATATTCTTATACTTTTAGATTAATAATGATTTAAATTTTATATAATTTCATTATTGTTAGTTAATCCATCAAAGATCATCAAAATATTATATAATTTACAACGGTTCCAATTTAACGGTGTTTGACGTATTATCGAACAATAATGAAATTACATAAAATTTAAATCACCATCAATCTATAAGTAGAAAAATATATCTATAAAAAAATTCATATTTATTTGAAAATTTATTATCAAAATTATGAAGATAACCATTGTCAAGTGATCCCTTCTCTTAAATTAAATCACCACTGAGTAAAACGTGGCCAGAAAACAAAAATTAGAGATGAACCGACCCCGAACCAGCGTTTGTTGCCATCAAAGTGGTATTTCATCTGCTACTGTAGTCCTTGCTCACAATATACTGATTTAAATTTTGTTACAAGTCTATCTACTTGATAATTATTATCTGGATATTCGATGCAGAAGATAAAATGATTGAGATAAACATCATCTCCAATCAACATAAGATCTTAAATTGTTACAAGTTTATTTACTTGACAATTATTATCTGGATATTTTATCTTCAATCATTTTATCCTGATTTAATTATCAAGTAGATAGACTTGTAACAATCTGAATGCATAAAATGATAGACGAGGGGCAATGTTTTCAAATCATTTTTTATATCATAAATCATAATATTTGAAATCGTATCGTATATCGCGTATGTTATCGAAACATTAAGATACGCTGAAAATATATGTTAAAATAATTTAATCTATATAATATAAAGAGTTTTAGTCAAAGAAGCTTGTAATGCAATATTCTATCACATTACGTGATCAAATAGGAAAACAGCCTTAACGTGAGTTTGGAAAGATAGCGCAACTCTAAGTTAAATCTTAAAAGTAATAAAAAAATATATAATTATTTTGAATTATTTTGCCCGTCCCTTATGAAAATATGATAATTGACAATTATATATTAAAATGTTTATTATAAAAATAAAGTTTCATTTCTAATTGCAAAAGAAAAAAGCACGAGAAACTTATCAATTAAATTTATTAAAGAGGGGAGACTATTCCAACTTCCAATTAAATTTATACTGTTTTAAATACATTTATTACTTCATGAGCTACATCTAGTCTCAGTAAAAAAAAAAGATAATCATTAAAAAAGAAAAAGTGAATAAAATAGTACTTAATGTTTTCGCAGAAATTAGAAGGATTGTGTGAATATCGTCACACACAATCCTAAGCAAATTCATAGAAAATACCAAAATAAGTTATTGCTCCTCTCACTTGTCATACAGAAGTTGAACGTGGCTATTACTTAATGTTTTCGCAGAAATTAGAAGAATAAGAACCGTCAGTGTCAGTGAAATATTTTTTTTATTCATCACTTGTCATTATCTTGGCAAAAACGGATACAATTATTCTAACTAAATGGATCTCAAGATATTTTTTCCTTAAAAGAAAGGATGGAATTTGATTTTCTTGGTTTAAAAAATGTTTCTGTTTGAAAAATCGTGAACCGGTTTTGTATCGCAAAAGCGATACGTATCGCGATTCACATATGATTTCCTAAGATTCAAACGATTTCACACTATCTCCGATATAATTTACTGATTCGTATCGAAAAGCTTATGAAACATATCGAGTCATATGATTTTGATTACATTGACTAGGATTGTCAATGGGTCGGATTGGATCGAAGTCGGCAGGATCATTATTATTTTTTTATTTTTTTATCCTATCCAATCCGACCTGATTATATTCAGATCAAAAAAATTTAATTCATACCCGACTTAACGGGATTACAGGTTGACTCGACCCAACCCGTGTAAAATATAAATTAGTATTAAATCATAAAATAATTAATCGGGTCGGGTCAATCTGAATCCGACCTGACCCAATTCAGATTAAAAAATTAAACTCATACACAACCCGTTTATTTTTGAATCTTATCGGATCGGATCGGATCGGATCAATAATTAACACCTAATAGACATATGAGATAGCCTGGTAGCATTTCGCATGTGGGATGCAGTTAGCAATTATTTATACATATATTTATCTTAACTAGCTATATACCAGCGCGTTGCAGCAGAATTTTTTATTTAAATATTAAAATATTATAAGATAAAAAAATTCACATTTATCTAATATTAAATTATAAATTCACCAAATTATAGAGAAAACATATAATAAAGACTATATTTAATTTTGGATGAGATTTTTGCACAATATGAGTTAATGATTCATGATTTTTATGGCAAGAAAAGTAAATTATTCAAACATATATTATCACCATTAATTTCTTGCCAAATATGCACAAGGTTGCTAAATAAAAAAATAAAAATTATGGAAATAATAGTATATAAGGGAAAGAAATGGAGAGAAAGAGGGGATCAATGAACGCGATCACATACGTTCGATCAACCAACAATAAATATTATCCGTCTAATTGAGGGATAAAATGGGTATAAAAAAAATTATCATGACAAAAAATGGACCCTTCAATTCTTAGATGCTTTATATAATAGTATAGATTATAAATGATTTTATCATATACGGGTGGTCTGATACTCGAATTAATATAAGAAAATCAATGTTGCATGTGGAGTGGTTTATATCCATCAGTGATGTAGTCTTTAATTGTTTTTTTTTTTAGTTTGTTAAGCATGTGAAGTAGTAGTTAAGTTGCTACTCGTTTAGAATAATTACAATTCGATGTTACTAAAAAGTTAGCGCAGTTTGTGGAAATTTATACCATTATATGAGCTACAAATCAACATCATACGGGCCATATATAAAGTAAAGAAAAAAGAATATTTTTTGACCTAAAATATTAAAATTCAACATCTTCATCTACTGACAAGTGAAACCAATTTTTCTTCTAATTTTTTTTTGAGAAGTATCAAATTGAAACTAAACTTCTCTATGTAACTTCTCTATGTAAATATTAAAATTCGGTCTATACACATTTCCAGCTGAAAGGAAAAGCAAACTTTTTAAAAATAAAGATAAATTATATGAGAAAACTATTAAGAACAAGGGCTTGAAACTCCATCCTTTTTATGGTTTGGTGTAGATATTTTGAGTTCTTAGTCAATTAAGGATAAAATTGAGAAGTCCAATCCATACAAGCATAGGGATTAAAGTACTGACTTATGCTAGAATAAGAATTCTAAAGTCTTAGGACCGTTAACGACGTCATGAAAATTTCATGGGATCACTACCGTTTATAAGGAAAAAAAATCTCTCACTGAATTAGGTTTGAAGATTAAATGAAGTCGATCAGTCGATGTGAAAATTGAATGATTTTGATTGGGCTTTTGTGTTAAAAGGTCCAAAAGCGACTACAGGTTGGGCCCCTTGGAACGAATGAGGGGGCCCTCAAACTAGCAGAGTTTAATCGCCTGCGCTCATTTTATTTTCATATCTACCGTCAGATCCTCGAATTCATTTAATTTCCAGATAATTGAACGACCGAACACTTCGTCAGAAAACCGACTATTTAATTAGATGTCAAAATTCACGGCTCTGATCACCCCATAAATCCAATTGTAAAATTGTAATCGGATCCCTTCCCAGAGTTGGACCGAGATATCAATCACCAAAAGAATTTCCCCATTTCCCCACGTAACCCCAGCAAAACCCCAATCGTTCTCTCCTTTCCATACCAAAATTTCTCTCTTAGGCCGGTCAAATGGGGTTGCTCTTCTGGAGGAAGGGGAAGAACGCTGTGTCACAGGCTGTACAGCCTTCCGACAAGAGCGCCACCGAAGGTTCCTGTGGTGCCAAGGCCGAAGGAAAGGAGGTGGCGGGAATGCACGGGGCGGTGGAAGTGCGGCGCCCGACCGAGGTGACGGTGTTCGAGTTCGGTTCGACCAGGGCTTCCGGCGAGCGAATCACCTTGGCCGGATACTGTCCGGTATCTGATGAGCTTGAGCCGTGCCGCTGGGAGATTGTTCCTGCTCTCGAGGATAACGCGCCGCAGTTCAGGATTGTCTTCTGATTGGTTTGTCAGTGTGTGTGTGTGTGTGTGTGTGTGTGTGAGTGTGTGTCTTGTGTGCATGCATGTATGTGTTGAGAATAATCGGATTAGATTTTGAGGGAATTGCTCAATCAAAGGAAATTGTAGCTTGGATGAGAGATGAATATTGCTGAGTTCTGGCCTGAAATTATCAATTTGGTAATTGATTTTATGCTGATCTGAAACTGATTGAAGGCAGTTTGGTTGAATAACATGCAGTATCTTAACACGTTAGATAAATTGTGGTCTAGTAATTGTCTTGGCACTTTTGAAGATGTGAAACATTCTGTTGATCATTTTGGTTTACTAGACGAAATTGAGTTCTTGTGCAGCGATATTTTTGCATTGAATCTGTGTTACTGCTTTGTAACAGTTGGGTTCTTTCATTCATCTCTGTAAAATTAGAATGAGAACACAACACAGCAGTAGGATTCTTTCTTGTAGCAATTGCTCTATTTGTTAAAAGTTAAAACTGATCTTCTAAAAAACACTTTTTTTTTCCTGATGAACAAAGGCATGTGTTCATAATATCGATGATTGTGTGTGAAGTTGACTGTTTGCAAACTGCTTTTGGAAGGATAATTATCTATATTGTCTGATCGCACAAAAATATTGTTGACAGAAGGATTATACTATTCATTGTTGTCTGGATTACTGTCAGTGCAGAAAAGTTGCTGATGCATGTTTATATAGATATAGCAGAATTATGACATAGGGTTGAAACATTGAAATCAAGCTCGGAATGGTTTGATGTTACACTATCAAACTTTAGGTAATGTCCAGAAAGCCACAAAAAGTTTCAATTTCATAATGTCAGTAAAATTTGAACCTTGTGTGCCAATCATCACTTCTTATTAATAACACGAAATGATGAATGAATTAATTGTGTTTTCATGTATATGTCGCTCTTTGAAGTGTTGATCTAGACCATACCAAAATTAAGCAAGCAATTAGTCCTTTTTTTTAATCAATAGGAAGATTGAGCTTTTCCTGATAGTAAGGTAAAATGAATTAAATTGCTGACTTGGATATTGTGAAATGGTTTTTGCTATACAGGTTTGTTATCTATACATTCATGCAGATGAGATATGTGTTTCGATATAGCGTATACGAATAACCTAATCAAAATTTACTCATGCGGGGTCGGACTAGGAAGTGATAGCCAAACACAACTGGAAATTCGATTGAATAGTGCAGCAGTTATTCTGTGTTCGCAGATAATCAGAAGCTAACATCTTTTAATTGTAAAAAATAAAGTCTTTTTTTGTCAGAAGACAGTTATTGATTTCGCACTATTATCATATACAAAAATTTGACTTTTCCTCAGCGCAGACAACAGTTCTTGATTTTGCATTATTATCATATGAAAAATGTTACGGGGAGAGAATTATTCAAGTTGTTGTCATTGGTATGGACTTCATTATAAATACTAAATGAGTTATTATGTATGTTAATAACTTTATTGTAACTATTTTTCAACTTAAGTATCGTTAATATGCATAATAATTTATTTAATTTTATAATAACAGTACTATACAAATAATTCTGCATTATATATACGGAAGGGATCACTTCACAATGGCTATCTTGACAATCCTCATAATGGATTTTTAAATAAATATAAAAAAATCGTAAAAATAGAAAGAAAAAAAACCTTATAGGTGTATTGTTTTACTTATATATTGATGGTGATTTTTTGATAGTCCATCAAAGATCGTTAAATTGAAATCATTATTAAGTGCATGATATTTTAATGGTCTTTGATGGACTAACAAACAATAATGAAATAATATAAAATTTAATCACTGTCAATTTAAGTACAACATATCTATAAGATTTTTCTATTTATTTAGAGATCTATTGTCAAGTTAACCAATTGTCAAGGGATCCCTTCCATTATATATATATAGCGAGGGGGGGAGGGGGGGGGGGGAGAGATTACTTGACAATAGTTATCTTGATAATTTTGACAATGGATTTTCAAATAAACATAAAAAATCTTAAAATTAGAAAAAAAAAACCCGTGTGGATATGTTTTTTTACTTAAATTGATGGTGATTCAAATTTTATATAATTTCATTATCGTTTGATAGTCCATCAAGGATCATCCAAATGTCATGCAATTTGCAACAGTTATAATAGTTAAATTATAGCCATTGTAAATTGTATAAAACTTTGATTGTCCTTGATGGAGTATCAAACAATATATATATATATATATATATATAGTTGGGCTATGGTACTATATATAGCACATATAGTCTCAGTGCTAAGAAATGTTTCTTCGATCTTAAAATCTAAATGGTTTATCTTAACTGCTCAAAATGATTTTTATATGGATATCTAGTTGGAGACTAAATTATATATATTTTTTTCAAAAATTCTTGTTATTTTTTTAGATAATTAGAAAAATACTCATTTTGAATGGTTCATAAGATTTATATTGACGACGATATCAATCATCTCTGGGACCCGGGGTACGTTCGCAGCCCTTCGAAACCAAAATTTAGTTCGAAGGGTGCGCGAGCCATTGATTTTGCATCGAAATTCATAATGACCATTGAAAGTGCGAATCTTGAACCTCGAGGTCTGTTAAATATATGAATCTCGATGCAAAATCAACGTCTCGCGCACCATTCAAACCAAATTTTGAGTTCGAAAGAGTGTGAATGTACCCCGCTCTCGTCATCTCTATAGATCAACTCCATTATCATATTTTATCATCTTTTGAGCATAAAAATTATCTTTTGCTATTGCTTGTGCTGTCCGTGAGCCCGTCCCAATACGAAGGCTTCCAAGCAGAAAAACCTCCACTGACTCCATCTACAAATTTTAATGGGCCATTTTACACAACAAAGCCCACTTACAATTTCCTCTCCTACCAAAAGAGAGGATAAAAACGACAACATCAACCACAAACACCACCATTCACCATAAGTTTCTTCTCATGGCGCTCCATCTCTTCCAGCCCCATTCCTCCAAACCACCTCCACCTCCGCTCCCTAAACTCACCTCTAGCACCATCAAAGACCATCAAGATTTTATACAATTTACAACATTTATAATGTGACGATCTTTGATGGACTATCAAATGATAATGAAATTAAATGAACATTGAATCACCATCAATCTATAAGTAGAATTAGAATAATATATCCATAAGTTTTTTTGTAAGATTTTTCATATTTATGAAAATCTATTGTTAAAATTATCAAGATAACCATTGTCAAATGATCCTTTACCTATGTAATATGTTTGTGTGTATATATATATGTTCTACAAAAGTTTTTAAAATATTTACTTCAATTAGATGTTTTAAAGAATTTTAATAAGATCAAAGATCTCAATTATCACCGATATTTGAGATATTTGATCTTATGCTTTCTGATTGGGTTTCATTTCTAGCCTACCTCAATTTATTTGGGATTAAATGTTTTGTTGTTGTTGTTGTTGAGAAAATATAGTAAGATGTAGATATAATTTAAATATTTTTATATAGTATGTATTGTATGATTAATTTTATAAGTTTAATATGATAAAAAATTTAAAAAATATAATGTACTATTGAATATTTTGATATGTACTCTTATATGCGATATCGTATTATAAAAGTATAAAAAGATCGTATATGCGACTATATGGCCGCATTTTGAAACAATTGTGCCACAACAACACTGATTATCCATTAGCAGTTGTCCGATTGTATTAATCCATGCGTTTATCTTTGCTAGACAATAATTACTGGTGCTTAAATGTTTAAGAAAAATAGTACTTCCTTTACTGCATAATATACTTCGTACAATATGGCAAAGTCTCAACAATGTAGTATTTGCCAATATTGTAATACTTATTCTGTGTTAATGGAATATTTATTATAAACTAAGATAAGCTCATTACCTGCAAATTAAAAGATCTGGATGACAGGTTATGAGTTATCTTAAATGTTATTTTAGTAGCAGGTGAATAGCCTATTATATAATTTTATTAAGTCAAATTGAAAAATACTTACAGGCATTGAAAAAGACTTACAGATAGAGTAGAAAAAAGTAAAAAAAAAAAAAGAGAAAATAAAATAAAATATAAACATAGCCTTACAAAAAAAATTAAAAAAAATGATAAATAAAATAAAGTAGTCTTGATGCGGCCGTTGTAACTCACGCGACAGTACCGAAGCAGACAGGACTGGAGGAGCAATAAACTGAGATGAACTTAATATGATCCAGTGCATCACACCAAGATAACCACTATCTTAAATGTTTATCTAGGCAATACCTACAAATCGAGTTTTACTATTGTTTATTGAAGTATATATTTTTTTTATAAGCAGGCAAAGAGCCTACTTGATTTTCATTAAATAAGGGGATATGTACATAGTGACAAAAAAAAAAAATTAAATGTAAGCCCATTGTGAGCTGTCCATGGATATCTGTATAAGCAGTTTTTCTGTTGGTTTGCTTATATTCTGAAATATTCATCTGTTGCGCTCCTTCCATAGATTCCAGCAGGCTACCGAGACGAGCTGGCTCAGTTTGTTGTGTCGTTGTTCGGCTTGGTGTAAGAAGAGTGAGAGCATGGATATGCACGTTGGGGTGGTGAGGTTTGCCGGTAGGATGTCATTCCAGACTCATCTTGCGTATGTACAATGAAGGAATAGGTGGTCTGCATCTTCTTGGAGGGTCAATGAGCACATCGCACAGGTGGTTGCACAGGGCCAGTTTATTATGCTTAATTAGGTTCGAATTCGTGAGCAGCCGATTCTTCGCTAGAAGCCAGAGGAAGATTTTCACCTTGTTAGGGATGTGAGGCTCCATGGGATGCCTATTAGGAGTATAGGTTTGGAGATACTATAGGTTGTATATTGTTGGAGATGATTAGCAAATGTATAGGGGTTAGGTAGGAGATTATAGAGATGGTTAGTTTGGGAGATGCTTAGTGTAGCAAGATTACTTAGCCTAAATAGAGGCTTATCATTGTAATCAATTGAACTCAAAGATAATAAAGATTCTTCTCACTCTCTCATTCTATCATGGTATCGTAGAAATTTGAGACATCTGCTGGAATTAGGCTTGCGCTATTCCGTAAATTATGCCATTTTCCCAACTATTTCCACTAGATAAACTACTATTCTAGTATAGTCTTATCAAATTCCAATTACTAACCAAATAAATATTATAATTTTGCTTCTATTCTCTTCTACTCATCCTATTCTACTAGGAGATATTACCCTCTTCGTTCTTTCACCGGTAAGAAACAAAAAGAAAGCAAATTCAGTTTCTGAGAACCATTCGATCTTGTTCTCTGCTTCACCTCTGCCATGTCAGAAGGTCCTCCTCAGTTCCATGAGCACATTGATTTTCCTCTCGCAATCTCCTCCCAACACACTTGCTCCAGCGCGATGTCAAACAAGAACTCCAAGAAATGCACCACCAAAGAACTCGGTGGCGTCGTTCAACCGGTGCTCTCATCGCAGTTCTTCCTCCCTCTCGCGCCTGCGGTCCCACAAGCTCCCCAACCCTCCTCTCGCCTCCCGGTCCCGGCCAAGAAGAGACCAAATGCGAGTGGGTCTAAGATTATTCTCACTCTCTCTCTCTTTCCCCTCAAGATTCTCTCTTTCCACAATAGGCAAATGGAGAACAAAGACAGAGACCAAGATGATCACGCTCAAGAGCCTTGATGGAAAGGAGTTCACAAGACTACGAGGCGGTGGCCATGCGGTCTCAGGTAGTCCGCCGCTTGATTGAAGATGGCCATGTTCCAAACGCCTTGAAATGCACGTGTCAGTACCTACTGTAGCTGAAGACGCGACAACTGCACCCGAGGCGAGAAGCACTCAGGTCAAAAATGAATTTGGAAATGCTTTCAACAAAAAAAAAAAAAAAAAAAAAAAAAAAAAAATTTTGAAATCTGATCCACTTCAGTGTCATTGCCTAATTTGCCCAAATTATCCCACAATAATCATCTACAACTCTTCCAAACCTTTCTACAATTCAAAACCAAAACCTCTACTCCCAATTAAATTTCCAACGATCCAACTATGCACCGGGCTTCTATTCTTCTTTTCTTTTCTTTCAAGAGAACTCAAACGAGTCTCGGATTGTTAAAAAGGACAAAGATCCTTCTATTGATGTTTCAAAATGACTCAAAAGAGCATGAAGCAATCAATAGTTTTGTTTCATGGAGCTTTATCAACTACTTTGGGAGTGAAAGTATTACTCCTTGGTGATTGGTGAATGTGTAGACCGACTTGGCTGTGTATATCCCCGTTTGCGTTAGTGACCATTGTATGTTTAGAGACCCATTGGGGGACGCAATGCATGCGCGGAAGAGGGTTAGTAATGTTTGGAAATTGGAGGTCCCGCAAAAAGGGCGGCAGCCGATTGCCGTCCTCATTGGCTAGATCATGTATCGATAAGAAGCTCAGTGTAGACATAACTTTGTCGCCCATGGAGAATTTTGATCTGTGTGCAGCAGTCACAACCATTTGAGGATCAGTGCATCATTTTGTGCTCGTAGGTCAATGATCCCCCAACTTTTTTGGTAACGGTAACGCCCCCCCATTTAATCAGGCAGTGCAAGTACATTTTTCGAAACTTGTCTGCTGTCTTAATGAATACTTCCAAAAATCTTTTCAAAAAAAAAAATCCAATATACCGTTAAATATGCCACCATGTAATGTAAAAAAAGGGCAAAGTTTACAATTATAGATAAGTTCGGCCAGCGGATATAGGATTTTGATAGGTCGATAATTGGATTATAATAGTTTATTGATTTTAAATTCATTAGCTAATTGGATACTAATAAAAAATAATTAATTTAACATATATTCTTACCTAATAAAAATCAAAATAATAGATAATCATATTGATAAAGATTTTTTTTTACGAGACTCTATATTTTGAAACTTTTAATATAATTCTTTCATTGTAAATGGTATTAAATATTTTTTATTAATGAAAATAACTAGATAATTTAGGAGGGTCAAAAATTAAATTCAGGAGGGGTTAGATTAACAAAAATATAATCTAAAATCACTATTTTTCAAAATCCAAGAGGTCAGCTGAGTTCGGCACCTGAGTTCAGCAAAGTCTATTTGGCATTCGAACTTCAAAGGTGTTAACTAAACAAGGCAAGTCGAAGAATTGAGGAAGTGACACAAATGAGTGGTTGGGACTAGAGTGTTGAAAAATATCCGAACAGTTCAATAGGTCTTGTAAAAATTCGTGACCGTGATTCATCTCATTTCGGACTGTGTGAGACGCATGAGTGACTCAAACCCGGGAAAAATCTAGTCTTAGCAAAGTTCCAGTTTAAAATTTCTCACATTGATCCCCTCTAAAATATCCTGTAATTACCCGTAACTCACCTAGACTCATCCCTCGCGATGATAAAAATAGATGGTTCAGTTTATAAAAATAGAACCATTATGATCTGAATAAATCTGTACACTTCAAAGGTTTCTAAAACCAACCTAAACTAATTACTCTGTCCATTTTTATTGGGTATCCTTTCGTTTTTGTTTCTGTCTCTGTATTAGTTTAAAAACAATTTTTATATATTTTTTTAGAACATGCTTTAATGTACATTTAAACCTGGATTCTGTATATTTAATGTTTTTTATTGAATATTTTTTTTTTTTGCATTTTTTCCCACTATATTATTTATGTACCTCTGCACATGATACTGCTGGTACAATAAAATTTACTGTTTATTTTTCTGACTTTCTTTTGGTAATATCTAAAATTTGTTCTTTAAGAAATATGAAAAGCATGCTTTAATATATTGGTTTGCAATAATTTTTATTTATTTTCTGTACAATTGTTATATTTATTGAAATGATTCTATATTTATATGCCGTTTTTTTATACTCATATATATAATCATCATCTTGAATTACAATATCTTCCCACATTTTTATCTTCTAATCATTATCTTGCAACAACAATCGTCACTGAATTTTATTTTAATTTTTGAGTTACTTCAATTAAGAAATACTTTTAAGTTATCAAATCCCGTGCATGCATGGGCTTAACAGTGCATGCATGGTTTAACGCTACTATATCTAATTTTAAATGAGGAACTCTTTCATTGATCGAAATGTTTAATGATAATTATATCCGAGTGAACAACAATTGTTAATTTTGACTGGATTTTTTTATCTATAATATATTATAGTTCACAACAGAATAAATTTTTTAAATAGTTCTAGCCTCTTAGTTAATGATAGTCCGTTAGAATTATTTTAGAGGCGTGAGTCGGATCATATTATTATTATTATTATTATTATTATTATTATTATTATTATTATTATTATTATTATTATTTTAATCTAATTTGATTAGACCTAAATAGATCATGGGTTAATCTAACCGTCATGAATAAAATAATGAAGAGTTTGTTAATTATTATTATATATTTTAAGCAAATTAATATTAATTAATATATACCTAAACTTAATACTGTATATGAAAGTTTTGATTAGTATTAGATCACAAAATAAATACAAAAGCAGGGTATCCCAGACGAGAAAAGATCTTGATCCATGATGAACCCATTTATTACGGATCATTTTTATCGGTCAGGTCAAAAATTATCACCATTAATTAATTCGTTGACAACGACTTGAGTTCGTACACTGCCTGAGCTTTCTTCCTGTTTTCTATCTAATCGCTAGTGCATCCTCAAGAAGTCACAGGTTTTGCGTGTTTGACCAGGTCTCGATTTTCTCGTTTTTCAGCGTGGAACCAATTTCATAGTAAAGCTTTTGACTTGTTGGCTCACTCGCTGCCTTAATTTTCACGTCTAGCATCACAATCATTTAATTTACATTACAGGTTTTTTGTTCTATCGCATGGTTTGATTCAATTCTATATGACACGAAAAAAATGGATTTATGGATCTAAAATTCTTATTAATTCAATCCGGTCCGTTTGAATTGACAAAATTACTGATTTTGATCGTATTATGCTGCACTACCAGAAAAAATTGATTTAGAACCGCCTATTTAGAACCGGTTTTTTAAAAAACAGATATTAAAAGGTAAGAGTGACATATTTATAAATTTTATTAAAATTATTAGAACCGGTTTTGTATAACAACCGGTTACAAGTTTTTTTATTAAAACCGGTTTTATAATAACCGGTTCTATTTGATTTAATTAAAATCAGTTTTAACAAAATCGGTTCTAATTCAATTTTATGAATTAGAACCGCTTTTTAATAAAAACCGGTTCTAAAGAAATTCTTTGCATCAACCAATCGAATTTCAGTTTTTTGCTCCCACGGATTGCTATGTTTTTCAATCTAACCGTTGGTTCATGCTTATCTGACGATCTAAAAACCAAAAATCAAAAATCTATATCCCACAGATTATCACTCTTCATCCTCCTATTTCATATATAAAAGAGATATTGAGAGACAGAGAAAGAGGAAGAGCAAAGGTCGTCTTGAAGAAAGAAAAAAGAAAAGGAAAGAAAAAGACGGATTTGAAGCTCGTCTTGAAGCTCAAAAATGGATTTGATATTTATTTGAAGTTTTTAGTTTAGTTTTTTTTTTTTTTCTTTAGAAATTATAAAGATAGAAAATTTGTCAGATTTTCTTTAATATGTAAATTATATATAATTATTTTGTTAATGAAATATATTTTATTAGTTAATGATAAAATTAAATTATTTAATCAAAATTTAAAGAAATCAGAACTAGAGAATATTAAGAAAAAAACTATTTTTAGTAAATAGTACCATCACAAAATATTAAGAAACAAAGTTTCCAAGATAATAATAAAATAATTGGTTCTAAAGATTAGAGTTTAGGGTTATTTCAAATAACCGGTTCTAAAGGTTAGAGTTTAGAACCGGTTATTTAAAATAATTGGTTCTAAAGGTTAGAGTTTAGAACCGGTTATTTCAAATAACTGGTTCTAAATGCTAAATTCGGTTATTTGAAATAATCGGTTTTAAATACCCCATTTAGCACCTCCTCTTAGCGCCGATTTTTAAAACATTTAGCACCGCATAGTTTTAGAACCGGTTATATAACCGGTGCTAAATCCTTTATATAACCGGTTCTAAAATATATTTTGTGGTAGTGCTGATTGATTATCTACATAATATAATTACTAATATATTATATTATCCGGGCGTTGCAATATATACCTATTATATAATAAAACTATATAAAAGTTTGTCAAAAAATGACATACTTTTTATAACAAAATAAAACCAACAAAAAATAATTATCCAATAGTTATCCATTAATTATTGAAAAATAATAGATTTTATATTCAAATTACAAAATTAAAAGAAACTTATTATAAAAAAATCCAACGAGAAACGTCACCACAGTTGACATCAATTATCGCTGAAGTATCTTGATCCATTTGATTTTTTTTTTTAATTTTATTTTATCACTCTTTAATCTGTACAGAATCAGTGTTGGCAGACACATCGAGTAAACCGGAGTCCCTATATTAAAATTAGGATTATTTAGATAATTAAATACAAAATAACTGAGTTTGTAGTGAATCTTATTTTCAGTAAAATCGAAATCATTTGAGGTGAAGCATTGTAATGCCCGACCGAGGCGCTACGAGTCGACATCTTCTCGCATCCATCCGATGGTCTGCAGGTCGCAACCTACGTCGCCAACAAATAAGAAAAATAACAAAGAAATAAAATGGAATCAGCTTACAAAACTCGGTAACCGATTATTTATCAACGCAGCTTCTTTATAACAGTATTATAATAATACAATTACATTCAAAGCATTTCAAACAATAATTGAGCAGTTATGCATAAACACATGAATATCACACACCGTGCCCCACCGTGATAAGTGAGGGATATCCCATAAATTCACTAGTAAGCGGGACTCTGCAGAATCATCTTCCACTCATAACTTTTCAGGTTGTATGAACCCTCCCTTTCGGAGTATGAAAAGATTAGTTTACTATATGTTCAATTATGCATAATTTGACCAGCTCTATTATCAACACTCATTCAATTTTCAATTCAATTTAATGATCAAAATT
Source organism: Schoenoplectus tabernaemontani (assembly GCA_037127355.1). NCBI lineage: Eukaryota > Viridiplantae > Streptophyta > Magnoliopsida > Poales > Cyperaceae > Schoenoplectus > Schoenoplectus tabernaemontani. Next base: position 11,705,445 of record CM073754.1, on the reverse strand, counting down.
CAATCAATTCGCATAATTCAAGTCATCAACCGTATCACAAGTCAAATGACTACCAACACAATTCAGATCAAGTCAAGAATTCGAACAACGAATAATAATCAAATACTAGTTATAAAGAAATCTAGTTATCTGATACAAATATGATTTTGATTTACGTCTCGATCATTTTGATTTCGCCGTGTTGTCTTTGATTCAGAATTCAAACCACGTCACAAGAGTAATTGGATGGTAGAAAGGATTATTGAAGTTGATCGATCATGCCATATTTCTGGACAAAGAACTAGCAGAGAAACTCATAAAAGTATCACAATCGATTCTCAACTATGTCAATGAAATTATTAATTTAAAGAATGAACGATTCATTGGTCAAAATCAAAGTATGAGAAAACATTATTACCCTCTCCATCTTCTTTCGTTTCTCTGTTTTCCTGTTTTCTTTCATTTTTTGTTTATTTTTCCTTTCTAATTGCTAACAAGAGATATGTTTAAACAGATAAGAAGCCACCGCCTACAATGAGCCACGTGTTATTCAAAGAAGTCCCACCGTGGCATCTTTTACTTTCATTTCTATTTTTTTTATTCAAGGGAGAAAGATTTATATGGATTAATCAATTCATCAGCGTGGCTCTCCTTTCATTTTCATCATTATTTATTTATTTATTTATTTTGTTTTACTTTAGCAAAACAACCCCAAAGTTATCAAAATTTATATAATAGTCCAAAATAAATAACTTGTATATTTAGATATTACATTCTCTTCTCCTTTAGAAATTTTGTCCTCAAAATTTTAAATTCCGTAGAAATTTGAAACTAATCATATTAAAAATTTATGCTTACGATGTATAAATGCATTACACTTCCGCTAGAGCTGTCAAACAAGAATTTTGAAAAGTCCGATATCCAGTTTATTGTCATCAATTTTGAAAAGTATGATATTTCAAATGGATTTCAAATATGATACTGATATCAACTATCAGAATCAATCACTATTCGTAACGAAAACGGTTAGGGACACAGGCACAGTTCGAGGAACGTAATGCTCTGATACCATAATTTGTAATGCCCTGACCGAGGCGCTATGGAGTCAGCATCTTCCGTATCCATCCGACGGTCCGCAACCTGCGTCGCCAACAAATAAGAAAAATAACAAAGAAACAAAATAGAATCAGCTTACAAAACTCAGAATCTGATTATTTAACGACGCAACTTCTCTATTACAGTATTAAGAATAATACAGTTTCATTCAGAGCATTTCAAATAATAATTGAAATAATAATTGAGTAATCATGCATAAACACATGAATATCATATACCGTACCCACTATGATAAGTGAGAGATATCTAATTCGCTAGTAAGCGAGACTCCACAAAGCCATCTTCCACTCACAACCCTTTAGGTTGTGTGGACCCTCCCTTTTGAAGTACGAAAGTGTTAGGTTACGACATGTTCAATTATGCATAATTTGATCAGCTCTATTATCAACCCTCATTCAATATTCAATTTAGTCTAGTGATCAAAATCCAATCAATTCGCATAATTCAAGTCATCAACATGTATCTCAAGTTAAAGGACTACCAACACAATTCAGATCTAAGTCAAGAATTCGAACAACGAATAATAATCAAATACTAGTTATAGAGAAGTTCGCTTACTTGTACGAATATGATTTTGATTTACGTCTCGATCATTTTGATTTCGCCGTGATGTCTTCAGAATCCAAACCACATCACAAGAGTAATTGGATGGTAGAAAGGATTATTGAAGTTGATCGATCATGCCATATTTCTGGACAAAAACTAGCAGAGAAACTCATAAAAGTATCATAATCGATTCTCAACTATCTCAATGAAATTATTAATTTAAGGAATGAACGATTCATTGGTCAAAATCGAAGTATGAGAAAATATTATTACCCTCTCCATCTTCTTTCGTTTCTCTGTTTTCCTGTTTTCTTTCATTTTTTTAAAATTTTTCCTTTCTAATTGCTAACAAGAGGTGTTTAAACAGATAAGAAGCCACCACCTACAACGAGCCACGTGTTATTCAAAGAAGTCCCACCGTGGCATCTTTTACTTTCATTTCTATTTTTTTTATTCAAGGCCTCAAGGGAGAAAGATTTGTATGGTTTAATCAATTCATCAGCGTGGCTCTCCTTTCATTTTCATCATTATTTATTTATTTTTTTTGTTTTACTTTAGCAAAACAACCCCAAAGTTATCAAATTTTATATACTAGTGCAAAATAAATAAGTTGTATATTTAGGATATTACAAGCATATTGCAAAAATATGGTTTTTTACTTTATTCAATACAGAATATGATAGTATAAAAAGAAACTAATATTTGCTATTAATCAGAAGATTATCTCCGTCAAATCAAATAATACCAATTTTAAATAAATTTCTTAAATGGCATTGCAAGAAATCTCACCAAGATTTTGTTGCTTCTAAATTAGGATTGCATCATTAATGATCATTATTATAGCAACATGTATTCGATTTTATTCTGTAAAGTATAAAAATTAGATCTGTTTTTATCATTATAAAAATATAAATAACAAATTATGAAGTATATAAGAGGGAATTTCAGACAAATTCTATATCGAACCAAGAATAAACCGAAAAAATAAAGAGTGATTGACATTAGTGGTGTTGTGGAGTTGTATGGAATCATCTTCTAGCAATTATTACTAGATAACTTGTCGTGTGAAAAATTCAGAAATAAAACAAAAAGAATTCTGTCAAAAGAAGCAAACTAAAAATAGAAGAAATTTCAAATTGAAATTAAATTGAAGGGAAGAATTCAACTGAAATTAAATTGAGAAAGGAGTATAAAAATTTTGTTTTCATAGAATCAATCTTATCCTTATTTCTTTCAATTTTGAAATATCTAATCCCAATCTAAAATGCAAATATTAAAATACAAATAATGTGATGTTTGGTGAAATATAATTCAACAATGCAAATGACAAGTGTTGGGTTCGAGCCATCATTACAAAGTTCTTACTGTTATTTTCATATATCAATATGAAATAAATAGACAAGGAACTCGGAGATGTACTTACATGAAAAGTTGCATCCAATATATGATAATTGCTAAAATAATTATCACTCGAAAAAGACAAAGGATTGAGAGATATTATTGAAAATTAACTGATAAATATCTCTAAACTTCCGACTACCTTTTGGAAATTAAACAAGAAAATAAGTGAATTATATCTAATATATTTTGAGACATACTTCTTTAATTCGTCCTCTAATCGTTTCACTCATATTATTATAAATAAATATGGGATATGAATGTGCTCCATGATTTTCATCTGTGTGGAAAGTTTGAATACGAAATTATAAGGTGACCAGGAAAAAATTCAAACGAAAATTGCGAAAAGAAAATCAAGCAAACTAATATTTAAAATCCAAGAACTTTTTTATAAAAAAAAATCCAAGAACTTACAATGTTATTAATCACAAGTTAGGTTCGTTTGGCAAATTAAGGAATAGTTTTGGAAAAATGATAACTTTAGAATAGTGATAGAATAATGTTTTTTTTAGAAGAGTGATGGAAGAATGATATTCTTAACTATTCGGAAAATTGATATTAAAATATCGTTTGACAATTGTCAATCAGAATAATTAAAATATGAATAAATATGATGCTAACAATGATGATGATGATAAAAATAATAATAATAATAATAATAAAATAATAAAAATATAATAAAAATAATAATAATAATAATAATAATAATAATAATAAATAATCATAATTTTATTAATAAATAATAATCTTAATTATGATAATAATAATAATAATAATAATAATAATATTAATATAATAATAATAAATAATAATCATAATAACATAATATAATAACATAATACAACATAATCAAACAATAATCGCTATTCCGACGAGAGCTAATCCGGTATACTACCTATATTTAGCATACCGGACTAGCACTCTTCGCACTCTTGTACTTAAATTAAAATTCATTTGACAAATTAATTCATTGAAATAACAATTTTATTCCAATTTTTTGCTAAATGCTAAACAAACTCGAGCTTTTGCAGTTCTTTAGAATCAACAAAATTAAGATAGCGAGAGTACAGGAAGGAACAAATTTGTCCAAGCAAGATGTAGTTGTCTGCGCACAGAGGGTAATCAACAAAATTCGAAAAAAAAATAATATCAATAACTAAGATCTAGAAATTATAAAACTTCATATTGTAGAAGGTCATAATCCTTGGAAGATGAGTGGAGTAGGCAAAGAACACAAGTCGAGGAGTTGAAGAAGAGGGTAAGGACGGCGTTAGAGCAGGCTCCCCGAACTTGAGAGCTTGGTTATGAATCAGGGTATCGAGCTTGCGGATGGGGGAGAGCACGAGGACGTTGGGCCTGCACTTGGGGTCGTTGGAGAGGTGCTTGAGGGAGATGAAGGCAGGGATGAGAAAGGCAAGGGTTTTGCTGGAGGAAGTCAGCCGTAGAGGAGGTCGACGAGGCCAGCGGAAATAGGTCGATTCAAGATGAAGTTTGAGAGACAGAGAGATACATCTCGAAAGAAGAAAATAGAGACATTGAGAGATTGAGCAACAAAAATAATAGGGTCATTTTGTGTGATATTTTGTATAACAATTGTGAGAGAGAATAATGAACGTTTCAACATACCAACTGCCGCAGATTGGAAAGTAATTTCATATGACGGTTGATATTAATTTTGAAAATTTTAAATCAAATCTTGATCATTGCAGAATTAAAATACTTATGTAAGGAAAAGAGATAAAAAAATATTTTTGTTATGCCATAACATTTTTTTTTATTGTTTGCCATAGTGTTTTGTCTTTCATATATACGCAATCAATTTTGAATGAGTACTGAAATTTTTGTTTTTTTTCTTAAGTAAAGAAGGAAGTCTAAGTTATTCAATTTTTAAATATCTGTCATATATTTTGTTAATATTTGATTGGAAAAAATGCCAAAAAAATCTGATTAATAAGAAGAGCAATTTCATTTTAAATTATATTTAAGGTATATTTATGTGGAAACGCAATTTATACAAGGACAACGACCACGTGCAAAAAAAAATTTGGAAATTGTCGTGGAGGAAAGAATCCATATATCAGCTAGACAGTCCCGATCTAATACATTTTTGCTTGATTTTTCATTTTCTGATGTTTATTTTGATCATTACAAGTTTACAACTATTTGAATGATTTCTTCATGATCAAATTTTACTTAAGTACTTATATTTGAAAAATATCGAGGATGCATTATATCTTGATCATTTCATTTTTATTGGATATTTGGTTTAGAACAAAAGTAATCTGAGTATGGATTTAAATATTTATCCGCATATATCACTACCACAAAAAAATATTTTAGAACCGGTTATATAAAAGATTTAGCACCGGTTATACAACCGGTTCTAAAATTATGCGATACTAAATGTTTTAAAAACCGGCGCTAAGAGAAAGTGCTAAATGGGGCATTTAAACCGATTATTTTAAATAACCGATTCTAAATTATAACCTTTAGAACCGGTTATTTTCAAATAAACGGTTTTAAACTCTAACCTTTAGAACCGGTTATTTCAAATAACCGGTTCTAAACTCTAACCTTTAAATAACCGGTTCTAAACTCTAACCTTTAGAACCGGTTATTTCAAATAACCGGTTCTAAATTTGCTTTAATTTTATTTCTAACGGTTATTTCTAACATAAATTTGCTTTAATTGTAAACAACATAAACCATTATTTACAATTTGTTATTTTATTTTTTGAATTGATTTCTTTAAATTTTGATTAAATAATTTAATTTCACCATTAACTAATAAAGTATATTTCATTAACAAAATAATTATATATAATTTACATATTAAAGAAAATCTGAGAAATTTTCTATCTTTATAATTTCTAAAGAAAAAATAAAAAAACTAAACTAAAAACTTCAAATAAACATCAAATTCATTTTTGAGATTCAAGACGAACTTCAAATTCGTCTTTCTCTTTCCCTTTCTTTTTTTTTTCTTCAAGATGACCTTTGCTCTTTCTCTTTCTTTCTCTTTCTCTGTCTCTCAATATCTCTTTTATATATAAAATATAGGATGAAGAGTGATAATCCGTGGGATTTAGATTTTTGAATTTTGGTTTTTAGATCGTCGGATAAGCATGAACCAACGGTTAGATTGAAAAACATAGCAATCCGTGGGAGCAAAAAGCTGAAATTCTATTGGTTGATGCAAATAATTTTTTAGAGCCGGTTTTTATTAAAAACCGGTTCTAATTTATAAAATTGAATTAGAACCGGTTTTTATAAAAAGCGGTTCTAATTCAATTTTATGAATTAGAACCGGTTTTTATAAAAAGGGGTTCTAATTCAATTTTATGATGTACACATATTTATACACAAGCCCAACTTGATATAGAAATATTAAGAAGCAATATAGAGAGGAGTAATTCGATGTTGAGTGTACGATTCTAAGTTTCTACTTATACGATAAATTAATAGATTTGAAAATTAAGGAATTAAATTGTATAAGAACTAGCCTTTCGTACAATATGGTAAGAATAATATATTTTTAGTGCGAGAGGTTGTACGTAGATTGAAAGTTAATATCAATTAATTACTTTTTTTTTGACAAAAGTGAAATTATTCCGCCGATTTATATCAAGTAATACTTAATCTCCCATTTTTATCTAAAAATGTTAGACGTCTAAATGCACCAGGTAAACTGTTACTTACATCCACACAAAAATTAAAATTTTCTTCCAGAAAAAATGCATACCTTGTCACCTCAATGACAATATTCAATACATTGAAATTGAGAGGATCTTCTCGCAGCTGCCTTCTCCCATTATTGTTTAAAAATCGGTTTTAGCAAAACCGGTTCTAAAACAAAAATTTTAGAACCATTTTTGTTAAAACCGGTTCTAAAATTATTGTTTTAAAACCGGTTTTAGCAAAACCGATTCTAAAACAAAAATTTTAGAACCGGTTTTGTTAAAACCGATTTTAATTAAATCAAATAGAACCGGTTATTATAAAACCGGTTTTAATAAAAAAACTTGTAACCGGTTGTTATACAAAACCGGTTCTAATAATTTTAATAAAATTTACAAATATGCCACTCTCACCTTTTAACACCTGTTTTTTAAAAAAATCGGTTCTAAATAGGCGGTTCTAAATCAATTTTTTCTGGTAGTATATGTGTAACAATCATGACTGCTCATAGAAGAATTATTTTGATAATAATTTCATTTTGAAATATGAATTTTATTCTCCATCTTACTACATTTTTCCTTATTATTTGGCTTGATCTCATCCATTGCTGACTGTTGATAAATCATTATTCTTTTTTTGAAAGAAGATTAATCATCATTCTAAATTAAAGATTCAATGGTTTGTAGAAATAATTCTATGACGTCAAGAAATGGGTGAATGGATTGATTAATATATTCCATAATTTGCTTTAGATTTTACATTGTGATATCAGTAAATGGCTAATTCATTTACGAGTATGTAATTATTGTTCGTTGAAATTAACTATATTTATTTGCAATTGAACTTTGTTACTAAATGAGGGTGTACGGTAAATGGATGGACTGCTGAATTTTTCTATTATTTTTTTCTGCAAATTGCAACTCTTTATCAAATCTCACTCTCATATATATACTTTTAACTCTTTTTATCGAAGTAGTAGATACGTAATTAAGTTCTTCATGCACAATGAAGAGAGAGAAAGATTCGTTTCCAGTATAGTCCAGTACTTTATGATGTAATCGTCTTGATTTTTCTCAATTCATTATTTTCGATCTTTTTTCACGGGAAAACTAATATCTCATGAATGTAGATTAATCATATATTTTATTATATAAGTACATCTCCATGCCCACAAAAAAGGAAAATACTAAATGATATAAATTATATTGCTGAGAATTGATGCACAAGTAATTGTATGTCAGAATATATGACATTCCTAGTAACAATCAAAATTGATAGAAAAATATATTTTCAACACAAACAAGCATAGAGAGAAGTAATGTTATTTAAAAAAATAGCTCAATATGATGGTTAATATTAGTTCTGAAAATTCAAAATTAATCCTGATCATTATAGAATCAAAATACTTACACGCGTAATAAGTAAAGATAGGGACTTGACTTAAAACAATTTTAATCTATATTATATTGTAAAGAACGCATGAACTGAATTTATCATTAATGTTATCAGATAATGTGTAATGATCGAAATATTTATATTTTAATTTACAATTGAGAATAACTAATTTTATAAAAGTAACGGTTCAACTTTCATTTTAACTCATTTTTCACTCCTTTCGTTAGTTATTTTTAACCATGAATTTATAAGAGGACAAAAAAATTATATATCAAACAAATTAAATATAAACTATTATTAAATTTTATTATAAAAAATATATATTGTACAACCTTACTCAAACAAGAAAATTATGATATTTTATACATTATTTTTATTAAATTTGAATTATTTTTCAAAAATTAAAAAACTTTCATAACTGATTAAGATATTTATTATAATTAAACAAAATATATCATTTATATAAATATAAATATTTTTAAAATTAAGAGAATCATAAGTTCCATACTAGTTAATAAATAAGAGAGAATAGTTGGATGGATAAATGAGAAATTTCACGGACCTGACCGAACGGTATTACGGTAGTATCTTCAGTCAAATTTGTTTCATTTTTTTGTTGATAAAAATGAAAGAATAAGTTGAATCAACGTGACTAGACAACATATTTCTCGAAAGGGAAGGGAACGCGGAGCCAGTTTCTATAATTTCCAAGTCAAGTCAAGTCAACCTGCCATAATTGAGCAAAGTGTTCCAGTTTGCAAGCAATATATGTCTGCAACACTGCGGGTAATAATTCAAAACAGTGAGAGATAAAACTTGACTTTGGAAAGCAATTAATCACCACTGCAGCCTGCTCAATGGCTTGCTATTCATGTCGAAACGACTACCTGCCTCTTTTCCTCTTCTGGCTTCTTTGCATGAAATTCATCTGGGTCGCATATGCAGAGGACACCAATCCATTAGATTGTCCAACCGACTCTAATTTCACAGTCAACAGTACCTACCAGTCAAATCTTGGCCATCTCCTCTCTGCTCTGCCGACCTCTGGTGCTCCAACCGGCTTCACAGTTGCAACCTATGGTGATGCCCCTGATCAAGTATTTGGTCGTGTATTATGCCGCGGTGACACGTCTTCGTCTGAATGCCTGTCATGCCTGACTACTGCAGCCCAAAGCATTAGAAATCGTTGCCCGGTTGGTAAGAGAGCTATGGCATTTTACGACAAGTGCTTCTTGCGTTACTCTGACTCCAACTCCACCACATACGATGAAAACTTGTGGAACTATATACTATACAACATAGGTACAATATCAGATGCAGAGGCATTTGACGAGCTGTACAATGATCTAATGGGGGGCCTTGCTGTGAAGGCGGCCAATTCCAGTAGGAAATTTGCCATGGGTCAGGCAAATTTTACCAGTGCTATTACAATGTATGGTTTGGTGGAGTGCATGAGGGATCTGTCCGGTGCAGAATGCCTTATGTGCCTGAATCAGTCGATGGGTTATTTTCAGGCTTGTTGCTGGAAGAACCAGGGGGGAGTTGTGCTGCGCTACCAATGTTACATACGCATGGAGATCTATCAGTATTTTGAGAATACTAGCTTAGAGGAACCATCACCTCCGCCTCCACCATTGTCAAACATGTTATCCCCTCCGCTGCAATCTGTGCCAGAATCCAATACCCTTCCGTCTTCAAAAGAAACTACTGGTAAGACTATTCACTGGGAAAATTGGCATGTCAACTTACTACCTAATAATTTTATAACAATCAACTAAATATAATCTCATTGTATTCTTCCCAGAATTTTGACTGTTACTTAAGTTCATATGTTAATTCATACAATTAATTAATGCAGTTATTGTTGACAATTCTCTCATGTTTAACTAACCGATGTCATACTACTAGCCTAATTAAGAGATTTTAAATTGTATTCGAGGCTTTTGTTTACTATAATCAATTCCTCACTGCTAATGATCCAATAATAGAACTCTGTAATAAATCAATGCAGGGAGTAAAATTAAAAAGACAATACTTCCTCTGGTTATTGTGCCGACATTATGTGGTTTTATAATCGTCATGGTGGCCTTATTTATTGTTCTGGGAAGAAGGTCAATGCGACAAGCAACTGGTACAAGTAATTCTCTAATCACACTTGATATTAAATTATTAATTGATAAACATCAATTGAGCGTTTCAAAATTTGATTCATGGTTCATGCACCCAGCAACACTTGAGGGTCTATCCAGAAACACTCTAATTGATGACGTGGCAAAACATTAACCAAGTTCCTGTTGTGAAACACATTTTAGGCTTCCCCCTTTTTTCCTAAAGAAAATAGCGGCACTTTTTTTTTTACAGGCACGCACAATGAGGATAAAGAGACATCTACACCTGATCACTTATATAAACTGCAAACTCTGAGAATAGCTACCAATTATTTCTCAACATTAAATAAGCTTGGAGAAGGTGGATTTGGGTGTGTCTACAAGGTAAACGGACGTTCCTTAATTTATGGCCTATTTGTTAGTGTTACCAAAAATAATATCAGTTGATACATGAAAATTCTGTAAAATTGGAGAGTTCAGCAAAAATGAACTTTATTCCTTAGTTCTGAACTCAATATTGTTTAATTTTACAAAATTTCAAAGTATTTGTCCAAAGACACGACTAACAGTACCCAGCATTAATCCCCTAAAAAAAGTCTCTCCGCAAATGATTTTTCATTTTCAGAAAGTTTCACTCAACTGCGCTTAACAAATTTTCTTTTTTCGCACGCACATGATTATTTCTCCGCCGAATAAAGACTATTTGCACAAAACCCACGTGATAATTTCCGAAACGTCAAACCTATGTTGTCTGTAATCATATTGTTCAGATATTTATATATATGAGTAGTATTTAAAATTTTTTTATAAGTATTTAGATTTCTATTTTTATATAATTTAATTTACTTATGTTAATTATTGAGATATGTATCATACATATTTAATTATCTATTATAAATATTTAGATACAATATCTAGGTATTTAGATTTCTTACTTAGTATTTAGATATTTAGATATGTGTTCTGGATATTTAAGTATAATATTTAGGTATTTAGATTTCTTATTTAGATATTTAGAGATGTGTTCTAGGTATTTAGATATTTATTCTGGATATTTAGATATATATTATGAGTATTTAAGTATAACAACTAGATATTTAGATTTCTAATTTAGATATTTAGATATGTATTATGGGTAATTAAGTATAATATCTAGGTATTTAGAGATGTGTTCTAGGTATTTAGATATTTATTCTGAGTATTAAGATATGTGTTATGAGTATTTAAATATAATATTTAGGTATTTAGATTTCTTATTTAGGCATTTAGATATGTGTTCGGGTATTTAGATATGTGTTCTGGGTATTTAAGTATAATATCTAGGTATTTAGATATTTATTTTGGATATTTAGATATATGTTCTGAGTATTTAAGTATAATATCTAGATATTTATATTTCTTATTTAGGTATTTAGATATGTGTTATGAGTATTTAAATATCATTTATATGTGATTATCTGGAGTATGCGATTTCTTTCAATTATTTACTGAATAACACACAAAAAAATTAAATTTCACAAAATAATATTTTCTCATAAAGCAACAAATACACTTTAAATATATATTTATATAATTTTATTAGCCTAATAATATATTTAATATCACAACATTCTAATTTATGTTAAATATCAAAGTTATAATACATGAAACACATTTCAACATCATAAGTTATAAAAAAGAGAGAATTCAAAAAGAAAGCGCTAGATGTCAGATTTAATTGAGGAAAATATTGAACAAACTATATATATGGGATGTCGGGCTCAATTAGCACGTGCTTAATTAAAGAAATGAGCGCTGATAGCGTGAGAATTATCCGGGGATGAAGGTGCAGGGAACAAAAGATTTTCTCTTGTCCAAATTCTAAATACTATAAAGATTTTTCTATTAATTGAACAGTACATTCAAGCAGAAAATTTAGTATTTAATATTAACTTTTGTTTACATTTTTAAGAGATCACACATGTTGTAGTTTTAATGAAATTGCTCGAGCTTCCTTGATGTGGTATGGAGTAATAATCATATTTCCGTGATTTTCAGAATGAATGCATCATATTGATGTTAAATCAGATCAATTCTTGAAAATGTGACTCTAATACCCAAACATCTATTATCGGTATTCTTTTTGATAGGGATGTCTTCCAAACGGGAATGAAATAGCTGTCAAACGACTTTCCCTTGGTTCCGGACAAGGTCTTTCTGAGCTAAAGAATGAAGTACTCGCCCTTGCCAGTCTCCAGCACAAAAATCTTGTTAAGCTGTTAGGCCTTTGCTTAGATGAAAATGAAAAGCTATTGGTTTATGAGTTTCTCCCAAATAAAAGCTTGGACACGTTTCTTTCTGGTACTAGTTTCTGACTTTGACATCAATTTTCATGTTCAATTTAGTTTTTTGGCAATCAACCAAAGACAAAAGAAACTACACTGAACTAATGAACTGAATTATGCAAGAACAGTTTAATCCATAATGGATAAAGCATTAAATTCATAATTTGACAATGGTTTTTATCACCCTGTATTAATATTTTGTGATTTTCACTTGCACAAATTTTAATTATAATAAAACAGTATTTTTGAATTGGGTTTCATTTCTAGCTTACCCAATTTATCTGGGATTAAAGGCTTTGTTGTTGTTGTTATTGTGTTTTTGAATAAAACCATACTAATGGGGAATTTGAATTTCCTTATATAGATCCTGAAAAATGCAAGCAACTAGACTGGAAAAGAAGATATCAAATTATTGGAGGAGTTGCCAGAGGGTTACTTTACCTACATGAAGAGTCTCGGATTAAAATTATCCATCGTGATCTCAAAATAAGTAACATTCTTTTGGATGAAAACATGCAGCCAAAAATATCCGATTTTGGTCTTGCCAAACTATTCGACACTGACAAATCACAAGGAACAACAAGTCGGATAGTCGGGACAATGTTAGAGAATTATCTTGTTTTTTCATTAAATAGCTTTCGCACCAGAGACAAAAAAGCTGATTTAAACTCTGTTAATTTCTTTGTTACACAGTGGCTACATCGCACCAGAATGTTTCACACACAGACATGTCTCAACAAAATCCGATGTCTTCAGCTATGGTGTGGTAATTCTTGAAATATTAACGGGCAGAAGTGTGGGAAATTTTAATGGTCATGGAAGAACTCCAAATCTTTTAAGCATGGTAAAGAAATGTAAATTTGAAACTGGTGGTATATACCACTTTTTCAAAAAAAAAAAATGTAAATTTGAAACAAATTATTAAAAGAATGCTCGTTTTTTCATAGGACAAAATCAAGTTCTGTGCTAAATTCTTTGAATCATTTTTCTGAATTTCTGAAACAGGTATGGAAGGAATGGCGCAATGGGACAGCATTACAGGTAATGGACCAAAGATTAGAGGGTGCATATCGAGTTAATGAGGCATTAAAATGCTTAAATATAGCATTACTCTGTGTTCAAGAAGATCCTTCAAAAAGGCCCAATATGGCTTCGGTTGCTGTTATGCTCAGCAGTAATTCCATGACCGTACCAACACCATCAACTCCAGCATTTTTCGCAGAAGATACTGATACTACAAATAGCGAGACAGAAGATTATGATAACGAAAGCCGCAGAGGAATAGTGACGAGACCAAACCAACTTTCAGCAAACCATGTAACAATTACTGAAGTGGATGCACGATAATTCTTCTTGCTCTTTGTGCTATATATTACTAGTTTATCTAATCTTCTTTTATTATTATTTTTTTGCAAAAGGTATTTAATTTAAAATTTGGAAGATTTTTGGAGCAATAAAATCAGTATCAGTTCAGTTAGGTACTGAACTCAAAAGATAGTAGTTCATTGATTGTACTTATAACTATTACTTTAGTTTCAAAAGTTTTGCGGATATTTTATTCGAAAGAGGCGGTTTTCCTCAAACTATTAGAAAACATAAAGGGCACTCTGACTCACTAATTGTTGTTGAGAAGGACTTCTAAAGATAATCCCATAAGATAGCAGCAGTAGTGGCAAAGGAGGTTTGGCCTAGCAAAGATTCTGATAAAGAGGATCTAAGCTAACCTAAGAGGATTTGATCTTATTTATGCCATGCGATATATTCAGGATTAACCTCGATTTGACAGAAGTTGTGATAAGAGTTGGAGAAGGAGCAGGTGATGCAAGATCTACAAATTTGTAAAGGCCGTAGCCATGGAGAAGAGGAGTAATCTGACATTGCCAAGCAAGACAGTTGGATCGGATAAGTTTAGTAGAGATTGATAGATTAAGTATGACTGAGGGGTTTTGAGGAACAATAGCTAGTTGATTTGCTGAAGTAGCACTAGTGTTTGAGTTTTCATCAGCCATGGTGATAAAGAGAGAGAGAAAAGAGAAGGAGAGAAGAAGAGAATGTTAGAGCTCGATACCATAATAACAGATAGATAGAAGATGAATTTTTGTATATTCTGTATTGTATATCTCAACTCTTTACACAGTAGAAGAAACTCTCTATTTATAGAGAGAAATGTAAATCACACCTTCTATAGTTAATTAACTACAATTAGCTAACTATAGTAAACAGTTTATTACAAGTTGTTTGAGAGGAAACAGCTTAATCAGACGAGTAATGGTCCTGCGCATTTTGGCTGTTATGAATTGAAGAGAGGTTGAGAATCTTCAGCTGACTTTGTACCGGCTATGTCCAGTGGTTTGTTATCAGCAATACTGACAATTTTTTTTACTTGTTTAATTTTATCTAACTCGATCAATTCAATTCATTAAGAGATGTTGCTTGTAGGAGGTCCACGGTTTATTTTGATGGTACCAGATATGTCGGTTATGTTAATTCTCCAAAGTTTTTATAATAAAATTAAGCAAATCGCCTCTTTTAAGCTCTCCTTACGGTACTCAAAACTGTTCTGGCGGCATGTTGGAGCATTCGGAAGCAAAAAAAAAAATGCTCATTTTGGATATGCATTGTGGTTTGCTGCTCAGGTCTTGGTTAACTAAATTAGACATGATACAGAGAGGTAATATTTTTAGTTCTGGAATGATTTCTTTTTTTTTCTTTTTACCCTGCTCAGGATTTTGTCTTTTGAAGCAACTCGGTTACGAATGAATTTATCTTTTAATTCTAGTGTAGCTTCTGAGTAGAAGGCATGGTGACATATATAGAGAAGAAGTTTGGTAGTATAATTGATTTCTTCTTTGCTCATCTTCATTAATTTTAGAGATTTGAATCAATTCAGAAAATAGAGGTAAAGTAGTATAGATTATTTCTATATTTGTCGGAAAGAGATTAATAGAGTTACAATCAATTAATACAGTATTGATGAGATCTCAATCATACGGTAAAGAGTAGCTTTGGAGAGAGTTCAGTTCAAAGCCATTAGGACAGGCTTCGGATCCTTTTTGAAATTGATAACTACTGAAGAGAAATTGAAGAACTTCAATATATGTTTATGATACACAGCTGAAGTAAATTTGTACAACAATATTTTCTTTGAAGCATAACTATTATAGAATTACTTTACTTTGCATTAATCTGTTGTAGTACACAACTGGACTAGAGACATGGAGAGAAAATACAATTGTTACATCTATTGCCAAATTAGGCAGATTATTTTATAAATTACAAAATATCAAATAATTGTTTTAAAATGAATTTATAGGATAGTAAAGTGATTTAACTTTCGTTTACAAGAATCATTGCTAGATTTAGATAACTAACGTGGTTCCATCTCAGAAGACACATCATTGTAAATTACATTTTGTGCATTTGTTGACAACGTATTGTGGTTATTTTGATTTGCAGTTGCACTCTGAAAATTGAATGCAGGGGCTGAAGGAACTGGTAGAGTCAATGTATGACTGCTTAGCATAAGGAGAACAGTTTCCATTCCAGGTCTTTCTGATGGGTTCTCCTGGACACATAGAAGCCCAATATGGATGCATCTTATGAGATATTGGGAAGGACAATCGTGATCAATCAAGCTTCTCTCAACAGCCTCCAGCGGTACACCTTGTCTCCAGTGACGCCAGACCTAAATAATGATGAGGTATGAATAAAATTGGTTATGCAATTTGAGTTATATACATGCAAAAAAAGAACAACCTGATGCTTACATTAGTTAATAGGTTATCTTCCACTGGATTTTGATGGTTGAAATTACTCCGACCCGTCACAATCTCCAAAACTAATACACCATAGCTAAAAACATCAGATTTTTCTGAGAATACCCCTTGCATTGCATATTCTGGTGCCATATATCCACTGTTATTAATCATCAAAAGATGGGTTAGCATATCTTAGTACGAACACTACAAGTCTCAATGAGAATATGCATTGTTCATTCGTGAGGATCCTGATAAATGAATAAATAGACAAATAAAATAATTAAATTTAAACGTACTAAGTTCCTGCAATATGATTTGTATTTCCTTGGATGGCACTAATGTCAAACAATTTGGCAAGACCAAAATCAGAGATCTTGGGATTCATATCTGAATCTAATAAGATGTTACTTGCTTTAAGATCCCGGTGAATGATCCTGAATCTTGATTCTTGGTGAAGATAAAGAAGCCCTCGTCCAACACCTTCTATGATCTTGTAACGGTGATTCCAAACCAATTCATGCCTCCTAGAAGGATCTATGATAAACATTTTAATTGACAAATATAAAGGGAAAATAAAAAGAGTGCTACTGTCTTATTTCTATGTAAACTGTCTGCATGTTCTTAAGATAAAAATTACATAGGTTCTATCAGAAAAGTTTATCTTAAGAATTGTGAGTTGTGACTTAGGTCAACATTGTGATTTCTGGTTTAAAAAAATGATGACTATACCAAAGAGAAACTTGTCAAGGCTGGTGTTACAGAGGTACTCATAGACAAGGAGTTTTTCCGAGCCGTCCAAGCAGCAACCTAACAATCTTACAAGGTTTCTATGTTCTAGCTTTGCAACCAGAGCCACCTCATTCCGAAGGTGTACCAGTCCTTGTTGGGAATTTCTTGAAAGCCTTTTTACAGCTATTTCCTGTCCGCTTGCAAGTATGCCCTGTTTATGTTTTAAATGACACACCACCAAATTGAAGATGAGTAAAGAACAATATTGTTTCTTTCAGTATCCTCAATAAGCCTAACGTTGTGGAAGGGAGCACAATTGTACTTACCCAAATTTCATATGGTATCAGTTTCTTATCACCACAAGGAAAATAAAGTTCATGTTGACATTGGAGAAATTGAGGTATGAATGCCAGTGTGGCAATGCATAAACAATAATTGGTAGAATGCATGGTAGTGTCCCAATTTTACAATTTAATATGTAGGATTTCTCCATAATGGATGCATAATGGTTTGGCTACAGGATAGGTGACATTAAGACACCCCAAAAAAAAAAAAGGTAAGGAAATAATTATTTCCAAAATGCCTGTCAAATTCCGAATCAAAAGTAGAAAAAAAATTAGACAAACCTTGTATACAGGTCCAAATCCACCTTCTCCGAGCTTATTTTCTTCTGCAAAATTACTGGTAGCAGCTTTGATTGTTCTTAAATCGAAAAAGGCAAACCCACCATCTCTGGTATCTCCGCTTGAGTTTTCATTATCTGGTAAGCAACATAATACAGAAATGAGCTGAGCAATTCTATTATATGTTTAATATTATAACTTATAACAGCCTCTGAAACTCACCGGCCAGATATGCAAGTATCTTTAACCTCAGATGAATATCGATTACAAGAACGAGTAGCAACACGGCAGCTACAGGGCTGACAATAAGAACCATCAATCTTCCAGTACTCTTATGTTCTCCATCTGTCAGAAAATTAATTACATAAGGTTGAACATGAAAGAGCTTTAAGTACATCATGAATAATAAATTCAAAAATAGAAATTTTCTCCACTTTTTCTATTTTACATTCATTAATCCCTTGAATTGAAACTCAGAGAAAGATAAAATATAAACTATCTCTCTTCTCTTTCATTAATCTTGTGCGTTGACATATCTATTATTAAAGGACTGACGCATTTTGAAATCTACATACGCGCTGACATATTTATTATTAAAATTACGATTTATATGATAATTATTAAAAAAAAATTAACGCTATGAAACTTCGGAATGGGACCACAAGTCCACAGGTGACTAGGTTCGAATGTATCGAAGTCCGTCTTTCTTGACTAAAAGTAAGTTGGGATCAGTTGGTAGTTTATTTACATTATATCTCCGTGTTAGCTAGCTAGTTAATTCCACACGGCAAATTGACTTTCCACTTGTCATGGTCCCACCTAAATTTTGCATAATTGACTCCATGACCATAATTATTCATGTAACGAAATTATCTATATACTATTAGTTTCCGAATAAAAATCATGATATTGTTAGAAGCCATTGGACTAAAATAGAGATATTCGACTTTAAAAAAAATCGTCTAAAAATTCAGAAAATTATATTAATAATTTCCTTTCTTTTAATTCCACATTCAAATTGAATCGCTTCGAAAAGTAAGGAACGAGTATCTTTTATTAATACTTAAATTAGTTTTACTCGCATTGTACAATATTGACGAAATGATGTTATAAATATTATATTGTAACTTCGTTACAATAAATGAGAAAAGGCGTAATGAATGTAGTATAGTATAGTTCAGTGAATCAAACTTTTATGAGCTTTTTTGCATTCCAAATCAAATTATCAATCCAAAATTTATAAATGCCTTTATTTGATATATATTATCTAACGTATAATTTTAAGATTTCTTGTAGCATAAGTTCTAATTAATATTGTATAATCTCAAAGAGTCAAAAAGAATTAAGTAGTCATAACATATCAATGTTTGACTAATATGATAAGTTGCAATGTTACAATATTTTATTATATTCTTAATGCAAGAACTACATAAAGCCTCTTCAAAAAACCTTATGTAGCTCTTGTATTAAGAATATAGTAAAATTATTATAACATTGCAACTTATCATATCAAGTAAAGCTATCTTGTTATCATATTGTAATTTATAAAACCTAATATGTCATTTAATTTTGGATGAGTGTTGAAAAATAAATTAAATGAAAAAATTGTAATATTTAAAAATGCAATATATATATATATATATATATAGAGAGAGAGAGAGAGAGAGTAAATCTATGGTGAGTTTAAGCTCACGGAAGACCTCCGTGAGTTAGCTCAAAAAATATATTAAATGATTTCCAAATTTTAATTTTTCAATCTCATTAAATTTTTCATATTGAAATCTTATGGGGTATAAATTTTGGGATGTTTCGAGTTTTTTAAGTCACTTTTTTTAATTTTTAAAAATAATGTACAAATATTAAATATTTTATTATTATTTTTGGAGCTGATTTTCAAAAATTGAAAAGATTTAGAAAACTCGAAAGATCCTAACCCACAAGATTTCAATATGAAGAATTTAATGAGAGTGAAAAATCAAAATTTAGAGATCATTTGATATATTTTTTGAGCTAAGCTCACGGACGTCTTACGTGAGCTTAATCTCACCGTAGATTTACTCTCTCTATATATATAGAATTAGGCTATGGTGCTTTACAAAGCACAAGAGCGTTGTGTATTTTGTGCTCTATTATTAATTTTAAGTCAGAAATGATCGATCCAAACCGCTCAATCTAATCTTCATATCAAAATCTATTAGTAAATTAAATTTTATATTTTTTGGAATTTATTTGCTATTTTTTTTGATAGGGGGAAACCGTCATTTATTTATATATATATATATATATATATATATATATATATATGTGTGTGTGTGTGTGTGTGTGTGTGTGTGTGTGTGTGTGTGTGTGTGTGTGTGTGTGTGTGAAGCAGAAGATTTGTGTATTTTTTTTGTCAATAATTTTGGTATTGTTTTCCGAAAAATATCAGGCTGTGTACGTAGTCTTCTACGCGGTGGGTCATGAGACATGGGCTGATTCCTTTTCTGCTTTACACAACGGAGAAAGTATTTTTCTATGATGGTCTAGAGGACAACAATGCAAGCTTGTGGCCGCTTGCTTGCCCAGTTGTGCACATACGGGGGCAGGCATATCCATCGGATTGCGCAATTTGTTTGGACGTAGATGTTATTTAGAATTTCATCAGTTTATACTTCGCATTGGAAATCTCATCATTACTCTTCTTTATCATCAGTTTTACTATTGACTGATAGATAATCTTGCTGATTTAAAAAAACAGCAAAGAATGAAAGGCTGAGTAACTACTGTTTATTACTTACATATATAAGCGGAGGCAATTGGCTTTGCATCTTCAGCTACTGGAGTCATCGCTGGAGGTGGCTGAGTCGGGGCTGGAACATTGGCCGGAGTATTAAGCGACAGTGACGGCACCCCGCTGTAGAACACATAAATCTCATATCGTATGTTACACCTCAAACCAAGAATTCTCCCTCCTCGCTTTCCACTAAACCAATTTGGCATGTCAGCAATTAGTCCATTTAAGCAAGATGCACAATCGGAACTTGACATATCGGGTGTACACTGTACCAATCCGTACGTCTCAGGAAAGTCTACTTTCGACAGATTTAACTGCGCTGTTCCAAACTTTTTCGAACTATTGAGAGCGGCATATTGTGCGGTGGTGTTCATAAGATAATTTACGTAACTATCATATAGGGGTTGTGATCCTGTTATATTCAGATTGTTCCAGTCATAGAATTCGTGCCAGTTGCTGGTTGAGGAGAGAAAATTTTGGTTTGAGAAGCGGAGGAGGCAGAAATCATAATAAATAATTGCTTCTTTGTTATATGGACAGAGGTTTTGGATATCGAGAATAGCTTCTGAAAGGCAGGAATAGCAGGTAGAGACATTAACATCCCCACGACAGAGCACAAGTCCTGAGATTTGGTTTGGGACATTGCCTACTGTCCTCTTTGCGAAGCCGAAATTGGAGGATGAATTGGTGGCGCTGGTTGTGAGGTTGGTCAAGAGAGTTTGGAGGTTGGAATCATATGTGCTGTTGGCAGTGTAACTGCCGGTGGAACCGCATTTTTGATACAGCGCATCGACAGCATCGACAGTAGGTGAATGGACAGCGACTAGGAGAAAGATGTAGAGAATTGCAAGTGTAAGGGAAGGGAAGTTCATGGTAAGGATCGAGGTTTAAAGTTTTGGGAAGTTTAGATGAGTCAATATTGCTGAGTGTAGGGATGGAGAAGGTTATTAATGGAGTTTGAGGAGCTCAAAAGTACTCAGAACCATGCAGTAACGACAACAAAGGAAGACGAGACTTTGACTGAGGGGAGGTTGTCATTATTGACCCATTCAAAAGTCACATTCACTTGTCCATATATATTCCAGATTTTTTTAGTAAATGAAAAAAAAAAAAAATACTAAGATTGGCCTATTTTTTAGCCTATCAAGGTTGGATTGAGTTTCAAACTCGGTATCAGATGCCTAGACGGAGTTTTAAACTTGGTCCTAATCTTCTTTTTTTTTTAAATTTATGTGTTATATTAAAAAACACGATAGTCAGTATATTAATCTAAATTATTATAACAAGAATTAAAATAAAGTTACTTGACCATATATATTCAGTTGGATATGATGCAATATTTAGCGTTGTTCGTGCTATAGATGGATTTTTTTTTCAAAGTTTAATAGTCAATATGTTTAAAATGAATTTTAGATAAAATATTTAAGGAGGCTGATAATAGTCTCCAATCATTTATCCCCATGTTTTATCCCCAAGAGTTGACTATTGAGAGTCAAAGTAGTGTTTTGTTGGCTATTTATACTAAATATTGATGCTATTAATACTAAATGAAGGAATCATTGATAGCTAGTTTTTTCTTGGTGTTATTAATACTAAATGAAGGAGTCATTGATAGCTATATTTTTCTAAAATATGAATTGAACTACTTATAATTATTGATAATATTATTTATATCAATGTTATTGATCATTAGTGCTAATGATATCCCCAAGAGTTGACTATCAACGGACAAAATAGCATTTGACTGCTATTTATACTGAATATTGATGCTATTAATACTAAATGAAGAAGCCATTGATAGTAAGTTTTTTCAGCATCTAAATTGAACTACTTATAGTTAGTGATTATCTTATATATATCAATTACACTTATCTTAGTCATATCAATTAAACTAGTTATTGATCATCAGTAATAATCATCTCTTTTATATAATGTAAGGCTTGGCATGAATAACCTAAAGATGATATTATAACAATTTAGTAGAGAGATTTGCAAATTACAAAAATCCAAAAAAAAAATGAATAATCAGGATCTGTAAATTATAAGTGCAAATTTCAAATTGTGCTTGTTAATGATCAATGGGAATAACGAAAGAAGATTAACCATTTATTTTCTTATAAAAAATCAGCAATCTGGGAAGAATAGAACAAACTCGAAATAAAAAATTAATTTGAAATTTTGTCTTATCTTCTCTTTGTTTCAAAGGGACAAATGGAAACAAAAATTAGATCCTAAAAATGTTCACATTCGCTAATAACTGAAATTGTATTCCGACAAGAAAATTGACCTCTTTAATTGAAAAAAAAATAGAAACACAAATTTATACAATCTTGTCATGATGCGCAGATCAAATCTTAAACTTTAAATAATCAAGTGATATGAAATATTATAATTGAAAATAGTAGCAAATAGGGAAGGAATATAGGAGAATTGGTAGGGAAATTTGAGAAGAAATATAAAGATGAGAAATATTAATATACATGATCAGACACTAAGTTTGAAACATTTAACTAAAGAAAAAGATTCTATAAAAACTCAAATATTAGAAATACAATCATTAGAAAAAAAAATCGATTGTAACAACAAACAAAAGAATGATGTTCTCACTATGGTAAACTTTAGTAGTTTCATTTCTAGATGATACAGTGAAACAAGGGGCCTTACACGGGGGAGGGGGGGTAAATGTGTAAAATACGAAGTCACTATTAATTTAAACTATTTTAAAATGAAAAGATGCTTCGTGCAGTGATTAAAAAAAGAAAAGGCGGCGATCAAAAGTAGAAAGTTTGTGTTGGGGACGATTTGTGGGGATGAAAGATTGGAGACAATAATAATATTTCAATATTTAATTGGATTAAATTTTATATTTTAAGAATTTTTTAAATAATAAAAAAATCACTTTGTTTTTGAACAACTCATCATAATAAATCAAGTAATTTCTTAACTATTTAAAGAAATATTTTTTAAAAATATAAAATTTAGTCTCACTAAATTTTTCATATGAAAATAATTTGAGAGGGTCGAATTGATTATTTAGATTTTAGGAACAAAAAAATAGTCCATAGTATGGAAGTGTAGCACAACTCAATGTATACTATGCTACTCAAAGAGTGAAATAATGCTCATTATTTTTATAGGCCCTGTAAATTTAATGGCTTAGAATTTACTACTCGTAATGAGACGAAAAGGATGCTGCTCGTCAAATCATATGATCAAAATCACCGAAGAGGAGATCACGGTAGCGCGAAGTCGAAAAACGTCGTTGGATGGCCTTGCTTTACGAGTAGAACATTGCTCGTCGATCTTATAAACTGTGGATTTTGTCCCAAATTTAACGGGCACCATAATGATTGTTTCTATTTGTAATTCGAAACCGACAGTGCATCTGCGCTGAACTACCAAAACTATAGAAGATACGAATGCTCGTATCACGATGGAGTTGCGGATCCAAATCAGCTGTTATCCCTGCAAAAAATAACGGGTTCATGTTATTCTATCTAAAAAATAAAAATAAAATTATATATTCTTTTACTTATAGATTGATAGCTTGTCAAATTTTATATAATTTTATTAATGTTTGATAGTTCATCAATGACTACTAATTTAAAATCATTACAAACATTAGTGAAAAACCATTAATTTGATAATCTTTGATGGATTATTAAATATTAATGAAATTACATAAAATTCGATAAGCTATCAATTTATATATAAGTAATATATATATACATATATATATATAAATTTCTATTTTTAAATTTTTTTATTTTTTAGATAGAATACTAAAAATCCGTTATTCTCCAAAAATAACAGCTGATTTGGATCGGTGGAGTTGCTATGAACTTTCATTTTGGAACTCGTGGTCATTAAAATATTGAACACTTAAATTTCCTTTGTACTTTTCCCCTAATATTTAAATTCAAGCTCAATCTCATATGTTTTGATGAATCAGATTGTTATAAAAAGGTAAATATTTCAAAAAAAACATTGTTGATATTGATGAAGACCTAGAAATTCAAAACCGAGTTATGTAGCATATAGAAAAAAATATATATTAACGTCTTTTTACTTTTTCCATTGTTTGGATTGTTAATTATTTTGGAAAAGCGAGATGATCTTCAAAGCAAAAGATCCCTCTAATAAAGGGGCGGAGGCAGAACTTGTGACTACGGTCTATGGTTCGATTAATTTAATAATAATAATAATAATAATAATAATAATATAATTAATGATTATATTGAATTATAATATTATTCTTTTTTCATTATTATTTTCATTTTTATAAGAATTATTATTTGTTTTCTTTCTTTCCAAAATCAAAGGAAATAATTTATTTGGAAAAAAGTAATATAATGTTGTGAATTTATAATTAGTTAGAAAACAAACAATCTTTTTTTCATTGACCATGGTGACACATTTTCTCCTTTAAGACGTGTTAATAAAATTGACAAAATTGGACACAAGAAAAAGACCGTAAAAGGAACAAAACGCGGGCATAATTTTTCATAAAAAAAGGAGTTTTCTTAAAAATTCACTCCATATATATAAAGCATCATATATATCTCATAAAAAATGAGATGCACTAAAATATTACAGAGATTGTTTTCAATTTTTAAGGTAGTAAATTAATAATGGAACATTGAGCAAGAATAAAAAAAGACTAAAAGAGCATTGGGAAAATAGAAAGTGTTGAAATTATCAAACATTTATGAGAATGATCTGAGTACACACATAACTATTTTAGTATTATATATATATATATATATATATATATATATATATATATTTTTAAATTATGGGGCCATCTATAGCAACTTTGCTACGAAAGTATTGGTGTCATTTCAGTGTACTTCTAACATTTTTTATCCAAATATATAATACTTTAATATATTATTAGGATTTTTTTAAAGAGTGGGTCATATTCACTAAAGGTAAGGATATCAATGGTACGGTATTTATAGGTATTTTAATTTACTCTTATTTATATTTAATTCTTAGACTTATATGTACTTTATTGTTATCTATTAAAATAAAATGAGTGACGAAACGGTAATGAATGCTAATGAATAATATTAATATATTAACTAAGTTTATCATCATTTATAAAAAATATCCGAACTCATTCATTTTATGCAAATACATCTCTATTTTACAAGTATAAAATTAAAATATAATTATGCGATCAATTTCAATTTGAGTCATTTCAAAACAAACAAATTAAAAATACAAGCATTTTGTCAAGCAATGTTAAATGTATCGGATATGGTCAGATAATAGTCAAAATCATATCCATATTGTTTTAAATTTTCAAATATGAATACAAATACAAATATTCTCAAGTACGAATATGAATATGAATAATATGTATAAATTGTCAAAGATAAACATAAAATTCATTGAAAATTTATAAAATCTATTGAAATGTACAATAAAATATTTTTTTTCAATATATTCTTTATTTAAAAATCTATTACTAATTTAAAACATTAAAATTTAATATATATCCAATTGTAATGGTGAATATTTTTTATGATATATATTAAATAATATATTATATATTTAGTATTCAGGATAATTAAGATCAAAAATCATATTCATATAATTTTTTGTCTGGATATTCAAATATAGATTATCATATTTAATTTTTTTTATACAAATCATATGTAATCAGATATTATCTACATAAGTTTTCATCCCTTACATTGCTACATGTATGCAACTATGTACTACTATTTACCTTGTAATATAAATGGCAGCCGCTGCCAGTTTCCTCAAAAAAAAAAAAAAAAAAAAAAAAAAAAAAAAAAAAACTGCTCATTTGATGCATTCATGTCTCTAATAAAAAACATCGTCATTTGCACCCATCTGTTTGAGAAAAGAGTGCATGCATATTAAGTAGTGCAGTAGGAAGCTTATAAAGAGACACGATTATTGATATTTGAGAGCATGATCTTATTTTTTTCTAAAAAAGAAATCGTTCATGTTAAATGAGTATTATAATTATAAATGAACTAAATATTTAATCCATTTCACATAATAATTTATTTAACTTAAACAATGACGGTATTGTACAAAAAATAATAAATTATAATAACCGTTAATATTTTTTTCTGACTGAACGATTGGAAAATTTTCTACCGTATCCACAGTGAAGAATCCAAAGCGTCTAGAAGCTTAATGAATCGGTTTTCAAAGTTTTTAGGTAGAGCCTTTTTTTTCAAAGTTATGCAGCCAAATCGGTACTCGCTTTGTGTCCCGATATGTTAGTCCAAATTTTAGTCCTTTAGAAGTATTAGACCGAGCTGGATCGACGTTGAATTAGGGGTCAAAATAATATTTTATTATTCATTTATGACTTGTATTATATTTGATAAAATGGATATAAATATTTTTTTAGTTAACTTATAGAATATATATAAGATTTTCTCGTTAAATAAAAGAAGAAGAATATGTGTAAAAGTTATTTCATACCTATTTATTTCATAAGGTAAATTATTCAAAAAATAACTTATATTACTAAATATAGTTGTCTCATGTAATAATTTTTTTCTTTCTATTAGTTGTCTCAATTTTTGTGAGTTAATTACTATGAACAATTATAATTATTATTTTCTTCGAAATTCACCATATGATAAATTAAATATTTAAATAATATTTAGTATAATATTTTTTAAATAATAGAATGAGATAATATAAAATTTTATTTTAAACAAGATGTTATTTTTACTGTAGACAAAATACAATGCATCTCTGTTGTTGTTTTTTAAATGACTCAGCCACTCAGGTAAGTTTATGCCACACAGAAAAGTCCCTAATGTTTTACATGAGAAACATTCATAATGTTGTATGTCCTTTAATCCTTTTTTTTTTATTTTGTGATATAATTAAAAAATGAAAAATAGAAATAAATGCGTGCAGTTTCCAACTATAGTTTCGAGATCAAACTATCCTTCACATATTAAACTTAATTTTTTTCGATGAAGACAATTTCCCATTGTCAGAACTTCTATCGAATAGTAACATGCATCTTAAGAAGTCTCGTGGAATTGAAAATGTGCAAACTTCATTTCCCTAACGAAAGGAAGTTACTAAAACAGAGCTAAATTTTTGTGGGAGAATATGCAATCAAGCCCAAACTGTTGAATCAATTAATGGTACTACGACTTCCAGCCTAATTTGGGCCTTATTTTGGTGGAAGTCAGTGGTCATGTCTTCTAGCCTAATTTGGGCCTTATTTGACACCCAAAAGTCAGTGATCAACATCAATTATTAGGGGAAGATCTTTTAGACATGGTTTTTCCGTTCCGAGGACTGATACAGTGTCCTTACATTTGCCCCCTAGCTTTTCCGTTGTAATTGTCCGATGGGCCCCACATGCTTTTGACTTTTAGGATCCTTTTTTTTTTATGGAAGTGAGGGAAATAGAGGAGGCAAGGGTTGGAGCTCCATATATTTTTCCATTCCGACAACTACGGTACTAGGCCCAACCCTTGGTTGCCTGACTTGCCTCCAATTATCAATCTAACGATGGCGAGTTGGCAAGCATTGAAGCAACCACAGTTCACCAGTAGCTAAGCTCAAAGAACAGTAGTAATTTCAACAATTGAACTTGCAGCAGTTCCCATCTAATTAGAAGAAAAATTGTACAAGAGAAAAATATAGAGAATAAATTGTACTTATTTCATTTGTTTTATTTTAATTATTGTTATGGTCTATCAAGGTTACTATTGGTACTAAATGCAATTTATTGCTCACAATTGCTTCCCAGAATTTGTCAGCCATCCAGCAAGGCCTTTTTTTTTTAAGAGTTACTTCTGCAGTTCTGCTGCCTATTGTGTCATCTAATTCACTTTTCGACTAAACTTCTAAGGCAATTTTGATATATGATTTGCATAAATAATGACACATCTACTTCCTTCATATTCCCCGGCAAAAACACACAACGTGGTAAACATTTGAAAAAAAGAAGAAGGAAAGAACAGAGATTAAATATTTTATTACAATAAATAATACAAAAAAGAATAACGACTATGAAACAAATTAAATATGAAGATGCAGAAATGAAACCTCAGACAAACGTTATTTTCACACTCTCAACCTCGAAGAACTTTTTTTTTTAAAAAGCCCATCCAAACATCAACTAATTAATTGGCCACATAGCACTTCTTCCTGATCTCACCCTGGTTACCAGTGAGCACTTTGATATTGCCCATTTTGATCATCGAGGCAGCAAAATCTTCGAAGAACTCAGACTTCCATCCATTGGCATGCTTGAAAACATAATCCTTGGTGAAGCCATTGGCGAGAAGAGATGCATCAGACTGAAATAGACCTCTTCCTTTAGCCACAAGCTTGTAGTAGCTGGTGTCAAATGTCTTAAAGCTACCGGGATCCATCTCAACGAGTGTTGTGTTGTCTGTTAAGGTACATTTTGTTCTCAGCCTAGATATGTATTGTGTGTCAAGGAGAGGGTCAATGTCATTCAAGTTATTCTTTCCAGTGAAATTGTAGAGACGGTCCGAGAATTGCGAGCAGTGCGAGGTTCCAATTGTATGGCCAGCTGAAAGAAAATTATTTAGGAAGTATGATTACATATTTTATTAGGAACCTGGAACCCCTATATATTTCCAATTAAAATTAGATCAATTAATTCATGTATTGACGACTGGTACATGGCGCTTCTTGACTCGCAGATGGTTATATATGATATCTCTGGAAAATATGTGGCTAAGTTAATTTGTTATGGAACCTATCTTTTGGTTATATGATTAGCATAAATAACTCACTATTTTTCCACGGGGCAACTAATTTGCATTTATTACTTGTCTTTATGCATTCTAGGCTCATAATAAATTAATAAACAAAAAATGTCAAATAGTTCTTCGTGCTGCAAAACAAACATGGTTACTGTGTAGCACAAAGTGAGGACAAGTCATGAGGTATTAATTGAATGTTTTAATTGATTGGGAGGACCTTTCATGCTGGCTACATTTGAGTTGAAATTAATACAGCATGCAGATAAAGCTATTAAGTTGGCACAGAAATATATAATTTAAATTAGAAAAATTGGAGACAACAATTATTAATTAGTGTGTAAAATAACAAATTTTCATATATAACATCGAAGTTGTTTATACATTTCTACAACGAAAAAAAAAATTATTTTGTGCTGTACGTATGTAAAAAAAAATACCTGACAGAACGACCAGTTCTTTGAGGCCTAGTCCCTTTACTCCAAACATTTGGGTCAATTGGGTAAAGTTTGCTGTAGGTGGTGGCAGTTGATTGGTTTCATTGGCAATTGAGACTCTGCCATCTCTTCTACCAAGCCACACTGGCCAACTTGGTCCCTTGGTCTGCAACAAATAACAATAATTCAGAGATATATATAAATAATGATATATATCAGATTAAAGCCTTAAACTAACTTTTGACAACATACAAACATTAATACTAACGAAAGTTAATTAAAGTTGGTGCTCACCATCACCACTGCATCTCTTGCAGCTATTGCAAGAACATCAGCGCAAGAGACGGTACTTGGACAAGCGTGCTCGATTGCCCTTTTGATCCTTTCAATTGCACCAAACCCTCTAAGACTTTGATTTGGAGGTGCATCCTTCTCAGCGGTATTGCTCTTTGTCGAATCAATTAGCACTGATCCATCACACCCCTATGATCGATCGACATATATACATGCATAAATAATGTTATAGTTTCATGTCATTGACAAACAAATTATGTATGAGCTTCTTGTTTCTATACATAGATAGCTAGTTAATTACATACCCTTACGAAACAATCATGGAAGTGCATTCTCAGAATGGGTCCAGCAAGGCTTGGTGCTATTGACAGGATCTCCGACATCTCTTTCTGGACTATCTCCTCCACATTTGGACATGTACTGCTATAAAAACCAAGCTGCAACTGTGCTTCTGTTACACTGACAAGTAGCACTAGAGCTAGTTGGAGAGAGCAGAGAAGGAGAGCTCTTGATGCCATATTTAATTATAGAACCTTAACGGCAATGATATTTAAACTTCTCTATGGAGAAATACGGCAGGGTCAAGGGTTTATATAAGGCTCTAACCACTAGGCAGCACCGGTACGTATTGGGGCCCAGGACAGATTATTTACTTTTTCTAAGTTGCTCATTAAGTTTAATTACTGGATACAGTGAGGTATGATTAAATATACAACTGGGATAGGTTAGGTTTGCTGTTTATTTTGAATTAATATGGAACAAATTAATCAATTAGTTGGATAAGAAGCTTTTGGAAGGTTAAAAGTGTGACAAGTTGACTACTGTCCCACTCAAAGCCCATGGATTGTCATTCGGTTGCATTATAGGGAATGATCTATTTCAGTTCTTTACTTGACAAATATATATCGTTAACTAAATTTTGGATGGAAGACGTGCCAGACCATATTTTTCTCTACTATTGTTACGTGACGC
This sequence comes from Schoenoplectus tabernaemontani, assembly GCA_037127355.1. Taxonomy (NCBI): domain Eukaryota; kingdom Viridiplantae; phylum Streptophyta; class Magnoliopsida; order Poales; family Cyperaceae; genus Schoenoplectus; species Schoenoplectus tabernaemontani. Next base: position 11,674,562 of record CM073754.1, on the reverse strand, counting down.
ATACTAGCAATTAATTTACTTATGTATAACAGGCGATTTTGTGCGCAAATAAATTGATCTGTTAATTACAAATGGAAAACATGAAAATAATTTTTAAAAAATAAATAGCAAAAATCTCTCGTCAAATAAAGATATTTAAAAAAAAACAAATAATATATACAGTGAAAAAATTTATGAATGCAACATATACACAGACGGAAGGGGGTGACGGCCCCACTCCAATCCCACTTAAGTTATATATTGGAGTTAAGATTTATCATGTATTTTTATTTCATGATGTGTATCATTTTTATTTTAATTTATCAATTTCAATGCTTTAGTGACATAAACCAATATATGGTCTCCTGATTTTAGTCATGTACATGTATATTTTTTTTATACATATATAATAGTTGTTGCGTCATCTGCAATGCACTTTGCCTTGTCAATTACGCTATGATCGATATACGGTATACCTTTTATCACTTCAGGTCGATTTTCATAAGAGTTATCATGATTGTTAGCCTTCAATTTTCTTTTTTAATAGAGCTGAAATGGAATCATCAAATTAAAAGCATTGAACATGACATATGAAAAGTTATATGCATGTACGTATCCTATCATGTGATCCAAAATGAGTAGATTACTGCATGTTAATTATAAATAGTGCGGTGGCATCATTTTACATCGCTGGTACAAATTGTTATACCAATACTAAATTCGATCCTTTTTTTTACAAAAATAAAAAGAAAGGTCATCTAAACTGCAATGAGATAATTAATTATATATATGTTAATGTTATTAATAACATCTTAATTTGTAATCATTTTTCCAATTTCAATATATGGCCGTCGGCATTCCCAAAAATACATATACAAGTTGTGTAGAAAGCCGCTATCACACACCAAGTTAATTTAATATATACCTGACAGGAAATTATACAATGATTAGTTCATTTATCTCATATCTTTATATGTAATGTTTTTCCTTGATGATCAATGGAACAACCCAGCCACGTGTGACGTGTTTACGGCCGCCTCTGTACTTAGCGTCTTAGCCTCCAGCAATAGTGCAGCGACATGGGATTTTTTTTGAAGGTTAGTACATTTGAGTTGTTGGAGTCATCCAAAAGAGGTTCCATCATCACATGGCCAGCTTAGTACAAAGTGTATATGCCCATGGGCACAAGTAGGAAGGCACATATTATATTATCTAATTAAGATTCTGATTGGAAGCATATACGTACAAACATGGGGTTTGTTGACCTGTTTAACAGCCAATAATTTGATGGTCCTGTTTAGAGAGCGAAACCTCAACTTCTTCTCTGTTACACTGTCAATAATTAATTGTTGGTAACCAAGCCTAACTAATTTATCTATACACCAAAAAGGCGAAGCAAAAGGAGACCAACTTGGTTTTCAGCATTTCCCAATATTATCATTTATCTCTAGACATCGCTATAATGGAACCTAAAAACTGTTAGAAAAGTTCTAATCCTTTAAATTCTTTTCTGGTATGTTACCTTTCATTAATTTAGAAATAATGTGCTATGCTTTTATCAACCTAAAGTCATGGATATATATTTTTTTCGTTTTCTCGGGCAGAACATATACTACACGGATCTGTCCGTTAATTTTTAAAAAATTCGATCTAATTTAAATTCAAATATCTCCTTCCAAAATCAACGGTGTGGATCCCCACTTAATGTATCGAATTTGATTGAACTAGGCTATGTGCTAATTCAATTTGAAATTAATTTAAACTAAATTGAATTTGAACCAAATTGAACTCGAGCTAAATCGAACTCTAGATGAACTCAATTATTTTTATTTTTAAATTATTTTTATATTATCATAAAAAATTAGAGCTAAAATAATTAATATTTTATTAATTTTATATTAGATTTGAAAAAACTATATTTATTTATTTAATAATAAATTAATAATATTTTATTCAATTTTCTAAAAAAATTATATTATTACATATATTATTGACTAAATAATTAAAATATATCTATATATTGAACTATTACGAATCAAACTCGAACTAGTTCATTAAAAACTTATCAAATTAAATTTGAATTAAACTAACAAAAAAATCTAATCGAACAAACCGAACTCGAACTAAAATCGAATTAAACATCAAATTGCGAATTATAAATTTTTCTTACAAATTTCACGGAAGATGTGTTTTATTGGGCCCAATTCTGAACCCATTTTCACGGAAGATGTGTTTTATTGGGCCCAATTCTGAACCCATTTTGACCCTCATTAGTCAAGCCGAGATAGTGAAAAGAAGCCTTTTCAATAATTATTTTCCAAGCAAAATATGGGCTTCAATTTTAGACAGTTGTTGTAACAAGGCCGGATAAGTATCCATTACAACTACCACCAAACCCAGCAGGCTGCAGCTGTTACTTCCCACTATTTCTCAATTTATGATGCCATTCCAAATTCAGTTTAACAAAGTTCCGAACCTTTATCAGTCCCCATTACCTCCCTTCTCTACGTGGAAGCCAACCTTTCTCAGATGCTCTCTGCGTTCAACAGCTCAGCACCACCTGCACTATCTCTCACCATCTATAAGTAACACTGTAACAGTTTATTTCCCCAACTCTCCACACAGCTCATTAAAACAAACTCACTATTATAACCTCTCAAGCCTCAACAATGGCTTCAGCTTCACTTAACAAGATAATCACAGTTGCCGTCATCGCCTTCATGGTGGCGTCAGCAACTGCTCAATTCGACAACCCTAGAGAGATGTGCCGCCGTGAGATGCGAGAGACTCAACTCAATTCATGCAAGCGGTACATGATGCAAAGGGGACGTGCAATGCTGATGAGCTTTACAAACTACGGCATGCGTGAGAGGTGCTGCATGGAGCTGAGAGATGTCAGCCCACAATGCCGCTGTGATGCCATAGAAGAGATGATGAAGGACATGCGTGAAGAGATCGAGGAGGAACAGTTCGGTGCTCATATGAGTAGGAGGATGATGGAGATGGCCGAGAGGCTACCATCGATGTGCCACATGCGACCTGGGCATTGCCACATGCATGAGATGGGGTTAACTTATTGAAAACTAGTTTCACATCTTATTTTGCAGCAGTTTTTCTATAAGAAATCCTCATCAGATTGAGATCAAACGTGTGTTTTATATGGATGTGGTAAATAAAGGTCAAACACTATCGTGTTTGACTAATTTAGATAAATGTGTTGATTAAAATTTTAATAAATAGCTACTCATATAAATTTTATCAGTAATTCCATTGTATAAATTTTTCCAGCAACAATATTTCATAATCAAACTTTCCGCATGCAAACTTTCATCAGTATATTAATTGTGTAAATTTTCACCAACAATAATATTTCTTATTCTACATCAAAAAAAATAATATTTTATGTCCGAACTACCCGCATATAATTTTCTATCAATAAATTAATTATAATTTTTTTATCAACACTAATATTCTCTGACCGAACTATTCACAATAAATCTTTACCTTTACCGTCTCAAATTTTTTTCAATATAACAATTATATAAAATATAATATACTTCTTTACTAAAATTCAACTCAAATTTTTTCAATATAACAATTATATAAAATATAATATACTTCTTTACTAAAATTCAACTCATCAATAGTTCTTGAAGTATTCTTGAAGTAGCCAAGGGAAAATACCTACTTGCTGGCTCTCATCTGGCTCGTAGACTTATCTACCCATTGAGTCAAGGGCAGGCCTTGTGTGGATGTGCTTCCTAGAACGGCAGAACCGGAGGCATTGTATCACTACTCTTATAATAAATGTGTGCTCATTAATAAATCAAGCTGTGCTCTTTGAATTTCAAAGATTGCCAACAACCATACTTTGTTTTCTCCTTCCTTCAAGCGAAATCAGGATATGTGAATAAAATCATGGGTTTGTGCACTGTACGTAATCAATCAATTAATTAATTAAGATTTGGAGAATAATTCATCTGTTTTTATAAATTTGATTTGATTAGAAAAATCTACTCTTCCCAGCTTCCATAATATATATGTCTAATTGCTTAATTGTACAAAAAAAATAAGCATGTACAGTATCACATAATGTGCAAGAATCTTATTGCAAGTGTCCAGTCAAGTTGTTCAATGAATTACATAATTGTAGGGCTTTTTGTAGGGAATAGTTTTCACTGTTATTTCCAGCACAGCAAGCAAATACTTACGGAAACAAAGAAAAAATAAAGATCAAACGTAATAAGTTAGTAATAACCATCCAGACTTATCTGCATGTCAAGTTTCGTGTATGATTTCAAGAGAGACTATATTGACATGTCTTTTGCTAAAAAAATTCACAGAAGTGTCCAATTAATTGTCCAAATTTGTGTGAAACCTTACTTTTCTGCGCACGCGTAAAATTTTGGGTCCGGCTCCTCTTTCGCACTTCACGCTATAGTATTTCAATCATAAAATAATTGTTCATAATTTTTTCAGCCGTCGGATTTGAACTGTGAAATTTTTTCAACCATCGGATTTGGACTGCGAACAGACATTCACAATGGGAAGCCCGAAATTCAAAAATAAACAGTTACTATATAGCATGTGAATTCCAAAAATTTTGATGACCAAAACGAAGGATTATTTACTTTTTCTCGGCTAATTTTTATAATGGAAGTGGTATATACCTAAAACGAAGGATCACTTACTTTTTCTCGGCTAATTTTTATAATGGAAGTGGGATATACCTAAGTGTTTGATTGAAACAGATAGCATCCGTACAACTGGTACCGGTTCTACTGTTCTAGAATTGTAAACTTGCAAATCAGATTCTATTTTTCTGGAACTCGGCTTCTTAACGAAGGATTCACCAAAGCCTGTTAAGCACCATGCAGATTAGGCCCAAAACAAAACCTTACACTTATGCAATAGCCCATGGTAAGATGCTCGCTGACGCTATGCGTTCCCAGATAAGTGAACTGGATTCCTTTAGTCCGTTGGATCCAAGAAAATGGAGATATAAAATCCGAACAAAAAGCAATGCATTATGTGTGGTATATTACACATTTTTAATCCGACAGAGGTCTATATTTAAAATTGAATAATTTAGATTTTTAATCCGATAGAAGGTCTATATTTTAAATTGAATAATTTAGATCTCATCTTTATGTAAAACAAAAAAGATAAATATAATCTGAACAAAAGCAAATAAAACAATTAAACGCCTATTGACTTGTTTGGGCTTAAAATCAACATAAAACAAAATAAATGTTAATTCTCAAGTCTGGACTATTATTTTAAAATACAGTCGTATGCCCATATGTGGTTCACTTTTACTGCTTATGTGATATGATGTCATATACATAAAAGTATGTATCTGCATATTCAATAATACATCATATTTTTAAAATTTTGTCATATTAAGACTGCAAAATTAATCATATGATATATTTCGTAAGAATTTTAAAATTATATTAATATTCTATTATATTTTATTATTTTATTAAAAAAATTAAAATAAATGATCGAGTCAAATATTTAAGAACTTTTTAGAATATTAATATATATATAATCTGCATATTAAACTATATATATATTTCTATATCACATAGTTGTTATACAGTAATCAATCATATACATTAAAATTTACATTTTAAAAACCTTAACTCTGGACTTACAATATGAATAAAAATTGAACTAGTTGTGAAATTTGTTCCCTTACGTACTGGACATAGTCCGAATGAAATGTGCAATTATTATGTTAATTAAGCTTCCTAACCGAAAGTATGTTTTAGCATTTTGATATTGATTAATAATAATTGTGCTATAGCTTTGTTTTGTTTCAATTTACATTGGATTTCTCCTCCACGAATTTTATATTAAAATCTTCACATCAACCACAAATGTTGACCTAATTTTGGACAAAATATCACATTCATGAATTACTTATTGCATGATGACTTGTAATGTTTATCAATTTATGTACATTGATTGAAACTTCTCCTCCAGTATTTTTATTGAAAATCATCACATCAAGGACAAAAATTTATCTGCGACAAAAATATCACATTCAGTTCCCACATTAGAAAGAGACATGAAATAGTTGCACATTATGTTATGGTGCCCCATGCTGGTAAACCATCATAGAAGGTGCTAAACTGCTACCATCAGAGAAAAAGTAAAGAGAAGAGATCGATTGACAATGAATTATTTTGATAATGATGTTCAAATAAATATAAAATTAATCTTAAAAAAGTTTATAGATATATTCTTCTATTTATAAATTGTTGGTCATTCAAATTTCATATAAGTTCATTATTATTTAATAGTTCATAAAAAATCATTCATTTTTTTATGTAATTTATAAAGATTTTAATTTAATGATATTTGATGAACTATCAAACAATAATGAAATTACATGAAATATGAATGACCATCAATCTATAAGTAAAAATATATATCTATAAATTTTTTTTATATTAAGTTGAATATTCATTGTCAAAGTTATCAAGATAACCCATTGTCATCTGATCCCCACCCCCAAAAGTAAAACCCCAAAAAAGTTGATACTTAGACGAGACGGTCACGAGTCATAACTTCATATATTATTGTAAATTAACTATTTGTATGAAGTATATTGTCTATTTAATTAGTGGCGTTAATTAACAGCGTTAACCCACTACATTACAAAAGCCATGCAAGTATATGAACGAGAAAACTTCATTTATCTTCCTAATAAAAACTATAATAAGAACAGAAAAATAGCATTTAGTTAAATTAATTTGCAAAAGAAATCCTTAACTATATGAAGATTAGAAGTTGATTAATCTGAGAAATTAAACAACACAACCAATAATATATCTTCTAACGCGCGTCTTTCACCGTTAGTTGAAAACAATTAGAGGTGGCATATCCGGACTAACCCGACCCGACCCAATTTTTTAAGAATTTTTAAGAAAGTCAAACCGACTTAACCCGAAAACCCGACCCGACCCGAGATCAAATGACCTTCAATCCATTCTATCAACGATCTGAAAAAACACAACATGTAAATTGAAAACCCCGATCCAATTTTTTCCAGAAAATCAAATTGACCCGACCCGCCCGACCCGAATCCGAACCCGAACCCGACCCAACCCGCTCGATTGCCACATCTAAAAACAATCATATTATTGACTAACTTAACAAAAATCATCTCTATTGATAGGAAAAACCAATCGATAATCGGAGGGGCGGAACAAAAATGATTGATAGTGGGTGCTCGATTCAAAGAAATAGAATATTTGATTAAAAAAATTATTTTTTATCATACAACTTTTACTTTTTAACGAACTGAGAGGATATTCGGACGTCCACCGGCATCTATCTTGATATTGCCTCTGAATTATCGGAAACATGGTGAACACTAAATGTTGTCTTAATTTGGCTAAAATCATACCAAGACTATTAAATTTACTGACAAGTGACAACTATACTCGTATGTATATATGCCAGAAAGTTACAAAAGTTCAAAGTTCATTTAATTCCCAATTGAAGAAGTTTGAGCAGCTTAGCCGATAATCTAAAAAGATGTAGGAGTATATAGTATCCTTTTTGTCACAATATCTTATTAGAGGTAGTAATCGGACGGGTCAGATCGGGTTTCAGTCAATTTAGGTTTGGTGGGATCAATTTAGATATTAGTTTCATTTGGATATTTTGATTATGATTGAATCGTAAGTTATTTGATCTTGGATCGAAGATTGAGTCGGGTCGGAGCAAGTCGAATTAGTTTGACTTTCTAAAAATATCAGATCGGATCCAAATTGGGTTGGATGAATTTATCGAGTTGGATCGGGTTTTATCATCTCTATATCTGCAATAGATTATTTTATCTTTCAGACAATTCAAAGCTTATTCCTTTTAGATAAATTTGAATTTTTTTTGTTAAGCGTGAGGTTAATATCATTATCTATCAGTCATTTTCAGTATGTATAGACATCAGATTTTCATTTTTCATGAAAAATATTAAATCTGGAGAAGTTTCATTTGAATTCAGCGTCTTCACGAGCAATTAATAATGTTAACCCGAAATGTACCCATGTTGACATGTTGTAGTTTATTACAATGGACACACCATAGATGACGAACAATTTTCAAATTTTAGATGCAAAGCAACCTTCAATTACTTTGGCATATAGAATAGGAATCTCTGCTGGCAAGAAATCCGTCAAATATACCTTCCCCACATCCAGATCCAACTCCGAGCAGACTCGCTCCACCTCTGCCTGTACTTGACAGGCTCCAACTCTATCTGGATCAAGCAAATAACATGCCACTTCACAACAGCCCCTGCCATGTGCCACGCCAATTGCTTGAACAGATGGAAGACCACCTCCTTTCTCACTGATGCTTCGTGCAACATGTTTTACAAGCTCGATGTCCTCCGTATGTATCGGCACATTGCAAGTGCCGACCCACATAGAAGCTCCGATTGTTATAAGTCCTTTTGACGGGTCAATCTCGGTTGGGCCTTCGTCGGGTTTTACTATTGAAATATCGGTGCTGAGATCTCCAATCCATCGGTGCCCTTCTTCTGAATTGGCCAGGAAGTAGCTGAGTTCTCTACGAATGGAATCAAGTGCCCGACCTTCCGGGTGTGCATCTCCGTACAAATAGATGGGAACTACATTTTACAAAATTCCACAATTTGCAATAAAGTTAGACAATTTTGTCAAATTAATGTCGAATTGAGCAAGCCTGGTAGAAACTAACTAATTTGACAGTCCGTACAGTGTTACCATGCCACCCAGTTTGGCCCACTTAGCAAGTACATAACAGCAAATTGGACAAAAAATAATATTTGGCATATAAATGGATAGGAAGGTGACCTTTCAACAGACGACCTATGTTGGCAGCAATAGATTTGCACAACTCAGCAACCTTATCCAGTGTACATGTTCCTAAAGGATGGAAACAGATATGATCTACAACTCCAAGCCTTGGATGAGTTCCTTCGTGCAATCTCAGGTCAATCATATCAAACGCTGCTTTCACCATAGCAATTACAGCGTTCTGTAAAGGGATAATATCAAGCAAAGAGTTTGTGCTCGAGTGCGCGACGAGCGTGTAGTTGGTTCGGTTGTATATCTCATCCACACACTTGTTGATGATGACGACTTTATGGTTCTTTGCCGCTCTGTCAATTGCTTCGACAATTGACGAGTTGCGGCCTTCAGATATGTATAACTTGCAGCAAACAAGCAAGGATTCTGATATCTTTGATCTCATGATAAAGAAAAAATGATTACTTAGAAGTTCGCTACGGCTGAGTTTCAAGAGAAATTATATAGGGGACAAGGATATTGAGTAGCTAGCTAGGGGGGTTAATATAGTTATAGAAGCAGTTTACGAAAATAAATGGAGATGTTCTCTGATTAATCATGAAAGAGATAGAAACCCAAATAATGCCAAATTGCTGAGTTCAATATCTTGGACGTAATCCCGCAACCACCTAATCCACCACTAGAAACTCGAAACTTGCTGCCTTGTTGCCTTTGAGCAGAAATGGGCCACATGATGGAGTCCATGACAGGATTGCAACCGGTGCTACGTGCTTCTTTCTTTTTTTGACATAAAAGGTAGTAAAAACAAACAAGGGTGTATCCGAACTTTTATATTTAGGGCAACTTTATCTTCATAATTAGATTTGGAAGTTTTGATGAATGAATTTTTTCTTAAAAAAGTGGGATGTAAAAGAAATTCATATCAACAGTTCCCATTTTTTTTTCAAACAAACAAAGAAAAGGTGTTGGTGTAGAGCACTTGTTGTTCCTCTTATCATGCAAGCAAAAAATAATTCTTCCAGTGACTAAAGAAAAGAGTCTAATGCTTAAAGGTGAATGGTTCCTGTATCATCTGCATAAGCTACTTAATCTAGTAGCTAGTTCATATTTGTTCTCCTCTCTTTTGTATCTCCTCTGCTGCAAAGTTCCAACTTCCAACCTTTTAAGCCCTCCACCCTAACAATAACTCCACCTTGACTCTATAGTCTATAGCCAATGGCTATATACTTCTGCCAACAATTCTTCAAAGGAGTTCATATCGATCGAGAAAAGAAGACTGGAACTGGCACGATCTTACATTGACTTCTAACCTCTGCAGTTCTGGTTCTGATGCTGGTTCAGGTGTGGACATAGTAAAATGCAGGATTGAAACTAACTACACCTTTATATTATATCCCTACCCTTCATCTTTCTTAGCTGGTTCAGGTGCAGTCATGGTACCATGCAGCAGCTATGAAGCTACACCTTCCTCTACATTATTTCCATACCCTTGATCTTTCTTTGCTGTTGGACATTATAAACTTGGTTCAAGAACTTTACAAGAGAGCATAAAGTTCCGTGAAAAGAAGGTACTATTCGAACATCTTTCCAGAGACCCTGACAAATTTTCCAACTAGTATACAAAAGTAATGGAACATGACTTACAGGAGGTTGCGTCATAGGAATTTCAGATTTTCAGTCACTCAGATCTTGACCAAATATTATTACAGGGATTTAGGAATGTCTTTGAAATGTTAATTTCTTCTTCAACGTAATTCTTATTTTTAGATCAACTGACAACAAATCTGATGATAATAGGCACCAGGAGGGGTTTTAATGTCTCAATCAACTTGTATCTTTTCCAAACAACAGTGACAATAGAAACAAAGAACACTTTCACATGGCAGCAATAACATATCATAAGCATTGTAAAATATCCATCAGACAAAATTATAAAATCAAATGTACTGTCAAATACTTCACTATGAAAAATAAAGAACCAACAATGTAAAGGTGAAGCTAAATTTAAGCTACAAAATTCAGAGTTTCTTATTAGAAGACCCAGTGATAAAACACAAGATACCTCATAAGCACCGAAATTACTAGAATTACCTCAATATAGTCATTCACCTCCAACTGTTTGGCCAGAAGGTATGAATCGCATACCCAGTCTTCCAATTATCCAAATAAATGACCTTCTTCACAGCCCAAAACCCAATCACCATGGCCACCAACATAAAAATCCTCTGAGTTGCCACATTTCGTACTCTAACCAATCCATGTGTTGCAATGGCAATCATCAGCCCAACAATGATGTACAAAAACCCAACTGCAAACCCTTCAGCACCAAGTTGCATTCCTGACCCTTCGTAGAAAAAAATAAGTTTGTTGGGATCATTTCTATCCCTCATAAACAAAGGCGATCCCCGGATAATACCATGCATTGTACCAGATACACTAAAGTAGTAGACAAATACAGCTAGCCCCATCCAGACTTTTGGCTCATGTAACAAGGTATCGCCTTGAATCACCTTCTTTATCATGAATGGCATGGAAATGAGAAGTATAACACCAAGTGCAATAATCTGGGATCGTGAGAGACGAGGAGGCCGTATGATTGGGCCAACCTCCAACCCAGTTCGTAACTCGACAAACTCAGACATGGATTCAGCCAGCCGGGAGAAATAACTCTGGTCCATCTGGTCAGAGTCCTTCAAGGCACGGTGGTTGGGTCCCACTAACCTGATATGGGGGAGAGAGTTAACTCCGAACTGCCCAAAGGAGGCCTGAGATTCCAAAAATTCTACGTCAGCGAAGAAAAGGCGTGAAGAAGTGGGGTTGTGCTTGGAGAAGGAGTCGGAGAGGATGCCGAATTCGGATCTGAGCTCGCGTAAATGCAGTTCAGGTTTGGATCGGAGCTGAGATGCGTCGAAGAAGATGAGGATTGAATAAGGGCGAGGAGTTGCAGCCGTGGAGAGGAAGCGCGAGATGGTGGCATCGTTTAGGTGGATAACACCGGAGGGAGAATTGGCTCGGAGGGATTGGAGCTCGGCCACCAGATCCTCAGACGATGGCGACGCGAAAGTGGTGGTAGAGCTTATGATGAGGAGCACAAAGAGAAGGAATGGAATGGCGATCAGACGTTCGGTCGCCATTGCTGGGTCGGACATCATCAACCGATGACTAGGGTTCAGACTTCAGATAAACTAGATCGGAAATTTACCTGTTTCAGACTTTCAGGCACGGAGTAAACGGCTTCAAATCTGCTGTTATTTTTGAACAAAGAGTAGAGTCCGTTATCAATTTAAAAAAAATACAAAAAAATTTCTAAATTTTTTAAAAATTTATAAATCTGTTATTTTACTTATAAATTAATAATCTGTCAAATTTCATATAATTTCATTAATATTTGATAGTCTATCAAAGATAATCAAATTTAACGATTTTCACTAATATTTGTAATGGTTCCAAATTAACGGTCTTTGATGAACTATCAAACGTTAATGAAATTATATGAAATTTGACAGGCTATCAATCTATAAATAAAATAATATATCTATAATTTTTTTTTCTATTTTTAAGATTTTTTTTTTTTTGAAATTAATAATGAGACTCTATTTTTCTCCAAAAATAATAACAGATTTGAAGTCCGAAATAAACGCAGCGGGTCAACAAGTTTTTCGGATCGGGCCTCCAGTAACACCCGGAGAACCAACCCAATATAACGCATCTTCAGTAGAATAAATGCATAATACTTTTTATAACAACAACAAATGGGGGATTTTTTTTTCTTTGAACAATAATTTATTTACGTCAGAATTTTTTTTTCACAGATAGTCATAGAAAAAGCGCAATCCTGACTCACATCCTTTAAATATATTTTTCGTATTCGACAGCTGATCGCGTCCAACTAAAATTAAAAAGTACAAACCCAGCTCACATCCATCAAATCAATTCTAGAGTGATGCCTCCAAAAATGCCTTTTATATGTAAATTCCTCCGTTTGATCCAAAATAAACGAATTCGGCTCTTTCCTATCAAGACTTTCGATAAATTCCTCCGTTTAATTCAAATTTCATATAACTTAATTATCATTTGATAGCCCATCAAAACTGTTAAAATGAAATTGTTATAAATTATATAAAATTTTATTGATCTTTAATGGACTATCAAATAATAATGAAATTGTTGAAACAAAAATTTATTGTTAAGACTTCAATACTTATAAGAGCCTTTGGGGAGGATTGAGCGTAAAAAAGGTGAAAAAAATAATGCTCAAAATTAAAATTCTAGAAAAAGAGACGGTATCGCGGGCCTCCTCGTCTGCTCTCTTCTCCTCCCCTCCCTCTCCCTCGTCTCCTTCCTACCCCCACCTTACTCTCCTCTCCTCCCCTCCTTTACCCCATTCCCCTCCTCTCTTCTACAAGCAACCTATATAGCAACCAACACGTCATCTGCCCGTCTGTCTTCATATCTGATCCTCCACCTCTGAATCCGATATACAGCGACCAACAATGACGATGACAACCACCTAACTGATGATAGCTACCTCTGGATCTAGTGCACATTGTCCACCATAATGATTAGTGACGACGACAATCACCTCACTGATGATGACATCCACACCACTTCACCGATGAACAATTTTATTTCTATTTTTCTTTTTCTTTTTTGAAAAATGCCTCAGCATTTTTTTGTAAATTCTCATTTTTTTCTTTCTTTTACTTCTTTTATTTTATTTTCTATTTTGATTTTTTTGTAAATCTTGCTTCTTTCTAATGAAAAAATGGATAGATTTTTTTTCTCATTTAAAAAAATGATAACGGAGTTACATAAAATTTGAATCATTATTAATTTTAAAGTAAGAAAATATTTCTGAACTTTTTCATTTTTAAATTTATTTTAAATTTATTTGAAAATTTATTATCAAAATTATAAAGATAACCATTGTCAAGGGATCCCTCCCTTTTTTAAATCAAAGAACATTGCTGTGGTAAATTTGTGTAATTGTTTGATCACTCTCGGCTGCCAAAAACTAAGGTTCCTTGATCTGTTTATATTGTTTTATATACACATCCCGTCATATGGTTTTCTCTCTCAATCGCGACTAAATATGATGTTGTCCCATTTAAATATGTTTTGTTTGTTTAGACACGATTTTTCGATTTTTATTTTTTATTTAAAAATATTTAACTTTGTAATATCTGATTTTTTTTTATAATCAAGAATCAAATTACAATTGAGAAATGTGATGTTTAATTTTCGAATAAAAATAATTGAGCTGCAAAATGTTAATGACGACATTATGCTAATGACAATATTTTTGAAGAATCATCTGCAAAAGGTTTACTAAATTATGATTGTAATAATAAATGGTTGATCTGATTTATGTGACAAATCTGAAAGCAACAACCAAGAGAAAATTTGATGTGGACTTGATCAAGAAGACTAATATAATATGAAATGAACGAAAGTGCATAAATTCGGTGCTAATAACGGTATTATACTCATGACACTATTCTTACAAGAAATCGTCTTCAAAATGTTTTACCGAAATATGTTTATAATAATAAGTGACTTTTCTGACCGTTAACAATGGAATCTTAGCAAAAATATAGATATCAGCCACTAAATATCTTTAAGGTAAAAGACAAATTATTGCGAATTATGTGATGAGATTATATTTTGATCGTTTATTGAATCGGACGGAGTGAAAAGGAAAACAGGACCTCTCAATTCTCATCCTTAAAGAATAACAGCGGATACGGAATTACAGCGAGTAAAATTCAAGAGCAAACAACCTACGAGGACCACCATGTGCGGAGCTCGCAAATATAGGTCAATGTCAGATACTATGTTTCCTCTTTCGCAATGAAAGAAGTGCCATCCATTTTTTAAAGATAATTCTTAATTCTGACCCATTATACATAATTCTATTATAATAGCGGTTTATAATATTTTCGAGATGGACGAATATGATGCATTCAATTCAACTAGCTAACTACTCGCGGGTTGCGGCGGTCTTTTTTAATTTAAACGAGAGAAAATTAAGAAACAAAAAAAAACATAAAAATGTCTAACAAGGATGTTTTTTTAGAATAAATCAACGCATGAATTATAATATCAAAACATAAATTAGAACAATGAAATTTATCAATTTTGCATTACTTTGTGAAGTCTAGATTGCCATCTAATTTGTAAATTGTATGTGAAAGAAAAGAACTATATATATTAGTGGTGTTAATTAATGATCTGACTTGACGGGTTAAGCCAATCTGATTCAAGTCCGACCTGACCCGACATGATCCGAGAATAAATGGGTCAAATATGGATCTAATTTCTTTTATCTGAATCGGGCCGGGTCAGGTTCGAGTCAATCCGATCCGATCCAATTAATTATGTTTTTTGAAGTAATTTTATGATTTATTACTAATTAAATCTTAAATATACATTAATTATATACTAATTAAGATTAATTATAAATTAATTAATATTTAATTATTTAAAATTAATATAAAAATAATTAATAAGTATTTACTTATTTTACGTGGATCGGATCGAGACGATCCGTAACCCGGTCGGGTCGGGTATGAATTAAGATTTTTTGACCCGAATGTAATCGGGTCGGGTTCAAATCAGATAAAAAAAAATAATGATGATCTGATCCGAACTCGATCTGACCCCGACTAGATCCGACCCGACCCATTGACACCTATATATAAATATTTTTCCCCTTTAACTGCCGAAGTGTCCAGATTTGAAGGAAGGATCATGCAAGTGCCTTTTAATGGTATATCAGTCATGGCACAGTACAAAAACATATATTAAGGATCAAATCATGCAGGCTCTGAATTGGCCTGTACATACTATAAATAATAAGAATTACTGAATTACTATGCAAGAAACTTCATTAGAGCTATAATCATACTGTCAACGCTGCTATCGGAGAATGATTGCATTCATTAGTGCACACAGATATCAAAATAATTGAAGAAAACCCTACTGGGAACGATTTCTTTTTTCTCTTCATTTTTTTTAAATTGACTGCAGCTGTCAAGGTGCTTTACATTGCGCTTTACATTTCCAACTCAGATGGAAATTATAGGAAATGAGAGATTTGAATTTCATGAATTAGCATCGATCACCATTCCTTCAGGATAAATCTCCAACTATAATCAGAGCTTTTATCTGGACTAAATGATGTAAGTAAGCTGCAAAAGAATAAAAATGTGGGCATCATATTGCAAAAAAAAAATGAAAAGCAAGGTCGGGTATTTGTTGTTGTCGTCGTCGCGTGTGTGTGTGTTTTTGAGGTGGGGGTTGAGATTTTAGTTCATCACTATAAATTTTAAGAAATTTTCATATTAATGGGATCAGTGACAATATTAAAGTAGGTGTCAGTCGGCACTTAGACATCTCTTTAGTTCTCTGAAAAATAAATTTTATTTAATAAAAAATAAAGTTTTTTTTAACTCAAATATTTTATTTCCTTAATCGGACACCCCTTATGATCGTTTCTGATTCTGCCCCTGAATAGAATCATGCCTTGTAGTGAATCTAAGAATAACCGTTGCCAAAGAAATAGCACCAATAATCATCCAAGGATCCTTCAAAAGGTTCAAGCCACATTTCTTGGCAACCGATATTAGATACAAAACATTATTTTCACAAAAAGTACTTGCGCTGACCGGCTATTTTTCTTTTTTTAGCAAAACCATTACAGTAGTTACAAGGAGAAATATGGCAATACAGTAAAAAAAAGTCACAATACAGGGAAGACAAGAAATGCTCACATTAAATGGCCAGTCAAATATGAAATGCTTGCAGAGCAGAAACCTCTCCATATCATAGTCTCTCACCCCACAATCATTGTTTGATGCAATGAAGTCCAAGAAACCACTAAGAAAGATTAAACAATATGTACACGCTTTTGAGTTTTGTGTCTCCAAAAAAAGAAGAGAAATATATGGGAAATAATTTAGACATGCTATCCTTCCTTAATTGTCAACGCAAGTAATATAATGATATATATAAAAACATAACATTTCAATATTCATTGACGGCGATAAAATAATAAAATTAATAAAAAAAATCATTTGGTCCTCATTTTGCTTTTACCAGTAGTAGATTCAGAAGCTGAGGCAAACACTACATTATTTCTCGTTCCTGTCATTCTCGTGTTAGATACTCTCTTCCCACATGAACTTGCAACATGACGGACTGGGTCCATACGGGCACACCAAAATAATATCAGTGTACCATGCAAGCTTCTAAATTTATCAAGTGTAACTCTTCTTATAAGGAAACATAAAGAACTCTAGAGGTGGCAGAACCCGACCCGACCCGACAAACCCGCCCGACCCGCCCGGACCCGAACCCGACCCGACCCGATTTTTTAAGAAAGTCAAACTGACCCGACCCGACCCGAACCCGACCCGACCCGACGACCGACCCGAGATCAAATGGCCTTCAATCGAATCGAAATCTATCAACGATCCGAAAAAACACAACATGTAAATTGACCCGACCCGCCCGACCACGACCGCCGCCCGACCCGATTTCTTCCGGAAAGTCAAACCGACCCGACCCGCCCGACCCGAACCCGAACCCGACCCGACCCGCCCGATTGCCACCTCCCAGTGTGGTACACTACTTCAGTATGTATAGAGGAATCTGATCCGATCCGAAAAACCAGTTTGATCCGTTCGGATTTTAATCTGATCTGACCTGATTTTAAAAAAAAGTTAAACTGACCGGAACCCGATCAGAGACGACCCGAAATCCGAGATTAAAGTGTCCGAGACCCGATCCGATCCGAACCGAACCCGGATGACCCGAAATCCGAAATGACCCAAAATCAGACTACTCGAAATCTGATCCGACCCAAACCCGAACGACCCGAAACCCGAGATAACCCGAAATTAGACGGATCAATCAACTAAAACAAATCATGTTTAAGCTCATTGAGTCTGCTTATATACTTTGAGAGTGCTGAGTTAAAGCTCATTGAATTACTTCCAAAATTTTCTGAACAAAATTTTCAAGAAATTGATTGAATCGATTTGAGAAATTGAGATAATTTGTCAGTGCATTTATATGTGAGATAATTTTCTGAACAACATCCTCCAAACCTAGGTGCTTAATTTCCTTAAAATTAAATGTACCGGTCAATTTAAAGTAGCACTAAGATTGCAAAGGGAAATTTGTATGTTTAGGTGCCAAAGGTTTCAGATTTGGGATGGAATTAATATCATTCATGATTTTTTGAAAAAATAAGACAACTTCATAACAGTATTAAAACTGTTAATTTATATGCATTTGAGTGTAAAATCATGCATGATTTTTTCTAAACATCCTTCAAACCTAGGTGCTTAATTTCCTTAAAAACTAAATGTACAGATCAATTTAAAGTAGCACTATGATTGCAAAGGGATATTTATATTTTTAGATATCATATTTATATTTTAAGAAGAAAATTTAATAATTTGAAAACTTTCTTTCTTAATTAATTCGTTGACTAAAAATTTCAATCTTATTTTAGTCAATTTGAGCATTTCAGAATCCTAATTTATGAAAATATTTTTTCATTTCTAATCTATTGAAATTTTAGGTCTCATGACTTAAAAGATCATGAATATCATCAATATCTACTGAATCAATGGGAGAAAAGAGCGACTTTGGCCGCTCTCCCAGTCTCCCTTATCTTTAAAAAAAACATCTCTAAACTATTCGGACTTAAAATTCATAATTATTTGAAAACATTAAAAATAATTAGTACCAACGATCCAAAAATATATTTTTTGAGAAACTATCTAAATGACATCTCAAAATTTTAAAATTATCAAAATATCATCTCAAAATTTATAATTACTCTAATATTATTTCAAAATCATTTTAATTATTAAAATATCACTAATAATTTATATTTCCAATTATACGCATCATTCTCCCTTTGCTCACCCCTCTTTTCCTCTACGTGCATAACCCCATAACCCCAGTCTATGTACTCAATGTAATTGCTCGTTGTTTAGGCTGGTGCGATCCCATTGTTGATCCCACTCTTTTACTCAGCTGAAATGCATGATGAGGGTGCCAGCAACGCATTGATTCATGTCTTGACAGAGGATGCTGCATGGTGGGGGTGAAGGATAGGCATCATTCTTAATGGTTAGGTCGAGTCGGGTTTCTTAAAAACTGAGTTTAGCGGGCTTACGAGAAGATCGGATAAAAATCAAATTTAATAAGGACTATTAAAAAAATCAGATTCAAAGGGATTAAATTTTAAGGAGTGAATCTAGCCCTTAAGATGCTCGGCCTTTATCAAACCCTCCGGACTTTGAGGGTCAACGGGTAAAGTATAGTTGAAGTAACACAGTTACTGGATGTTTCCGATAATAGTTATAATAGAGAGGACTAAATGAATTCAGTTAGTTAATTAGTTGAGTCTAGGGTGTCAATTATTGATCCGATCTGACATGATCTGAAAATAAATGGATCGGATATGAGTTTAATTTTTTGATCCGAATCGAGTCAGGTCGGGTTCGAGTCAACCCGAACCAACCCAATTAATTATGTTTTTTGAAGTAATTTTGTGATTTAGTACTAATTAAAATTTAAATATACACTAATTATATACTAATTAAGATTAATTATAAATTAAATTATATAAAATAATTAATAAATATTTAATTATTTTACAAGGGACGGATCGGGTCGGATATGGATCAAAAAAATTTAACCAGAATTTAATCGAGTCAGATTCAGATCGGGTCAAAAAAAATAATAAAATAATGTGACCCGACCCGAACCCGACCCGATCATTGACACCCCTAATTGAGTCTGTTTGACTTTGTGCGATGTATATAAATACGTCACTGTATAATGTAATGATACAATGGAGTAAATAAAAAATTATTTTCTCTCTCTTTTATAAAATCTTATATAAAGGACTTGATATATTTTTTTTAACGATTATGTATTTTTTAATGTTAATTTATATTTATATAAAAATATTAAATTATATTTTATATTTTGACATTTTATTTATTTTTTAAATTTTTTAAGTGTAATTAATATATAATATAAAATATTAAAAAATGATCTCTTTTTTTAAAGATTGAGTTTGATCTTTAAGAAGTCTGACTCTTACCATTAGAAATGACCGAACTGGACTTATAAAGATCGGATTTTTTAAAGGATCAATCGGACAAAGTTCAAAAGTGAACCCTTATGAGTTATGCCTAACGAAAGAGGATGTTGATGCCGCTGTTGTTTTAAATGATATCTTCATCTTTTATTATTAACGGCTAATACCTTAGAAACCTTGGACCCGGATCCGCTGCCGCGCAACACGTGGTCCATTCGATCACTTCAAGATTCCAGTTAGTACTTTGAGATTCGAGTTAGCACAAATCTCAAAGTGATCGAACATACCACGTGCTGCGCTGCGCGGCAGCGATATGGTTCCCAAAATACCTTTCCCAGAAATTTACAGGAAAAAAGGCAGCTCTTCCGAATTAAGTGCAGGGACTATTTTGAATTGATTGTAGTACAATAATAACAGGTAACTCTAAATCTGAAAATTTAAATGGTTGATTCATAAATGTAATTGCTTTGGAAAAGAAAGAAAATTTTCATGCCGTAATTTCAGCATCTCATGCTCCAACAAAAAAAAAAAGGAAAATTTTATTCGTTTAATTTCTGTTTTTAATACCAGTACAAAGAATGTAACGTGCCGGTGTTGAGATAGTTCGTACTCTCATTTTTCAAGTGATCGTTTCTAATTTATGAACCATCTTATCATGCAACATGTCTAAATAATTTACCAAATATCAAGTGGCAGCACCACAAAATGACAAAAGAACGAACTAAGGTGGCAGGGGATATGTTGGATTCTGAGGAAGTCGGTGAGACCGTTGCAACAATCATAACCCAGCCTAGGCAGAACAAGCTGATTCTTTTTTTTTTTTTTTAGAAAAATATGAGAGTCTAGTTAATAAATTTCATTTTATATATATAAAAGCTTTAAATCTATGACCTCTTTAAAGTCATTCTAGTTAGCTACCGGTTGAGTTATTAAGTCTTTTATCAAGCTGTTGCTCTTCAAGTGGAGTACTTTTGATCTGATCCGTTCGATCAGAAATTAATGGTCATGATTTAACAATGATAAACCCTTCGTGCATTAAAATTTATGTTTAGACTTCCCCACAACCGTTATGATTAAAACGAGCCGTTGTGATTAATATTTGAAAACTCTCCACAGAAAACACTCTCCAGATGATAGTTACCCATCACCGGGCTGGGGAATTAATAGGGATGTCAATTAGACTCGATCTGACGGGTTAATCCGATATGATCTAAATTTGATCTGACTTGATCCGATATGATCTGAAAATAAATTGATCATGTATGGACTTAATTTTTTGACCCGAATCGGGTCGGGTCGGAGTCGGATTCCACCCGACTCCGACCCTATTAATATTATGTTTTTTGAAGTAATTTTATGATTTAATACTAATTATATACTTATTAAAATTAATTATAAATTATTTAATATTTAATTATTTAAAAATAATATATAAATATTTAATTATTTTACACGGGTTGGATCGGATTGACCCATAATCCGATCGGATCGGATATGGATTAAAAAATTTTGATCCGAATATAATCGAATTGAGTTTGAATCCGATTAAAAAGTAATAAAATAATAATGACCCACCTAACCCATTTAGTAGTATGCATAGATAATAGACCGTATGCTATAAACCGAACGATCCGGATCTATTTTGTACCATCCAGATCGTTTTGTCCACTGGCACCACCACTGTTGTTAACCTCTCTCAGTCAAAGTCTTCCCAATGTTCTCATCTCAGTTAATATCTCAACAATCCTGATCTAACCTTTTCTAAACCCCCACAAACGCACTACCGCACTAACCCCACATTATGCCCCATTTTCCTCGTTGGCATCCGACCTCTGATCTGCATCTTTTAATCTGAAATCTTGCCTTCATCTTTAAATCTATCACCACCCACTCAAAACTAGTACTGATCTTCTGGCTTCTGATAAATCCGCTTGCTTATCATGGAGTTCGTTGCATCAATATTTGAAAACGTGTTCCGTCCTTTGAAGGACTTCTTTGCAAAAAGCTATGGCTACGTGGCGTCCTCTCATTACTACATTGAGGCTCTGGAAGACGAGATGAACGAACTGAAGAGCAAAAGGGACGATGTGAGGAGGATGGTGGATGCGGCCGAGCGCCAGGGCCTTGAGGCCACTAGCCAGGTATTTTGTTTTTTAATTGACAGGTTAATTATTTATACTTTATGAGAACTTGGTATATGAATTAACCTAGATTTGTTTTGGCAATATTAATTACTAAAAGGACACCACTTCTAAGCTCAGTAGGCGGGAGCTGCACTGGTACCTGTAATAACGGTAATTATTTGGCGTTTTCAATTTTTAATATAGGTTAAATGGTGGCTGGAGAGTATCAATAAGCTGGAGGAGGAAGTGGAGTTGATCAAGGGTGAGTACGAGGCCAGGCATCGGTTACCAGTGGATCAGACAACCGGTTTCCGCATTACATACAACATTAGCAAGAGGGCTGATGAGACCATGGAAGAAGCATGCAAATTGAAGGAGAGGACTTTTGCTAAAGTTGCTGATGAGCTCGTTCAGGTAATTTATGGATTACATTCCTCACTCGGTAAAAAGTACTGACCTTTCTTAAGACACATCTATGGAAAATTTCATGTGGAGATTTTTTGGGTAAGATTCTTAATTGGGCACCTCTTCTCCAATATTACATATGTGTATTGTATCAACACATCCAACTTTAGATGTACTTTTTACTGTCAGACCAGTTTCTTGAAATTTGCGACTAAATACAATTACATATAATTGAGCACTGCATATTCTTTAAGTTCGGTTCATCAAATCTAACAAGAATGCCCTGATCTGCATGAAACATTTCAATTTGGAAAAATCAGATATGTAGCCATCAAATAGAGAAAATTCAATGGGTATGTATTCAAATTTTCCTGTTAATTACTCTCTATACAGTTGAACTGTTGAAGAGTATCCAAATGCACCTCAGGCATGCTAAAGAACACCATATAATCATAAAAATTGGTAGATGTAGCCAGGTCAGGATAATCTTACACCACAATTGTTCAGTACCTGGCAGTAAAATAGCAATCTTTGGTGCACAATGTCAATTTCTCTGTTTAACTACCACTAATTTTTATTTAAATTTTGTTCCTATAAAATAGGTTCGCTTTGAAGAGATGCCAACAGTTCCTGTAATTGGAATGGTCCCGATACTGGAGCAGCTTAAGTCATGCCTTGGGGACAATGACTTTGGCATCATTGGTATCTTCGGCATGGCCGGTGTTGGCAAGACTGCCCTGCTAAACAAGTTCAATAATGAGTATTTGGTGGGAGCTGAAGGAATCAGTGTGGCCATATATATTGAGGTCACTCATGATTATGACGTTAACAAGATTCAGAAGATTATTGGTGACCGGCTGGGCCTTTCATGGGAAAAGAAGAGCCAAAAGGAGCGTGCAGTTGTGCTGTACAAGGTGCTTAGCAAGATGAACTTTGTGATAATTTTGGATGACCTTTGGGAACCAATCAACTTGCGGATGCTTGGTATTCCAGTGCCAAAGCAGAAATCAAAGAGCAAAATCTTCCTATCCACACGAGTTGAAGATGTGTGTGATCGAATGGATGTGAGGCGAAAAATAAAGTTTGATTGTTTGCCCTGGGAACATGCATGGGAGCTGTTTCAGGAGAAAGTTGGGGATGCTCTAGCACATCCCAACCCAGAGATACGGCGTCTGGCGGAGAATGTGGCGACGAAGTGCGGAGGCCTCCCTCTAGCACTTATCACAGTAGCACGAGCTATGGCGAGCAAGCGCACGACCAAAGAATGGAAGCATGCCATCACAGTTTTGAAGATTGCGCCATGGCAACTTCTTGGTATGGAAAACGACTTGCTTGTGCCTCTCAAGCACAGCTATGAAAATCTTCCTAACGACAAGTTGAGATTATGCCTCTTGTATTGCTCCTTATTTCCTGCAGATTTTTCAATTTTTAAGGAGTGGATAATTGGTTATTGTATTGGTGAGGGTTTCATTGATGACTTGTACACTGAGATGGATGAAATTTATAACAAAGGGCATGATCTCCTTGGAGATCTTAAGACGGCCTCATTGTTAGAAAGTGACGATGAGGAACACATCAAGATGCATCCTATGGTCCGTGCTATGGCTTTATGGATTGCATCAGATTATGGTACCAAGGAGACAAAATGGCTGGTACGTGCCGGCATTGGCCTGAAGGAAGCCTTGGGGGCCGAAAAATGGAGTGATGCTGAGAGAATTTCGTTCATGAGAAATAACATTTCTGAGCTGTATGAACAACCCAAATGTCTCTCTCTCAAAACTCTAATGCTCCAGAGTAACCCGGAACTGAAGAAGTTATGTGATGGGTTTTTCCAGTACATGCCAACCCTTCGTGTTCTCGACCTTGCACATACTTCCATTAGTGAGCTTCCATCAGGGTTAAGTGCATTAGGTCAACTTCAATACTTAGATCTTTACAATACCAACATTAAAGTCTTACCAAATGAGCTGGGGGAATTGGTCAATCTCAGATTCTTACTGCTCTCCTACATGCCGTTATTAGAAACAATCCCAAATGGAGTTTTGTGCCGCCTGACGCTGCTTCAGGTCCTTTACATGGATCTCAGTTACGGCGACTGGAAAGTTGGTACTAGTGGAAATGGGGTTGAATTTCAAGAGCTGGAGAATTTGCGGCGGCTCAAGGCGTTTGATGCCACAATCCAAACTGTTGCTGCCCTGCAAAGGCTAGCTCAATCTCCCCGTCTTGCTGGGTGCACACGTAATCTTCTGATCAAACCTGCAGCTGGGTTGAAGTCTCTTGAGCTCCCATCGAGTGACCTGTGGAAAAACATGACTAAATTAAAGAGAGTTTGGGCATCTTCTTGTGCTGATCTGGAGGAGGTGATAATCAATGGACCAGATGCCCAACAGGAAAATGATCCCAATAAGATGAGTAATATCATTCTTCATGGCTACAACATGATTGCTGATGAGGAGCAGTCTGTTCTTCCTGACTTGGAGAAAATCATCCTCCAGGGGCTTCAGAAGGTGAAGATTATATACAAGGGAGGTTGCTTACAACAGCTCACTTCACTTGTCATCTTGCACTGTCTTGGGCTGGAACATCTGATCAGTTGTGCAAACGATGAAGGTGATGAGCCACTGGTGTTTGTTGAGGCATTCCCAAAACTGCAGGAGTTGTATCTGCACGGATTACCACGGTTTAAGAGCTTTAGCACTGAGAGATACCTTCTCTGTTTTCCTTCTTTGAAGAGCCTCAAGGTGACTGAGTGCCCAATGTTAAAGACTCTTGAGCTATCAGCTAAAGATTTACTGGAAATTCATGGTACAAACGAATGGTGGAATGCACTTGAGTGGAAGGATGATGTGGAAGTTGAAGAGAGATTCCTGTCCCTATTCCGACCTTTGCGGTAATTATAGAGGTGCTTCACTGCCCTTCATTTTTTTGATTGGATGTTTTATTCTCATCTTCCAGTAGCTGCTTCATTTGTGTGCTTGCATTCTTGTAATTTGAGCTATTATTTTATTCCAATTATATTTTTGCATTGGATAGCTTGAGATGATGCTGTTGATGTCAAAATCGGTTATTTTTGTCAAATATGTTGAATTGTCAGTTTTCTTTGTAAAGAACTGATATGATTTGCTGACCCAAATTCCAGAAGATTTCATGTGAGTCCTTCGGAAAAAAAAATTACTGTGCTTATTGAAATACTTTTTACTACTTTCCCAATGACATCTACCATGGAATCGCGTGAAATATTGTCCATGTTAATGTGTATATGGGAGTACGCATTTTTGTTGGGATAGCAATTCTTCTTTTTAAGAACCTCCAGAAAATTTAAAGCTAAATTTCTTTTAGATGCAGATCTCCAAGCAGTACTACTGGAAAAAGAACAAAGTTTTTGGCATAATGAAAAGCTAACAAGGCATGAAAAATATGTTCTCTGAAGTAATTAGCAAAGAAAAGGAGTCGTAAAATTTAATGCAAATTGCCTTAATTTTTGCACAACAATCTGTATTCTGTAGCAATAGAAACACAACACGGATATGGAAAATTTTGTAAGAGTTTAAGGATATATACATCAAATTATCAATAAACACAATTATAATTGCTTGAGAAATATTTTTTATGCACGGACTGGAAAGAAACTGTTCAGAACGCTAAATAAGGTTTCTGAACCAGGCTTAATGTCGGTTAGGATAAAATAAACTTTCTGGGCACACTAACAATGTTTACAGAATATTTGAATGCCTGTATAGTTGTACAAAGATAAAGTCCAACAATTTGACACCATTTTCTTTTAGGTAATAGGGATATCGGTAACAGATATAGCCTTAGGTGCAAGATACGAATATCTTTCAGTCAGGAAGCAAAGGATAACTTTACTCGAAGAAAAGGAAGCAACAATACAATCAAGTCCAGCGCAGCCAAATCATATCAAAAAGTGTAAATTCTTTGCTCTAGAAAGATAAACATCCAAATTAAGGAAAGAACCTTGTTATACAATGTTAACAATAGTGCTTACATTACATCCCTCTATAAATGTGGTTCAACACACCACATGGTACTCACAACTGGCCTGCTTATTTTCATACTCAACAAATAGCAGCCCCACTTCACAAAATAAAAATAAAAATAAAAATCACAACAATGGCAAAGGGTTTGGTTGTTTTCTTGTGCTTTATTCTGTTGGTATCAATGACGGCTGCAACTGAGTTCAAGGTTGGTGGCACCGGTCAATGGAAGGTTCCTGAATCTGGTGCCAAGACATATAGCCAATGGGCAGAGGCAAACCGGTTTAAAATTGGTGACACCGTAGGTAATATCTGTTGTATTTTTAAAGGATAGTAATTTCACAGCGATCAATTATTTTCTTTGCAATATTTGTCCTCTGTTTGCCATGGTACTTTTTTGCTTCATATATGCACAATTTGATGAAGCAAAGTTCAATCACTGCAAAATTTTACTATCAGAGGCTGTAATAACCATCGATGCATTATTAGTCTTAATGTTATTTCACCTTATACTATTGCAAGGCTTTTCTTTCTCATTTTCTTTTCATTTTTTACAGTTTTCACTTACCCAGCCAACCAGGACACGGTACTCCTAGTAGACTCAAATGCATACAACAGTTGTGATGCATCATCTTCCATTGACCGTTTTGCTGATGGCAGCACAATTTTTACATTAACTAGATCTGGGCCCTTCTATTTTATCAGTGGAAACCAGGACAACTGCAAGAATGGAGAGAAGCTTCACATAGTTGTCTTAGCAAACCGCAGCAACAGCACAGGCTCAGCACCTTCTCCATCTCCTCCTCCTGCTGAAGCTCCATCCTCTTTATCGCCTCCATCACCTCCTTCTGGTGAAGGGGAAATCACACCTTCCACTTCCACTCCGCCACCTCCAAGTGCAGCATCTCTCCACACTATCAGCCTTATGGGAATGCTAGGCTTGGTCTTTGTGCCTTTCTTGAATATACTTGTGTGAACTTCATAAATGCAGGATGCAAAAGATTTGTGAGTATGTTTTGTGTGGATTGGCTTGCTGAGATGAAACTTGTGAATCTTAATTTTATACATTTTTTCAATGTATAGTTGTGCATGTAATATGGTTAATTTAATTGTGATTTGTAAAATAAATTATTTTTTTTTACTTCAAAAAAAGATGAATTGGTTTTTTTTTTCCGTTATACATTATTGTTCATTTCGAAAATTTTCAATTCATGAAGAACAGAAATTCACCTATAAATTTTGCTGGCTACAGAGGAGACAAGAGCAATTTGTGACAGAAACAAACAAGGATTATATGGTAATTTTGTTTTATAGTGTCTAAGGAATATCCCAGTTAGAGTTTTAGTGATATTTATATTGCTAAATGCTAGCCTAATTGTCAACTAGCCTAGTTGGAGCTTCTCTATCTGTTTAACGTTTTGATTGGCTGTATTTTTGTAAATCTATGGAACCGTAGGTAAGATTTGTTTTCATACCATACACTGTTTTCATCAGCTCGATTAGAGAAAGGTCGTTCCTGTGCGGCATCAGTGGAGAATAGGCGGTATGGTGCTTCATGAGAGACCCAGACGGAGAAGATGGAGAGAGACCCAGCTCCGAAATCGGAGAAATTCCCCTTTGGTTTTATTGGAGGAGACGGTGAACTGGACGGAGAATGAGCGAACAAGCCAACTGGAGACTTAGAGAAATGAGCAAACTTGAGAGTAAATGTTTATCCGCACTGATCGGAATTTTTAATTAAACAAGCGCTCGAAGACAAAAATAGTCAATTTACAAGTTATTTTCACAAATAGCCCAGCTAAGAGCGTGAGTTCAACTCATGTCCCTGAACTCAATATTTATCTGCTCATACCCCGTCCGAGCGAAAATTTTAACCTAAAGGGTGTGATCAGAATCAGGGCCCTTCAATCGTTTTATTGCCCCGACCCCACATGTCAGCGACAGAAAAAATCTAAAGGCGTGAGTTGAACTCACGCCCTTCAGCCCATTTTCCCCCTGCTTTATTTCCAACCGACCCCATCTCTCTCCTCTCACATTCCTTCTTCTTCCTTCACCTCTTTTGACTTTTCCCTTCACACTCCTTCATCTCAAACCCTAAATACTCTAAAATTCACTAAAATTTTTCCCACAAACCCCCTATTTAACTCCTTCCATCAATTCTCTTACACCATCTCTCTCTATTCCCCTCTAATTTTCGCACTAAAACCCTTCTCATCTCTCACCATTCAAATCTCCATTAAAATTCGATTCTAAGAGTTGAAGATCACCATTAGAAATCGATTTTGAAACTATAATTAAAGAAAAAATACCATAAGGTTAGCAAACTATATTAATTTCTAATTTAGTTAATTCATTTTGTTGGATTAAGAGATGATGTAATGTGATGATATTTAGTAATTTATGTTGTTAGAAAATATATTGTTAGAATTAGCATTTATTTGATTTGGAAATAAGGGTTTTTTGAATTAGGGTTTAGTGTTATGTATGTAATGAAAATTATAATAATGTTGATATAAAATAGAATTCTATAATTTTTTATTGTGGTTATAAATGATATATTTATCATTAATATTTTTTTATTTATTTATTTATTATATATATATAATAATTGTGTAAATATTATAGTAAAAATAATTATAGTAATGACAAATATAAGATATTGAATTGTGTAATAAATAGTTATAAGCTTAAAACTAATAAACATTTAATTTAAATTAAATAGGTGATATAGTCGATTCGGATCCACTCGCGGAGTACGAGGTTACTCCTGACCCGACGTACGCAGACATTGACCTCGAGGCCGGTGTTCTACCTCCGGAGTATAGCGACTTCGTGATCCTCACCAGCACTCTCAGGTACGGTTTCCTGAGATTTATTTTTCTTTCTTCAGAAATAGGAATCCAAACCGAAAATAAAACTGTTTTTAAAATAAATCTGAACTACGGTATTTTCTGACCAAAATTGATTAGAGACCAAATTTTGAACTGTCATATGCATTCGGTAATTGACCAGCATTTTTGGGGCCTACCCGCATTCGCATGTCATAACATGTCATATCGCATGTAGACAGAATAAGAGTAGGACTCGAGAAATAGTCTCGAGATAGGATCAGATAGAATTAAATAATCAAGTTATAAATTATAATTATTAAGAAATATTATTACTATCACTAATTATTAATTAAGTTAAATAGTTAATCATGCATTAAATGTATGAGAGTGATGAGAGGTGGACCGGATAGTTCTTAGTCTGAGTTAACTTGCATAACCAGACCGTTGTGGTTACGTACGGTGACCCATAGGCATGTGGGACCCACCGGTCTGTATATGTACTGCGCATATTTGTCTGTCGGATTATCCACCGACCCCGTCATTTGGCGGGTTCGGCTGTGTCAGAGTGTTTTCTTTTGATCTATATTATATTTTATTGTTCTTAATATGATTTAATTTTTAATCCAAATTTGAGCGATTAGGATACCATGTACTTCAGTGTTTAGTGTGGCGGCCATATTCGAGATCGGAATCTACTTCGTGATACTATATTATTATATTTATCCGCTTATTTAGGATCCTGATATTGTCCGAAGGGCTTTCTCATTTGGCCCCTGGTTGGTACAGAGAAAGTCGGGATGCAGTCCGCTGGCCTTAGTGGGTACAGTGTAGGCTCACATTTGTTTATATTTCGTTTTGATGTTTTTACGGGATGCGGTCCTCTGGCCCTTGGTTGGTACAGTGTAGGCTTCCATTTGATTTCGTTTTGTTAATTCACGGGTAGTTATCTCCTTTTGGCGATATGGCAACTGAGACATACTTATATGCTTGTTTTTATTTTATAAGGTGAATTACCAGATTTAGTAGACCAGAGTACGTGCTTATGCACGCTCACTCTCCTAGGACGTTGTGCGATCCTTTTTCAAGCGCTCCACACCGCCGGATTGGTGGCGATGGGATGCGGAAGAAGGACACTGAGATCCCTCCTTAACGTGCACTTTCTTGGTGTCGACGCCGGCTGGTGCCGCCGTCTTAGGCTTGTGGGAATGCACATTTAGGAGGTTTTTAGTGATTGTGAGTTCTTGTAGATTCCGGTGGGCGCAAGCCCCCACCGTTAATTACCCTGGGCTGTTAACCCTGAGGAACCTCTAGATCTTGAAAAGGGGAAGCAAATAGTATAGCTAAATAATGGTCAAGTGGTCGCGCACCCTCATGATCGGGGATCATTAGGGCATCCTGGATTCGCCAGAAGGTTGATCCAATGAGATATGGGATAAAAGACGAACCTACTACAGATCGGTTCAGTCTTTACCGCCCCGAGAGATAATCTTACTACAGGTCAGATTAATCTCTACGGAGGGGTTCGAGGTGAGTCTACTACAGAACGACTCGACCTCAGTTGATCTAGAAGATAAACCTACTACAAAACGGTTCAATCTTAACTAGTCAACGACCAATCACACAAAATACAACTCGAAGCACTAAGCCGGTTGATCTTGAGGTTGGTGAATCAGGAGAAGGGCGAATATGGCCCACATGGTACTTCTCTCTGATCTTCTAGATCATGGATTTCAGGCACTAAGCGGACCCATAAACCTAGGAACACAACTGCACACAAGGTCAAACCCGAAGCACTAAGCCAGCTTGACGTTGAGGCGTGTGTCAGTGAAAGAACCTACTACAGAACAGTTCATTCCACTGTTGGAGGATGAATCTACTACAGAACGATTCGATCCTCCAGACTAGAAGACAAAACTCATCAACAAGGTGGTTTAGTCTTGCTAGCCTGTTTGGTCATGGATTACTTGTCCACGACACAGGGCCATCATGATATCATCTCCCCGGACACCGCGGTGCTCTCCCTCTTGTGTTGTTGTCATAGTCTTAGTCATTCTTCGACGTACGTCAAGATGTTCTTGTCTCAACTGACTATATTAGATGTTGCATTACTTGTGCAAGAGTCATTGTGTTACTCCTCATCATCTTATGTGAGAATGTTTAATCACCTCTAAATCATGAGTTCTAAATATTCAACCGATTCACAGATTCAGAGTTATCTTATGTACAAAATTAAACTCGGGGTTCATAGCTGGTCTAATATTGAGACAGGTTTATTGGAGGATGAGCTTAAAAACTATCATACATGTTATGTCTCATCAATCAATCAATCAATCAAGGTATATCATCACCTTATTGATCATTTACATTTTCAAAATCGTGTAACGATTCAGCAAACCGTTACAACACTTCAATAAATCGTTATAACGTTTCCACAAATCGTTATAACGCTTTTAGAAGATATCAGATTTGTCAGAAAATTGGTCAATAGGGGAGTCAAAACGTTATCAACGCTTTATATATCGTTCAACGTTTCAGAAAGTCGTTCCAACGATTCAAGGAATCGTTATAACGATTCTCTAATATACGTTGACTTGTCAGAGAGTGGTCAAAACGTTGCTAACGTCCTATGAAGCGTTATAACGATTTGATGAATCGTATAACGATTTAGATAATCATTACAACGATTCCTCAAAACATATTGACTTGTCAGAGAAGAGTCAAAGCGTTGCCAACGCCTTATGAAACATTCAACACTTTAGTAAATCGTATAACGATTCAGAGAATCGTTATAACGATTCTCTATTATTATTTATTATTATTATTATCATTCTTTTGTTATGTTTTGAGTTTTATTTATAGGAGATTGTTTTCAAAGATTTTAAAAGATGATTTAACTCTTATTATATCTTTATTTGATTTTTTTATGATAACTAAAAGAATAAGATTTGTTTTATTATTGTATTTTTATTTGAATTTCAGACTTTCTTTTTATAATGACCAAAAGAATATACTTTGTTTATCATGTAGTTTTATTTCGGATTTTTTTATATGATGATCAATGGGGTAAGGTGTATTTATTACTTATTATTTTTATTTATTTTTTGTTTTTATTTTTATGAAAAGATTATTCAAAATAATATCTAACTATTATTCATGAATTTTATTGTTATTTATCTTTTTTAAAATAGATAAAGGATAGTATTTGTTTTGTTATTGTTTATTGAATTTCATTATTATTATTCATTTTATGAAAAATCACTTGAAAATACAGTAATATGATTTTATTTGGATTTTTAGAATTTTTTTATAATAGCTAAAATGACAAGTCAAATAGAAAAATTCAATATAATGTCTTTTTCTTTTAAATTATTTTAATATAATAGTATTTAAAAAATTGAAATATTTTATACAGAAAAATACTATGGAAAATAAAGAATTTTTAGAAATAAATTTGAGTTAATTTGGAGTCTAGGAATATTTTCAAATGATTTATTTACTCTTTGTTCTAATTTTCTGTTATTAATTGAATATACTGGGCTTAATCTAGGCCTTTGGATTTGTGTTGAGATTAGTATAATTCTTTTATTTAACTTTCATTCTTATTTGGGCCGCCAGATTGAATTGAGATTGGTGTTAAATGGATCAAAGGCCCAGATTGGTTTGTGCTTTAATTTTCTAAACGTCTGATGGCCCAAATCCCTTGGATTTGCCCCAATATTCGTGTGATTCTTTGAGATTGGTGTTGAGATCGTTTTCTTCTGTCTCTCTCTCTCATGCTTTAATATACGTGCTGCGGTGGTGATCTTGGTGTTCTGATGGCCTGATCGGAGATCAGACACCACCGTTGGCGTCGCCTTGGTATGGGGAGTGTGGCTGCACACTCTGATCATGCATCAATGCGGTGGATCGCCAATACCACCTCTAATGGTTGAGTTATGTACCGAACTTCGGTACCGAGAGTATCTAACTCGCAATTGGAGTACATTTCATTATCATTCTCCTTAGTTCTTGACTTATCTTATAAATTAAAGCCTTAATCAACATTGACAAGGCACCTTGTGCTTGTGATTTCATTTATTCTCATTTGAATTATCGTAGAGCAGTACCGAAGATCGATATTGATCACTGACTTCCGATTATAAGTTATACTCTCAATTGATTGTCAAGATCAACTCTTCTCATTGTCATAGGGCTATTCGCCAATGTTTTAGCAGTCAATTTGAATGCATAACCCTCTCAATTGACAATGCAATTGGTACTGTTATGCTTATACTTCGGTTTTTCGTCAATTGCTCAGAGTTTCAACTGATTTTATTCAATCAAAGTCGATACTTTTGAGCAACCAATTGAGAATATAGAGACTGAGAGACCTATGGTCTTCGATCAGTCGATTATCAGGGTGTGATGCTAGGAGATCGTTCGATCTTCGACTAGCATATGCTCACACACCCGATTTAACCTGTTAGTAACCGAATTGATCAAGAAAAGGGAAGACAATAGAATAGAAAAAATCTAAATAGTAAGATGATAGCTCAGAGGAGAAATTCAATCAATAAAATCAAAGAATTCGATTGAATTGGAAGAAGAATATACAAGAATGCAAGGAACATTACCAAATTTCACTGAATTGAACAAATTGAGTATAGTTACATCTCAAGTTCACAACTTTCATTGAATTACTCACCTTTCTTCTCTTCTTGTCACTTTAAGTTCTTCAGTCGACTGTTAATGGTGGAGAGATGAGTGGATACCGAGCTCTCAACACTTGTTGAGATCAATCGGTTAATTAGTTTCTCACTTACTCTCTAGGACCTTTCTTGAATGATCTTGAGGGGTTATAGGCTCTGTGTATATGTTGCTTGCTTTTTTTTTTTTTGTTGTCGAGTTGGGGTTTATATAGAGATTGAATTGATTTGACCGAATTTGACTCTATGATTCATTTGCACTTGGTGCATTGCATCACTTACTTGAGTTGCTTCCTTGTGTGCTTTATGGTTCACTGAACCAAGTTCCCAATCGTCAAAGTCGTGTGCAACTACCTGGAGGTTGTTACAACTTTATTTTATTTACTAATTTGCCACTAATCGGCTCACACACTTCCTCAGGATCTTCTAGCCTCTTCTGGACCCTTCTAGACATTATATCATGCATATATAAACTGCTCATATGCTCCCTTAGCTCCATTTTATAGAATTGATCGTGTTTACATCTTCTTCTCCATTACCAACCTATAATCAAGTTTTAAACTTCCATCTCAACCCCTTGATCATTTCTTGCATTTTAAAACTTCAATCTCATCCATTTAGAGTTAGGCAACTCTCTGTGCATCTCTTCTATTGATTGAATAGCCCTAGCATAGTGTTAGATCATCTCATTTCTTAGCCGAAGGGTGGATTGGTGCAGCTCTCATTTCAAGCACTTATTTTCCCCCAATTCTTGTTCTAACATCATCGCCTGAGATCACATAAGCTTTCTCAACAATCAATTGCAAGTTTCAAGCTTCAATTGGCAAGTTTCAAATTTCAATCCGAGGTATTACTCTCTACTATTTCTCTCTCTGTGCTGCATCAATTCAAAATATAACTAGATACACATGCTCTCCTTTGCATGCTGTAGCTGAGGCCAGAAATAATTGATCTGAAGTTCAACCCTTTGCTCGATCTCCATTGATGCTGCCTTCAAGTTCTTCTGTTGTCGAGAGGAAGAAGAAGAGGAGAAGGAGGGGAGAGGGAGTGAGCCCTTCATTGCCTGCGCCTGGTGCACGTGAGCCAAGGCATAGAAGGAGGAGGGTGCAGAGGCAGGAGTCGCATGAGCCAAGTACACACTCTTTTTTACTCTAGATTTAAATCTCTGTTGGTATTTTTGTATAGAATTGGCTTGTTGTTTGCTTGTGCACTATAGACTCATAGATCTGACAATGGGCCCCATCTGTAAGACCCCTGTTCTTAGGCTTATAGGTGTCATTAGCAATTGATTAGTGTATGATTAGGGTTAATTGATCTGATTTGGCATAATCTGATTGGCTTGTTAGCTTAATCATCTTTCTTTTATCCCTGATGACTTGTTAACTGCTGCTGAGGTGGTTGAGCAGAGAGCTGCCATGTGGCACAACCGGGTTGAGGTGGCCTGTCATACTCGCCACGTGGCATCACGTGCATGGGGCCCACTGTCGTGTGACTTGTGCCGGGTGGGGCCCACATGGGTGATGTGGTCCAATAGGGGGGCTGACATGTGGCAAGCTGGGGCTGAGGTGGCTTCATGCTGTGCTGTCATGTGTTAGCCGGAGCTTGACTCACTACTGATGTGGGTTGTTGTGGCTGTGCCATGTGGCATTAGCTTAATGAGGTGGTCTTCTGTGGCTGTGCCATGTGGCATAGGCTGCGGTGAGGTGGACCACTGGTTGACTGCCACGTGGCACTATGGTGGGGCCCACCTGTCAGGTGACTTGTGCCTGAGTGTGACTCACTTGCTGACGTGGACCAATAGGAGGGTGCCACGTGGCACCCGGGCCTGTCGAATCGGCCTAATCTGCGCCGCCACGTGGCACACCCTCTCCTTTTTTCTATTTTATATTTCTTTTGTTCTCTGCACCCAGTCTGTACCCAAGACTGTTGTTGTCCCCAAGTTGCACACAGAGTCGCCCTGATCAAATCTCGGCCCTTGATTAATCCATTTAATCTTTCTTATCTCCTCTGAATTTATTTTAATAGCTTCACTTACCCAAAAATCATGAAATTTTCACCATAAATCTCTAAATTCATGATTGTCACCCTTATAATTTTAAATTCCATTTTTGCCCATGTCTCCTTGCATTAAAATTTCATTTGTCAAGAAAGCCCTATTTTTTTGGATAAAATCCTCATTTCTCAGTTGTAGCTCAGTGTCTCTGCCAAATAAACTCTCTTTGCAGAAACTCCCCCCAATCAAACACTAATTAGACTTGTATTGATGTTCATTGGGATTTGATTTGATCAAAAGCTGATTACTTGTCAATAATTGATACAAATCTAGACTTGATCAGATGGTTGCTCACGGCTTTGGCACCTGATCAGTCTTGTGAAATTGACTTTCAATCCATTCTCATGAAGGTGATTTGGGCAAAGGCTGATTACTTGTCATCAATTGACACAAATCATGGTTTGATCAGGTGGTTGCTCACAGCTTTGGCACCTGGTCAGCCTTGAAAGCAAAATTACATTGAGATTTCTTATGATTGGTTGTATCAAAATACTGGCTTGGCATTGACACTATTCCTTATTGTATAGGAATTGTATTGGTTCAGCTCATAGGGTTTGCTTTGAAGATCAATATCTAGGGTTTGATCTTGACTTTCTTAATGTCCATCACTGAGGTGTGGGACCCACCTGTCAGAAAAGTGTGATTATATGGGTGACACCCGAGAGATCTCCTTTCCCTCTTGAGTCTCTTGGCTGTCACCCACACCGAGTGGACAATGGATGATGGGGTATTTATACCCTCTGTTTTGTGCTCAGGATTTCCTTATGGGACAAATAGGATTGTTCCGGAATTCGGCAGCGACCTCTTCTGACTGGTGGCCCCTCTCCTTCTTGCCTTTTCTTTCCCCTTCTTATGATTTATTACTGATAATTGACTTTTATCTTTAATTATTTAGCTGTTTTATCCTTGAGATTTTTCAAGGGTAAACAGGCGTTATAGTCTCGAGAATCCGAATTGCCATTTATGCGGTATTGGCGCCGCATAAACATAAAGTCCTAAGTTCGTAAGTTGGGTCGCTGGTGGCGCCCGCTTAGGTAAGGCCCAAGTTCGTAAGTTGGGACGCTGGTGGCGCCCACTTGGGATAGATTTGGTGATATACAATCTGGGTATTTATTTCGGGTGTTTGATTTTTATACTATATATTTTATATTATATTATTATTTCCACAGAATCTCTATTTCGGGTTTCTTCACCATTTTCATGTCATAACATGTAGGTGTTTTTCTTAAAAAGGTGCATAAAATTATTATTATATTCATATATAGTCATTTGATTGCATTAAAACATCAGTATTGGTATTTGAGTCCAGTCTAAGAAAGAAGATCAAATCTCAAGACTGGATCTAAATTCGTACTAAGTAATTTTTAAATTACTTACATTTTTACGGTGGTTGTGAGATCTAGGTTTACAGGTGCGGGATTAATTTTTGATGAGAGTGCTAGGTGCAGTCCTGCGTGATATCAGAGGTGCTTCGCCGCATCAGCACAGTAAGGCGGGTAGATGATTAGGACTTATCGGGTATCGGGTTTTTGTTTCTTTCTTTGGGTTTTATTTGAGAGATTTTTGCTACCCATTCCGATGGAGTTAGCCCCACCGGTGTCGGGCGTTGTATCCTACTGTGTATTCTGGATTGTATATTATTTTATTATTATTATTATTATTATTTTGTTTATTCTGAGATTTATCTTATTTTATTCATTTAGCCTTCCATACGCACGTCTCGTCGTGCGTACATGGCGGGATTAATCACCCCTAATCCGATTTATTATTTCTGGGGTGTGACAGTATGACTTGAAGCTGCCACAACTGAAGGCAACCGAGATTCGAGTGAATAATAAGTCGGCAATCGAGTTAGCGAAGAACCCTGTGCATCATGAGAGGAGCAAGCACATAGATGTGCGCTATCACTCTATTCGAGAACACATCAAGGAAAAGGAAGTTCGAGTTACTCACATGCCGAGTAATGATCAAGTAGCGGATATCTTCACAAAGGCACTTCTAAGGCCTCTGTTCGAGAATTGCAGAAGGAAGATCAGGATGATGAACACTCGAGACTTGAGATTAAAGGAGGATGTTGAAAATGGTAATCTCCAAGCCTCAAGATCTGAAAAGAATCAATAAAATTTACAAGATATCAACAAAATCTGGAAAGATAGCAGAGAGAGAGGAAAGTGTAATATTATCTGCCTAAAGTAGTAAGGCATGCAATTGAAAGAAAGAATTGTTGAGATATTATGCCTAAACTGATAATGCATGTAATATGTTAAGGAATGTTTAGAATTTTGTGTTAGATTTGTGTGAGATGCATTAAAAGCACCAATTAGTATAAATAGGGGTAGTATGCTATGAGAATGTAAGACAAGCAAGAAAGAGAAAATAATTGTGTGCGTTTGTAATTTCAGTTGAAATTCAATAGAGAAATAGAGATCATTGAAATTCACTTGTTCTAATATTTATGTTATTCGAGTGTTGTGTTCTAAAAGAACCGAGCGAGTACACCTAGTGACCGAAATAAAAAAAAAACTACACAAATTATAGGAGGTGAGTCATGACGCCTAAAATATTTGGCTCTTATTGCGGTGGTTGTTGTCCGCAATAAGACTCAATACTCACCAAAGCAATTGTTAATTAAAAGTTTTTTATGCTGTTGTTTTGACATGTAGAGTTTTTTTATTAGAGTGTATTTGGATCATGCAAGAAATAGAGAGAAATTAAAAATAATGAAAAAAAAGTGTTTTTTTGTTAGTGTGTGAGTAGTGCTTTCTCTTCGAATGGTAGAAATATTATTATTTGTGTTGTATGTTTGAAATTGATGAAATAAATGAATTAAGAAAGTTAATGAGCATAATAAAAAAAGTTATGGTTTTTTTATTAGTGTGAGAATATTGAAGATGTGTTGTTATTTTAAATGATAGAAATGTTGTTTGATTTGTATATTTAAAATAGTAACACAGAGAATGAATAAATAAAGTAATACTTTATTTTCTTTCTTTTTCTTCAACCAACTCTTGTTTCTTTTTTTATTTTCCATGCCTAATTGATATTGAAATTATGATGTTGACTTCATAAGTACATGGAAAAAGTGTGTGCTATTATATGGAAAGTTGTAAAATCGGAAAATTTCTGAATTACACGTGATTGGGAAGATGTGAAAGTACCAAATAACCCCAATTTAAAGCACCAAAGCTCTGTCAATTTCACTACCATTATCAGAAATGCTGATCCCACTTCTTGTTCAGCCAAGCTTATATTCATCTGAAACCCGTCGGATCATACTTCAAACCTGTCAAGATCATAAATGCGAAACAAAAACCAGAAAAAAAAACAGTCTCAGATTCAAATATTCAAGCACACATCAAGTGAGACAAAATTCAATTAATTCCTAAATCATATAGAATATAGTAAAAAAACTCAAATCAGAATTCAATTAATTCCTAAATTGGATTAATTTTAGAAATAAAAGAATCTGTTGACACAAAATTCATAAAGGAGATCAGTACTCAAAGGAGCTTAAGGAAATGCTACCAAACAAGTGCAGCGAACTCGAACTGAAGAGATTGATTTAGTTCAAACCAAATATTCATATGATCTAATTAATCAGTTGAGGGTGGTACAGGGGCTGTACCGAGGAGGCGAGGACCGATCGAACTCAGTTTGAAGATGGTAAATATGAAAGTGGTTCGGCGACTGACCCATCGGCCGTATCTACACTCAGCGAGATGGGAAAGAATCACAATTGATGAGGTATAATTCTCTTTCTTGATTGATTTTTTATATTGTTAGAATTTATTCTGATCGCTGTGGAATTTTCATGAATAGATTATCTAACAAAACCGATATTGATAACTAATTAATTTAAGTCATTCATTGATCATTGAAGAATTAGAATAGTCCAAAATCATTATTAATTGTTCCCTATGGTATGAATTTTCTCCACCAATTCATGTATTAAATAAGTTCTCATACTTTTTTCTCATCTAATATTCGGGCTCATACCATCAAAAATAGAAGAAGCGATACTGCCCAAGCTGTTTTTGATTTGGAGTCACAGTTCAAGTGGGCTCTTACTGAAACCCCTCTACAGAATAGAGCAGGGAGCTTTATTCGTTGGTAATAATTCAGTTGAGAGACGCACACATACATCCTGTTAACATTCAAATCGTTCCATCAATTAAAATGC
This sequence comes from Schoenoplectus tabernaemontani, assembly GCA_037127355.1. Classification (NCBI taxonomy): domain Eukaryota; kingdom Viridiplantae; phylum Streptophyta; class Magnoliopsida; order Poales; family Cyperaceae; genus Schoenoplectus; species Schoenoplectus tabernaemontani. Next base: position 11,634,379 of record CM073754.1, on the reverse strand, counting down.
ACCTTCTTTAAACAGTTACATTTTTTCTTGTTATTTATCAGCTATGCTTTTTGCATCTTCCCTTATTCTTACTACCTCTGCAAGGACTACCAATGCCGTGTGCAAGACTATTTGTAACAGTTACGTTATATTTCAGGATTTTTTTTAATCTATACATAGGAATTTTATTCAGGCTTATTTCTCTTTATTTGCAGTCTTGCACATTGTGCAAACTTAAAGCACATAGACTTGAGGCACCGTGTTGGTGGAATAAGATATGTAAACGTTTTCGTTTATCAGGCACATTTTTTTCTTAGTGAAGATGTTGCTCTTTGCTAGGGGATCTGGCAAGAGGAATATAGGATCGAATTGGATAGTTTAGGGATCAATTTGAAGCAGTTGCAAATCTCATTAATTTTGAAAACACTTCTTGCTCCAAATTAAAATTTCATAGCTTTCTTTCTCTGTTTATTGCACTCTGGATAAGTTGGGAGTTCAATGGTTGTACTAGAAATCCATTATACGTTGTATAATTGATATAATTTTGCCTGATCTTCATGTGTATAATTTCTATATCAGATAATTACATCAATGTACAAGTTATTATTTAGTGATTGAATTATTAGGTTTACTTTTTATATTTATTGATAAGTTCTAATGGACTTTGGTTTGACTGAGTATATATTTGTTTCTTTTCTGTTACAAATTGGTTTTGCTACTGTATCTGTATGACTCTAATTGGTTTCATTGTTAGAATATTTATTATTCTAATATTTAATGTGTGGCCTACTGCTAATAATTATGAGCCAAATTCATTTACGAATTATTAATTAATGGGTGCATCTAAAAAGTGCATCTGGTGGGTGCATCTAAAAAGTGCATCTGGAGGGTGTATCTGAAGAATGCGTCTACGTACATCTGTATTTTTGATGGAAAAATTCAGTTGTCCAAATTCGCTGTACATGATCCCAGAAGTTGCCTCAGTGTTTATATATACTCAGTTCTGTTCATTTGGTCAATTCGAATTCTAAAAAAATATCTTCTTAATTCGTCCATTAAGAAAAGAACAGAAAATAGAAAGTGAGTGGAAAAACGCCATAATTCGCCATCATTAGGACTGAGGAAAACTTCTGAAGATCAGTATTCTTGCATCGCTTCCGCTTCAAGATGTCTGCAATTCAGAATTGTAAGTTTTCCAATTATTATTTGTTATTTTATATGAATTACGTTATTTTATGGGCTGTGATTTTTTAACAAAATATATTACGAATAAAATATATTTTCTATCATTTGGTATCAGAGCCAAACGTATTTTCATATAAGATACAATATTATAATTTTTGTATTCAATTACTAATGTAAACTGTATGTGTGTAATGTTGGAGTTTTTTTATCAAATTACTTTTACTTCTTTGTGTACAAATTGGAGATGGCTATGAGTTTATTTTTTGCCATCCACATGTGCACATGAGCACATGGGTACAATTTTCCATATACTTTGATTGAATACAACATAGAAGCATGATTTTTTTGTCCAAACCCCATCAGAAAATTGATCTAGGGGACTATAACTGGGTTGGACATGATTTTTGCTATGGGGTTTGTATAGAATCCCATTTATTTTAGGGATGTAATTTTTTCCAACTAGTACCTCTTTTATGTTATAATTATGAATTCTATTCTATTTCTTGAGATGCAACTTTTGGTTAAATTTTTTTTCCCACAAAAGTCCTCTTATTTTTTTTTGGACGTAATTTTTTGTATTTTCTGATGCTAAATACACAGTTTTAAAAAAAAATTATATATAATATTCGGCCCAACGGAAGATTATTATATATAATTATTATTTTAATAAATGTACTTTTGATACTTGACTGTTATCAATTTTATAAACTTTAATTGTGGCTGTCATTTTATCAAAAGGAAATATATTTTACATTACATTATGTTTTTATTTCTATAATGTTTATGTTTAATAAATTAATATTGTCAATTTTACCAACTTTAATTGTCAGTATAGTTTATTAAATTAATTATGTACCAAAGTTCAATTTTTTTCTGCCCAACGGTGATATGAATTGAATTTTATTTATGGATCAACTATTATGTTAGAACTGAAATATTCTTAGGCGTTTTATTATTTATTTCAGACTGATTAATTAATACCCCTTATAGTTGATCTAATTGTATTATTTTTGTGGATATTTAGTTTATAATAGTAAGCATTTTATTTTTCCTAAATTTCATGCGGCATTGAATAGTGTTAGTGCTCAAATCTCTGGAATAACACCATTGAATGGAACTAATTTCTCAACTTGTAAAGAATAAATTGAAATTTGTCTCGGGGTTCTTGAAATTGATCAGGCCTTACGGGTAGACAAACCTGTTGCTTTAACAAATGAAAGCAATACTGATGATAAGGCTAACTTTGCTAAATGGGAGCGTTCTAATCGCATGTCTCTCATGATTATGAAAAGCACTATTACATCTGCAATAAGAGGAGGTATTCCTGAGAAGGATGCAGATAGTAATCCTTTTACTGTTAAAGAATATTTAGTTTTTGTTGAAGAGCAATTTAAGAGTACTTCTAAGGCTAATGCAAGTGCTCTCATAATGAAATTGCTCACTTCCAAGTATAATGGGACAAGCGGTGTACGTGAACATATCATGATGATGAATGATATGGTCGCAAAATTAAAAGGCATGGATATGGCAATTTCTCGAAGGATTTTTAGTTCATTTCATTATGACTTCTCTTCCTGCACAGTTTGGTCCTTTTAAGATCAACTATAATACACAGAAAGAAAAGTGAAAAATGAGCGAATTAATTGCTATGTGTGTTGAAGAAGAAGAAAAGATTAAGGCTGAAAAACCTGACTTTGCACATGCTATTACTGATGGTCCAAAATCGAAGAAAATTAAAGACAATGGTAAAGGTAAAAATAAGGCTGATGTGATTTTTGGTGTTAACAAAACAAGTACGTCTGGTACAAAACATACTCCTAAGTGTCATCATTGTAAGAAACGTGGACACATGAGGAAGGATTGTAAGAAGTTTAAAGATTGGCTCGCTAAGAAGGGTAATGATTTCAATTTCATGATTTGTGAATCTCTTTTAGTTGATATTCCCTTAAATACGTGGTGGGTTGACACTGGTGCCTCTGTGCACATTACGAACTCATTGCAGGGATTCCTTTCCGTGAGGATGCTACAAAAGGGAGAAAGGAAACTCAAGATAGCTAATGGATTAGAGGCTGAAGTCGAGGCTGTTGGAACTCTTCGTTTGATGTTGAAGAGTGGTTTTATCCTCGATTTGTATGATGTAGTATATATTCCTAGTATGATTAGGAATTTAATTTCTATTTCTAGACTTGATGCGTGTGGTTTTATATTTCAGTTTGAAAATAATGAGTTGAGACTATATCATAACTCTAAGTATATTGGTTCTGGATTGTTATGTGATAATCTATATAAATTATGTTTGGATTATTCATTTTCTGAATCTTAATTATCCTTGAATGTTACTGATGCTAAACGTGGAATTAAGAGAAATCGTGATGGTGGATATTCTTCAAAATTATGACATTGTAGGTTGGGTCATATTTCAAGAGATATAATACAACGTCTCATTAAGAATGAAATTCTTCCAACATTAGATTTTTTTGATTTTGATAACTGCATTGAATGTGTTAAAGGAAAATTTGTTAAAGGAAATAAGAAAGGAGCCATTCGAAGTGGGGGACTATTAGAAATAATTCACACTGATATATGCGGTCCTTTTCCCACTCCGAGTCTTAACGGACATAAATCATTTATCACTTTTATTGATGATTATTCACGTTATGCTTACATATACCTAATTTCGAAAAATGAGGCACTTGATAAATTTATGATTTTTAAGGTTTGAAGTTGAAAATCAAAGATAATCTTAAAATCAAAGTGGTTAGATCAGATAGAGGAGGTGAGTATTATGGTAGACACACCGACTTGGATCAAAGTCTAGGCCCGTTTGCTTTGTTTCTTCAAGAAAATGGTATTGTACATCAGTTTTCTATGCCAGGAGATCCTCGGAAAAATGGAGTAGCTGAAAGGCGTAATCGTACATTAATGGATATGCAGTACTATTTTGCCAGAATATTTGTGGTCCGAAGCTTTAAAAACAGCCACACATTTACTAAATCGAGTTCCTAGTAAATCTGTGCCAACAACGCCTTACGAATTGTGGACGGACAGAAAACCACAATTAGGATACTTACGTGTGTGGGGTTGTCCTGCTGAAGCAAAAGTGTATAATCCACATATTAAGAAACTGGATTTCAAAACCGTTAGTTGTTATTTCATAGGTTATCCAGAGAGATCCAAAGGTTTTAGATTTTATTGTCCTTCGTATACCACTAGAATAGTTGAGACTAGACATGCAGTATTTTTTGAAAATTATAATATTAGTGGGAGTAATGAAAAACGAACTGTAAACCTATAAGAAGGAGATCAAATTTATGTTCCAACTTCAATCTTTAAAGAGGTTATACGTTCTTCTCCTTCAGAGAAAAATGATGGTACTAATGTTAATAATGTTCCTAACATTGATGAAGTACCTATACTGCCACAAGAACCTTTGCGTAAGTCGCAAAGAGAAAGAAAATCTGCAATATCTGATGATTATATTGTATATCTTACTGAAGAAGGTTGTGATTTAGGCCATGGAGATGATCCAGTTTCCTTTAAGCAAGCTATTATGAGCAGAAATTCATCTCAATGGTTGGAAGCCATGAATGATGAGATGAAATCTATGGAAATTAATGAAGTTTGAGATCTTATTGAGTTACCTGTTGGAGTTAAACCTGTAGGTTGTAAATGGGTTTACAAAACTAAAACAGATTCTCAAGGTAACGTTGAAAGATATAAGGCTCGATTAGTTGCTAAAGGATTCACACAACAACAAGGAGTACATTATGATAATACGTTTTCACCACTCTCAAAGAAAGATTCATTACGAATTATTTTAGCTCTTGTAGCTCATTATAATTTAGAATTACATCAGATGAACGTAAAAACTGTATTTCTTAATGGTAACTTGCATGAAAAAATTTATATGAAATAACCTGAAGGTTTTGTTGTCAAAGGCAATGAACATATGGGATGTAGGTTGAAACGATCAATTTATGGGTTAAAACAAGCTTCAAGACAGTGGTATCTTAAGTTTGATCAAGTTATAACCGAGTTTAGATTTAAGAAAAATACTATTGATCAATGCATATATCTCAAGGTTAGTGGGAGCAAATTTATCATTCTCGTTTTATATGTGGATGATATCTTATTAGCAAGTAGTGATTTAGACATGTTGTTCGAGACAAAACGTTTTCTATCAAAGAAATTTGACATGAAAGATCTTGGAGAAGCCTCTTATGTTATAGGCATTGAAATATATCGAGATCGGTCTTGTGGGATGTTAGGTTTATCTCAGAAAGCATATATTGAAAAAATGCTTAAACGTTACAACATGCAAAATTGCTCTCCAAGTGTTGCTCCTATTATCAAGGGTGACAAATTCAGTAAGTTTCAATGTCCTAAAAATGATTTAGAATGTGCACAAATGAAGAAAATCCCTTATGCTTCGGTAGTAGGGAGTTTAATGTATGCTCAAGTTTGTACACGTCCTGATATTGCATTTGTCGTTGGAATGCTTGGCCGGTATCAAACAGATCCGGGAATGGACCATTGGAAAGTTGTTAAGAAAGTTTTGCGCTATTTACAAGTAACTAAAAACTATATGCTTACTTTCAGAAAGTCAAACAACCTTGAAGTTATTGGTTATTCAGATTCTGATTTTTCTAGTTGTGTTGACAGCAAGAAATCCACATCAGGTTACATATTCATGCTTGCAGGGGGACCAATTTCATGGAAGAGTGCTAAGCAGTCTATAACAGCATCTTCCACTATGCAAGCGGAATTTGTGGCATGTTATGAAGCTACTGGTCAAGCGGTTTGGTTGAAGAATTTCATACCCGGACTTCAAGTGATAGACAGTATTGCAAGACCACTTACCTTACTTTGTGATAATGAGGCTGCTGTTTTCTTCTCTAAAAACAATAAATCAAGCGGTGCTTCTAAATGGATTGACATCAAATATCTTGTTGTTAGAGACAAAGTCAAAGATGGTACCATTGTCATACAACACATTAATACAAGAGCTATGTTAGCTGATTCTCTAACAAAAGCGCTACCACCTACTCTTTACAAAGAGCATGTCGCCGGCATGAGTTTGATAAATGAATTCTGATGTTGTTGTTGTAGTGAACAATATTAATAGTTTATGTATTGAAGATTCGTTTATGTATATTGACTTTGAATTTATGATATTTACTTATTTATTATGTTGCGCATTATTATTATTCTTTTAAGTAAATTTTATTTATGGGGATCAAATAAATTGAATTAACCATTTGTTGGAAAGAATATTATTTCTATAATTAATGGGGATCAAATAACAATAACAGTTATTCTGATTACATTAGTTTGGTTTGATGTTTCTAGCTGAACATGGTTTAAGTTAATGATATTATATTGGCCAATTTTGAACATGTGCTTCATTATAATGTTTAAAGTTTAGGCCAAGTGGGAGAATGTTAGAATATTTATTATTCTAATATTTAATGTGTGGCCTACTGCTAATAATTATGAGCCAAGTTCATTTACGAATTATTAATTAATTGGTGCATCTAAAAAGTGCATCTGATGGGTGCATCTAAAAAGTGCATCCGGAGGGTGTATCTCGAAGAATGCGTCTACGTACATCCGTATTTTTGATGGAAAAATTCGGTTGTCCAAATTCGCCGTACATGATCCCGTTGCCTCGTGTTTATATATACTCGCCCGTTCATTTGGTCAATTCGAATTCTAAAAAAATATCTTCTTAATTCGTCCATTAAGAAAAGAACAGAAAATAGAAAGTGAGTGGAAAAACGCCATAATTCGCCATCATTAGGACTGAGGAAAACTTCTGAAGATCAGTATTCTTGCATCGCTTCCGCTTCAAGATGTCTGCAATTCAGAATTGTAAGTTTTCCAATTATTATTTGTTATTTTATATGAATTACGTTATTTTATGGGCTGTGATTTTTTAACAAAATATATTACGAATAAAATATATTTTCTATCATTTATTTCTAGCCTATGCCGCTTTATTTAGGACTAAAGGCTTTGTTGGTGTTGTAATCATAGGTGCTTAATTCTTCTTTTTTTTCCCTAAAAAAGTGGTTGCCAATTAATACGACATGTTTAACATTAAACCATAACACAGCTATATCGGTGGTTAATGGTTTAATTCTTGGATCAATACTTTCTTTACACCCATATTGTTAATTTGTTATCACTTAGTCAAAATAAATTAAGTTTTAGAACCTAAGAATTATAAGCTACTAATGTATAATATTTAACTTGGATTTATCTAAAAGCGAACATAATCTATTGGGGAACTGATACAAAGCGAGGTTGTCCGTCTTTTCCCGTCACATGGAGGCGACATGAGCACTCATAGTCAACTTTTACAATGTGAACAATATTTGCACTGAAAGACAAATTTTACTGTGGACATTTTGATCATAGTAAGGTGGTTAGATTTCCGTACAAGTAATAAGGAGTGTAACAGTACCAGTACTGATACCAGCAACGTTAGATTATCTGTTGTTGGCTGGCAAGTATAGGGTGGAAGAATGAAGTAGAGAGAAAGCTGAATATGTGCAATTTAAAAACATGTATTTAAATCCCTCAATTTCAAAATACATTTTTTTTAGAATGGATATGGAAGCTGAATGAGTGCAGTTCGCTCCTGATATTTCAAAAATAACAGAAAATCAATGATACAAATCCGGAATAACTGAATTACACGAGCATGGAAAAAAAAACATTGGTACAACAAATCAAATGTGGAACCCAAACAAAAAATGTCAAGTCCCACTTATTCGAAACATCCATAGACTTGTCGGCTAGTAGATGTACCTTACCCACAATAAACTCAAAGTGCTCCAGATGTGCGTGCATAGACACACACTCAGCCTGATAGCCTAATGCTTACGTCAGAGATCGTCATCCGACCCTTGCTGTGTCTCGGCACAAGCGTCACCTCAATTGTCTCATCACCATTGGCTCCGAGATCATCTATCACTTCAGTGAGACCAAATTGTAGGGTAGTTTCAATGGCCATGCCCATCTTATCGTGTTTGTGCTTGTGTGGTACATTACTGAAGCTACCAACGAACTCGCGACCTGTCGGAGCAACAGTCTCATGATTTGCTGCATTGACAAACACATCAAACTTCGCACGGACATCCCTGTCGAGTTTTATACCGCTGATCACCAGTATTTCTTCTCTCAATTTCTTCTCCACATCACTCCTGTTTGTCTTTGGACGCTTCACTGTTGCACGCACTGGCTCACCTAATACCAAGGGGAATTGGGCTTCCTTCAAGTTAGTCTTGGGTTGTAGAGATCTTGTTTTTCGTGCCGGAGTGACTTCGGGCTTCGCGTCCAACCACTCGAGCGGCACATCTTGATACTTGTACCGCATCTGTCTTTCGGTATCAAGGCAATCGGCTACCTGTCATGACGATTTAATTGAAGGTCTCAGTTCAGAACATTTTGCAACTAATATATAACAGATTAGTTGTGGATCCAAAAGACAGTGTTGTGTGTTTTGTCATTGTTAATCAATACCGTAATTTGCACAAGCTCGGCATTCTCATCATAGAGGAGGAATGACGCGTTTAGCCAATCAGGGTCGCAGATATCAATATTTCTCCTTCCAAGAGTCTTCCAGATGCTCCACATGCGGTCTACATTCGAATGATGTGCATAAAAGATTGGGTCCCGTCCGGAAGAGTACAGGTTGCCCATGTCTTCACGGTTGGGTTGGAGCGGATCACCACACCAGTCATGGAGTGTGCCATGGGGCGTATTCTCAATGGAGCCTCCACCTGGGTTTGGTTTGTCCCCGGCCCTGTACTCTTTGCCGAAGAACAACTCAGGGGTGGAGCTGTTAGTTCTCATCTGCAACAGGGGTAGGACGGCTTGTTAGCCAACATACATACTGTTTGGAATTCCTCATCAATATGAAAATGATTCTTAATAAATTAATTTCCAACAACTTTAAGTTGCATTATACCTGCCGGTACATGATATTGAGGTTATGCTTCACCATTTCTGCCTCTGAGAAATTGTCATGGCTAACAGCATGCTCAGCTGGATCCCCAAAATCCAGATCCACCATCGTAGGTGGCATGTGTTTTGGATCCCGGAACACATTGAACATGGGCAACCTTGGATTTGTGTACATGGATGGCATCTTCATCCCAGCTGCCGCGTCCCAATTCCAGAACGGCATTGCGAAAGTGGGGTCGTCAATCAACTTCCCCAAGATCCTTTCAAAGAAGTACAGATAGCAGCGGTGAAATGGGAAGAAGAGCCAGGAGCTATGCACCTGGAGCTCTATGTTAGGCAAACCGGCTTGGTCATACGCACCATCACAGTAAGCACAGTGTATCATAGCCTGTTGCTTGAAGCTGCGGGGGTCGGTAGGCGGCAATGCCTTCATGCGTCTGAGGGCTTCACTGAACTTGTCAATGTATGCTTTGTCAACCGCATGTGCAGCTGGACGGACTCGAAGCGGTGTGTCGAGACTTGGCGGGGTGAAAATCTTAGCTGCCTTGGCAGATCCTGGCGGGCAACATGATGTGGGAACAGCACCTGCAGGCAGGTCAGCAGGACCACATTTCGTAATTTCTGGGGTGGCTACAGGCTCTGCCTTTGCAACAGGTTTTCCAGATACCGCCACAGCAGCCCCATATAGTCCACCCAGACCCATCAGCACATCACGACGATTCAGTGCCGAGTCAGAATCATTCTGATTGTTCTGGTTTTCAGCCCTGCATGAGATGGCCGGATTGCGTTTCTGTTCATGGGTTGAGAGTGGTGCTCGGGCTTGTGATGGGAGGAAGGGGCGCGAAGGGGAGACTCGTGAAGATCTTTTGGTGGGGCAAGGTGGTTTAATGATCAAGTGGGAGAGAGTAGCCATGGCAAGTATTTGAATGAGGGATGGTTTCTTTTGGTTGATCGTCAGGTGTATTTATAGTGTTTCGCATGATCTTTTGTTAGTACATATGCTGCTTAGCACGAGTTTCACGTTGTGCAAATAACAACAGGGCATGTCGACGACAAATTCATCAATTTCTTTCAAATTTTAGTTTCTCTGTAACTTTATATGCGAATAGATCAGAAAACAAAAACTAAAATATTTTCGGATTTCAATAAAAAAGGAGTATCCGAGTTTTGCTATGTTAATTGATCCCATTTTCAATCTAAATTTCAACTGTTTATGACTACATGTTCTTAAGTTATTGGGAAGAGATCTCGTAAAAGGAAATTAAGTAGTTAAACTATTTTAAAGCAAAATTGTTGAAGTGATCGTTGTTTAAAAAAGTTGCTGCCGCAATAATAAAATTTTAGCCCACATCAGAATTAAAAAAAAATTGAAATATTTGCATATATGTTGAATTTGCTTACTCGACCTATAGCTATCATTGGCACATGTAATATGTTAGTTAATTCAAATTGCGTACAGTAGTGACTTATAGAATGTATAGTTTGAATATTCTTCTAATTACTCGGCATTTTAGGTTTACTCCACAAGTCCGTAAGGTACTGATGAAATTATGCTTGAGCTAGAATTTAAAAGCTACTGCTTCTCTGACTAAGAATTTGTAATGAATTAATTTTCCTACAAAATTTATTCAAGAAAAAAATTACAAAAAATGTATTATTCAATTTACAGATATCAAGCCAATCTACTATCATGAATGTACCCAAATGAGAACAGTTAAAGAGGATGTATCACTTAGAAACTAATTATTATTTTAAAATCTTGCAATATTTTTTCAAATAAGTTCCAAAAACATGAACTACTAATTAAGCCAACGGAAACATAAGTCACTTTTCATTAATATTAACATATCATGTTGAATTTGTTATGTTAATTAAATGATGTTTTGTTTCAGTAATGAAATCGGCACCATAGAGGTTGCTACTTGCTATGTTAAAAAACGTAGCAATTAATTAAATTATACAAGAAAATATTGAATAGTTTGGAAAAAAGTTATGGGGAGTTCGATCATGTAATCCGATATTTTGAAAAGAAAGATAAAATGTATTGTTTTCAAAGTTATTGTGAAATTTCTCAAAATAATCATTAATTCATTATCAAGTTCCCATCCGCATAGTTAGGTTCCACGTTTGACAACTTGATCACGATGGTGGTCCTCTCCAAGACAAATCCCAATTGATGAAAGAAATATATGCATTCGATTATATATAAATGTACAGGAGCAACCTTAATTTAATTTCGGACAGAGATCAAAACATAAATTGAGAATAAAAAAGCAAAAGTTAGTTCGAGTTCCTGATTTGATGAATATATTACCGGTATTTAATTATGGGGAGCGATCAGTAATCCTGAAAATGGACTTTTAAAAAAAATATGAAAAAAAACATAAAAAAGAAAAAGAAAATGTATAGTTATGTTCTTCTATTCATAAATTGATTTTTATTTCAAATTTAATGTAATTTCATTATCATTTAATAGTCTATCAAAGATCATTAATATAACCATTATAAATTACATTAAAATTTTAATGTTCATTGATGAACCATCAAATGATAATAAAATTATATAAAATTTAAAACACTATCAATATATAAGTAGAAGAAAACATATCTATAATTTTTTTTCTATTTTTAAGATTCTTTACTTTTTCTAAAAAAATCATTGTGAAAATTGTCAAAATAACTCATTGTCAAGGGATCTCTTCCCTTTAATCATAGAGGAGGATCCCTTAACAATCATAGAGGAGGCATCCCTTGACAATGACTTATTTTAACAAATTTGACAATAATTTTTTAAATAAATATCAAAAAATCTTAGAAATAGAAAAAAAAAGTTATTAGATATGTTCTTTTACTTATAAATTGATAATATTTAAATTTTATATAATTTTATTATTATTTAATAGTCAATCAAATATTATTAAATTGAAACCGTTATAATTTTTTTAGTCTTTAATGAGCTATTAAATAATAATAAATTAAATTAAATTAAAGCACTATTAATCTATAAGTGAAAGAACATATCTATTATTTTTTATTTTAAAATTTATTAATATTTATTTAACAATTGATTATCAAGATTTTCATAATAATCCATTATCAAATATCCCTCGCGCTGATTTCTTTGGATGCGCCAGATGAATGAGAGGCCTCCAAGGTGTCTAGAGATGGTAATGGGTCGGGTAGACGGGCAAAACGTCAATCCCGTGGTCTGACCCATCCATCAAAATTGCATACCCGTCCTACCCGGCCCACACCTTCGGGCCTGAAAATCTCGACCCATCCTGCCTACGGGCCAAGTTTTTATGGCCCGGCCTGGCCTGTCCAGACTCGTTCTGCAGTGCGGTCGTTTAAAATCGGTTAAGAAACATATTTTTTTGAGCATTTTAGATTATGAATTTAAGAAATCTTAAAATATAAAAGTTGTATATTTTATTGTTATGAATTTACAAAATTTTATTTCATCTTAATATGATTTTTCAGTACAAAGTTATGATTAAAAAAGTATTCAGGGGTCTAAAATTTTTCAGTACAAAGTTGAGATCAATATATTCTATTTTTAAAAGAGATCAAAATATAAAAATGATAGATATAGTTGTCATGGTTTTAAAAAAAATAATTTTGTATTGATTGGATTTTCAAGTTAAAAGATATGACTAAAAGGTATCAAAGTATCTATTGAATTACATTATTCACATTTATAAATTTCAAAAATATTAGTGCTTCTATTCATATAATAATATCATAACTAAATATTTAATATAATTTAAATGATATTAGTGTTATATTAAAATTTACATAATTTTTAGAATATATTGTTATATAATACATAAATATATATAATATAAGTATAAATATAAATAAATTATATATATATATATATATATATATATATATATATACAATTACTCCGAGCCGGGCGGACGAGTCTAACTCCAAACCCGTACTCGACCCGGCCCTACCCGTTCATTAACCGGGCCGGACAGATTGATGTCGTGCCGAACCGGATCCGAACGAGTTGACGTCGGCGCGGCCAAATCCGACTAATCCGAACGAGTCCACCAAACCGCGGGCTAAATTGTCATCACTAAATGTGTCACTCTACATGTGCAATGCTGCAAATACTCATCACCTCTCAAAGCCGTTTTTTTAATTAATCAATTAATTAATTCTAATTAAAAAAAGTAAAAAAAAATGAGAGTAAATATCGACAAATAGAAGTAGACGAAACGAGTCAAATCATTTTGTGAATAGAATGAAACGTCAACCGTTTCGTTTAATAAACGAAATAGAAAATCATTTCGTTAACCGTTTCGTTTATCATGAAATGAAACGAAACACGAAATTTCATGTATTTTATATTGAAATACTCTTAACGAAATGAAAAATATCATTTCGTCAACCGTTTCATTCTTTGCACGAAATAGAAAATATTTTCGCTAACCGTTTTATTTAATAAACGAAACAAAATACGGTCAAAACGATATTCTTGACACCCCTAAATAGAAGGGCCGGTCTTTACTTTTCTGTCCCTAACACAACTTACAACAGTTTCAATTTTTAAAAAATAATATTTTATCAGGGTCGGTACTCTTTTTTCAAAACCCTAAGCTTAGAACGGTCTTTGATTTGGTGGCCCATATACTCTTTTCTTCGGCCAGAATTTTTTTTTTCACCGACCCGTCTCTGTCTGCTGCTTCTCCGATCGGTCGCTCTTTTTTCCTTCCCCGCGTCCCGCGAGGAGCATCTATCTCCCACTATTAAATTAATTATCAAATTTTATTTGATTATTATTTTGATTTTAGAGATACAGAAATTAAATAAAATTTGACAATAAATTTAATAAATCACGTCAATGAAATGAGTAAAAATTAATCACAAAAATATCATTTTAATAAATTTATTTTATTGAGAGATATCACTTTTATTTTAATTCTAAAATAAATTATTAATTTAATGACGTGACATAAAATTTTAATTTTGACAATAAGCATCGATACAAATACTTACAATATATTACAAAATATATCTTCCTACTAATATGAGCACTGTGTCACGATGGTACTACTAATCATCTATATTATTTTCTTTTTAGTAAGATGGTCATTTACATTATCAATCAAATCAAATCATCCAAATTAAAGCAATGTGCGGTGTAGTTAGAGTATCTACATCAGTGCTGATTATCAAAGTTAAAGTGACAATTCTTTTTAAACTAAATTAAGCGTGTCATCGTTAAATAGAATGAAATTATTAAAATGACATTTTTGTGATTAATTTTCTGTTCTCCCACTGATGTGGCTTGTCAAATGAACTGTGAAATTTAGACAATTATCTAATTTTATCTAGTTTTTACATTCCTAAAATCAAAATGACAATTATCAAATAAAAGTTAACAATCAATTTGATAGTGGATGCGGATGATTAGATTTGGCCCATCATGTTGACTCGTTGAAAGTATTGTGTTCAACCAAAAAGAGAGAGAATAAAGAATTATCTTTTGAGCACAGGTGATAAAATTTAATTTGATCTGAATTTGATTTGATTTAATATTTTTTTAAATAAATTGATTTGTTTTGATCTGAATCCGACTTAATCTAATATGATCTACATCAAATGACTTATAGTCCAATTTTTATTATAAATTAGTGCATAGTTATATAAAACTTCAACTTATTTGTAAATTAAAAATGCATGTGCATATATGTACAAAATTAAAAGTCATAGTAAAAATCAAGTATAGAGTTATTCTAACCCTAAAAATTAATAGATCTAAATGCACGTGGTTAGGTCTGAACAAACAATGAAGGATAGTATCAAGAACATCATAGCAACAATGTACAATAATAAATAATTAATAGAAAAGAGTGATAAAACCCAAATTCCTTTGGTGCCCCAATTTGCCCTTTAAATCGTTGACTTCGTATTTGGCCTTGATTTCCTTCGAAAATGAACTGAATGCATTCCGAGAAGGATCTAGTCTGTCCCTTGGCCTCCTCTGGACTTAGAATAGTCGAAGATGCATAAGAGATGGCTAGGGTTAGCTCATATAGATAAGAGACGTCAGAGAAGATAACTGTTAATTCTCAATCAGTTGTCAGATTTGCTCGTGTGTGGAAAGCAAGCTCATCTTTAGTGACCAAAATGTGTCGTTTGATGTCTCAAATACGTTAAAATACTCCAAAAGGTCCAAAAACCTAAAAACAATATCAAAATATAGCAATACCACAAACTAGGAGCAAAAAATAATAAAATAACATATAATACAAGTGGAAAGAACTAGTTTCAGTGACCAAATTCTATCTAAATATAGATGCAATTGAGGTACATCAATATATTTTATTAAAATAACTCAAATAAAAAAAATAAAATTGTAGATATATTTTTAATAATTTAGATTTATATGTGTATAAAATTATAATATTAAATTTATTATACACAGGGGGTGGATCTAAGGGTGTGGGGGGGGGGGGACACGCGTCCCCCCCCGGATTTTAAAAAATAGTGATTTTCGGTAATTTGCCCCCCCCTCCCCCCCGAATTGTCCGATTATTTTTATTGAGGAAAAAATATTTAATATCATGCATAATAAAATAATTATGCAAAGATATCAAAATATAAAGTTACGTAGACGAAAATTTTCTTCATCAACTTGATTATTTATTAGTTTGAGCTTTATTTTGTTGTTATTTTTAATGTATAAAATATTATTATTTTAATAATTTTTTATTAGATAAGAATATATATTAAATTATTAATTTTTTTATTTAGTATCCGATTAATTAATGGGTTTGAACCTGATAAGTTATTACAATCCGGTAATTACCCTTTGATCAAAATCCTAGATCCACCCCTCATTATACATTCTATTGAAAAAACATATAATTATTTTTAATTTTTTATTTAAATAATATTTTATATAAAGAATGTTATAAATGTTAAATTTACCACTAGAATTTTATTTTGAATAATGTACTCAGAGCATCATGTGCTCTGAACCACGAGTTTTATGGATGGTGTGAAATAAATGGACTTGTATTTTTTTATTTTTTTTGTCAAGAAATAGGTGAAGCGCATGAATCACGAGTTTTCAAGTTCCAAGGTTTCAACAGCCTATCAGAGCACCATGTGCTCGGCTGATAAATGCTCCCTTTCTTCTCCATTTAAATTATGAATTAAATAAGTTATCTTATTCAAAACGAAATATATAACAGTTGCCTCTTGCCTCAATTTCTTTTTCTCAGACGGACCGTTATTTTTTTTTTTTAATAATTCAAAATTTAAAATTAAATATTAAAATAAAACTGTTTAATTTGATCTAGATCATTTTATTTACGTATAATTAAAATTATGATGTTTAGATATTATTATGTAACGTCAAGAGTGTGTAAAAAAACACATTAATATAATTAATTTCTAGACGTTGATTTTATAATTCATTTATTTACATAAAATGAAAATGAAAACAAATCTTTTTTATGAATAAGAAGAAAATATAATATTAATTTAATTTTTTAATTTTGTATTATTAAAAAAAATAAAAATTAAAGTATGATTGAGGCACGATAAATTAAAAATCCTCCTGATATAATACTGGGGGCATGGACATCGTGCCTAGGTATTAAATTTCTCCAATACGAGCTGAGTTCATTAATTTATTACGGATTACGTGAGTGGCGTCTATTTGAAGCTTAGATACGCTAATTTATTCTGCAATAAACAAATATGAATTGCCGTAAAGAGTTGGTTAAATTTATCATGCCACAAATTCCCCTTGTATCATTTCACAACTAAAAGAAAATTTCATAAATTTCACAGTCCATAGTATTAGAAATATAAAACTCGCATTATTGATCCATCATTATTCACGTATATGGTTAAATTTATCATGCCACAGATATTCCTTATATCATATATATCATAACTAAAAGAAAATTCATAAATTTCACGGTCCATGGGATTATAGAAATATAAAACTCGCACTACTGATCCATTATCCATCATTATTCACGCATATCATTAACTAATCGGATCAAATTATTGTTCAAATTGTGGGGGCCGGATTAATAAATTGATAAAAATAGCGTCATAATCGGATCGGCTTTATTTCCCCATCTGCCTTATGCTGTTTCTTATTAATTAGTCAACATCTGTCAACTGCGCGCTACGCAGATATTATCGATTTTAACGCTTTTTCATGTCATGTAATAACTACACAACACGTGTTTGGCCACCCGATGCCATATCGTGGAAAGTGGAAACCAATTGGTTCGTACTCCCGCGGGGCCACGGAGCCCATGCATGCACCATGCAGCTGTTTATTTGGAGTCCGAACGTGCTGTTATTCTTTTTGAGATAATGGAACTCTATATTTTAATCGGAATCATGAGTTTAAAAACAGACGGATTCAATTAATCTCAGGAAAAAATAAAAATAAATCAATCTAATTTGTTCATCCTTTTATGTAACGACTCTACCCCTATTATCTCCAGAAGAATAACAGCATATTCGAAATCGTTTATCTGATGCCACCTTTTAACTTTGCGATGGAAAATTAGCCGGTTCTTCGATCTTGCGAGGCGTGCTATATATCTATATTCAAAATATCATAATTTTGTTCTGTTTTGTAGAAAAATGTAAGCGAATTTTGAAAATATATTGGCTGCTTATTGAATTCATTTACGACTATTTCAAAATTCCACTGTAATTTATAAATTAGATATGAATTGTCCATCATATAATTCCGTAATCTATTAAGCATTCATGGTTTGTTTGGCAAATTAAAGAATAGATTTGAAAGAATGATATAATAGTATTTTTTTGGAAGAGTGCATGGTATTCTTGATTATTCGGAAGAGCGAAAATATTATTTGACAGTTGTTTGAAACAAAATAAGGATTAGATTTAGCTTATTAATAAAAATAATTTTCTAAATTTTTAAATTTGATTTGATCCGTTCGTTAAGTTCAAACTAACAGTTCGAATTGAGAAAATATAATCATATATATGTATTTTTTTCCTTTTTTTTTCGTCTGAAGAATACTAGTCTTTTGGATACGGATGAGCTATTTGCAAACCGCAGTCTCTTCAACGCGTCACATCTAGCTGGTCTTTAGGGTTCTGGTCTTCTGGTCCAGGATCACACTATGCTTCTCATCTTATTAGCTGGAGGCTGGCTAGAATGCGCATGGATCCATGTTACAAGTCAAAGCAATTCCCTCCTGCGCAGGTTAGCTGTACAATCAGTTATATTCAAGGAAAAATAAAGCAAAAGAAGTTGGCACTCTAAAATCATTTCATGGTAGTTAGTGTTTTAAAAATACCCGACGGGTCTAGACCCGACCAGCTTGATCCGTCTCTGTGACCTGACTCGATTCGACCCGTGGTCAAATCCGTGAAAATCCGTACCTGTTAGAATCAATGGGTGCGGACAATTTTTTTGTGAAAAACCCATCTTGGACCCGACCCACTCCGCCCCGATCTGACCCGGAAAACCCGTGCAGACCCGACCCAATACCCGTTAAACCCGGGAAATTAAAAAAATAAAAAAAATCTGAAAAAATAAAAAATAATAAAAATAATCTGAAAAAAAAATTGGTCAAGAATATAAATAATTATATATTTTTAATAAATATTTTTAAATTTTCAGAATTTTTGAAATTTTATTTGGATTTATTTCCGATCAGACCCGCCCCACCCCTTAGACTCTGCCTGTCTCCAGTGGCGGATCTAGGATTTTGATTAGGGGGAGGGGCAATTATCGGATTGTAATGGCTTATCGGGTTCAAATCCATTAACTAATCGGGTACTAAATAAAAAAAATTAATAATTTAATATATATACTTTACTAATAAATTTTTTATTAAATAATAACATTTTATATATTAAAATAACAATAAAATAAAGCTCAAAGTAATAGATAATCAAGTTGATGAAGAAAGTTTTCGACTAAGGAACTTTATATTTTGATATCTTTGCATAATTATTTCATTATGCACGGTATTAAATATTTTTTCTCAATAAAAATAACCAGACAATTCAGGGGGGGCGCAAAAAAAATTTCCAGGGGGGGGCACGTGCCGAAAACATTACCGAAAAGCACTATTTTTCAAAATCCAGGGGGGCACGTGCCCCCCCCCTGGATTTAACTGGGTCCGCCCCTGCCCGTCTCGCCCCACCGACCCGTCCGACTCGACGGATCTAGAACGGATCACGGTCTAACCGCCAAAATGGACCCGTACTAATCCGTCCCGTGTTAATCCGTTGATCCGTCCCGCTAAAACCCGTTGTTAAAATATGGATAATTATGATACTAACAATGATGATGATAATAATAATAGTAAAATAATAATAATTATAATAATAATAATAATAATAATAATAATAGTAATAGTAATAATAATTATGGTAGGCCCTGCCGCAGATGCAAATTCGGTGGATGACATCATTGTGTTTTTTTCTCAAATTATAAATATAAAATAATTGGACTCATTGATGGATTTACATGACAATTTGTGTGTAAATTTGTTTTTTAAAAAAATTGACAGATATTGATTTTTTTAAATACTTGTAATTTTAATATATTATTATTATTATTATTATCAATGACAAACTATTTTTGAATTGTATCCTAATTATACCTAAATCTTGATTTTTTTTCTTATCAGATCATTAGATGCATCTAACATGCATAAATAAAGTATTGAACTTCAAGTACAAAAGCACCTCGACGAACTTAACTGCGTTTAATTCGGTGATTCGCGAATTCTCCGATTAAAACGCGAGTTATTCATGAATTTCATAAAATTTACATTCTAAACGTGTTTGTTTGCCGAACTTTTTATTACTTTTGTAGTTGTGATTTCATTTGAGATATTTCAGGGTAATTGCTGACGATATATAGTTATATATTAAAACATAATTTTACACAAATTTGAACAAGTTATAAAAAAGATTGGTTTGATAGATAGCATGTTTCCTACAAATTCACACAAGTAGTGAGAGTATACAACAAATAAGTGAAAAGCTATATGTGAATATAAAAAAAATTGATCAAATATCAATTGTCAAAAAGAGCAAATGATATAAAATGATATACTATAACTTTTACAAAGAGATGTATTTTTTTAGAAAACATAGAATGTGAAGTGCATAAGATGCAAGTATAGAACTTCAGAGAAGGCACGATATGTTAACGGAGTTCGGTTATAAAAACCTACGACTTCGAGTCTCGTTCCACTAACGAGATGTCGTTTTATTACTCAGAAATATTTTATAATTAGAAACTTTAACTTCTTCATAAAAATAAGTGCAAGAAAACTAAAAACAACATAACAAAATAACTACAAAAATGAGCACTCAAAACTCAGAAAAATTCAGCTAGAAGCTGTAGAAAAATTGAGCCAAATCTCAAAGATAAAAGCTAAACAATGCTTAGAAGATTACAAAAAATCTAATAAATTTGACTAATTTAAGATCTTAATTTCTTACATTTGCATGGAAAGAATGTAAGGGTTCTTTGAGGCCTTTAAATTGAATGTTCATATTACTTAGAATTGTGAAAATTTAATCAGTTTGAACATAGCAAAGCAGCACCTTAAATAGAGTTCTTAATAGAGAACAATTGGTATTCTTGTGCAGGAAACCGTTATAACGATTCATGATTCTTGATCTTGAATCTTGAATTCTCAAGAATACCCCTTCCCATAACTTTTTATAATGTTAAAACGACTCAAAAATATATAGGATGAACTGTTATAATGATAATATGAACAATCAATGTTTTACAAAACGTTAACAATGGTTTGACGACTTTGACCAGACTCTGACAAGGTTAATTGTACTTTGAAAATGTTATAACGAAGCAGTGAATAGTTGAATGTTCTGACGTGTTAAAGATTCACATGTAGCATTACATAACGATACGTTCTGTTAACTATTTTATCTCTCCGCCTTCAGAAAATTTAAAAAATTTTGAGTGTAGTATTATGAAACTTTATAATGGTTAGATAAATAACATTCGTTTTTTATCATTCAAAGAGAATCTTTGTAAATATATGAAGAAATATAAATTTTTGAATTATACATTTACATTAATATGTTTTTATGTCTTCATTGAAGTTTATTCAACAATCTTAATCATCTTCACTTGTATTCCTCAAAGCAACAATAAGATCTATATAAATATCTTAAAAAAACTTATTAAATTCAATTGTGTTTTGTAAAATAACAAAATCTAAAACGAAACTCACCCGTGCACTTTTGTAAAAAAAATTAACATCTCTGTCTTAGTTTGTATTTTGGGACCCCGACTCTTTAATTGCTTTTATCCTTGAAGTTTAGTAAACATTGGATGGAAGAGGCGATGGACATACTAATAAATACCCCTAGCCCAAGTAGTTTTTGTGATTCTAGATTTATTTCTTAAAGTGATACTACTTAGGAGACATATTGTCCATATAAGCTACAAGATCCACTTATTAGAAATGCATGTTGAAATTTTTTTATACCGATAAGTTAATGGGTTTCAACCTCGCTAAGATATTCAATCCGATTGAGGCTACACCCTGGAAAAATTCCTGGCTCCGCCCCTGCTTAGGAGACTGTTATTGTTGGAGCTACAATTGGACAATCACACCTGGAGCAAGTAGTCGTATCCGAAAGTCTAAAGAGTGCTCGAGTAAGAAAACAGATGCGTGTGACTAACGTGCACCAGAGGGAGCTGAGTCGAGCAAGAAAATAGATATTTGATCTGGATCCATCAGTCTGATTTTGACTATCAAAAAAATTGTTAAGTACAATAATTTGAATTTATTTTTCTTCCATCCTGACAATTCACGCACGAAGAGAGAATGATTATAGAGTAACTCTAGCTTTGAAAATAGCAATGTGTACTTTTGAATTCAAAAACAAAATGCATGCTTCTCTCTTTTCTAGTAGATAGGTGACGGATTCACATCCGCTGCTATAGTTGTGATGGCAGAGTCTGTCATTATGTCTATGATAGGTGAGTCACTAAATGAAAATAAAAATATACTTTCTATTAGCTAAATCTAAACAGTTGTGATTGTTTCATGGCAAAGTCCTTCCATCACAAATATAGCAACAAATACGGATCCGGTAGGTGACATCATTGCAGTCTTTTTCAAATTAGAAATATAAAATAATTGAACTCATGGGATTTACATGGCAATTTGCGTGTAGCTTTCTTTTTTAAAGAAATGAAAAATATTGATTTTTTTTAAATACTTATAATTTTAATATATTATTATTATAAATGATAAATTATTTTTGAATTGTATCTGAAATATATCTTAATGGTGAATTTTTGACCAAACCGGATCATTAGACGCATCTAACATACATAAATAAAGTGTTGAATTTCAAGTACAAAAGCCCATTCCAACTTCTAAATCTAAAACAAATAAAACACACAGCCCATCAAACACCCGAGTTCTAATCGCACCCCCCCCCCCCCCCCCTTTCCAAGCAAGTTCGAATAGGGGATTTCCGATTTCACACACAATCGCAGGTTAGTTTTCTTCTTCTTTTGTTTTTCCTTTTCAAATCGCCCGTAGAGATGATATTTATTGTGATAATGAAGTATTGAACTTCAATTTTGAAGACCGAGTCCAGTGAAATTTGCCCCCAATCAAAGAAATCAGTGCGTGCTTGCACCATAGCACTATCTGTCCATCTCAGTACTCTGTAAAACTTTTTGAGAGTTATTTCATGCTTCAGATATCAATTAGATGGCTCCTTCCGGTATCAAGTCTGGTGTTCCCATCATGTTGCGAGAACTGGAGCCCTCTTCTCTATTTTTCACACACGGACAATCCCTTCGTGTTACTGGAAAGTGAGTTACAATCTTTCTCCTTTCTGTATCCACTTCAGTTCCTTTTTCCAACAATACACAATTACCTCCAGTAATTTGTCGCTTTGAGTACTGACAGACCGCCTTGTACCAAGTACTGTTACTGTAAGGTGAACCACCATTATGCATTGATTGGTGAGGTACTGGTCAGGTACCAGAAAGGACAGGGAGTGTGTGACATTCATGTACCAGCATTGGTGTATTAAGGTAAAAGTACAAGTAGTTATTTATTAGTACTTTTTTTCTGTTTTTATTAGGCTGGAAGCTTATCAAGCTGAGACTGGAATTGCCGAGATTAGTGACGGAGATGCCAGACTCAAAATTGATACCTATCAATTGTCCAATCTCGTCTTTCGTGCTGGGCGTCTGTACCAGTTCATCGGCGAACTGGTTATTGGCATCAATACTGATGATGTATGCACTTTTTCTCAATTATTTTCCAAATTAGCTTGAGTAGTTTTGTTTCTATGGCATAGTAAAATGTATATACAGGTTACTGCTCTTTTATTTGGATAGTTGGCATGAGAACAAAATCGTCATGTGCATAAAATTGTAACAAGTTTCATCATTATAACATAATGCTTTGATTTTTTGTGTAGCAAACCATTAACCTTTTTTTTAATTATATTGGTAGGTGCTGTTGCAAGCTCGTGTGGGGAGGGTTGTAGATGGTCTGGATCTAAACCTGTACCAGCAGTCTCTCAAACTCAGTAGGAAACTTGAATCCTATATAGCAACTTCAAGAAGACTTGAAAAATGATGCACATAACAATAGGTTAATTGTAGAAAAGATGTTGGTTAACAGGCTCTGACCTAAATTTTGTAGAATGTACTGATACTGTGCTTGTTTTTAGATGGATTTTGTTTTTACTTTTTTTATATAGCTGTTTTTGAATTCAAGTTATGATGATTCTGTTGAACTAAGCAGTTTAATCTCATGTGAATATTTTTCTGTTGCTGTGCGGGAGATGTTAACCGTCATAACACCTGTACCTAACATGAGAAGTTGAATTCAAATTGCTGTTCAAGTGTAGAGTCATGTTCTGATCCCTAAGCGGCAGAGAGGTACAGATCTTTTTATTTTTCTCATAAAATTCTACTTCCTTGAGCTGGCTAGGGTTTGAATTCACCCCTAATTTGATTTGCCAAACTTGAGGTCTTTAATCTTTTCTTCAGGTTTTGAGGACTTCTGGTCAATTCAATTTTACCAACTAAATTCTCTGATTTTGGGATTTTTGGAAATTATAGGATCCCCCAAATTCCATCCTTTTTTAATTGTTCTTTCTGGTAAATTCTGGTAGTTGATATCTGGAAAAACCAAGTTTTCTGGTGAATATATAATTTTTGCTGTGTGATTTTCTAATATTTTCATTCTTTAAGAAAATTCAAGCATCGGGTAATTAGTTTTGCGGGTAGCAATCGTGTGAAAATTTTATACAATTTTGTAACGCTTACAATATACTACCTCTTCATTGAACTATCAAACATCACTTAAGTTGCACGCAATTTGAAACATACTCAATATATGAGTTCAGCAATATATCTACTAATATTTTTTTTCTAAGATTTTTAAAATATTTTTCGAATTTATTTAAAATTCTATTATCATAATTGCCAATGGGGTGGATCCAGAGCTGTAGAAAATCCCGGACACAAATAAAGTGGTAGATCCATGAAAAAAGAAAAACACATTTTATAGTCCAAAATAATTAAGCCTAAGCACGAGCAGATGTTACAAGCGCAATAAAGTTCACTGGTAAAGGCATTATCTAGGAGACCTAGGACACCAAAACATACTGTGCAAGTGTGCTTGCTTTATTTAGAAAACTAGAAAACTAGAAAACATGGTGCACAACTAAGACTCAATCAATCAACCAACTTAATCTTCACCCCACCAATCTTCACCTTCCCCTCTCCTGCCTGAGGCACCAGGGTCACTACAATGCTGTCGTCGTCTTCAGCACCGATATCATCCAAAAGCTCAGTAAGACCGAGTTGGAGCTTGGTTTTAATTGCCTTCTCCTTCTTGCTGTGCTTATGCTTGTGTGGCACATTCAAGAAACTACCAGCCAGTTCCCGGCCACCGGCACCCACCTTGGTATGTTCTTCAGCATTAACATAAACATCAAACTTAGCACCTACATCTCGGTCAACCTCAATCCCATCGACAATCAGGATCTCCTCTTTCTCATTTTTCTCCTTCTTGTTCCTTGACACCTTTGGCCTCTTAACCATGACAGACACTGGTTTATCAAGAGTCAAGGGAAATTTGGTGGCAACTGTGGTCCCGGCTGCTTTTGCCTCCTTGACAAAGATATTTTTGACCTTTTTCCCAAAGGTAACGGTAGGTTTGGACCGGACCCATGGGATACTCACATCTTGGTACTGGTACCTCAGCTTAGTTGTATCAAGTACATCTCGCACTTTAATTCTGACAAGTTTGGCATTCTCATCATAGAAGAGAAATGATGCATCAAGCCAGTCAGGGTCTGTTAAGTCAGTGCGTTTACCGCCAAGGGTTTTCCA
Source organism: Schoenoplectus tabernaemontani (assembly GCA_037127355.1). Classification (NCBI taxonomy): domain Eukaryota; kingdom Viridiplantae; phylum Streptophyta; class Magnoliopsida; order Poales; family Cyperaceae; genus Schoenoplectus; species Schoenoplectus tabernaemontani. The sequence goes on along the minus strand of CM073754.1, from coordinate 11,608,848 downwards.
AACGGACCACATACGGTCAACATTGGCATGGTGGCAATAGAAAAGTGGGTCCCGGCCTGCCGAGTAAAAATTGCCCATGTCCTCACCATCTGGCTGGGTTGGATCACCCGACCAGACATGAACTGAGCCATGAGGTATATTCTCAACCTGACCGCCACCTGGATTGGGGTCATTCCCAGCTCGGAACGGATTACCAAAGAAGAGTGAGGCTGTTGGGCTGTTGGAGACCATCTAAAATAGCAGTGTAAATGCCAGATTAGTGTTCTGATTATGAATTGGCGGTCAAAATTCAATTCAGCTTCTATAGCGTGAACTAATTTTGAATTTGCATCTTCTAAATAAAAGACAGGCTACTGTTGCATACTGTGTACTTCTTTTATTAGGCTCATGCTGGTGAGTAGTGTCTAGTGATATGCAAACATTGATCAAAAAGTACCAGGCTTTGGCATATAACCTGACAGATATGTTTAACATCAACTGCAAACATTGAAAGGTAATCTAATACAAGTGATAATAGGATCCCTCCTATGTGCAAGATTTCTTTCACATATACCTGTCGGTACATGATCTTCAGGTTGTGATCAATCATTTGCTTATCTGTCGAAACATGGTCACTCCCACTAAAATCCAAATCAATCATCTTCCCTGACACATGCCTTGCATCCCTCTTCGGATCATAGAGCGGTGAGCTCTTATTCATATAGATTGCCGGCATCTTCATTCCATCTGGTGAATCCCAGTTCCAAAATGGAATGCCAAAGGTTGGATCATTGATCAGACTGCCAAGGATCCTCTCGAAAAAGTATAAGTAGCACCGGTGAAATGGGAAAAAGAGCCATGAGTTGTGCACTTGCAACTCCATGTCAGGAAATCCGAGTTGGTCATAAGCTCCATCACAGTACGCACAGTGGATGTTGGCTTGTTGGGTGAAATTTCTTGGGTCAGATGCAGGTAAAGCCTTCATCTTTTGGATTGCCTCAGTGAATTTGGCAATATACTCTGGAGTTACTGCATGTGCAGCAGGTCGGATTCTAAGTGGAGTTGATGGGCTGGGTGGTTTGAAGTCGATTGGGGCAACAGTGGAACCCGGTGGGCAACAGCTGGTTTGGACAGCACCAGCTGGCAGGTCAGCTGGACCACATGTGGAGATGTTTGGTGTAGCAATAGGACTTGCATTTGCATTTTGACTCGGTATCAGGGCTGATGTGGCAGTGTATAAGCTACCTAGACCGAGGAGCACATTACGCCGGTCGACTTTCAATGAGTCAGACTCACCACTGATTTTGCAGGAGATACGACATGTACGGCTCGATTTCTGATGCAAGAGGGAAATTTGTGTTGGTTTTGTGGAGAAGGGGCATGGAGAGGAGGTATCAGGAAAGGTGGCAGTACTGTAAGATGGTTTAACAATCAGCCTGGAAAGAGTAGCCATGGTTGAGCTTGTTTAGTTGACGCTTCTTAGTTGATGTTAAGGGGTGTATTTAAAGTTACCAAGGTAGCAGATTTAATTAAGTTGTTGAGATATTAACTTATTTAATCCAGTTATGGCAGTAATTGAGACGAGTCGAGCCAAGCAAGATTAAACTTGAGATTAATTCATTAAGTTAATGAGCGAGCCGAGTTGGCTCGCTAATAGCATGTTTAATTACTAATAATATTTTACACAAATACTTGATACTAAATTTTATATAAAAAATTAACAAGAACCAACGACAACAGAGTTGTATACATATTTCATACAACAATTTTATATGTATTGAATTATAACTTATATAATGCACTTATAACTTATATAATACACTAAAATTCATAATAAAATAATATAAATAATAAATATTAATAGTTTAACGAACCTAACGAGTTTAGCAAGTCGAATCAGGCCTATCTCAAACTGAACTCATTAACTTAACGAACGAGTCAAATTCAACTTGATTCCGAACAAGTCACGAGTGATTCACAAACTATGAATTTTTTTTTTTTTTTTTGACAACCGAGCTAACAGTCAATTAAAAAAAAGGTGGTTTGCTGCAGGCTCGCGGGAAATGCGTATTGGCACACATCTCATGGACGATTATGAAGTTAGAATTAAGACCTTTTGTAGCTAGACTCTAAATCTGGTGTTATTTTTGAAGAAAAATTGGATCCTGTTATTAATTCCAAAAAAATAGAAAAAAATTCTAAAAATAGAAAAAAAATTATAAATATGTTATTTTACTTATAGATTGATAGTCTGTCAAATTTTATATAATTTCATTAATGTTTGATAGTCCATCAAAGATCGTTAATTTAGAACCGTTACAAATATTAGTGAAAAACCGTTAAATTTAATTATCTTTGATGGACTATCAAATGTTAATGAAATTATATGAAATTTGACAGGATATCAATCTATAAGTAAAATAATATATCTATAAACTTTTTTTATTTTTAGGATTTTTTTTCTATTTTTTTAGAATTGATAAAATGACTCTATTTTCCTCCAAAAATAACAGTAGATTTGGAGCTTGTAGCTAGGGGTTAGAAAAAACATCAAGTAGGTTAATTCTCGTTCTAAGTAATTAAATTTATCAGCTACATTAGTACAACCTTTTCTTTTGTTTTGTTTTTTTTTCAAATAACATAGGGTTCAAGCCCCAAGCTTGCTTATAATAGCTAGCTATATTAGCACAAGTTGCAGAAATTCTAGTTTTTTGAAAGGCAAGCCGGAAAATTTATCTCCATAGAAAATTTTCGATCTGGATTAATGTTAGTAAAAGAGTGCGATTTCATATATAGACCACTATTTTGAGGGGTTAATGTTGAAGAATGCAATAGCAACGAGTAAAATGTTCATTGATTACAGCATATGATCAATAGCCTATGCTGTGCAATCAGCATTTATTTATACTATTATATAAAGCAGCTAAGAATTGGAGGGTCCATTTCTTATCATAGTATTTTTTTATTATATCTATTTTATCCCTCAATTAGACGGATAATATTTATTTTTGGTTGAACGAACATATGTAATCGCGTCCATTGATCCCCTCTTTCTCTCCATTTCTTTCTCATCTATACTATTATTTACATTTATGCACATGATTTATAAATTAGAATACTCAATATCTTTCTATTTATATTATGATATAAAAAATCTGATTTAAGGCTTAAGGTATGTGCTATGATTAGTTATCTTGTACATGTTTGATAAAAAATTAATGGTGATAATATATGCTGTAATAATTCATTATTTTTACCATAAACACCATGAATCATTAACTCATATTGTGTAGAAAATCTCATTTAAGATTAAATTTAATTTTTATTATAAGTTTTCTCTTGATGAATTTATAATTTAATATTAGATCAATGTGAATTTTTTTATCTTATATTGCTATTTTAACAAAGAGCACAACTAGAGAAATTAGCAAAGATCAAAAGCTCGGTTACATCTTTTGTCCGATATCAGTGCTTGAAAACAGAAAAATGATTTATTCGGGCAAATTTCTGCGTCCATCTTACAAGATATTATTTTAAGATAAACAAAATCATATGATTTGCGATGTATCTTATATGTACAATCTTTAAATAATGAAAAAGTTGAAGTGTGTGTCATGTGCCAAAAGGTTTCAACATATTCAAAATGAAAACATGTCAGAAGATATGTAAATCAAACCAAACCCACGACAACTATGAATTATATATAGTTACAACTAAGGGAGTGTTTGGCACTCAATGGAATAGCAAAAAGTTAGAATAGAATAGCTATTCCGACGAATTAATTTGCCAAACGAATTTTAGACTAAGTAGAAGAGTGCGAGAATAGTGCTAATCCGTATACCAACTTATAGGTGGAATACCGGATTAGCTCTCGTCGAATAGTGATTATTATTTGATTATATTATATTATATTATTATATTATGATTATGATTAAGATTTAGTATTATCATATTATTATATTATATTTATGATTATAATTTATTATTATATTAATATTATGATTATTATTATTATTATTATCATTATATTATTATTATTAAATTATTATTATCATTATTGTTATTATATTATCGTTACCATTAGCATTATTATATTATTTATTATTATTATAAATATAATTTTAATATTATATTATTATATTATGAATATAAATATAATTATTATATTATTATGATCAAGATTATTTATTATTATATTATTATATTATGATGATTATGATTATGATTACTTATTATTATTTTATTATGTTGTATTATATTATTATATGTTGATTATAGTGATGATTAATTTATTATTATATTATTATAATTATTTTTATGTTTATGATTATATTTTTATTATTATATTATTATGATTATTATTATTATGATTATGACTATAATTATTATTATCATGATTACTTATTATTATTATATTATTATAATTATGATTGTAATTATAATTTATTATTATTATATTACTATATTATGATTATGTTTATATTTTTATTATATTACTATTATAATATTATTATTGATTATGATTATTTTTATTACTTTATTATTATTTTATTATATTGTATTATATTATTATATGTTGATTATAGTTATGATTAATTTATTATTATATTATTATAATTATAATTATTTATAATTATTTTTATGATTATGATTATATTTTTATTATTATATTACTATATTATGATAATGTTTATATTTTTATTATATTACTATATATTATTATTTATTATGATTATTTTTATTACTTTATTATTATTATTATCTTACTATTATGATTATTATTTTACTATTATTATTATTATCATCATCATCATTATTAGTATCATAATTATTCATATTTTAACTATTCTGAGTAACAACTGCCAAACGATATTTTCACTCTTCCGAATAGTCAAGAATACCACTCTTTTACCACTCTTCCAAAAAAACATTATTTTATCACTCTTCCAAAATTACCACTCTTCCAAAACTATTCCTTGATTTGCCAAACGGACCCTAAAGAGGGAGAAAAAGTGAACCAAGAACGTGCATAGTTGACTCATCGTGTAAATAAAATAATTCAGACTGATGACCTCGCTTGGACTACCAAATCCAATCCAACCAATAACGTGTAAAAGGGACACTTGCATCAGATCTCGTGCATCATTTCAAATTTCACCAATAGTTATTGATCCAAATATTTGTTTAAGCGGCAGTTGAAATATGATAGCTCACTGATCAATGTTACAAGTAGTATCATAATCCCATCGGACCATTCTATGTCAGTACTACATTTTGCTTCTTTCAAAATGTTGACAATGTCTTCTTTACTATTATGAAAGAATTAGAAAAAGAACCAACTAAATCCGGGATAAGTACAGATGACGTGTCTCATTTAAGCATGGATAAATCCGGGATAACTAATGCCAGGGACCCCATAATTATAACAGTAATTGCATTATAATATACCTTTTCGATTAAGAGAGAGAGTTTGGTTCCAACGGGTTTGGGCCCGTTGATTAGTAGATTCTACTACTAAAAGAACAATCAGCTGCATTTGGAATACACAGTTACCATTTTCCATTGCTAAACTTAGTTCAAAGCTTCAAATTGATTAGGTAGCAAAAATTTTTACCTGCGCCACTGGAGGGAAAATTGAGTTTAAACTCGTAGTCCCCCTTTGTTCATAGTAAACACTTAAAAAAAAAACTAAACGGAAATAATTTAAGGTGACGTAAAATAAAACATCTCTACAATTAATTTAAAATTAACTCACTAAATTTTCTTTCTTTTAACACTTTTTATACAAATTATTTTATATATTTACTTCACTATTACCAAACGTCACCGCTTTAAGATAATTTAATTTTTAAGCTGCTTTTAACTTTATTGCACTTGCCAAACGGAGGATAGCAAAATACATTTTTATCAAATATATCAATGACGATCCTATAGATAAAAGCATGTTCTCTCCTATATCTTTTAAGTAACAACTACACACTAAAAAAAACTACTAAAAGAACCATCTCAAACAAAACGAATACAATGAACTTGAGCCATTTAAAAAGGGGTAGTTCAATCCAAAGGAAACAAATTAGAAAACAACCAATCCAGACTGTAAAGGTAAATTAAATATTCTAAAGATTAATAAAACAGATATAGCGCACGTGAGGAATAGGTCGCACAAATTTCCTTGGTCACTACTTTCTTCACTATTAATATCACATTATCATGTCATCCAACAAACAAGCTCAGCGTCTTTCACATCTAACAAACAAGTGGACTAAACCATGATCTCCGTCAGACTAAGATTTCCGTTTCTGCTTCTCCCTAGCGATTTCTTTGATTCTTTCTATTACTTTTCTTGGTTCCTCATCAGCACTTCTCAGAGAGCAGCTGGGGTAACGGAGACGTAAAATGGACAGAAAGAAAATAGAAGTACTTGTGCTCTAATTATCTTTATTGAGGGAGTGTTTGACACTCAATGAAATAGCAAAAAAATTGAAATAGAATAGCTATTCTAATGAATTAATTTACCAAATGAATTTTAGATTAAGTAGAAGAGTGCGGAATAGTGCTAATCCGGTATACCAACTTATAGGTGGAATACCGGATTAGCTCTCGTCGGAATAGCGATTATTGTTCGATTATATTATATTATATTATTATATTATGATTATGATTATGATTAAGATTTAGTATTAATATATTATTATATTATATTTATAATTATAATTTATTATTATATTAATATTATGATTATTATTTATTATTATAATTATCATTATATTATTATTATTAAATTATTATTATCATTATTGTTATTATATTATCGTTACCATTAGTATTATTATATTATTTATTATTATTATAAATATAATTTTAATATTATATTATTATATTATGAATATAAATATAATTATTTTATTATTATATTATTATGATAAAGATTATTTATTATTATATTATTATATTATGATGATTATGATTATATTATGATTATGATTACTTATTATTATTTTATTATGTTGTATTATATTATTATATGTTCATTATAGTGATGATTAATTTATTATTATATTATTATAATTATAATTATTTTTATGATTATGATTATATTTTTATTATTATATTATTATGATTATGATTATGGTTATATTATTATGATTATGACTATAATTATTATTATCATGATTATGATTATGATTATATTATGATTATATTATTAAAATTATGATTACTTATTATTATTATATTATTATTATCATTATGATTGTAATTATAATTTTTTAATATTATATTACTATATTATGATTATGTTTATATTTTTATTATATTATTATTATAATATTATTATTTATTATGATTATTTTTTATTACTTTATTATTATTTTATTATGTTGTATTATAATAGTATATGTTGATTATATTTATGATTAATTTATTATTATCTTATTATAATTATAATTATTTACAATTATTTTTATGATTATGATTATATTTTTATTATTATATTATTATGATTATGATTATGATTATATTATTATGATTATGACTATAATTATTATTATCATGATTATGATTATGATTATTATATTATGATTATATTTTTAAAATTATCATTACTTATTATTATATTATTATTATAATTATGATTGTAATTATAATTTTTTATTATTATATTACTATATTATGATTATGTTTATATTTTTATTATATTACTATTATAATATTATTATTTGTTATGATTATTTTTATTACTTTATTATTATTATCTTACTATTATGAATATTATTTTACTATTATTATTATTATTATTATCATCATCATTATTAGTATCATAATTATTCATATTTTAACTATTCTGAGTAACAACTGCAAATGATATTTTCGCTCTTCCGAATAATCAAGAATATCACTCTTCCAAAAAAAAATATTATTCTATCACTCTTTCAAAATTACCACTCTTCCAAATCTATTCCTTGATTTGCCAAACGGACCTGAATGAAAAGCTATAGATTCGATATTACACTAAAATAAAATAAAGTATTATTCTCGAAAGGAAATCGGCCCAATCTGTTGGGAAGGTTGGAGAAACTTGAGAGAGATATGTATGTGAGGAAAAAAAAGGTTCACACGGAAACCTTATCAAATTAAATGTGGAACTGAAAATACATGGGCTAAAATGCCAGTAGGATGCATAGCTAAAATTCTAAGCCAGACAGTGAAAAGAAAGAAAAAATTTTGGGCCTCAAATTCAAATGAAAATCCCAAGAGTTGATGCTTCTCAAAAAGGAAAAAAAAAACATCACCCAATCACTTAGCTGGAAAAAAAAAAGAGCAACACAAACTACTGATCTTTATTATAAATTGTGGGACAATAGAAAATCGAATAAAACACTATTGATAAAGCACAGATCAGAGCTGAAAGAAAGGTAAAACTCGATACAACTAAGGGAGTGTTTGGCAATCAATGGAATAGCAAAAAGTTGGAATAGAATAGCTATTCCGACGAATTAATTTGCCAAACGAATTTTAGACTAAGTTGAAGAGTGCGGAATAGTGCTAATCCGGTATACCAACATATAGGTTGAATACCGGATTAGCTCTCGTCGGAATAGCAATTATTATTTGATTATGATGTATTATATTATTATATTATGATTATGATTATGATTAAGATTTAGTATTATTATTTTATTATATTATATTTATGATTATAATTTATTATTATATTAATATTATGATTATTATTTATTATTATTATTGTTATTAAATTATTATTATCATTATTGTTATTATATTATCGTTACCATTAGTATTATTATATTATTTATTATTATTATTATAAATATAATTTTAATATTATATTATTATATTATGAATATAAATATAATTATTTTATTATTATATTATTATGATCAAGATTATTTATTATTATATTATTATAATATTATGATTATGATTATGATTATTATTACTTATTATTATTTTATTATGTATTATATTATTATATGTTGATTATAGTGATGATTAATTTATTATTATATTATTATAATTATTATTATTTATAATTATTTTATGATTATGATTATATTTTTATTATTATAATATATTATTATGATTATGATTATGGTTATATTATTATGATTATGACTATAATTATTATTATCATGATTATGATTATGATTATTATATTATGATTATATTATTAAAATTATGATTACTTATTATTATTATATTATTATAATTATGATTGTAATTATAATTTTTATTATTATATTACTATATTATGATTATGTTTATATTTTTATTATATTACTATTATAATATTATTATTTATTATGATTATTTTTTATTACTTTATTACTATTTTATTATGTTGTATTATATTATTATATGTTGATTATATTTATGATTAATTTATTATTATATTATTATAATTATAATTATTTTTAATTATTTTTATGATTATGATTATATTTTTATTATTATATTATTATGATTATGATTATGGCTATATTATTAAGATTATGACTATAATTATTATTATCATGATTATGATTATGATTATTATATTATGATTATATTATTAAAATTATGATTACTTATTATTATATTATTATAATTATAATTGTAATTATAATATTTTATTATTATATTACTATATTATGATTATGTTTATATTTTTATTATATTACTATTATAATATTTTTATTTATTATGATTATTTTTTATTATTTTATTATTATTATTATCTTACTATTATGATTATTATTTTACTATTATTATTATTATTATCATCATCATTATTAGTATCATAATTATTCATATTTTAACTATTTTGAGTAACAACTGCCAAACGATATTTTCGCTCTTCCGAATAGTCAAGAATACCACTCTTCTACCACTCTTCCAAAAAAATATTATTCTATCACTCTTCCAAAATTACCACTCTTCCAAAGCTATTCCTTGATTTGCCAAACGGACCCTAAGTGTGGGCCTCATCCCCACATGGAATAAGCCACTTCACTGTATCTGTAGGTCTCAATTCCATAACTGCAGCACCCCATTGACAGCCATTATCCACATCCTTTTTTCTACATCTTATGTACAGATCTGGCTGAGAAATCTCAACAATTGAGTAGCCGCTGCCATCAAGAAGCTACAAATTCAAGTCAACAAAGGATCAGAACTTTCTATTAGTATGTGTGAATTAGTAAAAGTAGATTCGTTTCTGAGCTTACTGGATACCTAACATGGAGAGGCAGCTCAATAACAAGCTCATGAGTATTTTTCAATCGAGGAATCAGGTCCATGTGGATCTCAACAAATGAGCTATTCGACAGAGCAGCAGGTCGTTCCAGATTTGTGTCCCCAAAAACAGCCGCATCAATGTAAACTAGACTAGTAAATATATTGAAGTCATCAATAAATAGAAAACAAAATAAAAACTGTGTTCAACTCTAGTGATGAACTCTGGTGATGTAAAATATAGTACCAGTAAAAGAAGTTCCACCAGTGTAAATACTAAGTACCTGGTGGCTGGAACTAGATAGTACCGGCCACTATTTCATCGGAGTTATCCTAATGGTTGTTTGATCCTCAATGGCCCAACACTAGCCAACATAGTTATGTTTGATCAAGTAGTTAAGAACCAATTAAACCGAATGGTTCCATCAAGATGTACACCTTTACGACCTACAAGGCGCTGCAGCTCAAATGGGTCAGCAAAGACCCCATTAAGACTCTCAATAGTCACAAACTCACAATTGAATCCGTCCAGATTGGTTGGTGAAGCATCTAACTCAACTCCTATTACCTTTGAAATTAAGCGGCGGTGTTTTGCGCTCCCGGACTCATTTTCGGTGGTACCGAGGGCGTCGGGTCCCGTTTTCATGTTTTGCGTCCCCGTACTCGTTTTCGACGGTACCGAGGGTTTCGGGTCCCGTTTTCATGTTTTGCGCTCCCGGACTCGTTTCCCGAGGTACCGAGGGTGTCGGGTCCCGTTTTCATGTTTTGCGCACTCGTACTCGTTTTCGACAGTACGGAGGGCGTCGGTTCCCATTTTCATGTTTTGCGCTCCCGAACTCATTTTCGGCGGTTCCGAGGGCGTCGAGTCCCGTTTTCATGTTTTGCGCTCCCGAACTCTTTTTCGGCGGTATCGAGGGCGTCGGCTCCCGTTTTCATTTTGTGCTCCCGGACTCGTTTCCTGAGGTACCGAGGGCGTCGGGTCCCGTTTTCATATTTTGCGCACCCGTACTCGTTTTCGGTGATACCGACGACGTCAGGACTCATTTTCAAGTTTTGCGCACCTCGACACGTTTTCGGCGGTGCGGAGTGCGTCGGGTCCCGTTTTTATGTTTCACGCTCCCGGACTGGTTTTAGACGCTACCGAGAGCGTCGGCTCCCGTTTTCATGTTTTGCGCTCCCGGACTCGTTTTCGGCAATAACGAGGGTGTCGGGTCCTATTTTCATGTTTTGCGCGCCCGGACTCGTTTTCGGCGGTACCGAGGGCGTCCGCTCCCGTTTTCATGTTGTGCGCTCCCGGACTCGTTTTCGCCGGTACCGAGGGGCGTCGGGTCCCATTTTCATGTGTTGCGCGATAAGACTCATTTTCGGCGGTACCAAGGGCGTGGGGTACTGTTTTCTTTTTTGCTCGCCTAAACTCATTTTCGGCGGTACTGACGGCGTCGGGTCCCGTTTTCATGTTTTACGCTCCCGGACTCGTTTTCGGCGGTTCCGAGGGCGTCAGGTCCCGTTTTCATGTTTTACGTCCCCTTACTCGTTTTCGGCGGTATCGAGGGCGTCGGGTCCCGTTTTCTTGTATTGCGGTCCCGAACTCTTTTTCAGCGAAACCGAGGGCGTCGGTCCGTTTTCATGTTTTGCGCGCCCGTACTCGTTTTCGGCGGTGTGGAGGTCGTCGGGTCCCGTTTTCATGTTTTGCGCTCTCGGACTCATTTTCGGCGGTTCCGAGGGCATCGGGTCTCGTTTTCATGTTTTGCACTCCTAGAGTCTTTTTCGACGGTATTGAGGGCGTCGGCTCCCGTTTTCATGTTTTGCACTCCCGGACTCGTTTCCCGAGGTACCGAGGGAGTCGGGTCCTGTTTTCATGTTTTGCTCACCCGTACTCATTTTCAGCGGTACCAATGGCGTCGGGTACCGTTTTCATGTTTTGCGCTCCCGGACTCGTTTTCGGCGCTACCGATGGAGGTCGACTCCCATTTTCATGTTTTGCACTCCCGTACTCGTTTTCGGCGGTAACGAGGGTGTCGAGTCCCGTTTTCATGTATGGCGCTCCCGTACTCGTTTTCGGCAGTACCGAGGGCGTCAGGTCATGTTTTCATGTTTTGCACTCCCTAACTCATTTTCGGTAGTACCGAGGGCGTCCACTCTCGTTTTCATGTTTTACGGTCCCGGACTCTTTTTCAGCGGTACCGAGGGTGTCGACACCCATTTTCAAGTATTGCGTGCCCATACTCGTTTTCGGCGATACCGAGGGCGTCGGCTCCCGTTTCCATGTTTTGCGCTCCCGACTCATTTTCGGCGGCACCGAGGGCGTCGACTCTCGTTTTAATGTTTGCGCAACTGTATTCATTTTCGGCGGCACCGAGGGCATCGGCTCCCGTTTTCATGTTTTGCGCTACCGGACACGTTTTCGGCGATGCGAAGGGCATCAGGTTCCATTTTCATGTTTTGCGCTCTCATAATCGTTTCGGCGATTCCGAAGCGTCGGCTCCGTTTCCATGTTTTGCGCTTCCGCACTCATTTTCGCGCATGCGAGGGCGTCGGGTCCCGTTTTCATGTTTTGCTCGACCGTACTCGTTTTCGGCGGTACCGAGGGCATTGGCTCCCGATTTCATATTCTGCGCACTCGGACTCATTTTCGGCGGTTCCGAGGGCGTCGGTTCTCGTTTTCATGTTTTGCGCTACCGGACACGTTTTCGGCGATGCGAAGGGCATCGGGTCCTATTTTCATGTTTTGCGCTCCCAGAATCGTTTTCGGCGATTCCGAGGGCGTCGACTCTCGTTTTAATGTTTGCGCAACTGTACTCATTTTCGGCGGCACCGAGGGCATCGGCTCCCGTTTTCATGTTTTGCGCTACCGGACACGTTTTCGGCGATGCGAAGGGCATCAGGTTCCATTTTCATGTTTTGCGCTCTCATAATCGTTTTCGGCGATTCCGAAGGCGTCGGCTCCCGTTTCCATGTTTTGCGCTTCCAGACTCATTTTCGGCGGTACCGAGGGCGTCGGGTCCCGTTTTCATGTTTTGCTCGACCGTACTCGTTTTCGGCGGTACCGAGGGCATTGGCTCCCGATTTCATATTCTGCGCACTCGGACTCATTTTCGGCGGTTCCGAGGGCGTCGGTTCTCGTTTTCATGTTTTGCGCTACCGGACACGTTTTCGGCGATGCGAAGGGCATCGGGTCCTATTTTCATGTTTTGCGCTCCCATAATCGTTTTCGGCGATTCCGAGGGCGTTGGCTCCCGTTTTCATGTTTTGCGTCCCCGTACACGTTTTTGGCGGTACCGAGGGCGTCAGGTCCCGTTTTCATGTTTTGCGTGACCGTACTCGTTTTTGGCGGTACCGAGGGCATTGGCTCCCGATTTCATGTTTTGCGCTCTTGGACTCTTTTTCGGCGGCACCGAGGGCGTCAGGTTCTGTTTTCACGTGTGGCGCGCCCGGACTCATTTTCGGCGGCACCGAGGGCGTCGGGTCCTGTTTTCTCATTTTACGCGCCCGAACTCATTTTCGGCGGTACCGACTACGTCGGGTCCCGTTTTCATGGTTTGCGCTCCCGGACACGTTTTCGACGGTGCGAAGGGCGTCGGGTCGTTTTCATGTTTTGCGCGCTCGTTCTCATTTTTGACGGTACCGAGGGCGTCGGCTCCCGATTTCATCTTTTGCGCTCCCGGACTCATTTTCGACGGTATCGAGGGTTTCGTCTCCCGTTTTCATGTTTTGCGGTTCCGGACTCTTTTTCGGCGATACCGAGGGCATCGGCACCCATTTTCATGTTTTGCGCTCCGTGACTCGTTTCCCGAGGTACCGAGGGCGTCGGCTGCCGTTTACATATTTTGCGCGCCCGTACTCGTTTTTTCAGCGTTGCGGAGGACATCGGGTCCCATTTTCATGTTTTGCGCTCCCGGAATCTTTTTCGGCGGTACGGAGGGCGTCGCCTCCCGTTTTCATGTTTTACGCTCCCGGATACGTTTTCGGCGCTACCAAGGGCGTCGGGTCCCATTTTCATGTTTTTCTGTCCCGGACTCATATTCAGCGATAATGAGGCTGTCGGGTCCCATTTTCATGTTTTGCGCGCCCGGACTCATTTTCGGCGATGCGAGGGCGTCCGCTCCTGTTTTAATGTTGTGCGCTCCCACACTCGTTTTCGTCGGCATCGGGGCGTCGGGTCCCGTTTTTATGTTTTCACGCGAACTCATTTTTATTTTCTTGTTTTGCAGCGAACTCACGGTGGTGCACTACGTCGGTCCCGTTTTCATGTTTTGCGCTTCCGACACATTTTCGGCGGTGCGAAGGGTGACGGGTCCGTTTACATGTTTTGCACTCCCGGACTCTTTTTCGACGGTATCGAGGGAGTCGGGTCCCGTTATCATGTGTTGCGCTCCCAAACTCATTTTCGGCGGTTCCGAGGGCGTCGGGTCCCGTTATCATGTTTTGCGCACCCGAACTCATTTTCGGCGGTTCCGAGGATGTTGGGTCCCGTTTTCATGTTTTACGTCCCTGTACTAGTTTCGGCGGTACCGAGGGAGTCGGGTCCCGTTTTCATGTTTTGCGTCCCCGTACTCGTTTTCGGCGGTACAGAGGGCGTCGGGTCCCGTTTTCATGTTTTGCGCCGGGCGACTCATTTTACAGGGTACCGACGGCGTCGTATCCTATTTTCTTGTTTTGCGCGCCCGAACTCGTTTTCGATGGTACCGACTACGTCGGGTCCCGTTTTCATGTTTTGCGCTCCCGGACACGTTTTCAACGGTGCGAACGGTGACGGGTCACGTTTTCATGTTTTGCGCTCCGGACTCTTTTTCAACGGTACCGAGGGCGTCCGGTCCCGTTTTCATGTGTTGCGCTCCCAAATTCGTTTTCGGCGGTTCCGAGGGCGTCGGGTCCCGTTTACATGTTTTGCGCACCCGAATTTGTTTTCGGTGGTTCCGAGGATGTCGGGTCCCGTTTTCATGTTTTGCGTCCTCGTACTCGTTTTCGGCGGTACCGAGGGAGTTGGGTCCCGTTTTCATTTTTTGCGTCCCCGTACACGTTTTCGGCGGTACCGAGGGCGTCGAGTACCGTTTTCATATTTTACGCTCCCGGACTTGTTTCGGCAATAACAACGACGTCGGGTCCTGTTTTCATGTTTTGCGAGCCCGGACTCATTTTCGGGGTACCTAGGGCGTCGGGTTCCGTTTTCATGTTTTGCGCTCCCGGATGCATTTTCGGCGGTTCCGAGGATGTCGGGTCCCGTTTTCATGTTTTGCGTCCCCGTACTCGTTTTCGACGGTACCGTGGGAGTCGGGTCCCGTTTTCATGTTTTGCGTCCCCGTACATGTTTTCGGCGGTACCGTGGGCACCGGGTCCTGTTTTCATATTTTGCGCGCCCGTACTCGTTTTCGGCGATACCGACGACGTCGAGTCCCGTTTTCATGTTTTGCGCTCCCGGACTCGTATTCGGCGGTTCCGAGAGCATCGAGTCCAGTTTTCATGTTTTGCGTCCCCGTACTCGTTTTCGGCGATACCGAGGGCGTCGGGTCCCGTTTGCATGTTTCGCGCTCCCGGACTCATTTTCGACGGTACCGAGGGTGTCGGCTCCCGTTTTCATGTTTTGCGGTCCCAGACTCTTTTTCGACGGAACCGAGGGCGTCCGCTCCCGTTTTCATGTAGTGCGCTCCCGGACTCGTTTCTCGAGGTACCACAGGCGTCGGGTCCCGTTTTCATTTTTGCGCGCCCGTACTTATTTTCGGCGGTGCGGAGGGCGTCGGGTCCCATTTTCATGTTTTGCGCTCCCGGACTCTTTTCGGCTGTGCGAATGGTGTCGGGTCCCGTTTTCATGTATGACGCTCCCGGACTCATTTTTGGCAGTATCGAGGGCGTCGACTCTCGATTTAATGTTTTGCGCTCCCGGACTCGTTTTCGGCGGTTCCGAGGGCGTTAGGTCCCGTTTTCATGTTTTGCGTCCCCGTACTCGTTTTCGGCGATACCGAGGGCGTTGGGTCCCGTTTTCATGTTTTGCGCTCCCGGACTCATTTTCGACGGTACCGAGGGTGTCGTCTCCCGTTTTCATGTTTTGCGGTCTCGGAAACTTTTTCGGCTGTATCGAGGGCATCAGGTCCTGTTTTCATGTTTTGTGCTCTCGGACTCGTAACCCGAGGAACCGAGGGCGTCGTGTCACGTTTTCATGTTTTACGCGCCCGTACTCGTTTTGGATGATACCAACGGTGTCAGATCCCGTTTTCATGTATTGCGCTACCGAAAATGTTTTCGGCGATGCGAAGGGCGTCGGGTCCCGTTTTCAAGTTTTGCGCTCCCGGAATCAATTTTGATGGTTCCGAGGGCGTCGGCTCCCGTTTTCATGTTTTGCGTCCCCGTACACATTTCCGGCGGTACCGAGGGCGTCGGCTCCGGTTTTCATGTTTTGCGCTTCCGGACTCGTTTTCGGCGGTTCCGAGGGTGTCGACTCCGTTTTCATGTTTTGCGCTCCCGAACTCGTTTCCCGTGGTACCGAGGGCGTCGGGTCATGTTTTCATGTTTTGCGTGCCCGTACTCGCTTTCGGTGGTACGGAGGGCGTCGGGCCCCGTTTTCTCATTTTACGCGCCCGAACTCATTTTCGGCGGTACCGACTACGTCGGGTCCCGTTTTCATGGTTTGCGCTTCCGGACACGTTTTCGGCGGTGCGAAGGGCGTCGGGTCACGTTTTCATGTTTTGCGCGCCCGTTCTCATTTTTGACGGTATCGAGGGCGTCGGCTCCCGATTTCATCTTTTGCGCTCCCGGACTCATTTTCGGCGGTACCGAGGGTTTCGGCTCCCGTTTTCATGTTTTGCGGTTCCGGACTCTTTTTCGGCGGTACCGAGGGCATCGGCACCCATTTTCATGTTTTGCGCTCCGTGACTCGTTTCCCGAGGTACCGAGGGCGTCGGCTGTCGTTTACATATTTTGCGCGCCCGTACTCGTTTTCAGCGTTGCGGAGGACATCGGGTCCCATTTTCATGTTTTGCGCTCCCGGAATCTTTTTCGGCGGTACCGAGGGCGTCGCCTCCCGTTTTCATGTTTTACGCTCCCGATACGTTTTCGGCGCTACCAAGGGCGTCGGGTCCCATTTTCATGTTTTTCTGTCCCGGACTCATATTCAGCGATAATGAGGGTGTCGGGTCCCATTTTCATGTTTTGCGCGCCCGGACTCATTTTCGGCGATACCGAGGGTGTCCGCTCCTGTTTTAATGTTGTGCGCTCCCACACTCGTTTTCGTCGGTACCGAGGGCGTCGGTCGTCCGTTTTCATGTTTTGCACGCCCGAACTCATTTTTGGCGGTACCGACTACGTCGGGTCCCGTTTTCATGTTTTGCGCTTCCGGACACATTTTCGGCGGTGCGAAGGGTGACGGGTCCCGTTTACATGTTTTGCACTCCCGGACTCTTTTTCGACGGTATCGAGGGAGTCGGGTCCCGTTATCATGTGTTGCGCTCCCAAACTCATTTTCGGCGGTTCCGAGGGCGTCGGGTCCCGTTATCATGTTTTGCGCACCCGAACTCATTTTCGGCGGTTCCGAGGATGTTGGGTCCCGTTTTCATGTTTTACGTCCCCGTACTAGTTTCGGCGATCGGGAGTCGGTCCCGTTTTCATGTTTTGCGTCCCCGTACTCGTTTTCGCGGTACGATGAGGACGTCGGGTCCCGTTTTCATGTTTTGCGCGCGGCGACTCATTTTACAGGGTACCGACGGCGTCGTATCCTATTTTCTTGTTTTGCGCGCCCGAACTCGTTTTCGATGAGTGCAGACTACGTCGGGTCCCGTTTTCATGTTTTGCGCTCCCGGACACGTTTTCAACGGTGCGAACGGTGACGGGTCCCGTTTTCATGTTTTGCGCTCCCGGACTCTTTTTCAACGGTACCGAGGGCGTCCGGTCCCGTTTTCATGTGTTGCGCTCCCAAATTCGTTTTCGGCGGTTCCGAGGGCGTCGGGTCCCGTTTACATGTTTTGCGTCCTCGTACTCGTTTTCGGCGGTACCGAGGGAGTTGGGTCCCGTTTTCATTTTTTGCGTCCCCGTACACGTTTTCGGCGGTACCGAGGGCGTCGAGTACCGTTTTCATATTTTACGCTCCCGAACTTGTTTCGGCAATAACAATGACGTCGGGTCATATTTTCATGTTTTGCGAGCCCGGACTCATTTTCGGGGGTACCGAGGGCGTCGGGTTCCGTTTTCATGTTTTGCGCTCCCGGATGCATTTTCGGCGGTTCCGAGGATGTCGGGTCCCGTTTTCATGTTTTGCGTCCCCGTACTCGTTTTCGACGGTACCGTGGGAGTCGGGTCCCGTTTTCATGTTTTGCGTCCCCGTACACGTTTTCGGCGCACGCGTGGCACGGTCCCGTTTTTTCATATTTTGCGTGCCGTACTCATTTTCGGCGATACGACGACGTCGAGTCCCGTTTTCATGTTTTGCGCTCCCGACTATTCGTATTCGTAGAGCATCGAGTCCGGTTTTGCGAGAGCATCGAGTCCAGTTTTCATGTTTTGCGTCCCCGTACTCGTTTTCGGCGATACCGAGGGCGTCGTCTCCCGTTTTCATTTTTGGGCGCCCGTACTTATTTTCGGCGGTGCGGAAGGCGTCGGTCCCATTTTCATGTTTTGCGCTCCCGGACTCTTTTTCGGCGTGCGAATGGTGTCGGGTCCCGTTTTCATGTATGACGCTCTCGGACTCATTTTTGGCAGTATCGAGGGCGTCGACTCTCGATTTAATGTTTTGCGCTCCCGGACTCGTTTTCGGCGGTTCCGAGGGCGTTAGGTCCCGTTTTCATGTTTTGCGTCCCCGTACTCGTTTTCGGCGATACCGAGGGCGTTGGGTCCCGTTTTCATGTTTTGCGCTCCCGGACTCATTTTCGACGCTACCGAGGGTGTCGTCTCCCGTTTTCATGTTTTGCGGTCCCGGAAACTTTTTCGGCTGTATCGAGGGCATCAGGTCCTGTTTTCATGTTTTGTGCTCTCGGACTCGTAACCCGAGGAACCGAGGGCGTCGTGTCACGTTTTCATGTTTTACGCGCCCGTACTCGTTTTGGATGATACCAACGGTGTCAGATCCCGTTTTCATGTATTGCGCTACCGAAAATGTTTTCGGCGATGCGACGGGCGTCGAGTCCCGTTTTCAAGTTTTGCGCTCCCGGAATCAATTTTGATGGTTCCGAGGGCCTCGGCTCCCGTTTTCATGTTTTGCGTCCCCGTACACATTTCCGGCGGTACCGAGGGCGTCGGCTCCCGTTTTCATGTTTTGCGCTTCCGGACTCGTTTTCGGCGGTTCCGAGGGTGTCGACTCCCGTTTTCATGTTTTGCGCTCCCGAACTCGTTTCCCGTGGTACCGAGGGCGTCGGGTCATGTTTTCATGTTTTGCGTGCCCGTACTCGCTTTCGGTGGTACGGAGGGCGTCGGGCCCCGTTTTCATGTTTTGCACCCTCTGAATCGTTTTCAGCGCTACCCAGGGCGTCTGCTTCTGTTTTCATGTTTTGCGCTCTCGGACGTGTTTTTGGCGGTACGGAGGGCGTATGCCCCTTTTTTAATTTTTGCGTTCCCGGACTCATTTTCGGCCGTACGTGGGCGTCGGTTCCGGTTTTCATGTTTTGCTCACCCGAACTCGATTTCGGCGGTATATACGCCGTCGGTCCCGTTTTAATTTTTTGTGCTCCCGGACACTTTTTCGACGATGCGGAGGGCGTCATGTCCCGTTTTCATGTTTTGCGCTCCCGGACTCTTTTTCGACGGTTCTGAGGGTGTCGGGTCCCTTTTTCATGTTTTGCGTGCCCGTACTCTTTTTCGGAGGTACCGAGGGCGTCGGCTCCCGTATTCATGTTTTGCGCGCCCAGACTCATTTTCGGGGTTACCGACGGCGTCGAGTCACGTTTTCATCTTTTGCGCTCCTAGATACGTTTTCGGCAATGTGAAGGGCGTCAGGTCCCGTTTTCATATTTTGCACGCCCATACTCATTTTCGGCGATACCGACGACATCGCTCCCGAAGTCATTTTCGGCGATTTCGAGGGCGTCGGTCCGATTTTCATGTATTTTTGCAATCCTGGACTCGTTTTCGGCGCTATTGAGGGCTTCGACTCTCGTTTTCATGTTTTGCTCTCCCGGACTCGTTTTCGGCGCTACCGAGGGCTTCGACTCTCGTTTTCATGTTTTGCACTCTCGGACTCGTTTTGGACGGTAACGAGGGCGTCCACTTTTATTTTCATGTTTTGCGCTCCCGGAAACATTTTCGACGCTACCGAGGGCGTCGACTCCTGTTTCATATTTTGCGCTCCCAGACTCGTTTTCGGCGCACCGAGGGCGTCAACACCCGTTTTCATGTTTTGCGCGCTCAAACTCGTTTTCGACGGTATCGACGGCGTCGGGTCCCGTTTTCATGTTTTGCGCTACTAGACACGTTTTCGGCGATGCGAAGGACGTTGGGTCCCGTTTTCAAGTTTTGCGCTCCCGAACTCATTTTCGGCGGTTCCGAGGGCGTCGGGTCCCGTTTTCATGTTTTGCATCCCCGTACACGTTTTCGGCGGTACCGAGGGCGTTAGGTCCCGTTTTAAGGTTTTGCGCTCTCAGACTCGTTTTCGACGGTACCGAGGGTGTCGGCTCCCGGACTCGTTTCCCGTGGTACCGAAGGCGTCGGGTCCCGGTTTCATGTTTTGTGCGTCCGTACTCATTTTCGGCGGTACCGAGGGCGTCGGGCCCCATTTTCATATTTTCCGCCCCCGGAATCATTTTCGGCGCTACCGTGGGCGTCCGCTTCCGTTTTCATGTTTTGCGCTCTCGGATGTGTTTTTGGCGATGCGGAGGGTGTAGGCTCCTGTTTTCATGTTTTGCGTTCCCGAACTCATTTTTGGCAGTACCGTGGGCGTCGGGTCCCGGTTTCATGTTTTGCGCGCTCGTACTCATTTTCGGCTGTACCGAGGGTGTCGGGCCTCGTTGTCATATTTTCCGCCCCCAGAATCGTTTTCGGCGCTACCGAGGGCGTCCGCTTCCGTTTTCATGTTTTGCTCTCTTGGACGTGTTTTTGGCGGTGCGGAGGGCGTAGGCTCCTGTTTTCATGTTTTGCGTTTCCGGACTCATTTTTGACGGTACCGTGGGCGTTGGCACCGGTTTTCATGTTTTGCTCGCCCGAAGTCATTTTCGACGGCGTCGGTCCCATTTTCATGTTTTACGCTCTCGGACAATTTTCGACGATGCGGAGGCGCGTCGTGTCCCGTTTTCATGTTTTGCTCTTGGACTCGTTTTCGGCGGTTCGAGGGTGTCGGTCCCGTTTTCATGTTTTGCGTTCTCGTACTCGTTTTCGGCGGTACCGAGAGCTTCGGGTCCCGTTTTCATGTTTTGCGCTCCCGGACTCATTTTCGATAATACCGAGGGTGTCGGCTCCCGTTTTCATGTTTTGTGGTCCCGGACTCATTTTCGGCGGAAGCGAGGGCGTCGGGTCCCGTTTCTCGAGGTGCCAAGGGCGTTGGGTCCCGTTTTCATGTTTTGCGCTGCTGGACTCTTTTTCGGCGGTACCGAGGGCGTCGGCTCCCGTTTTCATGTTTTAGGCTGCCGGAGTAGTTTGCCGAGGTACCGAGGGCGTCGGGTCCCGTTTTAATGTTTTGAAAAAGTAATTAAAAAATATTTAATCAAGTTATCCATTTGGTCGGATTGGGTTGAATATATTTTGACCCGACCGGATTCTAATGTAGAAGGAGAGAGATCAGAGATAGCATTGAGGAGTAATCGTTCGCTGGGCATTCGGCGAGTGTTCGAACATACAAACAAAAATAGCACAAAGGTAAATCATTTAAGTAACTTGAAATTGTCACATTCCCAATTATATTTAAGAGTGTGATTTAAAATTTTGTTGATAAAATTGATTAGGAGAAATGGTCTTTTATGTGGTTTAGGATAATTTTAGGGAATTTTGAATAATTGGGATAAAAGGAAAAGATGACCACTAGTAAAAACTAAGAAATAATTAACTAATAATTCTTTATTTTATTGATTCATCATGTCTTGATTATAATTATAACGAGGGGTTTGAATTTATATAGACAATTATCCCACTTAACTTTCTAATTTTATTAATTATCTCTACTAATTATCTATTATAATATCTCGTATACAATTTTGCTAGAATATAACATCACTAACAAACAATCCTTATCCCTAAGGATGTAAAATAAAAATAAAAATATTAGACTTTGAAGGTGATTTTCTAACACAAGAGAAAATAATATGAATAAATAAAACATTAGACTTTAGAGGTGGTCTCTTGTCCAAAGAAAATGAGCGATAAAAAAAATTAGGCTTTTGAGGTGATTTTCTTGATCAAAGAAGGATTCAATCCAAGGATGTTTGTCCCGTATCAAAGAAAAGATTTCATCATATGAATTGAGTTTTTTGAACTATAATAGAGAAGTGTTGGTTGAGGGATGACACATGGATATAAATAAGTCCTTTATACAAAGTGTCTTATAGGAAATTTATTATTACAGCTGGTTGTTGGATTGATGGATTGAGTGTGGCAAAATATCGAGCGAGTCTTGATCTTCTTAGTGAGTAGAGTTTTGTTTTTCTTGCTCGAATGTGAAATCCTTATCAATTGAGTCTTGATCAGTGGCGGATCTAGGATTTCATCCAGGGTTAGGCACAATTACATATAAAAATTAATATATATATATATATATATATATATATATAGTGGAGATATCGTGAGCTTAAGCTCACGGAGGCCTTCCGTGAGTTTAACTCAAAAAACATATTAAATACCATTAAAAAGTATGTTTTACATATTAAAAAAAATAAATATAGTAACACAAATAAAATAAAATCAAAATGTCAACGGTAAATCGAGCAGGTCTCTACGAGTCTTCATATTTTGAAATCTTTACATAATTCTTTCATTTTCAACACTCTTTAACAAATCTCTCTCAATATAACTAAACAATCATTCAACATTTGATCTCCCATTTTATTTCTTGATTCTTCTTTCAACACATTCATCACTGAAAATGCTCTTTCAACACTAGCGGTGACCACCGGTAATATCAATACCAATGTCAGTAATATGTAAATCAAAGGATAAATAGTGTGTTTTTTTTCTTTTCTATGAGCTTTTAAGAAAGTTCATCCATTCTCTTTACCTCCAAAAAATCACTATAACCTTGCATATCCAAATAGTAATTCTCCAATTAATTTTCTAACCAGTGTTTACATCTTTTATAGTTTTTAGTAATAATAAGTTTTATTAAATTAATATTATTAAAAATAAGAGTAAGAAACGTAAAATTTCAAATATACGAATGGCAGCGCGCCACTATCAGTGGCGCGTTTCATTATTTTTACGAAACGCGCCATTGGCAGTGGCGTGTTTGCTTCTTATATATACAAAACGCGCAGCGCCTCTCCATCTCACTTGCGCGGGGTTTGGACGAAACGCGCCACTGGCAGTGGCGCGCTGTCATTCGTATATTTGAAATTTTACGGTTCTCACTCTTATTTTTAATAATGTTAATTTAATAATCATTATTCTTAATAAAAACTGTATCTTAACTTGGATAAAAAATGCGTCAAGTTTTGAGTATGTAATTTCCTGCATGTGAGTTTGAGTAGGGGCAAAAATAAGTTTACAGTTGCAATGCTGGATATATAATTACCTGTCTATTAGCTTCCATGCAATTTGTGTATTGTTTTATAAATCATAATCATTCAAAACTTTATGAATCATTCAATGGATATATAATAAGAGCCAAATTTATTATTTCCTTTGGCACAATATATGTAACATACAAGAAGTAAAACTTAGTATTTTAATATAGTAATAAGTTAATAACAAGTGTGGAGTTTAGAAAATATTGTAAGTGAGTGCTTATGTAGGAAGAACTGGTTTGTTATGCTGATAATAATTCAGTTGTACTTGAGGCTATGAGTAAGAGCTTATATTCCTGAGTCTTTTAATCAATTAATGTTTACTCTTTTTTTTGAAGTTCATCCTTACTAGTCATTGGAAATAGCATTAGCCTTGATAAAATTTGCCTGATATCAGTTAGCAATTATTATCCTTCTTTATAATTTTTATGCTCATTTTATGGATTAACAAAAAAATGTCCCCATTTTTTAAAGAATTCCACATATGACCCTCATACTTTCATAATTTTTTGTTTATAAATTACAACATCATAGCACATTGCATTACCAGAATGAAAATCAGAGAAGACAAATTATAATTTATAAACAAATTAACAAATTATCACTTACCATAATAAAAAAAAAGGCGGTCCAAGCGGAGATCAGAGAGACTGGCGAGCAACGGAGGCGATTGGCGAGCGGAGATCAGAGAGGCAGGCGAGTAGGCGACTGACGAGCGCGAGCAAATTCACGATTCACAAATCACCAGGGTTGGGTAGGGTTCGCCATTCGCGATCTATTTTTTTTAGTTTAGCAATTCACGATATGTTTTTTCTTTAGTTTGGTGCACCCGACTTGAGGATTCGGGACCCGTTAACTCTAGCAGATATCCACAACGCGATTTTAGCGATTCTGGGCTGTATTTTCCATCCAAAGTTTATTCTGGGTCCAACGTCAGGCCTAATTTGAGTCCAGAGTCAGGTACAATCAGCAAATACTATTAAACTTCTGAAGAATATCAGAATCCATAGTCAAACACTTGCCTAACCCTAAAGTAGTGTAGATCCGCCCCTGGTCTTGATCATCTTGACGAGTAGAGCCATGATCTTCTTGCTCAAATTTGAAATCATCATTTGCCTTAATTTTAAGTTCTTCGATTGATTTGATTTCTAAATTCGCACTATTCCTGAGATCAAACTCCATATTTAATTTGTTCATCGCGATCTTATACTCCTTATATGTCTTGACTGCAAACTCCTTAAGTTTTTGAAGAGCTTTACTATGAAGAATATTTGTACGATCTCGATTTCTATTAATGATAAGCCAAATGTCCATCCACTCACTCTACAAATAGCTCTATATTTTATCAATTATTATCTTTTGTTTGCATAATCCCCACACAAATAATAATGATCCATATCTTCACAAATATATATATCACCAAATTCCACAAAATCATGTACTTTCTACGTCTATGTCTATCTTTTATTGTATTTGAGTTAATAATATTCTCGGTATAGTACT
The DNA here is from genome assembly GCA_037127355.1 of Schoenoplectus tabernaemontani. Classification (NCBI taxonomy): domain Eukaryota; kingdom Viridiplantae; phylum Streptophyta; class Magnoliopsida; order Poales; family Cyperaceae; genus Schoenoplectus; species Schoenoplectus tabernaemontani. The sequence goes on along the minus strand of CM073754.1, from coordinate 11,583,511 downwards.
CTTTTTTTAAATATTATAAAGTATTTGCTCCAAACATCTTGAACCTTTTTTAATTAGAGAATGGAGCAGGTTCAAAGGGTTTTGAACCCAAAAATTGGTTCAAAGTCTTTCTCATCCATTGATTTTGCATCGAGATTCATAAAGAGGTGAGAAAAAAACTTTGAACGAATAAAAATACGAATCTCAATGCAAAATCAATGGATGAGAGGGGCTTTGAACCTAGCCCTGATCCTTTTAATTATCGGTTTGGATCAAAAGCAGAAATATCAAAGGAGAAAGCAAGAATTGCCTTAAAAAAAATTAAAACTCTGCATGCATGGCCTAGTCGGGAGTGTAGCCCAAAATGTAATTTAGTTGTCTCCTCTTTATTCGACTTTCAATTACAAGAGGTACAAAATATCAGCCCAATCATAAAACTGATCCAAGCAGCACAACCCAAGCAGTGTGATACACAGTACCGAGGGCGTCGGGTCCCGTTTTCATGTTTTGCGCGCCCGAAGTCATTTTCGGCGGTACCGACGATGTCAGGTCCCGCTTTTATGTTTTGCGCTCCCGGATACGTTTTCGGCGGTATGGAGGGCGTCGGGTCTCGTTTTCATGTTTTGCGCTCCCGGACTCATTTTCGACGGTAACGACGGCGTCGGGTCCCGTTTTCATGTTTTGCACGCCCGAAGTCGTTTTCGACGGTACCGAGGGTGTTTGGTCCTGTTTTCATGTTTTGCGCTCCCTGAATTGTTTTCGACGGTGCCGAGGGTGTCGGGTCTCATTCTCATGTGTTGCGCTCCCGGACTCGTTTTTGGCGGTACCGAGGGCGTTTGGTCGTGTTTTCATGTTTTGCGCTCCCGGACTCATTTTCACCGGTAACGAGGGCGTCGGGTCCCGTTTTCATGTTTTGCACGCCCGAACTAATTTTCGGCGATATCGACGGCGTCAGGTCCCGTTTTCATGTTTTGCGATCCCGGACTCGTTTTCGACGGTATGGAGGGCGTCGGGTCTCGTTTTCGTGTGTTACGATCCCGGACTCGTTTACGGCGGTACCGAGGGCGTCGGGTTATGTTTTCATGTTTTGCGCTCCGAACTCATTTTCGCCGGTACAGATGGCGTCGGGTGTCATTTTCATGTTTTGCGCGCCCGAACTCATTTTCGACGGTACCGACAGCGTCAGGTCCTGTTTTCATGTTTTGCTATCCCGAACGCGTTTTCGACGGTGTAGAGGGCGTCGGGACTCGTTTTCAAGTTTTGCGCTCCCGGACACGTTTTCGGCTGTTGCGAGGGCGTCGGGTCCCGTTTGCTTGTTTTGCACGTCCGGACTCGATTTCGACGGTACCGAAGGTGTCAGGACGCGTTTTCATGTTTTACGCGCTCGAACTCTTTTTCGGCGAAACCGACGGCGTCTGGTCCCGCTTTTATGTTTTGCGCTCCCGGACATGTTTTCGGCGGTATGGAGGGCCTCAGGTCTCGTTTTCATGTTTTGCGCTCCCGAACTCATTTTCGGTGGTAACGAGGGCGTCATGTCCCGTTTTCATGTTTTGCATGCCCGTACTCATTTTCGACGCTATCGAGGGCGTCGGGTACCGTTATCAAGTTTTGCGCTCCCGGACTCGTTTTCGATGATACCGAGGGCGTCGGGTCCCATTTTCATGTGTTGCGCTCCGAACTCATTTTCGGCAGTACCGAGGGCGTCAGGTCATGATTTCATGTTTTGCGCTCCCGAACTCATTTTCGCCGGTACCGAGAGCGTCGGGTATCGTTTTCACGTTTTGCGCGCCCTAACTCATTTTCGGCGGTGTGGAGGGTGTCGGGTCTCGTTTTCATGTTTTGCGCTCCCGGACACGTTTTCGGCTGTTCCGAGGGCGTCAGGTCCTGTTTTATTATTTTGCGTCTCCGTACTCGTTTTCGACGGTACCGAGGGTGTCGGCTCCCGTTTTCATGTTTTGCGCTCCCGGATTCGTTTTCCCGAGGTACCGAGGGCGTCAGGTCCCGTTTTTATGTTTTAAGCGCCTGTACTCGTTTTCCGCGGTACTGAGGTCGTCGGATCTCGTTTTCATGTTTTGCGCTCGCGAACACATTTTCGGCGCTACGGAGGGTGTTGGGTCCAGTTTTTATGTGATGCGCGCCCGGACTCATTTTCAGCGATACCGACGACGTCGTCTCCTGTTTTCATGTTTTGCGCTCCGGGACTCGTTTTCGGCGGTACCGACGGCGTCGGGTCCCGTTTTCATTTTTTGCGCACCCGAACACGTTTTCGGCGGTGCCGAGGGCGTCGGTCCCGTTTTCATGTTTTGCGCTCCCGGGATCATTTTCGGCGGTTCCGAGGGCGTCGGGTCCCGTTTTCATGTTTTGCGTCCCCATACTCATTTTCGGCGGTACCGATGGCGTCGGGTCCCGTTTTCATGTGTGGGGTGCCCATACTCGTTTTCGGCGGTGCGAAGGGCGTCTGGTCCCGTTGTGCGACCCTTTTTCGCGCCTCTCACCGCCCTGAAAAAGGAACTGGACGATGAATTGCGGAAGAAGGACACGGAGATCCCTCTAAGTGTGCATTGGGGTATATTTATATAAATTTGGAATGCACATTTAAAGGTTTTAGAGATTGTGGGGTCTTTAAGATTCCAATGGGCGCAAGCCCCCATTGTTAATTACCCTGGGCTTTGAACCCGAGGAACCTCGATTAAGAAAGAGAAAATAAACCAGAATAGTTAAGCAATTTTAAGCGGTCGCTATGAGTAAGGGCATGGAATATATGGACTTTTCAAGGTAGTTTACACCTTCTGAATTGACTTTTTTTATTATGATATTTATTTTAGTTGAATGTTGATTTAGTTTTGAAATTGAATTTATCTTTATTTTAGGTGAATGTTGATTAATTTTAAATGAATGTTGATTTAGTCTTTTACTTTTTTATTTATGTATTTATTTATTTAATTTATTTTTATTTAAATTTTATTTAATTTCGAATAAGAGTTATATTTATTTTATTTTTTCATTTTTTATTCATTATATATTTAATTTTATTTATTTTTGTATTTTTATATTTTTTTTATTTAGAATTACTTAATTTAGAATTTAATTTCATGAATAAGAATTATATTTATTTTAAGAAAACTTTTATCTTATTATTTTTTTATGTTATTTATTTTTATTATATATTTTCAATGAAAGCACTTTAATATATTTTTTTTATTTTCAACAGCAAAGAAAATACGATCAATCGGGGATTATTTTTTATTTTTTTGAGAAAATATATTAGTAACATACTAATTTTATTTGACAAAAATATCAATGGTAATGTTATGAACAACTTTTATTTTGAAAATGTTTTAATTTGAATCCTTTAAAATATTATTTTGGGAGGAATATTAGAAACGGACAAATCTGAAAACTAATGAAGACTTTCACAGATAATACTATTGTTTTGATTTTTTAAAGTGAAATGAGTTAATAATATACTGATTTTATTTGACAGAAAAATGAAATGCGATGTTACGAACAACTTTTATGTAGGAAACTTTTCATTTTGAGCACTTTAAAGTATTGTTTTGAGCAAAATACTAGCAGAAGACGGTTCTGAAAATCAGGAGCTGTCAGGATTGTTTTGCTTATTTGAAAGGTATTTAAAGCGTATTTTTGAATGAAAATTTTTATACAAGCTCCTCTTGATATATATTTTATGAATATAAAATAATATATATATGTCAAATTCATGGATTGGTACAGTTTTTTAATTATTTTCTGATAAAGAACTGAACTGGATAGCTGAGGGTGTTTTGGGTATTTTTGAAAAATATGCTTAAGAAACCTTTCGAACCAGATTATGATACTATCAATAAGGTTATGATGAACAATTGTTATGTTGAAAACTTTCTTATTTGAAATCGTTTTAATGCACTTTAAGGCTATTTAGCAAAGAAGTTTCAAATAAAATTTAGAAAAAACTGAAAATATATTTTTAGTTTTAGAAAATAGTTTAACTTTTGAATTTAAACTCTTCTAGTTATTGATTTCTATTGATGGCAAGGGCTCACGACTTTGTATTAGCCGGCACAAGCCTTATAAATCTTCAAAATCAAGGGCTCACGACTTTGTATTAGCCGGCACGAGATTTAGAAGAGTTTTGTTTATTATAAAAAATATTTTTTGTATTTTAGATAAAGACAAGGGCTCACGACTGAATGCAGCCGGCACATGCCTTATAACTCTTTAAAATCATGGGCTCACGACTGAACTCACTAAGCACAAGAGTTTATAGAGTTATTTTTATTTTATTATGAACCAGATTATTATAATCTACTAGCTGAAGATTCATAAATGCATATAAAATCGTAAGAAGCTCCAAAAATTATGAAAATTTACAGAGAGATGCATTATAACTAGATCTAGATGCTCACAAAATTTTAATTAAATTGGAGTAGCAGAGATATGATTTTTTTATTTTCGAATCAGATTAGGGGCAAAAGAGGAAAATGCTGTACCAGTATTTGCTGATTTTTAGATCTAAAAAGGCTATAACTTTTTACAGAAAAATAGAAAATTAGTTTCTATAGATTCATATGACTTATTTCTACAATATCTGAAAGTTTTATAAGATTTGGAGCAGATCTCATTCTATTTTTCTTTTTATTGCATTTTCAGCCATTTTAGGGCTGATTTTGCGTTTATAATGGATTCATTGATCTTAAACAGTTTAAATGCATCATTTAGCTTCAATCTAACATTCAATGATGTTTGTATGCAGATTTGAACCAAAAGAAAAGAAAGAAAATAAAAAAACAAAAAAAATAAAAAAAAAAAGTAAAAGATGAATTGATGTTACCAGAACTTGCTGTTTTTCAGAATTAAAAAGGCTATAACTTTTTATAGAAAAATCAAAAAAATACAAAATCAGTTTCTGTAGATTCATATAACTTATTTCTACTAGATCTGAAAGTTTTATAAGATTTGGAGTAGATCTCATCCCGTTTTTCTTTTTATTGCATTTTCAGCCATTTTAGGGCTGATTTTGCATTTATAAGGGATTCATTGATCTTAAATGGTTTAAATGCATCATTTAGCTTCAATCTAACATTCAATGATGTTTGTATGCAAATTTGAGCTAAATGAAAAGAAAAAAATGAAAAAGATCGAATTGCAACATAAGAACGTCAAGAAAAAGAAGAAAAATCAATTTGCACATGAAAAATTTCATCTTTATTGCACGAATCAAAATTACAAGCTCTAATACACTCTTGATATCTATATTTACATGATATATGGCTACCTAGATCTAATTTGTAGCTTGAGTAGAAGAGGATTTGATTGAATCTTATATCTTTGGGCTTGATTTTGATCTCAACTCAAAGATTGGATCTTATTTTGTATCTAATTTGAGCTTCAATTGGTTTTGGCAGCGTTTTGGATTAGCATTCAGCTTGGGATGGGTTGTGTCTCTTGTGTTTGAAGGAGAAGAGGGGTTTATATAGGCGTAGGGGGTAGTAGATGGGTGTATGAGATCGGTTTGACTTTTCTTTGACCAATTTATGCACCAACTCCCTTCATTCAATTTCTCATACTCTTCTGAACGTTTTGTGGTGTATTAGACCAGTTCTAAATGTTTTAAATGTGCTCTAACAGCTGAGAGGACAAGTGGGGCACAAGTGGAGTTTGTTATGTTTGCTGAAAATTTACAAATTTGCCCTCTCTAACCACCACTTAGTCACCAGATGATTCTAGGGACTTCTAGAAGGTTGTAGAGGTTCAAACACGTTCTTGTCACTCTCTTCCTGCATTTTGGACCTTGCCGGATCACAATTATGCACCCGAGACCCGTTTTTGCCTTTAAACCCGATTTCAAGCCTCATAGCCGTTCTCCTTCATTTCTTCACCATTTCTTGTGTTTCAAAGCATGATTAGCATCTAATTGATCCCAGGAATTGATCTACAATGTTTATTCAATCAATAGAATGCTCTGGTATAGAGTTTGACCAACTCGGTTTTTTGACCCGATTTGCGAGTTCGTGGTCTCACCAATTTAAAGCTTATGAAATTTAACCAAGCCCTCAAACAATCTCTTGTGACCATGGAGAAGGTGTTTGAAGTGTCAATTTGATCAATTATGACTCGGATTGCTCAATTTCATTTTTGGATCGGAAACTTCCTCTTCGCTTTTCTCCCAAACCGCTCAACCATTTTGCAAGTTCTTTATCTCATCGTGTTCTCCTCTCCGTGCTCTTTCCAACGGTATATAATATGTGAGTTTTCGTCGCACGGGACAATAGGCTCCATTTTCGGTTTTGAAACAGTGGAGAACTCGGGGTACTGTAGCACCGACTGTAGCAATGGACATTTTCGAATTTGGCCCCTCTCCATTTTGATTTTTAATTGGAGCCCTCCATTTGCTGATTTTTCTTATTTCTCCTTTGCTTTTAAATTGTTTCTCAAAGATCCCTTTGTCCAAATTGCACCAAAATTTGCTCAAAAATTCCTTGAAATATAACAAAATTTATGGTAATTTTTATTTACCATTTTGCCCCTTGGTCAAGCATCAATTAATTTTTAACGCTTGATTAATTAATTTTTCATTATATTAATCGATAATTTGGAATTTCTTTGACTTCTGTAACTCCAAAAATATCAAGTAATATATGAAAATTCTCAGAATTTTATGGAGAATTTGATTTTACCATAAAATTTGAGTTTTGAGATTTTGGGTTTCGAAGAGGTTTTCGATTTGAATTTGTAGAGCTTCGGCATTTAATTCTTTTCTTAGGAATTTTGATTTTTGAGCATTTCACTGAATTCTTCTTTTTTCGTGGTGCTTCTGGACTTGAATTAAGTCTCTTCGGGCTTTTAAAATTTCTCCTTGAATTTTTTAATCTTTTGTCCCAAGTTGCCTTTTCAATTCCCCGAATTTTCAGGGGTAAACACCCGTATTCTTGTTTTGAGCTCCCAAACTCGTTTTCGCATTACCGTGGGCGTCGGCTCCTGTTTTCATGTTTTGCCCTCGCGAACTCATTTTCGGCGACACTGAGAGCGTCGGGTCCCGTTTTCATGTGTTGCGCTCCAGGACTCATTTTCGACGGTATCGATGGCGTCGGTCCCGTTTTGATGTGTTGCGCTCCCGGACTTGTTTTCAGCGGTACCGAGGACGTCGGGTCATGTTTTCATGTTTTGCGCTCCAAGACTCATTTTCGACGGTACCGAGGCGTCGAGTCCCGTTTTCATGTTTTGCGCGCCCGAACTCATTTTCGGCGGTACCGATGGCGTCAGGTCCAGCTTTTATGTTTTGCGCTCTCGTACCGGTTTTCGGCGGTCTGGAGGGTCTCGGGTCCCGTTTTCATGTTTTGAGCTCCCAGACTCATTTTCGGCGGTAACGAGGGCGTCGGGTCCCGTTTTCATGTTTTGCGTTCCCGTACTTGTTTTCTCCAGTACCAAGGGTGTCGGGTCCCATATTCATGTTTTGCGCTCCCGGACACGTTTTCGGCGGTTTTGCGGGAGTCGGCTCCCGTTTTCATGTTTTGCGCTCCCGGACTAGTTTTCGGCGGTACCGTGGGCGTCGGCTCCTGTTTTCATGTTTGGCGCTCCCGGACTCATTTTCGGCGGTAACAAGGGTGTCGGGTCCCGTTTACATGTTTTGCATGCCGGACTCGTTTTCGGCGGTATCGAGGGCGTCGAGTCTCATTTTCATATTTTGCTCGCCCGAACTCATTTTCGGCAGTACCGACGGCGTCAGGTCCAGCTTTTATGTTTTGCGCTCCCGGACACGTTTTCGGCGATATGGAGGGCGTCGGGTCTCGTTTTCATGTTTTGCGCGCCCAGACTCATTTTCGGCGCTAACACGGCGTCTGATCCCGTTTTTATGTTTTGCGCTCCTAGACTCATTTTCGACGGTACCGAGGGCGTCGGGTCCCGTTTTCATCTGTTGCGCTCCCGAACTCGTTTTCGGCGATACCGAGGGCGTCGGGTCATGTTTTCATATTTTGCGCTCCCGGACTCATTTTTGGCGGTACCGAAGGCGTCAGGTCACGTTTTCATGTTTCACGCCCGAACTTTTTCCGGCGGTACCAACGACGTCTAGTCCCGTTTTCATGTTTTGCGCTCCTGGACACATTTTCGACGGTGTGGAGGGTGCGGGTCTTGCTTTCATGTTTTGCACTACCGGACACGTTTTCGGCTGTTCCGAGGGCGTCGGGTCCTGTTTTATTGTTTTGCGTCCCCGTACTAGTTTTCGGCGGTATTGAGGGCGTCGGCTCCCGTTTTCAAGTTTTGCGCTCCCGGACACGTTTTCGGCTGTACCGACGGCGTCGGGTCCCGTTTTCATGTTTTGCACTCCCGAACACGTTTTCGGCGGTGTGAAGGGCATCGCGTCCTATTTTCATGTTTTGCTCTCTCGAACTCGTTTTCGATAGTTCCGAGGGCGTCGGGTCCCGTTTTCATATTTTGCTTTTTCCCCGTACTCATTTTCGGCGGTACCGCGGGCGTCGGCTCCCGTTTTCATGTTTTGCGCTACCAAACTCATTTTCGGCGCTACGGAGGACGTCGATTCCAATTTTCATGTTTTGCGCGCCCGGACTCATTTTCGGCGATAACGAGGGTGTCGGGTCCCGTTTTCGTGTATTGCGCTCCCGGACTCATTTCCGGTGGTACCGAGGGCGTCCGGTCCCGTTTTCGTGTGTTGCGCTCCCGTACTCATTTTCGGCGGTACCGTGGGCGTCGGCTCCGGTTTTCATGTTTTGCGCTCCCGGACTCATTTTCGGCGGTAAAGAGGGCGTCGGGTCCCGTTTTCTTGTATTGCACGCCCGGACTCGTTTTTGGCGGTACCGAGGGCGTCAGGTCCCGTTTTCATGTGTTGCTCTCCCTGACTCATTTTCGACGGTATCGAGGGCATCGGGTCATGTTTTCATGTTTTGCGGTCCCGGACTCATTTTCGGCGGGACCGAGGGCGTCGGGTCCCATTTTCATGTTTTGCGCGCCCGAATTCATTTTCGGTGGTACTGACGGCGTCTGGTACAGTTTTCATGTTTTGCACTCCCGGACACGTTTCTGGCTGTTTCGAGGGCGTCGGGTCCCGTTTTATTATTTTGCCTCCCCGTACTAGTTTTCAACGGTACCGAGGGCGTCAGGTCCCGTTTTCATGTTTTGCGCTCAAGGACTCGATTCCCGAGGTACCGAGGTCGTCAGGTCCCATTTTCATGTTTTGCACGCCCATACTCGTCTTCCGCGATACCGAGGGCGTCGGGTCCCGTTTTCATGTTTTGCCCTCCCGGACTCGTTTTCGTCGTTACGGAGGGTGTCGGGTCCCGTTTTCATGTTTTGAGCTCCCGTTTTCGATTTCGGCGGTAACGAGGGCGTCGGGTCCCGTTTTCATGCGTTGCGCGCCCGGACTCATTTTCGGCGATACTGACGGCGTCGGCTCTCATTTTCATGTTTTGCGCTTCCGGACTCGTTTTCGGCTGTACCGACGGCGTCGGGTCCCGTTTTCATGATTTGCGCTCCCGGACACGTTTTCGGCGGTGCGAAGGGCGTCGGGTCCCTTTTTCAAATTTTGCGCTCCCGGACTTGTTTTCGGCGGTTCCACGGGCGTCGAGTCCCATTATCATGTTTTGCGTCCCTATACTCATTTTCGGCGGTACCGAGGGCGTCGGGTCTCATTTTCTTGCGTTGCGCGCCCGGACTCATTTTCGGCGGCACCGACGGCGTCGGCTCCCGTTTTCATGTTTTGCGCTGCAGAACTCATTTTAGGCTGTACCGACGGCGTCGGGTCCCGTTTTCATGTTTTGAGCTCCTGTTCTCATTTAAGGCGGTAATGAGGGCGTCGGGTCCCGTTTTCATGTTTTGTGTCCCCGTACTCGTTTTCGACGGTACCGAGGGCGTCGGGTCCCGTTTTCATGTGTTGCGCGCTCGGACTCGTTTTCGGCGATACTGACGGTGTCGGCTCCCGTTTTCATGTTTTGCTCTCCCGGACTCATTTTCGGTTGTACCGACGGCGTCGGGTCCCGTTTTCATGTTTTGCGCTCCTAGACTCGTTTTCGGCAATTCCAAGGGCGTCGGGTCCCGTTTTCATGTTTTGCTTCCTTGTACTCATTTTCGGCGGTACCGAGGGCGTCGGCTCCCATTTTCATGTGTTGCGCGCCAGGACTCATTTTCGGCGGCACCGACGGCGTCGGCTCCCGTTTTCATGTTTTGCGCTCCGAAACTCGGTTTAGACGTACCGACGGCGTCGGCTCCGTTATCATGTTTTGCGCTACGGACTCGTTTTCGGCGCTATGGAGGACGTCGGCTCCCATTTTCATGTTTTGCGCGCCCGGACTCATTTTCGGCGACAACGAGGGCGTTGGGTCCCGTTTTCGTTTGTTGTGCCCCCGGACTCGTGTTCGGCGGTACCGGGGGCGTCTGGTCCCGTTTTCGTGTGTTGCGCTCCCGGACTCATCTTCGGCGGTATCGTGGGCGTCGGCTCCGGTTTTCATGTTTTGCGCTTCTGTTCTCATTTTCGGCGGTAACGAGGGCGTCGGGTCCCGTTTTCATGTGTTGCGCGCCCGGACTCATTTTCGGCGATACTGACGGCGTTAGGTCTCGTTTTCATGTTTTGCGCTCTCGGACACGTTTTTGGCGGTGAGGAGGGCGTCGTTCCCGATTTCATGTTTTGCGCTCTTGGACTCATTTTCGGAAGTACCGAGGGCGTCGGGTCCCGTTTTCATGTTTTGCGCGCCGAACTCATTTTCAGCGGTACCGACGACGTCAGGTCTCGTTTTCATGTTTTGCGCTACCGGACACATTTTCGGCGGTGTGGAAGGCGTCGAGTCCCATTTTCATGTTTTGCGCTCCCGGACTTGTTTCCCGAGGTACGGAGGGCCTTGGGTCTCGTTTTCATGTTTTGTGCGCCCCGTACTCATTTTCGGCGGTACCGAGGGCGTCGGGTCCCGTTTTCATGTTGTGCGACCCTTTTTCGCGTGATCCGCACCGCCGCTTGGTTTTGGGCGATGGGATGCGGAAGAAGGACACGGAGATCCCTCCTGACCATGCACTAGTTTAACGCCGGTTGGTCCCGCCATCTTAGACTCATTGGGATGCACATTTAGGGGGGTTTTAGTGATTGCGAGTACTAGTAGATTTCGATGGGCGCAAGCCACATCCGTTAATTACCCTGGGCTATTAACCTCGAGGAACCTCTAGATCTTGAAAGGGGGAAGCAAATAGTATAGCTAAATAATAGTCAAGTGGTTATGTGCTTCGGTGATCGGGATCACTGAAGCACCCTAGACTTACTGACAGGTCAGTCCAGTGAGATAGGGTGGTGAAAAAGATGAACTTACTACAGATCAGTTCAATCTTTACCGCTCCGAGAGACAATCTTACTACAGATCAGATGGACCTCTACGGAGGGATGGGAGGTGAGTCTACTACAGAACGACTCGACCTTAGTTGACCTAGAAGATGAACCTACTGCAGAACGGTTCAATCTTTACTAGTCAACGACCAATCACACAAAATACAACTCAGAGCACTAGGCTGGTTGATCTTGAGGTTGGTGAATCAGGAGAAGGGCGGATATGGCCCACATGGTACTTCTCACTGATCTTCTAGATCATGGATTCCAAGCACTAAGCGGATCCATAAACCTAAGAGCAGAACTGCACACAAAGTCAAACCTGAACTCTTATTTTGCGCTCCATGAAACAGTTTCGGCGGTACGAAGGGCGTCGGGTCCCGTTTTCATGTTTTGCGTCCCCATACTTGTTTTAGGCGGTACCGAGGGCGTCGGGTCCCGATTTCATGTTTTGCGCTCCCTGACTCATTTTCGGCGGTAAGAAGGGTGTCGGGTCCCGTTTTTATGTTTTGTGTCCCCGTACTCGTTTTCGGCGGTACCGACGGCGTAGGCTCCCGTTTTCATGTTTTGCGCTCTAGAAATCGTTTTCGGCTGTACCGACGGCGTTCGGTCCCGTTTTCCTGTTTTGCGCTCCCGGACACGTTTTCGGCGATGCGAAGAGCGTCGGGTCCCGTTTTCATGTTTTTCGCTCCCAGACTCGTTTTCGGCGGTTCCGAGGGTGTCGGTTCATTTTCATGTCTTGCGTCCCCGTACTCGTTTTCGGCGGTACCGAGGGCGTTAGGTCCGGTATTCATGTTTTCTGCTCCCGAACTCGTTTCTCGAGGTACCGAGGGCGTCGGGTCCCGTGTTCATGTTTTGCGCCGCCGGACTCATTTTCAGCGGTAACGAGGGCGTCGGGTCCCGTTTTCGTGTGTTGCGCTCCCGGACTCGTTTTAAGCGGTACCGAGGGCGTCGGGTCCCGTTTTTGTGTGTTGCGCTCCCGGACTCGTTTTCGGCGATACCATGGGCGTCAGCTCCTGTTTTCTTGTTTTGCGCTCCCGGACTCATTTTCGGCGGTAACGAGGGCGTCGGGTCCCGTTTTCATGTTTTGCCCGCCCGAACACGTTTTCGGCGGTACCGAGGGCGTCGGGTCCCGTTTTCATGTTTTGCGCTCCCGGACTCGTTTTCGACGGTGCAGGGGCGTCGGGTCCCGTTTTCATGTGTTGCGCTCCCGGACTCATTTTCGGCGGTACCGAGGGCGTTAGGTCATGTTTTTATGTTTTGCGCTCCCAGACTCTTTTTCGACGGTACCGAGGGCGTCGGGTCCCCTTTTCATGTTTTTCGTCCCCGTACTCATTTTCGGCGGTGCCGAGGGCGTCGGGTCCCGTTTTCATGTGTTGCGCGCCCGGACTCGTTTTCTACGGTGCGAAGGTCGTCGGGTCCCGTTTTCATGTTCTACGCTCCAGGACTCGTTTTCTGCGGTTCCGAGGGCGTCGGGTCCCGTTTTCATGTTTTGCGCTCCCGGACACGTTTTCGGCGGTGCAAAGGGTGTCAGGTCCCATTTCTTGTTTTGCGCTCCCGGACTCGTTTTTGGCGGTTCCGAGGGCGTCTAGTCCGTTTTCATGTTTTGCACTCCCAAACTCATTTTCGGCGGTAACGAGGTGTCGGGTCCTTTTTTCAAGTATTGCGCGCCCGAAAATGTTTTCCGCGATACAGACGGCGTCGGCTCCCGTTTTCATATTTTGCGCTCCAACACTCGTTTTCGGCTATACCGACGGCGTCGGTCCCGTTTTCATGTTTTGCGCTCCCGGACACATTTTCGATGGTGCGAAGGGCGTCGAGTCCCGTTTTCATGTTTTGCGCTCTCGGACTCATTTTCGGCGGTACCGAGGGCGTTGGATCCCGTTTTCATGTTTTGCGCTCCCGGACTCGTTTTCGGCGCTACGGAAGGCGTCAGGTCCTGTTTTCATGTTTTGTGTTCCATTACTCATTTTCGGCGATACCGAGGGCGTCGTGTCCGTTTTCATGTTTTTCATATTCGGCGGTATCTTTTTCGACGGTGCGTCGGGTCCGCCGCGCTCTCGAACTCATTTTCGGCGGGGCGTCGTGTCCCATTTTCATGTTTTGCGCGCACGAACGACGTTTTCATGTTTTGCGTCCACGTTTTCATGTTTTTCATGTTTTGCGCTCCCGGACACGTTTTCGGCGGTGTGGAGGGGCGTCGGGTCCCGTTTTCATGTTTTGCGTCCCGGACTCGTTTTCCACGTTACGGAGGGCGTCCCGTTTTCATGTTTTGGCGGTATGCACGACGCGTCGGCTCCCGTTTTCATGTTTTGCGCTCCCGGACTCTTTTCCGGATGTACAGAGGGCGTCGGGTCCCGTTTTCATGTTTTGTCCGCCCGTACTCATTTTCGGCGTTACCGAGGGCGTCAGGTCCCGTTTTCATGTTTTGCGCTCCCGGACTCGTTTTCGTCGCTACAGAGGGCGTCAGGTCCTGTTTTCATGTTTTGCACTCCCGAGCTCGTTTTCAACGCTACGGAGGGCGTGGACTCCTATTTTCATGTTTTGCGGTCCTGGACTCATTTTCAGCGGTAATGAGGGCGTCGGCTCTCATTTTTATGTTTTGCGTCCCAGTACTCGTTTTCGGCGGTACCGAGGGCGTCGGCTCCCATTTTCATGTTTTGCGGTCTCGGCCTCGTTTCCCGAGGAACCGAGGGCGTCGGGTCCCGTTTTCATGTTTTGCGCTCTCGGACTCATTTCCCGAGGTACGGAGGGCATTGGGTCCCGTTTTCATGTTTTGTGCGCCCGTACTCATTTTTGGCGGTACCGGGTGTCGGGTCCCGTTTTCATGTTATGCGACCCTTTTTCGCGTGCTCTGCACCGCCGCTTGGTTTTGGGCGATGGGATGCGGAAGAAGGACACAGAGATCCCTCCTGAACGTGCACTTGTTTAACGCCGGTTGGTCCCGCCGTCTTAGACTCATTGGGATGCACATTTAGGGGGTTTTAGTGATTGTGAGTTCTTGTAGATTCCGATGGGCGCAAGCCTCCACCATTAATTACCCTGGGCTATTAACCTCGAGGAACCTCTAGATTTTGAAAGGGGGAAGCAAATAGTATAGCTAAATAACAATCAAGTGGTCGCGTGCTCCTATGATCTGGGATCATTAGAGCATCCTGGATTTACCAACAGGTTAATCCAGTGAGATATGGTGGTGAAAAGATGAACTTACTACAGATCAATTCAATCTTACCGCTCCGAGAGACAATCTTACTACATATCATATTGACCTCTGCGGAGGGATGGGAGGTGAGTCTACTACAGAACGACTCGACCTCAGTTGATCTAGAAGATGAACCTACTGCAGAACGGTTCAATCTTTACTAGTCAACGACCAATTACACAAAATACAACTCAGAGCACTAAGCTGGTTGATCTTGAGGTTGGTGAATCAGAAGAAGGGCGGATATGGCCCACATGGTACTTCTCACTGATCTTCTAGATCATGGATTCCAAGCACTAAGCGGATCCATAAACCTAGGAGTACAACTGTACACAAAGTCAAACCTGAAGCGCTGAGCGAGCTTGACATTGAGGCGTGTGTCAGTGAAAGAACCTACTACAGAACGGTTCATTCCACTGTTTGAGGATGAATCTACTACAGAACGATTCAACCCTCAGTTGATCTAGAAGATAAACCTACTACAGAACGGTTCAATCTTTACTAGTCAACGACCAATCACACAAAATACAACTCAGAGCACTAGGCCGGTTGATCTTGAGGTTGGTGAATCAGGAGAAGGGCGAATATGGCCCACATGGTACTTCTCACTGATCTTCTAGATCATGGATTCTAAGCACTGATCTTCTAGATCACTGATCTTCTAGATCATGGATCTTCCAAATTAGAGTACGCTTTAATAGTCGTGCTGAGTGATCTCCAGCTCTTCTGACCTATCTTTGCATCAGGATTTGTGCTGGGTGGTGGTTTCCAGTGATCGGAGCTTCTCTCCTCTGATCAGACTTGTGTCCTAGCATCGCATGACCTTGGTGAAGCTCTCCATGGTACCTGATCAGAGATCCATGCGATGGTTGGTGCAGTGCGAGGGTGCCAGCTGAAGTGTACCAATAGGGGTTGGTACCGAGTTGAATTCTTTGTCAAATTCAATAGTTTCAGTCAATGTCATTGATAGTTACAAGATCAATAAGCATCGTCTTGACATGTAGATGTGATCTGAATTGAATGTGGGTGTTCTTGACCACTATCAATCGCACTGAAGCACTAACAGTTTGGGAGTGCACGGTACCGATCAGTACCGCCCTAATTCCTTTCAATTCGAGATGTTTATTGAACTTGCATACTCAATTGACACCCCTCAGGCCTAAAGGCTCACCCAGTTTTGGCTGGGGCCAGTGGCTCACTGAGTTTCAAGGTGTTTCAACACGATACCAATTGGTTGTGCACGAAACCGATCAGCATCAGTTCTGAATTCATCAAAATCTCTGACATTCACTCAATTATTGCACTTAATCGGTGTCTCCCGGCCTAAAAGCTCACCTAGACATTGCTAGGGCCAGTGGCTCACTGAGATTATAACAATTAGGATTAATTAACTTCTAAAATCTTGGCGATATTCTAATTTGTGTCAGAATCAGCACATTCATTCGAAATGGCAAAGAATTAACTAATCTAATCAATCAAAATCATGCAGTTAAGATGATTAGAAAGTAAAAGATCTCATCTTTCATCTACTGTGAAGGTAGAGGCAAAGAAATCAATTAAGAACCCAAAGTCACGAAAGGAATCGATAAAACAGTAATTGAATCACAGATTCTTGATATTTGTGACTAATCCAGGCCTAAAGGCTCACCAATCACTTTGGGTCCGCTTGGTAAATCAAGGAATAGCTTTGGAAGAGTGGTAATTTCGGAAGAGTGATAAAATAGTATTTTTTTTTGGAAGAGTGGTATTCTTGACTATTCGGAAGAGCGAAAATATCGTTTGGCAATTGTTACTCAGAATAGTTAAAATATGAATAATTATGATACTAATAATAATGATGATAATAATATTAGTAAAATAATAATCATAATAGTAAGATAATAATAATAAAGTAATGAAAAATAATCATAATAAATAATAATATTATAATAGTAATATAATAAAAATATAAACATAATCATAATATAGTAATATAATAATAAAAAATTAAAATTACAATCATAAATATAATAATATAATAATAATAAGTAATCATTATTTTAATAATATAGTCATAATATAATAATCATAATCATAATAATATAACCATAATCATAATCATAATAATATAATAATAAAAATATAATCATAATCATAAAAATAATTATAAATAATTATAATTATAATAATATAATAATAAATTAATCATAAATATAATCAACATATAATAATATAATACAACATAATAAAATAATAATGAAGTAATAAAAAATAATCATAATAAATAATAATATTATAAAATTAATATAATAAAAATATAACATAATCATAATATAGTAATATAATAATAAAAAATTATAATTACAATCATAATTATAATAATATAATAATAAGTAATCATAATATAATAATCATAATCATAATCATGATAATAATAATTATAGTCATAATCATAATAATATAACCATAATCATAATCATAATAATATAATAATAAAAATATAATCATAATCATAAAAATAATTATAATTATAATAATATAATAATAAATTAATCATCACTATAATCAACATATAATAATATAATACAACATAATAAAAATAATAATAAGTAATAATAATCATAATCATAATCATCATAATATAATAATATAATAATAAATAATCTTGATCATAATAATATAATAATAAAATAATTATATTTATATTCATAATATAATAATATAATATTAAAATTATATTTATAATAATAATAATTAAAATAATAATACTAATGGTAACGATAATATAATAACAATAATGATAATAATAATTTAATAATAATATAATGATAATAATAATAAATAATAATATAATGATAATAATAATAATAAATAATAATATAATGATAATAATAATAAATAATAATCATAATATTAATATAATAATAACTTATAATCATAAATATAATATAATAATATAATAATACTAAATCTTAATCATAATCATAATATAATAATATAATATAATATAATCAAATAATAATCGCTATTCCGACGAGAGCTAATCCTAGGTATTCCACCTATAAGTTGGTATACCGGATTAGCACTATTCCGCACTCTTCTACTTAGTCTAAAATTCGTTTGGCAAATTAATTCGTCGGAATAGCTATTCTATTCTAACTTTTTATTCCATTGAGTGTCAAACACTCCCTTTGTGATTGGGCCAGTGGCTCACTAGATTCAATCAATTAATGTCAATTGATATCATTTGAAGAAGAACACAGTAGAGAGATAGAATTAAGAAGCAAACTCTTGAAAGAAAGCAACAAGAATGAGAAAGAAATCAAATTGATTATCTAATAAGCACAAATTGAATGTCTAGAGCTCAGTTCTAGGGAAAGAAATGTAAATAAACACTAATCGAATCAATTTGCATGGTTGATTACCTCAAATTCTCAACAGAAAACACCAATTGATCAAATTCTTCTTCTTAACTCTTATAATCTCTCTCTCTCTGCACTGGAAGATCACTAGTGAATGCGTGTAAGTGTGTGTGTTTGCTCTGTACTACCTTCTCTTCTTTTTTTATTTGCCTCCTCTTTTATGTTTCATTCTTGGGTTTATATAGCCTTCAACCGATTGCTTTGCTTAATTATGAATAGTTGATCACTCTTGAGTCGGATTGCCAGCTTGTACAGATCCTAGATCTTCATTTCACTTTAATGAACGGTTGTGATGCATTGTGTTTGTTGCTGAAATCGTCTAACCGTTTTCCGTTGTTACTTTGACTGTGCCGCGATTCCATTGACTCCAGCTCTCAATCACTTGTGTATTTCAACTAGCAAGTGGGCCCAATGTTGCTAACTTCTATTTAAACACTCCTACTCTGAATGATGTTTCACTCATTTATCAATTTCAATTTTGCTGAACCCATTTATGTCCCGTTTTCACCTCTTGATCAATTAACATCTTATACATCCAATTGACTCACCAATTCACCTCCATTGGCATCGCCTTACCTCAAAGAAGCTGCTTTGCAACTCAATTCAATCCCTAGAGCACTAATTGGACTCCCCTCCTTAGCTCAATTTCAGGTACTAACTTGATTTTGCCTTCTGTAAATCTCATTTTCTCAATTATGCCTATTATAAGATTGTCCAATTAACCCTTTGATATGAATATCCTACGACACTAATTTTTCATAAAACATAAGTAAGATATATTAGAATCTGCTGTTTAAACAAGTTGTTTAAGATTTTTATTATTTTTTGACTCATAACTACACATAATTTCTTCAAAATGAATATAACTACTCCTCATTATACCTATTAGAAGATTATGCACTTAACACTTCGATATGAATATTGCATGATACAAATTTTGCACAAAACATAAATAAGATGCATTAAAACTGTTGTTTAAACAAGTTATTTGAGTTTTTAAAATTTATTGGGCGCATAACTACATATAATTTCATAAAAAATAATATAATTACTCCTAATTATGTCTATTATATGATTGTCCAATTAAAACATAGATATGAATATTCTATGACGCTAATTTTGCACAAATATAAGTAAGATGCATAAGAAACTTTTGTTTAAACAAGCTGTTTAAGATTTTAAATATTTTTTGCATCAAAACTACACTTAATTTCGAGCGAATTAATATAATTGCTCCTAACTATGTCTATTATAAGATTGTCAAATTAACACTTCGATATGAATATTCTATGACGCTAATTTGGCACAAGTAAGATGCATTAGAAACAAATTATTTAAAAACTTATTTGAGTATTTCAACATTTTTGACCCCATAACTACACATAATTTAGTGAAAATTTATATAATCACTCCTAATTATGCTTATTAAAAGATTATCTAATTAACACTTCAATAGGAACATTCTCCAACACCATTCTGCACAAAACATAAGTAGGAGGCTTTAAAAACAGTTGTTTAAACAAGTTGTTTGAGTTTTTTAAATTTTTGGCCGCATAATTATATATAATTTCTTATAATTTAATACAATTACTCCTAAGCATTCCTATTATAAGATCTTCTAATTTAAACTTCGATATGAATATTCTACGACGCTAATCATGCACAAAACATAAGTAAGATGCATTAAAAATAGCCGTTTAAACAAGTTATTTGAGTTTTTCCAAATTCTTGGATGCATAATTATATATAATTTCTTATAATTTAATACAATTACTCCTAAGCATTCCTATTATAAGATCTTCTAATTTAAACTTCGATATGAATATTCTACGACGCTAATCATGCACAAATCATAAGTAAGATGCATTAAAAATAGACGTTTAAACAAGTTATTTGAGTTTTTCAAAATTCTTGGATGCATGACTACACATAATTTCTCATAAATTAATATAATTACTCCTTATTATGTCTTTTATAATTTTTCTCAATTAACAATTTGATATGAATATTCTACGATACTAATTTTTCACAAAACATAAGTAAGAAGCATTAGAAACTGCTATTTAAGAAATTTATTTGAGTTTTCAACATTTTTGCCCTCATAACTACACATAATCTCATGAAAATTAATACAACTACTCCTAATTACCTCTATTATAAAGTTGTCCAATAAAAACTTCGATATGAATATTCTATAACGCTAATTCTGCACAAAACATAAGTAAGATGCGTTAAAAACAACTATTTAAACAAGTTCTTTGGCTTTATGAAAAATTTTGGCCGCACAACTACACATAATTTCATGAAAATTAAAATAATTACTCCTTGTTACGCCCATTATAAGATTGTTCTATTAAAACTTCGATATGAATATTCCATGACGCTAATTTTGCGCAAAACATAAGTAAGATGCATGAAAAACTGCTGTATAAGCAAGCCGTTTGAGTTTTTCATAATTTTTCGCCACGTAACGACATACAATTTCGTGTAAATTAATACAATCACTCCTAATTACCCCTATTATAAAATTTTCCAATTAAAACATCGATATGAATATTATATAAAGCTAATATTGCACAAAATATAAGTATGATGCATTAAAACTGCTGTTTAAACAAGTTTTTTGGCTTTATGAATATTTTTGGCCGCACAACTACACATAATTTGGTAAAAATTAATATAATTACTCCTAATTATGCCTATTATAAGATTTTTTAATTAACACTTACAAACCGAATATTTTATGGCACTAGTTTTCATCTAAACATAAGTAAGATGAATTAGAAACTGCTATTTAAAAAAGTTAAATTTTTCAAGATTTTTGGCCTCATAACTATATATGATTGCAAAAAATATATATATATATATATAATTACTCCTAATTAATGCCTATTAAAATATTAGCCAGTTAACACTTCGATATGTATATTCTACGACACTAATTTTGCACAAGATATAAGTAGGATGCATTAAAAATAGCTGTTTAAAAATGTTGTTTGTGTTTTTTTAAAAATTTTGACGGCATAAGTACACATAATTTCATGCAAATTAATATAATTACTCCTAATTATGCCTATTTTAAGATTGTCCAATTAACCCTTCGATATGAATATCCTACGACACTAATTTTTCATAAAACATAAGTAAGATATATTAGAATCTGTTGTTTAAACAAGTTGTTTAAGATTTTTAATATTTTTAACGCATAACTACACATAATTTCTTCAAAATGAATATAACTACTCCTCATTATACCTATTAGAAGATTATGCACTTAACACTTCGATAAGAATATTGCATGATACAAACTTTGCACAAAACATAAATAAGATGCATTAAAAACGGTTGTTTAAACAAGTTATTTGAGTTTTTTAAATTTATTGGGCGCATAACTACATATAATTTCATAAAAAATAACATAATTACTCCTAATTATGCCTATTATATGATTGTCCAATTAAAACATAGATATGAATATTCTATGACGCTAATTTTGCACAAATATAAGTAAGATGCATTAGAAACTTTTATTTAAACAAGCTATTTAAGATTTTAAATATTTTTTGCATCAAAACTACACTTAATTTCGAGCGAATTAATATAATTGCTCCTAACTATGTCTATTATAAGATTGTCAAATTAACACTTCGATATGAATATTCTATGACGCTAATTTGGCACAAGTAAGATGCATTAGAAACAACTATTTAAAAAACTTATTTGAGTATTTCAACATTTTTGACCCCATAACTACACATAATTTAGTGAAAATTTATATAATCACTCCTAATTATGCTTATTAAAAGATTATCTAATTAACACTTCAATAGGAACATTCTCCAACACCATTCTGCACAAAACATAAGTAGGAGGCTTTAAAAACAATTGTTTAAACAAGTTGTTTGAGTTTTTTCAATTTTCGGCCGCATAATTATACATAATTTCTTATAATTTAATATAATTACTCCTAAGCATGCCTATTATAAGATCTTCTAATTCAAACTTCGATATGAATATTCTACGACGTTAATCTTGCACAAAACATAAGTAAGATGCATTAAAAATAGCCGTTTAAACAAGTTATTTGAGTTTTTCAAAATTCTTGGCTGCATGACTACACATAATTTCTTATAAATTAATATAATTACTCCTAATTATGTCTTTTATAAGTTTTCTCAATTAACAATTTGATATGAATATTCTACGATACTAATTTTTCACAAAACATAAGTAAGAAGCATTAGAAACTGCTATTTAAGAAATTTATTTGAGTTTTCAATATTTTTGCCCTCATAACTACACATAATCTCATGAAAATTAATACAACTACTCCTAATTACCTCTATTATAAAGTTGTCCAATTAAAACTTCGATATGAATATTCCATAACGCTAATTCTGCACAAAACAAAAGTAAGATGCGTTAAAAACAAATGTTTAAACAAGTTCTCTGGCTTTATGAAAAATTTTGGCCGCACAACTACACATAATTTCGTGAAAATTAAAATAATTACTCCTGGTTACGCCCATTATAAGATTGTCCTATTAAAACTTCGATATGAATATTCCATGACGCTAATTTTGCGCAAAACATAAGTAAGATGCATTAAAAACTGCTGTATAAACAAGCCGTTTGAGTTTTTCATAATTTTTCGTCGCGTAACTACATACAATTTCGTGTAAATTAATACAATCACTCCTAATTACCCCTATTATAAAATTTTCCAATTAAAACATCAATATGAATATTATATAACGCTAATATTGCACAAAATATAAGTATGATGCATTAAAACTGCTGTTTAAACAAGTTTTTTGGCTTTATGAATATTTTTGGCCGCATAACTACACATAATTTGGTGAAAATTAATATAATTACTCCTAATTATGCCTATTATAAGATTGTTCAATTAACACTTACAAACTGAATATTTTATGGCACTGGTTTTCATCAAAACATAAGTAAGATGCATTAGAAACTGCTATTTAAAAAAGTTAAATTTTTTAAGATTTTTTACCTCATAACTATATATGATTGCAAAATATATATATATATATATATATATAATTACTCCTAATTAATGCCTATTAAAATATTAGCCAATTAACACTTCGATATGTATATTCTACGACACTAATTTTGCACAAGATATAAGTAGAATGCATTAAAAACAGCTGTTTAAAAATGTTGTTTGTGTTTTTCAAAAATTTTGACCGCATAAGTACATATAATTTTATGCAAATTAATATAATTACTCCTAATTATGCCTATTATAAGATTGTCTAATTAACCCTTCGATATGAATATCCTACGACACTAATTTTTCATAAAACATAAGAAAGATATATTAGAATCTGCTGTTTAAACAAGTTGTTTAAGATTTTTAATATTTTTGACTCATAACTACACATAATTTCTTCAAAATGAATATAACTACTCCTCATTATACCTACTAGAAGATTATGCACTTAACACTTCGATATGAATATTGCATGATACAAACTTTGCACAAAACATAAATAAGATGCATTAAAAACGGTTGTTTAAACAAGTTATTTGAGTTTTTTAAATTTATTCGGCGCATAACTACATATAATTTCATAAAAAATAACATAATTACTCCTAATTATGCCTATTATATGATTGTCCAATTAAAACATAGATATGAATATTCTATGACGCTAATTTTGCACAAATATAAGTAAGATGCATTAGAAACTTTTATTTAAACAAGCTGTTTAAGATTTTAAATATTTTTTGCATCAAAACTACACTTAATTTCGAGCGAATTAATACAATTGCTCCTAACTATGTCTATTATAAGATTGTCAAATTAACACTTCGATATGAATATTCTATGACGCTAATTTGGCACAAGTAAGATGCATTAGAAACAGCTATTTAAAAAACTTATTTGAGTATTTCAACATTTTTGACCCCATAACTACACATAATTTAGTGAAAATTTATATAATCACTCCTAATTATGCTTATTAAAAGATTATCTAATTAACACTTCAATAGGAACATTCTCCAACACCATTCTGCACAAAACATAAGTAGGAGGCTTTAAAAACAGCTGTTTAAACAAGTTGTTTGAGTTTTTTCAATTTTCGGCCGCATAATTATACATAATTTCTTATAATTTAATATAATTACTCCTAAGCATGCCTATTATAAGATCTTCTAATTCAAACTTCGATATGAATATTCTACGACGTTAATCTTGCACAAAACATAAGTAAGATGCATTAAAAATAGCCGTTTAAACAAGTTATTTGAGTTTTTCAAAATTCTTGGCTGCATGACTACACATAATTTCTTATAAATTAATATAATTACTCCTAATTATGTCTTTTATAAGTTTTCTCAATTAACAATTTGATATGAATATTCTACGATACTAATTTTTCACAAAACATAAGTAAGAAGCATTAGAAACTGCTATTTAAGAAATTTATTTGAGTTTTCAATATTTTTGCCCTCATAACTACACATAATCTCATGAAAATTAATACAACTACTCCTAATTACCTCTATTATAAAGTTGTCCAATTAAAACTTCGATATGAATATTCCATAACGCTAATTCTGCACAAAACAAAAGTAAGATGCGTTAAAAACAGCTGTTTAAACAAGTTCTCTGGCTTTATGAAAAATTTTGGCCGCACAACTACACATAATTTCGTGAAAATTAAAATAATTACTCCTGGTTACGCCCATTATAAGATTGTCCTATTAAAACTTCGATATGAATATTCCATGACGCTAATTTTGCGCAAAACATAAGTAAGATGCATTAAAAACTGCTGTATAAACAAGCCGTTTGAGTTTTTCATAATTTTTCGTCGCGTAACTACATACAATTTCGTGTAAATTAATACAATCACTCCTAATTACCCCTATTATAAAATTTTCCAATTAAAACATCAATATGAATATTATATAACGCTAATATTGCACAAAATATAAGTATGATGCATTAAAACTGCTGTTTAAACAAGTTTTTTGGCTTTATGAATATTTTTGGCCGCATAACTACACATAATTTGGTGAAAATTAATATAATTACTCCTAATTATGCCTATTATAAGATTGTTCAATTAACACTTACAAACTGAATATTTTATGGCACTGGTTTTCATCAAAACATAAGTAAGATGCATTAGAAACTGCTATTTAAAAAAGTTAAATTTTTTAAGATTTTTTACCTCATAACTATATATGATTGCAAAATATATATATATATATATATATAATTACTCCTAATTAATGCCTATTAAAATATTAGCCAATTAACACTTCGATATGTATATTCTACGACACTAATTTTGCACAAGATATAAGTAGAATGCATTAAAAACAGCTGTTTAAAAATGTTGTTTGTGTTTTTCAAAAATTTTGACCGCATAAGTACATATAATTTCATGCAAATTAATATAATTACTCCTAATTATGCCTATTATAAGATTGTCTAATTAACCCTTCGATATGAATATCCTACGACACTAATTTTTCATAAAACATAAGAAAGATATATTAGAATCTGCTGTTTAAACAAGTTGTTTAAGATTTTTAATATTTTTGACTCATAACTACACATAATTTCTTCAAAATGAATATAACTACTCCTCATTATACCTACTAGAAGATTATGCACTTAACACTTCGATATGAATATTGCATGATACAAACTTTGCACAAAACATAAATAAGATGCATTAAAAACGGTTGTTTAAACAAGTTATTTGAGTTTTTTAAATTTATTCGGCGCATAACTACATATAATTTCATAAAAAATAACATAATTACTCCTAATTATGCCTATTATATGATTGTCCAATTAAAACATAGATATGAATATTCTATGACGCTAATTTTGCACAAATATAAGTAAGATGCATTAGAAACTTTTATTTAAACAAGCTGTTTAAGATTTTAAATATTTTTGCATCAAAACTACACTTAATTTCGAGCGAATTAATACAATTGCTCCTAACTATGTCTATTATAAGATTGTCAAATTAACACTTCGATATGAATATTCTATGACGCTAATTTGGCACAAGTAAGATGCATTAGAAACAGCTATTTAAAAAACTTATTTGAGTATTTCAACATTTTTGACCCCATAACTACACATAATTTAGTGAAAATTTATATAATCACTCCTAATTATGCTTATTAAAAGATTATCTAATTAACACTTCAATAGGAACATTCTCCAACACCATTCTGCACAAAACATAAGTAGGAGGCTTTAAAAACAATTTGTTTAAACAAGTTGTTTGAGTTTTTTCAATTTTCGGCCGCATAATTATACATAATTTCTTATAATTTAATATAATTACTCCTAAGCATGCCTATTATAAGATCTTCTAATTCAAACTTCGATATGAATATTCTACGACGTTAATCTTGCACAAAACATAAGTAAGATGCATTAAAAATAGCCGTTTAAACAAGTTATTTGAGTTTTTCAAAATTCTTGGCTGCATGACTACACATAATTTCTTATAAATTAATATAATTACTCCTAATTATGTCTTTTATAAGTTTTCTCAATTAACAATTTGATATGAATATTCTACGATACTAATTTTTCACAAAACATAAGTAAGAAGCATTAGAAACTGCTATTTAAGAAATTTATTTGAGTTTTCAATATTTTTGCCCTCATAACTACACATAATCTCATGAAAATTAATACAACTACTCCTAATTACCTCTATTATAAAGTTGTCCAATTAAAACTTCGATATGAATATTCCATAACGCTAATTCTGCACAAAACAAAAGTAAGATGCGTTAAAAACAGCTGTTTAAACAAGTTCTCTGGCTTTATGAAAAATTTTGGCCGCACAACTACACATAATTTCGTGAAAATTAAAATAATTACTCCTGGTTACGCCCATTATAAGATTGTCCTATTAAAACTTCGATATGAATATTCCATGACGCTAATTTTGCGCAAAACATAAGTAAGATGCATTAAAAACTGCTGTATAAACAAGCCGTTTGAGTTTTTCATAATTTTTCGTCGCGTAACTACATACAATTTCGTGTAAATTAATACAATCACTCCTAATTACCCCTATTATAAAATTTTCCAATTAAAACATCAATATGAATATTATATAACGCTAATATTGCACAAAATATAAGTATGATGCATTAAAACTGCTGTTTAAACAAGTTTTTTGGCTTTATGAATATTTTTGGCCGCATAACTACACATAATTTGGTGAAAATTAATATAATTACTCCTAATTATGCCTATTATAAGATTGTTCAATTAACACTTACAAACTGAATATTTTATGGCACTGGTTTTCATCAAAACATAAGTAAGATGCATTAGAAACTGCTATTTAAAAAAGTTAAATTTTTTAAGATTTTTTACCTCATAACTATATATGATTGCAAAATATATATATATATATATATATAATTACTCCTAATTAATGCCTATTAAAATATTAGCCAATTAACACTTCGATATGTATATTCTACGACACTAATTTTGCACAAGATATAAGTAGAATGCATTAAAAACAGCTGTTTAAAAATGTTGTTTGTGTTTTTCAAAAATTTTGACCGCATAAGTACATATAATTTCATGCAAATTAATATAATTACTCCTAATTATGCCTATTATAAGATTGTCTAATTAACCCTTCGATATGAATATCCTACGACACTAATTTTTCATAAAACATAAGAAAGATATATTAGAATCTGCTGTTTAAACAAGTTGTTTAAGATTTTTAATATTTTTGACTCATAACTACACATAATTTCTTCAAAATGAATATAACTACTCCTCATTATACCTACTAGAAGATTATGCACTTAACACTTCGATATGAATATTGCATGATACAAACTTTGCACAAAACATAAATAAGATGCATTAAAAACGGTTGTTTAAACAAGTTATTTGAGTTTTTTAAATTTATTCGTAGCATAACTACATATAATTTCATAAAAAATAACATAATTACTCCTAATTATGCCTATTATATGATTGTCCAATTAAAACATAGATATGAATATTCTATGACGCTAATTTTGCACAAATATAAGTAAGATGCATTAGAAACTTTTATTTAAACAAGCTGTTTAAGATTTTAAATATTTTTTGCATCAAAACTACACTTAATTTCGAGCGAATTAATACAATTGCTCCTAACTATGTCTATTATAAGATTGTCAAATTAACACTTCGATATGAATATTCTATGACGCTAATTTGGCACAAGTAAGATGCATTAGAAACAGCTATTTAAAAAACTTATTTGAGTATTTCAACATTTTTGACCCCATAACTACACATAATTTAGTGAAAATTTATATAATCACTCCTAATTATGCTTATTAAAAGATTATCTAATTAACACTTCAATAGGAACATTCTCCAACACCATTCTGCACAAAACATAAGTAGGAGGCTTTAAAAACAGCTGTTTAAACAAGTTGTTTGAGTTTTTTCAATTTTCGGCCGCATAATTATACATAATTTCTTATAATTTAATATAATTACTCCTAAGCATGCCTATTATAAGATCTTCTAATTCAAACTTCGATATGAATATTCTACGACGTTAATCTTGCACAAAACATAAGTAAGATGCATTAAAAATAGCCGTTTAAACAAGTTATTTGAGTTTTTCAAAATTCTTGGCTGCATGACTACACATAATTTCTTATAAATTAATATAATTACTCCTAATTATGTCTTTTATAAGTTTTCTCAATTAACAATTTGATATGAATATTCTACGATACTAATTTTTCACAAAACATAAGTAAGAAGCATTAGAAACTGCTATTTAAGAAATTTATTTGAGTTTTCAATATTTTTGCCCTCATAACTACACATAATCTCATGAAAATTAATACAACTACTCCTAATTACCTCTATTATAAAGTTGTCCAATTAAAACTTCGATATGAATATTCCATAACGCTAATTCTGCACAAAACAAAAGTAAGATGCGTTAAAAACAGCTGTTTAAACAAGTTCTCTGGCTTTATGAAAAATTTTGGCCGCACAACTACACATAATTTCGTGAAAATTAAAATAATTACTCCTGGTTACGCCCATTATAAGATTGTCCTATTAAAACTTCGATATGAATATTCCATGACGCTAATTTTGCGCAAAACATAAGTAAGATGCATTAAAAACTGCTGTATAAACAAGCCGTTTGAGTTTTTCATAATTTTTCGTCGCGTAACTACATACAATTTCGTGTAAATTAATACAATCACTCCTAATTACCCCTATTATAAAATTTTCCAATTAAAACATCAATATGAATATTATATAACGCTAATATTGCACAAAATATAAGTATGATGCATTAAAACTGCTGTTTAAACAAGTTTTTGGCTTTATGAATATTTTTGGCCGCATAACTACACATAATTTGGTGAAAATTAATATAATTACTCCTAATTATGCCTATTATAAGATTGTTCAATTAACACTTACAAACTGAATATTTTATGGCACTGGTTTTCATCAAAACATAAGTAAGATGCATTAGAAACTGCTATTTAAAAAAGTTAAATTTTTTAAGATTTTTTACCTCATAACTATATATGATTGCAAAATATATATATATATATATATAATTACTCCTAATTAATGCCTATTAAAATATTAGCCAATTAACACTTCGATATGTATATTCTACGACACTAATTTTGCACAAGATATAAGTAGAATGCATTAAAAACAGCTGTTTAAAAATGTTGTTTGTGTTTTTCAAAAATTTTGACCGCATAAGTACATATAATTTCATGCAAATTAATATAATTACTCCTAATTATGCCTATTATAAGATTGTCTAATTAACCCTTCGATATGAATATCCTACGACACTAATTTTTCATAAAACATAAGAAAGATATATTAGAATCTGCTGTTTAAACAAGTTGTTTAAGATTTTTAATATTTTTGACTCATAACTACACATAATTTCTTCAAAATGAATATAACTACTCCTCATTATACCTACTAGAAGATTATGCACTTAACACTTCGATATGAATATTGCATGATACAAACTTTGCACAAAACATAAATAAGATGCATTAAAAACGGTTGTTTAAACAAGTTATTTGAGTTTTTTAAATTTATTCGGCGCATAACTACATATAATTTCATAAAAAATAACATAATTACTCCTAATTATGCCTATTATATGATTGTCCAATTAAAACATAGATATGAATATTCTATGACGCTAATTTTGCACAAATATAAGTAAGATGCATTAGAAACTTTTATTTAAACAAGCTGTTTAAGATTTTAAATATTTTTTGCATCAAAACTACACTTAATTTCGAGCGAATTAATACAATTGCTCCTAACTATGTCTATTATAAGATTGTCAAATTAACACTTCGATATGAATATTCTATGACGCTAATTTGGCACAAGTAAGATGCATTAGAAACAGCTATTTAAAAAACTTATTTGAGTATTTCAACATTTTTGACCCCATAACTACACATAATTTAGTGAAAATTTATATAATCACTCCTAATTATGCTTATTAAAAGATTATCTAATTAACACTTCAATAGGAACATTCTCCAACACCATTCTGCACAAAACATAAGTAGGAGGCTTTAAAAACAGCTGTTTAAACAAGTTGTTTGAGTTTTTTCAATTTTCGGCCGCATAATTATACATAATTTCTTATAATTTAATATAATTACTCCTAAGCATGCCTATTATAAGATCTTCTAATTCAAACTTCGATATGAATATTCTACGACGTTAATCTTGCACAAAACATAAGTAAGATGCATTAAAAATAGCCGTTTAAACAAGTTATTTGAGTTTTTCAAAATTCTTGGCTGCATGACTACACATAATTTCTTATAAATTAATATAATTACTCCTAATTATGTCTTTTATAAGTTTTCTCAATTAACAATTTGATATGAATATTCTACGATACTAATTTTTCACAAAACATAAGTAAGAAGCATTAGAAACTGCTATTTAAGAAATTTATTTGAGTTTTCAATATTTTTGCCCTCATAACTACACATAATCTCATGAAAATTAATACAACTACTCCTAATTACCTCTATTATAAAGTTGTCCAATTAAAACTTCGATATGAATATTCCATAACGCTAATTCTGCACAAAACAAAAGTAAGATGCGTTAAAAACAGCTGTTTAAACAAGTTCTCTGGCTTTATGAAAAATTTTGGCCGCACAACTACACATAATTTCGTGAAAATTAAAATAATTACTCCTGGTTACGCCCATTATAAGATTGTCCTATTAAAACTTCGATATGAATATTCCATGACGCTAATTTTGCGCAAAACATAAGTAAGATGCATTAAAAACTGCTGTATAAACAAGCCGTTTGAGTTTTTCATAATTTTTCGTCGCGTAACTACATACAATTTCGTGTAAATTAATACAATCACTCCTAATTACCCCTATTATAAAATTTTCCAATTAAAACATCAATATGAATATTATATAACGCTAATATTGCACAAAATATAAGTATGATGCATTAAAACTGCTGTTTAAACAAGTTTTTTGGCTTTATGAATATTTTTGGCCGCATAACTACACATAATTTGGTGAAAATTAATATAATTACTCCTAATTATGCCTATTATAAGATTGTTCAATTAACACTTACAAACTGAATATTTTATGGCACTGGTTTTCATCAAAACATAAGTAAGATGCATTAGAAACTGCTATTTAAAAAAGTTAAATTTTTTAAGATTTTTTACCTCATAACTATATATGATTGCAAAATATATATATATATATATATATATATTACTCCTAATTAATGCCTATTAAAATATTAGCCAATTAACACTTCGATATGTATATTCTACGACACTAATTTTGCACAAGATATAAGTAGAATGCATTAAAAACAGCTGTTTAAAAATGTTGTTTGTGTTTTTCAAAAATTTTGACCGCATAAGTACATATAATTTCATGCAAATTAATATAATTACTCCTAATTATGCCTATTATAAGATTGTCTAATTAACCCTTCGATATGAATATCCTACGACACTAATTTTTCATAAAACATAAGAAAGATATATTAGAATCTGCTGTTTAAACAAGTTGTTTAAGATTTTTAATATTTTTGACTCATAACTACACATAATTTCTTCAAAATGAATATAACTACTCCTCATTATACCTACTAGAAGATTATGCACTTAACACTTGATATGAATATTGCATGATACAAACTTTGCACAAAACATAAATAAGATGCATTAAAAACGGTTGTTTAAACAAGTTATTTGAGTTTTTTAAATTTATTCGGCGCATAACTACATATAATTTCATAAAAAATAACATAATTACTCCTAATTATGCCTATTATATGATTGTCCAATTAAAACATAGATATGAATATTCTATGACGCTAATTTTGCACAAATATAAGTAAGATGCATTAGAAACTTTTATTTAAACAAGCTGTTTAAGATTTTAAATATTTTTGCATCAAAACTACACTTAATTTCGAGCGAATTAATACAATTGCTCCTAACTATGTCTATTATAAGATTGTCAAATTAACACTTCGATATGAATATTCTATGACGCTAATTTGGCACAAGTAAGATGCATTAGAAACAGCTATTTAAAAAACTTATTTGAGTATTTCAACATTTTTGACCCCATAACTACACATAATTTAGTGAAAATTTATATAATCACTCCTAATTATGCTTATTAAAAGATTATCTAATTAACACTTCAATAGGAACATTCTCCAACACCATTCTGCACAAAACATAAGTAGGAGGCTTTAAAAACAGCTGTTTAAACAAGTTGTTTGAGTTTTTCAATTTTCGGCCGCATAATTATACATAATTTCTTATAATTTAATATAATTACTCCTAAGCATGCCTATTATAAGATCTTCTAATTCAAACTTCGATATGAATATTCTACGACGTTAATCTTGCACAAAACATAAGTAAGATGCATTAAAAATAGCCGTTTAAACAAGTTATTTGAGTTTTTCAAAATTCTTGGCTGCATGACTACACATAATTTCTTATAAATTAATATAATTACTCCTAATTATGTCTTTTATAAGTTTTCTCAATTAACAATTTGATATGAATATTCTACGATACTAATTTTTCACAAAACATAAGTAAGAAGCATTAGAAACTGCTATTTAAGAAATTTATTTGAGTTTTCAATATTTTTGCCCTCATAACTACACATAATCTCATGAAAATTAATACAACTACTCCTAATTACCTCTATTATAAAGTTGTCCAATTAAAACTTCGATATGAATATTCCATAACGCTAATTCTGCACAAAACAAAAGTAAGATGCGTTAAAAACAGCTGTTTAAACAAGTTCTCTGGCTTTATGAAAAATTTTGGCCGCACAACTACACATAATTTCGTGAAAATTAAAATAATTACTCCTGGTTACGCCCATTATAAGATTGTCCTATTAAAACTTCGATATGAATATTCCATGACGCTAATTTTGCGCAAAACATAAGTAAGATGCATTAAAAACTGCTGTATAAACAAGCCGTTTGAGTTTTTCATAATTTTTCGTCGCGTAACTACATACAATTTCGTGTAAATTAATACAATCACTCCTAATTACCCCTATTATAAAATTTTCCAATTAAAACATCAATATGAATATTATATAACGCTAATATTGCACAAAATATAAGTATGATGCATTAAAACTGCTGTTTAAACAAGTTTTTTGGCTTTATGAATATTTTTGGCCGCATAACTACACATAATTTGGTGAAAATTAATATAATTACTCCTAATTATGCCTATTATAAGATTGTTCAATTAACACTTACAAACTGAATATTTTATGGCACTGGTTTTCATCAAAACATAAGTAAGATGCATTAGAAACTGCTATTTAAAAAAGTTAAATTTTTTAAGATTTTTTACCTCATAACTATATATGATTGCAAAATATATATATATATAATTACTCCTAATTAATGCCTATTAAAATATTAGCCAATTAACACTTCGATATGTATATTCTACGACACTAATTTTGCACAAGATATAAGTAGAATGCATTAAAAACAGCTGTTTAAAAATGTTGTTTGTGTTTTTCAAAAATTTTGACCGCATAAGTACATATAATTTCATGCAAATTAATATAATTACTCCTAATTATGCCTATTATAAGATTGTCTAATTAACCCTTCGATATGAATATCCTACGACACTAATTTTTCATAAAACATAAGAAAGATATATTAGAATCTGCTGTTTAAACAAGTTGTTTAAGATTTTTAATATTTTTGACTCATAACTACACATAATTTCTTCAAAATGAATATAACTACTCCTCATTATACCTACTAGAAGATTATGCACTTAACACTTCGATATGAATATTGCATGATACAAACTTTGCACAAAACATAAATAAGATGCATTAAAAACGGTTGTTTAAACAAGTTATTTGAGTTTTTTAAATTTATTCGGCGCATAACTACATATAATTTCATAAAAAATAACATAATTACTCCTAATTATGCCTATTATATGATTGTCCAATTAAAACATAGATATGAATATTCTATGACGCTAATTTTGCACAAATATAAGTAAGATGCATTAGAAACTTTTATTTAAACAAGCTGTTTAAGATTTTAAATATTTTTTGCATCAAAACTACACTTAATTTCGAGCGAATTAATACAATTGCTCCTAACTATGTCTATTATAAGATTGTCAAATTAACACTTCGATATGAATATTCTATGACGCTAATTTGGCACAAGTAAGATGCATTAGAAACAGCTATTTAAAAAACTTATTTGAGTATTTCAACATTTTTGACCCCATAACTACACATAATTTAGTGAAAATTTATATAATCACTCCTAATTATGCTTATTAAAAGATTATCTAATTAACACTTCAATAGGAACATTCTCCAACACCATTCTGCACAAAACATAAGTAGGAGGCTTTAAAAACAGCTGTTTAAACAAGTTGTTTGAGTTTTTTCAATTTTCGGCCGCATAATTATACATAATTTCTTATAATTTAATATAATTACTCCTAAGCATGCCTATTATAAGATCTTCTAATTCAAACTTCGATATGAATATTCTACGACGTTAATCTTGCACAAAACATAAGTAAGATGCATTAAAAATAGCCGTTTAAACAAGTTATTTGAGTTTTTCAAATTCTTGGCTGCATGACTACACATAATTTCTTATAAATTAATATAATTACTCCTAATTATGTCTTTTATAAGTTTTCTCAATTAACAATTTGATATGAATATTCTACGATACTAATTTTTCACAAAACATAAGTAAGAAGCATTAGAAACTGCTATTTAAGAAATTTATTTGAGTTTTCAATATTTTTGCCCTCATAACTACACATAATCTCATGAAAATTAATACAACTACTCCTAATTACCTCTATTATAAAGTTGTCCAATTAAAACTTCGATATGAATATTCCATAACGCTAATTCTGCACAAAACAAAAGTAAGATGCGTTAAAAACAGCTGTTTAAACAAGTTCTCTGGCTTTATGAAAAATTTTGGCCGCACAACTACACATAATTTCGTGAAAATTAAAATAATTACTCCTGGTTACGCCCATTATAAGATTGTCCTATTAAAACTTCGATATGAATATTCCATGACGCTAATTTTGCGCAAAACATAAGTAAGATGCATTAAAAACTGCTGTATAAACAAGCCGTTTGAGTTTTTCATAATTTTTCGTCGCGTAACTACATACAATTTCGTGTAAATTAATACAATCACTCCTAATTACCCCTATTATAAAATTTTCCAATTAAAACATCAATATGAATATTATATAACGCTAATATTGCACAAAATATAAGTATGATGCATTAAAACTGCTGTTTAAACAAGTTTTTTGGCTTTATGAATATTTTTGGCCGCATAACTACACATAATTTGGTGAAAATTAATATAATTACTCCTAATTATGCCTATTATAAGATTGTTCAATTAACACTTACAAACTGAATATTTTATGGCACTAGTTTTCATCAAAACATAAGTAAGATGCATTAGAAACTGCTATTTAAAAAAGTTAATTTTTTTAAGATTTTTTACCTCATAACTATATATGATTGCAAAAAATATATATATATAATTACTCCTAATTAATGCCTATTAAAATATTAGCCAATTAACACTTCGATATGTATATTCTACGACACTAATTTTGCACAAGATATAAGTAGAATGCATTAAAAACAAATTTGTTTAAAAATGTTGTTTGTGTTTTTCAAAAATTTTGACCGCATAAGTACATATAATTTCATGCAAATTAATATAATTACTCCTAATTATGCCTATTATAAGATTGTCTAATTAACCCTTCGATATGAATATCCTACGACACTAATTTTTCATAAAACATAAGAAAGATATATTAGAATCTGCTGTTTAAACAAGTTGTTTAAGATTTTTAATATTTTTGACTCATAACTACACATAATTTCTTCAAAATGAATATAACTACTCCTCATTATACCTACTAGAAGATTATGCACTTAACACTTCGATATGAATATTGCATGATACAAACTTTGCACAAAACATAAATAAGATGCATTAAAAACGGTTGTTTAAACAAGTTATTTGAGTTTTTTAAATTTATTCGGCGCATAACTACATATAATTTCATAAAAAATAACATAATTACTCCTAATTATGCCTATTATATGATTGTCCAATTAAAACATAGATATGAATATTCTATGACGCTAATTTTGCACAAATATAAGTAAGATGCATTAGAAACTTTTATTTAAACAAGCTGTTTAAGATTTTAAATATTTTTTGCATCAAAACTACACTTAATTTCGAGCGAATTAATACAATTGCTCCTAACTATGTCTATTATAAGATTGTCAAATTAACACTTCGATATGAATATTCTATGACGCTAATTTGGCACAAGTAAGATGCATTAGAAACAGCTATTTAAAAAACTTATTTGAGTATTTCAACATTTTTGACCCCATAACTACACATAATTTAGTGAAAATTTATATAATCACTCCTAATTATGCTTATTAAAAGATTATCTAATTAACACTTCAATAGGAACATTCTCCAACACCATTCTGCACAAAACATAAGTAGGAGGCTTTAAAAACAGCTGTTTAAACAAGTTGTTTGAGTTTTTTCAATTTTCGGCCGCATAATTATACATAATTTCTTATAATTTAATATAATTACTCCTAAGCATGCCTATTATAAGATCTTCTAATTCAAACTTCGATATGAATATTCTACGACGTTAATCTTGCACAAAACATAAGTAAGATGCATTAAAAATAGCCGTTTAAACAAGTTATTTGAGTTTTTCAAAATTCTTGGCTGCATGACTACACATAATTTCTTATAAATTAATATAATTACTCCTAATTATGTCTTTTATAAGTTTTCTCAATTAACAATTTGATATGAATATTCTACGATACTAATTTTTCACAAAACATAAGTAAGAAGCATTAGAAACTGCTATTTAAGAAATTTATTTGAGTTTTCAATATTTTTGCCCTCATAACTACACATAATCTCATGAAAATTAATACAACTACTCCTAATTACCTCTATTATAAAGTTGTCCAATTAAAACTTCGATATGAATATTCCATAACGCTAATTCTGCACAAAACAAAAGTAAGATGCGTTAAAAACAGTACATTTAAACAAGTTCTCGGCTTTATGAAAAATTTTGGCCGCACAACTACACATAATTTCGTGAAAATTAAAATAATTACTCCTGGTTACGCCCATTATAAGATTGTCCTATTAAAACTTCGATATGAATATTCCATGACGCTAATTTTGCGCAAAACATAAGTAAGATGCATTAAAAACTGCTTTGTATAAACAAGCCGTTTGAGTTTTTCATAATTTTTCGTCGCGTAACTACATACAATTTCGTGTAAATTAATACAATCACTCCTAATTACCCCTATTATAAAATTTTCCAATTAAAACATCAATATGAATATTATATAACGCTAATATTGCACAAAATATAAGTATGATGCATTAAAACTGCTGTTTAAACAAGTTTTTTGGCTTTATGAATATTTTTGGCCGCATAACTACACATAATTTGGTGAAAATTAATATAATTACTCCTAATTATGCCTATTATAAGATTGTTCAATTAACACTTACAAACTGAATATTTTATGGCACTTGGTTTTCATCAAAACATAAGTAAGATGCATTAGAAACTGCTATTTAAAAAAGTTAAATTTTTTAAGATTTTTTACCTCATAACTATATATGATTGCAAAATATATATATATATATATATATATTACTCCTAATTAATGCCTATTAAAATATTAGCCAATTAACACTTCGATATGTATATTCTACGACACTAATTTTGCACAAGATATAAGTAGAATGCATTAAAAACAGCTGTTTAAAAATGTTGTTTGTGTTTTTCAAAAATTTTGACCGCATAAGTACATATAATTTCATGCAAATTAATATAATTACTCCTAATTATGCCTATTATAAGATTGTCTAATTAACCCTTCGATATGAATATCCTACGACACTAATTTTTCATAAAACATAAGAAAGATATATTAGAATCTGCTGTTTAAACAAGTTGTTTAAGATTTTTAATATTTTTGACTCATAACTACACATAATTTCTTCAAAATGAATATAACTACTCCTCATTATACCTACTAGAAGATTATGCACTTAACACTTCGATATGAATATTGCATGATACAAACTTTGCACAAAACATAAATAAGATGCATTAAAAACGGTTGTTTAAACAAGTTATTTGAGTTTTTTAAATTTATTCGGCGCATAACTACATATAATTTCATAAAAAATAACATAATTACTCCTAATTATGCCTATTATATGATTGTCCAATTAAAACATAGATATGAATATTCTATGACGCTAATTTTGCACAAATATAAGTAAGATGCATTAGAAACTTTTATTTAAACAAGCTGTTTAAGATTTTAAATATTTTTTGCATCAAAACTACACTTAATTTCGAGCGAATTAATACAATTGCTCCTAACTATGTCTATTATAAGATTGTCAAATTAACACTTCGATATGAATATTCTATGACGCTAATTTGGCACAAGTAAGATGCATTAGAAACAGCTATTTAAAAAACTTATTTGAGTATTTCAACATTTTTGACCCCATAACTACACATAATTTAGTGAAAATTTATATAATCACTCCTAATTATGCTTATTAAAAGATTATCTAATTAACACTTCAATAGGAACATTCTCCAACACCATTCTGCACAAAACATAAGTAGGAGGCTTTAAAAACAAATGTTTAAACAAGTTGTTTGAGTTTTTTCAATTTTCGGCCGCATAATTATACATAATTTCTTATAATTTAATATAATTACTCCTAAGCATGCCTATTATAAGATCTTCTAATTCAAACTTCGATATGAATATTCTACGACGTTAATCTTGCACAAAACATAAGTAAGATGCATTAAAAATAGCCGTTTAAACAAGTTATTTGAGTTTTTCAAAATTCTTGGCTGCATGACTACACATAATTTCTTATAAATTAATATAATTACTCCTAATTATGTCTTTTATAAGTTTTCTCAATTAACAATTTGATATGAATATTCTACGATACTAATTTTTCACAAAACATAAGTAAGAAGCATTAGAAACTGCTATTTAAGAAATTTATTTGAGTTTTCAATATTTTTGCCCTCATAACTACACATAATCTCATGAAAATTAATACAACTACTCCTAATTACCTCTATTATAAAGTTGTCCAATTAAAACTTCGATATGAATATTCCATAACGCTAATTCTGCACAAAACAAAAGTAAGATGCGTTAAAAACAATTTATTTAAACAAGTTCTCTGGCTTTATGAAAAATTTTGGCCGCACAACTACACATAATTTCGTGAAAATTAAAATAATTACTCCTGGTTACGCCCATTATAAGATTGTCCTATTAAAACTTCGATATGAATATTCCATGACGCTAATTTTGCGCAAAACATAAGTAAGATGCATTAAAAACTGCTGTATAAACAAGCCGTTTGAGTTTTTCATAATTTTTCGTCGCGTAACTACATACAATTTCGTGTAAATTAATACAATCACTCCTAATTACCCCTATTATAAAATTTTCCAATTAAAACATCAATATGAATATTATATAACGCTAATATTGCACAAAATATAAGTATGATGCATTAAAACTGCTGTTTAAACAAGTTTTTTGGCTTTATGAATATTTTTGGCCGCATAACTACACATAATTTGGTGAAAATTAATATAATTACTCCTAATTATGCCTATTATAAGATTGTTCAATTAACACTTACAAACTGAATATTTTATGGCACTGGTTTTCATCAAAACATAAGTAAGATGCATTAGAAACTACTATTTAAAAAAGTTAAATTTTTTAAGATTTTTTACCTCATAACTATATATGATTGCAAAATATATATATATATATATAATTACTCTAATTAATGCCTATTAAAATATTAGCCAATTAACACTTCGATATGTATATTCTACGACACTAATTTTGCACAAGATATAAGTAGAATGCATTAAAAACAACTTGTTTAAAAATGTTGTTTGTGTTTTTCAAAAATTTTGACCGCATAAGTACATATAATTTCATGCAAATTAATATAATTACTCCTAATTATGCCTATTATAAGATTGTCTAATTAACCCTTCGATATGAATATCCTACGACACTAATTTTTCATAAAACATAAGAAAGATATATTAGAATCTGCTGTTTAAACAAGTTGTTTAAGATTTTTAATATTTTTGACTCATAACTACACATAATTTCTTCAAAATGAATATAACTACTCCTCATTATACCTACTAGAAGATTATGCACTTAACACTTCGATATGAATATTGCATGATACAAACTTTGCACAAAACATAAATAAGATGCATTAAAAACGGTTGTTTAAACAAGTTATTTGAGTTTTTTAAATTTATTCGGCGCATAACTACATATAATTTCATAAAAAATAACATAATTACTCCTAATTATGCCTATTATATGATTGTCCAATTAAAACATAGATATGAATATTCTATGACGCTAATTTTGCACAAATATAAGTAAGATGCATTAGAAACTTTTATTTAAACAAGCTGTTTAAGATTTTAAATATTTTTTGCATCAAAACTACACTTAA
Organism: Schoenoplectus tabernaemontani; assembly: GCA_037127355.1. Classification (NCBI taxonomy): domain Eukaryota; kingdom Viridiplantae; phylum Streptophyta; class Magnoliopsida; order Poales; family Cyperaceae; genus Schoenoplectus; species Schoenoplectus tabernaemontani. The sequence goes on along the minus strand of CM073754.1, from coordinate 11,542,316 downwards.
TTTCGAGCGAATTAATATAATTGCTCCTAACTATGTCTATTATAAGATTGTCAAATTAACACTTCGATATGAATATTCTATGACGCTAATTTGGCACAAGTAAGATGCATTAGAAACAATTTATTTAAAAAACTTATTTGAGTATTTCAACATTTTTGACCCCATAACTACACATAATTTAGTGAAAATTTATATAATCACTCCTAATTATGCTTATTAAAAGATTATCTAATTAACACTTCAATAGGAACATTCTCCAACACCATTCTGCACAAAACATAAGTAGGAGGCTTTAAAAATAATTGTTTAAACAAGTTGTTTGAGTTTTTTCAATTTTCGGCCGCATAATTATACATAATTTCTTATAATTTAATATAATTACTCCTAAGCATGCCTATTATAAGATCTTCTAATTCAAACTTCGATATGAATATTCTACGACGTTAATCTTGCACAAAACATAAGTAAGATGCATTAAAAATAGCCGTTTAAACAAGTTATTTGAGTTTTTCAAAATTCTTGGCTGCATGACTACACATAATTTCTTATAAATTAATATAATTACTCCTAATTATGTCTTTTATAAGTTTTCTCAATTAACAATTTGATATGAATATTCTACGATACTAATTTTTCACAAAACATAAGTAAGAAGCATTAGAAACTGCTATTTAAGAAATTTATTTGAGTTTTCAATATTTTTGCCCTCATAACTACACATAATCTCATGAAAATTAATACAACTACTCCTAATTACCTCTATTATAAAGTTGTCCAATTAAAACTTCGATATGAATATTCCATAACGCTAATTCTGCACAAAACAAAAGTAAGATGCGTTAAAAACATTTGTTTAAACAAGTTCTACGGCTTTATGAAAAATTTTGGCCGCACAACTACACATAATTTCGTGAAAATTAAAATAATTACTCCTGGTTACGCCCATTATAAGATTGTCCTATTAAAACTTCGATATGAATATTCCATGACGCTAATTTTGCGCAAAACATAAGTAAGATGCATTAAAAACTGCTATATAAACAAGCCGTTTGAGTTTTTCATAATTTTTCGTCGCGTAACTACATACAATTTCGTGTAAATTAATACAATCACTCCTAATTACCCCTATTATAAAATTTTCCAATTAAAACATCAATATGAATATTATATAACGCTAATATTGCACAAAATATAAGTATGATGCATTAAAGCTGCTTTGTTTAAACAAGTTTTTTGGCTTTATGAATATTTTTGGCCGCATAACTACACATAATTTGGTGAAAATTAATATAATTACTCCTAATTATGCCTATTATAAGATTGTTCAATTAACACTTACAAACTGAATATTTTATGGCACTTGGTTTTCATCAAAACATAAGTAAGATGCATTAGAAACTGCTATTTAAAAAAGTTAAATTTTTTAAGATTTTTTACCTCATAACTATATATGATTGCAAAAAATATATATATATAATTACTCCTAATTAATGCCTATTAAAATATTAGCCAATTAACACTTATGTATATTCGATATGTATATTCTACGACACTAATTTTTCATAAAACATAAGAAAGATATATTAGAATCATAAAACATAAGAAAGATATATTAGAATCTTGTTTAAACAAGTTGTTTAAGATTTTTAATATTTTTGACTCATAACTACACATAATTTCTTCAAAATGAATATAACTACTCCTCATTATACCTACTAGAAGATTATGCACTTAACACTTCGATATGAATATTGCGTGATACAAACTTTGCACAAAACATAAATAAGATGCATTAAAAACGGTTGTTTAAACAAGTTATTTGAGTTTTTTAAATTTATTCGGCGCATAACTACATATAATTTCATAAAAAATAATAGAATTACTCCTAATTATGCCTATTATATGATTGTCCAATTAAAACATAGATATGAATATTCTATGACGCTAATTTTGCACAAATATAAGTAAGATGCATTAGAAACTTTTATTTAAACAAGCTGTTTAAGATTTTAAATATTTTTTTGCATCAAAACTACACTTAATTTCGAGCGAATTAATATAATTGCTCCTAACTATGTCTATTACAAGATTGTCAAATTAACACTTCGATATGAATATTCTATGACGCTAATTTGGCACAAGTAAGATGCATTAGAAACAGCTATTTAAAAAACTTATTTGAGTATTTCAACATTTTTGACCCCATAACTACACATAATTTAGTGAAAATTTATATAATCACTCCTAATTATGCTTATTAAAAGATTATCTAATTAACACTTCAATAGGAACATTCTCCAACACCATTCTGCACAAAACATAAGTAGGAGGCTTTAAAAATAGCTGTTTAAACAAGATGTTTGAGTTTTTTCAATTTTCGGCCGCATAATTATACATAATTTCTTATAATTTAATATAATTACTCCTAAGCATGCCTATTATAAGATCTTCTAATTCAAACTTCGATATGAATATTCTACGACGCTAATCATGCACAAAACATAAGTAAGATGCATTAAAAATAGCCTTTTAAACAAGTTATTTGAGTTTTTCAAAATTCTTGGCTGCATTACTACACATAATTTCTTATAAATTAATATAATTACTCCAAATTATGTCTTTTATAAGTTTTCTCAATTAACAATTTGATATGAATATTTTATGATACTAATTTTTCACAAAACATAAGTAAGAAGCATTAGAAACTGCTATTTAAGAAATTTATTTGAGTTTTCAACATTTTTGCCCTCATAACTACACATAATCTCATGAAAATTAATACAACTACTCCTAATTACCTCTATTATAAAGTTGTCCAATTAAAACTTTGATATGAATATTCTATAACGCTAATTCTGCACAAAACATAAGTAAGATGCGCTAAAAACAACTGTTTAAATAAGTTCTTTGGCTTTATGAAAAAATTTTGCCGCACAACTACACATAATTTCATGAAAATTAAAATAATTACTCCTGGTTACGCCCATTATAAGATTGTCCTATTAAAACTTCGATATGAATATTACATGACGCTAATTTTGCGCAAAACATAAGTAAGATGCATTAAAAATTGTTGTATAAGCAAGCCGTTTGAGTTTTTCATAATTTTTCGCCGCGTAACTACATACAATTTCGTGTAAATTAATACAATCACTCCTAATTACCCCTATTATAAAATTTTCCAATTAAAACATCGTGTGCGACCCTTTTTCGCGCGCTCCGCACCGCCGCCGGGCGATGGGTTGCGGAAGAAGGACACGGAGATCCCTCCCGAGCGTGCATCCGATTTGGGGGTGTCGGCCGATTCTCGCCGTTTAGAGATTATTTGGATGCACATTCGGGGGTTTTTAGTGATTGTGAGTTCTTGTAGATTCCGGTGGGCGCAAGCCCCCACCGTTAATTACCCCGGGCTACGAACCTCGAGGCACCTCTCGGATCTTTGAAAGAGAGAAGCAAATAGTATAGTTAAAAGATGGTCAAGTGGTCGTCTAATTTCATAAAAGGGGTCTATGGAAGATGAACCTACAAACAGATCGATTCAATCTATGGAAGACAAACCTACAAACAGATCGGTTTTGTCCTATGGAGGACGAACCTACAAACAGATCGGTTCAGTCCATGCCACCTCGAGATGTAACCTTACCTACAGACCAGGTTAATCTCTTCATAGGGGGCTTGAGGTGAGTCTACATACAGAACGACTCGACCTCCGTTGATCTAGAAGATAAACCTACAAACAGATCGGTTCAATCTTAACTAGTCAACAACCAATCACACAAAATACAACTCGAAGCGCTGAGCCGGTTGATCTTGAGGTTGGTGAATCAGGAGAAGGGTGGATATGGCCCACGTGTTTCTTCTCACCGATCTTCTAGATCATGAATTCGAAGCACTAAGCCGATTCATAAACCTAGGAAACACAATTGCACACAATGTTAAACCCGAAGCGCCGAGCCGCTTCAACATTGAGGCATGTGTTAGTGAAGGAACCTACCTACGAGACGGTTCACATTCACTGTTTTGTGGATGAATCTACCACGGATCGATTCAATCTCACGGTCTCGAGAAATGAACCGGAGACAAACTCATCGACGGATGAGTTCGGTCTTGCTAGTTCAAATGGTCATGAATTACTTGTTCATGACACCGAGTCATTAAGATGTCACTTCGCTCGGACATCGTAATGTTCTTCTTCTTCAAAGTCGACATATCTCTCCATGCTCGATGTCGTAGCTTTGGTCATTCTTCGGCGAGCGTCAAGATGTTCTTGTTTTGACTAATCATTCTACGTGTTGCATTACTTGTGCAAAACTACTATGTTGCCCTACACCCCTTGTGTGAGCATATTCAATCATGAGTTACTTGCTCATGGCGTAACAGTCATTAAGATGTCACCTATCTAGGACATCATAATGTTCTTCTTCTTCGAGTCGACATATATCTCCATGTTAGTATCGTAGCTCGGTTATTCTTCATCAAGTGTCAAGATGTTCTTGTCTCGACATGTTCCTTCATGTTGCTATCAAAGCCTTATTCATCTCACGTCAAGATGTTCTGTCTCGACGTATCTTATTATTTTTCATCAAGTGTCAAGATGTTCTTGTCTCGACATATCTTCTTGTATTGCTATTAAAGCCTTAATCATCTCACGTCAAGATGTTCTTGTCTCAACGTATCTTCTCGTGTTGTCATTGCAACCTTATTTATCCTCCGTGTCAAGATGTTCTCGTCTTGACTAATCGTTCTAAATGTTATATCATGTGTGCAAATATTCTTATGTGGCTCTACACTCCTTATGTGAGCATATTTATTCATTTCTAAAATGCACAAAGTCTATTATATAGTATCTTCCATTATTATTTTTATTATAAAGATGCATTTATTTATTATTATTATTATTATTATTATTATTATTATTATTATTATTATTATTATTATTGTTTTTATTTTTAAACTCTATTTATCTATGTAGAAAATAATAGGAAAAAGGGGTTAGCTATTAATTAGAATTTTATTTATATTTTTGGGATTTTTATAATAGCTAAAGTAGTAAAATTTTATTTTTATTATTTCTAAACTCTATTTATTTTGTAGAAAATCACTTACAAAAAATAATAGAAAATAAAATGGCTATGATTTTATTTGTATTTTCAAAATATTTATAATAACCAAAGTAATAAGATTTTATTATTATATTCTATTATATTGAAATACTATTCATTATGTAAGAATTATTTACAAAATTAAAGGTGGTTAGCTATACTATTTTACTATTATTATTTTTTTATTATTTTTTTTTATATTTTTAATATCTATAATAGCTAAAAAGAAATCATTACTAATATTCTATCCTATTTATTATACTATTCATTATACCTATTTTTATTATTTCTATTTATTATCTATAGAAAAGTATAAGATTTTTTATTATTAGTTGAAAATAGTCATAAGAGATGAAATTCATTATGTTTTTATTACAACTATTATTTTTATTACATTTTATTCATCAATAGTACATTTTTTTATTGAATATGTTTGTATAGAAGTAAAAGAAATACAATTCATATTATAAAACTATATTATCATTATTTATTATAAAAGAAAAATGCATTTTACTATTTATTACCATGGTAGTATATTTTTGTATATTTTGTGCTATTTATTTTTATTATTCTTTTTACAGAAAATATCAATATAATATCTATTATTATTATATTTTTATTTATCAAAGAATATAGCTAATCTCATTATTTATTATAGTATATTACTATCATCATTATTATTTTATGGAAAATCACTTGAAAAATCACTAAAATATATCTAGTTATTATTTATGATTTTTATTTGTATTTTTGGAATTTTTATAGTATTTAAAATGGCAAGTCAAAGCTAAGTCAAATATATCAATATATGTGATGTATTTTGCTTTTAAATTGTTTTATCATGATTATATTTCTAAAACTGGAATATTATCATATAGAAAAATAGTATGAAAAATAAGAAAACTTTAGAAACAAATTTGAGTCAATTTGGAGTTCAGGAACATTTTTAAATCATTTATTTACTATATGCTATTACTATTCTGTTATTATTTAATTAATGGGCCTAATCTGGGCCGCCAGATCTGTACTAGGATTAGCGCTCATCTTCCATTTAACTTCGTCTTTATTTAGGCCGCTAGATTCGCCTCAAGATTAAACCATACGAGATGTAAGGCCCAGATCCATTCTGGATCTTTATTTGAAAACATCATTTCATCCCAAGCGTCCGATCTCTTCAAGATCCACACGCGCGCGTTAATATCTGCGCTGCCACGATTCTCTGATTCTTCAGTCAACGTAAGTTTCAAGATTCGTGCTCTTGGCAACGCCGGCGATCGCGCCGTCTCCTCCGATCGTGTAACCGTCCCAGTTGTCGCCTTGCCTTAGGGAGTCGTTTTATGGTGTCCGATCGACAATCTATCCGGTGATGGAAGTCGTGTGGCGCACCAACCGAAGTATACTGATAGGAATCGGTACCGAGTTGAAATTTTTGTCAAATTCAACTCATTCATTCGTCAATTCTAAAAATTTTCATGTTATATAGCATCGTCTTTGCTTCTTTGATGTGCTGACATGATTAATTTCTGTCTAAATTCATTCAATATGATCATGGAGCTCAAGATTATTTGGTACCGTTCGGTACCGATTCAAGTTATGCTTATAATCGATCTTCACACATTATGCAAGTAATCTCAACACTCCTGTACACTTCTAAGCTTGCCTAGAGCGAATTATTAACATGTGAGGTATTAACAATCCATGAATCTATGCTAATTGAATGAAATACACGATCGGTACTGATGCGTCTATCAGTATATGGATTGATCTAATGGAATTAGTTGAATTCTTGAAATCAAGTTTGCAAAACTCATTTAGGCGACCATAGAACTACTCAATTACCGCCTAGATACAATCTTAGACTCAATTATTATACTAATCATAATGGAAACAAAAGAAAACAGCCCCAATTCATCCCATAGCCTATCAAGATACTAATTCCACTCGATGAATTTACCAAATTCATGCAATTGAACTTGTGAGAGAGCCGAGAGGGTTACGTAAACCCTTCAATCAACTTCCATCACCAACTCAAAATGAATTATGAAACTAAATCAAATACAAAATCGGGAGGGTTACAAAAACCCTTCAACCGAGTTTCATATTATCCCATATGCTCTATAATCATGCTCAATATCAAGAAAAATAAAGAAAATGAGAAGAAAAGAAAGAGATGGAGGAAGAAATGAAGAAATCAAGAAATGATAAAGAAAAAGAAAAGGAATTCCATTGCTACCTTGCTATTCATATCAATGCCTTCAAGATTACATGTAACAAACAAGAATTACCTAATTTCGACACTCCTTGAGATGGATTAGTCTGTTGAATGAAGATCTAAGCTTTACAGAATTGGAGAAATTGAATTGAAAAGAAAAGAACTAGTCTCTCCCTTACTGTTTATCTCTCTCTCCTTGCTTTCTAATATCACTCTCTCTACTGCCTTCCTTATGGCCAGGATTAAGGTTTATATAGATTAGGAGCTCAATTGTGATTGGTTAGGTGATTAGAAGCCGGATTATGCTTTTTAATTAATCTCATCCCTTGATTGCTTCTTATTCAATGGTTAGGATCAAATTGTGTTTCTTTTTAGCTAATCCATTGACTTGAGTCAACCCTTGACAGTTCTAGGTTGTTAGAGTCGGTTAAATCTTCTTTCTATTTACTCCTTTGCCACTCACTCTTATCAATCGGTCTCCCATGTTTCCGCAGCCTTCTAGAACATTCTAAACACTTGAACACTCTCGCATGCTCCCTATATAATCTCCAAATGCTTTTTAATCTCAATTGATCAACTGAAAGTTCCTTTCTTCACCCAAGCTCCATACTCGGCCTATCCATTCAACCATCACCTTTCTTTCATCTACCCTTCCAATTGGCAACTTGTTCAACCTCTCCTTACCCCCTGGAGTCGATCTAGCATCCCTGCCTAGACAATTGAGCATCATTCCACCGAGTTCAAGCACCAATGCCCATGGCCGGTTTGTGAATCGGTGGAACATCGACCTAGAAGCTTCAAACAATCACCCTGACTCTTGCCTTAGCGTCGTGTATGTAAAAGAAGTGAGCTTGCATGGTCAATTGAACTCACAAGCATTTGTAAAGGTAATTTCCATTTTCAAGCCGATCAATTGCTTCTGTCCAATGCTATCTCTTCTCTTGCTAATTCCTTCAATTGATCGCTTGAATGAGATCTCAATAGTGCCTAGAAGCTTCGTGAAGAAGGATTAGAGTAAAGCATCGTGTAGACTCGCCTCCCATTGATGGCACCTTCACGCGGGCGGGAGGAAGAGAGAAGAGAGGAAGAAGAGAATGGGACGAGGGAGGATCATCGTCGGCCGCGCGCGCGTGCATGTGAGCCAACACTCCCAAAGAATGCAAAGTCGAGAGAGGAGACGCATGGGCCAGGTACACACTTCATTCCTCGTTAGATTTAAATTTCTCGATCGTGAATGTGCATAGACATGGTGTATGTTTGCTAGTGTGTGCTATACTCTCATAAACCCGACATACGGGCCCCATGTGTAAGCATCCGAGTCTCGCCCATTAGTCTAGTTATGGATTAGTTAATCCCTTGCTTAGGTTTAATTAATCCGACTTGGCACATCCCGATAGGTCCACTTGTTTAATCAATCCATTAATCATCTCGTTATAGTATTAATCTATGCCGAGGTGGCTTGCTATGGTCAGTGCCACGTGGTATGTGCTCGACGAGGTGGCCTCCTCTCGTCGTGCCACGTGGGCATGTGGTCAAGGGGTTAAGTGGACCTCGGTGTGGTGCCATGTGGCACTAGGGTGGTGAGGCGGCCCATCGGCGTCCGCCACGTGGCACTAAGGCGGGGCCCACCCGTCGCCGACTCATACCAGGCGGGGCCCACTGGCCGACATGGCCCAACGAGAGGCCGCCACGTGGCACACCCTCTCTTTCGATTATTTTATACCTCCCGTGTTTCTTGTACCCGCTTGTACCCGTAGCCGTCGTTATCCCCAACTTGCACCCGAATCGCTTCCGATCAAATCTCGCCTTTGATTAATTCATTTATTCTCGCCTTTATTTTCCCCGAATTTATTTTAATAGCTCCACTTATCCAAAAATCATGAAAATTTCACCAAAAATCCCTAAAATCATGATGATCATCCCTGTAATTTTTAATTCCATTTTTACCCTCCTTCTCTGAATTAAAAATTCTTTTATCATAAAACCCTATTATTCTCTATGAATTAATCCCCGATCTCAATTGTAGCTCAATGTCTCGCCAATTATCTCCTCTTTGCAGAAACCACCCTAACTAAATACCAATTAGACTTATATTGATATTCATTAGGGCTTGATTTGATCAAATGCCGACTACTTATCAAAGAATTAATACAAATCTAGACTCGATCAAAGTGGTTGCTCCCACCTTTGCACTGATCGGTCCTTGTGAAATTGACTTTCAATCCCTTAACATGAGGGTGACTTGGTCAAAGAACCGACTACTTATCGCAATTGACACAAATCAAAGCATAGTTAGGTGGTTGCTCGCAGCTTTGGCACCAGTGTCACCTTGAAAGCAAAATCACATTTGGAATTTCTTATAACTAGTCGCATCAAAATGCTAGCTTGGCATTGACATCATTTCATGTAGCATAGGGATTATATCGCTCACCTCCTTTCTAGGGTTAGCTTCAAAGGCAGATTTTTAGGGTTCAATTCTCGACTCCTTCAATAGGTCACCGAGGCGCTGGGGCCACCTCGTCGCTGAAAATGGTCACATGGTGACTCATCGAATAGGCTATGTTGTTAGATTCATCTACAAGGGACCGCCAAAGTGGGTCCCACTTGTCGAGAAAATGTAATCAAATGGTCGACCCATCAAGAGATTTTCTCTCTCCTAAATCTCCCGAGGTCGCCCACCTCGAATGAGTAGGAGGTGGTGGGGTATTTATATCCTCGTCATTCACCCTATTATTTCATTGTGGGATTAATGCTTAACCTCTCGTTCCGGTTGGTTAGCTTTCTTAACAAAATAAAGGCTAGGTCCATGTCATCGAGCCGCTCATAAGGGACCGCTATGTGGGTCCCACTTGTCGAAAAAGATAAAATCACATGGTGACACCCAAGAGGTCTCCTCTCTCCCTCGATCTTCTTGGGTGTCACTCATGCCGAGTGGATAGAGAATAGCGGGGTATTTATACTCTTCACTTCATGCCCAAAGCATTCCATCGTGGGACTAATGGGTTTGTTCCGGGTTAGGCAAACACCTCTCCCGATCGGTGGGCCATCTTTCCATTGCTCTCTCTCTCTTTCCCCCTTTCTTATGATTTATCATTAATCATCAATTTATTTTATTTATTCATCTATTCATCCTTGAAACTTTTCAAGGGTAAACAAAGAGCCACCCACCAAGACGAGTCTTGAATGCTCGAAAGGCTTGTCTTGGTGCATTATTCCTTATTATTCATCATTTCATTTCTCATGACGTCTTCTCTTCTTCGGTATTGTAGTTTTATCTCATGACGCCATTCCGCGTCGCCCCTCGAGTCATTATTATTCTTTCTACGAGGATCCTAGCGATTGGACTCCTCTCGTCTCGCCCATCCGAGCGACTCCGTCTACCCGCGAGGCGCGGTTTATTTTTCGGGGATGATCGGCCTCATGACATCATGCCCCTTCAGCCTTTAGGCGTTGCTTCTATAGCTCCTTTGACACATCTCCTGGGCAAGGAGATTATCGACGGGGAGGCTCACAGATGGACCACTGCCCCTTTCATCACTCCCTTAGAGTGCCATGGCTATCAGCTAGAGTGGACCCGGTATGTGCTCATGCGGGAGGGGGCTCTGCTCAGGCGAGTCGGGATATATGACTCAGTTTTCTTGTCGATGTTCCATTACCATATCGACACACCCTGGCTACAGGCCTTTTGTGAGCGGTGGAACTATTCCACCAACACTTTGTTCATCGACGATCGGAGCCGACTCCGACCCTCCTAGAGATACAAAGATTGACCGGCCGCCGATCTTTGGCCATTTCTATGACGAGTTCATGATCTCACCCGCCGACTTGGGAGACTTCACTCGATTTCCACCTTCTTTGCATAGGATTTATGAGATTTATCATCATTTACGGAGGGGCATCCCGAGTTCCTTTCGTACATTGGATCGCCTATTTCACCGATCGGTCCATACTCGCCCCCACGGGTTTGGCTTCCACCAGAGATCCATTTGGTACAGGTCGGCTCGAGATTCATCACGACGGCCTTATCCCATCTCAGGATACCCTGTGTTCACATGACGTGGATCGGGAGACTTATTTGACTGCCTTCATTTCTTGGTGGATCTGCTATTTCTTATTACCTAGCTCCCCCGCATACACCATTCGCCTTCGGTGTTCATTATGGCGAGCCCGATCGCGCGTGGCGACAGATTTCTTTGGCCGTGCCCGTACCGGCCAACATTTACGTAGTGCCTCCGCGGTCCGACTTCATCTCGTAGTCCTTCACAAAGCGCCGTGAGCCGATCCCGTGGCATCCGATTAGCGGATGGCTCCATTTACATCGGTCCGGCTCATATGATCCCGCATGGCGGGCCACGCTACGAGATCGTCTACCCTTATCGAGTGACTTAGGCCGGGGCAGCACCCGCCTTCATTGACTCCGAGGTCGCTCGTATAGATTCTTCAGAGTCGAGACCATCTCGCGCTTCTCTCGAGACGATCAAGGTGGCCGCCGTGGGCGCCTAGGGTTGCCGACAGGATGGTGTTTGACAAACAGGTCCCCTCTTCGACTCTTCTAGCATTCGAGCCGTGACCTATCGATTTGGAGTACTTGATCGCATTCGTCGTGGCTTTCTTCCTCTCGATCGGGCGATCATATGTTCATCGAGCCCTATTCGCCACATCGATGCGCACATCGCTCGTTTGGCTTGGATCAGATATTCCGGCGCCTCTTCTCCGCCCTATATCATCGGCGCCGATTTGGAGGGTATCGGATGGTGCTACACTCACCTCTTCCGACTAGGCACGGCACTCGCTATCGATGGTATCCACCTCTAGACTTCCACCTTCACGAGGCGTTATCGCAGCGGTATTATGAGACCATTCGCTCTTACCGCCGTATACTCCTCCGGTGGTCGTCCGGAGTACATGTCCGCGAGATGGTCAGCCTCTATTAGATGGCACCGTTTCGCGTGATCGCAGCCCTTTCCCGACCATTGCGCAGAGCCTCGTCGACTTTCGTGGTTTAGATGTACGTTTTCTCATTCTCCTATTAGGACCATTCTTACTGTGTACACTTCATTATCCCTTTAGGTTATTTTCTTTTGATAAGCCCTATCTCATTTCGACCAATTCTCTTTTGATTCGTAGAGTCGGCTTATGAGTATGATCACGCGGAGCCCGGTTCTCGGTCCCTCGTCCTCGAGTAGTTGGCGTTCATTCTCGCCCACATGTCGAGCCACCGCTCCGCCTACCATGGGGAGAGATCGAGACGGCGCCTCTCACCGTCTTCTCCATCTTCTTTTCCTTCTCCCACTCCGGTGATTTTCTTTACTACTCGCCTATCTTTACTCGGCGCACTTCATTTACATCTCTCGATTAGGGTTTATTTTTCAGCTCGTGATACATCCCCTATGAGGTAGCTCAGGATGACATCGTAGCAGATCTATCGGCGCCTGCGAGCACTACCATTCCAGGGTTTTGTACCGACCTTGCCGTCGCAGGTTCATGTGCTTCATTTAATACCTAGTTGCCAGCATGCACTAGTATTTTCATTCTTACATGTACATTTTACGCACCCCGAGGCCGATGACATGGCATCTCCACACCGCTCGAGCCTTTCTTTCATGACGGCCCCGCTTCTCCGTCGATCTTATTGGTACCCACCGGAGACGGTGACTCATTTGATGTGGTTCGGGACCGTGCTCACTCTTGTACGATCGAGGAGGCTTCTTTAGAGCAGGGGAGTCCATCGGGCCGTCGAGCCCGCAGCGACGAGCCATTATCGATCGAGGAGGCCATCTCATGCTTCTTCATCTCCCGACGGCGCCTCTCATGGCCACGATGGCGAGTCTCGACCGAGCGGGTTGCGCCGACTACGACTCGAGTTGGATGAGAGCCGGCCGGTGGAGCAGCCTATTCCACGGCCCCGCAGACGGGGTTTCCGACTAGCGAGGGTCTCGCCGAGCCTCATGCTTCTCCCGTATCTTATATTCCTTTTATTATTCGCCCGTATTTTATTTTTCATGTATTTATGCCTTCCATTTTATTTTGCAGCCGGTCCAGTACACCCGGGTCCTCCCGAGGCGACCGACATCCCTATCCCCGATTCGGTCCCGCCTCCTCGGTGCGACGAGGCGATAGGTTAGATCTTCTCTTCCTTCTATTTCTTCTTTTTGGTTATAACAATTTGTCTAACCCATTTATTTTACTTGCAGATGTTACATCGAGGGATGTGCGCCGCCTTGTCGCGCCGGGCGGATGCACTCCGAGACACCTTCTTCGGGGCTATCCGCTAGATTTCGAGATCCCGGACTCTCTCGCCCGATGGCTTCTCTTTCGACCGGTATAGGCCGACGCGGATACCATCGCGCCAGCCTCTACTCATTGCACCTCGTCTCGAGAGTACCTTCATTTCTAGGAGGTGCGAGGAGCCGCTCGTGGCTTACCAGACGCGAGCTCTCTCGTATATCGCACGAGTTGGAGATCCATGAGCCACGCAGCACTTGGAGGCCGCTCGACTCCGCTATCTTCGCGGCTCTCTTCTTGTGCCACTCTCCGCTCCATGGGAGTCGGTGCGGGCCCGCTCGACCGCTCGTGCAGGAGCTAGAGGACCACGCGATTATCGGTGGAGGGCTTCTCTCGACATCCGGCGGGTGTCTCCCGAGCCGCATTCACTCGAGTGTCCGGGATAGTGCCTTCTCTCGCTTCTTAGATTTCGAGGCGACTTCGGAGGAGGATAGGCACTCCTCCATGCTTATCTCGGAGACCATTAGTACTGTGCTATTAGAGCTGGAGTCCCGCTTTTTGGGCCCATAGACTGTACTTTTCATTTCTTCTTTTCTCCTTTTCTTTTTGCTATGTTTGATATAGGATGCCTTGACACTTGTTATCTTTGATCTCTTTGTTGTGGATGATACTTGCCTTTATTGTTATCCTTCGTCACTTCCTTCTCGCCGCGAGGAAGTATTTTATTGATTTCATGTTATGCACCTTCAATCTTATTTGTAAAAGCGCTCTATTACAACCGCTTCATCCTTTCGCAGCCGTCTAAACATAATAAAAGGAAAATTTTACAACATCCTATTACATTTATTCTATACATCATTTCTCTTTATTTATGGCAATACAAAACTCAAGTAACCGTGGTATTTTACTTGGATACCGAACCCGTCTGTATTGACCTCTAGGCCGGCATGCAAATAAACCCGTTTATCCCTTTATTACCGATGGATAAACTTACCGATCAATTGGATTATGGATGCAATTGATAACACCATTTTGTGGATGCTCCTTGTATATTTAATTGACATTTATTTGTGGAAGCTCACCCACTCTCCCCTCATTTGTGCACCGTTGCGTGCGTAAGTGGAAACTCACATTCACTCATCTCCACTCGATTTGTTTTGTGGGGGTACTACCCTCAAACATCCATCACGCATCCCCGCGAGACAGCTTTCATCGGGTAGGTCCGCTCTCCATGACCCGAGTCACTTCTTTAAGCGAATTACTTTATTTGACACCGAATGTCGGCAAAAGCGTAAACCCTTAATCCGACCCTCCATGGTCTATTTTGGGATTAGAAACAGACCACCTCCTTGGGCGTGTGGTACTTTTGCGGATGAATGTACCCAACCCGGTTTTTTATATTTTGGCTACCCTCAAACATCCATCACGCATCCCCGCGAGACAAGCTTTCATCGAGTAGGTCCGCTCTCCATGACCTCGAGTCACTTCTTTAAGCGAGCCGCTTTGTTTAACATGAAATGTCGGGTACAAGCGTAAACCCTTGGTCCGACCCCTCCATGATATGTCGTGGGATTATGACACACCATTTCTTCTGGCGTGTGGTGCTTTTACTGGATGAATGCACCCAACCCGGCTTTGTATAACACTCGTGGTGTCTCCGGGACAAAGGTGGCAACCCCTTATTGAAAAAATTTTATTATTTTTATTATCATTTTTTTTTTATGAGTAGGAAAGTAGGTTTTTATTGTTTTACATATATATCCTTTCATTTTTATTAGAAGAAGGCAGATTTTTGGTTATTAGTGATACATGTTACTAATAGTACGAGGGTTATTTATTTACATGCCCTCGGAAGCGACTATATACTAGCCACCAATTTGCTCGACCTATCCCTTGGCTTGCGCCGCGGGCGACCAATATGAGCAACTTTCGTCATCGAGCAACAGATAGTTTGAGGGACAAACTGCAAACCCTGCCCATTTTTGTGTTTATTCTGTATCAAATGGACAAACCCAGTGGTATTTGTATTATGAGCCCAAACACCAAAGCTCTCGCCTTACATTCTCGCGTGGTTTTGGCGTTGAATTCTCTTATTCAATATTTTTTATTTTTATAGGGCTATATGTGTTTGTGTGGTTTTGGATTTTTGGATGCATTCTATTTACAAATGCACAAGTAGGGTTTTTGGGATTTTTATGCAAAAGTGGATGTTAGACATGGGTTTGTGTTTCGTGCACGTGTGTGTAAACGAACACTTATTCCCTCCTTATTTATTTACAATAGATACTACTCGGTTGGCCCCGCTCTGGGCTAGGTGTAGTACTTCTTCAGATATCGCCCATTAATCGGTGGCATGGGCCTTTCACCTTCATGGTCTATGAGTTGGTATGCGCCGCCCCGTATACCTTCTCGATTACATATGGCCCTTCCCAATTCGGGGAGAATTTTGGGCGATGTGCCGCCAATGATCGGCCTCTTGAGGACAAGAACAAGCTCCCCTTGTTGAAATGCCCCGACTCGCGCCATCTTATCATATGCCCTTGCCATTTTTGCCTCGATATATTTCAAGGTTCCGTTGGGCTATCGCCTCTTCTCGTCCATGGTATCCAACTCGTCCCGCCTAAGTTGTTGGCATTCGTCCATGGTCATATCATTTTGCATAGCCACCCGCAATGACGTAGTTCCACCTCAAGAGGGAGAACGCTTCAACCCCAAAAGCCGAGAATACGGGGTAGCTTGCGTAGGCGTTCGGTATGTGGTCCGATAAGCCCATAATGCCTCCCGTAGACGATTATCCCGGCCTCGTTGGTTGCCGTCCACGGTCTTTTTCATGATATTTATTAGGGTTTTATTAAAGGCTTCGGCCAAAGCCGTTGGCTCTTGGGTTATAAATGGACGAGAATCTCCAATCAATGTTAAACTGCTCCGCCAGGGCATAAACTTTGGAGTTCTTGAAGGCCGTTCCATTATCGATATTATCCGTCGTGGGGTGCCGAATCGGTAGAGGATGTGCGTCTTGAAGAACTTAACCACATCGGATGCTTTAACTTCTTTAAGTGGGACGGCTTTCGGCCCATTTTGTAAAGTAACTGTCGCCGCCAGATGAACCGGTGACCTCTCGACGTTGGAGGGTCTATGGGCCCTACTATATCTCGTGCCCCACATATTAAATGGCCAGGATGCTACCGTGGGGTGCAACGGGTTTGGCGCTTGGTGTATAAAAGGGCCATGTATCCGGCACATGCGCACTTCCTTGCGTGAGCTTTCACAATCGCCCCACCATCGTGGGCCAATAATACCCCATTCGCTTGATTTTCAACTTCATTTTCGGCCCAGATCGATGTGCTCCGCATAGTCCGAATGAACTTCTTTCATAACCTCGCTCGCTTCGTGCCCCGATACGCATCTTAACCACAATCGATCATAAGACCTACGGATAACGTATGCCCACATACGCATACCGTAGTACCCGTTTTCTTAGTTGATCGCCTATTCTTTTATCTTTGGGGAGGGTGCCATGCGGAAATATTCGATGAACTATTGTCTCCAATCATCATCTTCGCTTATCATTGCTTCTTGGCATTCTACTCTTTCTAACCCAAAGATTTTCATTACTCGCATCATCTCGTTATTTGACACAATGATAATGGGCCTCCTATTGCGGACGATGATGTGGATTTCCGCTCGTTGGTTCACCCAAATTTTTGGCGAGTTTGGCCAACGATCCGCTTTCACCATTCACAAATTTCCTCGTGACCTTCTCAATGGACACATACGGGATTTTCTTCATTAATTCCATGGCCTTCTGGTGATATTGTATTAGTTCCGCTTTAGACCTTATATTCGCCAATTATTTGATTTATTATCAACCGTGAATCCCCAAAGATGCGCACGCAAATTGATTTCCAGCTCCAAAGGATAGCTCTAGTCCGGCGATGAGTGCCTCATACTCGCTTCATTATTTGTACATGGTTCGCTTAAAGCCGAGAATGTCGTATTATCCCGCCTTCCGGGTTACGAAGACTAGTCCCGCGCCCTCGCACGGCTGGGACTCCCGGCCCGCGATCGGCTTGATTGACGAGGCACCATCAAAGTACATCTCCCATATAGGACTTCCTTCTTCAACATGTAGAGTTTCTTCATCGTGAAAGTCACATTTTAATGGGGAGTCATCTTGATCGGGTGTGCGCACAGAAATCCGCTAGCGCCGCCCCTTTATCGCCTTTTGCGTGTATAGGTGATGTCGAACTCGGTGTAGAATGATAGCCCACTTGGCCACCTCCCCGTTAGCATTGGCCGAGTCATCGTATATTTGAGAGGATCTACCTTGGATATTAATATGATTTTGTGGGCTAGCATGTAATGCCTCAATTTCTTCACCGCGAAGATTAGGGCTAGACAATGCTTCTCAATCGGTGAATACCCGTGTTCGCCCCTACCATCATGCGCTTAAGTAATATAGCGCATTTTGATTACCATCCCGGTTTTCTTCGGGCCAATAGGGCTCCCAAGGATCCATCTAGGGCGGTCGTGTATAGAATAAGCTCCTTCCGGTATGGGCGCCGCCAACACCGGAGGGTTGAGTAGATAGGCCTTGATTTCTTCAAAGGCTCGCGGCACTCGCCATCCCATTTAAACGGGATACTCTTCTTAGTTACCGGTGAAGGGTTGGATTTTTCCCGATAGATTGGCTATGAACCGCCCGATGTACGCCAATTGCCCTTGCAAAGATCGCAAATCGTTTTAAATTCTTTGGCGGGGATAGTTCAGCTTATTGCTTTGATCTTGCCCGGTCTATTTCAATTCCCCGTGGCGTACTACAAACCCCGTAAATTTACCGATGATACCATAAATGCGCATTTCAACGGGTTTAGTTTGAGCGCATGTTCTCTCAAAGCGGTTGAAAACGACCTCGAGGTATCGGAGGTGTTCTTCATATGACATGGCTTTGATGACTAGGTCGTCCACATAGCACTCTACTATCTTGTGGATCGATCGTCGAATATTTTCGTCATCGCCCGTTGGTAGGTGGCTCCCGCATTTTCGAGCCCAAACGGCATGACTTTATAACAATATATGCCAATCGGCGTGCGGAATGCCGTGTGCCTCTCATCTTCTGGCGCCATCTTAATTTGATTATAGCCCGCGTAACCGTCCATGAAGGAGAAGACTTCATAGGAGGATGTATGGTCGATTATGATTTCTGCCATCGGGAGCGGAAATCATCCTTAGGGCACGCCTTGTTTAGGTCCCGAAAGTCCACACAGATGCGATTTGCCCATTTTTCTTCTTAATCGGGACAATGCTAGCTACCCATTCTCGCGTCTCTTCTTCCCGTATGAAGCCTCGCGTCGATGAGTTTCTTGGTCTCCTCCACGACCTTCTCTTCGAGTTCTATTCTCATTCGCCTCGCGCTTGTTTAATCTGGCTTGAAGGTTGGATCAATTTTTAAGTAATGGACCGCCACGTTGGGATCTAATCCAGCATCTCTTTATAACTCCAAGCGAAGCACCCATGTAGCTTTTAAGGAATGTCTTCAACCCGTCGCCCACCTCTTCCGGTAACGACGCGCTTATGAAGGTTGGTCGTGGGTCTTCTTCCGTCCCCGCATTGATTTCACCTAACTCATCGACCGTATTAGGTTCCTTTTCTAGTCGCTTTCAAAGCATTTTTCAGACCGGGTATTGTCCTCTTCTGTTTCATTATCCCGCATTTCAACAAAGTCATGCAACAGCCTTTCTTTCATACGGTACTCGTTGAGAGACCCTCGAAGCATGTCGCGTCATCGCAGCTTATACCCTAATCCCCGGTGTATTTTATTTTACCATCCAGGCCCAGGACTTTATTCTCGCCGCCATTCCGCAGTTCATCAAAGCGCTTGGCCTCGCCTTGGATATGTCTCTCGTACATCTTGCCCTTTTCGCCAATTTATATAGCTCCTTTCCAAAGGGATGAGATGCAACATCATCGCTCGTTGCATTCTCCGATTCTTGTTCTATCACCCACTTTTCCAAGTGTTGCGATCGTGGTTCTTCGTAGACCGGGTTGAATCGCTCGATAGAAAATTATAGCCTTGTGGATGATAGTTCTCCTTTGATGCGTTCCACCTTTGCCTAAGCACAATAAAGGTTTTCGTGGTTTGGATGTGGTTCACTTCCTTGGCATGAGGTCTTTAAAATGCCTTTCGGAACCACAAGAATCTCTAGCGCCGCCATCTCCTCTTCTATTTCAATATTCATGACCGAGTTGGAGCGGTAGATTTCTTTGATCGGCTTTCGTCTCGCAACCTTAGGTTTGCTAGGTACGGAGTATGCGAGATCGTATAGCAACCCCTTTGCCCTTGTTATTCAAGTTATGCGGAGCCGGGTCTTGTTGAAAGCTCTTCGGAGTCGGATTGTCCCGTTTCTATGCCCTTCTTCTATAAGGTCCTTGAATACCCAAAGATTCTTCAATTGTATGACCCAATATGCGATGATAAGGGCAGAATTCGCCTTCACCGCTCTCTCTATGTCTCGGTCGCTTACAAACGGAAGTGTTAACCCACTTTTTAAGGCCTCGCTCAAATATCCGAGTCGTTTTATTTTTTAAGAAAGAGTATGGTTTACTCTTCTTGACTTTGAGGGTTTGCATGACTCGTCGGTTGCTTAGCTTTTGTTTCTTCCCCCTTTGATTCATCTACTATTACAATTACCCGCTTACCGCCATCGGTGCTTGCCTTTCGGGGTCCCGAACGGGGTTCGCTCGTCACTTCTTTGAGTAGCTCGGAGTTATAGATCGCGGTTTGCATGTGTTTTCAATCATTATCATGATTTCATTATGTTGCACTTTGATATCCCGCATTACTTCCCATTGTTCGTACACCTCCCTTCTATTATTTTCAACTTGGTGCCTTATTTCATCGATCGCATTCCGTACGCGACCTTCGAAATTTTCCCGCCACGAGCGTTCTTCATTTATAGGCCTCGCCTAACCGGTTATCCCTTCCGCTACCGGTCCCGTGTTGATCATAAATGACTCCTCGCTTTCATTATCCGTCTCGTGCCCTTTATATGGCTTCTTGAGGATGTGATAAATGATCTCTTCGTCGACTCCTCTTCCTGTGGTTGACGATCATGGCCGATTCTTCCCCCGAGGTGGTATCGCCCGAGTTGTTAGAATCTTCTGAGTCTTCTCCCGAAGTTGCCTCTATGATCCGAATTTGAGGGTGTTGGCAGTTTAAAATTGAAAATGACCTCCTCTTCGAATCACTTGCATTGATTTCGCTCGCTTTATTTCGGGCCTTATACGTAGCCACCGTTTGAAGTTTTAAAGTTGCTTCTTCACCCGACTTTCTTCCGGTCTTTGGGCTCGAGCACCTCGGGGTTTAATATTAAATTTGACCTCTTCTTCTTCTCCGGATGAGGTATCAAATTTAGGGCCTTTGTCAAGGGTTTCGACCCGCTTTTGTCATTGGCGGCTTGGTGCCACGGCGACTTAGGCGTAAAGTATTGGGCGTCATTGAATTTAATCTCATGCACCCCGAATGGCTTGACATCTCCGTCAATTCTCTTTTGCTTACCATTCTCGATATATTTCTGTGCACCGTGCAGTAGTAGAGGGTATGACCGATTGTCGTGAAGCCACGGCGACCCAAAGAACGCCCGATAAGAGGTTTCACGTCAATGACATAGAATTTAGTAGGCGCTCTTAGGCTTCCGCATTGCAGTTTCGTAGTTATAGCTCCTGTGGCTTTTTGGGAGTTTTGGTTGAAGCCATGAATAATCACCTTTTCATCGATAGGTTCTTCACGTCTAAGGTGATGGTCTTCGTGGTTTTGAGCGCATGATATTGATCAAGACCCCGCGTCGACCAAGATGCGGCCAATCTTTTGCCCTCCGCAGCTTCCGTAATGTATAACGGGCGATTGTGGTCGACGGTGCCTATTAGGAGGTCGTCGTCGTGAAATTTATACAGTGCGGCCCGCTTGGCGGTGAATAGGGCTTCTTGCATATTTTGCTCTATGAAGTATGACTTGTACTTCTCGGATCTTGCAAGGCCCGAATTAGAACCTCCCTTAGGTCTTGTGACATCATCAATGCGTCAAATATGCTTAATAATGCCGGGATCTTACGCGTATGTGCCAACACATTATATTCTTCGCCCGTCGACCGGTCTTTTCGGGTTCTTGCTTAAGCTCTCGCCTCTTTGCCTTTATTCGGGGCCTTATCTTTTCCCTTATCTAATCCTTGGGAGCCCGTCTCTCGGCATATAAGTCCCTGACGGAGCACGGCTTTGCATTCTTCATTTTTGGTCCCGAGGTGCTTGCTTCCCTTCGTCATTTGGGAAGAACATCTCCTCTAAAGTTGGCATATCTTCGTCGTGAGAAGAATATACCATATTGCACGAAGCACCCTGCATCTCTTCGCTTTCTTCTTTATTTATTTCTTCATCCATATTTTCTTTCTTCGACCTAGGGTTAGCTTCTCCCGGTCTTCTTTGGAGATGAAGTGTTGGAGGGTAATCGCCTCGGGACTGCCTTGCTCATATTCTTCAATCTTATTCTTTCTGGACTTGTTGCTTCTATGCTTCTTTTTCTTCTTAATAACCTGGTCTTGGCTCTGGTCCACCTTATAATATACTCTGGGTTTCGGTGGGACCACTGGCGTGATGTCGTCTTTCCATTTCATGCCGGGTTCTTTCTTAAGGGCTTTAAGCATTTTAATCGATTTCTTCGATAAGTGCGTAGTCCATTGCTCTTCCCGGTCTTCACTTAATTGGTCCGGGATCTTCTCTTCCTCGTGAGAGATCATATTGGCTGTTCATGGGCCGATGGGCTTTGCAAGAACCCTTTAGGTAAAGTAATTTCATCGTTTTTATATGCCTTCTCGACCCAATCTTTGAAGACCCAAAGAATCTTCAATTGAGTGCCCTAGTACTCGTGGTATGGGCGAAGTTGGGTTCGTCCGATTTATCGCATCTTCCGGCGTTTATCGGCCTGGCAGGGTTAGACCATTTTTCGGTGCCCTCCGAAGATTTGAGCAACTTTATCTCTTCCGAAGGAGTACGGTTTAGATTTCTTTTGTTTAAGGGACTCAAAACTCCGTGAACTCCCTCCCGGATTAGGCTCCGGATCCCTTGTTGTAATTGTTGCCATTTGTGCCACGCTCGCCGCTTTGGGTGTCGTTAGCAACCATCTTATCCTTTAACGAGGTGAATGCCACTTTAGTCTCACTCGGCTCCTCGTTGCGCCTATTATTCATGAAGTTCGGCACAGATGTGCGGTGACATCCTTTCCATATTGGATACCGATCTGAGCAAGTCTTTGAATGTGTTGACCTTTGTCACACCAAGAAGCATGCCCATCCACCCGTCAATGTTTTTCATGATTAGGTTGACGGCCTCATCTTCTAATGTGCGGTCGCATTTGATGCCGAGGTTCCGCCATCTATTAATAAAATCATCATTGACTCCCTTTCTTGGGTTTAGTACTTGCGGATCGGCTATGTTTATCTTATCGTACACCATGACAAATCGCGCCCGAACGAGTCCGCCATCTCGTCCCAGTCCCGATGTCGTTGTTTTCCAGTGAATAGTACCATTGGAAGGCGGTTCCCACTAAGCTCGAGGGAATTGTCTTAACAACAGCAGCATCATTGCCGCCCGTGTTGCCGCACGAGGCTACAAAGTGGGCTGTGTGTTGTTCGGGGTTCGTGTCTTTATTGCCTTCCCCGAGAAGGTCCTGAAGCGGGGGATCACATATCCTTTAGGATATTCTTCTAAATCGTATATGGCGGGGTATGGATGTCACACCCCAAAATAAATGAATCGGGTTAGGGGTGCTTATCTGCCACGTACGCACGACGAGACGTGCGTACGAAAGGCTAAATGAATAAAATAAGGCAATCACGAATAAACAAAATAATAATAATAAGGATACATGACCATACAAATTCGTAATGAACAAAGAGAATACAACGCCCACATAGGCGGGGGCTAGCTCCATCGAATGGACAAAGAATCTCTCAAATAAAAACCCAAAAGAAGAAAATAAGACTCAAAAACCCGATGGATCCTAATCGACTACCCACTCACATGCCAATGCAAATAAGCATCCCCGTCATCGCGCAGACTGTCCCTAGCACTCGCACTAGCCAAAAATCCCGAACCCGAAAATACCCGGATCCCACAACCACCGTGGAAACGTGAGTAATTTTATAAATTACTCAAGACGGATTTAGATCCAAATTTTTAAGATTCGATCTTCTTTCCTAGACCGGACCCAAAAACCGATATCGATGTCCGAAATGCAATATAATATTGATGAATAAATATAATAATTATTATTATGCGCATTTAACTTACATGTTATGATATGATATGGTAAAGAAACCCGAAATAGAAAATTTCGTGGAAATAATAATATAATATAAAGTATACGATACGAGAGTCAAACACCCATAATAATTACCCAGCTTTGTAAATTTACCGCATTCATCCCGAGCGGCACAACCAGGGCCCAACTTACTAACTCGGCCTTGCTTCTAAGCGGCACAACCAGGGCCCAACTTACTAACTTAGACTTTATGTTTGTGCAAAATGACAACGCCGCACAAACGACACCTCGGCTCCCGGGCGATAACGCCCTAGGAGAGTGAACGGCTATAAGCACGTACTCTGGTCTACTGAATCTGGTAATTCACCTTACAAAATATAAACAAATGGATATATATGTCTTCAGTTGCCATATCGTAAAAAGGAGATAACTACCCGTGTATTAACAAATCGGAAACAAATGGGAGCCTACACTGTACCAACCAAGGGTCGAGGACCGCATCCCGTAAACGTATCAAATCGAAATATAACAAAGGGGAGCCTACACCGTACCCACTAAGGCCAAATGACCGCATCCCGACTTTCTCTCGTACCAACTACGGCCAAAGGAGACCCTTCGACAATATTAGGATCCTAAATACGCCTGATAAATAATATAATATAGTATCACGAAATAGATTCCAAATTCTGATATGGCGCCCACACTAAATACCGAAGTACACAAGATCCTAAATCACTCAAATTTGATTGAAAGTTTAATCATATAAAGAATAATAATAAGATAAAGATCAAAAGAAAACACTCGACACGGACCCGAACCCGCCAAATGACGGATCGGTGGATAACCCGACAGCGAGGATGCGCAGTGCATATACAGCACGGCTGGGGTCCCACGGGCCTATGGGTCACCGTACGTAACCACAACGGTCTGGTTATACAAGGCAACTCCGACTGAGAATTACCCGGTCCGCCTCTCAGCACTCCCATGCATTTAATGCATGATTAACTACTTGACCTAATTGATAATTAGTGATAGTAATAATATTTTCCTAATAATTATAATCTACAACTTGAATTTTATTTACTTCTATCTGATCCTATCTCGAGACTATTTCCCGGATCCTACTCCTATCCTATCTACGTGCAGTATGACATGATATGACATGTAAATGCGGGTATGTCTCAAATATGCTTTGTCAATTTTACCGATGCATATGACAGTCGTCGATTTAGACTCTACAAATTTTTGGCCAAAGATACCGCAATTCAGATATATTTTAAAAACGGTTTTATTTTCGGTTTGGGTTCCTATTTCTGAAGAAAGAAAATTAAATCCCAGGAAACCGTACCTGGGAGTGCTGGTGAGGATCGCAGAGTCGCTCTACTCCGGAGGTGCAGCACCGGCCTCGGGGTCGGTGTCCGCGTACGTCGGGTCGGGAATGACCTCGTACTCCGCGAGGGGATCCGAGTCGACTGTATCACCTATTTTAATTTAAATTAGATGTTTATTAGTTTTAACTTGATTTACTTCATAATTAATAATTAAATTAGATTGATAATTTAATTTAGCGTTTGTTCGGGTTTGTCGTCTTTCTTGAAATTTCGCAACATTTCTCACGCATTTACGCGGTGTCGGAAATTTTAATTGCTCGCATATCGATCCGTTAAGTTGTGTTTATCGTTCTTGTTCATTTTTATACGTTCATCCCTTAATTTTATATTTTGAGGTTATGGATTTAATTATTAAATCAATTAGTTTAAAATAGAGAAATTGATTAATATGTAATATATTTAGTATTGTCCTTATTAATTTAAATTAGAGAAATTTATTAATATATATATATATTATAAATCAATTAAAATAGAGAAATTGATTAATAGATATTTATATATATATATATATATATATATATATATTAATTAATGTTATTCAATTATTAAAATAGAGAAATTGATTAATATATATTCTATATGATAAATTATTATTATACTTTATTTATTACTTAAAATCCCTAATTACTTATATTACTTTCTTTAATCATATTTTATTTTATAGGTTAATGTTATTTTCATTAATTAGAATATATACTATATAAAACTAGAATTTAAAAGAAAATAAAATTAAAAATAAAAATGGCAATTAAAGGAAGAAAAATAATTTAAACTTAAATTTAAATTACATATTTTAATCTCTTTAAATGTGTTGGTGTTTTAATGTTCGGGATCATACGCTGACTACCAAATCATTGGTGCCAATGCACCGATATCCCGAATCGGGGGCAGTCAGGGAATATAATCATTTCCCGTATTTAAATTTACATATTAGTCCATGACGCCACCGAACCTTTCGGGGCGGCGTCAATTAAATTAACACATTTTTAATTACATTTTTAATTGAGACTTTTTAAATATCGGGC
This sequence comes from Schoenoplectus tabernaemontani, assembly GCA_037127355.1. Classification (NCBI taxonomy): domain Eukaryota; kingdom Viridiplantae; phylum Streptophyta; class Magnoliopsida; order Poales; family Cyperaceae; genus Schoenoplectus; species Schoenoplectus tabernaemontani. The sequence continues at coordinate 11,516,049 of CM073754.1, read as the reverse complement.
CTTTATTATTTATTTCTAATCCTAATTTGGGTTTTAATAAAATTTCATGTTTTATCTCACGGCCCAATATAGTTCATTTGGTTTAAATCCTGATAATTAAGAGTTGGGCTGAATTCTTAAATATATATATATTTTTTTTTCCTATTTTCTAGTTCATATCCAGCCCATAATTCATTAAGGTATGCCATTAGGCCCACTTAGTAATTTACTTCTTAGTTTTCCCATCCAGCCCGATTCTATTCACATATTGCCACATATCAGAATTACCACCACAACCCAAGAAGAAAATATCGGCCAAGATCAAAGGATCAATTAGTAGGCCATCATAACAAAGGCAACAACAAAAGAAGTGAACCAAATTTAACAGTACACCAATCGTACCAAACTGAACTGGGGAGGCAACAAAGAAAAATCAAGAGCAGGCTTCTACCAACCAACCCAACCCTGCACATATGTATATAACATTCAAATAGGGTTCAAGCCGAGCAAGGGTAGTATCGGATCGAAAATCAACCATCGAATTTCACTAATTAATAGGTGCATATACGTATCAATGTACCAGACAGAGCCAAACAAGGACGATTTCAGGGGGTTAGATAAAAATCAAATCACACAATCAAGACATGTAACCGACCTCTCAAGAATGCACGGACGAATCAATTCAAGGGTCACAAAGGGGCAACAACAACCACCCCTTTTCCGAATCCATTCACAAACAAACAAATTTACCCACCAAACAGATCGAGCAACAAACCAACCAACACGAATGTCCAGAGAACAAAAGAAATCGATATCGAGGGGCCTCACCTCACGGTACCAAAGTGTACCAAAGGTACCAAAGCCCAAAATGACCAATCTTAACTAGCTCGGATACATCAAGGTGGTAAGACAACGGGCCAAGCCAAGACAAACGCCGGTACGAAACCCAAGCAAAGACAAACAAACAACACAAAGCAAGATAGATAATAGGTCAAGCCAATAATAAAAAAAGAAACCACGACATTTACCAAAGAAATGGCACCTCAAGGGAATAAAGGAGCTAGGGTTTACCAAGATAGAGCAAGTCGAGAGATAGAAGGCAACAAAAGAATCGGGGTGGGTTAAACTCTCCCTAGAAAAATCGCCACCACCTCTTCCTTCCCTTTTGAATCTCCTCTTTCCCTACCTTTGTGCTCTTATCTCGTTCTTATCGCCCGATTTTTTTTTTTTTTTTGTTTACGAATTCTCAAAGACATGAGAGAAGCAAGGAAAAGAAAAGGGATGGAAGGGCGCACGCGCAGATTTTATAGAGGGGTTAGGGCATAGAAGTCGGGATTGATCCGTCGAGAGTAGGTAGAAGAGGGGACAGCAAGGGGCGAGATAGGGTAAGGGGAGTGATGAGTGATCGGTGAGGGAGAGGGTCTCGCGTAAGCGAAGTCAAAGAGGGGCGATGGCCTCTCGGAAAAGAAGAGGAGGCGGGGAGTGGGAGTGACAGAGAGAGGCGGGTGAGGGCGCAAGTGGGTGAGGCGACAAGTGAGCCGCTCATCTGGGAAGAATCGACGTAACCAAGAGAGAGAGACAAAATCCCGTCCTCGGGGAGACGGAGAGTTCCGAGAGAGAGGATGGGGACGGGGTAGAGAGAGGGTGAGAGGCCGGGAGAGAGAGAGAGAGAGAGGGAGAGAGAGGGCATAATAAATGAAGAGAGAGAAAATGGTGCTAATGATATTCAGTGGCATAGCAACGAAGCTATTGGTGTGGTGGGTCATTTTCGTAGAGAAAACTTAAAGTCTTAAGATATAATAATTTTCGATTAAGTTCGTATTATTGTCCCCATTTGGTTAATATCATCACCTTATTTCAATTTATTCAGCTCTAGTTTAATTGATCCATTATTTATTTATAAATATATATATCTATATATTTCTTTATTGGTCGGTTCATGTTGTTTGTTTAATTGAATTCGTGTCCGTACTTACTAAATTTCACAGGTCGTTGGTAAGATTTATTATAAAATTTATTTATCCATTCGTCAACTAATATATATAGTATATTTACCGATATACATAATTATATTCTCTTAATTGTCGATCAATAAAAATATCTGTTAATTTTCATTAGTTAAATTTTGATCATTATCTAAATTAATTATTATTAATGCCTAATTAAAATTTACGGTTTGACAATGGATGTCCACAGTTCTTGACGGGAGGGATAGCGTATCCACCTCCAGCTATTTGCATTTGCTGGGCAATCATGGCTTGAATCTCTTTCCGGGATATTCCCGTTGGTTCAGCCTCCACTTCTATGGTTCTATGTGGATGAGGTTTAGAATTGACGGGTTGTTTTTCTTTATGATTGCTCTTGGTACTGTGGACCCCTTCTTGACGGGAGTTACCAGCTTTGAAATTGGCGTCTTGTGATTCTTGCAATGACTTGACCGCCTTAATCAATTCTTCGTTTTGCTTTAGCATGGTAGCGATTAGCTCCCGTTGCCTAATCAACTCTTCATCCCGTGCCTCGATGTGGCCTTTTAGTATTTCAATTTCATCGATAGGCACTTCGGGACGTGTTTCAACGTCATCTTCATTGTCAAAGAAGTCGGGGTTTTCGTTGTGATCTTCCCCTTCCCTGCTATTGCCCTCGGGGTTGACTCTCTTGGGTGGTCTCCTTTTCTACCATTATTTTTGTTGGTATTGGTGACGTGAGCTTGATTAGGCGGGGACCGGTCATCCCGAGTCATATTCACCTCAAAGATCGTTGTCCGGATCGCATCGTAGCTTATGCCGATAGTGTTGATCGAGAAGTGCTCTTCATAGCGAGCGGTTCTTCTCTTCTCCTTTGTTTGGTCGTGGCGTTATTTTCAGGTTATTGAGTGGTATTCTCGAGCCTAATCTACCGAATACACTCTTCGACCTAGACGGCCGAACACGCTCTCGACGGAGTGTTGGACTCCGCCGCCTTGGCCGGGGCTTGAGATTGGGACCTTGTTGGTCGGGAACCCTTCGGGACCCACACCTGCTGGGTGCTAGGTGTTGCCTTTGATGTGAACCTCTTCGGGTGCGAGTTGAGACAATGGCTTGCGCCGAGCCATGTCTTGAGATTGACCGAGCGGGAGACGTATTGTCTCGACCTAGCGTTTTTGACGCTCTTCCTCTGTTTGAGGACCCCGCGAGCCTTGTAGATGGCTTCGCAGGGGCTTGAGACTTGTCTGGCGCGCCGAGGCTTTTGAGTTGGGCGAGGTGTGGGCTTAGGCACCTCCCATGCCCGGCGGAGCCGGCTCGTGGCCGAGTTCTTGGCCACTATTCGAGAGCCGTGAATTTGTTAGAGATCGGGATAGGCCGGCCTAGCCACCAATCGGCCTTCGGTATGCATCCAGGGCCCTCTTCCCGGACGCTTGAGAGTTGCGGGTAGTCCGGGCCGCGACCTTTGGGGTCGTTTTTTAGACGGTCGCCTTCTCCTCTTTGGGGAGGTAGTAGGAGAGGCCATGACGTTATTTGAGATCCCCGGGAGTCGGGTGATCGAGTCCTCCTCCTCGTCCGGGATGGAGATCCGGACGGTTGCATGGGAGTGATCGTGGCCACCGGAGCCGGGCCGTAGATGGTGAGTTCCCGCGGATGGTCCCGAAGAACATGAAGAGCTTGCCCTCCGGCTCGCGCAGGAGTGACGGTGTAGGGAGCGAGGTTGAAATTTCCAAAGTATGCCATTTCCCGCAAAAACAAAAACACTTGAAAATTATTAGTCATTTTTAGCGCATAGAAGACCACTTGTATCTCTAAACTATTCTATTTGACTCTCTCTTTCGTAGATAAGAGGAGAATCTAGGTCCCACCGGCGTGCTGCATCCCGTGCGACCCTTTTTTCGCGCGCTCCGCACCGCCGCCGGCGATGGGTTGCGGAAGAAGGACACGGAGATCCCTCCCGAGCGTGCATCCGTCGGGTGCTCGGCCGCCGATTCTCGCCGTTTAGAGATTATTTGGATGCACATTCGGGGGTTTTTAGTGATCGTGAGTTCTTGTAGATTCCGCGGGCGCAAGCCCCCACCGTTAATTACCCCGGGCTACGAACCTCGAGGCACCTCTCGGATCTTTGAAAGAGAGAAGCAAATAGTATAGTTAAAAGATGGTCAAGTGGTCGTCTAATTTCATAAAAAGGGGTCTATGGAAGATGAACCTACAAACAGATCGATTCAATCTATGGAAGACAAACCTACAAACAGACGGCTTTTGTCCTATGGAGGACGAACCTACAAACAGACGGTCACCCATGCCACCTCGAGATGTAACCTTACCTACGCACTGTGTTAATCTCTTCATAGGGGCTTGAGGCGAGTCTACATACGTAACGACTCGACCTCCGTTGATCTAGAAGATAAACCTACAAACAGACGGCTCAATCTTAACTAGTCAACAACCAATCACACAAAATACAACTCGAAGCGCCGAGCCTGGCTGATCTTGAGGTCGGTGAATCGAGAAGGGTGGATATGGCCCACGTGTTTCTTCTCACCGATCTTCTAGATCATGAATTCGAAGCACTAAGCCGATTCATAAACCTAGGAAACACAATTGCACACAATGTTAAACCCGAAGCGCCGAGCCGCTCAACATCGAGGCATGTGTTAGTGAAGGAACCTACCTACGTAACGGTTCACATTCACGCTTTGTGGATGAATCTACCTGCGCATCGATTCAATCTCACAGCCTCGAGAAATGAACCAGAGACAAACTCATCGACGGATGAGTTCACTCTTGCTAGTTCAAATGGTCATGAATTACTTGTTCATGACACCGAGTCATTAAGATGTCACTTCGCTTCGACATCGTAATGTTCTTCTTCTTCAAAGTCGACATATCTCTCCATGCCGATGTCGTAGCTTTGGTCATTCTTCGGCGAGCGTCAAGATGTTCTTGTTTTGACTAATCATTCTACGTGTTGCATTACTTGTGCAAAACTACTATGTTGCCCTACACCCTTGTGCGAGCATATTCAATCATGAGTTACTTGCTCATGGCGCAACAGTCATTAAGATGTCACCTATCTAGGACATCATAATGTTCTTCTTCTTCGTAGTCGACATATATCTCCATGTTAGTATCGTAGCTCTGGTTATTCTTCATCAAGTGTCAAGATGTTCTTGTCTCGACATGTTCCTTCATGTTGCTATCAAAGCCTTATTCATCTCACGTCAAGATGTTCCTGTCTCGACGTATCTTATTATTTTTCATCAAGTGTCAAGATGTTCTTGTCTCGACATATCTTCTTGTATTGCTATTAAAGCCTTAATCATCTCACGTCAAGATGTTCTTGTCTCAACGTATCTTCTCGTGTTGTCATTGCAACCTTATTTATCCTCTGTCAAGATGTTCTCGTCTTGACTAATCGTTCTAAATGTTATATCATGTGTGCAAATATTCTTATGTGGCTCTACACTCCTTATGTGAGCATATTTATTCATTTCTAAAATGCACAAAGTCTATTATATAGTATCTTCCATTATTATTTTTATTATAAAGATGCATTTATTTATTATTATTATTATTATTATTATTATTATTATTATTATTATTGTTTTTATTTTTAAACTCTATTTATCTATGTAGAAAATAATAGGAAAAAGGGGTTAGCTATTAATTAGAATTTTATTTATATTTTTGGGATTTTTATAATAGCTAAAGTAGTAAAATTTTATTTTTATTATTTCTAAACTCTATTTATTTTGTAGAAAATCACTTACAAAAAATAATAGAAAATAAAATGGCTATGATTTTATTTGTATTTTCAAAATATTTATAATAACCAAAGTAATAAGATTTTATTATTATATTCTATTATATTGAAATACTATTCATTATGTAAGAATTATTTACAAAATTAAAAGGTGGTTAGCTATACTATTTTACTATTATTATTTTTTTATTATTTTTTTTTTATATTTTTAATATCTATAATAGCTAAAAAGAAATCATTACTAATATTCTATCCTATTTATTATACTATTCATTATATCTATTTTTATTATTTCTATTTATTATCTATAGAAAAGTATAAGATTTTTTATTATTAGTTGAAAATAGTCATAAGAGATGAAATTCATTATGTTTTTATTACAACTATTATTTTTATTACATTTTATTCATCAATAGTACATTTTTTTATTGTATATGTTTGTATAGAAGTAAAAGAAATACAATTCATATTATAAAACTATATTATCATTATTTATTATAAAAGAAAAATGTATTTTACTATTTATTACCATGGTAGTATATTTTTGTATATTTTGTGCTATTTATTTTTATTATTCTTTTTACAGAAAATATCAATATAATATCTATTATTATTATATTTTTATTTATCAAAGAATATAGCTAATCTCATTATTTATTATAGTATATTACTATCATCATTATTATTTTATGGAAAATCACTTGAAAAATCACTAAAATATATCTAGTTATTATTTATGATTTTTATTTGTATTTTTGGAATTTTTATAGTATTTAAAATGGCAAGTCAAAGCTAAGTCAAATATATCAATATATGTGATGTATTTTGCTTTTAAATTGTTTTATCATGATTATATTTCTAAAACTGGAATATTATCATATAGAAAAATAGTATGAAAAATAAGAAAACTTTAGAAACAAATTTGAGTCAATTTGGAGTTCAGGAACATTTTTAAATCATTTATTTACTATATGCTATTACTATTCTGTTATTATTTAATTAATGGGCCTAATCTGGGCCGCCAGATCTGTATTAGGATTAGCGCTCATCTTCCATTTAACTTCGTCTTTATTTAGGCCGCTAGATTCGCCTCAAGATTAAACCATACGAGATGTAAGGCCCAGATCCATTCTCGGATCTTTATTTGAAAACATCATTTCATCCCAAGCGTCCGATCTCTTCAAGATCCACACGCGCGCGTTAATATCTCGCGCCGCCACGATTCTCTCGATTCTTCACCAACGTAAGTTTCAAGATTCGTGCTCTTGGCAACGCCGGCGATCGCGCCGTCTCCTCCGATCGTGTAACCGTCCCAAAGTTGTCGCCTTGCCTTAGGGAGTCGTTTTATGGTGTCCGATCGACAATCTATCCGGTGATGGAAGTCGTGGCAAGCACTCAACCGAAGTATACCGATAGAATCGGTATCGAGTTGAAATTTTTGTCAAATTCAACTCATTCATTCGTCAATTCTAAAAATTTTCATGTTATATAGCATCGTCTTTGCTTCTTTGATGTGCCGACATGATTAATTTCTGTCTAAATTCATTCAATATGATCATGAGCTCAAGATTATTTGGTACGTTCTGCATCGATTCAAGTTATGCTTATAATCGATCTTCACACATTATGCAAGTAATCTCAACACTCCTGTACACTTCTAAGCTTGCCTAGAGCGAATTATTAACATGTGAGGTATTAACAATCCATGAATCTATGCTAATTGAATGAAATACACGATCGCAGATCGATGCGTCTATCAAGATATGGATTGATCTAATGGAATTAGTTGAATTCTTGAAATCAAGTTTGCAAAACTCATTTAGGCGACCATAGAACTACTCAATTACTGCCTAGATACAATCTTAGACTCAATTATTATACTAATCATAATGGAAACAAAAGAAAACAAACCCCAATTCATCCCATAGCCTATCAAGATACTAATTCCACTCGATGAATTTACCAAATTCATGCAATTGAACTTGTGAGAGAGCCGAGAGGGTTACGTAAACCCTTCAATCAACTTCCATCACCAACTCAAAATGAATTATGAAACTAAATCAAATACAAAATCGGGAGGGTTACAAAACCCTTCAACCGAGTTTCATATTATCCCATATGCTCTATAATCATGCTCAATATCAAGAAAAATAAAGAAAATGAGAAGAAAAGAAAGAGATGGAGGAAGAAATGAAGAAATCAAGAAATGATAAAGAAAAAGAAAAGGAATTCCATTGCTACCTTGCTATTCATATCAATGCCTTCAAGATTACATGTAACAAACAGTAATTACCTAATTTCTGACACTCCTTGAGATGGATTAGTCGTTGAATGAAGATCTAAGCTTTACGTAATTGGAGAAATTGAATTGAAAAGAAAAGAACTAGTCTCTCCTTACATCGTTTATCTCTCTCTCCTTGCTTTCTAATATCACTCTCTCTACCTTCCTTCCTTATGGCCAGGATTAAGGTTTATATAGATTAGGAGCTCAATTGTGATCGGTTAGGTGATTAGAAGCCGGATTATGCTTTTTAATTAATCTCATCCCTTGATTGCTTCTTATTCAATGGTTAGGATCAAATTGTGTTTCTTTTTAGCTAATCCATTGACTTGAGTCAACCCTTGACAGCTTCTAGGTTGTTAGAGTCTGCTAAATCTTCTTTCTATTTACTCCTTTGCCACTCACTCTTATCAATCGGGTCTCCATGTTTCCAGAGCCTTCTAGAACATTCTAAACACTTGAACACTCTCGATGCTCCCTATATAATCTCCAAATGCTTTTTAATCTCAATTGATCAACTCGAAAGTTCCTTTCTTCACCCAAGCTCCATACTCGCCTATCCATTCAACCATCACCTTTCTTTCATCTACCCTTCCAATTGGCAGCTTGTTCAACCTCTCCTTACCCCCGAGTCGATCTAGCATCCCCGCCTAGACAATTGAGCATCATTCCACCGAGTTCAAGCACCAATGCCCATGGCCGGCTTGTGAATCGGTGGAACATCGACCTAGAAGCTTCAAACAATCACCCTGACTCTTGCCTTAGCGTCGTGTATGTAAAAGAAGTGAGCTTGCATGGTCAATTGAACTCACAAGCATTTGTAAAGGTAATTTCCATTTTCAAGCCGATCAATTGCTTCTGTCCAATGCTATCTCTTCTCTTGCTAATTCCTTCAATTGACTGCTTGAATGAGATCTCAATAGTGCCTAGAAGCTTCGTGAAGAAGGATTAGAGTAAAGCATCGTGTGTAGACTCGCCTCCCATTGATGGCACCTTCACAATGGGCAAGGAGGAAGAGGAAGAGAAGGAAGAAGAGAATGGGACGAGGAGGATCATCGTCGGCCGCGCGCGGTGCATGCGAGCCAACACTCCCAAAGAATGCAAAGTCGAGAGAGGAGACGCATGGGCCGTGCACACACTTCATTCCTCGTTAGATTTAAATTTCGATCGTGAATGTGCATGACATGGTGTATGTTTGCTAGTGTGTGCTATACTCTCATAAACCTGACATATGGGCCCCATGTGTAAGCATCTGAGTCTCGGTCCATTAGTCTAGTTATGGATTAGTTAATCCCTTGCTTAGGTTTAATTAATCTGACTTGGCACATCCTGATAGGTCCACTTGTTTAATCAATCCATTAATCATCTCGTTATAGTATTAATCTATGCCGAGGTGGCTTCGCTATGGTTGTGCCACGTGGTATGTGCTTGGATGAGGTGGCCTCCTCTCGGTCGTGCCATGTGGCATAGGGTTGGGTTAAGTGGACCTTCGGTGTGGTGCCATGTGGCACTAGGGTGGTGAGGTGGCCCATGGCCGTCCGCCACGTGGCACCACGTGGTGGGGCCCACCCGTCGCCGACTCATACCGGGGTGGGGCCCACTTGCGACATGGCCCAACGAGAGGCCGCCACGTGGCACACCCTCTCTCTTCGATTATTTTATACCTCCCGTGCTTCTTGTACCCGCTTGTACCCGCAGCCGTCGTTATCCCCAACTTGCACCCGTAATCGTTCCGATCAAATCTCGCCTTTTGATTAATTCATTTATTCTCGCCTTTATTTTCCCCGAATTTATTCTCGATAGCTCCACTTATCCAAAAAATCATGAAAATTTCACCAAAAATCCCTAAAATCATGATGATCATCCCCGTAATTTTTAATTCCATTTTTGCCCTCGCTCTCTCGAATTAAAAATTCTTTTATCCATAAAACCCTATTATTCTCTCTCGAATTAATCCCCGACCTCGCTTGTAGCTCGTGTCTCTCGCCAATTATCTCCTCTTGCAGAAACCACCCTAACTAAATACCAATTAGACTTATATTGATATTCATTAGGGCTTGATTTGATCAAATGCCGACTACTTATCGCAATTAATACAAATCTAGACTTGATCAAAGTGGTCGCTCCCACTTTGGCACTGATCAGTCTTGTGAAATTGACTTTCAATCCCTTAACATGAGGGTGACTTGGTCAAAGAACCGACTACTTATCGAGAATTGACACAAATCAAAGCATAGTTAGGTGGTTGCTCGCAGCTTTTGCACCAGGTCACCTTGAAAGCAAAATCACATTTGGAATTTCTTATAACTAGTTGCATCAAAATGCTAGCTTGGCATTGACATCATTTCATGTAGCATAGGGATTATACTCGTCACTCCTTTCTAGGGTTAGCTTCAAAGGCAGATTTTTAGGGTTCAATTCTGACCCCCTTCAATAGGTCACTGAGGTGTGGGGCCCACCTGTCAGTGAAAATGGTCACATGGTGACTCATCAAACAGGCTATGTTGTTAGATTCATCTACAAGGGACCGCTGCCAGTGGGTCCCACTTGTCGAGAAAATGTAATCAAATGGTCGACCCATCGTGAGATTTTCTCTCTAAATCTCCCGAGGGTCGCCACCTCGAATGAGTAGGAGGTGGTGGGGTATTTATATCCTCGTCATTCACCCTATTATTTCATTGTGGGATTAATGCTTAACCTCCGTTCCGGTTGGTTAGCTTTCTTAACAAAATAGGCTAGGTCCATGTCATTGGAGAGTCACTCATAAGGGACCGCTGCATGTGGGTCCCACTTGTCGAAAAGATAAAATCACATGGTGACACCCAAGAGGTCTCTCTCTCCCTTGATCTTCTTGGGTGTCACTCATGCCGAGTGGATAGAGAATAGCGGGGTATTTATACTCTTCACTTCATGCCCAAAGATTCCATTGTGGGACTAATGGGTTTGTTCCGGTTTAGTGCAGGTGACCTCTCCCGATCAAATGGGCCATCTTTCATCGCTCTCTCTCTCCCCCCTTTCTTATGACTTATCATTAATCATCAATTTATTTTTAAACACATCGATATGAATATTATATGTTAATCTTTCTGTGCAATTCATATCACAAAACTCGATTATGCAATAATTATAATATAAAGCAGTAGAAGATAATATTTAAAATAACTTTTTTATATTTATGATTTGATATGTTGAAATCCGACAACTAATGATTCTAAACTCCAATAGACTAATAGAAGAAGTATTATTTTAATACATTTGTGTTGATCTTTCAGTGCAATTCATGTCATAAACACTCGAGAATGATATTATTATAATATAAATTAATAGAAGAATGATTCAAAATAACTTCTTGAATGTTAGTGTTTTTATTGGTTCAAGTAAGGTAACAAACGAAACTAAACTCAATTAGACTAATAATAATAGTAAAATAATAATCATAATAAACATAATAATAGTAATATAAAAATAATAAATTATAATTACAATCATAATTATAATAATATAATAATAATAAGTAATCATAATTTTAATAATATAATAATCATAATCATGATAATAATAATTATAGTCATAATCATAATAATATAACCATAATCATAATCATAATAATATAATAATAATAATACAATCATAATCATAAAAATAATTATAATTAATTATAATTATAATAATATAATAATAAATTAATCATAACTATAATCAACATATAATAATATAATACAACATAATAAAATAATCATAATAAATAATAATATTATAATAGTAATATAATAAAAATATAAACATAATCATAATATAGTAATATAATAATAAAAAAATATAATTACAATCATAATTATAATAATATAATAATAATAAGTAATCATAATTTTAATAATATAATCATAATATAATAATCATAATCATAATCATGATAATAATAATAATTATAGTCATAATCATAATAATATAACCATAACCATAATCATAATAATATAATAATAATAAAAATATAATCATAATCATAAAAATAATTATAAATAATTATAATTATAATAATATAATAATAAATTAATCATCACTATAATCAACATATAATAATATAATACAACATAATAAAATAATAATAAGTAATAATAATCGTAATCATAATCATCATAATATAATAATATAATAATAAATAATCTTGATCATAATAATATAATAATAAAATAATTATATTTATATTCATAATATAATAATATAATATTAAAATTATATTTATAATAATAATAAATAATATAATAATACTAATGGTAACGATAATATAATAACAATAATGATAATAATAATTTAATAATTATAATCATAAATATAATATAATAATATAATAATACTAAATCATAATCATAATTATAATAATATAATATAATATAATCAAACAATAATCGCTATTCGACGAGAGCTAATCCGGTATTCCACCTATAAGTTGGTATACCGGATTAGCACTATTCCGCACTCTTCTACTTAGTCTAAAATTCGTTTGGCAAATTAATTCGTCGGAATAGCTATTCTATTCCAACTTTTTGCTATTTCATTGAGTGCCAAACACTCCCTTAGACTAATAAAAAATATATTATTTTATTATATTTATGTTAATCATCTAGCACAATTCATGTCATAATGGCTCGTGAATGAAATAATAATAATAAAAATACAATTTAATAGTAGACATAATTCAAAATAACTTTGTATATTTTGGTGTATTTATTAGTTGAAGTAAGGCAACAAAAGAAATAAAACTCAATTAGACTAATAGAGGAAGTATTGTTTAATACATTTGTGTTAATTTTTTTTAGCAATTCAAGTTTTATTTGTTAAAGATAACATTCAAAATAATTATGAGCATTTTAATTATTTTATTTGTTAAAATGATTCAACAAAACTCAAATAGACTAACATAAAAAAATATTATTCTAAAATATTTATGTTAATCTTTTTTCACAATTCATGTCATAAAAAATTTGAGCACACAACGATTATAATATAAATCAACAAAAGATAGTATTTAAATTAAGTTTGTATATTTTGATTGATATTTTTGATTGATTCATATTATATTCACTGTGAGATCAAGTCTTTATAACCGATTTTGTGCATAAAGATGAATAAAAATGAATTAGAATAATACTTTTTCTGTTAGTTTATTCAAATTTTATATCATTTGTTACTTCATTTTAACACGTAAAATCACAAATATACGCAAATTTATTTTAAATATTGTATTATATTAATTTTTATATTAATTTTTAATTATTATGTGCTCAAAACTTTATAACACAAATTGCATATAAAGGTGAATATAAAATTATAAATATATTTAAATAATAATTCTCCTATTAGTCTATTTGAATTTTACGTTATTTGGTATCTCATTTCAACGAATAAAATAAATGAAATCTCTAAGTTTTATTGAATGTTCTCTTATATTAATTTCTATTATAATCTCCACGAGCTCAATATTTTATCAATGATGATATAAAAATATTAAAATAATATTTTTTTGTTAGTTTATTTAGGTTTTATTTAATTTGTTACCATATTAAAAAAAATCACCAAAAAATATAATTATTTTGAATTATATTTTTTATCTTATGTTAAAATCACAAGGAGTTTAAAATTTTATAATATAAATTATGCATAGAGATGAAAACAATCATAGAGGGCCTTAATTGATGCCAAATGTTTTATCTGGTCAGTATAGTCGGCCCGTTGCTTGAGTTTCACCATTTGCCAGTATTAGCTCCATTCCATTCGTTCCTTGGGATCACGAGAGCCGCAGATCTAGCCCATTAGATTAGAACCCAGACCCGACAACAGATTGATCGGATGTGCAGTTGTACAGTAGTAACAGTACTGACAAGCACGTTATAGTGCTTTTAAGTAATAAACAATGCTCATTATGCAGCAGAACATGTTAGACAAAATCTGCATAAATCGACAAAACATGATATCACTAACATCTTATAAAAAAATGTAGATATTAATAAAATCACACAGAACACAGAACAATTTATTTTCAAACATACGAGTCCCACTAACTTTTTGGATGAGAAATGCTGGCATGTCTTGTTCTATACTCCAGTTTTTTTATAATAATTATTCAAATAATTCTAATTTTAATAATAAGAGTGATAAAATCAAAATTTTAAGAATACGAATGGTAGCTAGGGTGTGCAAACGGTCGGTTCGGTTCAAACCAAAATAATTATATGCATCCGAAGTTTTTTCAGTTTGTCAAATTATGAACCAAATCAAACTTCTAAAAATATTAACCGAATAAAAAGAAAACCGAATAAACCGATTTTTTTTCTGATTTATTCAGTTAAACTAAAATTATATTATTTAAAGAGGAATAAAAATATCAAAAATTATTAAAATTTATAGAAGAAATAAATAGTTTAAAAGATAAAAGAAATAATTAAATAAAACTTATAGAAAATAAATATATTCGGATTATTTTTGAGATAATTCTTATTTATATTAAGTAAAATAAAATTATTTGATAAATTTTGGACTATTCGGTTTATTCGGTTTATCCGATTTAGAAAAATCAAAACCGAATTAGCTAAAATTTTCAACCGAACCGAATTTTTTAAATCGAAAAACCGAACTAAATAGTCCAAAATTTAACAATTCGGTTCAAAACCAATTAAACTGGTTCGTTTGCACACCCCTAATAGCAGCGCACCACTACTAGTGGTGTTGTGTAAACGCTCCAGTTCCACTGGCGCGTTTGTGTAAAGACGCCACTGGGAGTGGCGTCTCTTAGTTTTTTTAAACTTAGAGTTGCGTAAGTTTACGTTGCTGGCTGGTCCTGTCGTCAGTGGGGAAAACGTCACTCCCTCTGACGTCTTTCAGTTTTTTTTTAAAGAAAAACAACTGAAAAGTTAAAAAAAAAAAAAAAGACGCCATTGTCGGTGACATCTTTGCAACGCGCCACTGGTAGTGACGCACTGCCATTCGTATTCTTAAAATTTTAATTTTATCACTATTATTATTAAAATTAAGATTCTTTGAATAATTATCTATATTATTATATAAAGCATCTAGAATTGGAGGGTCCATTTTTTGTCATGGTAATTTTTTATTATACCCATTTTATCCTCAATTAGACGGATAATATTTATTTTTTGTTGATCGAACGTATGTGATCGCGTCCATTGATCCCCTCTTTCTCTCCATTTTTTCCCTTATATACTATTATTTCCATAATATTATTATTTTTTATTTAGCAACCTTGTGCATATTTGGTAAGAAATTAATGATGATAATATATGTTAGAATAACTTACTTTTCTTGCCATAAAAATCATAAATCATTAACTCATATTGTGCAAAAATCTCATCCAAGATTAAATATAGTCTTTATTATAGGTTTTCTCTATAATTTGATGAATTTATAATTTAATATTAGATAAATGTGTATTTTTTTTATCTTATAATGTTTTAATATTTAAATAAAAGAATCTGCTGCAACGCACGGGTATATAGTTAGTAATAAAAAAACTGTCTATACTCTATACACATCTTTCACCAAAAATCTAACTCACATTAAAAAATCACAAATTATCCCACCAATCAAAATTCTCTTCCCATGGTTGATCAACTGCTCCATTTGTTAGCGTCTTTAAATCTGGTTTGCTCATGGGAAGACATGCTTTCAATGGATTGCACATGGTTATCCCATGTGAAGCTTAACTTGTTCCATCTAATTTTGTTATCTCATATGAATTCAAAAATGGAATTCCATTTGAATGTTTCCGGAGGCCTGGAGCGGTTGATTAAACCCAATATTCGAAATTTCCAATTGTCTATTTGAACTCACTTAGTTGTTTTTATACTAGCAAAAAAATCCGTGCTATCTATGAGGATTTATCTTAATCCTTGCACGATAAATATCATATAATTGACTATTATATTTGTAGCTTGTATCTTGTTCATTTTTCATGACTTTTCGAGAAGTTTTGATATCTATCTATGAGCCGATTAGGGTGTGCAATTCACGGTTCGGGTTCAAACTGGAATAAACATATGCATCCAAAGTTTTATTCAATTTATCAATTATGAATAGAAACAAGCTTATAAAGTATCGAACCGAATAATTAAAAATTTATTCGGTTAAATTAAAATTATATTAGTTAAAGAGGAATGAAAAAATCTATAGTAAAAAAATAATAGAAAAAATAAATAGTTAATAAAATAAAATAAAATAACTAAATAAAACCTACATAGAATAAAAATATTCATATTATATTTGATATGATCGTTATTTATACCAAGTAAAATAAATTTGTTTGGTATATTTTGGATTATTCGGTTTATTTGGTTTATCTATTAAAAAAAAAACAAATTAAAGAACAAAAATTAAATTAACTAAAATTTTCAACCAAACCAAAATTTTGAATCGAAAAACTAAACCAAACAGTTTAATAATTCAAAATAAATTAAACCGATCCGAAATAAATTAAACTTATTCGTCTGCACACCCCTATACATGATTTATATTAGACAAAAAATATACCTGACATTATATATATATAGAGAGAGAGTAAAGATACCGTGAGCTTAACCTCACGGAGGCCTTCCGTGAGTTTAACTCAAAAAGTATATTAAATCATCTCCAAATTTCAATTTATCATCCTCATTAAATTCTTTATAAGTAAATCTATTGGGATGCAAAAATTTAGAGTGTTAAGAACTTTTTAAGTTATGGTTTTTAATTTTTGAAAATCAGCTCTAAAAATAATAATAAAATATTTAATATTTGAACATCATTTTAAAAAATTAAAAAATGTGACTTAAAAAGCTCAAAACACTCCAAATTTTTATAACCCACAAAATTTTCATTTAAAGAATTTAATGAAGATGATAAATTAAATTTTGAGATGATTTGATGTACTTTTTGAGTTAATCTCATGGAAACTCACGGTATCTTTACTATATATATATATATAGAGAGAGAGAGAGGTTGACTAAAATACAACGCGTTGCACGGATGCACCCGTGCAACGCATTAAAATCTCAAAATTTATGTAAAAAATGACCGATCCAAACCGTTCATTTATTCTTCATATCAAATTCTTGTAGAAAATCAAATTTTATATTTTTTGAAATTTTTTTGCTATTTTTTTAGTAAGAAGAAAATCATCACAATTGGACGATCCAAATTCCTTAAATCAAGCAACTTTCTTCCTACCCAAAAAAATAACAAAAAATATAAATTTTGATTTTCTACAAGAATTTGATATGAATAATAAATTGAACGGTTTGAATCGGTCATTTTTTACTTAAATTTTGAGATTTTAATGCGTTACACGGATGCATCCGTGCAACACGTTGTATTTTAGTCAACCTCTCTCTCTCTCTCTCTATATATATATAAGACATGAACAATCAAACACCTCTACATACTCTCTTTAGAATATAAGATATGAATATATTCTTCTGAATTTTGAACCGTACGAGCTTCCGCGGTCGTTATAATTGCTAAACATAAGAAAAATTCTTAAACTGTTGTTTGCTTGTTTATTGTAAAATTCATGGCAAACCAAATTCCAGATCTGAAACATATAATGATGCTCAGGATGGGAAATACGAAAGGAAGCATTACCTACGCATAGAAAAAGAAAAGGAAAAGAAAAAAAAAATTCTGTTTGCAAGAAAGATCAATTTATTTGGTCGGCTGTCAGCATGTCCTCTGTTTTCACGCTTGGAGAATGGAGAAAAACTCTCATATACTTTCCAATGGATTAAAAAAAAAAGAGAGGTCTCTTTAAAAAATTCTAAAAATTTTATTACAAAAAGAAATTTAAGTTTTCAAACGTTTTAAATATATCATATCATCACTTTTCTCCATCATTAATTTTATTCAAAATTTTGTAATCTTCTTGAATTCAAAGATCCATGTAAAATAATTTCTCCCTCCTCATTTAAAATAATGTGTATAATATATTTAAAGATGAAATCTAATTTTTTATATGATCATTTATAGATTAAGATTATTATGTGTTTGATTATATTATTTATTATTATAATTATTATTATTACTTAGCATTTAAAATATTGTGTCTAAATTTTTTTTTGATGTGAAATTTTATTAAATATATTTTAAATTTTATATTAATAATTATTTATTTGAAAACTATATTGTTAGACGCCGAGCTCTAGTTTAAAAAATAGTTAATATGAGAAATGAATTTTTTTAATTCATCAATTAACTTTTTTAATATTTTATATTTTACATTGGAACGTGGTTCTCTGATTTTTGTATGCCGTACATGGTCGGTTCAGATCTGACCAAATTTAAATTCAAGCCCTTATTTGAATGGATTGTAATAGGATAATTTAATTTCGGTGTGGAGAGTGGAGACCGGAGAGCACAGACAAATTTATGGCAGTTTTGAATTTCAAATTAAAAGCACTACTGCACTACCGTTAATATTCGACTTCTGCGGCTTACTAGGTTTCAAAAAAAAAAAAATTAAATATTTTGACAGATCTGAACCAACCAGTTTCTTTTCATTATAACAAAAGAAAAATTCCAATTACATCCAACTTATCTAAGAAACTCATCATCTCTTTGTTAAATTGCTATCAAGTTCTATATTTTTCAAAATAAACAACTACTGGTATCACAGTCATACCATTTCAAAAAACCGTTAGTCCTTCCCACAACATATACCACAAGATATCACAATATCAGCCAACAAGAATTTAAAAAACATCCGTTTGCAAATATGCAGTCATAGTGGCCTGCCATATCTTACTAGATTTCAGTTATGACAGAAATAAAATTATTTTGTTATTTCAGAGACAAATTTTCAGAAGAATTGCGTTGAGAGTTTGAGACTTTATTTTAGGGTTGCAAACGAATCGGATACGGACCGATAATGTTCTTATCGTATCCATATTCATTATAATTTTTCGGATACGGATATGGATCGGATATTCAATGGATATCGGTTACAGATCAGATATCGGACGGATACATATATAAATACGGATATATTTCGTATATTAAGTAAAAGTATTATATATATCATTAAAAAATAATTGTATATTATTTTTTGATAGAATTATTAATTATAAAAATTAAATATTAATTATCATTATATTAGTAGTTCAAATGTATCAATGAATTATTAAAAAAATATGATACATTAGCACAAATTATATATAAAATTAGTTACATTTATAATGTATGTAAAAAATATAATTAAAATACATAATGAGATTTTTTTGGATATGTATTCGGATAAAATCGGATCGAATACTTTCGGATAATATCGGATATTGACGGATAATAACTAAACGGACGGTTACGGATAGGTAATAGCCAAATCATATTCATATCCGTTAAATTTTTTTGGATACAGATACGGATCAGATAATTTTTATTATTTTTCGAATCAGATCAAAGATAAAATCAAATATTTTATATTTTACTATACATTTACAACCCTACTTTATTTCCAGTTTATTTATTGGCTTACTAAAAAAAAGAAAATCCAAGACCATGACCAGTGGCAAAATGGCCAATTTCTTTAATTTGCAGGGCTATTCAGAATATAGCGCTTTTAAGTTTTAATACTACTACTGCCCCCTTCAGCCTCGTGCAGTCCCTCTCGAATTACGTGGCTCTGGTGAGAGTGAGGTGAGAGGGAGAGAGGGAGGGGGAGAAAGAGTCAGACACAGCAGAAAAGGGGGAACAGCTCGATCCCTCGCTCGCTTTCCTTTTTCCATTGCTTCATTTCTACTTCAAATCTAGGTTTCTTAAATCTCTGTTCCGATCGGATCTAGGCATCTTCCTTCAGGTCAGCAAATCTCACTCTCCCTAATCTCGTGCTACAGTTCTCTTTTAGTAGAGGAATCGGATAAAATTTGGTTTCATGGTATCTTAGCTTTTGGAACGGTTTACATTTGTCAATTTTTGGAGCGTATTGATAGGTCCCGTTGGTTGATTCCTAGTAATTGTTACTTCGTTTTTTACTGATTTTGGTAAAATTATGGGTTAGATTTTGATTTGAGAGGGGCGGATCAAAATTTAGCTTCTATGCTTGAGTTAGACTGTATCAAAGATTTTTGAATCTTGATTTCTTTTATTCTGATTCCCCCCTTTGGCAAATAAATTAAATTACTTGTTTGTGATTTGTTTTCTAATTTAAGTCTTGTCATTCTACTATCCCTACTAGATAAATTTATTAGCTAAAGTTAGATTTTCATTTTAGATCTAGTGTATGATGCAAAACAAGGTTACGGTTGATCCTTTCATTGCTTTTATCTAAATTCACTGCACAAAATTTTGAACTTAAAAAGGACTAAAAACATTTTCTAATTTAACCCCTTCTAATTGTAGTCTAAGACTGAGATTTATCTACTAGGCTCATACAATTATCCTCCTGAATCTGCTTTATTCCGACAGCATTAAAGGTTCTTTATTGTTTCAATGGCTTCCCCTTTTGATCTAACAAAGTGCAATTAACCTCATTTAACAGGTTTTTCTGAAATAAAATAAGAAGGATGGATAACCTATGGCATCTAGGAGATGAATTCAGAGGCCAGCCAAAAGTCTCTGAGGATCATCAATGGTCACTGATGACCTCAAAGCTTGCAGAACTAACCAGATCAAATGGGGAGCGGGTTAACAATGTTGACTACTCCCACTGCCCAGTTGAGCCAAATCCATATTACAAGTATGACAAGTTTTCATATCAAGATGACCCCAAGATGGAGAGCCTCAAATTGGGCCTCATGAATCTGGATTTGAAGATGAATGAACCTTCCTTCAAGACTCCGTTTCGGAATAATTATTGTAACAATATTAATCTGAACATGAACATGAATATGAATATGAACATGAGTTCACCAACTTATCAGAAGAGTAACAATAACAATAACATCAATGTTAATGCTTTTAAGATGAATACTGGGTTGGGGAAATATCCAATCAATGTGAGTGGGAAGGATGTAAATTTGGCAAATAACAATGGCAACATGAACAATAATGACAAGGTTGCCAATGGGAACAGCAATAGCAATGGGAATAACAATAATGCTGGGATTGATAAAAGATTCAAGACTCTTCCTTCAAGTGAGATGCTGCCCAGAAATGAAGTTTTGGGTGGTTATATTTTTGTGTGCAACAATGATACCATGCAAGAAGATCTGAAGAGGCAACTGTTTGGTATGCATTCTTATATTTTATTATCTGAAGAGCTATTTATGGGCTATATAGTGATTTAGTTAATTTCTTTGGGTTTTCCTTTGTTTATTTAGAGTTGGAATTGTCATCCTGCAAGATCCAATTTTACTTTTTTTGTGAATTACTGAAGTAAACTGAGATCCATTGTACAATACATGTGACTTGTGTAATTCAATGTTTTTGCTGTACCCTTATATTTGGCTAATCAAATTGTTTTCAGGGTTACCGGCTCGCTACCGTGATTCAGTGAGGGCAATTACTCCAGGCTTGCCTCTTTTCCTGTACAATTACACCACTCATCAGCTCCATGGGATTTTTGAGGTTCCTCATTCTTTTATTTGTTGTAGACGAAAACTTCTGTTTTTAATCAAGACTGATGCTTATAATAATCATTTTTGTTTTGTTTATAAACTCCAGGCTACTAGTTTTGGGGGATCAAACATTGATCCTACTGCATGGGAAGATAAAAAGTGCAAAGGCGAGTCTAGGTTTCCTGCACAGGTAATGTTCTTATTTTACTGTAATTTTACACTAATTTATGCTCCAATCTAATAGTTTCACATGCTTGGTAATCTCCTCTATGTAACATTGTTAAAATATGTAGGTGAGAATCCGTGTTAGAAAGCTGTGCAAGGCTTTGGATGAGGATGCTTTTAGGCCAGTTCTGCATCACTATGATGGTCCAAAGTTCCGTCTTGAGCTTTCAATTGCTGAGGTATACATAATACTTTTCTTATATTACTCACTAGCCCTATTATCTGTCTTTGTTTTTTTTTTAATTTTTGAAGCATGGCAAATGACCTAGTAGCTCAAGTGGTAGCTAAGAGGTCATGGGTTCAAGACCCCATAGGCACAAAATGAAATTTGTGAGCTAGACTCTCATCTCTCTCAAAAAAATAAATAAATTTTGAAGCATGATTTGCTTGTCGATGCATCATTAATGTTAAGATGTGGTGATGGTAGTTCCTAGTTCTGTTGTTGTGTTTTGTGCATAGTTAGTTATTTTGAAGATATAGATCTTGAATTCTTGATGGATCTCTCTAATCATTAATAGGTTCCATAATGATTAATAGGTTTCTTAAGGAATCCTTATGTTCAACAAACTTTAATTTAGTAATTGCATGTGGTTAGTTGATGAATGTCATATTCATATTTTAGGTTTGGACGCATCTGAATGCCTTGAACTGTGATTTCAGTCCATTATTCTTTTCATTTCTCAGATCTCGATCGGACATAAATTTAATATTGTATTAGAACTTGTTGCTGTCGGTAAATTGTAGACGACCTGTTTGCAGTAAAGAAATAGAGTTCACTGTTGTTTCTTTGTAAATGGATTTTTGCAAAAATAATATAGGGTTTGGGATTGTGACAGTTTGCCGGGGCAGGTAATTCTTGATTACCTTCACAACGATATTGTTTATTCAGATTTCAGAAGTACATATCATATGTGGAGTTGGTGCATATAACTTAATTTTCACATTTAAATCTTGTAATACCTTCTTTTTGATAGTTAGAAATCAATTTGTTCTGTTTCATAGGTCATGTTTGCTGCAATTATTCTTAGGACAGATTTTCAACTTCATGAAAGAAATATGAGTTGGTTTATTGAGTTTTGATTCTCTCTTTCAAGATCAACACAAAAGAGTTTAATTTGGTAGTTAAATGGACACATGTGCAGTTTAGGGTTGGTTAATCCATCTTTAATCTTTTGTTATTGATCACAGACCTTTCAAAATATATGTAATGTAGAGATGTGCGATGTGCATTAGATTCAATATATTTTGTTTCAAATGAGAATGTCTTTTGAGTCACGAGTGAAAAAATGCTTTCTTTGACTAACTTCCTCCAATTAATTATTATTTTTGAGACTTGGGTAAACCTTCTTTTCGTTTGTCTTTGTGTGTGTGTGTGGGGGGGGGGGTGGTGGTGGTGGTGGTTAATATGGTTCTTGTATACAGAAGTGGAATGAAAATATTGTATGTACATAATTTTTAATTTATGTAGGGAGTGTTGTCCTCAAAATAGGTAGCTATTTAATCATGAAACTTTTTCTTTGAACTTCCATATTTGGGGAATGTTTAACAATTAAATATAATCACAATTTAGTTATTTACTTTAAGTATGGTTTCCTTTTTCTTTTCCTATGATGTGGCCTTCAAAGTTAGTTAACAAATGGAACTGACAATACTGCCCATTTATGAGACTGAATTTCAAGTACCTACTTCATCTAAAGCTTGTGTGAACTTCAGGAACTGAAAATCAAAGGAAAGGAGTTTTTTTTGGAAAATATTTCAGTTTCAGAAGTAGACATTAGGCATGTCTGAGGTTGTAGTCCAACCCTTTCCCAACCTCATGCATGTGAAGCATGTGTACATCATGTTCATGCACTTGAATTTAAAATTTTTAGTTCCATCCAATTTTGGCGAAGTGTGTTCCGAATGGTTTAAATACATTATGTATTATTTAGTTCATGATTAACTATATGTGCAAAACAAGCAGTATTTTGTATAAGTTTGTTTTTAAGTTTGAATAGTAGATACTGTCAGTTTTTAAAAGTGTCAAAGAAACATTTTTTATGTTCTTTCCTTTTCCTTGACTCTTAAGTTAGACAGAATGTGCTTGTGCTCTCTTTTTATTACTTAATCGCATTCATGTGTTAAACTAATGTCTCTGTACAAATGTGTGCTAACCTGTCATCTTTTATTGCTTTCTGCAGACGCTTGCTCTTCTCGATCTGTGTGAAAAGGAAGGAATGTGAGCTGTGTTTATGTGTTTTCTTCTTGTTATGTCGTTGTAATATTTTTCAAGGTGGGTGGTGAGTTTATGAATTTAATGTTTCTGTGAGGCTTCCAGTTGAAGCGCAAGCTTTTGGTGGTCCATCTGTAAGTTAATTGGAGAGGTTTTGCATTTCCCTTTATATGGTCTGAAGTGTTTTGAAGCCTAGTAAGAACATGGGCACTAGCACATCAGCCTCTCTTGGTGGAAATGTGTGTTAAATTCCAGTTGTTTTATTATGTATGTAGTTAGTTTGCTGAGTTGCCCCCAAAAGTGAGGGCAAGTGATGGTTTGTGCGGTTTTATTTTTAATATTATGTCGCTGGTGTTTTGTATGAAACTTGTCAATTTGACCTGCGGTGTGGAAGACCTGTACCTTTATGCAAAATGAACATTATTTTAAATAGAAAAAAAGAACTTTTTAGTGATTATTTGTAGACTGGTTGTGGTGTATATATTCTTTGTATGTTGTGCGTCATGATCTAGACGCCCTTTGTTTCCCCAGAACCATAATGCTGAATGCTTTATTATGAATAAATAAACACGTGGATATATAAATTACCAATTTTATACTTAATCATTTGAATGGTTGATGAACCATGTAAAACTTGCAGTATTTTGATTTTCCGGGCTTGCGGGCATGAGCATTTTCTCGGACCATTTTGGTGAATGTTGTGAATATTGCCTTTGTTTGATTTAATGCTGCTAGAATTGAAATGCCCATAGATTTGTCTTTAGCCCTTGGACACAGCACATTCCGTAAGCAGGCAAGGTACCATTTTTCTACTGAGATTTCCATTCACCTATTGCCAATTTTTCATTTCGGATCGAGTCGGTGACCAGTGACCACATCGAGAAAATGACTTCTTTTATGTCATCTAGCCCTTATATTGTTCTCCGGGAGGGGAAACATTTGACCTATCTACTACCATGTCAAAAGAATGCTACTATAACGCACAGTGGTATAGTGTCCTTAATTGAAGATGGTGCAACAGTGCTAGTCAAATTTCCTGTCAACCAACACCGACTTCGCTAGTCGCTAGTCGCTAGTATGCTGTTACAAGCTTCTCTATCTAAAGAGAGAAAGAGAGAGTAATTAACTAATTATTAAAGATATTATTAAAAAAATATTATTTTTTAAAGAGGGGTAAATTTTTAAACTTTTTAAATATGTCACATCATTATTTTTCTCCATCATCAATTTTGTTTAAATATTTTCATCTACTTGTATTCAAGATTCATATATAATTTTTCTCTCTTCTCATTTAAAATAATATGTATAATATACTTAAGATGAAACTTAACTCTTAAAATGATCTAACTTCTTTATATGATACTTTATATATTATCAGCATTTAAGCATTTAAAATTAGAGAAGGGATCACTTGACAATGGTTATCCTGACTATCTTAATAATTGATCTCCAAATAAATGTAAGAAATATTAAAAATAGAAAACACTTTATAGATATTTTCTTCTACTTATAGATTGATGGTGAGTCAAATTTCATTATCATTTCATAGTTCATCAAAAACTGTTAAATTAGAACTATTGCAAAGTGTATAATATATTAATGGTCTTTAATGGACTAGTAAATAATAATGAAATTGCATGAAATTTAATTACCATCAATCTATAAGTAGAAGAACATATCTATAAGATTTTTTTCTATTATTTCTATTTTTTTCATATTTATTTGAAGATCAATTGTCAAAATTGTCAAGATAAATCATTGTCAAGGGATCTCTTCCCTTAAAAATATTGTGTTTAAATTTTTTAATGTGCAAATTTATTAAATATATTTAAAAATTTGTATTACTAATTATTTATCTGAGAATTGTAACCTGAGTTAATATGAAGTTTCAGACACATTTCATCTTTTACAGTGCCCATTTTCATCAGCTAAAGTAAAATACAATTTGAACTCAAAATAATATTAACTGTTCAATATGTTTGATATCATTGGCATGCAATAAAAAATGAGGAGGATCCAATGTTCTTGATGCTTGTCATGCCCATATAAATTAACAAGTGTAAACTGTTAGATGTATTTTAAATTATCTCAATTACATACATAACAAATTTTTATGAAATTTCAATTTTGTTTCGCTAGCCATTAACAGAACTGAGTTATATCACAAAATTTAAACTGTTGATTTTATTAACGCGCTTGATGTACTTATGAATGAAATTAAATGATGTAATTTTTTTAT
Organism: Schoenoplectus tabernaemontani; assembly: GCA_037127355.1. NCBI lineage: Eukaryota > Viridiplantae > Streptophyta > Magnoliopsida > Poales > Cyperaceae > Schoenoplectus > Schoenoplectus tabernaemontani. Next base: position 11,489,854 of record CM073754.1, on the reverse strand, counting down.
GTACCCACATATCCAATAGATAAAAAATGTTCAATTAATTAATTTTATTTATATAAAACTTTCAAAATAATTATGTAACATTTAATTTTATTGACGATGATGTGGCACCAATATCCATGAGAATTGGATCCCTACTTCTAAAAAAAAATTATAGTACTATACTACTATGGTTTTGCATTGAAAAAGAAAAAGAATCAGGCGCATGCTAAAGAAATTTTTTACATCAGGGAGATTCGGTAAGTGCTCGTAGTCGTGCGATATAAATTACACTGGATACGTTTTTTAACTTGAAAAATAGAGGCATAACAGAAATGAAAGAGGCGTTCGAATGTTTTCATCATAAAAATGTCAAAAAAAAAATCTTTTCTATTTGATTCATAAAATTTTCAAAATTTTTATTTGAGTGGCTAAAATACTTTTTCAACCTGAAAATATTGCAGGTCTTTTTCCAACAATGAGGTGGGACAATTTTATTGTTTCGTTCAAGATTAATCGTAATTACTCTTGAATTAGTCTTACAGAAATGAATCTGAAAATTTTAATTCTTCAATTTTGGTACATAATTTTTTTTAATTAATCGGGCATATCATCTTGGAAACAATAATTTATCTTAGTTCTACATCTATTAATCTAAGCTGAAAATGGATCATCCTTGTGAATATAACCGGAAGGATTCATCTTGATAGAATGATATTGACGTACATTGGTTAAAGTTGGAAAACATATATCACATATAAAATAGTAGCAGTTATTTTTCTTCCGTAAAAAGCAAAAATAAAAAAAATAGCCAATAAAAGGAAAAAAGGAAATTTGTGACGCCGTATTTCGTTTAAATCTCTCAGTACATATTAGAAATCCTTTACAGAAATGAGCTAAACTAATCTTCTCTAAGAAAGAATATATTCAAAAAAAAAAGGAAAAAGAAAATCTAGCAATAGTAAATATCTACAAAAACAAAATCTTTGAAAAACAATGATCCACTGTAATATTCACAAGTTGCTATCTCTCTTCTTGTACCTCCGGTATGCTCTGCAACCGGGGCTTCCATTGTCCTTCCTTAAACTGCTCCCGACAAACCGATCCTTTTCGCATGATCTCCTCTAATGCCTTCTCGATCGGCATTCGCTTGCTCCCAAGCAACTCCTGCAATTGCTTTTTTGTAATCTTGACCTTCACCTCGACCATTCTCTCCTTCTCGCCTAACCACTTGCCGCTCTGCTTCTCTGAAAACTCAAAATCATCTTCTTCATCATCGACCCATGATCTCTCTTGTTGGATCACAATGCAATTTCCCATTCTCTTCTTGGCTCTTTTCTTTTTTCTCTTTCTTTCTTCAAACTTTTCTTCTTTAACTTCCTCTTGTAGCAACTGCCAGTTCCTTGCTCTTTAATATCGGGTGTATTAGTTTGAATTAAATACGAGATGGGGAAGATAGAACACCAATGGCGAGGTGAATTATATACACACACACATCACATGGTAGTGGTTGGGGGTGCGATTTTAAAAAGGGACAAGGGAATAAGGCAGTGTCCACATCGGATGGCTCACGTTGAACTTTTCCTGCTGAGGGGCGGAGTAAGGTGCCTTTCCTTCAGTGTTCTTGATTGTATGCGGCTCGAAAAGTGTTTTCATCCCTACAGGACATTGTATTTTATGTCTTTTCAAATCTTAAATTTCTTAATCACTAATCAGAAGGAAAAGCAGAAATAGCTACAGAGTTAAAGGCACAGCAGATCAATTTCACAGTCAGCGACGATGGATACTGGATTACTGGGGGACGACCAGGTCCAGAACTTCAAAGAGTACAAAATGAAAATGCAACCTACGTGGCACACGATACGATCGATCAACGAATCCAACGGCTGCGATGGGATGAGAGGGAAGTGGTACAGAGTGTGAACGGAAGCTTTCAAGGGGATCATTTAATTTGGTGGGTGTGGGAACGCTCCTTTGGGAGGGAATATTTAGTTGATTCTGTTCTATAGTTTCTATCTATATCTATCTATTTATCTATCAGTATCAGGCTGCTCTTGTCTTCAATTGAGTTTTTCTCTGACCGTCAAAATTTCTTTCCTTTTACCTTGCCTCCGTTCTTGAAGCTTTAATTTGGTGTAACAAAACCAGCAACCAGCAACCATACCGAAAGTAACCTCAGTCAAAGATTATATTTTTATTATGTAAATGATAAATGATGGGAGAGTTTAATTTGTTGTCAGCATAACTTCATTTTGTCCTAACTTTCTGTATACTGTAATTTGATGTATCGGACTTCAATTCATATTCCATGCAGATACTCCAATTAAATAAATATCTTTCCGTACACAATGAATAATCATGCCAATGCAATTAATTGCTTCAAAAGTACAACTGAGTTGTTAGAGCAATCATAATTTGGTATCTTAACTTTTAATTAATCCTTCCTTCTCACATATGATTGATTTGTTTATAGCCTCGTTAGATGCAATATTAATAATATAAAGTGAACTACGTCATAATAGGTAGCATCTGACCCAGAATCTCTGACGTTGACCCAAGTATAACTTCTGCACCAATGCAAATACGCAATGGAGTACAGCAAGCCCGACATCTAATTACACATTGTAATTGCTTAATTGTTTACGATTACAAATTCTGCGCGCGAGATATATTATATTTCAATCTATCAACATCTTGAGTTACGTTACAACCAACCCATGACATGATCACTAAACTGCTGGCAACAGATTGTCACTTTCCGTGTCAAACAGTACCCGAAGATGATTTCATGATCAATTTAAGAATGATTAGGGAGCAAGTTTTAAAAAACGTCTAACAGCTCTTAATGATGAGGTGTTCATTTAACGGTTAACGATTTTACACAACTGTTATATTAAAAAATAGTCAATCATTTTTTACGTATTAATTGATATTTAAAAAACTAAGAAATACATTCTCATATGATTAGTACTTAATAATTAACTAATTTAAATAAAAATAATAATTATAATACTAATTAAGTACTTAAAAGTTAAAAATCTAAAATTATACTAAACTATTATATGATGTATTTGCTTCTTATTTTTATTAGGACGTTAATTTACATTCAAAAAATAAAAGAGAAATAAAAATTTAAAGTCATTAACTATTAAAATTGAAACAAAATAAATTTCAGCCCTTAAATATATTTTTGAAAAAAAAATTAACGGATTTAACGTGAGATAAAACGGTTAAATCACAGAAAACCCGTGGAATCCGTTTTTTTCTCAAAAACTTAACGTCAGAACCTGTCAAAATCATTAAAATGGTTTAAACTTTCCATTTTTTATATGCTTGATAGGGAGTAAAAAAATACATTAGTTCAGTAAATAAAATTTAACAATAAATATATATTGCATTTTATCTTTTTTTTATAGAGCTAATGTGATTAATTTGGAAATGAGTTGTAATCATCGTTTTCCGCTACGAAAAATCATCAATTTATAAGCTAGACAGAAGAAGGAAGGCGTAGATCCGGTCATCCTCATAATATGTTTAAGGTGTATAAGCTTCGCTCAGTTTTTAGTAATAATAAGTTTTATTAAATTAATATTATTAAAAATAAGAATGAGAAAAGTAAAATTTCAAATATACGAATGGCGTGTTTCCTTATTTTTACGAAACGCGCCACTGCCACTGGACGCGTTTCATTATTTTTACGAAACGCGCCACTGGCAATGGCGCATTTGCTTCTTATATGTATAAACGCGCAGCGCCTCTCCATCTCACTTGCGCGGGGTTTGGACGAAACGCGCCACGCCAGTGGCGCGTTTCATAAAAATAATGAAACGCGCCACGCGGCGCGCGCGCGCGCGTTTCGTCGCGCCATCGGGCGATGTGTGACGCGCCATTCGTATATTTAAAATTTTACGTTTATCATTCTTATTTTTAATAATATTAATTTAATAAAACTTATTATTACTAAAAACTGAAGCTTCGCTAGGTTTGCGTAAAGTTTTCCCTCCTAAATTTTCTAATTAATATCGACAGGTTTTGTTTGGATAAAATTTATCCCGTCATACCTCGTATATATCAACAATTTTCTTTCCGTCTTTTAAAAAATGCATAATTTTTATTTTTATTTTTAATGGAGCACCAACTGATAATTGAATTTGATGAAATTCAAACTATGATCAATCAACGGATTCAAAAAATGGTTCCAATTTTTTAGTCTATTTAATCCCTTCATCGTCAAAATTTTCAGAGGCATGAGACATGTATCCTCAATTTTAACGTTCAAATAAGATATTCAAATATACAGAAATTGTTAATATATGTTGTCTTTACATATAATAATTATTTGCGTCCAATATAAAATTTCGGAATTGTTCAAAACACTTCCTTTTTTTTGAGGTAAAAAACACCGACATTTTTATCCAGCCGTACGAAGTAATTAGAGGTGGCAATCGGGCGGGTCGGGTTGGATAAGTTTGGCTAAAAATGTCGAATATTATCGGATCGGGTTTTAGGTCGAACATTATCAGATTTTTTTGGTTTTGGGTCATTTCGGATCGAGTTTCGGATTCTTAGTAGCTCAGGTCATCTCGAGTTTCGGGTTTCAGGTCATCTGATATCGGGTAATCTTGCAGATTTTAGTAATAATAAGTTTTATTAAATTAATATTATTAAAAATAAGAGTGAGAAACGTAAAATTTCAAATATACGAATGGCGTACGCATAATGGCGCGCGATGGCGCGACGAAAACACTCCATCGCCACGGCGCGCGTTTCATTATTTTTAAGAAACGCGCCCACGCGCGTGGCGCGTTTCGTCCAAACCCCAAGCGCATGGCGCGTTTCGTAAAAATAATGAAACGCGCAGTGAACACGCCACTGCCAGTGGCGCACTGCCATTCATATATTTGAAATTTTACGTTTCTCACTCTTATTTTTAATAATATTAATTTACTAAAACTTATTATTACTAAAAACTGGTAATCTTGGGTTTCGGGTTATTTCGGGTTGGGCCGGGCCGGATCAAGTTCTTTTTTGTGATATTTTATTTCGGGTCGGGTCGAGTTGGATTTCGAATCGTCTGACTTTATTTTTTTTTCAGAAATTCATTTTAGACAATATTAGATCTAGATTACCAATATGTTATAATCAATTTGGCTTTTTAAATAATATAAATATGATTAATTAATTTGGTTCTAGTCAGGTCGATATACTTCATTCATTTTGTTAACAAACTGAAAACATGCTACTTATGATAATTCTGATTAATAGATATTAATTTTTTATGATAATTTTAATTTACGACATATAAATTTTGATTAATAGACATTATTATTATGATTCGAAATATATTTTTAAATTATTATTTAATATATAATATATATATATATATATATATATATATATATATATATATATATGAGTAAAGATACCGTGAGCTTAAGCTCACAGAGACCTTTCGTGAACTTAACTAAAAAAATACATCAAATCATCTCAAAATTTTAATTTATCATCCTCATTAAATTCTTTATATGAAAATCTTGTGGGATTAAAAAATTTAGAGTGTTCTGAGGTTTTTAATTCATCATTTTTAATTTTTAAAAATGATGTTCAAATATTAAATATTTTATTATTATTTTTAGAGCTGATTTTCAAAAATAAAAAATCAAGACTTAAAAAGCTTTAACACTTCAAAATTTTGCATCCCACAAGGCTTTTTATATAAATAATTTAATGAGGATGATAAATTTAAATTTTGAGATGGTTTGATATATACCCTTTGAGTTAAGCTAACGGAAGGCCTTTGTGAGCTTAATCTCATGGTATCTTTATCGTCTCTCTCTCTATATATATAGTGAGGTTATAGTGTTTCGTGAAGCATGAAACCATCTGTGCTTCGCGTTTGTATCTCGAATTTGAAAGTTTAAAGGCCGATCCAAATCGTTGAACATGATCTTCATATTGAACTATTTTTAGAGATTAAAATTTTTATTTTTTTTAAAAATTTTTGCTATTTTTAGATGGGTACAAAATCGCTAGTTTTGGATGATGCAGAAATCATTAGATCAGCAAACTTTGTACCCATTTAAAAAAAAATAGGAAAATTTTTCAAAAAAATATAAAATTTGATCTCCAAGAATATTTCATCATGAAAATGATGTTCACCGGTTTGGATCGGTCGTCTAAACTTTGAAATCCGAGATACGGACGCGAAACACAAGAGATTTTGTGCTTCGCGAAGCACCATAACCTCACTATAGTTGCGTGTATAATTTTGATATATATATATATATATATATATATATATATATATATATATATATATATATAGTGGATATACCGTGAGCTTAAGCTCACGAAGGTCTTCCGTGAGTTTAACTCAAAAAGTATATCAAATTATCTCTAAATTTTAATTTACCATCTTCAATAAATTTTTTATATGAAAATCTCATGGGATGCAAAAATTTAGAGTGTTTTGAGTTTTTAAGTCATCGTTTTAAATTTTTAAAAATGATGTTCAAATATTAAATATATTATTATTTTTTTAGAGCTGATTTTCAAAAATTAAAACCATGACTTAAAAAACTCAAAACACTCCAAATTTTTGCATCCCAATAGATTTTCATATAAAGAATTTAATGAGAATGATAAATTAAAATTTTGAGATGATTTGATATATGTTTTGAGTTAAACTCACGAAAGGCCTCCACTCACTATATCTTTACTATATATTTACTATATATATATATATATATATATATATATATATATATATTATTAAAATTATACACGCGAGGCCTTCCGTGAGCTTAACTCAAAAAACATATTAAATTATCTTAAAATTTTAATTTATCATTCTCATTAAATTCTTTATATGAAAATCTCATGGGATGCAAAAATTTGGAGCGTTTTGAGCTTTTTAAGTCACGTGCTATATTGATAAACATATTTTCAAAAATTAAAAACGACGACTTAAAAAGCTAATTTGTGTTAAAATAAATGAGAATGATAAATTAAAATTTCGAGATATCATTGTTTATGAATCTCATGCTTAATCCGACCCTCCTCTAAATCTCGTGCTTAACCCGACCTCCCTCAAAATAAATTGACAGTCAAGTACAAGTTAAATTTATAAAGAGAACTTTAATATTTATACGGTATAATTTTAAAGTAATTAGATGCATATATATATAGCACTAGTCAGGTGGGGTTGGGTTTCAGATTGTCTAATCTCGAGTCATCTCGGGTTTTGGGTCGTTCGGGTTCAGATCAAGTCAGATTTTGAGTCATTTGATCTCGGATCATCTCGAGTTTCGGATTGTTCAGGTTCGGATCAGATCGGGTTTTAGATTGTATGATCTCGGATCAGGTTTCGAGTTATCTGATCTCGGGTCATCTCGGATTTCGAATTATTTAAATCCGCATCAGATCAGATTCAGATTAATTTAACTTTGTAAAAAAATTAAATCGAATCAGATTTGTACGAGTCGGAAAAATTAGGTGGGTTCTATTTTACCACCTCTAATTATACTCGTAAATGATATTATTCGTGCAAGATGTTTTATTTGGTCGACAAAAAGGCACAGATCAGATAGAAGCAAGAAATGTGCCACGATCAAGCACTCATGACCTCGTGTCAATATATTCAACGTCGCAAAACACGTGTCTTGTTGCGAACCAACACCTACTAATTACCTTTCCGCCACCTGTTGTCTTTATCTCTACTAGCTAGCATCAGGGGCGGAGCTTAATTGTAAAAAAATGAGTCATGCTCCCCTATAAATCTAAAATTAATAAGATTAATATTCATTTTTTAAATTAAATTATATTTGAGACATATAATTGATTACCTCTACCATTTGATACAAATAATTAAATTTACCCTCCTTAATTTCATTTTCACCACCGCTCTATTTACCCTATAAAGTGACCATGCCGTAGCCGCAGCCGCAGCCTTACTTTAACCGCAAGCAGGGTAACGAAATTAAATACAGAAAGAAAATGGCAAAGTCAAGTTTGAGAAGTAACTAAGCAAGAGCAATAATGGCTTCGGAACAAGAGAGGTAGGAACTGGACAGGTGGGCCCGGGAGGGAGAGACTGTGGTTCCTGGTGGGACCGGCGCTGAGGGTCCATTTAATCACATTTCATATATTTCAATCAAACAATCATTCATTTGAATCTGAGTAGGGAATGCCGGAATGTTGTTGTTACTTTATCATATATATTAATATATATATACTAGGTAAGTGTATGTCACTATATATGTTGTGTTTCTTTCGACGCTAACAGTTCTATTTTGAAGAATCGATTCATTCTGAAATTACATATTTGTATTTATTTGCACATTTATATAATTTATAGTAGATGATTACAACAATATAAAAAAATAATAATGCATTTTTCTTTAATAAAACTAAAGACAAAATCCTGCATATCTGCCTAGATTTTGTAATTATTACTTAATATTCTAACACAAATTACAGAAAAATTTCCCACAAGTCAAGAGATAATTATGGCAATAATTAGTGCAGTTTTTAGTAATAATAATTATTATTAAATTAATATTATTAAAAATAAGAGTGAGAACCGTAAAATTTCAAATATATGAATGGCAGCGCGCCACTGGTAATGACGCGTTTCATTATTTTTATGAAACACGTCGCGTTTGCTTCTTATATATACAAAACACGCGTTTGCTTCTTATATATACAAAACGCACAACGCCTCTCCATCTCACTTGCGCGGAGTTTGGACGAAACGCGTCACTGGCATCTCACTTACGCGGGGTTTGGACGAAACGCGCCACTGGCGTTTCATAAAAATAATAAAATGCGCCACTGCCAGTGGCGCGCTGCCATTCGTATATTTGAAATTTTACGGTTCTTACTCTTATTTTTAATAATATTAATTTAATAATAATTATTATTAATAAACTGTAATTAGTGTGTATATGGGAAATTGGGAATGGACGTAATTAATTAGTATAATTTTTTTTATCTGTATTCAATTTTTATCTACCGCATAATTCAATGTCTAAAGATATTTTGATCCAAGCAAAAAATATATAGCTCGAAATTTCTATGCACCATCCGGCTTTCTAATTTCTGTCCGAACAACCTTGCGCTTGTGTTGTGGTTCTCCTTTTGACCGTAGGGGTGAAAACAGAGCGTATTCAGAACTGATAATCTTTTTTTTTTATTAGATGAGACGGATATGAATATTAAACGATGTTAAAATTTAAAATTTTATATCTATCCTAAATGGATAGAATACAAAATGAATATTATTTATTGGATACATATTCAGATGCGAATTCAGTAATGAATAAAAAAATAAAACTAATATATATTACTAATAAATATAAATATATATTGAAGATAAATATTTAGATAATAATAAGTTTTTGAAATATATATATGTATTAATATTTATGTATAATTAATAACACTATATATAAATAGATATTTTGATAATTATACTGATTTATAATTAAAAAATATAAATATTTCTTTTGTTTTGAATACGGATGATTCAAATATCCGCATTATTTTATAGTTCAAAAAATTATCCGTATATATATTCACATTATCACATTATTTTTGTAAAGATACGGAATAATTATGAATATAGATGATCTATTTATGGATATTTCTCTAAAAACGGAGCCGAATGAAACAGATAATATTTACTCCATTTACGCAGCCTTTTGTTTTCTATTTTTTTTAACCCAATCTCACTATCAATAATAAGCTTTCATCCTTGCACAAGGTTCTGTTATTTCTTAACTGAAAAGCGAAAGCTATCCTGCATAGAAACAAGTCTAAATCTGCTGTCATAATAGTTATGGTAGAGTCCCCTTATGGGATAAGGATTACCACACAATTTAATTTAGACGGTTCAAATTTAATTTAATTTAGACGGTTCAAATTTAATTTAATTTAGACGGTTCAAATTTAAATGATAGAGATGAGTTTTTATTTTTTATTTTATGAATCTCCAATAAGAAAATTCTGCCATCATTAATATGACAATGGCAACGGATGTGAATTCCATAAAAACTATCTGTTTCAATGCTGGTGTCGTCAAAGAAAAATTCAAAAGTTAAAAAGGTCCACTATGTAGAAAGTGTCCGTTCGAGACTTGAGTACTGGTATTGTATTGTGAAAGGACCAGATGCCTGTACCAAGGTACTATTGCGTGCACTGTTAAAGGCTTAGATTAGATGCCTCATCTGATGCATGCCTCTCTGTACCAGGCGTGCATTCATGCCAAAGATGCCATGCGCGTCAATGACCGGACACTTTTTGTTGAGTTGTTGCGTTAATTAATTAAATAATAACCGACTATATACAGATTACAGACTACAAACAGCTAGCTAATTAAGGAATTTGTGGCTTTAAAAAATGTGGTCTTTTCAGTTGATCATTCAGTGATCTTTGTTTTTCCCCATGTTCGGTAATTTAATAAGATATTAATTTTTGTAATTAATTTGGTGTATACACAGAAAAGTCGAACCATTGAATATACATGTCAACTTAATGGTATACATCTTCATTTGGCACGCTCTTGGAATAATAAAAAATAGGAATATCATTGATATTTTGATAAATGAATTTGTCAAATGAATTTTAGACTAAAAAGACTAAGAAGAAGAGTGCTAAACCGGTATATCAAGCTATAGGTGGTAAATAGGTTTAGCTATTATAGAATAGTGATTATCATCATCATTGGTGTTATTATTATGATTATAATTATTATATAATGATTATTATTATTATATTATTATTATTATAATTATTATTTTATTATATTATATTATTATTATATTATGATTATGAATATATTATTATATTATGATTCTGATTATTTTGTTATTATTATTATATTATTATTATTATTATTTTATTATTATTATCCTCATCATCATCAATGTCATAATTATCAACATTTTAACTATTCTAATTAACTACTGTCAAATGATATTTTTGCTCTTCTAAATAATAAAAATATAATTCTTTTAAAATAATATTATTCTACCACTCTTTTATTTTTTAATTTGCCAAACGAATCCCTAATTCTTTGTACTACGGGTGCAAAAGCTAAAATGCTATGTTTCTACCTCCTAAGAACAATTCTCAACTTCTCATGCATAAATTTTGCAATTCAAAATTTAAATTTTAATTAAAATAAAGGACTAAGCGTTTTCTTTTTCCTTTTTTTAAGCATCAAATACGTACATACTAATTTCATCGATTACATCTATATGAAAATAAAAAGAAGAACAAACTCTTTAATCTAAATTAAATAACACAAAATATAAGGTTTCAACTTTCCCAAATTTTTTTCGGAGTAGCAAGCAATTGCCTGCAAGTGCAGATTTGATTAATAGAAATTTTTTTGTAGATGGATTGGAGGGTCTCCGAAGGCCAAAGCCCAGGTCCCCTCCCGAATCCCGATCGCTAGATTAACTTTTCCAAATCTTAAGCGGTCTGTTTCCTCTCACCTTGACCGCTGAATGTTTCAATTCTCTGTTTATTTTTCCTGTTTTGTTTATCCGACCGTTTCAATTTTCAACCGAAAGAAGGGAGGTGCTTCTAAGTGGGGCCTCTTACAGAGGAAAATCACCTCTCTCTCTCTCTCTCTCTCCCTCTCTCTCCGATTAGACGCGCCTCCAAAAGCAGCATCTGAGAAAGAGAGAGACTACACGATTCCTTTCAGCACTCACCGTTCACACACTCATTTCTTCTCCCACTAAACAAACAATTAATATTCCCTGAAAGAATCCATCCACACTGCCTCCTCATCTCCAGTCACACTTCTCCAATCATTCAATCCTCATCCAATTTATCCCTCCAATATAAATACTCCAACCATTTGGGGTCTTTGTCTTCTCACCTTCAAAACAAAGAATACAAAAAAATCAGCGCTCTATCTTCTAAATCACTAAGCTAGAGAAAAATAATGGGGAATTGTTGTGTGCTACAAAGAGAGACAACTTGGCTGAACGAAGAAGACGAAGAAGAAAACTGGGAGCTTTTAGAGAGGTCGAGTTTGCAAACAGAGATGACAGAGGTGAAGATTAGAGTTACCAAGAAGCAGCTGGAGAAGTTTTTAACCACTAATAAATTATCTCTTGAGAAAGTTTTAGAGGAGATTGTAAGAAATGGAGTTGTTAGTCATGATCATATCCGAGAAGGCCATTGGAAACCTCGGCTGCAGACCATACCAGAGGTGTTTGAAGAGAGATGATTTTTTTTTTTTTTTTGTTGGAAAAGAGAATACATGATGTGATATACTTTTGCTCCCTTTTTCAATTACTTCTTCTTACCTTTTGGTAAGTTCAACAAATTTGTATATTCTGGTAGCTTGGTATCTGTTATTCTGTACATGTTTCTTTTTATCTCATATGAAGAATTGCTGTACAGTTGAAAGTGTTTTAAGAAATTGGTCTTGATCAATTACAATTGTATTTCTTTGAATACAGGGATATGTATATATAGGCATCTATATTATTCACAGCTGATTACAACAAAAATTATTCTGTTACAAAAATTATATTCAGTTACAAAGACTTCTATTCTATACGTTCTACAATTGTGTATATGCTAATTACTGACAAGGAAAGATTTCTTTTCTCATAAACCATAATAATGTAAATTGATAGAGGGATTATAATTTCATGCCAATCAGCCATCCTACATGCATGTTAATTGGGATTTGGGACAGAAGTAAATACAAGAAGGAAAAAAAGAAAAATGAACTATTAGAGCATACATGGATAGAAGTACAAAAGTGGTCAAATTGAACAACTTATACCAATCTGGCTGGCCTGTGGATTACTGTATAAATTATGGTATTCATTAATATTCTGCTAAACTTGCATATATCAACTGTTCTAATTTAAAATGGTGCAGAAGATTTTTTTTCCCAAAAAGTTGCTAAAATGAACGTATAACTGAATCTATTCATTTTTTTAATTAGTTGGGACCACATTATCTAATCCGACGAGAAATCTCCATATATGGTCATTTAATAGAAATTGAATTTATTTCTCACGTACATCAAAGAGAAACACCGAATATGATATGACTTATGACGCGTATAGAATGCTTTTGAAGTCGTTGAATTTGACAAATAAATACGCAAAAAAGCATGTACATTACGATACATGAACATAAATTTGCTTCACTGATCCAAAAAGAGATACCAAATATTTTGCAACAATATATATAATGACTCCAGGTACTATTTCTTTCAGATTTTTCAAGATGACTCCAAAATAATAATAAAATAATGAATGTGCATATGAAAATATGTCATTTTAATATTCCAAAATAAATACCTAAAATATTCTAAAAATAAAACCTTAAAAATGTTTTTTTTGTATTTCATAGTATTATGATATAAAAAAATATTTAATAATATAAATTGAAATTTGGAGATATCAAAATATATTTTTGAGTTGACTTTACCAAAAAGCTTGATGTGCTTAGGCTTATACTAAACCATACCTCTTTTTTCTATTAGTAAATTGATTTATATTTTAAGTCCTAAAACGATGAAATCCTATAATTATATATGCGTAGAAATGCCAAGTTTTTGTGGATAACAACTCTTTATTAGGTAATGAAAAATAATTTTATGTTATGCTGTATGTGTTTTTTCAAGTTTTTAATTAATTTTGTAGGCATCTCAGCCCATTACATTACATTTGACAAATATTGCCTAAACAATACTATATACTTGTTTGTATATTTACTTATTCCAAAAAAAAAAAGTGCATCGAATAATTGTTATATGATATTTCAATCTATTATAATATATCTACAACATATTATGTTTGTCGATTCTTTTTATTTAATTAAAATGCCTTTTATTTAGTGTATTTGCGCGTCTCTATTTAGGAATTTTAATCAATTTAGATGTCATTTCTGAATGAAAAATCAACATGGCCTACATATAGAAGGCCAAATTAGGTATTTGACATGAGAATAAATTTAACTATGATTCACACTAGAACAAAACATATATACATTTTGAATTAAAAATTCACAAAAATTAAAGATTAATTAATTCCAACTTTTCTTTATCAGCTACGTTAATCAAACAACTAAGTCGAGTTGTGTTTTTTTTTTCTGAATAAAGCAACCGAAAGGTTGCCAGTTTTCATTTCTTTTCGGAAACTCAGTACATCAGAATGTTCAAACAAAAATAAACTACAAATTCAACAATAACAAAGCATGTTGAGTAAAAGGCACCTAAGAACTAAAGCAGTATATAACAAAATAACCATAACAATAACATCCGAACCATACTAAAACTATAAAAATAATAAGACTAAACTAAAGCAGAATCAGGCTGTATGAGTATCACCCCTTGAATATCCTCCAAATCAAGTAAAACTTTCTCATGACGGTATAGTGACCCCAATTCATTACTTAGATCTGTATATAAAGAGAATTGACTGAGCACATTAATATAAAATGATTTAGCAAGATGAAAGTTTGTCCCTTTGAAATATAATGGAATTCCTAAGCTTCCATAACAATCATTCAAATTAAAAGAGAAATTCAATAGAACATTGACAACAAAGGTTTTCTTCTGTCTTAATAACAACCTAATTCTCTGAGTTAATGAGATCTTAATATTTCCATTATTCCGTACCTTCCATACCTGAGCAAGTGTAACTATACTATCATTTTTAGCCTTAACAAACAAAAATTAATTGAATGGATAAAATAATATTTTGAAATCAGATATCATGCCAAAAAATAATATTTTGTCCATCACCCACCAACTTAGGCATACCCAATTTACATATATCTTTCCAAAAGAAAACGTCTAGTTGTGCTTTAATTAAACAAAAAAGAATATTAGTTGTACGTGTGTTCTTGCCTTTTATTAATTATTTATTTAAACTTCACGTGAGTCACATGAGAATTGGAGTCATACAAATATCCTATTTCGGCGTTGATTACAGTTTTTGATTCTCCTCATGTAGAGCGTCCATACTCCATAAAGATATTCACGAATCAATATTCCTGAAGGAACCGGTACACACTTGATCTGGTCATCTCTTCTTATTTCCTAACCGTCAACAAAAATCAACGCATGGGTTATACACTACAACCTTTTGAATCATTTATTTGTGCGCACGTGGCCGGGGCCTCGACGTGGCACGGAAAATGAAAACAAAATGAGAACTTGGTTTTTTTCTTCAAATATAAGTTTAGCTGACAATGGGCGCAACCGTTCGTTTTCGTGTTGGTCTTGGATGTATATATGGTGCGTAGAGGTGTAGACTGCGTCGTTCCTTGATCAGTGAGCCTGATCCAACCATCTATCTCTTTCTCTCTAGAAAACAAACTGAGGTCAGACCCGACTAATTCTACTTTCTCTCGGAAAATTCGCTGCCTTCAGTTTCTCATCCTCATCTAAACATAAGAAGAATAAAAGTTGAATAAATAAGAACTTGTTAATTAAACGCTCAACCGAGTAATCTCATGTATATAAGCACCCCCACTGCCTCACATCGCCACACACCAATGAGTTTCAATTCGCTCTGTCCAGTTTGTTGCTAGATTAAGAAGCAAAAGGTGAGAAAACCCCAAAAGACCAAAAGACCAAAAGATAAATGGGGGATTGTATTACAATTCGACAAGCGGCAACTTGGGTGGATGATGAGGAGAGCTCTGAGTTCTCTGAAAGGCGGAACCTTCTAAGAGAGGAGCGTAGAATGATGGAGGTCAAGATAAGAATAAAGAGGAAACAGTTGGATGAATTGTTAAGTAATAAGAGATTGTCAGCAGAGAAGGTTTTTGAAGAGATGATGAAAAGAAGAGTTCATCATAGGCAAATTATTGAAGGGCATTGGAAGCCTTGGTTGCAGAGCATACCTGAGGTCCAGGATGAGATCGATATTACGGTGGAAAAATGATGATATTTGTTCTTTTTAGTTGCAGTTATTAAATTTATTCTTTATAGCTGTACTTGCTACAAGCCTACCAGTGTTTTGAGACATTATGGTATATTCTTCATCTTGACAAAAAATACTTGATTATTTGTTTTATTTGAATGAAGAAAAAGGAGCCCTTTTTCAAATTGTTGGATTTTAAAATTACAACTTACTATTACGTAAGCATCTTGGTTAACTCTTTAACTGTATTAATCAGACATAGTTTTAATGCTGTCCAAAGACGATAATACAGAAATGTTAGTGATGTAGCTAGTGTCTCTCATTGATGGTGGAAAAATTATGCAAAAGCTTTTGATCATTGGATGTTTTCAAACGAAAGACGAAGCGTATATTATTTTGTCTGTTCACTTTTGTACCGAGAGAGCCACCAGCTGGTGCAAGTGAGAAAACACGCACACAAAAAAAAAGAATCAGAATTAGTTTCCCAGAAAACAGTTTTTTTGTATATAATAATTATAATAATTATATTATTAATAATAAGAGTGATAAAAGTAAAATTTAAAATTTACGAATGGCAACACGTTACTATCAGTGACGTCTTTGTAAACGCATCACTGTCAGTGACGTCTTTGGTGATTGATCAGCAGTAATAATGTTGATCCAACGGTAATGGATCGTGATTAGGATGAGCAAGAGCAAACGTGCCACTGACAGTGGCGCGTTTACACTGTTTTATACAAAGACGTCACTGACAGTGACGCGTTTGTTTTATGCCACTGTCATTCGTAAATTTCAAATTTTACTTTTATCACTCTTATTATTAATAATATAATTATTATAATTATTATATATAAAAAAACTGTCAAGAAAAACATAAGCAAAAGAGAATATTGACACAGTGCTGAGGTGAAAATTTTTCTTCCTTAATAGACCCTGCTCAGTCCAGCTGATTGTCGAAGTTGTTACATTATTGTACCTCAGTTTCCATCTGGTTATGTGAATTCACAAAAAGAATTACAGAGATTATCTAATATCTATATCTATATCTATATTATATTATACTATATTATAAAGAAAATATAAAAAATGTATGAACTGAATTCATTCATTAATATTATCGGATTAAATGAAATATCTAATATACCCTCAACTTAGTATACAGCTCGGATTAATGAAAATAAACCATTAAGGGTGTTGATTCGGTTGCCGTCTCTATTTTTCTTTCCGGTTCAAATAATTAATTTCGCTCATGAAACTTGAAAGCCTATCCCATCTGTCTCTACAACCGCCCACTCACCCCGTCCCTCCAACACACATCTCTCGGCACCCCTGTTTCTCTTCGCACCTCTCCCTGATCTCCCTCTGCCACTCTCGCTGCAAAAGAGAAGTATGCCATAAGATTATCCGTATACAAATTGATTACTAAATTTCATTTAATAATTATTATTTTATTTTCAGATATGCAAAAACTAAATAAAAACATTTATATCCTACTTGACAACCAATTTTACGATAGTGCCATTTTATTCACGACTTAACACAAAGTTGAAGCAACTTCACTAAAATTCCTTTTTGATGAACCCGTTAAATAAATAAATAAATATAATTAGCTATTTTTAAACAAAGATGCAATTAAAGTGAAGCACAGTGATAACTTTGAACTGAGATTCAAATACGGATTCATGGTGAATTTGGATTCTAATCTAATAAAATCTAAATGTGGATTTATTATATTAGATAAATTATTTTTTAAAATTTATATACGAATTCAATAAACTAACAGATATATTCTAAAAATTCATATATGAATCCACTTATAGAATCGGATTATAAATATTCATTGATAACCCTTTTTTCATAGCAGTAGCAGCTGCGCCGGAATCTGATTTGTAGGCTGCTCCGTGCATCTCGGTCTCAGGGATTGTAATTGCAGAAGGAAACCTTAATTTTACTCGAGGCTTCAAATTTACAGACAGAGATATGGTTTATTTTCTTATTACTTATTTATACTAGAGAGATGTTCTTTCTTTGGGAGTTGCTATTTTGAGAGCACTGACTTAATTATTCAGCATTAATTAACACCTAACTTGTCCTCCTCTCCTAATTAACATCCAGTCTTTCGGTGCACAATATTAATTTAGGAGGCCAAGACTTATCACATAGAAGGTTGCAAATATAAAATTCGGTTTCTAAATATAATTAGCAAACTTAATCATTGTTTTCAACTAAAAATTAAGGGTGAACTGCTCCAAGACCGAACCAAAGAACGGACGCGTGGCATGGAGCATGGACCAGGACCATGGTCCATGGAGCAACATATTTTTTTTAGTAAATAAATAAATGAAAATGGTAAGATTTGCCACAAATTAGTTCATATAGTCTGGATTAAGTTTCAAACTCGATTCTAAAGGGAAAAGAGGATATAAATGAAAAGTTGCAGGAAGCTGTGACCGAATTTAAAACTCGGTCCAGCTTCCTTAGACCGAGTTTAAAACTCGGTCCCAACTTCCTGCTAATAATTAGCACACCCCAACCCTGTTGCAAGAGTTTCCAATTGAAAATTTCTTTTTCGACAGATCCAGAGCCAATCCATATTTACCACTCTCGTCTCATCAATATTGTAAGTTTTTTTTTCTATTTGGACTATTATTTCTTATTGTCAAATTAAAATACACTAAAAGTAAAGTTTATTGTTCATACTGTAGAGACGAAAATATTGCTGATCAATGTGTATCACGGAGGTCAAATCCTGAATACTTCAACCGGCATGGGTTATGACATTCGTGCTGCGTGCACATTTTCTGCCGACGAGACAATCAATCTCCGTGACTTGAAGATGCAGATTCATGCTGATTTGGAGCTGCTCCCTAGCAAATTCAGCATCAGTATTAGTGCACGGATCAACACTACACCAACAAGTTCGGGTGGTTTTTTAATAGCTTATTTGGGGTTATTTCTGATGAAATTTGGGGAATGATTAAAACAACAACTCTGTATCAATTACCCAGGTATAAAATACTGGAGCTAGTAGTTGAATCTGAACCAATATCCGGATCTGACAACTATGATCCGACCAGTATTTCTGGAAATAATAATCCAGTCATGGCTGAGGAAAGAACCCACTCCCGATCTCAGGAGCAGCGATTATCCCATGCTCCGATACAAAATGTGGATGAGGATGACGAAGAGGAAGAGTGACACCTGGATGTTGAGGAGGATGATATTCATGATGAAATAGATATAAATATGGATGAAATTGAGACTGCGATAGATGTCGAAGAAATAGTTAAAGAGTGACAAATGTCTATTCCTTTTATTAATCGGAGAATGAAGCACCCGTATACATAATTTGCTGATAATACGCCAATATCGTATGCAGACGAGCCTTATATTCGCAAATCATCTAGAATTGATGAATAATTTGGTGTCGGTCAGCAGTTTAGTATAAAAGCAGAGTTGAAAGTGAAAATAGCTGATTTTCATGTTCAAAATTAATGATGAAATGTAAAGATTCTAACTTTCCATTGAGGATGTATGTCACACCCGATATAACGGGTATTTGGAAGATCAGAATAAATCCGCTCGAGCACTCTTATTTTGACAGTGCTACTAGGACGTATCACAGTCAGTTGACTTTCAGAATGATAACAGATATTATTAAGAATCGGTTGAGAGAGAACTTAGAAATGACAGTTAAAAAAGCAATAACTTTGGTAAAATAAAAGTTTCCCGCAGTACAACCGAGTTATAATAAATTATGGAGAGGAAGGGAACTGACAATTGCAGACCTTTTTGGTAGTCGGGAGAGGTCATACGAGATGTTTCTGTCTCTGATAGCAGGCATACAAAGTTCTACATATGGCACAAAATACATCATAGAGACATCGCCCTCAATAAAGTTCAGTGTTGAAATTTTTGATCGTGTTGCATGGACATTTGGTCCGTGTATTACAACATGACCTTACTTACGACCAGTCTTAACAATCGATGCTGGATTTTTATCGGGTCGGTATGCCGATAAATTATTTATGACATGTGGTTATGATGCGGAGCAACAATTACTATCACTTGCATTTGTTGTCATAGAAGGTGAGGAAAGTGTGACAAATTAAGGATGGTTTATGCAGGGAGTGCGTAAAGAGATTGTCGGTCATGGTAAAATTACTGTTATCTCAGATCAACATCTAGGTATAAGGGTAGTATTTGAGAGACCGAATTTTGGATGACAGGAATCAGCAGGCGAGGTTGTTCACCGTTATTGTACTCAACACATTGCACAAAATGTGTATAAGAACTGTCATATCAAAAGAATAAAGGCTCTTTTCAAACAAGCTGCAAAACATAATAAGTCATGGAGGTGTGAGGAATATATGAAAAAAATTAATAACATTAGACCGGCATCTTATAAATTCGTCAGAAAAACAGGAATCATGCAAGGAAATCTCCCAACGGAATAAGTGTCCAACAGAAGGACACGAAATAACAGAAATCACAATAACAACCTCGTCGCAACTGAGGAAGTGTCAGCCGAGAAATTTCATTACGAGGAGTTAACCCCATAGCAAGTGGCTGCATTGCATCAAGAAAGATGTGCATAACATCTAGACATCGGTCTCAATCGGTGGGGAATAATGACAAGCAACAGTTCAAAATCACTAAACAACGTGTTCAGGATCGCCAAATAACTTTTGATATGTGCTATCGTCGAGTACACGTGGCACAAATGTGTTTAGTAATTTTATAAGCGTCGAGAAGTTACAGCGGTTTGGGAAGCCCAAGGTCTGATATTCTCCCACAAGGTCACCGAACTGATAAAACATCGCGGTGATAAGGGGATAACTTACAATGTCATACCACTGGATTGAGGTATCAACAACTACGATGTTTACAACAGAAATTGACTTATCGAGACGGTAATATTCTATACTTATATTATTTTTTATTTTACTTCAAAATTTAAGCAATAATTTATAGTTTCTATTTGAAATAATAAGAATAAAGGGGTGAAATGAAATATGAGGTTGAATTAGCGATAACGAGAATTAGTAATTGTTCATTCAGAAGGTTAGATTACACTTGATATGTTAGTCCATATTATACCACCCAGTATTACATTAACACATGGTCTGGTTATTGGCGTAGTTATGATAATAGATGAAATTGACCAATGTACAATGGTCCGATCATTAGGCCAGATCCAATAAAAATCAACAAAGGAAGGAGAAAGAAGATACGCATTTCAATGGTTATGGATAAAATAGAGGGTCGTATCAACATGTTGCCAACTCGAGATTGAGCTCGTTCTAGCAGAGCATGATTTAAATTATCAGTGTGTTTATGTTTTTTGTTGTTATATTTACTAGAACAATTGGATTTTAATTGTTGTTATAATATTTCAATTTATTTGACATTATTTTAAACAATGTATTAATCGTGCTTATATTTGACTTTATAAAATTTTATTTTAATTCTTGTTGTAATATTTTAGATCAATCTACTGACTGTTGTGCTTTGTTTTTAATATAATACATAAACTTAAAAAAAAAATTGGGACCGAGTTTCAAACTCGATTCTGGGAGCTGGAATCGAGTTTGAAACTCGATCAAGGCTATATGAGCTAATTTCCGGACAAATCTTACAATTTTTTTTTATTTACTAAAAAAAATCTGATGGAGCAGTCTGTACTATAATATCACTCGCCACACGTTGCTGTATATTATTTTACGCTTCATAGAATCTGATTTACGCAATCTTTTTCTTGCGAACTAAAAACGAAATATATCCATCCCAACCTGCAATTTCCAACTACCGACCGCATCTCCGACCAAACCCACTGCCATGTCCGCCTCCTACTACCGCCCCGCTCCGCCTCCCTCCTCGGCCGATCCCAACCACAACTCCGCCACCTCCTCTTCCAACGCGTACTACTCCACTACCCCTCCTCCGCCTCTCCCTCCACCTGCCCAACCCTATTCCCACCCCCACAACCCCCACTCATACCATATCCAGCATCCTCCGCTTAATCCCACCCCCTCCATCGTCACTTTTGATTACTCTCTCCCATCTACTCTGGCCCCACCCGGACAGTATCAGCTCAGAACACTTTTTATCGCTGGCTTGCCAGATGATACAAAGCCTCGCGAGATTTACAATCTTTTCAGGGAGTTTCCAGGGTACGAATCATCTAGCGTTCGAGTTAAGGATGGATCATCGCAGGTAGGGATAACAATTTATATAATACTTTTGCGAAACAATAATTGCTTAGTTGCTTCTATTTTATCGGCCTCGACTCCGATTTGTGCGTTTTACTTTTTAGTTATTTCTGAATTTTATCTTATTCTGTTATTTAACAAAGTATTTTGATTTTCTAGGCATATGCCTTTGCTGTCTTCTCAGATCAGCAATCTGCGGTGACTGCACTGCATGCTTTAAATGTACGATACTAAAATCAAGATATATTCTTCTTTCTTTTTCTTATTGATTATTGAATAAAGGGTGCATGAACATTAACTGAATTTGAATTATGTATTATCATACTAGCGTATTCAAGTCTGTAACCTATGTGCCTTTTGCAAAGGAAGTGACCATAATGACTTGCTTATTGCATTGGGCTTTGGATTCCAAAATTTGTTCATATTATAATAAAAAAAAACATAAGTGCTCTATTCCAGAAATGTTGTACAATACACGTGTATCAATTTATTATGTTCTTCTCCTTGCATTCTCTTTTCTTGTATCATTAAAAGTTTACAATATTTTTTTTTGCTTATTAAGTGAGGTCACAAATTGAAATCGACTACACTTTCTCTAAATATTTTTCTGCATGCAGGGAATGAAATTTGATCTTGAAAGGGATTCAACTCTTCATATTGAGCTTGCCAAGTCTAATTCCAGGGGAAAACGGCCCAGAGGAGGTATTTCTTTTAGACTTCTTTCTTCTTTCTTCTTTTGGCATTACCTCTATGCTTCCTTAGTGTTCTGTTTCACTGTGATGCAAGTGTGTTACAATGGTGTGAGACTTTCACACCTTTGTAACACACTTGCATTAAAGTTTTAAATTGCTGCTGTTACAGCTGCTATAAATTATAGCTGAATGATGTGAGAAATGTTATGTCACAACCATAAATTTGCATAACAGCTTCAAATTCTGCTGTTACTAGTAAATTATAGCTGATTGATGTGAAAAATGCTATGTCATGACCATAATTTTGCAAGAATAGTGAAGTTATGCAAGTTCAGTTATTCCTCTCATAGGGGTTGCTGGTGGTGTAGACATAAAAAGTAGCTGCTATGTTTATGTCAAGGGAAACATGGATGTTATTAAAAAAAGACAGAATATAAGGGCTGCATTCATTTGTTTCTTATCTCTCACATCCATAAGTAGTTTCCCTCTCTTCTATCTTGTAGTTGCTTCTTGCCTGCATTCCTGATTTGCTTCTTCCCTTGACCTGGACATTTATTTAAGTACAAATTTTTTTTAGTATGTTTTATTGAAATTTAAGAACTGCTTATTTTTTATGTTTTATGTGTCTTGAAAAACTGTGACCTCTAATACAATGGTTGACTCACACTGACAAATGTTCAACTGCTATTGGTTTGCTGTCAACTTTTAGACATTCCATTTGCATGGAATATTTTTGCTCATTGGTGTTTTGCTGAAGAGTGAAGACTGGTGAGCTTAAAGAGTGTGATTTTGAATTTTATAGTTTATGAGTTCTTATCACGCGTTGTTATCTGTGTACCACACATGCAAAATCTTCCATATCATGAATTGTAATTGTTTGTCGTTTTGGATTAAATGGCTGGTACCTTTTCTTTTTTTCTAGGCTTTCACTTGTCAATAAAAATTCTGCAATGTGTTTTTGTTTCTTGAGATTTATTTTTTTCTTTGTCAGATGATGATAGCTCATTTCCTCATAACACAACAAAATATTCCAGAGGAGAGGAAGATTTTGGTAATTACTATCTTGATTTCATTATTTTTTTTGTAATTTTGGTTGAGCTTTTTAATTCGGAGGGATCAAATCCAACTTTTTTGCTTTCTTTTCAGTACCCATATCTCATTTTAGGATTAAAATAAAAAAAATCCAAATGATAAATCTGAACTGATCTTGTTCAATATCAATACTGATATTTTATAATTGAATGTTTCATGTTATATAAATAATTTTGAAAATTATGATTGGAAATATTTACTGAGGAAGTTTTGGCAAAACTCTTTGCTTCCTTTTCTTATTTTTATACTATTAGGCAATCACAACCTTTGCTTTCTTAGAACATATTGGACAGGTTTTTCATGCTATTTTGACTTTTTTTAAATATGGAATATAACTGGAAGTGTTATATTGACTTTTTTTTAAATGTGTGGGTTTAAAAAATTTTGTGCTGCTGTGCCCATTTTCAGTCCTTTTGTTTATTATAATCTTATTATTTTCTGAACAATATTTCTGAGTTGAATAATTTATTGTAAAGGTCAATTTGTGTTTTGATTTCTGAACTTTTGAAAAATACAATGATGATAGTATTGTTTAGTTTAGTACCTTTTATAATGTGTTCATGCATTTGTGTACATACTTGAAAGCACCAGTAAGTACATAAATCACTGGCATCAATGACTTTCTTTTGCAGTGTATTTACAATACTGCACTTTTCAATAAGCTCACTCTATCACATATATGGGCCCCACTTTGCACACTCACAGGTGCTGGAAGCAATATGCACACATCAGGACACGCACTTCACAGCCTGAGTGGTTATCCTTCGGCACCAAGGTTATGGCACCACTAGCAACTTGTTATACACTAATTGCCACACCAAAAAGAATAGAGAACAAATCTGTGATGTGGTTTTAACAAGTCATTACAAGACTGATGGAAGAAGTGTTACTTCGTTTGGTTTTTTATGCTTAATGCCACATTTTTTTTTTCAGGTCTTCGAGCCTGGAGCCTCCTCCTCCACCTGGAACTGATAATAAAAAATTGGTGAGCATGCCTTATATTCTTTTATTATGATGATTAGTTTTTTACTTCAATTGTTGCTCTCTGATGTTTAAATTACACGTGGATTTGGCATCTGTTTTCCTTAGAAGAGAGTTTGCAGACGTACACTTGCACTTGTCTTCTCTTTTTTTTTGCTAGGTAATTGATTCTAAGTAATTTTTTTATTACTTTGAAGGAACTAAGATCAACAGGTACTACTCAAGAGAACCCTCCTTGCCCTACGCTCTACGTGACTAATCTGGGTCCAGCCTGTACAGACGATGAGCTAATTCAATTTTTCTCAAGGTTCTCTCTATCCTTTGGTTAAAGCTAATGGAAACTTGAGCATTGATGGAACATAAAACTTTCCATCTCCATTTCAGATTCTAACCAGTGATTGAATACTGTGTTATTGCCCCAAATAAAATGCATGTGATACTTTTTAAAAAGATAAAAGAGTTCAGGTTCCAGTCCCTGAAACGTTTTTAAAAAAAAAATAAGTCCCTTAATTTTCATTTGCACCAAATTTTGTAAGGCTGACTTTACTTTTTTCTTTTGGAAAGTTCAAGATCTTATTTAATGCAATTGAAAGTCTTAAAGACTAGTTTGGTTTTCTAAAAAGTTCAAAGATCAAATTGGTGTGAATGGAATTATAAGGACCAATTTGATTTTTTGTAAGAAAATTTTGAGACCAAAACAAAGAACACACCCTTCTCCAAAAAAAAAAAAATTTTATAGAAAGATGAGAGTCTAGCTCTCAAATTTCAATTTGTGCTCATGGATACTTGAATCCATGATCTCATAGAAGTCATTTTAGTTATCTACCACTTGAGCTACTAGGTCATTTGTCTCCCTTCTTAAAATTTGAAACGTCTTTGTTTGGTGTCACGTAAGATGTCATATTGTTATAGGTGGCCGGGGTTTCTAAAACATAAGTTGCAAAGGCGGCATGGACCCTCTGCTGCATTTGTCGACTTTAAGGTAGGTAATAGTTCATTTGTCTTAATGACAATAATGTTGAAGGGTAGGCTAATAATGTTGAAGGCTTCTTGAACAGGATGAAGAGTGTGCAACTGCAGCCCTGATTACTTTGCAAGGAGCATTCTTACATTCTTCTACTGATGGAATGTGTTTAGAGTATCCTTTCATCTATTTTTTCATTTGTTCATTAATTCAAACTTTTCTGTTATTTTTCTTTTTTTTACTCGTCATATCACATGCCGTGTTGCCTTAATGGAAGTTCCAGATATGCAAAATCAAGGATGGGCACACGCAAACAGGACAGAAGATAGATCTAAGATAAATAGATTATTGGTAGTAGTCAATGATCAATATTTTGAAATTTGATAGGCAGTCCTGTAAACACTAAAAAGTAAGATTTAATCAGTGTAGGATTTAATTAAGTGCAGGTTGTAGTCAATAATCAATATTTTTAAGAGTTACATTTAGATCAGCTAATGAGTTTTATCTGAGAAACCTATGTGCATCTTACTTTTTTTTTTTTACTTATGCTACTGGATTATGTACTGTGGTTGATTTTGTAAAGTATGAACTAAAATGTATGGTTGTTTTTTTAACGAGTTTTTGGTTACGCCGACTAAATTTCTATAGCCCATCTTGTGGGATGCTGCAGATTGGGTCAGTATTCGGCACTCTGCAGTTCAATCGACTCGTTAAGATGACAAGAAGTCACGAGACGCGAATTAATTTTTGGCACCCTGAATTTAGTTTCCTAGTAACAATACCATTTAACCAACATACCAGAATGCATTTTGTTTTCGCCCCAGACCCCCCAGTATAATGTCTTATTGTCCTGAAGTAAAATTTCAGTGGTTGACCGTAATCCACTAATCCGTGATGCATTTTGTTCATTTTAATTTCTGGCAAAATTATGTTAATAGGATAAAAAGTTATTAATGTATCGATCATTGTAATTTCTTCAATTATGTGATTACTTCTCATTAGGGTTCAAATAACTTCATTTTTTTTTATCATGTCTCCACTTTTAAACTCTAGCAACTCAAAAATTAAAACTAAAATTAAAATATCAAAATAAAACTATTAGATTAGTGATCTATATCACTTGATTTATGAGCAAATAAAAACTATGATATTTAAACTATGTTTACCCAGATTTATCAAAATATCGCTATACCTCGTATCAGATATCTGATACATGTTCGTGTGTGATTCGCACCCCTATACTTTGGTCAATGTATCAGAACGTATGAAACCTGAGATCGTGGAAGAATGTGTTGAAATTATTTAATTAGATCATTAAATTAATTTCAATAAATTTATGGACATAATGTGATATAATTATATATTAAATTATATACTATCAATTGATTAAAATTCAAATTAAAGTGATCAAATTAAATATATTATCGGATAATATATGTATCATGAGAATCAGATCTTAATGTGTATAAAACACATTTATAATTTTTATGATTTAGTGATGGTCCAAATCTTATAAAATTACATATTAATATTCTAAAACTATTAGTCTCCGGAAAATGTAAACACGTATTGTCGCCGATTACTTGACACATGAATGATTATAAAGATGTGAGCAAAATTCAATTTTGATTTTGATTTCATAAGAATGGACATCTCCATTTCTAGAAAATGGAGAAGATTGTGAATACAAAATTGAATTTTGATTTGTATTCTTATCTGTTGAGAAAACGGAGAAGCATATATTAAGAATATGAACCGATTTTAAATGCCTGTTAATAGATGGTTATAAATAATGTGCATATAATAATGCATGATTCGATTCAAGATTTCAGAATTTCTGAGACTTTCGGTGCTTTATTTATTTTTCTTTCTCTCTCCATCAGATTTTGAGAAAGATTAATGTGCGGATGAAGAAGCTCAGTATAGTTGTGAATATCTGGAAACCCAAAAATAATAAAACTAGATATTTTTAAATCAAAATTAAATAATTTACTAGATTGATTTTGAGAATTAAGAACTTGATCCAAAAAATAATTTGGATAATAAGTTCCATCAAAATGTCGTCCCTCTTCTCTCTTTTGACACTAATGATCAAGCAATCCCTGTGATTTTGATCGGCATGCACAGTTGCATTCTGGAATCTGAGATTAGGCATAGTATAGGTATTTTTTTCAGTTTAAGATTTGCTTTTAAAATTACTCCATATTTATTTCAGGCACAATGCTAACATTTTATGTCGTCTTAAATTATTTTTGCGGATTCAGAGTCGCAAGTTGTGGAACTCATGGAGCTCTCTCTTTATTATCTTCATAATATCTTTTTAAGGCTCAGAATGGTCATAAAATTGTGATAGTACAGTGAGTGAATATATATATATATTTTTAATTTTTTTAGCTTGATTTTATTAAGATTGTAGAGGATTCCACTGATGAAAAGAAACCAGTATTACTCAGAGATCATTGTTGTTGATTTTCTAATGTCTTGCTTGTAATGGCCCCTTTGTAAACCCCTTTTTGTTTTCTGAATCGGTGTCATTATTCAGTGATTATCTGTTATAAACTTATAATCTTTCCTATTGATTTTATAATCTTTTATTCAATAATTATGTTATACACTAGTATACTGGATAAAAATGTTTTCATGCTCAGGGCGGATGGAGGTGGAGCCAGGAGGGGAGGGAGTTGGGATTTTAAAAAATAGTGTTTTTAGATCACATTTTCGGTAATCTATCTCCTTTGAAAAAAATTTCTGCCCCTTCGGATTGTTTGATTATTTTAATTGAGAAAAATATTTAATATCGTGCATAATGAAATAATTATGCAAAGATTTCAAAATATAAAGTTACGTAGTGGAAAACTTCCGTCATCAATTTAATTATTTATTACTTTGAGTTTTTTTTATATGTAACAAAAATTAATTATTTTGATATTTTTTTGTTAGGTAATAATATATATTAAATTATTATTATTTTTATTTAGTATCCGATTAGTTAATAAATTCAAACCCGATAAACTATTGTAATCCGATAATTACCCATCTGATCAAAATTCTGCATCTGTTCCTGTTCATGCTTGTAGATTTGTCACAGTTTCTAGAATTGACAAAACTACCAATACAAAGATGATACTGCTATGCTTCTTTTCAAAGATAGTCTCTCTTTACCTAGATACAAACTATTTCTTAAAAAAAGATTGAATGTTTATAGCAATTTGACATTCGTGCTCCATATTATGACTAACTTTTTGAAGTAGGATTTTATGGCTAATTTACTTATTGCTATTAACTTGGAGTGATTTCTTTCTTGTCAGCAAACTCTTTCTTATTTTTTTAGTTTCAAGCTATATAAAAAGAGAATAATGTTGTTTTAGAATCTCTGCGTAGCCAACTTTGATTCGTTTTTGCTACTTGTCAGCACTAATTTTGTCTAATTTCAGTTTTGATATGAATTGGAATTGTTACATATTGTATGGAAACTTTATGTACCAGTATTGATAGGTTGTTTTAAATTATACAAATTTATTTTTAATTTTTTATTATATATTTATTTATCATTTTGTTTACTTAATTGGTAAAAGAAAATAACTTATGAAGCATAGAAGGACGTGCGGATGATATTGAAAATATGAGTTTATACTTGAAAGTGTTAGAAGATATCAAATGAAGTTTCATAGAGAAGCGTGCTTTGACAATTTGGATGATAATATTATGTGCTTTAGTATAATTATTTCTGATATTTTATTTTTTCGTTACTGTACTTTGCAAACATTTTATTTCTTTAATTTGTTATTTCATACTTTTATTGGCGGTTTATAATTCTACTACAGCTTTGCTAACTGGAGATTTATTTGCTTAATTAGGGCTGTCAATGACATCCTTTTGATCGTTTATCCGACCCATATTGTACCCGATAAAGATGAGTATGGATAAAGTTTTATTTTCATTAAATCATCAGGTATGAGTATGGATAATAAAAAAATTTCGTTAACTTATCGGGTATAGATATGGATAAGGGGT
Source organism: Schoenoplectus tabernaemontani (assembly GCA_037127355.1). Lineage (NCBI taxonomy): Eukaryota > Viridiplantae > Streptophyta > Magnoliopsida > Poales > Cyperaceae > Schoenoplectus > Schoenoplectus tabernaemontani. The sequence continues at coordinate 11,460,012 of CM073754.1, read as the reverse complement.
TTTATATAAGTTAATTATTTTATTTTTTTAATAAATATATATAGTTAAATTATATAAATATATATATATATACATATATATAGTGGAGATAGCGTGAGCTATCCAGGCTTTGGGTAAATTATATAAATATATATAGTTAAATATATATAAGTATAATTATTTTATTTTTTTAATAAATATATATAGTTAAATTATATAAATATATATATATATTAGTATATATTTTTTATGACAATTGACAAGAACAAATTATATGATTTTTGTTATATCTAAAATGTTAATTATTATTGCACTTTTATTACTATATTTATTTAATGCTATTTGTTTGTCTAAATCATATAATTTTTTTCATTGAATTATTTTATTTTTACCCGTCATCTACCGTTACCCATTCGTCACCCGAAATTTTTAATAGATAAGGGTAGAGTATGGATAAATTTTTTTTAATGGATATGGATGGAATAAAGATAATATTTTTTAATGGATATAAATATAATAATATCTTCATCTGTATCCTACCCTACCCATTGATAGCCCTAGGCTTAATAAACATACGAAAAGTTTAATACAGTATATCATTTTAAGCTAAGCTGTGGTAAAATTAGCGTTCTTAAATTTAGATTATGATCGACTTTATATATTATATATATAAGTATGAATGTTTATATTTAAAAATTTTGTTTGTGCTATCACGCTTTCCTCCAGAAATTGGTGGTCAATACTGGAATAAAGTATCAGGGTCAGATATATTTCAGCTTTTTTTAGTAATCCTTTATTTTTATACTTTTGAGTGGTGTAATAATCGATAATGATTCATGTAAATATATATATTTTTAAAATACTAAAAATATATTTAATGATAATTATTATAAGGATAAATATATTTATCCCAAACGTATCATCCTCAATTTTGTCCCCATCAGCGAGTTTCAAATATTTTATTTTTATTAGTAACAAAGTCAAAGGGCGTCTCTTCAATCTAAAACTATAATTCAAAATTTTCATTCTATTTATTTATTCAAGGGTTCACTGGTTACGTTAAACGCTCTATGTCTTACAATTTAGAATTGAAATTCATCATTTTCGTTTAATAGGTATTCATCTTCTTTGATCTCTATTTATTATTTTGGCAAGAATATCAACTTTCCATCGCATATGTCTCAACTAATCCTCTCTGAATTCGTTGAGGTCACAAATTTGCATTTTAAATTGTGTAAGATTTGAGTTTCAAAACTTTATATTTTTTTCTTGATATTTATGGCATTTGTTTTACATGAGATTTAGAATAGAATTTTTGGTTTGCCTCGTTTATATCTCTTTTGTCTTCTTTGAAATTTAGTTCTTGATAAAGGAATTGTGGATGTCCCATTATTCAAATTTTGTGGTTTGAGTTTCCGAGACATTCCTGTATGTTCTTTTATAATCTCGTTGATCTCATTTTTTTCCTACATTTTATTTGTGAACTCTTTGAATTTGTCTTATGAAATATTTTACATAATTAAATTAACATTATTTTTTCTTTGTTGTTGTATTGTTGAAGAGTTATCACCAAATGTGTTTTCATAAAATAAAAACATGTAGAGCTTTGCTTTGGGCATTCAGATTTTTCCATTGCTTAGGATGAACTTTCATAAATAAGAGTTTCTTTTATAATAAAATAAAACATGATTCATTAGATTTTCATGGACATCAGACCGATTAATTAAATTTTTTGTTATGTTTAATTGAGTTTTTAAAATTTTCGTTCACTAGTGCAAAAGAAGTAAATTGAGTATGTTTGTGACGTATTTCTAGACAAGGCAATCAATTTGACGAGATAAATGAAGGAACATGCTATTTATTTTACTTCAATAGAATGATATTTTTTCCACCTTTGAGTCAATAGTTGTTTCTTAATTAGCATCAATTTCTATTGTCGTTAAATAAAAAATAAAGAGACATTAACAATTAGATTAACGAGAATAAATAATAATGTTAATAACTATAATAGCTCCTGCGAAAATCATATAAAAATATTGCAACACTTAATAATTAAAACTATTTTAATGAATATAAATAAGATTGTCAATTGCTATAAATAGACATTTATCTTTTACTTTGATGTTCATGCCATGCCTTACACTATATAAAAGTATATAGATAATTAATACTAATGATGAGTAAAAGATTCTTAGTTGCTATAAATAGATAATTATTTTTTACTTTTATATTTATGTCAAGTCTTACATTATATAAAAGAGATAATTAATACTAATGATCAATAATCAATACAATTGATATAAATAAGATAAGTACAATTGATATAAATAAGATAAACGATAATTATTAGCACTTCAATTTAGATGCTGTAAAAAATAGCTATCAATGGCTTAATCATTTAGTATTAATAGCACTAATATTTAGTATAAATAGTAGGCAAAACACTGCTTTGACTCTTGATAGACAACTCTTGGGGAGATGATTAACACTAATGATTCATAACTAAGATAATTGATATAAATAAGATTATCAATAAATATAAGTAATTCAAGTTAGGTGCTGAAAAAAACTAGTTATCAATGACTCTTTTATTTAGTATTAATAGCACTAATATTTAGTATAAATAGCAGGCAAAACACTAATTCAACTCTTGATAGTCAACTTTTGGGGATAAAATATGGGGACGAATGCTTGGGGACTATTATCAGCCTCCTTATTATAATTAGCTACATAATAATTCATTAAAAAGAATATAAAGAGTTGTGTTGCTTTAATATTTAGATTATATCTTAGAGACATCATATCATCTCTTTAAATGAAGAAAAAGAAAAACAATATGGGCCATTTGATTAATATAAATGAAGAAAAATAAAATAAAATTAATCATATAAAAGAATGAATGATATATCATAGTTAAAAAACTTTAAAAAATAATTATCTTTGGACTCGCTGAGAGGAACAGTCTCTCACTAAAAACACTCGACAACATTGGGAAATTTTAGGCACATCTCTTTTTTGAACTTCTATACGAAAGAGGCTCACTGAGAGGAACATTCTTTGTATTAATAAGGGCTTGAACTTGTGATTTCTCTAAGATCATTCTAGTTAGTTATGTTTAATCTATTAATTTTTTATTCCAAGGTCATTTGCTTGGATATATGTCATCAAATCTTAATCGGAGAAATATATAATATATACTAATGAAAGCCATTCATCCGATGTGCGCAGCCGCTATTTGAAGAACACATCAACATTGACAGAATGACAGCTGAGAGAGTTCCTTATTCTAATAACCAGTTTGGGTTGTCAAAAAAAAAAAAGATTGTCCTCTCTATCAATATGACGTGTAGAAAAATAAGGGTGAAAACGGAACGGATATTATCCATTCTATGTCGCTTCATATTCGAAAAAAATATTTGTAAATATATTATTTTTATCCGTAAATGTGGATACAGATGTAACTTTAAACTATAAAATAATGCATATATTCAAATTATCCGTATCTGACATAGTGTTTTTTTTTATTTGTAAAACTAGTATAAGTTTTTAAAAGGTCTATTAGTGTACAATATTATTTAATATGAATATTAATAAATATAAGCATTTCAAACATTTATTATTATCTAACATAGTTTTTATTACTTTAAAATTATTATATATGTATTAGTTTTTATTTCTTATCCGTAATTTAATCTGGATCCGAATCTACATCTTTTGAATATCTATTTAATATTAATATTTGTTTTAACAGGTAAAAATGGATCCATAAGGATATTTTATTAAACTTTTCAAAGAAGGGCAAAATGTAACATTGCCCGATTCAAATCTCATAGGTGGCGCCGCATCTTTTTGTGTTTGATATTAGCTCGTATACAGTTCAAGTTTACATAAATTGAATTTTGAGACGGAACTCCATTTTGGGGAGCATATATCGAAACGCAAACAATATATCCGTAACTTTTAGCTTTTTTCCGCGCTTGTAAACAAAAGTTATCTAACCTTAATATATTTTGTACTATATATCTGGAAATATTTTGTATTTTTGTTAATAGATAATGGATTTTGTTTTTCAATTAATTGGGTTGATACTCATCGGTATTATGCAGAACTATTTAGTTCTTAATAATGCAGTATAAAGTTGATAAATAATTTTATGACTATTAAAGATATTATTTTCATGACGTGCCTTTGCCAATTTTGTAATTTCAACAAGAAAAAAAAAGGAGAGAGAATGCAACAGGCATATAATTTTATTTGAAATGAATTAATAGTTTCTCTGTATAAACAGTTTATATATCATAAATTGACTACTTTTAATTAAGGGGAGGGATATATTCTTCTACTTATAAATTGACAATATTTTAAATTTCATGTAATTTCATTATCATTTGATAATCCATTAAAGATCCTTAAATTGAAACTGTTGTAAATTTTATTTGAAATGAACTAAAAGTACCTCTGTATAAATAATTTATATATTTTAAATTGACTACTTTTAATTAAGGGGAGGGATATGTTCTTCTACTTATAAATTAATAATATTTCAAATTTTATGTAATTCATTATCATTTGATAACCCATCAAAGACCGTTAAATTAGAATTGTTGTAAATTACATAAAATCTTGATGGTCTTTGATAAACTATTAGATGATAATATAATTATATGAAATTATAAAAAACTCAGGGGAAATACTTGAAAAAATAAGACAAATACCTGAATTATCATAAGTAGAAGAATATATTTATGAACTTTTTTTAAAAAAAATTATATTTTTTTAAAAATTCATCATCAAAATTATCAAAATAACCACTGCCAAGGGATCCCCTTAATTAATAATAAATTTGATATAAAAAGTGAAAATTTCTTGATACTCTCAATATTAGAATTATGACTCTGCTGTGGATCAGGAAAAAAAATTAATCCGTTCAATTTTAAGTATTAAATAACTAAAATATACTTTTTTAATTACAAAAGAAATATTGATTAATAAAAAAATATGTTGGTAATTGATAAATTAACGAAACTTGTTCCAGTTAGCCCATATTGATCTTAAAAATTGTGCCCCTTCACAAGTCAAAGAGACAGAGCCTCAAATGAGCCTGTATCTTCTAAAGGGAGCAATCATTTTAGAAAGTAAAGTGGACATTTTTTTTTCACGTGCTATATTAACGGACAACATTAAAATTTGGATTGAATGATTTGTAGAGTGGTATTTTAATCCGATCATTACTTTGTTCTCAAAAAATAATATAGAGAATGTGAATTAGTGCTGTCCAACAAGCGAGTACGAGTAGAAAATTTGAATTCGAGCTAGCAGTTATATGATACAAACTGAATTAGAGAAAATTTGAATTCGAGCTAGCAGTTATACGAGCCAAGCTGGCTCAAGCCAGCAAGTCTAACTTGAGTTGTCAATCTAGCTCGTATTCAATTTGTGTTTGACTCAAGCCAATTCGTGAATCGCGAGCTCTTTTAAGTTAGTTCATTTTTATATTTTGATTGTTCAGTTATTTTCAAAATAAAAACTAAAATTAGGACAGCTAGTAAATCCAAGCAAATAAATTACATAATAAATAAATTAATTATATAACAATAAACACATTACATAATTAAATAATCTTAAACAATACAAATGATATATAAATAGAAATACAAAATATGATATGTCAAAGTATACAAGCCAGCTTGACGAATTGTCAAGTGAGCCATTTCTGATTTGTACTCGGATCAGAAAGTATACGCACCAATCAGTTCGAGTTAGATTTAATTTGAATCAAAATCAACTTGAATTATGACGAGCTAAAATCCGAACTAGCTACAAATAAATCATTAGCCAAAAATTATTTACCCAGTCCTAACCCAATGACGAACTCTCCATATGTTTACTGAAATCCGAAATCCATGGGAACACCTGCCCTTATCTGGAACCAGTTAATTTCCCAATGACTTGGGACTAAAATTTGCCCAAGTCTTATTTTAATCATTGGATGAATCTTTTTTCACCAATTTCGATGTAACTTATTTTTTATTTTTTATTTTTTTCAATCTCAATGCTAATTCAATAGTTAAAATAAGACTTAGAATAAATTTTGATCGAAAATTAATCTATTCCCCCTTATCTGCCCTCATGCTAGTACAAAGAAGGAAAGACAAAAGTAACCCACAATGTTTGCGAACATTGCCCTTTGCTAGCACAAAGAAGGAAAGACGAACCAACCAACAATGTTTTCGTTCCTTCCCTAATTTTTGCCCTTGGAACGCCAAAGCTGCTCTTATCGCTGATACTGTGATACAATGATATATGATATATGATGGGAGGTATCCCTTGACAATGGGTCATATGTTATGATGGTACATTGAGTCACTGACATATCGGACCCGCTTACCTCCATTTAATATAGAATGGCCCATTTGCTGCTCCTGTTGTCTCGCTACATATTCGACTGTGCCATATGTGCCTCAGAGAATATAAAAAGAGAATTAGTGCTGAAAGAACTCGCGAGACCGAAGAGGCGAGCAGGGTTAAAAAGAAACGGCAATGCAAGGAGACCCCAATTCAAAGGCGATGGAGACGTTGGATGTGGAGATGGAACCGGCTGAGGCGGCGCCGGAGGCCATCACCGGAACAACCCGTCAGATGGAGAATGCGTGGGGCCTCCTCTCTAGGGCTCGTCAGCTCCTAGCCGAGGGAAACCCCACTCTCGCTCTTCAATCTGTAACTTTCTCCTCTTATTCTCCTCCTGCACTTTCTTAGTTTGATCAATTACTTGCGTTAGTATTTGGTACATTACTTTCTATTTGCAAGAGTTCTTGTCTATCCGAAGAAGGGTTTTTAGTTATATTTCTCGGTATTCACTGACCATTTCCGTTCATAAGACAAGATAGTTTGTTGAGGGATATTGAGCCTAGGGACATCGATTCCCCCACTATAGTTAATTAGTTCTTCATCATCTTCCTAATTCCCACTCTTCTTTGATCTCTTCACCATTCCAACCAAACAAGAAAACAGATATGCCAGTGAATTTGTGGAATGCTACAATTCAGAGTGGCTAATTAGGCATGGTGGAGTTTAGATGACTTATTTAACCACAGGCCTGGGGTTATGTATTTTGGGCAAGTTTTTACTATAGAGCATAACATAGGAATCAGTTCAATTTTGCATTAAGTTTACTTGTTAGATCATTTTCTGGTACCATAATTAAGTAATGTTGAGATTAAAATGTAGAGAAATGAGGGTTGTTTTGTTGTAAACAAATCTAAATATTTTATTTTAGCTTTTTCCTACTCTGGTTGCTAAAGCTGACACAGATTGGTTTGTCCTAAGCTGTTTCTCAAACCATGATGTTTGCGACTGGCTATTATATTTTTAGAAAAAGTGCTTGTCGTTTTCAACTTCAAGAGGAATAAAGATGATATAATTCCATTCTGTAAGTGGTGCCTCAGTAAATTTATTGAGCTCCAGTGATCATGCTTATATTATTTCATAGAGAGTATTTTGAAAGAATATAATGTGTATTTTGTAATTTTATTGAAATAATTGAAGGAAATGATGAAAGTTCTGTATAGAAGATCTAAATTAATAGACACATCTATACCTCTGTTGTAACATAATCAAGAATGTTTTGCTTTACAACTCTTGAGACATGTTTGTAGGCTGTTTCATAGCTTGTTATGTATTTTACATACCATCTTACAGTAATGTTGAATGTTTGATTTTTTTTTTTTTAGATTTTATTAGTATAAGGAAACACCAAAACAGTTACCTGATTCTGTGACAGTAATATATTTTTTTTTCAGCCTTATCAGAACCAACATTTTTTTTTCTCCTTTTTAGGTTTTATCAGCTATCAGAACGCAAGGGGGTGAACCAGCTGTTTTGCGTGCCATGAGCCGGGCTCGTGAGATGTATCAACAGCGGTCCCTATCTGAAGCTGATTTGGGGGAGCTCACCACTCTGCTTGCTCAGTGCGCCATTGATGAGGCATCAGGGTCAGGCCTCAATGCACCGTCAAACCCGTACCATGGCCCTGGACGGGATCCATCTGAGCTACTTACCTCTCCTGATGCCATTTTAGCTGAGTCTGGTAGGAGGCAAGTGATCTTGGATGCATTTTCTGATGGGAGCAGTTTTATTTGTCTGAAATGTGGTGGTCTTTTCAGCAGTTCTCGTAAGGATGAGCATCTGGCAAATTGGTGCCAGTAATGTCTGGTTTGTAATGTACACTTGCGGTTTTTGGTGTGTTCGTGTTGCGCTGCAAGGGTATCTACAGTTGCTGTGTAAAAGTTTGGCCTGTGTTTCTTTTTTTGTGGCATACCTCCTTAAAACTGTAAAACTTAGATCGGTAATTTAATCTTTTGTACACTTCCGAGGATAAATAACTTAGAGAACAAAGATGAGTATTATGTTTGGCAAGTTCTGACTTTTATATATTTGACTTTAGCAGACGAGCATCAAAATTTGTTATACTGTTATAATTAGGCTTCTCTCCAAACCAGCATTGTGCGTGCTGTCTAGTGGAATTCCTTATACTTCTAGTCTCGATTACTGAAAATCATTCAAACTGCGTGGATTACATGTAGTATCCAATATGGCGCGTCGCTAAGAGGGTGACGCCCCAACGAAAATTGACTGGGTTTCATTTCCATAAAAATCAGCTGTTTTAGTGTAGGGCTCGCCACACCCATCGCAACTCTTCTTCTTTATTCTAACTTGGGACAGACTGTGCAGAAATTAGTTTACACAGGCGGAGTTGTGAATTACATGTAGCATGTGATTTAAAAAATATACGAGCCATATTAGAATATCAAACCAAAGTATTGTCTGCAGAAATGTAGAAATTGCTCCAGTGCAGTGGGGACTTGTTACCCAGAATTCCAAAATGTAGTCCTGTGAGGCAATTGCTCTTTCCTTACAACTGCTTTTTTGAACTCAAGCTTCTTGATGAAGATGCTGACAAAAGTCGGTGAGAGGCCCCCTGGTGGATCAGTTTCTCAGTATTTGCTCATTGTAGAGAGATATCTCATGTTATTCTATAGTGCATAGAATTTGATTGATTCGGAGTTGAGGAAAAACTGGAATTTGGATGAAACAAATTGAATTTTAAATAAATACTTCATTTATCACTGATAATTTAGTAATTTAAATGATAATAAACTAGAAAAAGATCATGGGTTTAAATTTTTATGAACGTGAAACAAAATTTGTGAATTCGACTCTCATCTTTCTCTCTAAAAAATGCTTCATTCGTCAAATAGTGAAGATCAATTATCAAATTTATATGATTCCGTTTTTTTTTTGAGAATAAGTTCATGAACCTTCTTAGTGAGCTCATGCTGACAAGCTCATACTAACTTTATTTTTTAAATTGAGTTAACATAATAATACGGAACAAAACACTTTGAACAAATGACTCATTTGGAAAGTATATTGGAAAAAATGCGAAAACAAAAAAAAAAACTTTTTTCCTAGCCACCTCCCCCCCCAAAAAAAAAAACAAAAAAACAAACAAAAAACAAAAAACAAAAATCTACCAGCACGTAGAGGTCCCAATAAGAGTGCAAATTGTACGCAAGGTACATTTCACGTTGGCGCCTTGTATGGAACAAAATGCTCAGTTAAATTGTAGAATGGCGCAAATGAACCGAAATTAAGAAACAAAAACAAAGAGTTGGTGGGATGGCAATTTAAATAGTGCATCAGGATGAAAATATCATGAATATTCTAGAAAAACCAATGAAAGAGATATCAAAGGGCTTTGAAGAAAAGAGTTTTGTTCCTATGCTTAAAGGGGCGAAGCACGTAACAATTATTTCTTGTCAGCATTTAAATGTGATAAAAAAAAAGTTAGAATCGTTTCCAAAAGATAACTTTTCTCAATGATAAACCCCACATAATTAATAGTACCGCACTAGTTATGCTTGGCTTTAGCTGAATTTGAAGCATCCCATTGGCACAATAAATTGATGGAACCCCAGAGGAAAAAAAAGACAAGTACAAAACTAATAAAATCAGGTGGGGGATTAAACCCTATATAAGCTAAGCCTAGCCAATTAGGGACCATAGGTCTATATATAGCCCATACTCCTAAAGTTTCATTTTATTTCAACAAAAATGGGCCTCACCCAAAATGGTAATGCACCTGCACAAACAAGTCTCTAATTGTCAAGATAGGCCTTGTATAAAATGGAGGTTCAAAGTATCCGAACGCAACCGACTGTTTGTCACGACTCACGAGTCACGACACTGAAGTTGTGGATCCCATTTAATAAATTTGGGTTCTTTCATCATCGAAAAATGGTCCCTGGATTTTGAGTAATTATCAGTACACTGCTTAAGCAAATGTGACATAGTGGTGGTAAAGAGCAGTTGTGTTATCTTTATGGGTGTGTTTGGATGGTGTAGAATAACATTATTTTGGGAATAGTAGTACTGTTTTTGGATTAGTAACTATTTAAATACAAAATTGAAATAAAAAATAACAGTAGTATAGTACTAATCCGCTAACCCATAGAAGTGTCCATAAGAGTAGTGAAAATAATAATTTTTTTTATGGAGTAACATTAAATAAATATTATTATTAAATAAAATACTAAAAATTAATTAATTATTTTAACTATCTCTTCATTGTTCTCAAGTTTCTATCCAAACAATATTTTACTAACTCGAAATAGTAAAAAATAACACTGTTATCATATTTTCCGAGATATCACTAATCTAATACTATTCTCAACTACTAACCCAAACAGTACTATTCTTATACTAATCCTTTCACCATGCAAATACACCCTATGAACTTTGTCAAGGGGGTTAACAGCAATAAAATATGCATTAGATTAATCGTAAAATATTAACGAGGCCAGACATCCTCAGAATGTTTGTTTGTTTCCTTGCGTTTTAAAACCTACTGTGACATGGCAGCTTAAAATGAAATAAATTAATTGCTCGACTAACATATTTACTTACATGAGAAGGCGTTGCAAACAAAAAGTTCATTAACGTACAGTTGGGATATATCCAGTGGTGCAGTCAGAATCTTATGTTGGTGGTGTCAAAATTATAATAAATTATTATTTTAAGTAAAAGTTATTGTATTTATATAGATATAATAATAATTCATAATTTTAAGTTCTTTGCATCTAAATTATTGATATAGTAGCATAATAAAATTTTAATTTCAATTCTGATAAAATACCATACTTTACTATATTATAATATTTTTAAATCATCTAAAAAATAGAAAATATTGGTGTTATTATCTTAACAATGTTCATATTTAGAATATCATTAAAATAATAAAAACTTATAAAAATAGTGAATATAAATTTTGTACAAAATTATATTATAAATTACTGGATTATTTTTTATGTGAAATTTAAAAATTTAATTGTTTAGTATGTGAGACGAAATAAAAATGCATACATACAAATCTATCTCAATTTAATATACAAAAGAGTTACATTTGCTTTTATTAAAGAATAATACAAAGTTCAAACATTTTTCTTTTAGAATTTTTTTAATTTTTTTACTAAATTGAACACGTATATGATTATTGTATTACTAATGTGGTATAAAATTTCTCAATACATGCGTCTGAAAGAACCATTCATTTATTGAGCATAAAATTTCTTCATCCCTTACATAAAGCTTCTTCATAATTTTTATTATTTTGTCGTGAAAACAAACATTGTCAGACAAAATGTCAAGTCATTTATAAATCATCATGGAATAAAAAATAATTGGTAAATCATGGCATTGAAACATTATGTTATGTTTAAATTATAATTCAAGAAAGATGAAAAGTCATTGGATATTTTTGAATAAGTATTATTACATTTCAAATAATAAGTGAAAATTCAAGAAAACTGCTTTTCATCTTTCCTAATGTGATAGAACTAAATTGGTTACATTGATTTTTTACAAGACATTAATAAAGAGATCAAGTAAATTGCAAGATTGGAATTTTCTGCTAGATTAGTAAGAAATAAAATTTTATATAATAAGAAAAAATAAAAATTATAAAAGTGGATGTTAATTTTGTCTCATTACGAAGTAAATATTTTTTTTACCATTCCTCATTGATAAAAAAAAATTTAGTGGTGCATACCAATAGTGAAGATCTTAAATAATTTTCAGTGAATTTAAATATATAAAATAGTCAACATTATTATTTTTTTGATCCAAAAGATGAAGGTCGGTGCCTTCAAATTTTATTAATCTGTTAAGTTACATTGATCACAAGCGTGTGAGTTTTGTATAACAGATTGATATTAAGAAAATAGAAATGAAGTAAAGTGAGAGAGAGGTAACATAGAGGAAAAGAGAAGATCGAGAAAAAGATGCCTAAATGTCCTTAGTCTTGATCATTGTTGCCGAACCAATTTTGATATTCAAGTAATATCTCCCTCATTATTGTCAGAGGCGCCTTATTTTCTTCTTGGAATATCCTCCTGCACCTCTCTCGCCAGATGACAAAGCAAGTAATAATTTCTATTCTCTTCCAGTGCTCATTCTGACTTGTGTCCAAGATAAAGTGATACCGGCCGGCTCTATATTTAGTAGAGATGAATCTATGAGTTTGTGTCATATCATGTATGTAACACCGTATTTCTTTGATATATTGGCACTCAATGAATAGATGGGGTATTGTTTCTTCCGCATTGTAGCACATATGACAGACATTGGCCAGTTGCCAACCTCTCTTTTGCAGGTTATCAACGGTGAGTATTGCATTTTGTAGCATTAACCAGGTAAATGTGAGGACCCTGGGTGGTGCTCTCAGCAGCCAAAGATTTGAAAGTGAATTGTTGATATTTGGGAAGTTTTGTATAAATCGGTAATAAGCACTGGCTGTAAATTTTACGCTACGGGTCCATCTCACTTCATCTTCCCTATTTTGTAGGTGTATACCAATTAATCTTGTTGTAAGTTGGCCTATTTGATGTTGTATTTCAATAGAGTCTGCGTGAAACAATAATTTCCACTGTCCTTGTCGGTACACTTCTTCCACCGTGCAATCTCGCTGCTTTGATTGATTATATAATGTTGGATACAACTGTTTGATTGGGCATTCTAGCCAGCAATCTTCCCAGAAGAGTGTCTTTTTTCCATTGCTAACCCGAAATTCAATAGAACGGTGAAATGAAAATTTAATTTTTGCCACACTTTTCCAGAATAGTGAGGCATGTTTATTTTCCCAAAGTCGATATGCTTCATCCTCTGTGATAGTTACTTCCTTCCACCATCTATCTTGGTTGAACCATTGCCACATCCACTTGGCTAGAAGTGATTGGTTCATTACGTGCAAATCCCTGATACCCAATCCCCCGTTGTGCTTACTCATTGTCACTATGCCCCAATTTATCAGACACATCGGTTTCTTGTCATCGCATTTGTGCCCGTGCCACAGGAACCTTCTTCTTATGTTATCAATTGCCTTGATCACCCATTTTGGCAGCAAATATAGGGACATGAAATACACCGTCTTCGCCGAAAGTACTGCATTGACCAATACTCCCTTACCAGCTAAGGATAGATATTCCGCTTGCCATCCTGGTAGTGCATCTTGTATGCCATCAATCAACTGCTTAAAGTATTGTCTTGGTATTCATTTATCAGATAATGGCAGCCCCAGGTGCTTGAGAGGAAATGTAGCAGATTTGCACTGAATTAAGTTCGCTAATTGCTGTACTTGATGAGATGTCATCGATGTCACTAGCAGTTCTGAATTCTGCATGTTGATCTTCAACCCTGATATGTTACCAAAGGTGTCCAATAGAAGTTTCAAAAGATTGAGTTGATGCGCAGTGGGTTTAACAAAAATTAATGTGTCATCGACATAAATCAAGCAGTTTCGACACCCTGTGTAAATAGGTTTAAGGATATGATGTTCATTGAGCTTTTGTATCCATACGGCAAGTACATTCATGGCAATGTTAAATAAGTATGGCGATAAAGGGTCACCCTGTCTTACTCCTTTCTTCAGAATTATTCGTCTTCCAGCCACTGAATTTAGAATAATTTGCGAGTGCCCTTGTAGTACCAATTTTTGGATCCATGTAATCTGTGTCTCAGAGAATCCTCTTACTGCTAGACACTCTTTGATGAATACTCAGTTCAATGAGTCGAATGCTTTATAGATGTCAGCTTTAAATAGCGCAATCTGCTTGGACTGCTTGGTTGCAGCCGCTATTATTTTCTGCGCATAATAAAAACCTTCCAAGATATGCCGTCCTTTGAACATTATTATAAGTATATTGTATTTTTAAAGGTCATATATAAAATTTATAAATTTGAATGGTGTCAATTAACCCGCTTTAGTCCATCTACCTCGACCGCTGGATATATCAAAACTCATAAATATTCATTACTTATTTTCTCTTTTTCCTTTTTTCAGCTGTTGCATCTACAAAAAGCCATGTGGGGGCCATATTACCCTATGCAAATGATGCATTGTGCAATATGACTTTTTGTTTGTTTGACTACAGGTTTTTAGTCACCAAACGGGAGTGCAATGAGAGACACCTCATATCGAACTCTATGCTTTGCAAGGTATGACTTAAATTCTAAGCGTTGATTGATGCCCACTTCAAATCTAATCATTTTTAATGAACTATCTGTGTTTATATTTGGTGATGATGGAAAATTCCTACCCAATGTCCCTACCTTCCATTTTTTGTACGCTTTTCATGCTTCCGTTTCATGTCAAACTCGCCAACAAAAATGTGAGAGCGAATTATCAACAATGGAAGCTAAAATATTGACATGTTCTTAAAATTTAGAGAGTTATAAATTAGTGTGGGCTTGTGATACCAGGTGATATTCTGCAAAGGATCTATACTAGAAACCAAATATGCTGCTATTTCTATGTGCAATGCAAGCTTTTATGTACTTGGAATAATCATTAAAGATGATTAATCATTGATCATTCTTTTTGTTATACATTGGTTGAGTGGCTAGTAAAAGTTCGGTGAATGTAATGTTCATCAATAATGAGGTGAACGCAATAATTATAGTAAAAGATCAACTGAAGATTGTATAAAATTACACTATAGTGACGATATCTAATTACATAATATAAGCAACAAGTAACTAATTAAAGTAGTAAAAATTCAAAGTTTTCTCAGTGCCACTCAGACAAACTAGTAGAAGAAGCAAAAGTTTGAGTTGTAGAAACCAATCAACAGAGGTATGCTATTGTTTGAAGCAACAAATAGGAGTTTTCTTTAGTTCATGGTAATGTTTAGTTTTTTCAATAAATCATTTTCAATTTCTTTTGGATATCCTGCACTTTTCAACTTATTATTGTCATTCAATCCATGACTAAAACCTGTCAGTAGATTTCGCATTCTTTAGGTAGATTCTCTCTTTTTTCTCCTGTTAGTAACTTAGTACTCGATCCGCTTTTTAAGTTTCCAATTTTGTAGGATCAAAATTAAGCTTTCCTAACTATTGTCCTTGATTATTAGATATAAAGCTTGATGTTGAAATGAACATTATTTGGTGCCTGATCTGGGCCGTCCATATTCCCTTTTGATTTTCGATCTAGTCCATTTGTGCAATGAACGCATTGTTGTAGGTAAGGTTGTTCAGTAGTAGGTTCGGTTTAAAGCAAATTAAATTTATTAAAATTCATTTTTTTTTTACTTGGTTCATGAATATAAAACAAATTAAAACAACACAATAAAGCAAGAATAACTTGATTTTAAAATATGAATAATATTACAACACTAGCATGAAATATTTCTGTTATTTTTATTTGTTTGATTTATTTGAGTTTCAGTTGTCATCACAATTGAACGCAAAAAAAAAAGAACAAATGAGTTATCATTATTTATAGACCTTGCAACGAAAGTATTTTATCTAAAGTATGTGCAACAATTGCGCATTAATTGTTGAGCACTACATCATTTTTCCACACTCAGATTTGAAAACAATGATTGACTTTTGAGCTCTCACTGCTTATTTTCCAGATAGTCGGTCTATTGTGCGTACTGCAAACTGCCAGATTTTTCTTAAATTAATTATTAAAATAATTCTATTTTTAATAATAAGAACGATTAAATTAAAATTTTAAAAATATAAACGGCAGCGTGCCATTATCAGTAATACTTTGCGAACGCGTCATTCCAACTGACGCATTTGAACAAAAACATATTTCATTTTTTTTAATCTTTTCATCCAACTTGTTTAATACAAGTTATACATGGTATATGTGCCAGTGGGAGAACGCACCACTCCCACTTACGTGATTGTGTTTTTTTATAAAATAATTGAGAATAAAAAAAATTAAAGAGACCACTATCATTAGCGCATTTGCAAAGCGTCACTGACAATGACACACTGTCATTCATATTTTTAAAATTTTAATTTAATCACTTTTATTATTAAGGATATAATTATTCAAATAATTAATTAAAAAAAATCTGCAAAGTGCGAGTTTGTTTAGGGTTGAGGTCATTTCATAATTAATAAAATTTTAGATATTTCTCGAAGTAAAAAAAAAAATTAATTAATATATTGTATGGGTTCATACGCAGCTCGTCCGAGTAGTTTGATATAATGTTTAGTTTATAGATTGATCAGTATGTATAAGATTTTCGGCAATCGGTATGCTATTTAATATTTTGATTATGACACAGTAATATATGAATCAATTAATACAAATTTTAATTAGTTTGATAAAAACTATCTTGCATCTGTTCAAAATTATTTTTTGTGTATAAATATTGTGTATCGGTTAAACATGAATCAGTTAATTTTTTTGGTGTATAAATCACGATAATACTGAGGAATTTAGATGTCAATAAAAGCTAATTTTTATGAAACTTAAAATTAATATTGTAATGAGTCTGAACATCTCAATTTCTATGTTCAATCAGAGATTTCGGACTTGCAATTAGCTCGTTATATGCTATCTAATTGATATACAAACATAAGGCATAGGGTACATATATTTGCAATCATAATTTAATAAAATTTGAACCACCGAATCATTCAATATCAAAGCAGATTATTTGAGACCCATGGAGACGCATCGGAACTGGTTAATAAAGGAGGAAAAAAATATAAAGGAGCTTAGAGTTCTTTTGAACCTTGAACTCTCCCAAAAGACCCCAAGTCCTGAAGTCCTAATTAACTATAATCATCAATACAAAGGTAATGTTGTGTAAGATTATAATTGTCCATACTTCATTCGGTTGTGAACTTGTTGTGATGAGTGATGATGATTTAATCCCATTTCGAATCTCACTTTCTATTAATCCAAAATAAATAAGCACAATTCTCGGATACTCAGACGTCACCATCTCACCATCCGAATTTGCAAATTTGTATTTCCTGCATCATAGCTTTCCGTGCGCTGGTTCCTCTTAGGATACGTGTTGAAATATTTGCAAGTTGCAAAAACTATGAGATTCGTTCTTGTTTTATTTTTAACGAGGAGTTATTTTGATAATTTTGACAATGAAAATTTAAATAAATAATAAAAATCATAAAGATAAAAAAATAATTTATAGATATATTTTTTATTTATAAATTAATAGTGTTTCAAATTTTATGTAATTTCATTATCGTCAGCTATTCCATCAAACATTGTTAAATTAAACTAATTATAAATTGTATAAAATTTTAATATTCTTTAATGGAATATCAAATAATAATGAAATTACATTAATTTAAAACACTATTAAGTTATAAGTAAAAAAAATATCAATATATTTTTTTATTTTTAAGTTTTTTAATATTTATTCAAATATTCATTATCAAGATTGTCAAAATAATCCATTGTAAAAAATCTCTCCGTCATTTTTAAACGAACATATTTATTCAGCTGAGTGATAACAGTTCTCAAAGTAAAACTTATACCCTCCATTTCCTTTATAACTTGGAACTCTTTCACTCACGTGGCATAGTAAATTGGTTTGCTCGTTGAATTCAAAATTTTCTTAGTAAATGTGAGAAGTACGTTTTTTTTCATGGATTAAACTACATAACAATACACAAAAATTACTGCTAGAACTTGCGTGATAGAATTTCTAAGATAATCAATACAGCACATAGTAACAACATTTGTGAATAATTCGTTTTTCACCCTTAGACGGATGTTTCATGAATAATTCGTCAGTTTAATATACAATGCATTTTTTGTGTAAAAAAATATTTTATTCGCGAATTATTCGACAAAAAAATACATTATATATTATTTTATATAGAATTTCATCATTTTTAATATTGTATCAATATAATATATATTTTATTTATATTATGTGAAATGAACTATTCCCGAATTATATCCGTATTATACCGAACGTCAAATTTTTGTTCTCGCCGAATGTTTCCCGAATGACGAACTTGTTCCTATGATACAGCAAAATCTTCCCAGCACCCGCTACATGATGACTATATTAAAATGTTCACATAAAACATTCTCCATTTCTTCCTTTTACCACCTCTGCCTCTCCTCTCTGACTCTCTCCACCGCTCACATCCTCTCCCAGAGAAACAAAGAGAAACAGTGAGAGAGTGCGTTCAGAGATAAACACACTACACTTGGAAGATGAAAGGTCTGAACAACACAAGATTTATCCTCCTCAATCCCTCCTCTCTCCCCACCTCCAAGTCCTCCGCCGCCTCTCCTCCACCATATCCGATCTTCTCCTCTCACCGTCGCTGGGTCGTCCTTTTCATCTCTCTCTTCACTCTCGCTTCTCTCCTCACCCTCCTCTCCACTGCCTCCGCTAACCACTCTCGACCTCTCTCTTTCTCCCCCGCTCTCAGCACTGAGTCCAGAACTCGTCTCCCTTCGCACATTTTCGACACGCTCCTACATTATGCTTCTCTGGTGAATTCGTCTGCTCACATGCCTGAGCCCGATATGCTTGCCATTGCAGCGGTGTTGAGGCGCCGTGCACCGTGCAACATGTTAGTTTTCGGGCTCGGTGCCGAGAGCGCGTTGTGGAGGGCGCTTAATCATGGCGGCCGCACTGTATTTCTTGATGAAAATTCATATTATGCTGAATATATGGAAGGGCAGCACCCGGGCATTGAGGCCTATGATGTTTCCTACACTACTCAGGTTTCCAATCAACTGATTTAAATAGTACATTTCCTCGGATTGAACCAATTTTCTAATCAGTCTAATTAGTTTAATCCTTCTGTTCACATTTTGATTGGCATAGATACTAAATTGGGCATTGATTGTGAATGTCAATATTGGATGAGTTCCACTTTGATTTCCCATGAGCACAAACAGATTAATTGGATAATTGTATTATGGTCCACAATTTTACAAGTTTCTCTTAAAAAAGTAAAAAAAAAAATCTTATTGTTGGTCCTCTCTAGCATTTTTTTTGTATTAGAAGCATAATAATATATCTAGAATCAATACAATTCAAATTTCATGACCAAATTAAATTGTGCAGGTTCGTGAATTTCATGAACTGCTAGCAGCTGCCAGAGAATCAAGAAATTCGGACTGTCGTCCAGTCCAAAATCTCCTGTTCTCTGAATGCCGATTGGCACTCAATGACCTGCCGAACCAGCTATACGACACCAATTGGGATGTTATACTGGTTGATGGGCCGAGGGGCTACTCACCTAAATCCCCTGGTCGAATGGCAGCAATCTTCACAGCCGCAGTGTTGGCACGCTCGACTAAGAGAGATGGCACAACTGAAGTCTTGGTTCATGATTATGACAGGGATGTCGAGCGGGTGTGTAGCGAGGAGTTTTTGTGCCTGGAGAATTTCAAGGAAGAGAGTGGTACGCCGTATCTTGCACATTATGTTGTCAACGGAGGAAATGCGGCACACGGGGATGCATTCTGCACCAATGTTAAAATGTTGGAGGAGATTGAGATGGCGGCATAATGAAGAACTGTGTAGTTGTATATCACAGCTGGTGACGCTTGGAAGAAGAAAAATGTTGTATATTTTTGGAAAATAGAGTGAATAATAGTGATAATATTCATATTCTCCGTTCATTTGTTCTTTTACTTTTGTAATTCTCTTTGAAATTATTGGGGTTCTATTCCCGTTGGCTAACTGGGTTGTGTTTTCTTCATGGAAAATACTCGATGAAGATATGGTTCAAAGTAATTTGCAAAATGAACTGCTGCTTTGTGTGTACTTCCTTTTTTCAGGATGTGTTTATGGAGCCTGGAAAAATAACATTTTTAAAGCCAATTGACATTAGTCAAAGCACAGTATTTTGAGGATATTTCAAGTAACCTTATTACAGATTATATTTTACGAACTATTATATAAAGTTAATGACATTGTTATGTGTCCTTATCTCCCAACTGTTGCTATTTATTTCATGAAAGCACACTACTTTGATATAATATCCGTCTAATCGAAGTCGCGCGGGTGGAATGAAGGTTTGCGCATACTTATCAAGTTATCCTCTCAACTAATACCGTTTCACAGTGTTTTGTTTTGTTCGTTTCGTAATAAATAAAACGGTTAATAAAATGGTTTTCTTTTTTATGTCAAGAACGGAAGGTATTTTTCATTTCATTTAGTAAATTTTGATGTAAAATATCACAAAAATTTATATTACATTGTTTCATGACAAATAAAATTATTTTTTCGTTTGTTTATTAAACGAAATGATTAGCTACTTTTTTTTTGCATTATGTTAACGAAACTGTTGACGAAAGATAGTTGTTTCGTGGTCGTTATCAGCCCTATCTTTTGTTGACATAAATAACAATGAAGAAAAACACTTTTTTTTAACCTAGGCTGAGTTGCCGACGCGAAGTTGAAAAAAATAAATATGAGAACGAACCACTGATAAATGTAACTCGTGGCATATATCAATTATAATTGTAATATTATAAATAAACAAAATTGATAGAGGTCTTGATCGGAATGGTTGGGTTCGAGTTCAAACGGAGCTGGTCAGATTAATTCGATTTTTTAAAAGAAATTAGATTATTCGGGTCAATTTATATGTTAATTTTTGTTTATATTTTAGATTAATTTTGATTAAATTATAGATTATTCGATCGTGGGTCGAATCAAGTTGATTTGATTTTTTTTAAATCGGATAGGATCGGAAACATATTCAAACAGATTTCTCAGATGGAGTTTGTGTTTGAACATATCGAGTGGAATTTTTGAGTCGGATCAGATTTTGTCACATTTAATCAATTGAGATTAGAAAAAATATTTTTGGTAACTTTATAAATAAAAAACAAGGTACATGTTAAGAGGTTTCTTTACAGAAATAGAAAAATATTGTTTTTTTCAGTTCCAACTAATAGCACGAGATCTGATTATCGTTGATATTGAGACAAATGGGTTATCATGGCACTTATTATACTTTAATGTACACAAACAGAATTTTATGTTTTCTAAAATTGACATTTATTTGCTTTTAGTAACCACCACAATTTATTGCGCAAAGCCACGTGTACAAAGTTATAAAATTGTCGTTAAATAAAAAAATATCCATCTTTTATAGATATATTATTAAACTTAGTGCTTAATTTCATGCAATTTATTCAATAAGAATATTAAAAATAGATATCATTTATAGATATATTCTTAAATTTAGTGCTTAATTTCATGTAATTTAAGCGTTATTAAATAGTTCAACAAAATATTATAAAACTCAGATCTTTGATGAATTATCAAATTACAATTAAATTATAAAAAAAATAAAACATAGTTAATATATAATTTCAATGATATATCTATAAACGTATTTCTATTTCTAAGATTCTAAAAGATTATTTTTGAATTTATTTGAAATCTCATTGTCAAAATTGTTAAAATAGGCATGGCCAAGTAATAACTCCGCTAATCTAATTGCTCCTTTTGGGATCTTGTTGAAAACTTTGTTAGAGAAATTTCAAAGATTATAGAAGATTCTAGAGAAAGACAAATGTTGAAAATGTTTATCATAGTGTTTAATTTTAATAATAAGAGTGATAGAATTAAAATTTTACTAATACAAATGACAATATATCACTGTCACTGATATTTTACAAAAACACCACAAGTAGCATCGTTTCTTCTTTTTTTACTTTTTAGTTATATTTTCTCTAAAAAATCATATGTTTCAATGAGAGTGGTATTTTTTTCACTAGCACGGCTAGGTTTCAAAAACAACCATCAGCAACTAAGTTTAAGAAAAAAATGAAAGACGCTACTCTCAATAGCACAAACGCGTTAGTCGAACTGACGCGTTTACACAACGCTACTAACATTGACGCACTGTCATTCATATTTTTAAAAATATTAATTTTATCACTCTTATTATTAAAATTAAAATTATTTAAATAATTATTATCAAAAATTGCTGAATCAAACTGCAGGGAAAAGAACAAAATAACAAGTATGAGTGGGGGGTCGATGTAAATTTATAGATTATAAAAATAATGAACTGGTGTTCCTGCCATGTGGTCTTTCCTTAAGGAAAATTACATCAATATACTTGAGAGCATAATTGTTTCCAATAAAATAATTGATTAAAGTAAACACAAGGGAAGTGTAGTGAACTTGTGCTCATAAACCAGCGAACACTAATCCATGAAGAGTCACAATTCCAATTACGGTACTACTTTCATCTATAACTGGCAAGAATTGCACAGGAGAAGGTGGTGCTTCCATCTTCTCCATTGCCTCCACCGCCATTGCATCTGCTGTTATTGTTCTTGGATTTCTGACATGCAAAAACCACACAAAAATATATAAAAGTGAATTGGTACCAAGCTTCTCAGCCCTGCAGTGTATAATTATACAACCGGAATTGGTAAACTCCTAAATACATTCATCAATTAGACAATTATCATGTTCATACTGGGTTCAGCTCTAAATCTATGCTGATTTCACTACATGCCCCTAACCAGTCTGGACATTCAGATCACATGACCTAAGAAAACCTGACTAAATGCCTGCCTGGAATATCCAGATTCTAATGAGATACTCAAGGGTTTTATCTGAACTGTCCAATCTAAGACTAATCTTTCAAATTTGCTCCGGATAAACTAAATCAGCAACCCCTTCAAAATTGTTCCTTAAAACAATATGATGGACTTTATTGTAGATTATAAATTTACCATCTCATGACTCTGTTAAAAAATATATTCAAAGATCATGATTTAGCATCTCAATTTACCACAGCACCTTTTAAAGTATTACGTGTATCCCATGGAAAACAATAACTATTTTGCATCTCAATTTTAATAGTGTGCTCATGCATAATGTCACAGTATAATGTGTATCCATTTGAAAACAGTAATTATTTTGCATACCAAAAACAACGAGTGGATACTGGCAAGCATAACCCTGAGAAATATAATAATCCTTCCTCATCAACCCCAAGACCAAAAATGGGTGCCCAAACTGCCTCTGCTTTTTTATAATTTTAACTAGGAAAAACAAGGTAGCTTGGGTAGTACTACTTCTAATGAAATCGGGACAAAAAAAAAGGTACTACAATTTCACACGACTTGGGGAAATTTGATATTTCTTACTTTGCAGGATTATACATGGAAATTTTGTTTCTTAATAACAACATGCATTGAACTATTCCTTATTTCATTTTTTTTATTGCTCGACTTCAACCTGTACTGGATTGATTTCAGCTTATTTAAATTTTATTATACGAATATGAACTGGATCTTAATCTTTTGATATCCATTCCAACCAAAACTTTGCCATTATTTTTTATAACACTTCAGTAAAGTACAGTGCTAGACGTATCCAATAAATTCTTGGAGGTGTTTTGAACCTGTTGCACATCTGACCAACTGTCAGATTGAAAATAGCAGCCCCGTTAGCTTTCAGTGTCCTCCTGAGATCACCATCAGTAAATGTACCAAGTAAGTGGTATGCATCATCTACCACAAGGAGGCATCCACATCCTTTACTTGTTAGTTCTGTCAGCTGGTCCATTATCCTGTCACCTTCCTTACATAAGGGTAGTTCATTTTGCTTTTTCATTACATCCTTCACCTATAAATTTTAATTTGAAGGATTAATATACAATTTCTTTCAGAATAAAAAAAGAAGTCAATATTCTAGGTATAGCTTGTACCAATAACTTACTGAAGGTGCATACAGTACTGAAAATCTCAACTTACTGGATAAACTTGAAATAACCAGGAATAGACAGAGTCATAATAAAAAAGAGAAACTCAATACAGATAAACAGACAAGCTGCAAGATATTAGCAGCATTTCCTATCAAGCCCAATTTTGTTTCATTTAGTCAAACAAGCTGAAAAGGTTGGATCTACTGTCTGCTATGTCCAAGAAGGCCCCATAAATGTATTAAATGATTACACTGGTTGCACATTGCCTACCACATTATAAATCAAATCTACAATAACAATGAATATTCCAAAGAGAAAAAGAAAAAACAGGAATTGCAAACAAAGAGAAAAGCAAAAAGTAATACAAAATAAACAAACAAAATATATAAATACTTAAGAGAACATCATTCCATAAGACCAAAAACAACTGTCAAAATAACTGAAAAACCCTGAGAGATTAGAAATATCATGTAAACCATGATATATGGAAACATGGTATACACCTTGCAAAGCATGATTAACCATGACAACAATACCCCTTTCAAAATATAAGGATGTAGAGAGAAAAATGTTATCTTCCATATCTTGGCAGGATTGATGTACTAATCACCTGAAGGACAAACTATATTCACACAGAACTCTCCCAATAAGAACAAGCAAAAAATAAAACACAAAACCTTAAAGATGAGGCTCTTGCCAATCCGGCCGGCAGGGTGGTTAGAAGCATATTGCTCCCGGCTGACCCGCTTTGCCTCCATTAGTGCCGCCACAACTGTATCTCCAAACACCATCTGCACCGATGCTGATGTCACCGGTGCCAGACCAAAGGGACACACTTCCCCGCTTAATGGCAGATGCACACTCATGTCACACACTCTGCCAAGCATCCCTCCTTTTCCGTCCTCTGCTGATGTCACGGCTACAAGGTATGCACCTTTTGCCTTTGCACATGGTGCCAATGATAGCAGTTCCTGTTAGGTATGTAGTATGATTACAAGTTATTATTCAACACAGCAGGTTTTTGTTCAGATTAATCTTTTTTGAGGAGTATAATGCACAATTTGTTTTTTTCCTATCTGATTGTTGTACCCTTTCTTATTCAAATGAAAACAGCATCTGACATGGGTTGTGATTTTTGAAGCCATCACAAACCCTTATCGAGCAATGTTATACCATTGACTAATTTGACTCGAAGAGACACTATAATTGAGCTGTTTAACCTTATATGACTTGATTGACTAATATATAAGCTAAGATGCTTGTCAACAATTTCATATTGATTTTTATCACTCAACAAAGCAAATTTGGATTTCGGTCAGTAGAAGCTCATTTATTTAGTGAACTAGTAAATTGGTTCTATGAGTGGACTAATTTAATAGAAAACCAGGTTAAAATTTGCAAACTAGATACAAACTTATATGTTTGTCCAACACTAGAATTAAAACCAACAAGCAACTGGCAATTAGCAATTCTCTTTTTTCAATTCAACAATCAATGAATCAAACGTGGAATAACATCTGAGAAATACTGTTGTCACCTGAGATGCGCCTGATTTTGATAGAAGTATTAGAATATCCAATGGGAATAATGCTCCAAGATCACCGTGCAAAGCATTGATCGGACACAGAAAAGACGACCGTGCAAGACCAAGTGAAGCCAAAGTCTGGGCTAATTTCATGGCGACAGCGCCTGATTTTCCTACTCCAGAAAAGAAAATTGCACCAGGGGCATCAAGGAGAGTCTGAGCAAAGGAAACAGCTTGAGAGAGATCGAGGCGGTCAAAGAAATGGTTGAGGTGGCGGCGCTGTGACTCAAAAAGGCGGGAAAGATCGGAGGGGCTGATCTTGGCGGGAGGAAGAGAGCCCATTTTGTGTTCGACGAAACGCCTGAACCGGGTGTTGATTTTTGGTCGTTTATTGAGTAAGCATTGTAATTTGCAAACTCGTGTGTTATTCTGGGGAGGAGGGAACGGGGAAGGAAGAAGAGGGGGAGGGAAGAAAGGAACCCCAAGCTCTTAAGTTTCGAATTGTGGATTTTTTCTTAAAGGGCTGGTCTCATTATAATAATTTTATTAAGAGCTATATCTTAAATTTATTTTCACAGAGGTTAAGAAAAAGACACAATTCGAGTTCATGTCCTTCAAATTATATTTTTTATATTCAATAGCTGATCGCGTTCAACTAAATTGAAGGGCTCAAGTCCAGCTCATGTCTTTCAATTCAAACTTAAAAAGCGTAAGCCCGGCTCACGACCTTCAATTGAGCTATCAGATAAACTTTTTCACGAGATTTCTGAATTATATTTAAATGTCCCGATCGAAATTTTATATCAAAAATTATAACCGTTTAAAAATCAAAATTTCAGCTCATCAGCATAGATTTAGAAATTCTTTAGCTCACTACTATGATTATATATAACAAATAATTAAAATTATATTTAGATTTTTAATCAATTTTTTTTATATATAAATAGTTAAAATTATAATTATATATATATTTTTAAATATAATTCGATTAGCTATTAATTATATTTACATTTATATTTCATTATTGATAGATTATAATTTTAAATATAATTTTAATTAATTTTAACTGTTTATATATATATAAATAACTAAACTTATATTTAATTTTTAATTAAAACATAAATATTATGATTCTAAATATAATTTTAATTATAAATAGAATTTCTAAATATAATTTTAATTATTTGTTATATAGAATACTAAATATAATTTTAATTAAGTGGGCTGAAGAATTTCTAAATCTGTGCTGATGAGCTAAAAATTTGATCTTTAAACGGTTATAATTTTTGATAAAAAATTTCAATCTGGACGTTTAAATATAATCTGGAAACCTCACGAAAAGGTCTATTTTTAGCTCAATTGAAGGGCGTGAGACGGACTTGCGCCCTTCAAGTTTGAACTGAAGGGCATGAGCATGGTTTGTGCCCTTCAATGTTGGTTAGACCTGATCAACTGTCGGACATGAAAAATATACTTTGAAGAGCGTGAATCCAGATTGTGTCCTTTTCATAGTCCTCGTAAATCTTAATGAAAATAAATTACTAATCAAAACCTTTAAGAAAAAAAATCCCAGATTGTTTCTAATTTTCAAGCACAGAATTATCTCCAGTAGCCAAAACGTGGAAATGTTCGGTTAGTCGGTTATTTTAGGCGAGCTATTCAATTGCCAGACTCTGGAGAGCTCTCGTGATTGTGAATTATAATGTCATGTTATAATAATAAAAGGGTGGATTCGCTCACATTTTCACAATCATTTATTTCGATAATTTTGACAATCAACTTTAAATATATTTATAAAATATTTAAAATTAAAATTTTATAAATATATTTTTATGTTTATAAGTTATTTTTTCTAGTTTTTTTCTATTTAAAAATTATTATATATTCTATCAAAGATCATAAAAATTATGTAATAATTTTAATATTTTAAATTTAAATATAATTAAAAAAATAATATTAAATGACATTCATATTTTATGAAACTTAAAACACAAACAAACCATAAACTTAAAAATATATTTATAATTTTTTTATGAATTTATATGAAGTTGATTGTGAAATAAGTAGTTGTCAAAGATCTCCACGCATAATAAAATTTCAAATATAAATTATGCAAAAGTACCATAATATATTTTATGTTCTTTCTAGGTTGGATGTATTGCAAAAATTGATATAAAACATATCTAAACTAGAAATAACATACCTACAACTTTTATTTCTATTTCGTTTATAAATAAAAATATAACATATTAATATAGGAAGTTGCTAATACAAGATGTTTTATCCTAGTAATATATAGAAATATAGGAGTTACATCGTGGAATCTGATTAAAATTTACTAGCTTTCCATTTAACAAACATAGTAAAGTTAAAGTGAAGTAAACAAATTAAATTATTCTAGAACAATGACGTTTGATAATAATAAAGTTATTTTAACTTTACTTCAATTAAAATCATTTTTATTTTCTTTAATTTTAAAACACTTTAAAGTATTTACTACATTTTTATTGTCCTGCCATGGAGAAAATGTTATCGGGCGTCAGCACTCCCTCGTCTTTTCATATGATATGACGACCCTCCATGAGTTGGAATTCATATCATCTAGCGCGGTTTTGACGTTGTTCGATGCGTGTTGAGATTCGTGCTTCACCAATCTTAAAGGACTCCGTGAATCCAATGACTATCGATCGTACTGCTCGCGTGCCGTGCAGCAGAAGATAGTGATCCCCCTGAGTTGAGTCTGTAGAAGCAAGTCAGTGAGGCCGCCAAGGTTGACTTTCCGTCGCTCCATATAAAGAACTCTCACAAGTAGAGGTGTCAAACGTGCGAAACGGGAATGAAATAGGGTTGTTGTGTTTCACGTTTCGTTTATCCCACGTAAAAAAAAATTGTGTTTCACGTTTCGTTCAAGCGAAACGTAGCGAAATATTTTATTTTCGTGAAAATTGCATTAGAACGTAAGAAATTTCGTTTGCATTTCACATTTTGTTGTTCCAACGTAATAAAAAATTCGTTGCGTTTCACGTTTCGTCCGAGCGAAACGTCGAAAAGTTGACACCCCTACTCACAAGAATAAAGTGCCCGGTCCGGGGAAGCCTTCCCTCGTTCTTCTTTTATTAATTGAAAATCATAAGAGCATCCGCATTGGTGTCGACTGTTAAAATTAAATTTTTATGCCATGTCATCAATTGACATTTTATTTTAAGAGTGACATCCCTGAATAAAATGAAATTGTCAAAATGACACTTTTGTAATTATTTTTTTGCTTCTTCGCTGACGTGGCTTGTCAAATGGATTGTCAAATTTAGACAATTGTCTAATTTTGCCTAATCTCTGCATCCCTGAAATTCAAATGACAATTATCAAATGAGATTTGACAATCAATTTGACAATGGGATGCGGATGCTCTAATGCGTCGGCGATTAGAGAATTAGTCTGATTTAATATATCCACTATCACACATGATACAACTGTGACTTAAATAACTTAATTACTCGGTTCACCCCAAAGTGTGATACCCCCGTAATAAAGTGTTTTTACTGCCGCTGGGAAATAAAATTACCCACCAGTGATGTTTCATTTTTGTCATTAGTATAAATTTGTTTGCTACTCATGCTATCAAAGTGGTGTATGAAACTCTACAAAGGAAGAGTTGTCACATTTGACTCGTCAAAACATCATCATCATCCAGTTTTAGACCGAGTGGTCACCTTTGACTCGTCATAATAATCGATAATTAAGGGTTGATTGTTGGTCCAAGCTTGTTATTTTCCCACCTCTCCTGCACTGGACCTGCACCTGGACCTGGACCTCTTATGCAGATGTAGAATTTCGAATGTATGGTTTGGACTTTGGATATCGGAGGAGAAAAACCACATTTCCATAATTAGTTAATTAAAATTCAAATGAAAAATAATAATTTAACACACATTCCAATATAATAGAAAGCTACTAAAATAATATTCTTTTACGGATTAAAATAACAGCAAAATAAAACTCAAAATAATAAATAATCGAGTCGATAAAAAAAATTCTTCTACGGAACTTTATGTTTTGGAACCTTTACATATTTTTATTTCATTTTTTTATAGTACTCAATATTTTTTTCAATAAAAGTAATTAAATAATTTAGAGGAAGTCAAAAATTAAATTCAGGGAGATTAGATTAGCAAAATTTTATCCTTAAAATATTATTTTTTAAAATTCAAAGATGATAGCTGACCTCACTTAGGTCTTGGGGTGAAAGAAAAAATTATAATTCATAATTCGTTCGGCATTCGACTAGGTTTTTTAGCACAAGTTTAGTTAGTTCGATTAGACTTTTTTATCAGTTCAATTCGAGTTCTGCTAAATAACTTTTTAATGAATTAGTTTCGAATTTAATTCGTAATAGTTCAATATATAGATATTTGCATGTATCTTAACTATTTTGTCAATAATATTTATAATAGTATAATTATTTTCACACGTAAGTAAACAAAACACACAAACAAGTACGCTTTAGCTATGGCAGCTTCGAAAGAATCCATAGGCTTTCCATAGGACTGGCTATTTTGCTTCGTCTCAATGATAATAAAAAAGGAACCTCCTTGAAACATCATTCTTTCATCTTTTTTGTTTTCTAAGCCAAACTAAGAAGTCGGACCTGCATCTGCCAAAACTCCTGTGAGCTAACCATCTAGATCAATTATAAAATTAATAAGATATTATTAAATTATTATTAAATTAATAAATATTTTTAATTTTTAATTTTAATATAAAATAAATAAAATATTAATTATTTTAGCTCTAGTTATTTATAGTAATATGAAAATAAATATAAAATTTTTAATAATGAATTTGTCTAGAATTCAATTTCAGTTCAAGTTCGATTTAATTTAAATTTTATTTTATTTAAATTAATTTTAAATCAAATTCAAGCGCTAAATAGTTTAATCAAATTCAATTTGTTTACAATCCTTACATACACCGCAAGTCTTGAGGAAGTATGAAAAGTCTCACACACGGCGATCACTCCCATGTAATTTGCTCTTCTTCTCTTCTCTGAATCAAAAGCAGATAAGATTTTTTTTTTTTTTGCTTCAAATCAACATTCCATAAGCTGGTGTTACTAATTTTGCTATTAATATCACAAACTTTATTAAATTATAAATAACTTGATCGGTTGATATTTTTCTTACTAGTCCATATTAATAATTGATTCTTTTATCTCTGACTAAGCTTCAGTATTCCATGGACGCTGATGGAGCTCTATTCCAGAACTCCGACAGAGAGCGTCGATGGAGTTCTGACAAACTTCTTGTAGATTTTTATGAATCTCCAACGAATTTTCTTAAACTTATATGATGTAAATTATAAAGCAAAAAATAATGGACTTGTAACACTATCTTCTTTTAGTATCAAAGATTCAAAACCGACAATGTTGTTGTAAACTTCCAATGAACTAAAATTGAAATGGAGGCATTTTAAGTGAAGAAATACACCAAAAAAAAACAAGGTTCGCAAAATTCATATCGGAATTGGAATCGACAAATTAACCATGGAATTAGAATCGGTCAGAATCGGCCGAATCGGATCGAAGACTCAGATTTTTTTTCAGAAAAAAACTTATTTTTCATTAAAAATAGAAACATATTATTTAATCACAAAATAATATTAAAGCAATATATTACACCACTAATTTAATATAATTAAGAATTAAAGAATTAATTATTGTTTAATTGAAAGGCAAAAGTGAAAATAAAAAATATCATAAAATTTGTCATAATTCAAACAATTTTTGTCAATTTTCATGAATTTTGGGTAAATAAATATTTCAAAAATTTCAAAAATCATTGATCAACATAATTAATTAAGTTAATTAAGAATTAGATAATGAATTAATGCTGAATTAGATTGAAAAAGTAAAAATAAAAATTACTATAAAGTTTTGCATGATTTATGGAATTTTTGGTGAGATTTTTGTGAATTTTGGCAAAAATATTTCTCAAAATAAATTCAAGATCATAATATGCTAAAGAAAATTAAAATCAGCAAAAGACTACACATTTAATGCATGGACCGAAGAAAAAATAGACCCACATGTCAGCAAAATTATTCTGTGGTCTACATCATGTACCATGCACCAATTGTATTCAGAAGAGAGAAAGGAAAAATAATTGCGACATAAACTCGATTCTCATTAACCGCATCATTGTCAAGGAAAGAGTCCACCGTGAAGCAGACTCACTAAGTAATTCCCCACCATCTTAACCCTTTCTTCCCCCTCCATTCGAGAGAAAAAAAAAAGGATGAAGCCAGATCCGAAGATATTCATCAAATTGATCAATGAAACTTTGAATTCCGGTCAATACAACCTCCCTAAACCCGATCTCACAAGAAATTTCAGCAAGCTCCAAGCGATTCCAGGAATTTTTGACGAAAAAAACGCCCCACCGAGTAATTCGGGATAAAATTGGCTCGGCAAGTTGCGATTCCTATCAGACTCGGAATCGGCCGATTTTACAAACCACGATAAAAACATAAGAACTGATACTCACTCGGATATTTATTGTCCATTATGAATGGTTTTATTATTCATTTTTCTAGTTTTGTTTTATTATTTAGGTTTTCTTACTATTTCCGTTGTTTTTATTTTGGGAAAATTTGTCCCATGCCATCTCAAAACTTTAAATTTAGTAAATTATCACTTCAAAACTCTAACTCACTCTAATGCCATCCTAAAATAAGTTTATTTAGTGTTTTGCCACACTTATATATTTTTTGTTCATTTTTAATTAAGTTCAGTAAAATATCACTGTATTTTTGGGATGTATTTTTTTTTAATTTCAAAAATACCCTCATTTTTGTCTGATATATCTTTTCCTACTAATTTCGTCTGTTAAAATCGTTGATATCTCTGCAAAATGCATAATTGTTTTAGCAATTGTCAAACCAAACATTTATTTTATTTTATTCTACAATAGAGAAAACAATCAAGAAATAAATCATACTAAAATATTCTATCCAAATGACCCATAAAAAAATTACAAAAATACATTTATATATGCTTACGAATAGAATTTTCGCTTTTAAAGTCCTGAATCATGATGCTCATAGTCTGAAATTTGCTTTCTGCATTACGCATTTTGCAGAGATATCAACGATTTTAACAGACAAAATTAGTAGGAAAAGATATATCAGACAGAAATGAGGGTATTTTTGAAATTAAAAAAAAAATACATCCCAAAAATACAGTGATATTTTACTGAACTTAATTAAAAATGAACAAAAAATATATAAGTGTGATAAAAGACTAAATAAATTTATTTTAGAGTGGCATTAAAGGGAGTTAAAGTTTTGAAATGATATTTTGCTAAATTTAAAGTTTTAAGGTGACATGACACTAATTTTCCCTTTTATTTTTGTTATTCGCTTACTGGAAGTTCGTTAGAGCTCCAGAGGAGATTTAATAAAAGTTAATTACTGAAAGTATTAACTAATAATTGATCACAAAACCCTATTTCAACAAATTCAACATGACTCGACTGGCTTGTTGATAGTTGTCTGTGGTTAATTAATAAAGTCGTCTCGTTGATATTTATTCTTTCTTCTATAAATTGGTTGCTCCTCCCCTTCTATAAAAAATAATTCTGGTAGAGGGTCAGTTAGACCCCTGGTAGCACGTAGATCATCCCTGAGTACATATACATTTAGAAATGGAGATATTGATGTAAATATTTAAGAGAAGACTCAGTCAACTTAAAAACAATAAATTATACCTTGTTGGCCAGGAAGCCTACGTTAAATGACTTGACTTCACTTGACCCGTCATAGTCGGTTAATTAGAATAACACGTATCCCATTAATTATTGTTCCAGATTTCAAAGGTTGGAGTCGTTCATGAAGGGTTAATTGGAAGAGACTGCGAAAGAAAGACCTCACAGTCGTTGGACGTTATTAGAGGTGGTAATCACACGGTTCGGGTCGGGTTTGAATTCAGATGAGTCGGGATAGATTAGTTTAATGACTTCTGAAAGAAATTGAATCGACTAGATCGAGTTAGGATCAGAACAGATTGAATAAATTTATGTGTTGATTTTTTATTAATTTAGATGGATTTTTGTTGGATTTTAGATCTTTGATTATAATTCAGATTTTGAACTTGTGATTTTTATATTATATGTAAAAATCCATAAGTAACACAATTCAAATCTATTTTATTTGTTTATTGTTTTATATTTGAATTAATTATATCCAATTTTTAAGGCGAAAATGAATGCATGATCATCAACTTTTTGTTATTTGGATAATTACACATCAATAATTTAAAATATTTACCAATTAAAATTTTAAATTTTAGATATTCGCCCATAATATGTATAAAATTAATTAAACTGATATATAATTTTTTTTACCAATATATTGGGGAAAATTGCCCTTTTCATTTTTTTTGATCAGTTTTTTTCTCAAACCGGAACTTATTTCCAATTTCTAACTAAACTCCCGGGATAACGTCTTGTGGTGTTTTATTTTTTCAAGATTTGTTCGTTTTGTTGCCCCTGTTTATAATTCTCTATGGATGTGTTTGACATTCCATGGAATAGCAAAAAGTAAGAATAAAATTGTTTTTCCGACGAATTAATTTGCCAAACGATTTTTAGACTAAGTAGAAGAGTGCGGAAGAATGCTAATTCGGTATTTCAAGCTATAGGTGATATATCGGATTAGCTCTCGTCGGAATAGCGATTATTATTTGATTATGTTATATTATATTATGATTTATTTCTATACTAATATTATGATTATTATTTTTAATTTTTATTATTATATTATTTTATATTATTATGATTATATTATTATTATCCTAATAATTATATTATTAAATTATGATTATGATTATCATTATTATATTATTATCATCATTGTTAGTCTTATTATTATATTACTAATTTTATTATTATTTCTTTATTATTATATTATAATAATTATGATTTTAGTATTATATTATTATATTATGATTATAAATATGATTCTATTATTATGATTATGATTATGATTATGATTATAATTATTATATTATTATAATTATGATTATTTATTATTATTATATTATTATTATATTTTGATTATGGTTATATTATTATTATATTATTATAATTATGACTATTATTATTATTATTATTATTATTTATTATTTTGATTTTATTATATTGTATTATATTATTATATTATGATTATATTATTATTATTATTATTATATTATTATGATTACAATTATTTGTTATTATTATTATATTATGTTTATGATTATTTTTTAATATTATATTATGATTATGGTTATATTATTAAATTATTATAATTATTATTATCATGATTATGATTATGATTATGTTATTATTTTATTATATTGTATTATATTATGATTATATTATTAAAATTATGATTATTTATTTATTTATTATTATTATATTATTATGAGTATGATTATAATTATAATTTATTATTATTATTATTATATTATTATGTTTATATTTTTTATTGTATTATTTTGATTACAACTATGAATATTATTATTTATTATGATTATGGATTATGATTATTATTATATTATATTATATTATTATTATTACTATTATTATTACTATTTTATTATTATTATTATCATCATCATTGTTAGTATCATAATTATTCATATTTTAACTATTCTGATTAATATCTGTCAAACGATATTTTCGCTCTTCTGAATAGTTAAAAATACCATTTTTATATCACTCTTCCAAAAAGATATTATTCTATCACTCTTCCAAAATTACCACTTTTTCAAACCTATTCCTTGATTTGCGAAATCAACCCTATGCTTTTAAAGAAGTTGTGCCTGAGCTTGTTCACAAACTGAACACCAGCAAGTGATTATTTATTCATATTTTGGTTTTTGTCATCTTCTCTCAAGTTCAACAATATAAAGAACAAGGAACTTAATTTCCCTCTAGCTTTCTGACGAAAATTTTCTATGCTTGCTCACTACCAACAAAACATGCATAGTCCCCTAGATAAGCAAAGGTTATCATTCACCTGACTTCCTGAGCGCAGAGGGAATTTCCTTGAACCAGAGGATCGTCGACCGACTATGTGTTAGATGCATTTATGCGGTGTGAATGAGAGCATGACTCTGTTTTGGGTTATTCTTATGTCAGGAAAAAAATCAATAAAAATTATAAAACAAGGAAAAATTGCAAAAAAAAAAATAAAATCAAAAGAAGAATGTTATAGATTATTCAGTAAACTTTTCAAGAAGTGTAGGAACTTATTAATTGGACAAGTGTAGAGAAAGTTACTGTAACTGTAAGTATCTGAGTCTGAAGATAACTTTTCTGTGTTGCAGGTCAATTTTCTCTTGATCGAACTTTATGAAATTTCGTGAGCTTATAAAGTACTTCAGGAGCTTTCCCAGAAAATAAGAACATAAAATTTGGACTTACGAGAAAGTTGTAATTATTTGAAGCATCCAACAGCAATAAAACCCTTCTTAGACTGGACGTGCGGTCCCTACTTTCAAAATGCAGCTTTTCATATTTTTTGGAACATTTTTTTTTCATTTTTTTCTTGTTTTATATGTTTTATTGATTTTTCCTGATATGAAAATAACCCCCCTGTTTTTTTCTTATTAAGATCCTTTTTGACTGTGCATAATCGATTTCACTATTCAATATGCATCAGATAAAAATGTTGAGTAGCGAAATTAAATACCTGATTGGTGTCGTTGATAGAGAAACTCAAGAAACGCTGCTGTTCAAATATCAGCCACAGTTACTGCTGGTGCACCCATACACGTACCCCTACATTAGCCGTTCAGATTGCTACTGTACCGATACCGATTCCGTTGTTCTTAGCCAACAACTACCAGATGAAGTTGTAGGTAATGAATTAGGAAAGTGAAATGGTGCATCGCCATGCACAATTGGATGGTGCATCAGATTTAAATCTCTAATTAAAATTAGATATGATTGATCTGAATCATTTGATCTTATCTCCATATGAAAATATATTAGAAAATAAAATTTTATATTTTTTAAAATTTATTTACTATTTTTTTGGACGAAAAATTTGAGAATTTTAGTTTGCCCAAAAGCAACGATTTTCTATTAGAGGGAATTAATTATCTACAATACGAAATTTTTGCAGTTGCAAGATAAAATATTGCACTTAATTATTAAATTTGATTCGGGAGAATAGTTGAATTTTTTTACTGATAAACCAATTTTCATAGACCAAGAAAGGAGGGATTAAAGGATGAGGGAAAATTTGATGTTAACTTAATTTTCTATAAACATTTTATGGGGAGATTTCTATGATTATGATGGGTATATATCTCATATAATTAAGTTTTTGATGAAGATATATATAAATAGCAATATATTGATATACATCGTAGTTTCCTTCATTTATTTCAACAAATTCATGACTTGTAGAGATTAGAGTTGACTGACTTGGAACTTCCCTTGTCTTAATTTCCACAGCCTCTCTTCAGACTCTACTATAAATTGGTTGCTCCTCATCTTTCTTTTGCAAGTCACACAATTATCAGACTGTTTTGCATATCCAGAACAAAGTTCTCAATATGGAGAAAAGCTTTCTTATAGTTTCTACATTACTTGGTCTTGTATCAGTTGCGGTGGCAACTGCTGGCACTGCTACATACTATAATAGCCCATATACACGTACGTACATGCCATATATATAATTCTTCTAGTATCGAATTTCTTCTTTCTATATGCATCTATACAACATATTTGATGTTCTCGGATTGGTTGCATTTGACCTCAGCAACCTATTTGTTTTATCAAACAGATTTAATATATACAAGATAGCATGTTAAAACTATGGATGTGCACTTTCAGTTTTTTCCCTACCAAAGAAAAAAAATAATTCTGTCATAAAACAGAGAGATATTAGTTGTATGAATGTATGATCATATTTAAATTCTCTGTTTGCAGCATCGTCATGCTATGAATATACTGATGAAGGCACAATGATTGCTGCAGCCAGCGATGCAGTATGGGACAACAGAGCTGCCTGTGGAAGAATGTACTCCATCATGTGCACTGGAGCCAACAATGAGGCACCAAATCCATGCACAGGAACCACTATCACAGTGAAGGTTGTGGACTACTGCCCAAATTGCAATGGCACCTTCGACCTCTCGAGGAAGCCTTTCTCAAAGTCTCTACCAACCTCGATGTTGGGAACATCAAGATCGACTACAATCAGTAAGTCCTGCGCATGCCATGTTATCAATGCAATAATAGGAGTAACTAAAAGAGTGAATCGCACTTGTCATGTTGGATTTTTTTAATTTTGTTTATGCTTACATAATTTTTACATCAAAAAAATGAAGTTAATTTAAGAAATTTGTTCTTTCCGCAGGGTGTGAAGTGCATGATGTAGAAGTATCTTTGGTTTCTATGCGGCCTGTCTGTTTTTAGGGTAACAATAAGGATGCAATTATCTGATATGTTGCATGATTAAGTACTGTACCAGTTGCTTCTATATGTGGTTTCTTTGTGGGCTCTGTAAGCTGTTTACTACTAGTACCTCTATCTAAATAAAATTTGGTTGACTTCCATTAAATTATATGAAGTTATGTAATGTGAACATTAACAGCTATGGCGGAACATTTTGTTATAGACAAGGAAAAGACAGGTAGAAACACAAAATATAAGAGCTATCTTAAAAAAAGATGAGTCAAGCTTCTAATTAAACATGAATACATTGACCTACAGACGACAGATCTAGCATTGATCTTAAGAAAAAGAAATGGAAACAGTAACTGCATACCCATATCATGGTGAAAAACACTAATTCAGCGGCTAACTAATTCACACTGCAGTCAATTTGTCATACAACTATACATAGCAACATATTTCACATGGGTGGGTATGGAGCTAACTAACTAATTCACACTGCAGCCTAAAAGCAGAAGCTTAATTCACACTGCAGCCTAAAAGCAGAAGCTTTCCTCAATTTTTTTTTTTTGCTTTTCTTTATCTCTATGACCCCTGACCTCTGACACCATCAATTAGCAATGCATACACCTCCTTAAAAACCTCATGCCTCTTCATGCGGGATCGCATCTCAGCCTCCAGTTGCTTCTTCCACTTCTTTTCTAGTTCCCTAGCTCGGGCTGTGTCCATTTGCACCAGACCCTTCTCCAGTGAGACAGACGAAAATTCCAAAGAATAACAATGAATAATTATAAATCAAATCTACAATAACAATGAATATTCCAAAGAGAAAAAGAAAAAACAGGAATTGCAAACAAAAGAGAAAAGCAAAAAGTAATACAAAATAAACAAACAAAATATATAAATACTTAAGAGAACATCATTCCATAAGACCAAAAACAACTGTCAAAATAACTGAAAAACCCTGAGAGATTAGAAATATCATATAAACCATGATATATGGAAACATGGTATACACCTTGCAAAGCATGATTAACCATGACAACAATACCCCTTTCAAAATATAAGGATGTAGAGAGAAAAATGTTATCTTCCATATCTTGGCAGGATTGATGTACTAATCACCTGAAGGACAAACTATATTCACACAGAACTCTCCCAATAAGAACAAGCAAAAAATAAAACACAAAACCTTAAAGATGAGGCTCTTGCCAATCCGGCCGGCAGGGTGGTTAGAAGCATATTGCTCCCGGCTGACCCGCTTTGCCTCCATTAGTGCCGCCACAACTGTATCTCCAAACACCATCTGCACCGATGCTGATGTCACCGGTGCCAGACCAAAGGGACACACTTCCCCGCTTAATGGCAGATGCACACTCATGTCACACACTCTGCCAAGCATCCCTCCTTTTCCGTCCTCTGCTGATGTCACGGCTACAAGGTATGCACCTTTTGCCTTTGCACATGGTGCCAATGATAGCAGTTCCTGTTAGGTATGTAGTATGATTACAAGTTATTATTCAACACAGCAGGTTTTTGTTCAGATTAATCTTTTTTGAGGAGTATAATGCACAATTTGTTTTTTTCCTATCTGATTGTTGTACCCTTTCTTATTCAAATGAAAACAGCATCTGACATGGGTTGTGATTTTTGAAGCCATCACAAACCCTTATCGAGCAATGTTATACCATTGACTAATTTGACTCGAAGAGACGCTATAATTGAGCTGTTTAACCTTATATGACTTGATTGACTAATATATAAGCTAAGATGCTTGTCAACAATTTCATATTGATTTTTATCACTCAACAAAGCAAAGTTGGATTTCAGTCAGTAGAAGCTCATTTATTTAGTGAACTAGTAAATTGGTTCTATGAGTGGACTAATTTAATAGAAAACCAGGTTAAAATTTGCAAACTAGATACAAACTTATATGTTTGTCCAACACTAGAATTAAAACCAACAAGCAACTGGCAATTAGCAATTCTCTTTTTTCAATTCAACAATCAATGAATCAAACGTGGAATAACATCTGAGAAATACTGTTGTCACCTGAGATGCGCCTGATTTTGATAGAAGTATTAGAATATCCAATGGGAATAATGCTCCAAGATCACCGTGCAAAGCATTGATCGGACACAGAAAAGACGACCGTGCAAGACCAAGTGAAGCCAAAGTCTGGGCTAATTTCATGGCGACAGCGCCTGATTTTCCTACGCCAGAAAAGAAAATTGCACCAGGGGCATCAAGGAGAGTCTGAGCAAAGGAAACAGCTTGAGAGAGATCGAGGCGGTCAAAGAAATGGTTGAGGTGGCGGCGCTGTGACTCAAAAAGGCGGGAAAGATCGGAGGGACTGATCTTGGCGGGAGGAAGAGAGCCCATTTTGTGTTCGACGAAACGCCTGAACCGGGTGTTGATTTTTGGTCGTTTATTGAGTAAGCATTGTAATTTGCAAACTCGTGTGTTATTCAGGGGAGGAGGGGACGGGGAAGGAAGAAGAGGGGGAGGGAAGAAAGGAACCCCAAGCTCTAAGTTTCGGATTGTGAAATTTTTCTTAAAGGGCTGGTCTCATTATAATAATTTTATTAAGAGCTAATCTTAAATTTATTTTCACAGAGATTAAGAAAAAGACACAATTTGAGTTCATGTCCTTCAAATTATATTTTTTATATTCAATAGCAGATCGCGTTCAACTAAATTGAAGAGCTCAAGTCCAGCTAATGTCTTTCAATTCAAACTTAAAAAACGTAAGCCCAGTTCACGACCTTCAATTTAGCTATCGGATAGACCTTTTCATGAGGTTTCCGGATTATATTTAAATGTCCCGATCGAAATTTTATATCAAAAATTATAACCGTTTAAAAATCAAAATTTCAGCTAATCAGCATAGATTTAGAAATTCTTTAGCTCACTACTGATTATATATAACAAATAATTAAAATTATATTTAGATTTTTAATCAAAAATTTTTATATATAAATAGTTAAAATTATAATTATATATATATTTTTTAAATATAATTCGATTAGCTATTAATTATATTTACATTTATATTTCATTATTGACAGATTATAATTTTAAATATAATTTTAATTATTTTTAACTATTTATATATATAAATGACTAAACTTATATTTAATTTTTAATTAAAACATAAATATTATAATTCTAAATATAATTTTAATTAATTTTTACTATTTATATATATAAATAACTAAAGTTATATTTAAATTTTTAATAAAAATAAAAATATAATTTTAATTATTTATTATATAGAACGAGTAGTGGGCTGAAGAATTTCTAAATCTGTGCCGATGAGTTAAAAATTTGATCTTTAAACGGTTATAACTTTTGATAGAAAAGTTTAATCAGGAATTTTAAATATAATCTGAAAACCTCGCGAAAATGTCTATTTTTAGCTCAATTGAAGGGCGTGAGACGGGCTTGCGCCATTCAAGTTTGAACTGAAGGACATGAGCGGAGTTTGTGTCCTTCAATGTTGGTTGGATCCGATCAGCTATCGGACATGAAAAATATACTTTAAAGAGCGTGAGTCCAGATTGCGTCCTTTTCATAGTTCTCTGTGAAAATAAATTCAAAGCGTAAATCTTAATGAAAATAAATTACTTATCAAAACCTTTAAGAAAAAAAATCCCAGATTGTTTCTAATTTTCAAGCACAGAATTATCTCCAGTAACCAAAACGTGGAAATGTTCGGTTAGTCCGTTATTTTAGGCGAGCTATTCAATTGCCACTCTGGAGAGCTCTCGTGATTGTGAATTATAATGTCATGTTATAATAATAAAAGGGTGGATTCGCTCACATTTTCGCAATCATTTATTTCGATAATTTTGACAATCAACTTTAAATATATTTATAAAATATTTAAAATTTAAATTTTATAAATATATTTTTATGTTTATAAGTTATTTTTTCTAGTTTTTTTCTATTTAAAAATTATTATATATTCTATCAAAGATCATAAAAATTATATAATAATTTTAATATTTTAAATTTAAATATAATTAAAAAAATAATATTAAATGACATTCATATTTTATGAAACTTAAAACACAAACAAACCATAAACTTAAAAATATATTTATAATTTTTATTTATAATTTTTTTATGAATTTATATGAAGTTGATTGTGAAATAAGTAGTTGTCAAAGATCTCCACCCATAATAAAATTTCAAATATAAATTATGCTATGCAATTTGAGTTTGAACTTTGATATTTAAGATTTTGAAAAAAAAAATAAAGATTATTTTTTACTTTACAAAACACCATAATATATTTTATGTTCTTTCTAGGATGGATGTATTGCAAAAATTGATATAAAACATATCTAAACTAGAAATAACATACCTACAACTTTTATTTCTATTTCGTTTATAAATAAAAATATAACACATTAATATAGGAAGTTGCTAATACAAGATGTTTTATCCTAGTAATATATAGAAATATAGGAGTTACATCGTGGAATCTGATTAAAATTTACTAGCTTCCCATTTAACAAACATAGTAAAGTTAAAGTGAAGTAAACAAATTAAATTATTCTAGAACAATGAC
This sequence comes from Schoenoplectus tabernaemontani, assembly GCA_037127355.1. Lineage (NCBI taxonomy): Eukaryota > Viridiplantae > Streptophyta > Magnoliopsida > Poales > Cyperaceae > Schoenoplectus > Schoenoplectus tabernaemontani. Next base: position 11,417,447 of record CM073754.1, on the reverse strand, counting down.
GTTTGATAATAATAAAGTTATTTTAACTTTACTTCAATTAAAATCATTTTTATTTTCTTTAATTTTAAAACACTTTAAAGTATTTACTACATTTTTATTGTCCTGCCATGGAGAAAATGTTATCGGGCGTCAGCACTCCCTCGTCTTTTCATATGATATGACGACCCTCCATGAGTTGGAATTCATATCGTTTTTCGCGCTGCACCGCGGTTTTGACGTTATTCGATGCGTGTTGAGATTCGTACTTCACCAATTTTAAAGGACCTCGTGAATCCAATGACTGTCGATCGTACTGCTCGTGTGCCGTGCGGCAGAAGATAGCGATCCCCCTGAGTTGAGTCTGTAGAAGCAAGTCAGTGAGGCCGCCAAAGGTTGACTTTCCGTCGCTCCATATAAAGAACTCTCACAAGTAGAAGTGTCAAACGTGCGAAACGGGAATGAAACATGGTTGTTGTGTTTCACGTTTCGTTTATCCCACGTAAAAAAAATTGTGTTTCACGTTTCGTTCGAGCGAAACGTAGCAAAATATTTTATTTTCGTGAAAATTACATTAGAACATAAGAAATTTCATTTACGTTTCACGTTTTGTTGTTCCAACGTAATAAAAAATTCATTGCGTTTCACATTTCGTCCGAGCGAAACGTTGAAAAGTTGACACCCCTACTCACAAGAATAAAGTGCCCGGTCCGGGAAGCCTTCCCTCGTTCTTCTTTTATTAATTGAAAATCATAATGCGTCGGCGATTAGAGAATTAGTCTGATTTAATATATCCACTATCACACATGATACAACTGTGACTTAAATAACTTAATTGCTCGGTTCACCCCAAAGTGTGATACCCCCGTAATAAAGTGTTTTTACTGCCGCTGGGAAATAAAATTACCCACCAGTGATGTTTCATATTTGTCATTAGTATAAATTTGTTTGTTACTCATGCTATCAAAGTGGTGTATGAAACTCTACAAAGGAAGAGTTGTCACATTTGACTCGTCAAAACATCATCATCATCCAGTTTTAGACCGAGTGGTCACCTTTGACTCGTCATAATAATCGATAATTAAGGGTTGATTGTTGGTCCAAGCTTGTTAATTTCCCACCTCTCCTGCACTGGACCTGCACCTGGACCTGGACCTGGGCCTCTTATGCAGATGTAGAATTTCGAATGTATGGTTTGGACTTTGGATATCGGAGGAGAAAGCCTCGAACGGTGAAAGGTTTCGTTTTGCTACAGGCAGAGATGGAAGTTCAAATTCCATAATTGACCAGTGCCTTGGTCGTCTATAAAGTACCAATCAGTGTTCCTTGGTAAAAAAAAAAAACACTGGCAGTTAATTTTTAGAAGATTGGTTTCACATGTAATCAGTTTAATCGGAAAGTGATTAGTCGGATTGTAATAGTTTATCATGTTCAAATTCATTAGTTCATTAGTTAATTAAATTTCAAATGAAAAATAATAATTTAACACACATTCCAACATAATAGAAAGCTACTAAAATAATATTCTTTTACGGATTAAAATAACAGCAAAATAAAACTCAAAATAATAAATAATCGAGTCGATAAAAAAAATTTCTCCTACGGAACTTTATATTTTTGGAACCTTTACATATTTTTTTTTCATTTTTTTATAGTACTCAATATTTTTTTCAATAAAAGTAATCAAACAATTTAGAGAAAGTCAGAAATTAAATTCAGGGAGATTAGATTAGCAAAATTTTAACCTTAAAATATTATTTTTTAAAATTTAAAGATGATAGCTGACCTCACTTAGGTCTTGGGGTGAAAGAAAAAATTATAATTCGTAATTCGTTCGGCATTCGACTAGGTTTTTGAGCACGAGTTTAGTTAGTTCAATTAGACTTTTTTATCAGTTCAATTCGAGTTCTGCTAGATAACTTTTTAATGAATTAGTTTCGAATTTAATTCGTAATAGTTCAATATATAGATATTTGCATGTATCTTAACTATTTTGTCAAATATTTATAATAATATAATTATTTTCACACGTAAGGACTGGCTATTTTGTAATAATAATAGGACTGGCTATTTTGCCTCGTCTCAATGATAATAAAAAAGGAACCTCCTTGAAACATCATTCTTTCATCTTTTTTGTTTTCTAAGCCAAACTAAGAAGTCGGACCTGCATCTGCCAAAACTCCTGTGAGCTAACCATCTAGATCAATTATAAAATTAATAAGATATTATTAATTTATTATTAAATTAATAAATATTTTTAATTTTTAATTTTAATATAAAATAAATAAAATATTAATTATTTTAGCTCTAGTTATTTATAGTAATATAAAAATAAATATAAAATTTTTAATAATGAATTTGTCTAGAATTCAATTTCAGTTCAAGTTCGATTTAATTTAAATTTTATTTTATTTAAATTAATTTTAAATCAAATTCAAGCGCTAAATAGTTTAATCAAATTCAATTTGTTTACAATCCTTACATACACCGCAAGTCTTGAGGAAGTATGAAAAGTCTCACACACGGCGATCACTCCCATGTAATTTGCTCTTCTTCTCTTCTCTGAATCAAAAGCAGATAAGATTTTTTTTTTTTTTGCTTCAAATCAACATTCCATAAGCTGGTGTTACTAATTTTGCTATTAATATCACAAACTTTATTAAATTATAAATAACTTGATCGGTTGATATTTTTCTTACTAGTCCATATTAATAATTGATTCTTTTATCTCTGACTAAGCTTCAGTATTCCATGGACGCTGATGGAGCTCTATTCCAGAACTCCGACAGAGAGCGTCGATGGAGTTCTGACAAACTTCTTGTAGATTTTTATGAATCTCCAACGAATTTTCTTAAACTTATATGATGTAAATTATAAAGCAAAAAATAATGGACTTGTAACACTATCTTCTTTTAGTATCAAAGATTCAAAACCGACAATGTTGTTGTAAACTTCCAATGAACTAAAATGGAAATGGAGGCATTTTAAGTGAAGAAATACACCAAAAAAAAACAAGGTTCGCAAAATTCATATCGGAATTGGAATCGACAAATTAACCATGGAATTAGAATCGGTCAGAATCGGCCGAATCGGATCGAAGACTCAGATTTTTTTTCAGAAAAAAACTTATTTTTCATTAAAAATAGAAACATATTATTTAATCACAAAATAATATTAAAGCAATATATTACACCACTAATTTAATATAATTAAGAATTAAAGAATTAATTATTGTTTAATTGAAAGGCAAAAGTGAAAATAAAAAAATAACATAAAATTTGTCATAATTCAAACAATTTTTGTCAATTTTCATGAATTTTGGGTAAATAAATATTTCAAAAATCATTGATCAACATAATTAATTAAGTTAATTAAGAATTAGATAATGAATTAATGCTGAATTAGATTGAAAAAGTAAAAATAAAAATTACTATAAAGTTTTGCATGATTTATGGAATTTTTGGTGAGATTTTTGTGAATTTTGGCAAAAATATTTCTCAAAATAAATTCAAGATCATAATATGCTAAAGAAAATTAAAATCAGCAAAAGACTACACATTTAATGCATGGACCGAAGAAAAAATAGACCCACATGTCAGCAAAATTATTCTGTGGTCTACATCATGTACCATGCACCAATTGTATTCAGAAGAGAGAAAGGAAAAATAATTGCGACATAAACTCGATTCTCATTAACCGCATCATTGTCAAGGAAAGAGTCCACCGTGAAGCAGACTCACTAAGAAATTCCCCACCATCTTAACCCTTTCTTCCCCCTCCATTCGAGAGAAAAAAAAAGGATGAAGCCAGATCCGAAGATATTCATCAAATTGATCAATGAAACTTTGAATTCCGGTCAATACAACCTCCCTAAACCCGATCTCACAAGAAATTTCAGCAAGCTCCAAGCGATTCCAGGAATTTTTGACGAAAAAAACGCCCCACCGAGTAATTCGGGATAAAATTGGCTCGGCAAGTTGCGATTCTTATCTGACTCGGAATCGGCCGATTTTACAAACCACGATAAAAACATAAGAACTGATACTCACTCGGATATTTATTGTCCATTATGAATGGTTTTATTATTCATTTTTCTAGTTTTGTTTTATTATTTAGGTTTTTTTACTATCTCCGTTGTTTTTATTTTGGGAAAATTTGTCCCATGCCATCTCAAAACTTTAAAATTAGCAAAATGTCACTTCAAAACTTTAACTCACTCTAATGCTATCCTAAAATAAGTTTATTTAGTGTTTTGCCACACTTATATATTTTTTGTTCATTTTTAATTAAGTTCAGTAAAATATCACTGTATTTTTGGGATGTATTTTTTTTTAATTTCAAAAATACCCTCATTTTTGTCTGATATATCTTTTCCTAATAATTTCGTCTGTTAAAATCATTGATATCTCTGCAAAATGCGTAATTGTTTTAGCAATTGTCAAACCAAACATTTATTTTATTTTATTCTACAATAGAGAAAACAGTCAAGAAATAAATCATACTAAAATCTTCTATCCAAATGACCCATAAAAAAATTACAAAAATGCATTTATATATGCTTACGAATATAATTTTCGCTTTTAAAGTCCTGAATCATGATGCTCATAGTCTGAAATTTGCTTTCTGCATTACGCATTTTGTAGAGATATCAACGATTTTAACAGACAAAATTAGTAGGAAAAGATATATCAGACAGAAATGAGGGTATTTTTGAAATTAAAAAAAAAATACATCCCAAAAATACAATGATATTTTACTGAACTTAATTAAAAATGAACAAAAAATATATAAGTGTGATAAAAGACTAAATAAATTTATTTTAGAGTGGCATTAAAGGGAGTTAAAGTTTTGAAATGATATTTTGCTAAATTTAAAGTTTTAAGGTGACATGACTCTAATTTTCCCTTTTATTTTTGTTATTCGCTTACTGGAAGTTAGTTAGAGCTCCAGAGGAGATTTAATAAAAGTTAATTACTGAAAGTATTAACTAATAATTGATCACAAAACCCTATTTCAACAAATTCAACATGACTCGACTGGCTTGTTGATAGTTGTCTGTGGTTAATTAATAAAGTCGTCTCGTTGATATTTATTCTTTCTTCTATAAATTGGTTGCTCCTCCCCTTCTATAAAAAATAATTCTGGTAGAGGGTCAGTTAGACCCCTGGTAGCACGTAGATCATCCCTGAGTACATATACATTTAGAAATGGAGATATTGATGTAAATATTTAAGAGAAGACTCAGTCAACTTAAAAACAATAAATTATACCTTGTTGGCCAGGAAGCCTACGTTAAATGACTTGACTTCACTTGACCCGTCATAGTCGGTTAATTAGAATAACACGTATCCCATTAATTATTGTTCCAGATTTCAAAGGTTGGAGTCGTTCATGAAGGGTTAATTGGAAGAGACTGCGAAAGAAAGACCTCACAGTCGTTGGACGTTATTAGAGGTGGTAATCACACGGTTCGGGTCGGGTTTGAATTCAGATGAGTCGGGATAGATTAGTTTAATGACTTCTGAAAGAAATTGAATCGACTAGATCGAGTTAGGATCAAACAGATTGAATAAATTTATGTGTTGATTTTTTATTAATTTAGATGGATTTTTGTTGGATTTTAGATCTTTGATTATAATTCAGATTTTGAACTTGTGATTTTTATATTATATTTAAAAATCCATAAGTAACACAATTCAAATCTATTTTATTTGTTTATTGTTTTATATTTGAATTAATTATATCCAATTTTTAAGGCGAAAATGAATGCATGATCATCAACTTTTTGTTATTTGGATAATTACACATCAATAATTTAAAATATTTACCAATTAAAATTTTAAATTTTAGATATTCGCCCATAATAATGTATAAAATTAATTAAACTGATATATAATTTTTTTTACCAATATATTGGGGAAAATTGCCCTTTTCATTTTTTTGATCAGTTTTTTTTCTCAAACCGGAACTTATTTCCAATTTCTAACTAAACTCCCGGGATAACGTCTTGTGGTGTTTTATTTTTTCAAGATTTGTTTATAATTCTCTATGGATGTGTTTGACATTCCATGGAATAGTAAAAAGTAAGAATAAAATTATTTTTCCGACAAATTAATTTGCCAAATGATTTTTAGACTAAGTAGAAGAGTGCGGAAGAATGCTAATTCGGTATTCCAAGTTATAGGTGATATATCGGATTAGCTCTCGTCGGAATAGCAATTATTATTTGATTATGTTATATTATATTATGATTTATTTCTATACTAATATTATGATTATTATTTTTAATTTTTATTATTATATTATTTTATATTATTATGATTATATTATTATTATCCTAATAATTATATTATTAAATTATGATTATGATTATCATTATTATATTATTATCATCATTGTTAGTCTTATTATTATATTACTAATTTTATTATTATTTCTTTATTATTATATTATAATAATTATGATTTTAGTATTATATTATTATATTATGATTATAAATATGATTCTATTATTATGATTATGATTATAATTATTATATTATTATAATTATGATTATTTATTATTATTATATTATTATTATATTTTGATTATGGTTATATTATTATTATATTATTATAATTATGACTATTATTATTATTATTATTTATTATTTTGATTTTATTATATTGTATTATATTATTATATTATGATTATATTATTATTATTATTATATTATTATGATTACAATTATTTGTTAGTATTATTATATTATGTTTATGATTATTTTTTAATATTATATTATGATTATGGTTATATTATTAAATTATTATAATTATTATTATCATGATTATGATTATGATTATGTTATTATTTTATTATATTGTATTATATTATGATTATATTATTAAAATTATGATTATTTATTTATTTATTATTATTATATTATTATGAGTATGATTATAATTATAATTTATTATTATTATTATATTATTATGTTTATATTTTTTATTGTATTATTTTGATTACAACTATGAATATTATTATTTATTATCATTATGGATTATGATTATTATTATTATTATATTATATTATTACTATTATTATTACTATTTTATTATTATTATTATCATCATCATTGTTAGTATCATAATTATTCATATTTTAACTATTCTGATTAATATCTGTCAAACGATATTTTCACTCTTCTGAATAGTTAAGAATACCATTTTTATACCACTCTTCCAAAAAGACATTATTCTATCACTCTTCTAAAATTACACTTTTCCAAAGCTATTCCTTAATTTGCGAAACGAACCCTAAGCTTTTAAAGAAGTTGTGCCTGAGCTTGTTCAAAACTGAACACCAGCAAGTGATTATTTATTCATATTTTGGTTTTTGTCATCTTCTCTCAAGTTCAACAATATAAAGAACAAGGAACTTAATTTCCCTCTAGCTTTCTGACGAAAATTTTCTATGCTTGCTCACTACCAACAAAACATGCATAGTCCCCTAGATAAGCAAAGGTAATTCACCTGACTTCCTGAGCGCAGAGGGAATTTCCTTGCACCAGAGGATCGTCGACCGACTATGTGTTAGATGCATTTATGCGGTGTGAATGAGAGCATGACTCTGTTTTGGGTTGTTCTTATGTCAGGAAAAAAATCAATAAAAATTATAAAACAAGGAAAAATTGCAAAAAAAAAAAAAAAAATCAAAAGAAGAATGTTATAGATTATTCAGTAAACTTTTCAAGAAGTGTAGGAACTTATTAATTGGACAAGTGTAGAGAAAGTTACTGTAACTGTAAGTATCTGAGTCTGAAGATAACTTTTCTGCGTTGCAGGTCAATTTTCTCTTGATCGAACTTTATGAAATTTCGTGAGCTTATAAAGTACTTCAGGAGCTTTCCCAGAAAATAAGAACATAAAATTTGGACTTACGAGAAAGTTGTAATTATTTGAAGCATCCAACAGCAATAAAACCCTTCTTAGACTGGACGTGCGGTCCCTACTTTCAAAATGCAGCTTTTCATATTTTTTGGAACATTTTTTTTCATTTTTTTCTTGTTTTATATTTTTTATTGATTTTTCCTGATATGAAAATAACCCCCCTGTTTTTTTCTTATTAAGATCCTTTTTGACTGTGCATAATCGATTTCACTATTCAATATGCATCAGATAAAAATGTTGAGTAGCGAAATTAAATACCTGATTGGTGTCGTTGATAGCGAAACTCAAGAAACGCTGCTGTTCAAATATCAGCCACAGTTACTGCTGGTGCACCCATACACGTACCCCTACATTAGCCGTTCAGATTGCTACTGTACCGATACCGATTCCGTTGTTCTTAGCCAACAACTACCAGATGAAGTTGTAGGTAATGAATTAGGAAAGTGAAATGGTGCATCGCCATGCACAATTGGATGGTGCATCAAATTTAAATCTCTAATTAAAATTAGATATGATTGACCTGAATCATTTGATCTTATCTCCATATAAAAATATATTAGAAAATAAAATTTTATATTTTTTAAAATTTATTTACTATTTATTTGGACGGAAAATTTGAGAATTTTAGTTTGCCCAAAAGCAACGATTTTCTATTAGAGGGAATTAATTATCTACAATACGAAATTTTTGCAGTTGCAAGATAAAATATTGCACTTAATTATTAAATTTGATTCGGGAGAATAGTTGAATTTTTTTACTGATAAACCAATTTTCATAGACCAAGAAAGGAGGGATTAAAGGATGAGGGAAAATTTGATGTTAACTTAATTTTCTATAAACATTTTATGGGGAGATTTCTATGATTATGATGGGTATATATCTCATATAATTAAGTTTTTGATGAAGATATATATAAATAGCAATATATTGATATACATCGTAATTTCCTTCATTTATTTCAACGAATTCATGACTTGTAGAGATTAGAGTTGACTGACTTGGAACTTCCCTTGTTTAAGTAGCTTCTCTGATATGCCACGTAGGCTTCCCATGTCTTAATTTCTACAGCCTCTCTTCAGACTCTACTATAAATTGGTTGCTCCTCATCTTTCTTTTGCAAGTCACACAATTATCAGACTGTTTTGCATATCCAGAACAAAGTTCTCAATATGGAGAAAAGCTTTCTTATAGTTTCTACATTACTTGGTCTTGTATCAGTTGCGGTGGCAACTGCTGGCACTGCTACATACTATAATAGCCCATATACACGTACGTACATGCCATATATATAATTCTTCTAGTATCGAATTTCTTCTTTCTATATGCATCTATACAACATATTTGATGTTCTCGGATTGGTTGCATTTGACCTCAGCAACCTATTTGTTTTATCAAACAGATTTAATATATACAAGATAGCATGTTAAAACTATGGATGTGCACTTTCAGTTTTTTCCCTACCAAAGAAAAAAAATAATTCTGTCATAAAACAGAGAGATATTAGTTGTATGAATGTATGATCATATTTAAATTCTCTGTTTGCAGCATCGTCATGCTATGAATATACTGATGAAGGCACAATGATTGCTGCAGCCAGCGATGCAGTATGGGACAACAGAGCTGCCTGTGGAAGAATGTACTCCATCATGTGCACTGGAGCCAACAATGAGGCACCATATCCATGCACAGGAACCACTATCACAGTGAAGGTTGTGGACTACTGCCCAAATTGCAATGGCACCTTCGACCTCTCGAGGGAAGCCTTTCTCAAAGTCTCTACCAACCTCGATGTCGGGAACATCAAGATCGACTACAATCAGTAAGTCCTGCGCATGCCATGTTATCAATGCAATAATAGGAGTAACTAAAAGAGTGAATCGCACTTGTCATGTTGGATTTTTTTAATTTTGTTTATGCTTACATAATTTTTACATCAAAAAAATGAAGTTAATTTAAGAAATTTGTTCTTTCCGCAGGGTGTGAAGTGCATGATGTAGAAGTATCTTTGGTTTCTATGCGGCCTGTCTGTTTTTAGGGTAACAATAAGGATGCAATTATCTGATATGTTGCATGATTAAGTACTGTACCAGTTGCTTCTATATGTGGTTTCTTTGTGGGCTCTGTAAGCTGTTTACTACTAGTACCTCTATCTAAATAAAATTTGGTTGACTTCCATTAAATTATATGAAGTTATGTAATGTGAACATTAACAGCTATGGCGGAACATTTTGTTATAGACAAGGAAAAGACAGGTAGAAACACAAAATATAAGAGCTATCTTAAAGAAAGATGAGTCAAGCTTCTAATTAAACATGAATACATTGAACTACAGACGACAGATCTAGCATTGATCTTAAGAAAAAGAAATGGAAACAGTAACTGCATACCCATATCATGGTGAAAAACACTAATTCAGCGGCTAACTAATTCACACTGCAGTCAATTTGTCATACAACTATACATAGCAACATATTTCACATGGGTGGGTATGGAGCTAACTAACTAATTCACACTGCAGCCTAAAAGCAGAAGCTTAATTCACACTGCAGCCTAAAAGCATAAGCTTTCCTCAATTTTTTTTTTTTTGCTTTTCTTTATCTCTATGACCCCTGACCTCTGACACCATCAATTAGCAATGCATACACCTCCTTAAAAACCTCATGCCTCTTCATGCAGGATCGCATCTCAGCCTCCAGTTGCTTCTTCCACTTCTTTTCTAGTTCCCTAGCTCGGGCTGTGTCCATTTGCACCAGACCCTTCTCCAGTGAGACAGACGAAAATTTCTCTCCATTTGACTTCCAGTACTCCCTCAAAGACTCACTCAAAAATGGATATGATTCCACCTTTTTCTGAGTTTTATCTACTGCCACAATTGCAAAGCCATCCTCATCCTTAATATCATAATCTGTAACTTCATCCTTGTTGGCTGTTCAAGAAAAAAAAAAGATCATATCAGATATTAACTTTAAATCCTGAAACGTAGGAGAAGCTTCAACTTTTCATCTTAAAAGCATTTACATGGTAGCAGGTGAAGAACAAAACATGAACAATGCTAGAAACTCAGAAAAATTATCACATTAACATCAAGTTTTTCTCTTGTTCATATCTATGATGAATCTCGCCATTATGTTTTCCCCCAAAAAAAAAAGAAGAGAGAGAGAGAGTTGAAAAGACTTCTATTTTATTTTCTATAATACAATTTGCAGTCTCCCATCTTTGAACTTGCATTTTTTTTATCAACAAATAGCTTTATATGGAATTGATAATACATGAAGTTCCCGTTGTTCCACTCATACTGGAAATTATTATTGGGAATTTAGAAAGAGTTGACAATTAACAGCCTAACACTGTGACTGAATGAAACTTATGGAGAATTCAATAGATATGGAGAGAATGGAGTGCAATAGAAAATAATTTATGGAAGAAGAATAAATTCATAAAAAACATGGTTGAACCTCAATATTTCTGTCAAACTACAAAACTGACACTGTCTGGCATTTTTAAGATCAGAGTGAAACAGAAGCACAAAACTGAGTGGAGTGCTAAAAAAAGGAAGATGAATGAGAACTTGGGAAGAAAGAATAAAGAATACCAAATCTATCCAAAACTTCACTAGGTCAGTTGAAACAGAGGAGAAAAAAGGGTAATAAAGGAGAAGGTAGAGTCAACATGTCAACAATGATAAATTGATTCTCGCCAATGCCAAATAACATGTTTTTTTCCCAAAAATTCCAGAACGACTTTTGTCTCTTCAACTCTCATCAAATCCATTCTTCTCTTTGCACTTAATCCTTCCGAGTTCTGATCATCAAATTTGCTAAAAAAAAAAGAGTTCTCAATTGTGTTTCTCCCTCACGATTCTACTCTGATCACAGATCAAGTCTCTAAATTTCATGTTGGTATTCTAGAATGATATTTGACTCTTCAACTCTCATCAAATCTTTTCTTCTCCTTTTCACTTAATCCTTCCGAGTTCTGATCATGAGATTTGCTAAAAAGAGAATTCTCAATTGTGTTTCTACTTCACAATTCTATTCTGATCACAGATTAAGAGTCTCTAAAGTTTCAAGTCGGAAGTCCCAACTGATAGTCCAACATGTCAATTTTTCACTAGTTCTTCAAGATAACTTCCCTTGCATTAATCTCTTTTGCCTCAGTTTCAGCACTTCCCAATAAACATAAAGGAAATTAATGCAGTAAATCATACCAGCATCAGCACGCTTTTTCTCACCCCCACTCAAACCATGCCACACGTCCTTCGACAGGTTGTATAAAACCCTCTCATGTGCCCCGCTCGGGGCCACACTCCCATTCAACAAAAACTTGCTCTTGAGCCGCTTGAGCTTGTAGTACGCCTTATCAGGATCAAGATGTGGCGCCACTGACCCCTCGATCTTGTCGAAGAACTCCCTTATAGTACCTATCTTGGGCTCAGATCCAGTTCGCTTGCGGAACTCCTTGGCAGCTTTGAGTAGAGTTACCTCGTCGGCTTCAGACCAGGTCTTGTGCGGAGCGGTGATCTTATTCGGGTCGGACATCTCGGGGAACTCTCGGACCTTGCGCTTTCTCCCGCTCTTGCGTGATGCGGTCGGGGTAGGCCGGGATGGGGTGGTGTCAGGAGACCGGGTCTGGTTTGAAGGGGAATGAGGAGATGGAGGAGATCCGGGGTTAGGGTTTTGGGAGGGGCTTAGGTCGCCATTGGTTGATGGGGCGAGATTCGCCATGGATGAAACCTGAGAAGGGTTACTAGTGGTTTTGTTTGATGGATTGTGTGTGTGCCGATGCCGTGATGCGCATCGGTATGCGCCAGCGGCATAGTGCGAGAGCAGTAGCCGACAAAAGGGGGGAAATGAGAATTTGATTGGGCTGATAATTTGGGCTAGGTGGGATGATCAGAGCCCAACAGTTTTGTATGATGACAGCTCAACATTTGTAATGTCTTCGGACTTCGGTTTTGAATATCTAATGTATTATGTACCGCTAAAAGCACGAGTACCAAATATTCCCGGATTCTCTTTTCTTTCTTTGTTTCATTTTTGAGGTCAAAATTAACCTCATCTTCAACATCATTATCTTTCTAGAAATATCTGTGACTAAACCGAAAGAGAAACTTACAAGTTAATGTAACATAGTAGAGTAGCATGTAACAGTAAAATTACAGGAGTGACATAATTCAAATTATTGGAACCTTTAACAACACTGAGATAATCTTCCATCAACGCCTTGAAATTTGATGGGTTACCTGGCCTGAAAATTACCAACAGAAATAACTCAAACTGTCATACAAACTTCATGCGAAATTGAAGAACCTGTTTAAAAATAGTTATGGTTTTTAAACACTACATCCTAATAAAACCAACTAAACATTGTCATTTTATGAATTTTTGCTGTAGTGTTTCCAGGGGCACTGAAGGATAACAAAGAAAAAAATGAATTAAGAAAATGAATTCTTCACAGTAAACATACCACAAATTATCTCCTTCAAGAGGCTTTGCTAGATCTCCATATTGCCCAGGTAACATAGGCCTATAACAGTAGAAGTTCTTCCAAATTTAATTTTATGACAACACAGGTAAAAGTTATAGAGCAGAGTTAAAGATTGAACCCAACTGCTGCAGTAATACATAGTAAATTTCAGCTTACATCAATAGCTTCATGCATGTCAGGCTTTCCCTTTGTTATATTTTCTCCAACTTTTTGGTAACCTCTGTAAACATCTTAATACTGAACAATATCTAAAGATAAGCATTCTCCTCTGTAGGAAGTGCAAAGAAACTGAGTTATGTCTCTAACTTCTTTGATCACTGAATCAGGCACTCCATGACCTTTCTGTCAAGCACAAGCACAAATTATAAAAGAAACACAAGAAATTAAGATAAGTTTTTCATCTTTGTGATAAAATGTCAGTTTGGTTCATTTAATAACACTGGTAGTTTAGTAACTACTTTAACAGAATATTACACAATCCCAAAAGATCACTGGTTTTCCCATCCCCCCTAAAGTTCTAAGTACATATTTTCATATTTGAGCTTCCAGCTCACACATTTTGGTGAAAGTATACTAATGCTAAGGTGCTACAATTCTGCGAGGTGTTTCTTCTCAAAGCCATTCAAGTGATAAGGAAAAATAATCAAATTTTGCCACATAGAATAATCCAGCCTCCTTGCAAGCCTCATCCAACAGTCTAACAACATCCAGCACATCATCACTAGTTGCCAGTTTTGGTTCATCAATCTTAGTCACAAGTGGACGCCACTTGCAACTACAATAGGAAGTTGCCAACAGTTGACGAGAAAATTGGGTGATATGGTATTAGCAAATATGGTAAATTGTAGGGGGCTGGAAACCTGGAACTACATAAAAAAATGATGGAGTAAAACTAAATATTAAATCACAACGGAAAGAAAGCAACTCAATGTTGATCTCATACAGCTAGTGAATTTAAAGTCACAACCCAAAATCAACAGACATCAGCCTGAACTCGGAAAGACTCAGAAATCAGAATTTGATCATACCGATAATTGGGATTGTCTTGAAGTCGGATCCCATCAGAAGTAAAAACCTCCAGTCGAGAGAGTTCGATTCTTATAAGTTATGACCCAGGGGGCACCTGTATGAGCTCCTCGAGTGATGGATCAAAACTTTAAAAAGAGACTAAAAACAATCAACAGAAGAACAAATGGATTACGGTGAATTTACAGATATAGGATTTTCTGTGTCTGATCTTGTCAGATAACGAGTGCGCCGAGTTGCAATGACGACGTTATTATTTATTAATCTATCAGAATCAGACCGGAAACAGTGATTCGTTACTCGTTGTGTTACAGAGAGGCAGAGAGCCAAGCTATAATGCAACAGCTTATGATTAGATAGGCTGCTGGTAGCTGCCAAATCAAATTAAGTACCTTTGTCCGACTCTCTGGTGCTTGATTCCGTGAGAGAGGAAGCAACAAAACAACAGGGAGCCAGGCAGCCAGCCATTCTGCATGTGAAATGCACGTGATTGTATAACCAGGGCTAACGTGGCCTGAATTGTATAGTGGGCCTAGTTTGTCCAAATGCAACTTTCTTTTTACTTAGAGACGATGTTACTGCATGTTGAATTATTTAAGGACCATAATTCACGAAATTTCCAATGAAATATCCAATCTGATTTATACTATTTAAGGGACATTTGAATTATTAAAAAGCTTCTAGGAACACTAATCGCTCAACGAATAGTTCGTTTACATTTTTATGCTAAAGTAAACAATTGCGGAACTAGGAATTTCCTAACAAGAAACATCAAATAATAATTTTGAATAAAGATGAAGCCTAAGCCATCCAAAGACCTCAATTCGGATTTTGAATTTGTGAGTCCCACAGAGACATTAAATAAATAATTACCAAAATAAGAAGATCAACTAATTATTAGGCACTCTCAAATCCTTTCAAATTAATGGTGAGAGAAATTGTCCTCCTAAGCATTAGCAAATGACATGAAGGCCTGAGCAGGTATCTTCTTCTGTGCCTTCACCTTAAATGTGCTATCCTTTGTCTGTATCACAAAAGAGGGGGAAAAAGTTTATCAATAAAACATAACAGCTATAACTAACCTTTCTGATATACTGTGATAATGCAACATATATTGAGAGTTCAAACTCCAAACCTTGGAGCAGGTGCCCTCGCGAACATGACACACGGGATAATCATGTGGGCAGCAACTGTAGTGGTCGTCGCAGCAGGATGCATTCGGCAGAGGCAGCAGCCCCAGTAATAGCACACATTGCCCCAAGAGTATATACAACAACAAGTGTGGCCTGAAGGGCATGAGTACGTTTCATCACAGACATTTGATGGTGTAGGTGGTGGTGATGGTGAAGGAGGTGGTGGTGGGGTGTATGGTGCGGGTGGGGTCACTGGTGGGTTGGCGCCGTTCTTGATGGGGTATGAAGCCTCCATGGCGATGCCACACAACCCATGGGAAGCTGCAATGTTGCGCTGCATGCGAATGTAACCAGACTCACCCCAGGAGCTGCCCCAGGAGTTCCTCACTATCCAGTAGTCGATGTTGTCGGATGTGCCGTAGCCGACTGCAATAACACCGTGGTCGAGGTCGGTTCCGCAGGTGCCAGTAAAAACTCCCTACAAACAAACAGGGGAATATTTGTTATTAATTAACAGTATTTGTTACTTTAATCACATGAACACAGTTAAATAGAAGGTAAATTAATTTGTTGTGTTATTGTTCTCATCATGGTCATCAATTTCATCAATGATTGCTCTGTGCTGCAACAATTTCTTCTCAGATCTTTTTGTTATGCGAATAAAATCTGATAGTTTTTTTATAATAAGACTGCTTTAATTCTTATTTTTTGAATAAAGCTAGTTTTCCACTTAAATGACGATAAAATTATAATGCAAATTCTTCCATTATGTATCAAAATGATACTGAAAATATGCAATTAATGTGACTTTCATTTATGATAATTAGCAACAATTGTAACTAATATCCAAGTCAAAAAGATCCCAAGACTCGTGAAACGTCATGCTTAATTGCTTATTTTTCTATATATTATTCTAATAAGCGAGTCCTCAACCAAGCACGCTCTGATCTAAAGATTAGCTATTAAAGAATAACAAAATGTTTCTGACTTTCTTGTATTACATGCCAATATTTTTTTATGCAGAGTTGCAGACACATTTGGATAGTAATTGATTCCATGATCTGAGAGAGATTAATTGACTTTTTATGCAGTCACATGTGGAGGGTAATTATTGTTTTAAGCATACACATGTTACTTATCTGTGAGAGAGATTCCGTGATTTAATTATACGATACAAAAAGCAAGCATGGTTGAACCTACAAAGTCTTGGAAGAGCTTGAATCAGACTGCCAATTTTAAACTTTTTCTTGGAAGAGCTTGAAAATCCTCGAGTAATTTTTGAAGATACCACATGGAGCCAATTTCATTTATCAACAATGCTGAATACTTTTCATTTTTTTTTTGGGTTTCTCTGAGAACTTGCAAATGACAGTTGGAATAACTCTTTAACTTATTTTTCCTGGAAGAATTATTTAGGAGAAACCACAACTTGAAAACATATTGATCGTTGTAACGAAATTAGACTATTAACCAAAGAATACCCATTAGCAAAGACACTCACTGATGAATAGAACTGGAAGGATTGGCTGCTAGCTTCAATTGCAACACTGACTGGTTGGTTCGCCACGGCCTTCTTCAAAGCACTTTCGTCGTTTACCGGGACATCCTCGTACGAATCTATACTCACAACCTTCTTGTTTTGCTATAAAGATTAGAAAGAATATGTTTATATATCAGTCTAAAATTGAGTCAAAACATCTTCAAGTGCGTCCAAATTAAGAAATCTATGAGGTAAAATTATGCGTATTGTGTATGATCAAACTTCTGCAAACGGGATTGGATAAATGATAAATCATTCGTACATATGTACTACATATACCTTTTCAGTGTTGCATTGTCCATCTGCAGCAGTATATTTGTAGTCATCCTCAGTATCAATGCCACCATTATTTATGATAAACTGGAAAGCAGTATCCATGAGGCCTCCGTTGCATCCGGAATCGGTGCTATCACAGTCGACCAGCTCCTGCTCTGACAAGGATATGAGTTCACCGGTGACAATCTGGTTTATACCCTCAACTGCTCCAATTGTTGAGAAGGCCCAGCAGCTCCCTGGAAGAGAGAATAACTAATTAGTGAACTAAAGAAATCCTACAGAAAAGGGAAGACAACACAGTGCATTTTTTTTTATGAAGAGGAAAAAAATTGACAGAATCAAGGAAAAAAATATCTCCAGTACTAGTTTTTAACTGGAGATGAGGTGCAATGGAACGGACAACGTGCTTTCATTAATGTCGATGACGTGTAAATCATTGACTCAATTGTAGTAGCATTATATTAAATTGACTATAAAGAGTAAATTAAACGCCTACTAGCACCTTTCTAAGATGGTAATGAGTACCGCTGTGTCTATAATTCTTGATTTCCTACTGTGCAATTGTTGTAGGTGAATTCACATTACCAACTGGAGATGTATCTGTGCTTGTCTCATGTGCATAGATAATATTCCATACCAGTATATCCGGTCAAACAAACTAAAGTAAACTACATTGATTCAAAGTACAGTGTGCACATACATCCTGAGTCCTGACAACATGGGAATGCAAAATGTGGATTATGTAAATATTGGCTTAGGAAAAAATCTCAAACAAGTATGGAGTCTTCAAGATCAGCAATCAAAAAGAGGCTATACTGGTACAAAGGCAAAACTTCAGTAAGAAAAATGATAAGAAGAAACAGAGAGATCTCAAAACATACCACAACTCCCTTGGTCCTTGACTGGATTAACAGCACCCTTTTCTCTCCAGTCAATGGAATCAGGAATGCTGTCATCTTCCAATAATGTATATCTCCCACTCTCCTTTCTCTCGTTCGTGAGTCTCCTTGACGGCCTCGTACCGAGGAATGTCTTTCTATATTCCTCATTTGTCAAATCAGCAAATCGGTTCAGCCCAAGCCGGAATGTGTGGATTCCAGCATCAGCCTCAGCATTGTGCTGGTCAATGAATTGGAGATTATCTCTGAACACACTGAACCTCAATTCTCTTTCTTCGGCATTTTTGTAAGAGCGGCCATGTTCTGTGATCCATGAATCATGGAGTTGACGCACCTGTTGCTCGGTGCGCAGTAAAGCTGAGGAGAAAGAAAATAAGGAGGAGGAGAGGCAGAGAAGGAGAAGGAGAGCAATTGATTGCTTAGTTGTAGCCATTTTGGGACTCTGAGAGAGGAGGCCATGGAGTGGTCTTATAGAGGGGAATTAGATATTTATGTTTAAAAAAATATTTTGGAATCATCACTATTCCTAACCCAATAATTAACTCTAAAATCATATACTATTGACTGGTGGGCCCTTCAGAAGCATATAATTAGTTGATTAATCTTTCAATTATGAGGGATCACGTTGGCAATTACTATCTTGACCAACTTGATAATATTAAAATGGAACTTAAATTTTAAATCAAACATCATGGACATGATTTATATGATGAGCATGTTATGTTTATGAAAAATGATGAAATTCCGTGTATATTTCACTGTACTTAATTTAAAATTTTAATAATCCGGAATCAACGTTCTTTGTACATTATCAAACAATATTTAAATGAATGAAACGTGGTTGTTAATTTTTAACAGTTCTGTGAGTTTAATTTTTACTTCTCAACTTTACTGTATTTTAATAAAAAAATCATTATCAAAATTATCAAATTAACTATAGTCAACTGACCCCTTTAATTTCTTTAATTATATATGTCATCTAAAACAAGAAACAGAAGCTGGAATTGTAGATTGCCGTGCAATTACATGAAATACTAAAATTCTCTTGACAAAAAAAACAGTTGAAATGAAACTAAGATGCCTAGAATTTGAACAAAGCCACCATCATCAAATATTAGTTAGAAGCATGACCCTGTCTTATCTTTAAGAAGATTTATTGTTTATTGCGTCTGGATGAGAAGACTTTTGATTGCTTTTGCTTTGTTCTCAAGGCAAAGGCTACAAGTGATAAATTTCATATCGGCATTTTAGGCAATGGTTGAATTAGTATATGGATATAAATGATTAAATGACAATACTCAATAGAGTAGAATATATGAATATATATTCTACGGTGCAAATTTTTGCATCCTATAAGATTTTCATATATTGAATTAATGAGTATGATAAATTAAAATTTAAAGATGATTTGATATACTTTTTGAGTTAAGTTCACGGAAGGGCTCCGTGAGCTTAAGCTCACTGTATCTTTACTCATATATATATAGTTTGATTACGGTGCTACGCGTAGCACGGATGATCCATGTACTACGGACCGTTTTTCTGTCTTCAAAGTTCAAATAGTCGATCCAACCGGTCAAAATATTTTTAATATGAAAATCTAGTTGGGGACTAAATTTTATATTTTTTAAATTTTTTTACTATTTTTTAAGATAGCTAGAAAATCACTTGATTTAATTATTATAAGTCATTCAAAATGAGTCATTTTTTAGCTATCTTAAAAAATAATAAAAAATCTCCAAAAAATGAAAAACATTTTGACCGGTCCGTGCTACGCATTTAAATTTTGAAGACGGAGAAACAAATTATATATATATATATATATATATATATATATATATGAGTAAAGATACCGTGAGTTTAAGCTCACGAAGACCTTCCGTAAGGTTAACTCAAAAAATATAACAAATCATCTCCAAATTTTAATTTATCATACTCATTAAATTTTTTATATGAAAATCTTATAGGATGCAAAAATTTGAAATCTTTTGAGGTTTTTAAGACAGTTTTTAATTTTTAAAAATTAGGTCTAAAAATAATAATAAAATAATAAATATTTGAACATCATTTTTAAAAATAAAAAACGGTGACTTAAAAGTCTCAAAACACTCCAAATTTTTGCATCCCATAAGATTTTCATATAAAGAATTTAATAATCATGATAAATTAAAATTTGGAGATGATTTGATATATTTTTTGAGTTAAGTTCACGGAATGCTTCCGTGAGCTTAAGCTCATGGTCTCTCTATATATATATATTATATATATTGGAAAACTTCTTCATGGAAATTAATTAAATTGACACTAATCCCGCAAGAGTTGATCCTGGTATGATGATCTTCAGTTATGACTCCTATGATCTTTATCAAAATTTCATAAAAAAAAAAATAAGCCACAGTAAACAATGCTAGTCATGTTTTTGAAGTCGTAGCTGGATCTGTCGAATATGGAAGGATGCTTAATTAATGATGTCATTTAACTGGTTATCGGTTCACAATTTAACATTATGAGCTGTGTTATAGTTCTTTCAAAAAACAGTGGCTAGTGTACTTTGAATATAAATTTTAAATTTTAAATTAGATATCACCGATTTGATTTGTTCAATCTAATCTCCTTAATAAAAATATATTAGCAAATCAATTTTACATTGTTTGGAATTGATTTGTTATTTTTTCCGATGAGAAAAAAATAATTTGATCTAAGAATTATGATTTGTCCAAAAAATAAAAAAATTTCTCCTTATTAAAAAAAATAATAAATCAATTTTAAAAAATATAAATTTTAATTTGCTAATACATTTTCATATGAAAATTAAATTGAACAGTTCGAATCAATCATATTTAATTTAAAATTTAAATTAAGAGCACACTAGTTATGATGTTTGGTGAAAATACCATAACAGGACTTTTATAAAAAACACCACAAGTCCACAATACACAACTCTTTGTAAAGCGAAAGATCTATTTCTTATACACAGGTAATCCGAAAAGGTAAAAAAAGAAGGGAAGGGGGCAGATTTTTTTTATTTTAGTAAATAAAACAAATAAATATAGCAAACTGGTCATCTCTCTCCTCACTTTTGCATAAATAGCCAGACCCGAGTTTGAAACTCGGGTCCGTATTTTTTTTTTTACACAGAAACGAAAAAAAAATTTTTACCCAGATCCGAGTTTCAAACTCGGGTCTAGGTAAACTTTTTTTTTTTACGTTTGTGTATTATATTAAAAATAAAACACAACAGTCAGTAGATTGATCTAAAATATTACAACAAAAATTAAAATAAACACACCCAAGACATTTGAAAATTACAAAGTTTTAAACTCGGCTACACACACCCGGAACCGAGTTTTAAACTCGGTCCCCAAAGATCATGCTATTATATAGCACACCCAGTACATTTCTTCTTCATCTTCCTTCAGCTAACCATTTCTTCAAAATCGCCATTGTTACTGTTGCAAGAGCTTCAAACTGAAAATTTATTTTTCGACAGATCCAGGTTCGATTCGTATTCACCACTCTCGTGTCATCAACGTTGTATGTTTTTTTTTTCTATTTGGACTATTAATTTTTACTGTAAAATTAAAATACACTAACAATAGGGTTTATCGTTCATACTGTAGAGACGAAAATGTTGCTGATCAATGTGTATCACAGAGGTCAAATTTTAAAAACTTCTCATGGAACGGATTATGATATTCAAGCTGCGTGCACATTTTCTGCCGACGAGGCAATCAATTTTCGTGACTTGAAGAGGCGATTCATGTTTGGTTTGGAGTCGCTCCCCGCCAATTCAATATCGCATTAGTGCACGGATCAACACTCGCCCAAAGAGTTCGAGTGGTTTTTTTATAGCTTATTTAGGGTTATTTCTGATGAAATTTGGGGAATGATTAAAACAACAGCTCCGTATCACTTACCCGGGTATAAAACACTGGAGCTAGTAGTTAAATCTGAACTAATATCCAGTTCTGATAACTATGATCCAACTAGTATTCCTGGAAGTAGTAATCCAGTAATGGCTGAGGAAAGAACCCACTCCCGAGCTCGAGAACAACGATCATCCCATGTTTCGGTACAAAATGTGGATGTGGATGTGGATGAGGATGACGAAGAGGAAGAGTGGCACCTGGATGTCGAGGAGGATGACATCCAGGATGCAACAGATATAAATATTGATGAAACTGATGATGCGGTAGATGTCGAAGAAATAGTTAGAGAGTGGCAAATGTCTGTTCCTTTTATCAATCGGGGAATGAAGCACATGTGTGCATAATTTGCTGATAATACGCCAATGTCGTATGCAGACGAGCTTTATTTTCGCAAACCACCTAGAATTGATGAACAATTTGGTGTCGGTCAGCAGTTCAGTACGAAATCAGAGTTGAAAGTGAAAATCGTTGATTTTCATGTTCAACGGAATATAGAATTAGAGGTAACAAATAGCAGCAAATCAAAATTAGTGATGAAATATAAAGATTCTAACTGTTCATGGAGGATGTATGCCACACCCAATATAACGGGTATTTGGGAGATCAAAACAAATCCGCTCGAGCACTCTTATTTTGGCAGTGCTACTAGAGCGGACCACAATCAGATGACTTCCAGAATGATAGCAGATATTGTTAAGAATCGGTTGAGAGACAACTTAGAAATGTCAGTTAAAAAAGCAAGGGGTTTGGTTAGACAAAAGTTCCCCACAGTACAACCGAGTTATAATAAATTATGGAAAGGAAGAGAACTGACAATTGCAAACCTATTTGATAGTTGGGAGAGGTCATATGAAATACTTTCGTCTCTGCTAGCAGCCATACAAAATTTCACATGTGGCACAAAATACATCATAGAGACAGTGCCATCAATAAAATTCGGTGTTGAAATTTTCAATCATGTTGCATGGGCATTTGGACCGTGTATTGCAGCATGGCCTTACTTACGACCAGTCTTAACTATCGATGCTGGATTTTTATCGGGTCGGTATGCCGGTAAACTATTTCTGGCATGTGGTTATGATATGAAACAACAACTATTACCACGTGCATTTGCTGTTGTAGCAGACGAGGAAAGTATGGCAAATTGGAGTCGGTTCATGCAGTGGTTGCGTAAAGAGGTTGTCGGTCCTGGTAAAATTACTGTTATCTCATATCAACATCTAGGTATAAGAGCGGTATTTGAGAGGCCGGATTTTGGTTGTCAGAAATCAGCAGGCGAGACTGTTCACCGTTATTGTACTCAACACATTGCGCAAAATGTGTATAAGAACTGTCATATAAAAAAAATAAAGGCTCTTTTCAAACAAGCTGCTAGACATAAGAAGCCATGGAGATGCGAGGAATATATAAAAAAAATTAACAGTATTAGACCGGCATCTTATAAATTCGTTAGAAAAGCAGGAATCATGCAAGGAAATCTCCCAACGGAACAAGTGTCCAACAGAAGGACACGAAATAACAGAAACCACAATAATCAACCCGCCGCAGCTGAGGAATTCCATTATGAGGAGTTAACCCCAGAGCAAGTGGCCGCATTGCATCAAGAAAGATGGGCACAACATCTAGACGGGGGTCTCAATCGGTGGGGAATAATGACAAGCAACGGTTCAGAATCACTGAACAATGTGTTCAGGATCGCCAGACAACTTTCGATATGTGCTATCGTCGAGAACACGTGACACAAATGTGTTGAGTGGTTCTTTCAGAGTCGACAAATTACAGCAGCTTGGGAAACCCAAGGTCTGGTATTCTCCCAAAAGGTCACCGAAATGATAAAACATTGCGGTGATAAGGGGAGAACTTACGATGTCATACCACTGGATTGGGGTATCAACAACTACGATGTTTACAACAGAAATGGCCTTATCGAGACGGTAATATTCTATGCTTATATAATTTTTTATTTAATTTTAAAATTTAAGCAATCATTTATTATTTCTATTTGAAATAATATGGACAAATGGGTGAAATGAAATATGATGTTGAATTAGCCATGACGGGAATTGGTAATTGTTGGTGTCAGAAACCGCAATTGACCGGCATCCCATGCGATCACTTGCTTGCTGTTTGTTCATTCAGGAAGGTATTTGATTACACTCAGTACGTTAGTCCATATTATACCATACAGTACTATATTAACACATGGTATGGTCATTGGCGTAGTTATGATAATAAACGAGATTGGCCAATTTACAATGGTCCGGTCATCAGGCCAGATCCAGCAAAAATCAACAAAGGAAGGAGAAGGAAGATATGCATTCCAATGGTTATGGATGAAATAGAGGGTCGTATTAACAGGCTGTCAACTCGAGGTCGAGCTCATTTCAACAGAGCATGATTTAGATTACCAGTGTGTTTATATTTTTTGTTGTTATATTTACCAGAACAATTGAATTTTAATTATTGTTGTAATATTTCAATTTGTTTGACACTATTTTAGAATAATGCATTAATCGTGCTTATATTTGGTTTTATAAAATTTTATTTTAATTTTTGTTGTAATATTTTAGATCAATCTACTGACTTTTGTGTTTTATTTTTAATATAACACACAAATGTAAAAAACAAAAAAAAAATTTACCTAGACCCGAGTTTCAAACTCGGGTCCGGGTAAAATTTTTTTTTTCGTTTCTGTGTAAAAAAAAAAAAAAAACGGACCCGAATTTCAAACTCGGGTCTGACTATTTATGCAAAAATGAGGAGAGAGATGGCCAGTTTGCGATATTTATTTGTTTTATTTACTAAAATAAAAAAAAAGCTGGGGGATGTGAAAGAGAAAGTACTTATAATTAATTAATTAGCTGAGCACATGCACTAGCAATCCAGTACAAATTATTCGTGAAAAAGAGAGCTAGTACCCTTGTTTGTCTGTTCTAAGTTCTAACCAACTTACAAAGTTGCAAATAGTTGCTTCTTTCCCAAAAAGGATGTATTTTTTTTTTTTTTTTGCTATGGACGATTACTTGTCTCATTTTTCTTTAGCTTATCGGTTATCGGTGCCGTTAGGCGAGGTCTTCTGATTGTTTCAAACATTAAATTTTTAACCTCTTTAATCTCTTTAGCAACTTCAAATTTTTCGAGAATGTATTTCTTACAGCGGATTAAGATCCTTACCCATTTTTTATTATCTTAATTCTCCTTGCACCTCTTCTACTTTTGAATTAAGTTTCTTTATTTTTTTTCATTAATTTTTCTTTTAAAAAATAGGGTTGTTAATAACTCCGGTATATATTACTTTTTATATATCTCTTTTAAAATTTGAACATGTATCACTCTATAAAGAGACGACACCCAATATCATATACTAGACGTGCAGTTTTTTTTTCATTGATTAAGGCAACCAAAATATGAATTCTCTAGTCGCAGATTGAAATTTAGTTCTCATTATATTGCCGAACTGATACCAGATACTAATAAGTTAATTGAGTATCCATTACAAAACAACATTAAAAGTTTAAAACTAATTGAATTTAAATTATTCATAGACTAATTTAGCTGTTAATAAATTAGTAAAAGCGTTGATATATATATATATATACTAATTGAATTTAAATTATTCTTTGACGGCAATCTTTCAATATAGGATAAGTGAATTTCCTGAAATTCAGTCTTCCAAAAGGAACCGAGTAAATTCCATGACAGATAGTAAGAGTTTTGAATTGGAAGTAAATAGAAAAAAAAAACAAAAAGAAAAAATTAAACCAAGACAGCCTCAAAGATACAAGTTCTATTGACAGCTGCGAGTTTCAATATTAAAATAGTTATCAAAATATCAAATAAAATTAGAGGTATATATTGTACAGTTTAAATATATTGTATATTATTTATTTAATTTTATATAATTTTAAAACTGAGATATCTATTGTACAGTTTAAATATATTGTGTATTGCTTATAAATTTCACTTAATTTTAAAACTGATTGGTCCGTTGACTCTTTTGAGTGATTTGAAAATTGTAGAGGTGATAAGGTCAGGTTTTGATTTTTTAAATCGGATTAAATTGAATTGGATATTTTTTAGATTTTAAATTGATTTTGAATATATTACAAACTATTATTTGGTCTCGAATTGAAATAAATTGGGGCAGATCCCATCGGATAGAACCAGTTTGTCAAATCAAAATTTTATCATATAGTTCGACTTTATCAATTCTTAAACGAAGGCCAAATAATTTTTAAATTATACCAAATTCAATACGCAACATATTTAAATTACATGAATATATCTACTTGTATATTTATTGTGTTAACGCTTTGTCCGGATTCTTATCCAATGTATGATACCACGTGAATCACTTATTTTTTAATCCATATGGCCCGTCTTTTTTCTTGTTAATTTTTTTTTTTATTTTGTGTTGATCCAAACCGGTTGCTCGGTCAGAGTCCTTGTTGGGGGTCCCTTATTCTTGCTTTTTGGGTACGTATGTTACTATACTAAGTTGTATGTTTGCCAAGTCTTTTCGTGCATTTGCATGGTCAATGCAGCAAAACTACACGCTTAAGCAAATTTATTTGATTCGGTAGCGAGAGAAATACGCATAAGACATTGCACAAAAGTTCGTTATGTGATATGTCGATATATACACCGTCCTTTTCTCCCAAAATGTTTATCATCAAATTAGGAATATTTATTTATACAAGCGTGAATAACTAAAATTATGAGAAATTATATTTTATAAAGAGGGTTAAGTCTTTTAGACTCTCAGTCATACCACATCATCAATACTTTTTCATCATTGATTTAATTTAAATCTTTTCATTTATTTGAATCTAATAATTCATATATAATTTTTTTCTCTCCTCATTTAATATATATATATATATATATATATATATATATTTAAGGTGAAACTTAACTTTTAAAACGATTCAATTTTTTATGATTTTTTTATAGATTACTATGTATTAAATTATA
This sequence comes from Schoenoplectus tabernaemontani, assembly GCA_037127355.1. Classification (NCBI taxonomy): domain Eukaryota; kingdom Viridiplantae; phylum Streptophyta; class Magnoliopsida; order Poales; family Cyperaceae; genus Schoenoplectus; species Schoenoplectus tabernaemontani. The sequence goes on along the minus strand of CM073754.1, from coordinate 11,390,279 downwards.
TTATTTATAATAATTATGATGATTATGAAGTTCTATAATAATTATTACTATTATTATAATTATTATATGCATCATTTAAAAAAATTGTTGAAATCTTCTTAAATGGAAATTTTTTAAATTATTTATTTAAAAACTATATTGTCAGAGCGAAATCTGATTTATAACTCTAGTAAAATTAGAGGTGGCAGAACCTGACCCGGCCCGACCCGAACCTGACCCGACCCGAGATCAAATGACCTTCAATCAAATCGAAATCTATTAAAGATCTGAAAAAATACAACATATAAATTGACCCAATCCGACCCGACCCTGATCCGACCCGGCCCGACCCGATTTCTTCCAAAAGGTCAAACTGACCCAACCCGAACCCGAACCCGACCCGACCCGCTCGATTGCCACCTCTAAGTAAAATTGGGTAATGTGTACATTTTAAAAGTTCTTCCATAGATTGGTTTGTACTGCATATATGCTCAAATAAATACTAAATAAATTATATATTTTTTATTTTATTTATTGGCATGAGATAAATACAAGTAAAAAATTTTAAATTCATCTTTTGTGCAGAAAATGTACGGAATTCTGAAAACAGAAGTTCACATTTCACAGATCAACATCCTAGCTTCTGCTAAATATATGTTGTCATTATATTATAGGGTCGAGAAAACATAATTGTATTTGGTAGTTCTCAAAATCCCCCTAATAAGGAAAACAGACCCAATTTTAATGAATAGTCGACTTTAAAAAATAATGAATTACATTCTTTTATACTAGTAATATATAAGATAGGAACGAAGCTAGATGTAGTAAAAAAAAAAACATGACAGACGCAATTTTGGCTGAAAGATGTTTCTTTTCTTTTAACCATCACGAGTTACAAAAAGTAGAAAATATGTTTGGTTTTGTAAATTTAATATCCCGTTATAATAAATTTATGTAAATAATATAAACTAGGATGATTCATATGTACTTTTCTATTTTGTCTCTATTCGTGGGGCATAGTCAAGATTAGAAGACGTGCGAATTAGTTGGTTCAATATATATTCATCTGATCGTGTTATCTAAATGTTTAGTAATTGAAAAAATTGAAACAAAAAAAAATGAATAGGTTGGATTGAGTTGAACTGGCAACCGCACTTTACCGTTGTATAGGGGATAATTATTTTGACAGTTCATCAAACTTTGCTCAATGAAATTATATTCATCAAATAAAATCATTACCATTCCGTTGAACAACATTAATTATATCCATCAAAGCTGTCATATAATTAATTTCAAAATTAATTATATCCATCAAAGCATGTATCTTCTGGGACAACACACGTGTTGCGCGACGTCCTATATGGTCGCGTTGATTATAAGAAGTTTTTTTCCTGAGATATGTTTGCGCGAATATTAATGTGATCGGATGGATAGCATACTGTGCTACACTGAGTAAAGCATCAGCAGTTTTTTAATCTTTGCTTAATGACCAAAATGCTCCTAATCAAATGGTATGAATTAATATTTTTAAAAGATAACAGTACCGATTTTGATCAGTATTATTTTTTCTCTTCATCATGTTTTCTATTTTTTTACCATACATTAATGAAAGGTCTAAAAAATATTATTCATCAAATAAATTAAAAATCAACTATTTCTTTAAAAAAATTTATGGACTATACAGCTTTATTTAAAAAATATTATATTTTTATTAAATAATAAATTAATTGTATTTACAAATTTAAAATTTTATAATTGATTTAGACATAAATTATATCTAAATAAAATATATTATTTATTTATAATGAAATTATTATTAAATATAAATACTAAATTAAAAGTGTCACAAAAGACATAACGGACGAATTTCAGTCTTAACAAAAATTAACGTCGTGCTAGTCTGGTGTTTTCCAGTTGGACTAGCGTTACCTGCCCAAAACAATTCACTGATAAATTGTCTAAACGGTCCTTTATGGGTTCGAGGAGCTTGGGTTATTTAAGGCAAAATTGAATGTATTCTCTTAATTTATTTTAATTTAGATATTTATCCTTTTAAATTTAAAAAAATTAAAATCTCAGATATTTATCCATAGTTAGTACTATCATCATAAAAATTAAATTAATAATTAATTAAAATTACAATAGGATAAAAATATCCCTCTGATAATTAAAGATATTTTCATTTATATAAAAATCTTCTTGCTAATTTTACTACTTTAGCGATGCACAAAATTATCACAAAATCATAATTATGGAATTGTTTTTATAGCAATACCAACCTCATTGGTAGGCACTAGTTATGGTCAAATCTGATTTGTACCATATTTTGATTGTGCCAGTTCTGATTCGTAGAAATCTATTACTTTATTTGATATTATATTTACGCATAGTTAGAGCTCAAGGAGGGAGATCAAGGGTAAGTAGCAATATAGCAGCAATACAATGTGCATAACAAAATGAAATAATTCAATGCACCGTCGTTGATTTTTGTTACGGTGCAAGTTGTATGAATGATGAAAAAAATATAGAGAAATATTTTTACCCTATTATAATTTTAAGTTATTATTAATTTAATTTTAAAAAAAATAACACAAGTTATGAGTAAATATTTAAAATTTTAATATTTTTAAAGATAAATATTTAAATTTAAAAAATAAATATTTAAATTAAAATATATTGAGGGATATATATATATATATATATATATATATATATAATTTTATCGACTTCTAAATAATATTTTTTGTGTGCTTACAAAGAAAAAATGTTAGTTCGCCAGATTGCCCCGCGCTTCCCACCGACATAAGGGCACTGTCATCGTTTCTATTTGACACCAACACCGAGCGACATTCTCTAAAATTAAAGTGTCGTTTTTTAACCATTCTATCAATAATCAATGATTTTGATTTAATAAAATGTATCATAATAATCCTCAGAGTTGTTCAAATTAAAAAGTCGTCAATTCTCCGCACACGAAATCTCCTAGACGATTTCGGTCCACATCAACATCACTTCAACACACATAATGTTAGAAATAACAGAGATAAAAGAATTTAGAATTATCAGCTGAAATCGTTTTTCTTTTGATCTTGTGTCTCCAATTACATCCGGCATGTCTAAGCCTTTGTGTTGTGTCTTCTGCATCCGAGAATCACTTGGTGACCACGGTAGATGTCATGTTCTCTTCGATTCTCGTTCAGAGACTGTTCATTCTCACTCCCATCATGGAGGAATCAGACTGTCTCCCTCTTGAATAGTGTCTATTTTTCTCTCTAACACTCTTTGTTTTAGTCTACTGTGTCTCATACAGATATAGAGCTTATGTACCATCTTTGTACATAAATAAAGAGATAATATGTTTAAATAGATGCGAGTGTACTTTTTCAATGAAACACTCATACAGGGCTGTGTCTGGCCCTATATAATCTCAAATTCAATATTAATTTTGCATTTAAGATTATATTCTTATAACCAAATTTTTTTAACGAGATATTGATTTAAAAAAAATGATCTCAAGTGTCTTTTGTTGCCATGAATAAATTAGGATGCAATATCGAATCTAAAAAAAAAAATCATAACCCTTTTCCACAATTAACTTGAAATAGGTACCCTGATAAGTCTTTCATTCGTGATTTTAGACTAGTATTTTTCAATGCCACATTAAGCTCATTGAGCTAAGGCAACAAATAAAAACATCAATATAAAAAATAAAGGAGCCAAAAAAAAAAAAAGTTGATGGAAAAGAAAAAAGGACTGTACCAGCATCTTATGCTGAATCATAAATGTATCAAATCTAAAAACATACCTTTAGGTGAAAGCATGATAATTATATCTTATCTTTGATTCTCGCATTCTTCCCTTCATACTTCCCTTTTTTTTCTTAATGAAATAAACTAGGCATACAATTTATCATGAAATTATTTAATTGTTGGGTGTCTACACACCAAGTGTCATTTTTATTACATTAAATATACAACTAGCGCACTATGTTCTGTAGTTGACAAATAAACATATAATGAATGACCTAAAAATCAACTCAAGTAATCAACGTAATGTGTAACTTAACATAGTCTAATATACCATAAAAAAATCACAACTCAAGAGATTAAATAATGATGAAGTATGTCCGCAAAAAAAAGATATTTCTAATATCATAAATATAATTTTGGTACTAGTTTTGACATTATCTAAAATTCAATTCTAAAATTTGAAACTAAAAAATTACTATAGGTACTAGATTTTATCAAAATTTGAAGCATCTAAATTATTATGAAGCGATAACATGTCCCCTCTTGGAACAATAAGTTGTATGTGTCAATCAACATGATTGCACAGATATATTTATTCTCCAATTTCTATGTGACATACAGCTCTCTCTGAGCGCAACCGACATTAGAAGTATCAAACATAATAATCTTGCTTCACGTAAAAATTTGACAAATATCAATAGTTTGACCCTCGCTAAATGATTTGTCACTTCTCAAGTAACAAGACATGCATTTGCGGCAATCATATTATCTAATACTATTCACTTAGTTAGAATAACTTAACGCACATGAGTTTAATCATGATATCTTCAGTATTAAATTAAAACACTTGATAACATCACTAAATCAAATCAATTGGTAATATTTGTCAAAACAAATTTGCTAAACAATGAAGATTATATTCACATGCTCTCACTACTTAGAAAGCAAATAAGTGATAAAATTCACTTATTACTAAATTATCAACTTAACTCATTCATTATGTAACTTAAAATTAATTTTAACTTATGTTCAAAATGCAACCTACATGATTCTTTTCAAACTTATCAAAAATATGATTGAGTTTGCATAATCTCATTGTTAATATTTTATTAAACTAAAATTTAAGATAAACTTCTTCTATTGTGGTCAACAACCCACAAATAGTGTAATCCACAATATCATAAACTCATTTTATAATTTATATTACTCAGCAACACTATGCGAGTAATATAATTATAATTATATATATTCTAAGCAACTTATAAATATTTTAGGATTCTAAAAAAATGAATAATGATGTCAACAACTAAATCATGATCTTCTATAATATACTAAAATATTATGATGTCCGGCATCACTTAAGTCCAATCCATCGATTTATATAGAGACAAATATGATTAGCACTTTCAATAGTTTTTCTACACAATCCTAATTAATCTAAATATAATATCATTTCGGACACAAAATCAAAAGAAGAACTATGTCCCCAATCAAATCATGTAAACCGAATAATATCACATTTAATTAATTTAATTTGAGCAAAATATCATAATATGAATAAGACTTACTAGTCTACCAATTCATATTCACCCAATAAGTGTATATCATATAAAAGTAATAGTCACGTACAATTGTGCTATAAGTTCTTCATGGGACAATATCATGCATATTATCAACTATCTATATTTGATCCAGTTATGGTAAGATACTAAGATATCAATAAAAAAATACTTAAATTAATAATTAGATTATAATTATACTATATTGGCTTACTAATTATATAATTGTTTTCATTTGTGTCTCAAAATTCCATGAAATACGGTGATTATCACAGTTCTAGTCAAAATATTAGAACTAACAACAATCAATCCATCAGCCGATAATCTCATTAGGAAAATTTATATCTCCTTCATCTTTTAATTAAATAATATGATTCAACTCTCTTTGAAAATCTCTTTTATAGATTTTTTAACCATGAGAATCATAAAATTTATAAGTATCATAAAGATCAGAAATATTATATGAAATCAGAAGATCAATCACCCTGTTCTGACAATCTATCGAGGATCATCTTTCTTGCGACCCTCATAATTTTCTACTTATAAATCAAAATTTTATTTTCTTAGACTTTCTGGAGAGCTCACAAAGAAAACTATATTCCATAAAAATTTTATATAATTTTGAATTACCAAATGAGAGAAAATTAGTCCGCACTACAGAAAAGTCACTGGTTTCAGAACTCTGACAGACTAACACCATCTACTTGTGTCTGCCATAATATTCACTCTACTTATCCAATCGATGAGTTCATTCGCTTTCTAAAAAATTTATTGAGAGTTCTACAACAGTTATAAAGAATGCTAAATCATTTGAATAACATAAAGATATAAAAATCGCGTTACAACATTAGACAATCTAGAAATCTGTTTGTTCTGAACACCGATCAGAATTTTCACGAATTCTCTCAAAAAATCATAAAATTGAGACCACAAATCAAATGAAAATAACCAGAAATCATAATGAAAGCTTAGGTATCAATTTCAAATGAAAAGGAACACTCATGACTCTGATACCACTGTTAGAAATAACGGAGATAAGATAATTCAGAATTACCAATGGAAGCGTTTCCTTTTGATCTTGTATCTCCAATCACATCTAGCATGTTTTTAAGCCTTTGTGTTATGTCTTTTGTATCTGAGAATCACTTAGTTAGAGATAGACCATAATTGAGTCCGAACCTATCCTTTTTTTCCACAATTCAGATATTATGTTCACTTCGATTCTCACACAAAGACCGCTCATTCTCACTAATTATGGAGGAATAAGACTGTCACCCTCTTAAATGGTGTCTTTTTTTTTCTCTCTAACACTTTTTAGCCTATTATGTCTCATACAGAGTCTCAGTACCTTCTCTGTACATAAATAAAGAGGTATTATACTTAAATAGATGCTTTTCAATGAAACACTCAGAGAGGACCGCATCGCATCTGACACTGTATAATCTCAAATCCAACACACAATGCACACCAGAGGTGGAGGCGGGAGGTGTAGTCTAGTAAGGAAGCTGCTCAGCCTCAAATACTCCGAGAAAAGCACCGTGGTGGTGCCATCCAATTGGTCGCGGGAAGGAAATAGGCTGCAGAAGTACCAGCTCAATCGCATCGTCAGAGAGCTTCGCAAGTACAACCGCTATAAGCGCGCTCTTGAGGTGAGTAATGCGGAGCTGGTACTGGTTAGCGAGCACTTGCTCTATTTTATGCACTAGTGGTGTTTGAGTTTTGTCACCTGATAGAAAATGTCATGATTGAAATCTTATTTCAACATCGAGGATTATTTGTTTCGTCATAGTAAATTTTAGAGGCCACTGGTAGTTGGATGTGGGGGCATCGCCTCAAATAGTTCTATACCACTGTTTTTCATTGCTGGTCAAAGCTATCCAACGAGTCCTAATGATCACTGCTAAACATCCCCAAAGTATCTCTAACTATAACATCCAACTGTAATTTGAAATTCCCTGTTATCCTCTCTCTGAGTGCAGGGCCCCACTTGACTCTGATTTGTAGTGGGACTCATTGTCAGAGAGATCCAACAGGGGATTTGGATCCGCTTCATTGAAGTTCATTGAAGACTTCCAGTGCATCTTCCACTTGCATGGTCTTGCTCCATACTTATGTGTGATTCCAGTTATGAGAGAAATGCTACAGAGAGGGGCGGATCTAAAGGTGTTTAGGGGGACACGTGCTCCACTGATTTTGAAAAATAGTATTTTCGGTAATTTGCTCCCCTCGAGAATTTTTTTTGTCCTCTCTCTTTTGAATTGTCTGATTATTTTTATTGAGAAAAAAATATTTAATATTATACATAATAAAATAATTATGCAAAGATATCAAAATATAAAGTTACATAAACGAAAATTTTCTTCATCAACTTGATTATCTATTAGTTTGAACTTTATTTTGTTGTTATTTTTAATATATAAAATGTTATTATTTTAATAACTTTTATTATATAAGAATATATATTAAATTATTATTTTTTTATTAAATATCTAATTAATTAATGGATTTGAATCCTGATAATTCCCTCAGATCAAAATCCTAGATCTGCACTGAGAATGGGTTTGTAACTTGGCCTATCTCATTTATCACATGTTACGTCTGTATCTCTCAGCAGGAGATTTAGATAAAGTGCCGAAATTGGTCAAGGATATGAAAAGGTGCATCTTACGACTTGGTCACATACAACCTATGGCTCACATCCTGTGCCAGGAAAGCTGATTATAAAGGAGCTGAGGAAGCATACCTTAGATGAAACGGGATAAAATAATTCCTGACTGCTACACCTTCAGTCTGCTTGCCAGTATTTACATCAAATCAGGAGATGAAAGTAAAGGGTGAGAAGCATTAGTAGAGATGGAAAAACAGTGTTCTAGAAAGGAGAGAGCGGCATATAGCTCTTTGATTAGTCTTTATGCAAGTTTATTGGATAGAGAAAATGTCAATAGGATATGGAGTCAGATGAGGTCTTCATATAGGGGGCATTAGTATAAATTCATTCTGACTTCATTGACAAAATTTGGGGGATATAAAAGAGGCTGAAGAATTGTATAGTGAATGGGAGTTGGTTTCCGACACACGTGATGCAACGATTCCAAATTTTATCCTTCCATTTTACATCAATAATGGTAAATTACTGTACAGTCATACTATTTTGTTAATTAGCGGTATGTATGTTATTATTGATGAGTTATTACTACTATACCTTACCAGTTGGTCATTGTGTTGGAAACAGTATAACAGTTGGTATTCTTTCTTTTTGGATCTGAGAGGTTTGATTTAGATGGTCTTTCTTTCTGGATCTAACACTATTTGGATAACACAGTGAACTGGAAGGAATGTAAAAGATAGAAGGGGAGGAAATGGAATGAGAAGGAAAATTACAACAATTTACATTCTCTTGTTTGATTCGTATTGTTAACCTCCGTTACACTCCATTTTTCAGAGTAACAAACTATAAGTTCTAATAGGCTAAATGAGTAATCTCCATTAACATTAACCTCCTATTAAATTTCCAATCAAACAAAAATACTAATGAAAACTTTTTTTTTCCTTTCCTCTACTCCCCATCCAAACAACGCGTGAGAGGATTGATTAAAATGGCATACAATCATTCCTGCTAACATTGACAGGTTCATACCTATACGTTAAGTAAAGCAGAACGTTATATGCTTGTATAATAATTAATGACACTAAGCTTATTTTTTACATGAACAGGTATGGTTATCAAGGCCAAAAACATCTTGGAACACATATTATATAAAAGGGAATAGTCCAATGCTATAGCACTTGGGAGTTGCTATGTAAAGGCTAACTGAAGAAGAAGAAAAGCATTGAAAATGTTTTAAAATATCTTAAAAAAGCTTTACCAAGCTTAAAGAAGTGGGACCTAGACATGGAACTGCTGGAGCAGATGTATGCACTGATTGAAGAAAATGGTGATAAGAGGCTTGTGAGGAGCTTCTGCTAATTCTCCGTGAAGGGGGTTATGTTACAACAGAGTTATATTATTTTATTGCTTCGGGTGTACGAGGAGGCGGGTAAGATACCTCTGAACATCAGTGAAAGGATGGCAAAAGACCGGATTATTATGGATAAAGAACTAAAAAATTGATCAAATTTACTGCTAATTTCTGTATCAGTAAAGTTGGATCACATTAATAATTTGCTAATTGCTGAAAATCAAGTCATTTAGAATTTTCAATTTACGGTTTTTTTTTTATTTATCTATAGGATACTAACTATACAATGCCAGAGCCTGACTTCTTGTGGTTCAAAACTTTTTAAATTTTACAAAATATTTTGTTTTGTTCAGATTGTACTAGTTTGTTTTGTGCAGATTGATTTATGATCAATGAGCTAGAAAAATCTTGTATGGGATTCAAATAATCTACCATATAATATATGGAAAGATTTAATGATGATTGTTGTCCACCTACCTCTTTCATTATTTATACATATTATAAATACAAAGTATTAAATGTATTTTATATCATTTAAATTATATGTATATAAAAATCATAAAATTTTAAATTCATTTCAGTAGTCATCAATTGAGGAGGTTAGATCCTAAAATTTGATATGTTGATTTTGTTTTTTTATGTATATCTAAATGATATTGAAATGATATAAATTTTTATTTACACATATAATATGATATGTTTTCAATTAGTTTTGTTATTAAGAATTTAAATAATATTTTTTGATATTTTAATTTTATGAGGACATTTAATCCCTCCTCATAATATATATATATATATATATATATATATATATATATATTACCGATACCTTTCGTAATATATAAATATCAATCCCTATTGTTTAAATCGAATTCAAATAATTATTATGGGCCGATGTTTCTAATATGAGGAATCAAATGTCCCCGTAAATATAATATCAAATAATTCTATTTGATATTTAATAATTAAATATCAAATAGTTATTATTGATTTTTCTTATATTCACATTTGATCCCTCCTCATAATTTAAACAATATTTTTTTCAAATATACATATAATATTACCAAAAATAAAAATATATAAGCCTATGTTTTTTTAAGAAAAAAATGGGGACATTAAACCCTTTTCTCGTATTTAGATCCGCCGATGATTCTGATATGCTTTACAATTAAAATGGATCTGCTTCGAGTCTTCGACGGCACCAATTAAGTAGGAAATAGTACACGTGATTGTTCATTAGTATGTTATGTGGGTACTGGTAGGATTATCATCCTCATATATAATATTATTATTACTATAAATTATGGGTCCATTGAAAAATAAGTTGAGAAATATTTTAAGGATCCTCCATAGACTCCCTTTATTCCATTTTGTATCCTTCTTTATTTATTCATATTTGACTTCTTAAGTAGAGAATAAAGACTTTACTCCTCACTTGTTCTCCAATTAAACATAAACTCAGTGAATAATATTTTTTTAATTAGAGTTCCAATACATATATCGAAATCAAGAAATTCTCTCTTGAGTTCTGCAAAATCTAAGAAATACGAAACAAATAGTTGGACCAACAAATTCAAAAATGGAATCTATTTTTGTTTAGAGAAAATGTGCCCGAAGCACCATATACAAATAATTAAATTGTGATCCCATGTGAGAACATCACCATCACCTCACCTGAGAGAGGTAGAGGTCTTCAACATTCAATAATTTGTATATTGGTCCGGACCGACTATCGAGCAAGAGGGTCGTCCGTAGAGGTGGCAATCGGGCGGGTCGGGTCGGGTTTGGGTTCGGGTTCGGGTTCTGATCGGACAGGTCGAGTCGGCTCAGTTTGACCTTCTAAAAGAAATCGGGTCGGGTCGGCTCAATTTATATGTTGTGTTTTTCCAGATCGTTGATAGATTTTAATTGGATTGAATGTCATTTGATCTCGGTCGAGTCGAGTCGGATCGGGTCAGATTGACTTTCTTAAAAATTCAAATCGGGTCGGATTCGAATCCGGACAGATCAGACGGATTTTTCGGATCGGATCGAATTCTACCATCTCTAGTCGTCCGTAAAAAAAAAAATTGAGCACCATTGGTTCGATCTGACAAACATTGAAATTAAAGACAACGCTTGTTTTGAACAATCGTCGTCTATTTGTGTATTTTCTAGTTCGTTGGATTGTTGGTCCAAGAGTACACAATCTTTTAGCTCTCATTTTTCAAGACAACTATGCTACATTCTTTTAGTACGTGTATTATTTTAGAAATTAATAACTAAAAAATAAGAGAGAACTTTCGACTATTGTTAACTTCATTCCTTTCTTTCAACCATCTCTTTCACTCTCTTTTACATACTAGCAAAAAAACCCGCTTATTGTGCGAAACTCATGTATTTTAAAAATAAGTATATTGTATCTGATGTATATATCTTTTTAATTAAACATAAGATATAAAAATATTTTTATTTAATAATAAAGAAATAAAGAAATAAAGAATAAAATACTACAAAGATACTATTAATTAATATATTTTTAATGAGTAGCATATTATATCTTTTACTAACTACTTTTCTTAACTAACTCTCATTTTTCTTCTAAAATAATACCTTATTGCATTTCTAAAATTTGATTTTAAAAATATATTAGCTGAAAATAGTTATTCCAAAAAGCGTACAAATTAATATTTTTTAGGATATAGATACAAATGAATACATCTAATTAGATAAGTAATGGTAAAATCCACTGTCAGTAAGACTTAGAGATGCTACGAAGAGATTTATTCCAAAGCAAGTAGCTGAATTGCATTAAAAAGACTAAAAAAGTAGGCTAATATCCCCTTTTATGGCACAACCCCCCCCCCCCCCCAATTAGTTCATTAATAGTCTCTTTCCCATCCGTCAGCCAGCCAATACAATTAAGAAGATATGCGCAAATAACGGCTCCGATTTTTGAGATGCGACAGATAGCCATACTGATTATTTAACTGCTAATTATATCTACTAATGGTAACAAACAAATAGCCATTTTCTCTAACCGTCTCGTCCTTTTGTTTTTGTTCAATGTGCGATGTGATTATTCTCTGTGTATCGTCCATCCTGCAACGGGTTTAATATAACCCAGTTATAGAAAGTAGAAACTTGCATCGACGCGCTACATTTACCACAGAATTTTTGGAATTCTGTTATATGAACTATGATAATCCCCAACACCAAAGCACTAAATTTTCTTGGATAATATAGTCGAAATTTGGCCCGCGGAGATTTAATTAGAGGCGCTAAAGTCTCCTATGGGCTATGGATCTTCTGTGGCTTATATAGACAACAGAGTTGCGACGCTTGTTTCTCAATTCTAACTTTTACAATGGTTGAGGGTATTTTTTGTCATTTTATATTATCAGATACTGAAAAATTGAATGCCTCCAATATATACACTGTATGAATTAATTTCAATTAACTTTAGAGATACTCAAACTACGTGTAACTAATCTTCAATCATAATGAAAGTGCATTAGGGCACCACAATAAAAAAAATGGAAAAGAGAACTCCTAAATACAATGAAACGGATTACCTGATGTTGCAAAAAGGAGGCATAAAAGCTTAAAACTAGTTAGGGTGTCAATGGGTCAGGTCGGATCGAGTCGAATCGGGTTCGGGTTGGGTCAAATTATTTTATTATTTTCTTGACCCAATCTAAATCCGACTCGTTTAAATTCGGATCAAAAAAATTGTATCCATACCTGAACCGACCCCTGTAAAATAACTAAATATTTATTTTTAATTTTTATAATTGTAAAAAATATTAATTCATTTATAATTAATCTTAATTAATATATAATTAGTGTATATTTAAGCTTTAATTATTACTAAATCATAAAATTATCTCAAAAGATATAATTAATCGGGTTGGGTCGGGTTGACCCAAACCCGACTAAACCCAACCCGATTGGGATAAAAAAAATTAAACTCATAATCGATCCATGTCGGATCATATAGGATCAGATCAGATTCCGATTGGATCGGATTAATCCGGGTTGACACCCTAAAACTACTCTAAACAAATGAGCTTCGACAAAACATCGTAGCTACAAATTAGTCTAAACAAAAATGGTGGAAATGCGCTTGAAACCAGGTATACTTCTGAGAACAAAAGAGGTAGGTTCTGGCACGAAATCATGGCATACAATGATAATTGGCGGTTTGGTAATAAATTGGAGTGATTCATTAAAGGATATTATTTTATTTTTTTTGGAAAAGATAAAAAAAAATGAAAGACATATATCTCTGTCTATTCGTTCAAAAGTGGGAGACGAAAAAAAGAGAAGAATTTAATGCGATTGCAGCTAGTTCAATTACATAACAATTTAAAATGAGTGCTTAATTCTATCTTCATATGGTTCATTGAATTGAACAGATGGGATGCTGTTATTCGAAACTCCACCATCAGTAGTCCATCACGAAACTCCTTCATGTCTAGGACATACATAGCGCATAATCCGACTGTGAAAGAATCATTCATAAAGTAGGGATCATTTTCGAATTTGTTTCTGAGTGGTCCCAACAACTTGCTTTGCTCAAACAAAATGACTGCATTGAATACGTTTGTGCTTTGGCCATCAACAGGAACAATGGATGGATTAGTGCCGCTCCGGTTAACAAGAGAAGAACATATATGTTTTATTGTTTTCAACTTGAATAATTTATATCAAAATTATGTTTTGTAAAAGTTGAATGTAACACAAAATTGGATAATATTAGAAAAATTCAGTGTATGTTGGCTAATCTGTATGTTGATCAGCGGTCCACACACCGCAGGATCAATGCATTGCACGCCCAAATTACACCGCCTCGGTTGCTTATCTATATCAATACTATTATATAAAGCATCTAAGAATTGGATGGTCCATTTTTTGTCATGGTAATTTTTTGTTATATCAATTTTATCCCTCAATTAGACGGATAATATTTATTTTTGGTTGATCGAACGTATGTAATCGCGTCCATTGATCCCTTTTTTCTCTCCATTTATTTCTCATCTATATTGTTATTTACATAATATAGTTTTTTTTTATTTAACAACCTTGTACATGTTTGGTAAGAAATTATTGATGATAATATATATTAGAATAATTCATTTTTGTTACCATAAATTCATGAATCATTAACTCATACTGTGTAGAAAATCTCATCAATGTGAATTTTTTATCTTATAATATTTTAATATTTAAATAAAAGAGTCTGGTGCAACGCGCGGGTACATAACTAGTTTAAACACAAGTGCTGCACTTTAACCTTGTGATTTTTTGTGGACTTTCAAATCTCATAAATCCGTGAAATTCCAGCAGTGGTTCCTTTTGTCCCTTCTCTGCTCTATGGTCAGAAAAGATTTGAATTAATCTCTCAGAATTTTACTCTAATTAATTATTTCTCCTCTTCCTTTGTTATTATTTTTTTTCTGAATTCTTACTAATTTGAGTATATTATTTGCTAAAATTGATTTTTAATTTTTTTTTGGTAATAATTTATATTTCTAAATTAGACGCTGCTAAATTTTTTGTTTAAATTAATTAAAAATAAATAAAATAATGAATAAGAAGGACTGTTGATGATCTCATTAACGTACAAAAGTTCATTTATTTTTAAACCTTGTTATTATATTATTATCAAGCGAGATAAGATATCAAAAGGAGAGACTTAAGAGAGAGCGATTCTTGAAAAAGAAAATAATCCATGAAATTGGGAAAAGAATAATTTGGACCACCTGAGCTAAAATCTGAAATCCCTTTCTTCAATACCGGAAGGCTCACACTTCATATTCTCTCCTAATACGGAGAGATGATTTAGATTTATGATTTTCTAAATGTTGCTTCTCAGTTCTATCATCCCAAACATAAACAAAAGCCGATTCAATTTACCCCTTATACTCGAATACTTTGGCGTTTAGCTGAAATCTGTGACTCTTCTTCCCAGCTTAATTATTTCGATTTTTAATTCTTTCTCGGAGAGGAATTGACTATTTCAATATGAGCATAGAAAGGTTCCACTCAAGTCTGACTCATCATGACCTGTGGGTCCCGCCGGCTAATAACTTTCTTACTTATTACTAATTATTATTTACATGATTTCAGCTATTGAACCGAACTAATTCTTACAGATTTTTTTATTTAACAGATTTTTTTAGTAAATAAAAAAATCAATAGAACTGGTAAGATTTGTTGGGATTTAGCCAAGATAGCCTGGACCGAGTTTGAAACTCGGTCCCAATTTTTTTTTTTTACGTTTGTGTATTATATTAAAAACAAAGCACAACAATTAGTAGATTGATCTAAAATATTACAACAAGAAAATAAAGTTTTGCAAAATCAAATATAAGCACGATTAATACATTGTTCTAAAATAATGTCAAACATAACAATAAAAAACATAAACACTGAAATTTCTCACAACAATTAAAATCCAATTATTCTGACAAATATAACAACAAATCAGCATGAATCTGTCTTTTCAAGTCACGAAGATTTATTGTCTCGTCAGCAGAAAATATGCATGCAACACGAATATTATAACCCACATCGGTTGAAGTGTTCAGGATTTGACCTCCGTAATACACATTAATTAGCAATATTAATTAATTTATATTTAATTTTAATTAGTATATAATTAGTGTATATTTAAGCTTTAATTAGTATTAAATCATAAAATTACTTCAAAAAATATAATTAATCGGGTCGGGTCAGGTTGACGCGAACCCGACCCGATCCGACCCGATTCAGATCAAAAAAATTAAACTCCAACTCATATATATTGGGATCATGTCGGGTCAAATCGGATTCGGATCGGATCAATAATTGACACTCCTAGATACTTGGGTTTCTACTTTCTAATAGGAAAAGGGATTTGGATATTTGATTGAAAGAGACGGGGATTTATAGGGATTTATTGGTTTATTGCGAGGGATAATCGCATCCTCTACTCTCTTTTTTTTGTTTCCCTACAATTGTAGCTTACTCTATTAATTGCACGGTTAAAATGAACTTTTTAGTTATAATTAATAATTATTTCTAGTCACATTATATTTTATACTCCCTTTAATTGAATTAAAAAATATTTCTCAATATATATACAGAAGAAACAATTACACGGTTATATCGATTTAATTATACTAGGAGTATAAAATAAAATGTGATGAGAAAATAATTGTAAAGATAAAACAACTGTGTCTGTGTAATTATTATCCTAATTTAAAAAACTTTTTAGAATGAATTATTTGAGATATATTTCCAACAATTTGTTACTATCCAAATCTGGTACTAATTTAATATAGTTTATTTTGGTAAAAAAAAGTTACAGAGTTCAAATTAAAAAAATTGTAGATATACTTTCTGACAAATAAAATATTTTTACAGGAGTAAATTAAATAAAATTAGAAGTTTAGGATTAGGTCCAAACTTAGAGGAGATAGTTCTGAAGATTTTAACTTGTGGTAGGAGTGGTATTTTTGCAGTGTTTTGATTGGTTCTTTTGGAATTTAAGCTTGTCTTTATCCGTTCTTTATTTTTATTCTTAATTCGGAAATTAACCTTATTTTTCGTGGCTAACCTCAGCCCGGAAATGGAACTTGTCTATTTCCGTGTTTGACTGTCTTTGTGCATATTTTATACTGTATAATTGTCCGCAAGTTAAGATCTTACTTTGAAAATTGGAAGACATTACTATTTGATGATTTTGTTTGAAAACAGCAACAATTAAAATATAACTTGATATGATGATTACAACAGCGTATCCATATTCGTTGTGTTTGTTTCATACCATAATTATAATAGCGGACATAAAAACTTCAAACAATTAACTGTCTAGTTAATTTGTCAAGTGAAAAACATAATCATGAAGTTCTCAAACTTGAAAACTTGATTGTCTTTTTCAAGTGAAAAACTGAAAACTGAACTATTATTTTATGCACATAGATAATTATTAATTGATCAACTAAAGATCAGACCGGATAAGTCATTTCAGAGTTGATAGGTCATTTATCCAAAGGATTAAATTGGTTTTTATTGGAGGATCAGATCAAGATTTTGTTGCTACTACAAATTGGGAAACTGAAAGCGGAGAAACAACATTGGCTATGAGCCGTTTAATAGAAACCATATCTTCTGTGGCTTTCTAATTTCTGCCACTCAGTTGCATCACAGGAAACATTACTAAAAGTGGGCTCATATTACCCGTTACACGGAAAGAGCACAGGTATTTGAACATCAAAATCCAACAGTTTAGCCATGGGGTTTGGCTGACAGCTGTTACTGCTTCCAGCTTTGAACCAAAGTTTTAACTTATATTTGGCGAAATGGATAAGGTCCCCTCCACGGTCTGACTCACCCTTACTGTGGGCCCCACCATCTATATCTTTTTTTTTTTAATTTTGAAGTTTCTTTTTATATGTGCCCCTGGCGGCCTGGCCCCTGCTCTCTTCCAACACAATATTTTTCTTTTGCTTTGGCTCTCTCTTTCAACATCCATTTCTATCCTTCCTCAAATCATGGCTTCCATATTTCATCAAATGATTCGAATCCTTCTCTATCTTATAAAAGTAAAGCATCACACTTCTTTCTTATAATTTGCATTTTCAGTCCTCAAATTTAATAATTAATTATATGAAAATTATTATTAAGAATTTATAATTGATTAGCAGGATGTGATTGTTGATGGTATTGTCACAAATTAAAATATGTGAAATTTATTCTCCTTTGGTCCAGCACTATTTTGGAAAACGAAATATTCAAGAATAATAAAGAGCATAAATTTATTAGTACCAGTACCACCAAGTAACTGGTTATAAATTTCGCATCATGTAGTAAAACCCAAATTACACAAGTACAAGTTATACTTTGCCTTTGCTCTTCTTCTTTGTCATTTTTTTGAATAGTACCACTTCATGAAGATCAAAAGACCAATCAAAATCTAAAACCTATTACATCACAACTCAAAATATAAAATCTACCAGGAAGCTATCATTAATAAGCCAGCATCTAACAGCAAAGCCAGTATCAACCAACAAAACACATCAACTACAGTCTACAGTCTACGACTTTTAGTATCAAATTTAACAGCACAAGATGAGCATCAACAAAAAGAAATGACAATATTCACAAGATGAGCATCTTCTTTGTCGTTTCAATAAGAAAGAGCTAATTTCGAACTCGTCCTGTGATCATTGAGTTTGATAGGACAAATTATTTTCCTTTTCAGAGGTTTAACGAGGATTTGATGTCAATTAAGCCATTGAAGAGACTTAGAGACATAATATGGAGAACTCTAACAGTAAGTGGTTTGATATACGTTAATTAGAGATTATATATATACAGAAATAGTTAAGCAGAGACTAATTAGAAGAGATTCAAATGCAGATGCACTTTAAAACTGATACTAAAAAAATATATTCTCAACGAAATAATGGTTTTTCTTGAATGCGAGTGAATATATATTGAGAATAAAAATATATCACGATAAGACGACAAGACTTCGTGATACCACATTCACACAATCCGACAAACTCTGATGATGTATGATATCTATAAATGCAAACAACACAATATCTCTACTTTATTGTAATTCAAGTTTTTTTAGTCTTAATTTAGTTCTGCGATTTCTTTATAGACATTAACAAGAGGAAAAAATCAAATGGAAGTTTTACAAATTAGTGAAATGAGAAAAATTATGTGGAGATCAATAATTTTTTCATAATTTAAAAATAATATCCAACTATATGCTAAAACAAAAACTAAGTTGAGAATGATTAAAATACCTTGAATAATGCTAGCTGAAATTTTGAAACTAGAAATTTTTTTCAATTGAAGTTAAAATCTTGCTTGCAACTAATATCAAATATCATAAAGAGATTCGTAATTGCTTGTAAAATCGACAAATAGGGAGCATTTCCCACAAGTACTAAAAATTATAGCTTTTCAAATTTCACATAATATATATCAGAGTAATCTGCATAATTCAAGTAAACTTTAGCGCAAAGGGGAAATTAATGAACCCATGATAAGACGACTTGGAGCAATGTGTCCAACATATAGATAGCTTTGATCTCATCTTAGCCACTTTTCAACAAATCGATTATCTGCACTGCCTCATGTGAAAGTTCACAAAGCCTATATAGAAAACTCTATATTTTTCACCGAAATAAAAAGGTTTCGGATCATTCTTCTACATATCTTAGCACATTTTAATGAAAGTTTCATACACATGCATTGGTGGTGGCAAAGGAAAAATAACCATTAACAGAAACCAATGGACATAGTTGAATGTTTGTTTCAGGGACGACTACCAATGCACAAAAGTGAGATCGAAGAAAATTTTAAAAAACAGAAGAAATACCTGGTTGCTCTTTTTCAGTGAATTCAAGAAGGGAGGATTCAAAAACAAGGTCTGCAGGCGAGTGTAATAAGGTTTCCAGATGCATATATACCAGTTCTGGCAATCATGTAATAAGAATTGCCATTTAGCCTTTTATTGAAGGACGTCAAGATTTGAGCATCCATCTAAAACAAATGGATACATTCTTGTTATATAGAGGTCATTCACATGTCCTTGACATATGTTGGTACCAGATCCAACATGTAGCAGTATGTCTGATTTATATATTTGAATTCCTAAAGTTTCAAGAAAAATAGATGTAATAGATGCACTAAAAAGAAATAAGGAACAGAGAAAAAAACATAGGCTGCAACAAAAAAAGGAAAAAAAGTGCAAATAAACATTTTAATTATTAAACACTTATTTTTATCTATTTTTTTTTTTGCTACTTATATCCTTTCATCTAGCAGCTGTAGCACTTGCTATAGTATTCAAGTCAGAATAGAGGTAGAGCAGCACTTGCTGTTCTGGTTCACTCTCAACCGACAGAGTTTCTGATTAATGGATTAAGGAAAACTTAATTTCTTTCTAATGTTTTACTCATATGCACGTGAATTTGTATAACAAGAATGAATCAGAGGAATATAAAGAGGAAAGGAAATGAGTAATGCAACAGTAAAAGGGAAAAACCAGAACAATTTTCAGATTTCATTAAACATTGATGCATTTATCTTCTTTTTTTTTTTTACAACTTTGAGGAATACCAATATTGAATTGTAATTACTCAAAATGTGCAAGCTTAAGTCAGTCTCCATTCTTTAAGTACTTATTTCTGGCACCAAAACCACTATTTTGTGGAAGAACTTCATAGACTTCATACTTATGTTTTGACAGATGTAAACTCACACACAATTGTCATGCAATAGGAATTCTTATGAATAAATAAACAAAACCCTACACATGAAAATAGCAAGGATAGCCCAAATCTTACAACAGAACAGAAAAAGGAAAGGAAAAGAAATAAATCACTAATACAGAAACCAATGGACACAGTTGAATGTGTGTTGTTTCAGGGACAACTAGCAATTCACAAAAGTAAGATCGAAGAACATTTTAAAAAACAAAAGAAATACCTGGTTGCTCTTTTTCAGTGAATTCAAGAAGGGAGGATTCGAAACCAAGTCGGCCGTGGGCGAGAGAAGGGACGAAGGGACTATGGTTTTAGCGAGGATCTTTAGGCGAGTGTTATTTTTCGTGTGCATATTTTCTGTGTTCGCGGTCCACGAAGACCTGGTGCACCGCGAGAGGTTCTGCAGGCACCGTGAGAGGTTCTCCGGTATCAGATGATATTCAGCGCTTCGTTAGTCCCACCATGCCTAAAAGGATGAGAGCAATCGCTGGGGCGCCTATATAAGGGGGTGATGGCTACAGTAACAAGCACTTGGACGGGGTCTGTGCTTGATCGGCTGATCGCAAGGCCTAGGTCAGTGGCCTCCATTTTGGGATGAGCGCTGCCCTACCATCTGCCCAAGTGGCGGAGTGGGCGTCCCAATTTATATTGGGTGGTGTGGGTCCGGGCAGCAAGGCGCCTGGGCGTCGCCTCGGTGAGAGATGGCGTGGTGTGGGTGGGTTTGGGCAGCAAGGCGCCCGGACCTAGCCTAGGTGGGGGGCCGGGTGTGCGTGGGGTCCGGGCAGCGAGGCGCCCGTGGCGGGGTGTGTGTGGGTCCGGGCGGCGAGGCGCCTGGGGCGGGATGTGCGTGGGTCCGGGCGGCGAGGCGCCTGGGGCGGGGTGTGCGTGGGTCCGGGCGGCGAGGCGCCCGGGGGCGGGGTGTGCGTGAGTGGGGTCCGGGCGGCGGGCGCCCGGGGGCGGGGTGTGCGTGGGGTCCGGGCGGCGAGGGCCCGGGGGCGGGGCGCCGGGCGGCGAGGCGCCCGGCAGGCGGGGTGTGAGTGGGGTCCGGGCGGCGATGTGCGTGAGGTCCGGGCGGAGAGGCGCCCGGGGGCGGGGTGTGCGTGAGGTCCGGGCGGAGAGGCGCCCGGGGGCGGGGTGTGCGTGGGGTCCGGGCGGCGGCGAGGAGCCAGGCGGCGGGGGCGGGCGCCTGCGAGGCGCCCGGGGGTGGGGTATCCGTGGGATGTACATGGAATGTCGAATAAAAATATTTTTGTTACGACAAACAGATAGAGGATGCGCTCCGCCCAAAAACAAATGACATACTTCTCCGCCGAAAAATAAATAATCGTTCAAGAAATATTAAAATATATCCAAGTTATAAAAATGAAATTATTTTGCAAAGTGCTGATAAATAGATGCCGACGGAAATTACATTAAGCAGAACTATTGAAAATAATCTTTTTCTGGGTTCAAGTTTGTGCAAAGCAGTAGACCATCTACAGTAAAAAAAACATTGCTTACGCATCAAAGCACAGTGAAGTGGTAGAAAAACCAAAAACACTCTCAGCCCATATTAATTGGAGCATAAAGTTACGGAGTGGAACAACAAAAAAAATAACAGTAATTGTGTCACACCCCAGAATAATTAAATCGGATTAGGGGTGCTTAATCCCGCCACGTACGCACGACGAGACGTGCGTACGAAAGGCTAAGTGAATAAAAAAAAATAAAGAAAATCCCAGAATAAACAAAACAATAATAATAATACCAAACAAACAGTCCAGAATATACAGATAATACAACGCCAGACACCGGCGGGGCTAACACCATCGGAATGGGTAGCAAAATCTCTCAAATAAAGCCCAAAGAAAGAAACCAAAAACCCGATGCCCGATAAGCCCTAATCAACTACCCGCTCACATGCAAATGCAGCGAAGCATCTCTCGTCATCGCGAGATCGTCCCAGTACTCGCTCCAAGATAAATCCCGAACCCGTAATACACGGATCCCACAACCACGCGTGGAAACGTGAGTAATTTTAAAAATTACTCGGTACGGATTTAGATCCAAATTAAGATTTGATCTTCTTTCCCAGACTGGACCCAAATACCGATGCCGAATTTAAATGCAATGAATTAATTTTAATATATGTTAATATATTATTATTTTATACATGTTTGAGAACACACCTACATGAATGACATGAAATGATAGATAAACACAAATAGAAAATCATGGGAAATAATAATATAATATAAGATATAAAGTACGAGAATCAAACACCCGAAATAAACATCCCGATTCGTAAATCACCAGATCTATCCCAAGCGGGCGCCACCAGCGTCCCAACTTACGAACTTGGGCCTTGCCTAAGCGGGCGCCACCAGCGACCCGACTTACGAACTTAGGACTTTATGTTTATGCGGCGCCAATGCCGCATAAACGGCAATCGGCTCCCGAGGCGATAACGCCCTAGGAGAGTGAGCGTGCATAAGCACGTACTCAGTCTAAATAAATGGTAATTCACCTTACAAAATAAAAGCAAGTGGATAATTATGTCTTCGGTTGCCATATCGTCAAAGGAGATAACTACCCGGGAAATAACAAATCGGAAACTAATACAAATGGGAGCCTACACTGTACTAACTAAGGGCCGGAGGACCGCATCCCGAAAATAATGACAAAATGAAATATAATACGGATGGGAGCCTACACTCAGTACCAACCTGGGGCCGTAGGTCCGCATCCCAAAGGGAGGAGCCTACACCGTACCAACCAGGGGGCCGGAGGACCGCATCCCGAAAATGACAAAATGACGAGATATTACAAATGGGAGCCTACACCGTACCCACTGGGGGGCCGGAGGACCGCATCCCGAGAAAATAACAAAATAGGGTAGAATCCAGCCTCGGATATGGACGCCCACACTAAACACTGAAAGACATGGTATCCTAAACGCTCAAATTTGGATTAAAAATCTTTAATCATATTAAGAATATTAAAAATATAATATTGATCAAAAGAAAAACACTCTGGCACAGCCAACCCGCCAAATGACGGGGTCGGTGGATAACCGACAAGCAAAGGTGCGCAGTGTATATACAGACCAAAGGAATATAACCCGTTGGTCTAGTTATACAAGGCAACCTCAGACCGAGATCACCCGGCCCGCCTCTCAGCACTTTCCCATGCATTTTGCATGATTAATTTCCTAACTTAATTTATAATTAATGATATTAATAATATTGATCTACTAATTATATTCTATAACTTTATTTATTTAACTCCAACATAATCCTATCTCGGACTATTTCCCGAGTCCTACTCTATCCCGTCTACGTGCATCATGATATGATATGACATGCAAATGCGGGTATGTCTCGAATATCTTGGTCAATTTATGCGAATGCATATGACAATTCAATTTTGGTCTCTAATCAAAGTTTGGTCGAAAGTACCGCAATTCATATTTATTTTAAAAACAGTTTTAATTTCGGTTTGGATTCCTAATTCTAAAGAGAGAAAATCAAATCCCGGAAACCCGTACCTGAGAATAATTCGATCAGGTCGGTAGCGTCACGATCTCGTCAGATGAGCCGTCTCATCTTGAGTGCATTCGTTTGTCGGCTCGTCAAGATATTTTTTTGAAAACCTATGAAGTCGAAATAAATTAAATTGGCGAGTATCCCAATCATATTGGAAATCCGGTTTGTCGTGGTATACCGGACGCTCAATGGAAATTATCATTATTTTAGTTCGTATTTTAAGATTATATTTATTTGGATTTAATATAATTGATTTAAATTTCATTTTGATTAATTAAGATAACTAGTTATTATCACTTAATTAAATTAAATTTATAATTAGGATAATTTATTATTTAGGATTATTAATTATTTAAAAATAGAAAAATTGATTAATATATAATATTATATAATTAATATTGTTCTTATTAAAACTAGAGAAATTGATTAATTAATAATATATATATATATATTAAAATATTTATTAATATTATTCCATTATTAAATAGAGAAATTGATTAATAGGTATTTATATATATTAATTAATGTTATTTATTTATTATTATTAAAATAGAGAAATTAATTAATATATATATTTTATATTATAAATTATTATTATACTTTAGTTATTATTTTATAAATCCCTAATTATTTTTATCATATTCTTTAATTATATCTCATTTCATATTTTAATATTATTTTCATTAATTAGAATTCATATTATATAAAACTAGAATTAAAAATAAAAATCAAATTAAAAGAAAAGAAATTCAATTAAACTTAAATTTAATTACTATTTTTATTTAATTAAATGTGTTGGTGTTTTAATGTTATATTTATTCTTATTAATATAATTAGTATAATTTACTTCAATTAATTAATTATAACTTAATTCCGTTACTTAATTAATTGAACTTATAACTACACTAAGCAATTACTTAATCGGTCTTTATTTCTATAACGTTTTTTTTTTTTTTAAATTGTATTAAAAACTTTTAGTTGCTAACTTAATTAATGTACATATTTTTGTCTATTATTATTCATTTCCTTTTCATTTAGAAAAGAATAGCCAAATAAACAATGATTCTAATGAGGACTACGGATCAAAATCAGATAATTATTTCTAAGTACACATAAGATTTAGAAAAGACAATCTAGTTTGCATTGATTTCTTATTTAATATAAACATGGACTAGATGACCAACAAGTGAGAACAACAAAACATAACACCGGACAACCACACAAGGCTTAGCCTTGGTGATCGACAAACACCCACGGCCAAGGAGAAAAAAGGAATGTGTTCCCAATATCGAACAAATACATTTAATATAAAATGAAAAAAAACTCTCATGTACCAATTTTGATATCTACACACACTTAGCCGTACATAAATAACTACAAAGGCAAGGAAGGAGGCACTTCACACCACACAAGATAAAATCACATAGCAAATGCGCAACCAGCTAAAGAAATGCAAAAGAGCACGAGGCTCGGCCCCGACACCACAAACAACCCACATGGCCGAAAAAAAGAAGAAGGGGTTACCAGTATCAGCCCAAGGCAACGAGGATCAGACACAACAGAGAGGTGTGGAGAGAAAGGCCTTCGATTTTGACTTGTCGAGCTGGGCTCGCAGCTATCCGGGCATGGCCGCAAGCGCCGACCGACCCAATCGGGGCCGGACCCACCGGCATTGTTGGAGCCAACACCCTAGTGAGGAGTTCATCTGGTTGAATGAGGCTTCAAGAAATATGAAATCAGCCTGAGGCGTGCTAACCTCGATCAGAGAAGAGAGGGTTGTGGTGGCGCTGCGCGGCTCAAGTCCAGCGCCTCGTCGAGTGAGTAGAGAGGACCAAGCTTTGGTTTGTGGGGGTAGGCTTTGTTCTTTGGTATAAGAGAGAGAGGGGAAAGGATTTTCAAAGTTGACACTTTTCTGTGAGAAAGAGTGGAGTGGGAGAGAGGATTCATGAATATGAAAATTGGGATTAATGAAATAGAGGAGATTAGAGTCTGGGCACGGTATGGGCACAGGGTCAAGGAGGTGCAGGAAAAATGGAGGTAAAAGTCAAGCTTCTTGGAAATGTAAGAAGAAAAAAGAGAGTGTGAATTCGACTTTGATTTTCTACGGTCAACGTCGTACAAATATTTATGTGTCTGATAAATTTTCAAATTTAATCGATCAGTCAATTTATATATTTATATATATATATATTTGTCATAAATTTAGGCTCCAATAAGCCGAGGTTTCTTTAATTAGTTATTAGTTTCCTTTTATTTGATGCCTTAATTAATTTTAATTTATTAAGAATTTATGTATCATCTTTTCATTTGGAATTACACTAATTATATTTTTTTATAAATTTTAATTTGATATTTATGTTTTGTTCTAAGATTTAATTTCCTCTTTGTAAATTTAAAAAAAAATGTTATTATGCGTGTTTTTCTCATATTTTATTAAATTATTATTATTATTTTTTTATTTATTTATTTTTGAATTGACGGGTTTCACAAATTGAGATTATGAATATAATATAATAATACAAATAAGTAAATAAAAAATAATAATGAAAATATAATATAATTATCACATTAAAAATAATGCATTATAAATTAATTAACATGAAATAATAATGCATTAAAAATAATATAAACCTACAAAAATATAATATAATATAATTAATAAGCATAATTATAATGCATTATTTAATTATAATACAATTCTTATAATTAAATAATTCTTTAATTATAGTAAATTATGAAAATATCATTGGCAACCCAATAATTATGATGATAATTAAAACAAAAATAGTATTATTAGTTTATTTTATATGCATTGGCAACCATCATTGTATGAATACAAATATTAACATCAGATTATTATGATAATAATAATAATTATTATCATCATACTCATAAACAACATTGCTATTGTGAACTGTGTGTCCGTTGAAAAATAAATTGATGAATAATTTAAGGATCTTTCGTAGGTAGAGGTGGCAATTGGGCAGGGCAGGACCGGTCAAGTTAGTTTGTCTTTTTAAAAAAAATAAGTCGGTCGGGTTGAGTCGGGTCGGGTCAATTGAAATGTTGATTTTTATTGGATTGCAGACTATTTGATCTCGAATCAGGCCACATCGGATCGGGTCATGTCGGATCAAATTCGACCGGGACAAATCAAATTAGGTTAATTTAACTTTCTGAGAAAATAAGATCGATTAAGATCGGATATAAATTGTATCGAATAAATTTATCTTATGAGGTCGGGTCTCGCCACCTTTAGCTATAAGCTTCTTAAATTATGTAGTTACTACTCCACTTTATTCTATTTTATACCTCCTTTATTTATCTCTTAAAAGAAAATAAAAATTTTATTCCTCATTTATTGTCCAATCAAAGATGAACTCAGTGAATAATAACTTTTTTAATTAGAGTTTTAATACATATCACGAAACAAAAAAATGTATCCATAACAAACATATTAATTTCAAATTCATGAAAAAATTATAAAAGAATATTTGTATAATGCAGACACAAAATTAAACTTAGTTGCAATACCAGATGCACCAAGACTCCAAGAGCAATTCTCTTTAGTTCTGCAAAATCAAAGAAATGCGAAACAAATAGTTAGTTCAACAAATCCAAAAATATGATCTATTTTGTCTTTTTTTGGCTGGAACTTAAACAAAAAAGTTGATCATGCAAAGGATAATGGCTCTATTTTGACCAATCTAGTACTCCTTATCTCAAATAGAGAGAGTGCTCCTAAAACACGACCAACAAATAAGTAAATTGTGATGTTTCCCATACCCCCTTAAACCTTCAAGAAGTAAACACCAGGATCAGCCAGTTGATCTCCAGCAATCCTGAGGGACGTCTTTAACAATTTGCATAGTTACCAAGGCCGACTACCGACATTTTTTATAAATAAGCTAAAATAAAATCAAAATTAAATAATTAGGCTGATGATAATTGAAATTTGAGAAAGGCTGGACGAAAATAGCAGGGATCGTCCGAAGGGCTGCACTTAGCAAGCTCGTCTCGTCTCTAGGGACGAAGTTGTCTACCATGTCCCTTAATTTGGGGCCCACTGGCCCATCCCATCCCCTCTCGGGAAATAACTCGTTTCCCATCCCCTGCACAATGTATATCAAATAGAGAGTGTGAAAGTTAAACATAAAATGTATATTAAACAAAAATTTGTCAGATCTCAGTGTGAGCGTCTGGGATTAAAAAATTAGCTGGGAAAAAAATCATGCGCCTCAACTCCATATATTTATTTACCTTGAGATCAGTCGGAAAAATCATGTGCAAAAGAAAAAACCATTGCCCTAATTTAAATAAAAAATTAATCATATTGTGATTGATTCAATATACTTGTGTTATTTCAATGCAAAGTTTCCTATGAAAAGATGAGTTTGAGTTTTTGATAACAACAAACTTTTGAATTGGAACGAGGATTGTCGCCTCTGATTTTACTATAAGTTAAGTACTGATATTTACTTTCTATTTGTCGCTATAATTATGTTTGGATGAAAATATTATTTTATAATAATTATTGTATTATTTGTTATGTCTTGATTTCATCTATACGATTGGATCATTTTAATTATATCATCATAGTTGAATGAATTTATGCTATGATATTTTGCTAGTATATAAGATTTTTGTGATACTTACGACTTGTACCAGTTGGTAAAGACCAGGAAATAGTTCAATACTTAATATTGAAAGAACACATGAATCGACTATGATTGCTCTAGACATTTATTTACCTTGAGATCATTCGGCAAAATCAAGTGCAAAAGAAAATACTATCGCACTAATTTAAATAACAAATCAATCATATTGTGATTGACTCAATATACTTGTGTTATTTCAAGGTAGATTTTTCTATAAAAAGATGACTTTTTGGTAACAACAAACATTTAGAATGGAATGAGGATTATCGCCTCTGATTTTTTTACTATAATTTAAGTATCGATATTTACTAGCTATTTGCCGCTAATTAAGTATGGATGCAAATATTTGTTTGTAACAATTATTGTTTTAATTTTTTTATGCGTTGATATCATCCACCGTTATGATATTCCGATGGTATATAAAATTTATGTGATATTTCTGATATGTACCAGTCGGTAAAGGCCAAGAAATAATTCAAAACTTGGTACTAAAAGAACACACAAATTGACTTTCTTACCTATAACTTTGGAATCGGGGGTGTCCCAAGGACTTGGGACTAAAGTTAATCCCAAGTTTTATTTCACCCGTTGAATCAGCATTGAGATTAGAATAAAGTGTGAGATTGGAAATGAATTGCATCACAATTGGTGAAATAACACTGTTCCAACGGATAAAATAAGATTTGAGAACAACTTTGTTCTCAAACTCTTGGACACCCCCGCTTCCTATAACTTTTTTGTTAAGTTGAATAGAAGGAGAGCCCTTTCACATGGATATGTCTTATGTTGAGTCGCTGGGACAAAAAATAAGAACAAGATCATGCAATGAATTTGTACTCCATTTAGTTTTATGTTCGAATTTTTAGGTTTACACTGATGCTTTTTGAGCAACGAAGCTGGTGTGTAATACAACCTAAGATAAAGGTTCTTCTAAAAAAATAACCTAAAATAATTGACTTGGAAATGCTATGAATTTGTACAGTTTACTCAATCTAGCAGTGCTACTGCCACTATCAGGGGCGATCTAGTGTATACCAGGGGGCAGCTGCCCTCTGTATTTTGAAAAATAGTGTTTTTCGATAATTTATCACCCCCCAAAAAATTCCCCCCCCCCTAGATTGTCTGATTAATTTTATTGAGAAAAAATATTTAATATCGTGCATAATGAAATAATTATACAAAGATATCAAAATATAAAGTTTCGTAGACGGAAACTTTCTTCATCAACTTGATTATCTATTACTTTGAGATTTATTTTATTTTTATTTTTAATATATAAAATATTATTATTTTAATATTTTTTTATTATGTAAGAATATATATTAAAATATTAATCTTTTATTTAGTATCCGATTAGTTAATGAATTTAAACCCGATAAACTATTATAATCCGATAATTGTCCACTGATCAAAATCCTGCATCCGCCCCTACCCACTATAGATTGCTGATGGAATTAATACTAGACAAATAGATTCTACAATAACGCATTATATACTTGTAAAGCAGATAAGTATTTGTAGCACATAATTGACTGTGCAAGGACTTCTGTCTGAATCGTAAATGGTTTATTTGCTAGGCAATATTTTCTATAAATTAATTTAATTGGTCAGCCTTTTATTTTAGTAGATCACTCTTTCTTGTATATATGTCACTCTTTCTTCATTTTATCTTTCATGACCGACACAATAAATTTATACCATATTTAATTGATTTTAAATCACATAGTCAGTGCTTGTGTTTTAACTTATATTGCTAATATGACAATTGTACTGGATTCAAGCAACTTGTCCGTCTTGATATATTCTCTTTTTGCTCATCTAACCAGAATTTTTTTATTAATTAGTTAAACCAAGGAAAACTATACTCCACTTCAATACACTGTCCTTGGTTTATTATTGGTACATGGTGCATACATTCTTTTGAATGTGATAGCTGAAAGTTTTTGCTACTTATTTCTAAATTAATTGTGGATTGATTGTAATAAAATTGATAAACAATTATTTTCCAGAAGTGATGTATGTTCTGGCACGAAATTATGCAGTACAAATGAATTGGCGGTTTGATAATAAATTGTAGTAAGACATAAAAGGGGGAAAAATAGAAATGAAAGACAACAATATATCTCTTTATATTCATTCAAAAGAGGGGAACAAAAAAGAGAAGATCTCTCTTTCTGTTGTTTTCTTATCCTCCTCAAGGCTTAAAGGACAATACTGCACAGTTTACAATTATTAATAGAACGATTTAATGCAACAGCAGCTTGTTCTTTGGTTGGCCTTTCTCTTCAAAATTAAAATGAGAGCTCAGTTCTATCTTGATATGATTAATTCGACACCAATATCTGCTATAATCGTATTAATAAAACGTCGTTTGCCCTCTCGAGCAAATAATAGTGTAAGAAACGGTAAATAATAATGTAAAAACCGAGGGACCACGGAGCAGAGGCAAAAGAGGAGTACAAATCAAAGGCGCACGGATCAATGGCAAAGGAGGACAGGTGCTGCTCAAGTCTCCCAAATTTTCAAACATGATCAAATATCATGTTGGTGATCCAAAACAGCACTGTCATTTCATAAAATTTGCACAGTTGTTGATGAAATCAGTATCAGCGTCAGTTCTGCTGACATATCTTAAGTGGGTTGGGTTCAAATATGCATATTTCCAAATTTGACATATGAAAAAAAAAATTAATCGTGAAAAAAATATGTTTTGACAAAACTTTTCCGAAGCTTTTACAATTTTATGAAGTTCTGGTGATTTTTTAAAATGAAAGTAAAATAAAATGTACATAAAAATGTTCAATAAATGTGTCTTCATTTCTTCAGTACTCTGATGAGAGAGCGCTTCTCGAAAAAGAAAATAATCCATCAATTTTGGAAAAGAATAATTTGGGTCATTTGAACTAAGATCATGAAATCCCTTTCTTCAGTACTGAAAGACTCTGATGAGAGAGATTAATTTATCAATGGTTCATATTCTCTCCTAATACAGATAGATGATTTAGATTTATGGTTTTCTATGTTGCTGCTAAGTTCTATTATCCGAAACATAATCAAAAGCTGATTCAATTTATCCGCTACATTCAAATGCTTTGGCGTTTAGCTGACAGCTCTGACTCTTCCCAGCTTAATTATTTCAATTTTTAATTCTCTCTCGTAGAGGAACTGACTATATGAGCATAGAAAGGTTCCACTCATGTCCTGACCTGTGGGTCCCTCCATCTAATAACTTTGTAACTTATTACCATTATTATCTACATGATTTCAGCTATAGAACCGAACTAATTCTCATCTTAATTATATTTTTATATTGGGTTGAATCTCATCTTATCTTTTATCTATAATCATTGGACCGAACTATTTCTGAGTTAATTTGTATTTCTTCGATGCAGACATGGAGTAAACGTGTTTCATCTACTAGATTGATATAATATTAGTTAACACGTTAAAATGCTTTTGCCCAGATAACATTTTTCGTGAATTAACTAACAATTTCCGGGTATTATTTTTTCTGATTAAACTAACAATTTGCGGTATCATGTTAATCTGGTGTTCTATTCAAATATAGTATTACATATCCACCAAAACTTAATACATCTTAATGCAAGAATTATTTCTAAAGAAGTATTTACTAACTATATTACTGGAAAATAAAAAACGTTGGAGGAAACTAAAGAAATAATTATTAATGATTAATGAGCTATAATATTCACCTCACAGCCCGTGATTAATTATTAATGATTAATGAGCTATATTTTTTTAAAAAAATTGGTATTCATAAAGCCCAATATACTTGGGCCAAGCGTGTCGTATCTATAAAATAACGAGTCATATTTGAAGAAAAAAATCAACAATTGATTAGCCAATTCGGAAATTTTGTGGTTAATTTTGATCGAAGGTTCGTAGTAGTTAGGATCGACAACGAGACGAAACGATGAACAAAATTATTTATAGTCTAAGAAGTTATTTCCTAAAATTTGTGGATTTTAATCTTTGTTCAGGTATATTTTGATTGGATTTTTGTAGTGATAATATCATATCATCTGTCTAGTATGGATTTGGTTTGTTTAGGGCAGTGGTTAAGTACTAGTTTTATTTTAGATTCTAGTTTTATAATTTTCTTCTGTACTATTTTTTCCTCTTTAAAGAATCAAGAGATGACTAAAAATATATTTTTCAAATTGTCAATAATCATTAGAGATCTATATATATGGATGACAATAAAGCCCATGTCCCGGCCGGCCTACCCGGACCCGCCCTACCGACGGCCGACCCGTCCGGTCCGGAGGTCAAACGGTATGGCCGGGTGGGTACGGGTTTAGAGTGAGGCCCACCCACCCGGTCCGTAATATCAATAATATATAATATGTATTTATATGTGTTATGTATAATTGTATAATTGTATAACTTATCAAATTGGATAAAATTAATAATTTAACTAATATAATGTTTATTTAAATTAATTCTTATAATTAAATATCATAATTTATAAATTAAGTACTTGAGTTGGTGCAAATATTTAATAATTTTTAGATTTAAAAATTAACTTATACTATGATAGTGTAAATATTTAATAACATTTTAGTTTAAATACAATAATCATTCTCTAAAAATATAATATTAAGAAGAGAGAAATCGTTAACCATAGAATTTAATTAAAAAAATATAACAATAAAATATCGTTGATAAAGTCAGGCCGGGACGGGTAGGCCCGTCAAGTATCATGGGCGGGTCGGGTCATCAATTTTAAGCCCGGAGGTAAGGACCGGATAGGTCGGGCCGAGATTTTGAAAGACGGTCGGGCTCCGGGTTTGACATAAACCTGGCCTGATCCGGCCCATTGACATCCCTATCTATATATATCCTGTTAAATATAGAGGATCCATATTTGTAAGGAATTCATTTTGTACTTTGCTTCTGAAAAGTAATGGAGGATATTGTCGTCGTGCAATTTTCTTTTTAAAAAAAATAGAGAGAGATTTCGGACTTTCATTTCCAAATTTTCATCAATTATGGTAAATAATGGACCATGGCCTGACTCATCTTTACAGTGTGTTTCAAAAAAGAGCTCGCGAAGGGAAGAAAAAGGAAAGGAAAAAAAAATAAGGATTTACCTTTTAAATCAGAAGGTAAGGAACGAATGAAAAGTCTATATAATTTTTATTTCTTATTTATCTCATCTTTTTTGCCCTCTCATTCTAACTCCTCCATTCCAGAACAAGTAAAGATTACTTGAACAAGCAGGTCACCCCTCCGGTCTCTTTCCCTCCCCTTCTCTACCTCGTTTTGGAGCACAGTGTTATTCTCCCACCATCTAGTAAATATCCTTCTTTTTTTCCTTCATTTTAGTTTTTTACATAATTTGCTACTATTGAATCTATTTTGTTTTTCTTCTTCTTCTTTTCTTATTTTGCCGTTATTTTTAAATTTTGATTAGGCACAAAACTTTATATTGGGCTGAATCAAATGGCAATATTTTTTTATTCGTAAGCATTGAACCTAACTAATATTAGACAAATATTTCATTTTTGTTCTACTTCTATGCAATAAACGCGTTACATGCATCGCTGTTGGGTAATGTGCTTTTGGACATATAACTTTTTTGTGTGATTAAACTAACAACTTCGTGGTATCATGTTAATCTGGTGCATTCAAATATAAATTCACATATCCTGCTAGATTTTTGGAAAAAAAAATTATTGGATAAGAAAAAGATTCACTCAGAAGTCCTCTAATATACTAACCATTATTCATGTCTAGTAGAATAATTTCAACTTTCAAGTCACCCCCACCCCCCATGTCCAGTAGAATAATACCCGGCGTCATGGTTGCTTTGTATGGGATACCTGAGGCTGGATTGGGGTTTGGCGTCCGATTGGGATACGGCTACCGTAAGGTCCATAACCAAGACCCCTAGTCCAAAACTGGCTCCCAGGATTGCTAATTGCCGCTCTTGGAGCTCATTGTATGCACAAGTATATACCTTAAACAAACTAATGAATTTTTGTTAAGGTATTTTCTTGATCAAAATTACAAGTTCACAGTCATTTTTCATAAAAACTATTACCTTTAGTACCTTTTTCTATCATCTCATGCCATCTGTTTAGTTATTAATGTGGCTACTATTTGGCAGCAATCAGAGCCAAATACAAGTCATAGGATCAGTAATCGAATTATAATAACTTATTTGGTTCAATCATTAGTTAATTGGGTACTAAATAAAAAATTAATAATTTAACATACATTTTTATCTAATAAAAAACTATTAAAATAATATCATTTATATTAAAAATAAAAAATAAAAAAACTCAAAATAATAAATAAACAAGTTGATGAAGAAAACTTTTCTATATGGGAATATATATTTTAAAACTTTTGCATAATTTTTTTATCATCCATGGTATTAAATAAAAAAATCAAATAATTCAGAGAATTAAAAATTAAATCCGAAAGAATCAATGTAGCAAAAACTTAACCTATAAGCAGTTAGGGGCAGTTAGTACCAGTAATGGCTACTATGTGACACCTATGTGTATCTCCAAATTTGATGCTCTTTTTCACACGGAGAACATTGAGGAAGAGTCCAAGATTGCTTTGCTGCCTAATTAATTCAACACAGGTCGGTTGCTTAATTACCTCTTCAAATTAATGTTCCCACTCTGTATCAATAGAAAGCTATTTATTAAGAGTATGGGATCAATTTAGCGTAGCAGTGCAAATTTTACTTTGAATAATTCGCAATTTAATATGACCATAAACACTTTTGACAAAATAAATAGGCGATCGATTTTCACTCAAATTAAATTCACCTATGACTGCCCGTGAAATCCGAATGGTCAGTTTTGCTTACAAAATGCATTTTTTAAGTTTCTTCACTCTTCCTATAAATTTTACATATGTTTCTAAGTTTCATCCAAATTTCACATTTCACTGGTCAGAAATCGATCAGAGAAAACTAATAATAATAAGAATGTTTAAAATCTTTTAGGAATTCATTTCAAAAATAGATTTTCACCGACAATCCGCACAAGAAAAAAACAATCGATGAGACCCATATTTGTGCCTACTGGAACGATATCCTCTGAAGAGTTT
Organism: Schoenoplectus tabernaemontani; assembly: GCA_037127355.1. NCBI lineage: Eukaryota > Viridiplantae > Streptophyta > Magnoliopsida > Poales > Cyperaceae > Schoenoplectus > Schoenoplectus tabernaemontani. The sequence goes on along the minus strand of CM073754.1, from coordinate 11,354,507 downwards.
CTTTTGTGCGGAGTTGTATGTTTTTTTTATTGTAAATCGTCCGATCACTAATTAATAATTCAGATTTAGTAATAATGATTTATTCTGTGTATTAAAATTCATATTTAGATTTTTTTTACCCATTTAGATTTCTTTATGGAGATATCCGCATCAAATAACCTCTGCAGAGTCTGCCCACTGACGCCTGCCTACTGGACCAGTCTTTGATGTTAGTTTAACTTCTTTTGATAATTCATTGTACGTTACTTGTTTCCATACATGTAATTGCTAAAAAAATATATTTTCTTCTCACCGCCGTATTAATGATTAGCGAGTTATAATCTTCTAAAAAAGTATTCGGTATTGGAATTAGACAATTTGGAGTGCGTTAGTTTAAGGATGATTAAAGATGATTTAATTAAAATGTATTAAGGTATACCTGGCGTCGACAGTTAAAGAACAATCTAAAAGAAAATCTAGCCATTTTTCCAAATGACGGTCGCAAACTCGCAATATTAAAAAACAATTAAAAAGAAAATTCTAGCAGTGGATTTCAACAAATACAAACTGGGCTTGGCCCAATTTAATTTCAATTATTGCGCTTGGATGGGGCGGACAACATCAAGTCAAGTGATTAAAGTTCATTTCAGGTGTTTTAAACACCTCTTACGTACAAGGATAATTTTTTATATTTCCCGACTTAAAATGAATATTTTCTTAGTGTTAATTATTTATTTCTATCAAACAAATGTTAATGTGCACAGTATATTTCATACGATGAATACTAGTTTTGTTTCAATTGTTTTTCTGCAATGTTCTCAACTTCTTCAATGACAGTCACAACATTTTTAAATAGTATTCTGAATGTATAGTACGACTAACTTTTTATTTACTTATTAAAATTTACAAAAATAAAATATCTAGTGCAAGCTTCTGTGGTTGACATTATTAGATGAATTTTTTTCTTCAGAATAATTTGCATGTTTGCTGCATGATTTTGTTCTACTGATCATTTAATTTTTTTTTCATGCTATTATATTTACAGATTGATAGTCTGTTAAATTTCTTATAATTTCATTAATATTTGATAGTCCATCAAAGATCGTTGAATTGAACTGTTACAAACATTAATGAAATACATTTAAATTTGATAACCATTAAACATTAACAATATTGTATAAAACTTGATGGAGAATATATCTATAATTATTTTTTATTTTTAAGATTTTTATATTATTTAGTTTTAATAATAGAGTTCTATTATTTTGTCCATAATAATAGCAGATTTGGACTCATTGATATAGATGTCAAAATTTTCTGGATGGAGGAAAAATTAAATGAAGTGAAAATTGGAAAGAAAAATGGATGGCCCAAATTGTACAGTTCAACGAGACATTGAAAACACGGTTATTTTATTTTTTGAAAAAATAATTTCACGGATAGCCGAGTCAAGTGATTACGGATTTTTTTTAAATTGTAAGACGAAAATCAAATATATTGATTGAAATATTTGTTTTCGGTCCAGTACATTTTTTTAGACTACAATAGGTTTAGTTGTCCGAAAGAATATTTGGTCCTGTCCGGTACCTTGTCCGGAAGGTTTACCGACTTAAATATTCGGTATCCTAATGATTTGGATAATTGGATTAGAATCCGCTATTATTTTATTTTATATAAAATGAGTACTAAATTATTCTCATCTCGACGGTGGAGATTTCAAATTTAGGATACTTTAAGATTCGAGATATTAGAAATATTTGGAATTCAAACTATTAAAGATTCGAAATCGTTAGATGAAAATAGTTAGAATTTATAAACCTATTTTCATCCAAAATAATTACAGATTCGGACCCTAATGAATTACAATGATTTTTTTTATGCAGAATTACAATGATTTGTCTTATCGTGCTTATAAAGCGATGTCAGACAGTCAGAGTGATTTAGACTTTTCAGAATTTTTTATGCCGGTGGTGGCGCTAAGCGACAAATTTGAAGTTTTTGGAATAAATGCAATTCTTTATGACATACAAAAGTAGTGAGTTTTCTATACGTCAAATAAATTAAATGTTAACTATATAGTTTTATTAAAAAGAGAAGGGATTTGTTGATAATAGATTATTTTAATAATTTTAACAATGAATTTTTAAATAAATATAAAATAAATTTTAAAAATAAAAAATTTTATAAATGTATTTCTCTATCTACGGATTGATAGTCATTTAAATTTCATACAATTTCATTATCGTTTGATAGTTTATCAAAAGACCATCAAATTTTCATGTAATTTTTAACAATTTTAATTTAATGATCTTTGATGAACTATCAAACGATAATAAAATTATATGAAATTTGAATGAATGTCAATCTAAAAATAGAAGAACACATTTATAAAAAAAATATTATTTTTTATATTTATTTAAAAATCCATTATTAAGGTTGTCAAAATGACCGTTATCAATGAATCACCACTCTATAAAAAAAAGCTTATTACGGGTGAAAGTATACAGCTGAAAACTTTATCTTTAGTAAAGCTGTATACTATTTTAAATAAAGCTGCGGGTGAAAGCTTTATTAAAAAAGCTCACTACATTCAGTGAGCTCACTACTTTATGAAAACTACCTAGCAGCTTGATTTAAAAAATTATATTTTATAAATAATATCTTATTAAATAATAAATTGTTTTTATTTATAAATATAAAACTCTTAATATTGATTAAAAAGAAGAGTTTTACACAACGGGCGTATTTTTTTCTAATTTATAATAAATTTTATTGTAAACTATAGATTTCAACACTAATTAGGAATTTATTTAAGAGTGGGGATCCATTGACAATGGATTATTTTGACAATCTTAACAATGGACCTCTAAATAAATATTAAAAAATCTAAAAATAAAAAAAAATATATTATAAATATGTTATTCTACTTTTAAATTGATGTTCATTCAAATTTCATGCAATTTCATTATCATTTGATAGTCCATCAAAAACTGTTAAATTGAAACCGTTACAAATTACATGAAAACTTGATGGTCTTTGATGGACTATCAAACGATAATGAAATAGCATGAAATTTGAATAACTATCAATCCATAAATAGAAGAACACATCTATAAAAAAATATTTTTAAGTTTTTTTTATATTTATATAGAGTTAATTATCCAGGTTGTCAAAATAATCCATTGTCAACCGATCCGTTCTCTTTATTTAATTCCTATATATCCTGAAAAAAATTTATAAAGAAAGAATGGAGCATTTTGTCATTTTTTACAATGATGCAGCTTGTACTGCAGGGAACTTGGGCGCAGGACCAAGTACTTCAGGTAGCAGGTTGGTCAGTTGGTGCATGTCCAACTGCATATGCTTACTTCAATTACATGGAAACAATTACGAACAGCTAGCTGTACATTTGCACCAAAGAAGGGCAGCTGCGTATGGGGCACACCGAACATCTCAGAGAAACAACAAGCTTTAACCAACTTCACTGCTTTTTACGTTGTGCTCCTGAGTCTGAGAGAGAAGGAAAAGGATGGGAGGGAATGGAGGTTTAAATATCGTAACCTCAAAATTGAGGGTGAAATTTTTTGAGAAGATTAAATAGAGCGAAGTTTTTTGTTCACCTCGCTGCACCTCTTTTACCCCTTCGCTACAAAACTCGGGAGCGAGTCCGATCTCCGCTCTCTCTTCCTCTTTCTCTCCGCTCACCCTCTTTTTTAAACTCCGGAGCACAGCCTTACAGATGGCTTTGTTTTTTATTTTTATTTTTTTTTAGCAGAGGATGGCTCTGTTTCTTCCGGTGTGTTATCGTCTGCCATCGCCGCCTCCTCTTCCCTTTTTTTTTTGCTTTTCTACATTTTCCTATACATTTAAAATTTTAGTGAAATAAAAGGCCTATAAATTAAACATATATGGATGAAAAACATCATTGTATTCCTCTCTTGGCACTGCTAATTATTTTTTTACGAAAATAAACAGTCTTGAAGTCCCTCATTGCCATTGCTAATTTATGTCCTTTTATTTGATGAATAAAACAACCTTAAGCATTTACTGTCTCTTTCGGACAATTATTAGATTATATTCTAAAGAGGGATTCTAAATTTGAGTACTTAGTTGCCTTTAAAATAGAAAAAAAAAAGAACGACATTACGGTCCAGAACTCCAGTCGTAGTGAAAAACAAGAGCTGCTCTGCTGATGTAATGAGCTCTTAGTTTTTTTTTAAGAGAAAGACAAGGATAAAGATCATAAATTTCATTTTGTGCCTATAAAAATTTGAATCTATAATTTTTTTGGAGACTATTTTAGTTATCTATCACTTGAACCATGAGGTCATTTGCAATGAACTCCTAAATTTGAATCTAAAATTGTAAAATACCATTTATATTGCCCATCATTTTCTCCACCGTAACTGAAAAATGGACCCTTAAAAAGCTAATGATATTAGAAAAATGAAGGGACAATATTAGAAACACCGTATCACTACCAAATTTTAAATAATACATGAGTTCCTTTAGGCCTAGTTCAAAGCGTACCCACACCTACAGAAAAAAAGATTGCTGAATCTAAATTTTTTTCATCCATGCAAACAGTAAAAATCAATATAAATATCATATTCATTCCCGAGCATGGGTTACTTCCGAACACGCCCTTAGCTTACTAAACTCATGGGAAATTTCTACGCCAAATTATAGCCACAAAATAACTGGGCTTTCTTGCAAGAACATCGGAGGAAAGCATTATAACAAATTCTACTCAATATCAGCAAAGAAAGCTCATTTGGAATCTATTAAAAGTCTAATAGTCAATACCAGGAAAACTTACATTCGACTAAAACTTTTTTGTGAAAAAAAAATTATTGGAATTAATCTTCAGTAATGTAAAAAATTAATAGTTGATATTTAAACAAATACTAATCATTTTTACAGAGTAAATTAAAATTTATCACGGAAATAAATATTAATAGAAGAATTATTTTATTCGTACAATATTCAGATATTACAATTGCGTATAAAACAGATGTTGTAAACGGTGTTGTATAAGGATGGAAATGATGATGCATTGAACGTCAATGCTGCTATCTGAAATGAGTTTGGTTGATCTATTTTGGCACGTGTGAGGGATAACAGGTATGCGCTAAGTTTTCGTGCTATATAAGCATTGTTTAGAAAACATATGAATCTCATGCTCAAAAAAAGACTCTATGGGAAGTCAACTTAATAAATAATATACCATACAGAGCCAAAAAATTGTTTTCAAAAAGTTGTCTTTATCAATACCGGAAACAAGTAGTTAAAAATGATATCTAAACAATTTAATTTTGTATCAAGAAATGCACAAAAAACTACTAGTAATTTGCTACTTTCTAATTGTCAGAAATTTAATTTGAGCAATAATAATGATTTAACGTAAATTAATAAATAACCTAAACCAATAATTAAGAGAATATATATATATATATATGATTAAATAAATCGATAAATATTACTTATAATAAATTTATTAATTTCTGAAGATTTACGTAAATAAGTAGATACAAACTCAATTTCAAATAAATAAATAAAAATTAATTAATTATATAATTGTACATTGATCTATGAGTGGGGATCTATTGACAATGGGTTATTTTGACAAACTTGACAATAAACTTCTAAATAAATATAAATAAAATAAAATAAATTGTAGATGTGTTCTTCTTCCTTTAGATTAATGGTTATTTAAATATCATACAATTTCATTATCGTTTGATAGTCCATCAAAGATCATTAATTAGAATCCTTGCAAATTGTATGAAAATTTGATGGTCTTTGATGAACCATCAAATGATAATGAAAGTGTATGTCTGTATAAAATTTGAATGACCGATAATCTAAAAGTAGAATAATATATCTATAATTTTTTTGTATTTACTTAAAGGTCCATTGTTAAAATTATCAAAATAACCCTTTTTCAACCGAACCCTTCTCTTGATTATCTAGTAGATTTGTTGATGTCTTATCTAATCAGCCCAAGGAAAACTCGGCGGTCGGCGCACAGTAATAATGTTTCAGCTGCTTGTACCAAGTGTCAATAGGCAATAGGCGGATGAGATGGGGTTCTCCTCTCTCTTCAAGAGTGCATAATTGCATATATAATTCACAATTGCGACATTCGACTGCAGGTGGTTACTTTGTTTGTTATTATTTTTTCCACAAAATAGATTGATCGCAGGATTTTAGAATTTTAGTGGAGCAGGTGTATGTATATGGAACCTGTTGAATTCAATAATGTGAATAATCTAATTTATAAAATTATTGATTTAGAACTTAATTTGGTAAGAGTGAATTGAATTTGAAGGAGCATTTATGGTAAAAATGCTATAATTGTCTCTACCGTTATTTTTTTTTCATAGGATAATAGAAGGAAGGGAACGATAGAAGTACACAATGAACTCTGATTTTATCTTAAAATTGCCCTATCAAATAATATTACTTATGTTGGTTGTATTTTTGAATAATTTATGTTATCATCGTTTTCTTACCTTTTTTTATTTCTCAATACTTTATTGATCTAATTTCAATTTGAAGGAGCATTTATGGTACAACTGCCGCCCCCACAAATAAAAACTCAATAGAAATTTTCATTGAAGTTGCCCTAAGACATATAATTTGTACAACTGCCGCCCCCACAAATGCAAGTGTGAGACATATATAACCAACTATTGGATTGGTTTTGGATTGAAGAGATTTACGATGTAATCTTACTTTTGTACACTGCAATAATCAACAATTGATGGCATTTAATTTTTCTTTCGGAGTACAATTTTCCTTCGTTTAGTTCTCACTGATCAGTCCGTTTTGTATCTACTGTTGTTACTTTGGGCCTTATTTCACAAGAAATTTATCAGGGAGAGGGTAAAGACTTTCAGGTTTCACCCCTCAATAATTTCACGGAGATTTTGTGGATAAACTTTATAATTATAGGCTATCTAACAAATTGGGTGTTTTCTTCCTATAAATTTGCATATGCTTTCTTAAGGAAAAGAAACATTATCGCACAAAATATTAGATAAAATTAAAAAAAAAAAAGTAAAAATTATCTTCTACAAGTAGCGTTTCGTTCCTACTCAATACAAATTGCGATAAAAAGTAAATATTCATATATACCTTGGAAGTCATTACATTATAGATCAAGAACAACCGCAAGAGACGAGTAGACACATAGAATAATTTCTAAGTGTAATTTCATACTGATTTTATTTATGACTATCATTTATCTCATACAACAAATTGCGATTTGAAACTATTTACATGCTCAAGGTGATAAAACTGAAAATAAAAACTCTTTTATGTGCAAAAATTGATATTAGTTTCTATTTTGTTTTTGAATTATAATTCCTTAATTACACTATCAAGTTGGCTTCTGCTGTTATTTTCAACTTCGCAATATAAGATAATTTCGATCTGTCATTGTCTACATCGCATCTTAAAAATTATATATTTGATACATTATCTAATTTTTTTCAAGATAGACAGGTTTCAGTATTATTGCCTTGTAATATTTTAAAATACAGTGGAGTGCCACAAAGTATAGCTGCCGCGGAAAAAAAAATAGTGGTGTTATATGTATAAGATTAAAGTTCCATGAAATTTAAGTATATTGTGTTTATTAACAACCGTAAACACTACTTTGGAGGTTGTTCTAAATTATTTTCATTCAATGATTGCCTTGTAATATTTTAAAATACAGTGGAGTGCCACAAAGTATAGCTGCCGCGGAAAAAAAAAATAGTGGTGTTATATGTATAAGATTAAAGTTCCATGAAATTTAAGTATATTGTGTTTATTAACAACCGTAAACACTACTTTGGAGGTTGTTCTAAATTATTTTCATTCAATGATTCTTTTGTGCTCTGGAACGCCTCTTCAAGAGCTAAGGAAATATCAAATATATAAAGAGCGTCATCAAGCAAAAGGACACATTTCTCGCCTCTCCTACTCCGACCGTCCTGATCTACTGACTTCTGCACAATTTTTTAACAAACGCGAAGTTAAAGTTAATGATTCATATCCCCCAGTGATTTGTTTTGCTTCAGAAAATCATTACTGTAACCGCTTCGAATATTGACTGATCTTTTTTTTAATGGTTTTCTCTTTTCCCCCTTCTGTTCTCTTCGATTTAAGAAAAAAAAAATGAAGATAAGAGTTATATGCAACTGAGAATAAACTATTTTAGCCAAGCTTTCTGGTAGAGATTCGGATGGATGACTATCTTATTATTGTTATTTTTTTTAGGAAAAAGTCCGTAGACCACCAGATGTTTACTGTTACTGTAATTAGCAAAAGGTACTAATTTAAGTTATTTTGTGGATTCTATTTAAATTATGAAAACAACACTATCTATTTGACTATTTGTGCGACAAATTATGCCTGCTAATTTTGGTACTTTTTTCATTATAGTTATTTATATTAAATTTAATATTCGTGCGGTTTTTATTTTTATTTTTCATTGTTGTAGATTTTGTTTTTTTGAAATTATCCTATTTCCATTTCGCTTTTCCCTAATTTTAAATATGATTTTTCTGTTTTCAATTGTTTTTTTCCTTGTACTTCAATTGTTGCTTCTTCAAGAAACTTCTCAAGGAGGGTAAAAACTCTCACAAGGTGGGTAAAAACTCTCATCCCTCAATTATTTCACTAACATTTTCTGTGTGAACCATATAATTACAGGGTACCATGCTAAAATGGCGTGTTTTCTTCATATAAATTTGCGTACACTTCCGCAAGGAAAGAAGTTCTTTGCTTACTATTATACATGCCAATAACATTATTAGAGAAAAATATTTGAGGATTTTAAAAAATTATTTAAAAAATCGTCTTGTACAAGCAATTGATTGTAATTCCACACAATTTCTGTAAAAAGTAAATATATGCACACCTCAGAAGTTAATACTTTGCAAGCCAAGTACAACAGTAGGATTATTTGTTATTTCATACTCATATTTGATGACTATTATCTATCTCATACTGCAATTTGAAATTATTTACAATCTCAAGGCGATAAACCGAAAATTATGTTTTATGGCCAAAAAAATTGATAAAAATCCTTTCAAATTATTTCTTTATCTGGATTATGAAGTTGGCTTCTGTTGTTATTTTCAACTTGACAACATAAAGCATATTCCGGTCTGTCATTGCCTACCTTACATCTTACAAATAGTATAGTTATTATATATTATATATCTAAGTTCCTTCAATATAGAAAGTGACGGTATCAGAGATAATTTATCATATTTTTAAATATAGTGTAAGGACACTAAGAATAGCTGCCCTGAAAAACATAACGGGGTGCTTTTTTATGTTATTGAATATTCAAGAACTTTTGCGCACATTGTTTTGATTAATTCTAATTATTCAATAGGCGAGAAATAAGTTTCAAGATAGAAAAAAAGAAAAGCAAATTAAAACCTCAGACAAAGAAAATGATAATTTTTACTCTTTTTTTGTGATTTAGTCGATGACTTTTTCTCATCAGCTCTGCATCAGACTCTCTTCCAGCGAAGAAAAAGATCAATACTGAAGTCACTTGAATTTTCTTCCATGCATATTATATGCTAATTAAACGCATTAATTATCGTGCTTGTTATTTAAGAACAGATTTGGGGGTGCTTGGTTTATTGTGAATTCTCATCCGATTGACCTTGCTTAGTTATGTAAGTGCTTTGATTCTACGACGGTTCAGATTTTTTGTTGAATTTTTAAAGCTAATATTATTTATCTGATTGAATTATGTAGCATTTCATTACTACACATTACTGATACACCCGTCTAGCTCGCTCGTCCGTCGTAATGTTTTGTTCCGGTAGCATGGAAAGAAGGGTAGAAGAGGTGTAAGGAAGAAAGAGAGAATGGTACGCATGGAAGTTCCTGGTAGCAGTGAGTGAGATCTGGTGACTTAGCAGGGAGCAAAATCTCAAGAATCAGGAGAGAGGAAAGAGTAAGAGGGGGACAGAAGATAAACGGCAGAAGACGTGGAGGTCTGGATGCTACCACTTTCTGGAATGAGCTGGCTAGCTGGTAAAGGTACAGAGCACCTGCCCCTGGAATGAGCTGGCTCCTGCAACCTTCTCTCTCCCTCTCTCTTCAGGACGCAAGCCAGTAAAGGTGCAGGGTCTCTTCTTCCCCAGGACAGATGGAAAGATAATATTGGGTGATGGATAAGGAATAACTGCTAAATTGCATCTCAGTTGCTTATCTAAGAGCACAGGTGCTGCACTTGAAGTCTTGAACCATGTGATTTTCTGTGGATTTTTAAATCTTAAAAAATCTGTAAAATTCCATCAGCTGTTCCTTTTGCCCCAGTTACAGAAATAAATCGAGAATAATTGTTTAATCAATTAAATCTAAGATTTTCTTTTGATTTTTAAACGCAAACACATAAGTAAACTTCATATTGCTCCATATCAATAGTTTATGAAGTTTTTTTTCATGCCTGCTTGATGCAAAAGGCATTTAAAACCATACCACATTAGTTAAAGGCAGATAATCCGGTATGGTTGGTTAACAACCCAATTGCACTGGTCCAAATGGGTATGATCCAGTCAACATGACCAAGTATCATGTTGGTGATCCAAAATAACTCTTTCATGTCATAAAATAGCACAATTGTTGTATCAGCACTAGTTCTTCTGACAAAACTTATGTAGGTCTTAAATATGCAAATTTTCAAATTTGACATAGGCATGAAAAAATTTTAATCATGAAAAATATGTTTCTACAAAGTTTTCCCAAGCTTTTAACATTTCATGAAATTATGGTGATTTTTTAAACTAAAAATAAAATTAAAAAATAAAATGTTCAATGGATATGTCTTCATTTCTCTAAAATCTTGTATAAGAATGTTCTGTATAAAAATCATAATATTTGACCAAAAACCCTTACTCAGCTTGCTGTGTCAGATCAACTTGACTGGTGGATGTATATCTGACATTTTTCTTTTAAATTTGAATACAGTATGCTAATTAAAGATCACATCTATTTATACATACAAAAGATCAAATCTACAAGTTTTGACAATTTTCTGAAAATTATTCATATTTTGGGAGTTTTTTCCAAACTAAAATTAGCAACTCCTTTTTCTTTTCTCAAAACTGACAGCATTTTTGTTTTCTTCTTTTCTCATAATTCTTTAATATAATGTCATAGTACCTTATTAGAAATTTCTTCATTTATTTTGTTTTCTTCTTTTCTCACAAAAGGCTACAAACAGATCACGCTAGAATAAATTAAAATTTCTTCATTTTTTTTTGCATTTTCATGTTGTAAGTACAGACACGAATGCAAATATGAGGTGAGCAATACCAGGAGGTGGATTTCATGATTAATGGCAAAGAAAAAATAACCATTAACATAACCAAAGGACATAGTTGAATGTGTGTAGTTTTAGGGACAACTACCAATGCACAAAAGTGAGATTGAAGAAAATTTTAAAAAACAAAAGGAATACCTGGTTGCTTTCTTTCAGTGAATTCAAGAAGGGAGTATTCGAAACCAAGTCGGCAGTGGGTGAGAGAAGAGACTATGGGTTTAGCGAGATTCTGCAAGCGAGTGTTATTTTTCGGTTGCATATGTTTTGTATTCTCGGTCCACGAAGTCCTAGTGCACCACGAGAGGTTCTGCAGGCGCCGTGATAGGGTCTCCGGTATCAGAAGATAGATATTCAGCGCTTCATTAGTCCCACCATGCCTAAACGGAAGAGAGCAATCGCTGAGGCGCTTATATAAGGGGGTGAAGGCTACGGTGAAAATTACAGGATGTGGTCTGTGCTTGATCGGCTGATCGCATGGCCTTGGTTAGTGACCTCCATTTTGGGAGGAGCGCGGCCTACCATCCGTCCCAATTTAATTTTTCGTGGGTGTGGGTCTGGGCAGCAAGGCGTCCAGGTCTCACCTTGGGGGTGTTGCGTGGGTACGGGTAGCAAGGCGCCCGAGGGCGGGGTGTGCGTGGTTCTGGCCAGCATGGCGCCCGGGGTCGAGGTGTGTGTGGGTCCGGCGGCACGGCGCCGGGGACGGGGTGTGTGCGTCGTCGGGGAAGCATGGCGCCGGGGAGTGGGGTGTGCGTGGGTCGGGCGACATGGCGCCGGGGAGTGGGGTGTGCGTGGGTCGGGCGACATGGCGCCGGGGCGTGGGTGTGCGTGGGTCGGGCGGCATGGCGCCCGGGCGGGTGTGTGCGTGGGTCCGGGCGGCATAGCGCCGCGGGGCGGGGTGTGCGTGGGTCCGGGCGACAAGGCGCCGGGCGCGGTGTGCGTGGTCCGGCGGCGAAGCGCCGTGCGGGGCGGGTGTGCGTGGGTTCGGGCGGCATGGCGCCCGGGGGGCGGGGTATGCGTGGGTCCGGGCAGCATGGCGCCGGGGGCGGGGTGTGCGTGGGTCCGGGCGGCATGGCGCTGGAGGACGGGGTGCCCGTGGGATTTGTACTTCTCCGACGAGTGTATAACTGATGTCATTTGTGAAACCCTTGTCCATGAGAAACATAAAGTGAATAACTTATGTCATTAGCGCCGATCCCTTTCGTAAGAAGATACTGAAAAATATTGAGCGATGTAGTTAGTTCCTCTGCGATGTTTATGTACATTAAGAAAAACAATTGAAAATAATGTCTTCTATGTTCAAGTTTGTGCAAAGCATTAGACCATCTGCAGTTACAAAAATTTGCTTACGCATCAAAGCACGGTGGTATGTAGAAGATCCAAAAAAATGTCTCAGCCCATATAAGGAAAAAAAAGAAAAAAAAAGAACAATAGTAATTAAGATCATGAAGATAATATCAATGATAATAAAATACAATATCATATTCACAATGAAAACCTGTAATTTAATAATTATATTAAGAACAAAAATATGGCAATCCTAAATAATTTTGCTAACAATAATAATTATATAAATAAAAAATAATAACAACAGTAATTAAGTTTATTAAAAAATAATGATGATGATTGAATTGTGATTATTAATCATGTTGATAATATTAAAATACTAAAATATAAGATAATTTTCACATTAAAAATAATGCATTATAACTTAATTAACATAAATAATAATAAATTAAAGTAACATAAACCGATGAAGATATAATATAATATAATTAATAAGCATAATGATCAAAAGCTTAGAATGAAATAATTCTTTAATTATAGTAAAATATGAAAATATCATTGATAACTGCAATAATTATGATTATGCTTAGAATTAAATAATTCTTTAATTATAGTAAATTATGAAAATATCATTGATAACTGCAATAATTATGATGATAATTAAAATAAAAATAGTAATATTAATTTATTATCAAATGCATTGGCAACCATTATTATATTAAAAAAAATATTAACAATAATATTATGATTATTGTGATAATAATAACATCATCATCCTCATCAATAACATTATTATTACTATGAATTGTGTGGGTTCGGACAGCAAGGCGCCCGGGCCTCGTAGGTGTTGGGTGTGTGGATCTGGACAAGGCGTCCAGGGCTTGCGTTCAGGGTTTCGGGGTGCATGGGGTCAGGCAGCAAATCGCATGGCCGTTCAAATACCGAATATATTTTCATGCAGATGCAGAAGTGTAAATGAGAACAGATAATGACTCAAATGGTAGAACGGCACAATATCTGACAATGAGAGAGTTATGCTAATAAATAACAGAAGGAAACAATAGGCAAATCTTGGCCGTTCATGAATTTATAAATGAAACCAATAAAATATCTCTTCTTTCTTGTAATTCAAGTTTTTCTTGTTCTTAATTTAGTTATAAAATTATTTATATATATATATATATATATATATATATATATATAATAATAGGAAAAATCAGTTAAAAGTTTTACAGATAACTTGATAGCAAATTTTGTATCTATTAACTTTAAAACTAAGTTATTAATATTATGTGTTCATTTTATTTTGATATCAGTAAAAAAAATACTAGATCAATGATGGAAAGTATTCTTTGGAAATTTGTTTCCAAGAGAAATTTGCCTTAACTAATATAATTTCACATGAAAAAACACCCGCACAATCCGGATATGATTTTTTGGAAAACAATAATAGCAGAATTGTGGAAGTAGAGAACCTTAAATATTTTAATGCATATACACGTGCGTGAGTATTTATTGTTCCTTTGGGCTTTGGCTTGTGTTAGTACTTAGTACGTCCAAATTTTCTGTGGCAATAGAATAGCCAATATTCAAATATTAAGTTCATTATAAATACAGTAGATGGACTTTCTTAGAATCAACTATAAGTGTATTTTGATTTTAAGAAATATCTGAAAAATCATTCTAGCAAAATTCTTGAATTAACAAAAATATTTCTCTTATCAAGAGTAAATCCTTTTTAATTGAAAGGGCAGATCAAGATTTGGTTGCTATAACTACATTGGCTATTGGCCTTGAAAAGAAACAATTTTCTATGGCTTTCTAAATGTTGCTCAGTTCTATCATCCGAAACATATTCAAAAGCCGACTCAGTTTTACCCGTTAGGCCGTAACGCCGTTACGCTCAAATACGAGGTTTAGACGGAACACCCGACCGTTCCCATCTTTTAGAAGAATTCTTCTTTTATTTTTAATTGTTTTAATTTTTAGAGACAGTGTTTTAATATCAGAAGAAGGGAGTATTAATTATTTAATTAATTTTAAAAACAATTTTTTTAATTAAACGATAATAATGATAATGATACAATTAAATTCAATGATAATTATAAAATAGTAGTAATAATAATAATTTTATTAATATAATAATAGCTAATTTCATTATTACAATACTAGTATTATAATATTCTCAATAATATTATTACAGTTATCATAGTAACTAAATTGATGTAAATAACAAATTAATATAATTATTATTACTATGACAATAAAAATATGATTAATAATTTCATACCGATAGTTAAATTAATTATTATAATGACAATTATAAATATAATTTAAATAAGAGTAAAGCTCCTATGGATTGCAAAATTGCAATGTACCTCCTCTGCTGTGCTTTGATTGATATAACAGGCGTCCGATTTTTGTGATTTGTGCTATCTTGATCACTTCTCATGAGAAATTAAAGGAGCCAGCTCTGTTAACTTCCCTCTGTCTCTCCCTCTTCCTCTCGTTGATTTATGTTTGTTGCGCTTGCGCCCACCTCTCTTTTCCTCGGCATCTTCGAAAGAAAAAAACCTAGTTTTCCTTCCACCTCCTTTCTCCCCGTGGGGCTCCACCACTGGTCTTCTTGGTTGGTACCTCTACCACTCCACAGGGTTGATGCATTTGCCTCAGCTATTTCATCTCACACTCGATGGTTTAACCTCCGCTATTCCTCTTTCCTACGACGTATCGGCCTTTGCGCTTCGCTCATCCAGCAGGTTCCGCTCTTCATTTCTTCTCTATCCATAGGCTTTATATGTTCTCAATTTTGTTGCGTTGCACCCCTTGCCCTTGACTGAAATGGTTTTGAATGATTTGGCCTTTTGAATTTCCAGCTTTTCAGTTAACGCCTCTCTTAGTTACTTTCGGCATTCCTTCGGCCTGATTGGTTGGTTCTGCCTTTTAATTACATTTTTTCACAGGTTCATTCAAATAAATACCTATTGCTGAAACAACATTCAGGGATGCTTCAAGTTGTCTAGTAGACTCTGTCAGCTCAAACCCTTCTCTGGACTCACATATCCAGGATTCCAACGGTTCTCCCATAAAGATTGAATTTAGGAAGCCTGTTGGAGAGAGAAGCACTGCAGTCATTTAGGAAGGCTCTATAGCTTGAAGAACTCCAAGACTTAGATTCTCCTGATGCTGCTCTCTTTATAGTTGTAAGGTCTAGCGTTGGTTATATAAAGGAGGAAGTCAGGCCTTTGTTAATTGTCAATTCAAGCTAGGAGACCCAAAAATCCAGCACACTTTAAGCCTATCAGCGAGATTAATGAAAAAGCAGAGAAGAACTTGTAGCTATTGTCAAACTAAAGCTGCTCATAATGTCAGAACATGTCCGAAGGTACTAACTGTGTGCCAACATAATTATTTTTATTCACTTTATATCAAGTAGTTATAATCTTAATAGCAGTGTCATGTAATAGCAATTTTTAATTAATTTCAGCGTTTGGATGATGAAGTCAGAAATACAGAATAATCCAAAGCTGGAGTCTGTAATGAGCAGTCAAAAACTGAACTTATTATTTATTATAGTGCTTATGTGTAATTATTTAGTTTTTCTATAGAGATAATTTCTATGGCGCAATTGTTGCTCTAATGGCACGATGGTACTGCCTGTTTCATTGAATATGAAACACTCTTACGAAATTTGTATCAGCCATCTAATGACACCGTATAACTGTGGCAATACAGTGTTATGGCATACTAGAAATTATGGAAAGAAACCAACAAGAGGACCATCGACTACAATATACCAGTGGCACCAAAAATATTCAAGCTGTCATATTTTTTTGTCTTTTCTCCCAAAGATTTTAAATTTTTCTTGAACTGGGAGTAGTATTAAAATAGTATGAAACTTCTTTGGGTGAGTTTTCACAATTGGTTAATACCATATGTAATGTACTACCATGAATGATTTCTATTCCAAGACATTTTTAGTAGAAAATTTACATTTGTGGTACCAGCTGCATTGTTTGGCCCAATGGCTCTTATAGACATATTTGTTTATTTGGAAAAGACACTTACCGTTTATTTTTGAAAAAAAATAAAGTGTTCGTGTTCGACATACTACATGCATTTAACCATATTAACTTGAGTTAAAGAGTGAACATGCACATTTAAAAAAGCACAACAAATCTTACACGATATATATACAGGCACAAATAAATATCCACATATTTAGATAAGCATGCTTGCCCATTAAATACGTGAATTTGCTACCCGCTGACTTAGATATTAGGTATTAGGTATTATAAGGATTTACTTATTGTGATTTGTCTTGTCCTGTTTAAGAAGCGATCTCTGGGTAATTTACAGCCCAGACTTGTCAGAATTCAGAGTTATAGGCCGGGGGAAGCAAATTTGCTGCTCTTCCCGATCACGGGCAGGGTCATGCTCTTCAAATTGGCCAGTCAAAAACGCACTGAGAAGCCATGCACCAATCTCAAAAATAATAAAATCAATTAGAATCGTCGGATGCCGAAGGTTATTCATCGAATTCGCAAGCAGCAGATTTCGTTCCAGGCCGATGGTGGCGCTAAGCGGCAGGTTTGAAGTTTTTGGGTGTATTGCCATCTCGGGGACATAAATGTAATTCGGACCAACCGTGATTTTGACTTTATGAGCATATATAATAGTAGTGAGCTTTCTACATCAAATAAATAAAATGTTACCTTTAATTTTTGATATTTGCTGAAAGCTGAATCCTGAATGTAACAGAGCTCTAGGGTCAAAGTAGAAGAAAAAATAGTACTTAATATCTTGTATTTGTAATTTGATACATTATACCTGTGAGAGAGTATTTATGGTTCCTTTAAGCGTAGAACCTCATCAGAAATTTCTGAACCAAAATAAAGCCACAAAACAGTGGATGCTTTTAAAGAAAAATAGATGGACTTTTCTTTCAAGCAAGTGAATTTGATTTCAAAATCATCGAAATCGTTGCAACAAATTCTACTCAATATCAGGAAAGAAGATAATTTGGAATCTATTAAAAGCTTGTACTCTGGTGGTCAATATCAGGAAAACTTCCTTTTGACTAAAACATTTTGGTGAAGAAGTTAACTATTGGAATTAATATTAGAAATTTTCATAATGTAAGAAATTAACAATAGCTCATATTAAACAAATACTCAACATTTTGACATATGAAAGAATGGAAATTAATATTAGTAGAAGAATTATTTTATTCGCACAGTATTCAAATATTATAATTGCATATAAAACAGATCAGGTTTTTAAACTCAAGTACTTTTCAGCATAAGTGAAAGACACAACTTTTTCTCTCATCAACAATTCAACAGAAGAATGTATCACCAACTCAACATTTATTTTTCATCTTATAACTGAAAGATCACGTCCTTATTTTTTCCACCTTCGTTGGACCTAATTAACACGGATTAATTCTGAGATAATTTATTTTTCTTCGCTACAATAAATATTTTTCTTCCACTAACTTCGACCAAAAATTTATGAAAATGCATTCGTTATTCACAAATAAAAAAGAATTATTTTTTATTATTTTAGCACAACTTGTTAACACACAAATGTTTTGTTCCCCTAGAAATATTATTTATTAGAGGGTAAAAATAAATTATTACTATGCACTATGTACAAATTCCTCTTAAAACAATAAAACTACAACTTGGAGAGTTCATTTCTGCTATTATTCTTGTCCTATAACAGAACTGTACTTTTAAATCTAAAAAACAAAAAAAATTATATATATAAACTTATAAAATGATAGCCCGTAAAATTTTATGTAATTTCACTAATATTTGATAGTTCGTTAAAGATTATCCAATATAATGGTCTTTCATTAATGTTTGTAATGGCTCTAATTTAACAGTTTTTTGATAAACCATCAAACGTTAATGAAATTAAATAAAATTTGACGGACTATCAATTTATAAGTAAAAAAGATATATAATTTTTTTTTTAATATTTTATTAGATTTAAAAGTAGAGTTCTATAATTCGAAAAAAAAATATTAGCTGATTTGGATCCCAACTTTAAATAACAAGCTTTACAATTAAACTGCACTGTAGGAAAAAAAATCTTCCTCGGTACCCAGGACTCAGGAGAATAGTTGTCCACACAAAAAAATAAGAAAGAAGGGACCTCGGGAGTCGTGCACCTGTGGATCAGGACGGAAATAAAAGGGAAGGTCCAAATTGATCTCAGATTTTACCAGTTTCATAAATTCTAAATTATCACCGTTAGACTCGGCTCTGTAGTAAGGGGAACAAAAAATAGAGAGGGAGAGGAATAGAATAGAAATAGAGAGGAAAGCAGTCTTGCCAAACGTTCTAATTGTTGAATTACTACTTAAAATCCAAAGTGCGAGTTTTCAAGTCAAAGAGTACTTGACGCCGCTGTTAAGGTCTCAAAAAAAAAGATGAGAGAAAATCAAGAAAAAAATAGAGAAAGGGGGGTGTTGATTTCATCTCCGACGTCTTCACGAAATGGAAGATTCCGTCACACGTAGTCCTCACCCCGACGATTGCGGCCCCCACAAACGAAGCTTCAATTTCAAGCCTTTTATTATTGTTCTATTAGGGCCTGTTCGTCTCTCCCATTTGATGGGATAAGAAATAAATGGGTTTGGGTTCCAAGTATAATGGTTAGTGGATTCTCATTTGGAGCAACAGCAGATGGGGAAAAAAATTAGATCCAACAGAATTAATTTTTTTCTACTAAATTTTAATACAAATTAACTGTTTGTATGGGTTTGAAAGGAGAGATGGGCCCAAACCCATGAACAAAAAAATGTCAACCGAACAGCTTAAGAAAAACCTACCCAAACCCATACCCGTTCCCAATGAAACCCATTCCGCCGAACAGGCCCTTATAGAAATATATACGCGCCATATATGTTTATATGACGCCGGTGTTATAATTTTTTTTTCCTGTGATTATGGATCCACTTGAACAATAAATAGTCTCTCTAAATTTAATTACGACTATTTAAATAAATTCGACAATTAAAATTCACTACCATAATTTTATTGTCAAACATTTATATGACAACAGATACAAATTTGCCCTATTACAAATTTATAACTATTCCTGTGTTAATGATAATACGTCCATAATATTTCTCTCGTATTGCGATTTTGAAATTTTTTTTTCATTTGTGCCTTGTTAAACCCAAGAATTCTCAAATATGCAACAGGAGAGAAAGATGGAGGCAAATTGAAATTACAACCACATTCGTTATATGGAGAGAAAGATACAGAAGAGTGTTTGCAGAACAAGACAAGGATATAATCTCCATCGCAAGAGAAATCATGACAGAGTATAATGATTGGTTCAATTGACATGGCACAAACTGCAAAGACTACTAGCAAAATCACACTTTTAAATTATTTTGCTTTCTTTCTGTTCTCTTATTTTCTTTCAACATGTAACTACACATGATCATTACAGTGATCAGCTATTTTTTTATTCAATGAAATTTGGAGGCGTGACCTCCAACTTTTTCTAAATATATATATATATATATATATATATATAGTGGAGATGTGAGTTTAAGCTCACGGAGGTCTTCCGTGAGCTTAACTCAAAAATATATTAAATCATCTCGAAATTTTAATTTATCATTTTCATTAAATTCTTTAAAAATCTCATGGGATGCTAAAATTTGGAGCGTTTTGAGCTTTTTAAGTCGCCGTTTTTAATTTTTGAAAATGATGTTCAAGTATTGAATATATTATTATTATTTTTAGAGCTGATTTTCAAAAATTAAAAACGGTGACTTAAAAAGCTGAAAACGCTCCAAATTTTGCATCCCATGATATTTTCATATAAATAATTTAATGAGAATGATAAATTAAAATTTTAAGATAATTTAATATGTTTTTTGAGTTAAGCTCTCCACTGCAGCAAACGTTCTTCTTCCCCCACTTTCATGTGAGTGAATCAATATGAGGCTAAACTAGTTTTGTTTGCAACATCAATGTTACTTGACTAAATAAATTATTGTAAGGTATCATGCTAATCTGTTGTGTTAATTTCATTATAAATTCGCATATGCTTTCTGGACTTTATATTACCAGATAAGAGGCAGCATTACAAAAATACTTCATGATTAGACTTATTTGATATAATATTGGAGGAAATCAAAGAATTTAGGGAAAAAATGAGATAACACAATTTATTTTACAAACTTTTTTTTTACAATAGCCTGTCAAGAAAATTGAAGGTACAATTACACTACATCTATAAAATAATCAAGAAAAAATATATTTTTTTTTGCTATATATGTATCTCATGCCGTAAAAAATAACTATATGAAAATCAACTTAATAAATAATATATCATACTGGGCCAAAAAGTTGTTTCAAAAAAAAACCGACTTTATCAAGACCATAAAGTAGTAGTTAAAAATGATAGTTAAACAATTTAATTTTGTATCAAGAAGTGCATAAAAAGCAACTAGTAATTTGATGCTCTCTAACTCTTAGTGTTCCACTCCTAAAATATAGATTATGTATATATTTGAGATTCAGATCAGATTGTCAATATTTTGTTATGGATATCAAAGAAATTTATTCGACACTATTTTCTTATTAATTGATACCACATAGAATCAAATGAGGCAAAGCTCAGGGCATAATAGTCCCCCTCAAGGATCTTGTTTTCAATAGATGATTAAGTACATTATACAAAATTGATTGTGAATGAGGTGGTTTATTAGTCATAAAATTTGTTTTAGACGATAACATGTAGATTCTATGTATTTGGATCAACTAATTATAGGTGCATATATAACAGATCTCTAGTGCAATTTAAAAGGTTGAAAATAAAATGTGATATGCTCTTTTCTGTTTTGGCTTTTGTCGTCGATATCTTTCTATGCCGTAACAAGTGACTGTTCCAATTAAGCGTTAGAACCTACGGGTGAAATAAATAAAAAGTGTGAAATCACTTAGACAATTATTTATTTTTGCAATCTTGATAATCACTTTCACGTAAATTGATAAAATTTCTTAAGAATAAAAAAATTAATAACACATTTTAAATGTTTAGATTGATTATGTTTTATGTCTTTAAACAATTTGAGTGCTAATAATAATTCATCAAAGGGCATTAAATATAAAACTATTTTAATTAATTATCACAATAAAATAACAACGACAACATGATCAAACTTATAAGCATCCAACCAAAAGTTATCTTTATGAAATATCAAATAATACTCAAATTGTATGAAACATCAAACACATTAATCATAATTATACTAAAATTGTCTAAGAATATATTCGTGAAAATATACATTTTTAAGATTTTATGAATTTATTTGAAATTGATTATCAATATTGACAAAATAAATAGTTGTCAAAGAATCCCACCGATAAAAAAAAATAAGGTATTACTCAACCCATAAAAGTCATTTTTGTCAATAAAAGTCATTTTTGTCAATAAAAGTTAAATTTGTCCTGGAACAGGTAAGATATATATTCTCAGCTGAAAAATAAAATCAAGTCATCCAAATTTAAAAGTTGATAAATGAACTTTCCCTTCATGTTAAACATTGTTCGTACGTATGGTCAAAACATAATTACATAAAATAAATCCGTATTACCCGTTATCCCTTAAAAGTTAAAATCGCACAGGATTTGAACACGTGGACATCTACAATTATTTGTGGCACTACTGGCCGTTACTTCATTTACGCCGGAGGGTGTCAAATGACTCAAATCTTATACGATCCAACTAAAAATTATCTAAAAGTAATTGAGTCTGATATGGATAAAAAAAATCATCTATCACAGATTAGTCGGATACGGATTGACCTGATATGGATCTGACATGTTCGGATTGGATAGGTCAAAAAAAAATGGACCTGATTTAAATGGCTCGCATAAAATAAATAATAAAAATTGATACCCGTCCTTAGACTCCTAATTTACGGTCAAATTTTAGAACGTTCAATATCTATTGCATTAGTTCGAGTTACAGCCTTATAGGGCTAATAAAACATAATTCGCTTTGATTCCTCATGCTCATCTGTCATTCGTTCCATATGGTTTCGCTTATCCATTCTTGCATGTATATATGATCTATTGGTCATAATTAATTGATTTATGCAGAACATCATATGGTACTAATATTATATATATTCTCATAATTTCACAACACTGATAGCGTTTTTGCCTCAATTCAAAAGTGAAAAATATTATATGGCCATTTTTTTCAAATGAATATATGGCAAGATGTTAAATACTGTAATTTAATAATAATAAAATCCCATCACGCTTCAAATGATAACGGTTTTGCCACAATTCGAAAGTGAAAATATTATATGGCCAATTTTTTTCCAATAAATACATGGCAATATGCTAAATACTACGACTTACATGTATAGAAATTAAAATATATAAATTGATGAATCTCAAAAAACGTCGATTTTAGTCCGATATCTCTTTTTTAAATTTTGATCTGAAAAAAACCTTATATGTTAAATAGAACTGTCACCTTCGGCAGCAAATTTCTACATCAAGTATAAACTATTTATAATATGTTTTGTATGACAGATACACCCACAACCCATCCTACACTAACATAATAAAAGAAGTAATATTAATTTTTTTATATTTCATAAAAATAATTGTCATCAGCAAGAATAAATTCATATCCACCATGAAGCGTGGGACACAACCCTAGTATTACTAGTATTTATAGGTCTCTCTCGAAATATAATATACTACGAAGTACAATATATAATATCATCTTTACTAAGCATGCAGTTCAATGTTAATTATAATTTCTTTGAATCAACTGATGAAAACACTTATATCATCTTTAGAAATATTTGTATTGCTTAGCGAGAACTCAAAAAGTTAAATCCCGCCCAGAAATGATAACAATAAAGGTGTATCGCAGGCTTGGTTCTAGTTAATTTATCATTATTTTGGGTTTTTGTAAAACACTAATTATACGCGCTATACTGGATTAACCGTCACTTTTTCCCACCAATTGATTTATTTTTATTGCATTAATAAATTTGATATTTTGTTCTATTTTTCTGGCCCAATAAACAAAGGCGGATCCAATAGGGTCCAGGGGTAACTGTCTCCCCTTGGATTTTAAAGAATAGTGATTTTCAATCATTTGCTCCTCTTGAAAAAATTGTCTGATTATTTTTATTGAGAAAAAATATTTAATATCGTGCATAATGAAATAATTATGCAAAGATATCAAAATATAAAATTAAGTAGACGAAATTTTTTTTCATCAACTTGATTATCTATTATTTTGAGATTTATTTTGTTGTTATTTTTAATATATAAATTCTATTATTTTAATATTTTTTTATTAGATAAGAATATATATTAAATTATTAATTTTTTATTTAGTACAAGATTTGTTAATGGATTTGAACCCGATGAGCTATTACAACCGATAATTGCTCCCCCGATCAAAATTCTGCATCCGCCCTATCAATAAACATATTTCTCCCGCTGCATGAGAGAGAAATAATATGAGTTAACAAACAACAAATTTTCTGACTAAACTAATAACCCCAGGATCATATATTTGTGTGTTTAATTGTATTATAAATCTGTCTATTCTTTGATCGTTTGGTACAAACAGATTTTCTAACAACAATATGCAAATAGCCCCATTTTGTAAATAATAATTTTCATTGAATTAATTTTATATTTTTAATTATTTAAAAATCGAATAATACTCAAAAAATTATCAAAAATTATAAAAATTGGTCCGGGTCACGGTCCGGTCCACGGGTCCGCACGGAACGGGTCTACACGGTCCGATTTTGGGTGAAAGGAGGACCAGCTCACCGTTGGACCGACCACGGTCCGGTCCACAGTCACGGATCGGTCCGGGACGGATTGGACCGGACGGTCCATTTCAAACCTCTAGATCGTTTGCTTATTTTCTTTATTCCGAGTCTTCTGATCTTTTCCTTTGTATCCAGAACAAGTCACTGCACAGCATAGTTCAAACGAATGATTTGAAAAACGTTCACCGATATCAAAAATTCACAATATGGATACAAGTTGGGTATAATTCAAAAATAATTTATTTTATATAATATAAATAAAATATATACTATTTTTGAGATAAAAATAAAATATATTCATGTTAACAATTCTAAAAATCATGTAATAATATATAATAATTTTAAATTTTATATAATTTATTTTATTAACAAATAAATCACGAAAAACTTCTTATTCACATATAAAATATTTTATTTGCAAATAAAACATATTTTAATAATTATATATTAAATGACCACAGTTGTGGTCTGTGGGTGGCGACTGGCGACTCGTGGGATCGTCTGCGTCGAACTACTACATAAAAGCATGTAGAGAAAAGGGCGCGAGGAATCTGACCATACCCATTTCTTGCGCTTCCTGAGTTCCGAGTCTTCTGACCACATCAGGTTCGGATCTGCAGTAGCTCTCCATTTCGGAGCTTCAACAATGGCAGCCTTGGCTATCTCAGGCGTAATAAACCTCCATTTCCAGTGCCGTAAAAGATCAACGCGCCTCTATGTCCCTCCCAAAATCAAACCCCTCGCAATCTCTCCTCTCATCCCCGCTTGTTCTCTCTCGCGCGCTAACTTGCTGACCCCACTTGCCCATGGTCACCACCACCACACCACCACCACCACCATGGGCATCAGCACCATCATCATCATCATGGCCACGGTCATGACCACGACCACGACCATGAGCACCATGGTTATGAAGGACTGGTGCTTCGATTTGCTAGGTTTACAGGATGGGCTCAACTGGCGGATCTTCTAAGAGAGCACTTGGTTATGTGCTGTGTCTCTATGGCGCTTCTCTTGGTGGCAGCTGTGTGTCCTTATGTGGCACCAGCACGGACTGTAAAGCCACTCCAGAATTTGTTCATTGCAATTGCTTTTCCTCTTGTCGGTGTAAGTGGATAGAAAACTAGAAAAATAAGTGAACTTTTGAATTTCAAGAGTAATTGATTTAATTAGAGTGGTGGAAGAAGTATAGAGTTAGTACATGTGCAATAGAGTTTGCTTGATGTCTGAGAGCTAATGAATTGTGTGGAATTTGTTCAAATTGAATTTAGATACTTACTGGATTTCCGGATGGATTTAAAATTGCGATCAGGTCTGTTCAGAAGAAATTTGATCAACTTCAGAAACCATGTATCAGCTTATGGATTATTAAAATACAACTATAGAATACAGGAACCACCATATAAGATTGTCCTATAATCCTATTTATATATGCTTTATAGGTTTCTGCTGCACTTGATGCCCTTGTAGATATTGCGGGAGGCAAAATTAATATTCATGTGCTTATGGCTCTTGCGGCCTTTGCTTCTGTGTTTATGGGGAACTCCTTGGAAGGTGGTCTCCTTCTCGCTATGTTTAACCTGGCTCATATAGGTACTCTATTTTTTTCTTGTTCCTTCTTATAATTCTTTTGATGATATTCTTTTAGGTTACAATAGCGAAAGAAAGAATCTGAATAATCTGAAATTAAAATACAAGTGGACTTAAATGTTAGCCCTTTGAATATGACATGCATTTTATCGTATGTTATTTAGATTGTCAGCTCCTGTTTGCAGTGTGCAAAGTTCTATAATTGCTGATGAACTGAAAATCATTCTTGTGCATTGAATTTTCTTAAATAGTTTGTGTTTTCCTTTTTGTCTTTTTAGTGGGTCCATCAGCCTGTGATTTAGGATCTTAAACAAAGTTTTAACCACATAATACCATTACCTTATCCGCCCATCAATCATGTCACTCTGATAAGCATGGTTTTCACCATTTAATAAAATTACTTCCTACTTGAGCCAGCTGAGGAATATTTCACAAGCCGATCGATGATAGATGTGAAGGAGCTAAAGGAGAACCACCCTGAATTTGCTTTGTTATTGGAAAATGATGGTAATAGGCCAACCCATTTTTCAAAATTGAATTATACAAGGATCCCTGTACAAGATCTCCAAGTTGACTCATACATCCTAGTCAGAGCTGGTGAGGTCTGTGAACATAATATCTTATGTATGAAATTACTTAAGATGACTTTATTTTGTTTTGAAACTAGATTAGTATATTTTTTCCATCATTCTTTAACACTGTCATTAACTCATTATATAGGCATCCATCACTGGTCACTTTCTGTGACGCAAATGACAGTCAACTTGTTACATTAGAAAAATATTGATGATATGAGAATACTATCTTTCATATATTAAATGACACATGGAAGTGGGACACTACGATGGAGTTCCGAGAGTTACAAAGGAAGCTTGGGGCTTATATTGTTTATGGGTTGAGTACAAAAGTTGAACTCTAAGAGGTAGAATCTGCTGTTGTTCCTCAGTAGCTCAGTGGTAGAGCAGTTGTCTGTTAATTGATTGGTCGTAGGTTCGAATCCTACTTGGGAAGAATGGATTGGTTCTTATGAAAGAATAAAGAATTAGCATTATGGTTCTATGAATTGCTTACATGCTCCTCATGGTAATGAGTTTTTTGTCCTTACCAAGTCGAGATGACTTCATATATTCTGGACAAATTTAGTGTCGACTGAGTTCTTAGCATAAATTACAACTCACAGTTGTGTCTTGATTAGGCTGTACCAGTCGATGGGGAAGTGTTCCAAGGTTCATCTACTGTTACAATAGAGCATCTAACTGGCGAGACAAAGCCACTAGAAAGAAGAGTTGGTGACGCCATTCCAGGTGGTGCTCGAAACCTAGAAGGCATGATGATTGTTAAGGTCAAATTGCATTTCAATTCAAATAACATTACCTATTGTAAGATATGCTCTATTTTTCAGTCAGACTTAGACAAGTTCATGGCAAAACCATACTTCTGTTATAAGACTAGGTAATACCAGACATTAGACCAGAGTATCAATACAAAATTTCAGGTTGTCCTGGTTTGTAAGATGCAGTAGATACTGGGAGCAGGTCCTGCTTATTCAGTGCAGAGACCCAAGATTAAGAACTTCTCCTGCTTTCTTAGGTTAACTCGTTGCTGCACTGCAGTTGTTCAATACTAAATACCCATAATGCATTCAATAGATAATTTATGTTTGAATCTTTTAAAACAGAGATGCATGTTTTAATTCAAGCTATTCGTTTTAGGTGACAAAATCATGGGAGGACTCAACGTTAAATAGGATAGTGCAGTTAACCGAAGAAGGCCAATTTAACAAGCCAAAGTTGCAAAGATGGTTAGATGAGTTTGGAGAACACTACAGTAGGGTGGTTGTCGCCTTATCTTTGGTTGTTGCTCTCTTTGGACCATTCCTGTTTAAGTGGCCTTTTATTGGCAACTCAGGTAATAATAAAGCTCTGTCTTTCTTTGATAAGGCATTTATGGTAAATACAATGGTTCCTGGAATATTCATGCTTTTAGAAAATATAATTAGTATTTTTTTTCTTCTTTTGTTTTATATTTTGCACGTAGCTGTCAGGGGATCGATTTATCGTGGTTTAGGGCTAATGGTGGCAGCTTCTCCCTGCGCACTAGCAGTAGCCCCTCTGGCATATGCTACTGCAATTAGTTCTTGCGCGAGTAAAGTAATAATCTTGCAATTCTAGAGAATCACTGCTTTCTATTATGCAATGCATCAATCAAAATAATAATTAATCATTTTTGTTCTTATGAAGGGAATTTTGCTAAAAGGAGGGCATGTGCTAGATGCCCTTGCTGCCTGTCAGTCCATTGCATTTGATAAAACTGGAACTCTTACAACTGGGAAACTCATGTGCAAAGCAATAGAGCCTATTCATGGCCACTCGGCTCTTGGGTTTGAATCTGAAGTTTTGCCATGCTGTATCCCAAACTGTGAGAGTGAGGCTCTAGCTGTTGCTGCAGCAATGGAGAGGGGAACTACTCATCCTATTGGAAGGTACATCCTTTTCTAATTTTGCTAGGTGGATCACTTTATTATTTAGCCTGCATAATTCTTAATCTTGACTATGTTTTGTTCAACTATATGGCTAATGCACAGAGCAGTTTTGGACCACACTATAGGAAAAGATCTTCCGGAGGTTGGAGTCGAGAGTTTTGAGTGTTTGCCCGGCCAAGGTCTTTATGCAACTCTGAGTGGCATAATGGTAGAATTGTTATCATTAATGAAACACATTTTTATCATGTATATGCTTCTTATCTTTACATCGTATCTCATAGTCGGGAAGCAGTGAGAACAAGCTTTCAAAGGCATCACTTGGTTCAATTGAGTACATTGCCTCCATATGTAAATCCACTGATGAATCTGAAAGAATCAAGCAAGCTGCAAAAACATCAGTGTATGGCCCTGATTTTATACAGGCTGCGCTCTCTGTAAATAAGAAGGTATGGTCCGTGATATTCATCTGAAATTAAAAATGGAGATATGACTGGTCTAAAGCTGCATTGCTTGTTTCTTTATGTAAGGTGACACTTTTCCACTTTGAAGATGATCCACGATCAGGTGTTGCTGAGGTTATATCAACACTGCGGGACAAGGGCAAGCTTCGAATTTTGATGCTAACTGGTGACCATGAATCAAGTGCATGGCGAGTTGCGAAAGCTGTTGGCATAGATGAGGTCTATAGTTCTCTCAAGCCAGAAGATAAACTTAACAAAGTCAAAACTGCTTCTAGAGATGAAGGTAATTGCCTTTAGTAGTAATCTAGCTTTATGTTGTCAAGTATTTTGTTAATAAGTGATATTGGCAGGTGGCGGATTAATTATGGTTGGGGATGGCATTAATGATGCACCGGCACTGGCAGCTTCAACTGTTGGCATGGTACTGGCACAACGTGCCAGTGCAACTGCTGTTGCAGTAGCTGATGTGCTCTTGTTGCAGGATAACATCTCAGCTGTTCCTTTTTGTGTGGCTAAGGCTCGTCAGACTACCTCTCTGGTTCTCTCTCTACACCTGATTGTGTTAAATTATATTTTGTTATCTGTTTTCTGTATTTGATACATTGCAATGTGCATAATATGTAGGTCAAGCAAAGTGTTGGTCTTGCTTTGACTTGTATTGTGGTTGCTGCTCTTCCCTCGGTGCTCGGGTTTCTTCCTCTTTGGTTGACTGTACGTCTCTTAAATTTTGCTCTGTTATCTATTTGAGGCTAAGATGTTTGCCTTTTCAATGAGCTTCAGTTATTTTTGGGTAATAGAAAAGTTCTGAAGTAGTGTGATTGGTTCAATTCCAGGTATTATTGCATGAAGGAGGAACACTTCTGGTGTGCTTAAATTCGATCCGTGCACTTAATAACCCAACATGGTCTTTAATAGATGATTTCCAGCAGTTGTTTTCTGCCTTGAGAAAAGTTATTTCTGATGTCAGGAGGCCTCGTTCGGAAATTGCTGTTCGGACTGCTTAGTGTAAAGTACCGATTTTCATTGTTATATTATTCTTTTTTTTAGTAAAACTAAATTTAATGTATAATATTATCTTAAAAAAAATAATGTACAAGATTCAGAAATATTGTTAAAAAGGTTGCTTTTGGCACCGTTTACATTTCCTTGTTTTTTGCTTTTTTTTTTTTGTTTTGGAAACTGTAAACAAGTTTCTGTTTTTCTTTGTTTTGTTTCATAATTTTTTTCTACATTTTTAGAAACAAAATCGGATATTATTAGTGTTTATTATAGCTGACAAAGGTACTGAAAGTTGAAATTATTCAAAATAATTTGACAGAACAAAAAAATGGAATAACTGCTGTATAAATTAGTTTATTCTCTACTTAGGTCTAGAAAATATAATAAGAAGTGAGAATAAAAATATGGACAAGCAATACAACTTATATCAAAGATATTATAGTATACTCGGTATTTTTTTCCCTCAGAAATGCATAGATAGATGTCATTTCGTATGATTGGAGGGTAGATAAAAGAAGTATCCAGTTATCCAGTTCTTTATCGGTTCTTGAGAAATATTATATAACATAATTAAGGATTGAAAATTTGAAAGACATGAAGAAACTCAATTGGCTTGTACAAAGATAGGCGATGGCTCCATGCTTTAATGCAGCAACGAAAACTAAAGACAAAGTGAAAGCGTCCGTGTCTCCGTGTGGCTTCTGAAAATCCGTTTATTTTTTGATCGGAGCGAAAAAAATGGAAACTGCTCTATACAGTCAAAGACGTTTTACCGAAATTTTTATTAATAATAAAGTAAAAAATAAAATCACAAGAATAGCCTCATTAAATTTTTTTTTATTAATAATGAATAATTTTAGTTCAATTTCTATATTGGATTATAAATGGCGAAAATATTTATAATTTTATCACTCAATAAATTAATAACGTAGATTTGATTACTTGTTAATATAGAACAAGGTAGTCAGAGGCGAAAGACGCAAATGGTTGAAATCGTCTTAGACGCAAAACACATAAAAAAGCGCATGCGTCTAAGTAATCCGAAACACATAATTATATTTGATATACTTAATATAATGAAATGCTTGATAAAAATAAAATTGATATAGAAATGCATTATCATTATCATTAACTTTATTTTTTATTTTTAAATAATATATAATATCTTAGAATACAAAAACATAAATAAAATGCTTAAATTTCATTTCAAATAAAACAAAAATATACAATTAAAAATTTGTATTGTAATTTAATATTCTAAATATTTAATATTGAAATCTCAATAGAACATAACTAAACTTTGATTATGTTTCATTGCAATCATTATAAATATATCGATGATATACAAAATATAAAAATGTACATATATACAATATTACTCATCATCTCATCAAATTTCTAAATAAAGTAAATTTAGTTTATTTACAAGCTATAATGATATATTTGATTATTAATTTATTATTTAACTTTTATTTTTTACAGTATATTATGATAGTTTAGAAATTTTAATCTAAAAAAGTACATAATATTTATAACAAGATATGATAGAATTTTTAATATTATTTCTTTATTTTTCATATTTCATTTTGTTGTCAAAATTAGTATTTCATCAAAATTACATTTTGAAAGCATAAAATTTTAAATCAAAAAGCCTAAACATTTTAAAGTCATATTAAATTTAAATATTATAATAAATTAAACTTGGATATAAAAAATTTCATCAGCGTGCACCTCCTTGCGCCTCTCGCTTTTTACGCCTCACCAAAAAGTGCACAAAAGCGCGTGCTTTTATAACTGTGCCCGCTCTCAACCTAAAAAAAAAAAGATTATTTTTGCGCCTCGCCTTTGTGCTTAAGCGAACACTTTTTTCGCCTCTAACTGCACTGATATAAAATTTTAACCTGTTTATAATTTTAGATTGTAAAAATAATAATATTATTAAAAATGATGAAAGAGAATCAATTAATTTTGACTCTTTAAATGAATTAATAAATGTTATTAAAATTGGTAGTTACAAATAATATTTTATGATGCGGAATATTCTTTTTTGAAAAGAACTGAAAGAAGTTATTTTAACTCTTAAAAAATCCAATCAAACTCAGTCACTGATAGTCCTTGTAATACTGCGACAATGTGTACTGATCGAATTAACAACAAAGGAATAAAATAAATAAACAGCCGCCCACATAAAAATAAAACAAAATAACAAATGAGAACGACAGTAATATAAGCAACAAAATATATAAATGAAAAATGAGATCCGACCCAACTTATTGACACCCCTAATTGACTTTTTTTGTTGTTTGTGTATATTTTTAAATGTCTTTATGAGATTTAAACATCTCTTCATAAAGATGTGAGATTTATCATCATCATCTATACTAAGTATGTAGTTTTTAAACATATTTATTTAGGTAAACCTACTAATATCATGTTCAAAATTAGTTAGTCTTGTCTAATTCAGATTCAAGGAAGGACGAATAAAAATTCATTATCTTGCAATTACAATTTTAGAAAAAAATAACATTTAAGAACCGTCTTTGGTTTAGTGGTAAGAGACAACACCCTCTGTGTGGGAGGTCGTGATTCAAAATCGGGATGGGGTTCTTATGGACAATTATAAAATTTGAGAGCTTGACTTTATCTTTCCAATAAAAAAAAAAAAATAAAGAACGCTTGTTAATTAACAAGTTTTTCCAAAATATCATATCATTACTTGAAATTCATTTTCAAAATTGTCACATCAGACTCCTAAAATGTGGAAATCTTGCTAATTAATAAGTTATTTTTTCTATAATGTTATATCAATATTTGCAATTCATTTGTAATTGATAAGAGATTATCTTTATCTGTGAAATTACATGAGGCCATTTTCTTTATTAATAAAAAATTGTCACATAATTGTTTTAGCAATTGCAATGTTATAAATATTTCGAAAGTATACAGAAAATTATTAAATTATTAACGCGACAATCAATTGAATTAAAAATTATGGGGTATACTAAAGTTAAGTTCACCGAGGAAAAATTCGTAGGCTTTAGGGTTTAGTCTACGAACTAAACTTCAGTATACTTTCCAAATAAACTTCAGTATACCCTACATTTTTTTTTTCAGATAAATGAGAATTTAGTGAAATTTAAATGTTTATAAAGAATCCTTCGTTTCAGTACATTTATGTAACTTTTCATACAAAATTTTTATTTTTGTCTTAGTTCTTCGTAAATAATATTCTTGTCAATAGAATTTGTGCAACATGCAATATGAATATTTTTTATTCATTCTCTATTATGAAAGCATGATTCAAGGAATTGGTGAAATCAAATTCAATTACATGCCACACGAGAAAATTCTAAACCTGGCACGTAGACTTAGGGGTGTGTAATGGGTCGGGTTGGTTACGGGGTCGGATCACATTATTTTATTAGTTTTTTTATCCGATCCGTTTAAATTCGGATCAAAAAATTTTGATCCATATTCGACATGATCGGATTACGGATCGATCCGACCCTATATGTGTAAAATTATTAATTAATTTTTATAATTTAAGTAATTAAATATTAATTAATTTTAATTAATATATAATTATTTTATATTTAAGCTTTAATTAGTACAAAATCATAAAATTACTTCAAAAAAATATTATTAATCGGATCAAATCGAGTTGATCCAAACCCGATCTGATCCAATTCAGATTAAAAATATTAAACCATACTCATTCATTTATATTCAAAGATCTAATCGGATTAACACGTCGAATCGTTCAACAATTGACACTCCCTGTGTCACGCCACTTCGAATCCGCCGCAGCACGTTTACTTTTCTTTCTTTTTTTTAAATCTTTACAAAAACTATAAAATATTAAACTCTTAACCTTTAAATAGAACAATCTTAAAAAAATTTCCTAACAAACTAACCTACCATCCGTTTCCTTCTATTTTTAAATGATAGCGAGAGCAGACAACGCAATTTTGTGAAAGTCTGACACGTCAAAACCGGAATTGACCTAACATTTGTACCCAGTTTTGCTAAGTCCAAGCAGTCATCGAGTTATTGGGCCCAACGATTTAGATTTTTTCTTCCACTGTTGTTCGAAACGGAGACGTCCAGTACTCCGTGATAAATGCCGCGTTATTTGTTAACAGTCAACTAATTACCGGCCTATACCCTCATATGATATAAGTCATATCATAGTCATAGCAATAGTCAATAGGCGTCAGACTCAGAGTGCCAGAACTCTTATTTTTTTTGGAGTGGAGATCATTGTCTGCAATAGTCAATAGCCTCAGATCAGAGTGCCAGAACTTTTTTTTTTTTTTTTGGAGTGGAGATGCATTGACAATGAATTATTTTGACAGCTTGACAATGAACTTCTAAATAAATATAAAAAAATTAAAAAAATAGAAAAAATAGAAAAAATATATAATGTGTTTATTTATTTATAGATTGATGTTCATTCAATTTCATTATCGTTTGATAGTCCATCAAAAACCGTTACAAATTGCATCTATAAACTTTTTTTTTCTATTTTTAAAATTTATTTTGAATTTTATTTAGAGGTTCATTGTCAAAATTATCAAAATAACACATTGTCAACTGATCCCTTCTCTTTTTTTTTTGAGGGTAGAGTGCCAGAACACACAAATTTCAAAAATATTGTTTGACCATTTGAAATATTTGTATGCGGGGACGGAATCATAAACCATAGTAAGGACCGTAGGGTATGTCCGAGTTGAAAATAGTGTTCGAAGCAAAGAAATTTTATTTTTCAATGGATTATAGGGGAGTTTGGGCCAGTGTTGGTTTTTGTCCTCTTCTTTCAATTTAATAACTCAATTTTTAATACATAAAGAAGATTAAAGTTCTAAACTTTTTAAACACGTCACATCACCATTTTTTCACTATTAATTTTGTTTAAAATCTAAAAATTTATATAAAATAGTTTCTCTTTCCTCATTTAAAATAATATTTAAGGTAAAACTTAACTCTTAAAATGATCTAATTTTTTTATATGATCATCTATAAATTATTATGTGTCTAATTATATTATTTATTATTATAATAATAATTATTATAATTATTATTATTACTTAGTATTTAAAAATATTATGTCTAATTTTTTTAATGTAAAATTTTATTAAATATATCTCAAATTTTATATTATTAATTATTTATTTGAGAATTGTATTATCGGGGTGAAACCCAAGTTACAACTCTAATAATCATAAATATGGGTTCCAACTCTAACAACAACAACAACAACAATAATAATAATAATAATAATAATAATAATAATAATAATAATAATAATAATAATAATAATAATAATAATAATAATAATAATCAAGGTTGATATAATGTTCAGAAAATGTCAATTTATCTGACAGTAGGAACTTGAAAGCAAAAGCGTGAACAAATATTTTGTCATATGTCATATCTTCCAATCTATTTTTAAGAGTCCAAGGCTTCAATAAATAAAAATATGTTGTGAAAGACCTTATAATTAGCTTGAATAAAAATGTGTTTATATTGCAGATGACTTAACTTGATAACAAGATGGACCTACTTTAAGAAAAAGAAAATCACATAAATGATGATAATGACCAAAATTGTTTTTTCATGTTCTTTTCCCCGCTATTTTCTTTTGACGGCTCACCAAAAAATGCATAGACCTTCCCGGACCAGCAGCATATCTCTCTCCCTTGTTTCCAAAGAATAAATCAGACCTATCACTTAAAACTTTCCATGCACCAGGGCCACAGCCGTATAGAACTAATAAAAGGTACGTCCGTACTTAACTACGCTTGTAAGTCGTACACCAAACGACCGTATAAAGTGAACCGGATCCATTTCGTAATTAATACATGTAATTAAAGCTCTAAACACACTTCACCCCGTCTTACCTCTCACCTACTAACCCACGACCTCTTCCTTCGTTTCGCTTCCATTTTCTCCCACTATCAATCGTCTCAAGTTTACCTTCCTTCTACCTCCCATCCCTTTGAGTCTTTGACAAAGGAAGGGAACAGAGAGGGAAGGATCGGATAGTATAACCCGAGGTGAACAATGTTCCACAATAGTCAAGGAACGAGGCGTACCACCGCCGCGTCGCGCTCCTCCCCCGTTGGCGGGTTGGAAGGCGGTGGACTAGGGTCTCCGGCGGCGTCCTCCGCCTCCGATGGATCCTCCTTCCGGCCCTCGTCCTCCACCTTCTGGCTTCTCCTCCACGGCCTTTGCTGCCTAATCAGTCTCTTCTTAGGATTTCGTTTCTCTCGCCTGATTTTCGTTCTTCTCATCTCAAACACAATCTACACCTACACGACCACCACTACTACGACCATTACTTCAACACGAACGGAAACATTGACTGTCTCTTTTCCTCTAACCCATGCGCCTCCAATTGAAACCGCGGTCCGACCAAACAGTTCCGCGATTGAACACTCTGACAGGGCGTCAAATCAGGGTTCGACTCATAGTCAGGTTGTGGTTGGGCGTCACGGGATCCGGATCAGGCCATGGCCGCACCCCGATCCGACTGAGATAATGCGGGCCCACCGGATTATCGAAAGAGTACAACAAGAACAGAGAAAGTGGTATGGTGTGAAAAGCCCTAGACCTTTAATTGTAATCACTCCAACCTATGCTCGAACCTTTCAGGCGTTGCACCTTACAGGGTTGATACATTGCCTTAGAAATGTACCATACCCGGTAACCTGGATTGTGGTGGAGGCAGGTGGTGTCACTAATGAGACAGCCAGTCTTTTGGCACGGTCCAGGGTTCAGTTTTTGCACATTCCATTTCATGAGAAAATGCCGGTTGAGTGGGCTGATAGGCATCTGACAGAGAATCGCATGCGATTGCTTGGATTGAGGTAGTGACTGTTCTTTGTTTTAATAACTTCCAATTTTCCTGTTTTGGAAACAGTTCACTGTAGTTTGTACGGTTAGAGAGAGATTAAATCAATTTTGGGAAAATTAAATTTGGGTGGCATTCTGGGACATCCAACTTTTCAGAAATATCATGTTTCGTTTTTACTTTGTTGGCATAGGAAAGAGTTTTGAGTATCTGAATTAAGAGGAACCTAGCTATCCTTCTGGCCAAAACTTTGTACTAGTTAACTTCTATGAGCATCAAATTATGGCATGTGAAGAAGTGAAAGAGATAGTGAATAAGTGGACTTAACTTAGTACATTTACATTCACTCAAAAAATTCCCAAATTTGGAAAACCTTGATTTAGTGGGCATTTTGACAGGAAGTAATGTGTATGAATAAATTTTCTTGTCCCTATAGTCCCCTGCACTAAAAGGCCCTCAAATACCTTGAAAAATCAATCATGCAATATATTGTCATAAAGTATCTTTAATGTTAACCTTGAAAGAAAATGTCGTCAAGTATTTGTTGTTTAGCACTTGATCATCAGAATGTAGCTTCATTGTTTAACATTTTTCAATTGTCCTCACATTATCTCATAACTTGCTTTCAATTGATGTATGCAAAAATGTAAAGTATTTGTTGTGCTCTTGGCATAAAATTGAGGTAAATTCTGATTAGAAAACCTCCTTTCTATTCTAGTTCTGGGAAGCATTCTTTGAAACTAATTAACGGATCATGTTGGGATCCCTGTCTAATTTTACCACTACTGTAGGGTAATACGAGAGCGAACTATGGATGGTATTGTTCTATTTGCTGATGACAGCAATGTGCACAGCCTGGATCTCTTTGACGAGATCCAAAAAGTAAAATGGATGGGCTCTGTCTCAGTCGGCATTCTGGCCCACTCTGGTGGACCTAACCCAAACCTTCTTACTGAGGATGAGAAACTTAACCCACCAATTCCAGTCAGGGCCCAGCATGCAATTCCTCTGGCCATCTGATAGGCTGGCACACATTCAATTCCATCCCCTACTCTAAGAAATCTGCAACTTTTGTTGGTGAGAGTGCTACAGTATTGCCAGGGAAGATGGAGTGGTCCGGTTTTGTGCTGAATGCAAGAATGATTTGGAAGGATGCTGAAGAGGGTCGACCGGAGTGGGTGAAGGACTTGGATAAGATTGGGGAGAATGGTGAAGAGATTGAAAGCCCACTTGCTTTGGTCAATGATGCCTCTTTTGTAGAGCACCTTGGCAACTGTGGGAAGAAGGTGATGCTCTGGTGGATGCGCGTTGAGGCCAGAGCTGATAGCAAGTTCCCTTCAGGGTGGGCCTTTCTTTATCCTTTTGTGTTGTCTTCTTTTTTCTTTTTCTTGGAATCTCAAAGAATTTGTGGGCTTTCCATGGATGAATGTGTTTTTCGTCGTGTTGCTTTTGAATGGTTCGGATGTATTGCCCATGCTTTTTAATGAGAGTTGTACTCCTAATGACTTTTGTTATATTTGGCTGGCTGCACTAACTTCTCATCCTTGGGCATTCATAATAGTCTTGTGTTGACGTGAAAACTGGTATTTGAACAGTTTGAACCAACATGTAGGGTACAATAAACTCTGAATTGTGCAATTAAATACCTCAACTGTCCATCAGTCGTGCAATTTAGCCTAAAAAGATTCTCCATTGATTACTAAGAGCCTAATTTGTTCCTAATGCAAAAGCTTTAGTAAAGAAAGATAGTTGATTTTGTCCAATGTACAAACATGGCACAAGCTAGTTTACTTTTGTAAGACCTAGCTGGTACATGTGGACAACTGCTGTAATAACAGTATTAACTGATATTTGAGCTGTTACTGCTGCTTCTGTGGGATGTTTTACCGTGAAGTAATTTGGTACAACCTACTTGTAATTTACTTATCTGAATTTATTGTAATTTGGGTTCATGTAATATAGGTGGATAATTGAACCGCCTTTGGAAATTGCGGTACCTGTCAAGCGAACTCCATGGCAGGAAACTGATGATCTTCCAAGCAGCAAGCCAGAGCAAGAGGATAGACGGTTCACAAGAACCAAGTCCAGGAGCAGCTCTAAGAGGAAGACCTCCTTGCCAGGGCAAGACACCTGATATCTCATTAAACAGGTAATTGCAAATCATTTTGTTCTGCTTAATTTTGTAACATTTTAAATTAGTCAATGTTAACCAACTGTAGAAATATTGATTAAGTTTCTTACAAACCTTTTTAATCTTTCAATTTAGTAGCGAATCAAGCCTCAGCCATTTAACCTTAAGATATCCCAATTAGTGGCCCTTTGCAATTATGCTGTGATCTGAGAACGACTTAGGCTCACCTTAACTTTCATCCTGGCAGGTGTAGTTATAATTTACAAATGGTGTATGCAAGTCAATAACTTACAGGGAAGGGATCCCTTTGGCAATGGGTTATCTTGACAATGGATCTTCAAATAAATACGAAAAAAATCTTAAAAATAGAAGAAAAAAAAACCTTATAGATATGTTCTTCTACATACAAATTGTTGGTGTTTAAAATTTCATACAATTTTATTATCGTTTGCTTGTCCATTGAAGACCATCAAAATATTATATAATTTGCAACGGTTCCAATTTAGCGGTCTTTGATGGACTATCAAATGATAATGAAATTGTATGAAATTTGAATCACCGTCAATGTATAAGTAGAAGAACATATTTATAAGGTTTTTTTTTCTATTTTTAAGATTTTTTTCATATTTATTTGAAGATTCATTGTTAAAATTGTCAAGATAGCCATTGTCAGTGATCCCTTCCCTAACTTATATATGTGGTAAACAAAGATGATGCATGTTTTTCTCCCTT
Organism: Schoenoplectus tabernaemontani; assembly: GCA_037127355.1. Lineage (NCBI taxonomy): Eukaryota > Viridiplantae > Streptophyta > Magnoliopsida > Poales > Cyperaceae > Schoenoplectus > Schoenoplectus tabernaemontani. The sequence goes on along the minus strand of CM073754.1, from coordinate 11,314,804 downwards.
GCAGGAACAGCTCGTATTGACAAACTTCCTCACTGTAGGATTGATGAAGATCTGGATGCAGTCTCCATTCGATTTTTTTTGATAGAATTTACATTTCTTTGTTGTGTTTTCTGAATGCTTCTATTTGGCGAAAGGTCTCAGCCCTGCAGTGTTTAGGTAAAAGTCAAAAAAAGGAGAATGTTTGGGTCCTATAGGTTATTTCCCCAAGTGTTATTTGCCCTCATTGTTTTATATGCGCGTCTAATATTATCAGTGTTAACTTATAAGATATGCCTTTGTATATTTACTTGAAAATGATTAAAAAAATGTTTCATGCCCCTCTGATGCTTATACAGGACAGGTGAACAGTCACCTACTAAATGCCTATGAAACGTATAGAAGCTGCAATGGACGAAACATTTGTACGACTGAAATATAAATGGTTTAAATTATGCGTTTTATGTTCGAATGGTTGATTTGAATCGCCTATCCCAATCTCGTAGGATATTAAATTTCAAATCAAACTATTTTTTTTTTGGAATATGGTCGTCAAGTTGTAAAATTTAAATGTTCTTCTAAATTATTCTGAACTAAGTATTATAAAAAAAGAAATAGTAAATTTGATATCTTTTTTTAAAAATAATAGTTTGATATGTTTTTTTCTCAAAAAAAAAAGATATACGTGAGGGGTTTGGATCAACGGTTCGGACATGGAAAAAAATATTAGTTATTATTTTTCTTATGTAAATACCAATGTTTGTATTAACAGTCTTTCTGCATATATATATATGAAATAAATTAAGGAACATCTACTAAATAAATCATCCCCGTTTGTCAGAGTTTCAGTTTCCCCGGTTATGAGCATTGAATATTTGTTGTCGTCGATTTCTTTTTCTAGGTTTGGATTTCTTCGCAGGCTAGAAACCCCTAGCTCACGGAACAAATTACTGCAAATAACACGATATTTTCGTAGTACTGATCTAATCTACAAATGCAATTTTTTTATTTCATATTTTAGATTGGATTTTAGTTATACAAATGCATTGCAATAACAATATAAAAACAAAAAATAAAAGGTGGATGGTCCAAACTTCAAATGTCACTGCTTTTTATGACTCGATTGTGCATTCACTTTTTAAAATTTTAGTAATTCAAATTTTAAAATCAAAACCTACAAAAATATCAATATAAATCATTATATATTTTAAGGGTGGATATGATATTAAGCCTTATTTATATCATTGGATGCTGGTTTCAAGTTTAAACTAGATGATGATTTCATACACAAAATTCACGCGATCGAACTTCGTACTTTGTAAGAGGTTTTTGTCAATAAATGCAGGGTTTATTGAAGGACATTGACCATGAGGCATTTGATATTTTGTTTCGTTGACCAATGCTAGTTTTTATTTTCGTATATTTCAAATGCTAGCCGTTGTTCCTTTTCATCTGGCATGGAGCATTCTTCCTTTAGTTGGTACAATAATTTTCCTGCCCAAAATATTAGTCAAAATATGAAAATATTTTTTGAAAAATATATTAATATAATGAAAGGAAATTATTATTTTTTAATTATATACAAGTAAATCAACTGTAAGTTTAAGCTCATCAAGGAGCTTAACTCAAAAATATATGTAATCGACTTCAAATTTGTTAGTATATATCTAGTGAAAATTATGTATGATTGCACTTTAATTTTAGTTCATTTAAATAATGATTTATATATGATTTCGTTATTTTATATAGCTTCTGAGTGTAGGATTTGTGAACTTATATAATTACCATAATGATTACTCTAAATATGCCTAAGTTATTAGTTTTGAACACTAATTAACTTTAAAAGGAGTGGTGTGCAGATTAAGTAATAGTCATATTTCACAAACCATATAACAAGGGTTATCAGCTTAATTACGTAGATATATGTTTGAGATCATGTTATTGGAAATGATCCATGATAACAAAACACTATAAAGGATTGTGTTTAGAGTAATTGGTGTTTTATTAGTGTCTGAAATTCTTTAACGTAGATGAATGGAATTATAGCTAAAGGTTGTGAATCATTAATTTACTGAATTATTTTGTGATCAAGTGAAAAATAAACTGGCAGATTGACACTTTCATAACTTACACTTTGTTAAGATATCATGAAATTGGAATTGACACAAGGTAGATAGTTGTTGAGTTTTTGAATTTAGCAGAAGATTTGAATAAAATAGAGAAGAAAGAAGATGATGATGAATTTCATTGTATTATTATATTTTTTTCTGTACATTAGATGTATATATTCAAAGATTTCTAACAGTAACCTCTTAATCTATATCTTGAATTCTAACGGTACAATTTGCTACAGTACAATCACCTACTTTATTATTTATTATTATTATTATTCTCAACACTCCCCTTAATCTAGAATTGAAGGTATCGATCAATTCTAACTTGTTTCAAATATATCTAATTCATTTGAGCTTGACTGCAAGTCAGTTGCTTCTCTTTTTTCAGCTTTTATCCGACAAATTGAACTTTCGTCCTCTTTGAATGATTCTTTGTCCTCTTTGCAGGATTGTTGACCATGATGCTAAGTTTGTGCCTGTCAGAGAATGGATGCGCATATGTTTTGAACTGTTGAATATGCTGAACACCTTCAGGTTGTTCAGTAAGGTTACAAGCACTTCTTCTCGTGATGTCATCCACAACATCTTCTTGATTGAGTTGTGATTTTCATCTCCAGTTTTGACAGACTCTATGCCATCATCCTTTCAGGTGACAGTTTTTTATTTGGATTCAAACTCAATACCAACATCATTCCTCCCAAACTGCTTTTATCGTCTGAAACGTTGTCCTTGAATCTCATTTTGCAGAACTCTGATCTTCTGCTGGTCTGCAAGTTGAAACCTGAGCTTGGAGGCTTCATCATAAAGAGTTTTCTCTGACTTAACAAGGTTTGAAATCAAGAATTCCTTTTCCTTGATTGTGGTTGTTGCTTACTTGAATCTTTGTTCCATGTCAGACAGTATATTTTCAGTTTGTTCTAATATTTTTTTGGGACTTATGGAGCTTGTCAGCTACACCTTCACTTAATAATTTTCATTATCATTAAGCTCTTTAAGCTCAACTAATTGCTTATCTTTGAATTCAATATCCATCTCTATCCTTTTTAATTTTTCTGACATGACTTTCTTCTCAACCTCATCCTGCATTTCTCATTTCTCTTTGTATTCGTTTCCTAGCAGCAAGGTTCTGAGGCTTATGTGCATAATTTCTAACTGAAACATACGAGAGATGGGGAAGTGGCAAGAACTGATCCCCCCTTGCGACTTCCACCATGGCATATGCTTCTTTGCCCATGTGACATGCTCATTGCACTGGATGACTTGGGTTCGGTGTTGTGCAGTTGCCGCTGGTTCTGTTAATGGGTTTCTGGGTATGTGCACCAAGGATCCAGTGGTGGTAGAAGTTGACGGAGTGCAGCATTGCATAGGCCAGCTATTTTTTGCTCTTTTGACTGGATTTTTCGGTTTATTTCTGTTGTGGATTGATTGTGAAATTTTTGGTTTTGGTCAGAGGTTGAGTTTTTTTGGTTTGGAATTTTTGTTCTTTGGTTGTTGCCTGATATTTTTGGAATGTTGATACTAGTTGGATTTTCTATTTGTTATTGCTGCCGGTAAGTTTTACCATTTTTCCTTTTGTATCAGTATTTACTGGTTCATATCCACCTGTAGGTTCTGGTGCATTTCTCGCTGATCTTTTATCACTTTTTTGGACTGCAGCTCTGTTTGAGCTTTGAATGTTCTTGTCTTTCTTTTTAATTTTGGTAACAACACTATGGTTATACTATTTTGATTTGAGGCCCCTTATTTTTCACCACATCCTTCCTCTGTTAATAAATTTTACCAAATGGTAATTATTTTACCTCTTGTTCGTGACAGTTGGTGGAGAAAGTGGAAAATAGGAGTTGTCCCTTGTGTGTCCGGCCCATTGGTTGCGGTTACACCAAGTGGGTGTTTGTCTCTCGACTTCTCCCCCTGTTGCTTATGCTAGAGCCGTTTTTCTTTCTTGTATCGATCAATGGTATTGTTTTCTTCTTCGAGAGTGGAACTCGATTTCTGTCTCAGATCTTCAGACCTGATTTATTTCTTTATTTTGCACCAGCATGGGCTCGTGCTCTCGGCTCTAATTCTGGCTTGGGCTCTCGGCCCTAGCTCTGGCTCGGGCTCTCGGTTCTGGCTCTGGCTGGCTGGTGACCGGTACAATTCCTCCGGTAGCTGTACCACCCTTCTTTCTTTTATTGTCTGTGAGTTACTACCCTTTGTGCTGGTGCTGGTACATATTAGCTCACAGACCTTCTTGTTGTTTTTCTAGTATAAAACTGTTGGAACAACTTCTTGTATAAGAGCAAATATTGCTCTTTTGTCGATTTCTTTTTATTTTTTATTTTTTGTTGTAGTGGCTGTTTTTTCTGCTTAATATGGATGTCTCATGGAGATTTTGAAAATTCTCCACATCTCTTAGATCCTTATCTCTTTTGCTGTTGCGGAATTTTCTCAGACAGATAATCTAACCTGCTTTGATGGTTTTCTGGTATTGGTTGAGAAACAACAGTAGAGGTCTTTGACTCGTTTATTGGTTTTTGACTCTCTCTGTATCTCATTGCACTTGCACTTAGTCACAGGTCAGAAATCTGCTCTGATATATGTTGAGTTTTTGAGTTCAGCAAAACCTATCTAACACAAGATGAGCTCATCTTGCTTTCTATTGAGCAAGATGAGTATGAGTATTGTGTTTTTGAGTATTATTAGGTTTCACCCAATAATGTTCATAATTTACCTTAATCAAGCACAATGCTCTAATCAAACACAAATGCAAAGGAGAACATAGTTTAACCATCAATACTCAATCACTATTCACCAATTGTTTCTCTTGCATTAACCTGCACAAAAAAATGAATTTTTTTAACAGATCAATAACAATCAGCTATGGCTGGTACAGACTTTATAAGGTGGCTGACACATGAATAGTCATGTGATCATCATCCTTGTCATCATACTTTTATCTTCTTTATCTTTTTCAAATGATTCTTTTCGTCATCATGTGATCATCTTCATCTTCATCATCATCATCATGTGTTCATCATCACTATCATTGTTATTTTTCTTTCCTCTTTTTTTCTCTTTATTTTCCTTTATTTTTCTTTCTTTTCCTTTATTATGTTATTTTTGTTCTATTATTTTATTTATTATATATATATATATATTTATTATTTTCTTATCACATTATCTCCTTATTCTTATTCTTATTTATGTTTATTTCTTTATTTTATTTTATTTTCTCTTTATTTGTTATATTATTCTCTTTTATATTATTTTTATTATGTTTTATTCAAGCTTTTAAAAAACGGAAAATTTTAACCGTTTTAACGGTTTTGACAGACTCTGGCGTTAAGTTTTTAAGAAAAAATGGATTTAACGGGTTTTCCGTGATTTAACCGTTTTATCTCACGTTAAACCCATTAAAACCGTTAAAACCGTGAATTTTTTTTTTTGAAAAAAACGCATTTAACGACTGAATTTTTTTTATTTCAAATCTTAATAGTTAGTGACTTAAATTTTTATTTGTTTTTATTTTTTGAATGTAAATTAATGCCCTAATAAAAACATGAAACAAATTCATATATAATAGTTTAGTATAATTTAAGATTTTTAACTTTTAAGTATTTAATTAATATTATAATTATTATTATTTTTAACTTTTAAGTACTAATGATATGAGAATATATTTTTTAGCCTTTTAAATATGAATTAGCAGGTAAAAAGTGATTGACCGTTTTTTAATTTAACGGCCGTGTAAAACCGTTAGAACCATTAACAAATCACCTCACCATTAAGAGCCGTTAAATATTTTTTAAAAGCTTGATTTTATGTTATCTTTATAATATTTTTATTTGTTCTTGTTGCTTTTATGTGTTATCATATTAGTATTGTCTTTCTCTTTTCTTTTTATTATTTATTATTATTACTTTTATTAACAACTCGTTATTATTATTATCCTCTTTTCCTTTTTACTTTCTTCCTTTTTATTTATTATAAAAGGGTTCTTATTATTTTATTATCATGTTTCCCTTTTATACACTTGAAGCACTTTATTATTATTATTTTATTATTATATTTTTATTATTATCATTATTATTTAAAGCATTCTTATAACTTTATGCTTATGTATATGAATATATTTTTGTTATTATTACTTTTTATTATTATATTATTGTTTATTTTATTATTATTATATTTTTAATTAAAATATTGTATTTTTATTATTTGCGTTATTATATATATATTCTATTATTCTTTTATCATTTAATTTGTTATTGTTGTTATTTTATCATTTATTAAATTGTTATCATCATTTTTATTATTGTTTTGCTTTATTTCCACACAATATTTTATACTGAAAAACCCTGAAAATTCATATATTATTTTCCGTTATTTTATATAAATTTTATGAATTTTTATTTATGCTCAAAATGCCAAGTCAAAGCATGGTAAAATCGAAATACATATAAGTTTTGTTTTGATTTTGAATTATTATAATATTATAAACTTTATGGAAGTATGATATATTTATTTTGAAAAATATTATGAAAAATAGTGAATTTTTAAAAATAAATTTGAGTCAATTTGGACTTTGGGAATATTTTCAAATAATTTATTTATTGTTTTATTTTATTATTCTGTTATTTATTAAGTTTGGGCTTTGTTGAATTGGGCCAACTTGAATTTTCCTCTCTTTCGGCCAATTTCCTTTTGTTTAGTGATTAGGCCGAAATTAAATTTCCTGCAAGTTTGGGCCCGGAGTAGAATTTTTTTTGAAACTAGGCCTTAAAATAAAACCTGCTTTTTGCTTACATTTGGGCCTAAGCTAGATTCCTTTTATTTTTTTTAGTCTCGGGCCGATTTATTTTCTCTTCCCTCCCTTTTTATTTGGGGCCGATACTGTTTTCTTCCCTCTTCTTTTTTTTTAACTCTTTGGGCCATGGGCCGAATCTGCATTTCTTCTTAATTCTGCTAAGTTGGGCCGATTTCCACTATTTCCCTTTGAACAATACCCTTCGGTTTGGGTTGATTTTCTCTTCTTGGCCACATCACAAAAGAACTGTGAAGGCTTTGTAAAATCGAATTCTGTCGATGCTTCCATGGCTTTGCTTGAGCAGGCACATATCGATTTATTATTTACATAGAAACGGTCACCTGGAGTTCATTTTGCTTTATGGATGTAGAGGATTATTTATCTAGATTAATTAGTTGTATTCCTTTTGGATTTTGGCACTAACCAATTTAGACATATAAATCAATACTTACAAAATAACATTATTGTAATCAAATCCTTATAACAAATATTTGATGCTGTGAACTCTATGCACATAATTACACAACAAACTTTAATACAACAAATATCTCACCAATTAACTAAACTCCTCGGATGGTGCCAAATGAATAACTGAAAAACTGAAACTGACACGAACTCCTTTTATTTAGTACATTTATCATAAGAATGAATACACATGTATTTGCTGACCTTAAATATTTAACTGAATTTAAGAACATACATCATGGTACTGGATCTTTACCAATAACTCCCTTAGCTAATTTAATTGTGATTATGAATATAGCTCATGCAAGATTTGAATACCGGGTTGCTTGAAGTCATTGTAAAACAATTCAAACTTTTATTGAACGTTTTCCAACTTACAATTCAAACCTTTATAGATTCGGGCTAGATCGATTTTCATATCGGATCCGATCAAATTCAGGTTGGGTTTTTGTTGGGTCGGGTCTAGCGTCGATAGTGTTAATCTTTTTTTCTCTCAAGTTAATCTATGTCGGGTTAGTTTCACTTTTCAAAGAAAAGCATATATCATCATCCAAGTGTGAAGGATATTTTTGTCATATTATAATTTTAATTTATTTTAAATTGAAATTTGATGATGATATAATCTATTATAGATAATATTGTACTAAATATTTTTTTGATTTGTCAATTTATAAAATAACATTTAAATTTTATAATTTATCTTGTTTGAGCATGATGCAGAAATTAGAATGTAAAATAAATATACAAAAACTAAGACTAATGATGAAATTGTCAGACTATATGCGGTAGAGCTCATTTTCAGAAGCCAGAGAATGCAGACAAACCTCGCCACTAAATGTTGAAATATTCCTAGCTGGATTGATGTTCAAAAAGCACAGATCCTTATGAACATTCTTTTCGAATCCAATATCTCTACTATAGTGTAAAAAGTCATAGTGACAAAAGTGATAAACCCGGAAAAGGTAGGCTTCCAAGCTAGAACTGCATTGTACACAGAATCTTGTTCAACCTATCTGCAACTAAGGTGAATAAGAGCTAAATCAAAACTGTATTAGAGTTAGGTTTAATTATATTCAAATTGATTTAGTTGGTTAAGATAAATTGAGATTAAATAACAAAAAAATGAGCAAGAAAATACTTTTACGACTTGAGCTGCTATAATGTGTCAAAATGAATATAGATTAGACTCGAAAACATAAAAGTATTGAAAATTAACAAAGTCATCATTGTGTAATGACGCAGAAGCATTGCAATGACTTAGGAATAATTATAACAGCTCACTGAGGTGTTACAACGGCTCAGATAAATATCCCAAGAATCATATTCAATGGCTATCTTTTTTCGGTCATTACAACGACTCACAAGCCGTTATAACGGATTAAACTGAAAATTAATTCTTGAATAGTTTCAAGAACTCTATATAAAATGGATTACTCTTTATTCCCAACTAACATGTTCTATACAACTAAATCCTAATTTTTTAAAGCTAATAAGCCACATTCTAAGTGAGAGAAATAAATTCAATATGTTAATAGTAGTTATGTCAAATTCTTATCTTAAGTTCAATCTAAATTTTCTTCATTCTCCCAATTTGATCATATGTGATCAACTTTTCTTGTTATTTTTGAATGTATTGTCACTCTTTATTATTTTGAGTAGGTTTTCACTCTCTTATTTGTTTTTTAGTGTGTTGTCACTATTTTTTACCGATAAGATTGACAGTCCATTTTTGTGTAAGAGATCAAGTTATATAATTGTAAGACACTTATTTTTTTAATATTTCGGTTCAATCTTAATTGTTGTGATAGTTGAGAGTCCTGAAAACATAGACGTTGTATGTATAACTTCATTATATCTTGTATTTTTGTTTGATCTTTCTTTTCTTTAATTATTATATTTTTATGAGAATTACATTAAATTTCTTCTATTATCATTTATCTTACACATTAAACCCCAAAATGATTTTAGTTTTTTTTACTTTTAAATTCTTCACGCTCTTACATCATCCAGTCTTTTAAATGTTCAATTACCAAACCTCACAGATAAATATCTAAAATTTAAATATATTGATGAATAAATATATAAATTTCAATGAACAATAAAATTTCAATTAGAGAAATTTTAAGGGTATATATTCTAAATTTAATGCCTTGCAAATTAGCATTTCTATTTTGAATATTCTAGTTTTCTACTGGCTTGTACATGAGAGATTGGGAACATCGACAAAAGGACTACTGTTTACTCTCCAACACATGCGCCCTTTTTCTAGATGTTCAATAGTTAGGGTTAGATTATTATTATTTTATTATTTTTTAATTCAATCTGAACTCGATCCGATTATATTTAAGTTAAAAATTTTTGATCCATATTCAACCAGGACTGGGTTACGAATCAACCCGATCCAATCCGTTTAAATTAATTAAATATTTATTAATTATTTTTATACTATTTTAAGTAATTAAATATTAATTAATTTATAATTAATCTTAATTAATGTATAATTAATATATATATAAAATTTAATTAGTACTAAATCATAAAATTACTTTAAAAAACATAATTAATCGGGTCGGATTGGGTTGACCCAAACTTGATCGATTCAGAAAAAAATAAATCCATACCCGACTCATTTATTTTCGGATCATGTCGGATCAGATCAGATTCGGATCAAGTAGGATCAATAATTGACACCCCTATATTCTAATTCGGACTTGTGAATTGAATGACGTGTTTGAACATATGTAAACATATGCACAAATACATATTTGTATCAATATGTATCAATATGTGATGTGTTTACGTGTCAGACATATCGTGCTTTTAAATGTATGTGTTCATCCTTTAAATAATTTTGACACAATTAAACACACACATCTAATACATCGAGCACAAATACATACATTTATGTGTTTTAGTACGTATAAAAACACACTTTATGATTTTTTTTTAATTTATCATATTTTTCTTTTATTTTGAGTTTTTTATAATTTTTTAATATTTTTTTTAAATTTATGTGTTATATAAGTGTTGATATATAATAAATACATATAATTACGGTCATATTTCAATGATATATTAAATATATTATGTATTTTAAATATGTGTTTAAAATTTTAAAATTACAATATATTATATGCATCTAAATATATAAATAAATATTGACCCGATATATATGTGTTGAACACATTTTCAACATAACACGTCTCACTATCTCGGACGTTAATTTCTCCTTTCCGCGTAAAGACCCAATCACCCAAGTCCCGACCCGTCTCTCTCTCGCTGACAAGAAAACACGAATACAAAACGCGATCTCTCTTTCCTCAAATCCCAAATCGGTCGCCATGGAGGTCCGCCTATGGCACGACAAACGCGAGCGCGAGCTCCTGGACAGCCTCGCCGACCTCTTCGCCATCATCAAGACCACAGAGAAGCTCGAGAAGGCGTACATCCGCGACCTCGTTTCCTCCGATTACTACGAGTCCGAGTGCCTCAAACTCATCGCGCAGTTCAAAACGCTCTCCGCTTCCATCGCTTCCTCCGTGCCGTCGATCGAGCGGTTTGCTGAGGCATACAAGCTCGACTGCTCTCATGCGCTCAATCGGCTCATAATTTCCGGCGTGCCGGCGACGGTGGAGCACCGTGCTGCATCTTCGGCTGCTGCGTCTTCAGCTGCAGCAACCTCCGCCTCAGCAATTGCACAGTGTGTGCAAAATTTTATTACTGCCATGGATACAATCAAACTCAACATGGTTGCTGTTGATCAGGTATTGTTTTCATATTCTGTATTTAATTTAATTGATGATGGTCTGTACCGTCCAGTACTAAGCAAGAAGTTTTACTGTTAAGAGTTTGGAAGTGGGTAAATTACTTAGTGTCGAATTGGATGAATAAAATATATGCCCGAGCAAGCTAAAATGGAGAATGACTTGAATGTGTTGAATTGGATGAAGAATAAACCTATATGCCCAAACAAGCTAGAAGGAAATGGTTTATCTGAGGAACTTTTTAGAACTCTTGACTGTAACAATAATGTTTAACATTCATGAGCTGCTATCATACTGGTGCCAGTCATTGTTAACATGGTATGAGTAACTGTCTAACCTGACTATATTTTCTTGTAATTTCACATAACCAGAGAACTAATTGACATTCTTTGTTATAACGACTGGAAATGAAACTCGTGACATCATTTTCTAGTGCTTCTCTGTCTTTTTATTTGGTTGTGGATAATTGGATATACTTTCAATTTCTGGTGTGCTATATTGTTTTTGATTATTTATTGTCAATTTAATGTTTAAGAAACTTTTACCTTTTCTACTGTACATCTAAAGTGATTGTTTGGTTCAAGTATTGTTAGTTAATATAAAATTTTGTAAAATGTTGCTAGTAATGTTTGTAACCTAAAATCAGGTGCACCCACTGCTGTCTGATCTATCAGCCTCTTTCAACAAACTCACTGGCAATCTCTTGCCACCAGACTTTGAAGGGAAGGTGAAGGTGCGAGAGTGGCTTGCCAGGCTGGCTAAGATGGGAGCAGCTGATGAGCTGACCGAGCAACAGGCACGACAGCTTCACTTTGACCTTGAGTCTTCATACAATTCCTTTATGGCTGCTCTGCCGAATGCTGGCTCCTAAGCTGGTGATAAGGTTTTGGTTCTTTCAGTTCATTTTTGCAATCAAGCACAGTATCTTGTAGCAGTTCCAAATAATAAAATTGAGTTTACAGAAAAAATACACATGCAGGTTGGCAATTCATTTGTTGCTTCACTTGTCAAATTGTGATAAAAAGGAGTATCATTGTATATTCTGATGTTTGAATCTGTTGAAAAATATATATTAGGCTTTAGTTGTATTAAATTTGGTGTTGTAGGGGGTAGTACTTTTAGAATGCTGAGTTGGTCATTGTTGTCATATTGCTTTTATTTCAGCTGAGTAACATGATGATGTCATAGTTAAATTTAGTTGATTACGCATGAGCAATGTCTCTTAAAACTTGACTAGTGGGTCTATAATCCACTGCCCTGATCCCATTTGGCTCCATCAGTTTTTTTCTTCGTTTCTTGCTATTGAAGAAGGTTGCCATCCAATTACTTGTACCAAGCTGAGAAGTCCTGGTGCTGTCTTGACATATAGAGCCAGATATTGATCCATAATGATTCAAATATTTGATGTGCTTCTTAACTAACCTCAAATTTGTCTGCTCTTTTGTCCGGTATTGACTGTTTCGTTGAGGCTTAACATGTTGACAGAAAGACAAATTTTCCATGATAAAGTATAAATACTTAATACTAGCAGTGTTTATTTTTTTTTCTAGTCAGGAAATTTTCACTTGGGTTGGTATGTTCTCATTTTGGGGAATAATATTGTTGTCAGATTCGTTTAGGAGTAGCCAACACCAACCAGAAATGATGTTAGTGTGTCAAGTGTAAACCGTGTTCCTAAGGTCAAGGTATTGACGTTTATGTTGTGCTCCCGAGAATACGCTGCTCTCCGATTCATTCTCAACTAGTCAACTTCTTTAAATCTCCTCCAATATCAATGCAGAAGCAAACTAATGATCGTCTTTTCTTCCTCTCTTCCCTTCACCCTTTGTCACCCCCTCTCCAAATGGGACCGACTCCTCTAGAGTACTTCATGTGTAGAGTATCTGTCTGAAATTTTGTGGCCGTCAGATTTAGACTGCGGGCGGGCAATCACAATGGGAACCCTTGTATTCACGGGGCGTACAGTTACTTTACGGTACTTTTACTGCAGATGATGTGAATTCCTTCCGAGTTCCGAACTGGGAAGCACAACGTACAAGAAAAAAATGAAATAACCAATCGCAGGACTGTCAGATTCCCAGAAGCGTGTACCAACTACCAACAGCTATAGATGCTAGGTATTGACTGTAGAGGCACGCTATTGGTGAAGAACGCAAGATAAAAATACTCCCGAGTAATTGAGCATGCCTCATCATTTTGTACACTGCTGTAAAGCTAAAATATGCTCTAAGGCATGGATGTTTTGGCCATCTAAAAATGTAAATATTGATATCAATGTCAAGTGTCTACATCACCATGTATGATGACGTGGACGATAGAAACAACATCCATGTTAATTTTGTTAATCATGTGGGTGATGAATTTGACAATGACAAGGCAGCATGTTATCAAGATTTTTATCCACTAATGTATTTACATGTACGTCACAAAACTGGTGTCCTACCACCACGGTGATGTCTATATATGTTTTTAGGACTCAAAATAGGAACTTGAAACTTCAAATACCAAAATTGACACTGTAATTATCTTTTTAGTAAATAAAATGCTTAGGGGTGTCAATGATACCCTTTTACCCATTAAACCGATTCGTATCGTATTCGATAAGTTGGGTATGGGTAAAAAAAAAAAATTTCGTTAACTTATTTGATATGGGTAAGGGTAAGAATTTTATTTCGTTAAGTAAATGGGTAAGGGTATGGATAAAAATCATTTTGTACCCGTTTGCCCTATAGGGTAAATTATTAAGAAAATAACTTATATTATTTTTAATATAATTATCTCATGTAATAATTTTTATTTTATTTTGGTAAATAAAATAAAAAAATAGAGAATTGATAAGAGCACCTTGAAGTTGTGCGCTAATGACTAGTAATTTCAAACTTGGTCCAAGCCATTAGCGCACAACTTCGGGGTATTCTTACCAATTCCCAATTTTTTTATTTTATTTACCAAAATAAAAAAATATGTATGTTAGTTATCCCGATTTTTATGAGTTAATTACTATGAATTATAGTTATTATCTTTTCCAAGTTTAACCATCTTATAAATTATAATGTTTGAATAATATTTAGTAGAGTACTTCTTAAAATGATTGAATGAGATGATATTAGATTTTATTTTAGACAAGATGTTATTTTTGTTTTTAATATATTTTATTTTTTACTTAAAAAGTTTGACAAGATGCTTATTTTTTAAAATTATTTATTTTGAAATGACTCAAGTTAAAATTAATTGCATAGTTATATTTTTATTTCATACTAGTAAAATAGAGATGTATTTGTATGAACAGAATGAGTTCATATATTTTTTTTATAAATAATAATAAATTAAGTAATACATTAGTATTATTTGTTAGCATCCGTTACCGTTTCGTTAACCGTTTATTTTAATGGGTAAGGGTAGGGTATGGGTAAGCCTAATTTTAATGGGTAAGGGTAGGGTATAGGTAAGAGTAATTTAAAATGGATATGATAATGAAAATATCTCCACCCGACCCGTACCGTACCCATTGACACCCCTAAAAATGCTCACTTGTTAGGTGATTAGTGTGTAACGAACAAAATATATATAACATTCTTTGCTGGTAAATCTGGAATCACCATTCAATCCCTCAAAAAAATAAATGTTCTTATACGCAAGTGCTTCAAGAAATTCAGAGACTACGTTGTTTTCTTATACGTTCTTGGATTCCTTACAGGATGCATCATTATCATCTCTCTGGTAATAGCCAAGTCAAAAGACTCAAAACAACAGCAGTGATTAGAGGTTTAGAAAAAGGAAGGGATCATTTGACAATGGTTATCTTGATAATGGATCTTCAAATAAATACTAAAAAAAATCTTAAAAATATTTTTTTTATAGATTTGTTCTTCTATTTATAGATTGATGGTGATTCAAATTTTATGTAATTTCATTATTGTTTGATAGTTCATAAAAAGTCGTTAAATTGGAACCGTTGTAAATTGAATAACATTTGATGGTCTTTGATGAACTATCAAATGATAATGAAATTGCATGAAATTTGAATTACTATCAATTTATAAGTAGAAAAATATATCTATAAAAAATTTCTATTTTAAATTTTTTCATATTTATTTGAAGATTCATTTTCAAAATTAACAAGATAACCCATTGTTTAAGGATCCCTTCCCTTAGAAAAATAGAAAAAAATTGAGGAATTTATGCAAAAAAATTTTGGTAATTAAAATAATAAAAAAATAGGGACTTAGTAAGATTTTCTGGTAAATTTGATAGTCTAGCTTGGACCATAGTAATAAGATTCGCGAATTATTCGTTTTTCACCCATAGCCGAATGTTTTATGAATAATTCGTCAGTTTAATATACATTGCATTTTTTTGGTCAAAAAAAATATTTTATTCGCGAATTATTCGGAAAAAACACATTATATATTATTTTATATGGAATTTTATAGTTCTGAATATATTTTTAATATTTTATCATTATAATATATATTTATTTATATTATATGAAACGAACTATTCCCGAATTATACCCATATTATATCGGAACATCGAATTTTTGACCTCGCCAAATGTTTCCCGAATCACGAACTTGTCATTATGGCTTGGACCAAATTTGAAACTCGGTTCCAAGTGATTGGACCGAGTTTCAAACTCGATATCGGTTTTTTTTTTTAAAATCTACAATAAAAAAGCTAGATCGGAGTTTTAAACTCAGTCCAAGCTCATCCAACTTCAAATTTGCATCTCACCCGACCCATCTTTCCTCTTTCTCCCCCCTCCCCCCACTCTTCCTCTTCTCTTCTGCCTTCTCCATTATCATTTTTTTTTTTTTTTTGTTTTCTCAATTTCAGTCACTCATTTCAACTTCAAAGTCAAAATCGATTGCATCAAGCTTCATAATTTTGAGATGAGAATTGAAAAAACTCTTAGATTTGTTCATTTTCTCAAAATTTAAAAGTAATTTTATTCCTCTTTTAAAATCTGAAAATTAAAAAAAATATTATTTTGTTAGTTATAATTAGTTAATTTAGTGTAGATAGTTGTAATAGGCTTATTGTGCTGCTCATTAGATATAAGTTTAATAAGTAATTTAATATAATTAGTAGTAATTATATTTAATTAGTAATAAATTAGATTAATTAGTACTAATTATAGTTCAATTAGATATGGCTAATTTAATTCTAATATATATAATTTATTTTAATTAGTAAATTATAAATATTGAATTAGTTTAATTATAATTAAATATAATAGTAAATTAGTTAAATAATTTTTAAATTAATTTAATTATTGTACTACTCTAGAATAAATTAGTTAAATTAATTTAATTATAGTATAAATTAATAATAAGATCCGTTTAATTTGTAGAATAATTTTGTCTAATTTTAGCATATGTTATAAATAATTAACACTAGAGATTGTCCTTGAGCTGAGTGTCGATCCATATGGCTATCAGGAAATCACTAATAATCCTTGGTCATTCAAGATAAGGAACAAGAAAAAATAAAATGAATATTGTAGGCCTCGACGTCCAGTTTTCGACTTGCGTTTTTGTTGAAGAATTTTCAACATTTGTTTGCCAACTCCAATAGCGAGCCCGTCCAACGGTAGAATTTATACTTTAATTTAGTTTAATTTTACAATAATATAGTAAAAATTTAATATAAGTTTTAATGGTTCGAATGATCCTCTGACACTCATCACTTATATAGTATAGATTAATTAATTATAGGTACACACGGACATTTTATTTGGATTTATTTGGATCTGTGATGTTTTTGGACAACAGTGGAGACTTTGTGTCGGCTGTGTATCTCACATTTATTCACAACATGATTAACGTACCGGAGGACAGATACAACTAGGGGCACACTAACTCCAATAATGACACCGTCCAACAATAGAATTTTTTTAATAGTTCCAATGATCCTCTGATACACATCACTTATATAGTATAAATTAATTAATTGTAAGTACACATGGGCATTTTGTCTGGATTTGTTCGGGTCTGTGATGTTCTCGGACAATAGTGGAGACTTCATGTCGGCTGTGTATCTCATATTTCTTCACGATATGATTAACGTACGGGAGGACGGATATAACTAGGGGCATGCTGTGTTATCTTACTTGTACTTCAACATTTGTCGATCATGTCTCGAGCCAGTGGATTGTATAGTTGGGTCTTTGCTTATGCTTCAGATATGGTTCCGGACACGATTCCTGATCGGAGACCGAGATAATTCATTATCACTTACCTCAATTGAGTTCTTTCATATATTTAATTTTCATATTTTAACAATATAGGTGAAAAACTGAGGAGCCTTTATTCGGAGGCCCTAAATCTCTATTGCGACCTCCGTTCGGTATCAAATGGGTGACAAACACTTATTGAAGTACACCTCGCGCTAAGGAGGACCAGATAATTTTCGAAATCAATTAGAGATTTTGAGTGATAGCATCGTCAATTGGATGCCATATGCTGTTTATTAGGACGACGTGTCTTTGGTGTACCACGCGCATCAAAATGTGTAAGTTTTCGGAATTCAATAAATTATATTTACTTAATTTCTTACATTAATTTTATTTAATATTTTTGTGAATTGCAGGTGAATGTATCGTGTGTGGATGATTCAGTTCTGAATGATTGAGAATCACTATCTAGATAGGGTTATGTGTCAGTTTAATCTGTACCAACAGGTCTCTCTGTTGGTTCTGATTCCTTACGAGCACATTCTCACGTATCACATTAACAAGCATACATCTGGAGGTGATAAAAAGCCAAAATGTGGATTGAGAAAAGTACTATTAGTGGGCACATGATGAACTCGAATCGCCTATCACGGAGACTTGACCACACAATTTTGTCGAGCACTTTGTGTACATGGGTTGGTATTATAAGAGAGAGATGACCACGATTTGATACGAGATGAACACTGACGAGCAATTGAGACAGCTAATACCGCATTCGGAGGAGCCGATGGATGAGTTGGCATACGTACCACACTCACACTAGACGGCCCGAGCCGGTGAGCATTTGTATAATTTTAATTTATTTGTGTTCCAATTTATTTTATTTTTTAGCTAATTAATATATTTATAAATATTTTTAGATATCACGTCTAGTCAGGTACACAACCAATGCTATTGGTGAGTTATGACCCCCCAAGAGCAGAGCCTGGACAATTATGGTTTGGCAAACATGAACTGAGAATCTATCAAAATTTGATGGTTGATTTCGATCATCATATTTTCACTGCGATACTTGCGTCCCAAGGTCAATTTTACTAATTTGAATTTTAGTCATTTAAAATTTTAGCTAATTTGAATTTACTTTTTTTCCCCAAATAATGTAAATATTTTTTTTTAATCACACAGGTCTTTCATGAATCCGGAGGATATTAACATTACCGCCAATGACCCTCCGATGGATGGGCTACCTGACCCGATACCAGAGCAGACGATTGATGATTATGATATATTTTAGGGAGATTTCATATCGTATTCTCAGCTTATGAGTCAGATGAGTATCGATCCGAGTGTCGGTACGTCTGCTACTCAATATGAGTCACCTCGTGCGTCGTCGTATCGTACCCCCGACCCTCTACCTGAGTTTTAAAGACCCAGCCTGATGAAGTCGAAAGGCACAAGCGACATCGCTGTCAAATCCGACCCAGAGATATATACAACCCGTCTCTGATTAAGAGAATATTTTGTCGGTGGCATTGATGTAGTTTATTTTATTATCTTATTTCAAAGAATGTAGTTTATTTTGTAGGATTGCACTTTATTTTATTTATTTTAAATTAAATTTATTTTTATTATTTACGGTTCATAATTTAGCTAATTACGAATACTACAATATAATAAAAAATAACAGTATAATCTAATAAATATTTTAAAATTTATGAATTACTAAATAGATAATAAAATAAAATAAAATAACTAAATAATTAATTAAAACATAATAAAATATCTAAACAAACAAATCAAAACAGAAAAATATCTAAGACCGAGTTTCAAACTCACTCCAGACTAAACTATCAAATTTATCAGAAAATTTTATCAAATCTCTATTTTTTATTATTTTAATTTCCAAAAAAATCTGCAATTAATGCATATCCTCTCTATCCTTTGCATTGACAAATAAATATGCCT
This sequence comes from Schoenoplectus tabernaemontani, assembly GCA_037127355.1. Lineage (NCBI taxonomy): Eukaryota > Viridiplantae > Streptophyta > Magnoliopsida > Poales > Cyperaceae > Schoenoplectus > Schoenoplectus tabernaemontani. Next base: position 11,295,557 of record CM073754.1, on the reverse strand, counting down.
TGTAGAGTTGTACGGTTGCAGTAGCAAAATTGAATATATGTCCAAGTTTGTGAAATAGAAACACTCGAGCTAATTTGGCTCGAGTTAATCTGACTCGATAGTTAAATGAGCTGAATTTGAGTTGGGGTTGGCTCGGCTCGTAGCTCGGCTCGTAGCTCGACTTGACTCAAATAGTAATAGTTTATATTTTTCTGCTAAACTCTAATCTGATAATTCATCTCTCATTATCTCTCGTGATCTCAGCATCTCAGCAGCTTAATGATTTCTTGTACTTACTCGTGACTCAGCTCATATATCTGACTCGATAGTTTTTTTGCTGGTCCATCCATTCAAATTAGTGCGGTAAAGATTTTACTGAAAATATAGATTGTTGATATATCAATTTTGTACTAACTCATATATCATTTTTTAGATATATCGAATTTACAGTTTATAAATATACTAAATATAAATGTCAAACTGAGTCAAGATACATGCATTGGCTCGTGAGCTGGCTTAAATAGTAATGAGTCGAATTTGAGCTAGACTTTTCAATTACGAGTTCGACTCGACTTGAATTTTTATAAGTTGAATTTAAACTAAATCCGACTCACTCGAACTCAACTCATTTACATTAAACTTAGGTGCTAACGCATGAAAGTGAAAAGAAAAATGATCCATAGAAAAGTACAAGAGCAATAAATGATGCCCAGAACTCTGAAGAGAATCATTGTAAAAGTTCAAGTGTTGTACTCTCTCGGTATGTTATTGACAATTTGACAATTAAGCATCAACTCAAATCAGAATCTCTGCAATACTTTTTTGAACTCATATTGTACCTCAAATTTACATTTCACTGTACTATAAAGTTATACAAGAAATACTATGGCTTTTGACTTTTAATACTCATCTTTGAGTGGAGATAGCGTGACCTTAAGCTCACGGAGGCCTTCCGTGAGCTTAACTCAAAAAACATATTAAATTATCTCGAAATTTTAATTTATCATTCTCATTAAATTCTTTATATGAAAATCTCATGGGATGCAAAAATTTGGAGTGTTTTGAGCTTTTTAAGTCGCCGTTTTTAATTTTTGAAAATTAGCTCTAAAAATAATAATAATATATTCAATACTTGAATATCATTTTCAAAAATTAAAAACGGCAACTTAAAAAACTCAAAACGCTCCAAATTTTTGCATCCCATGAGATTTTCATATAAAGAATTTAATGAGAATGATAAATTAAAATTTCGAGATGATTTAATATGTTTTCATCTTTTGTTTCTTTTTGTGATTGTTACATGTTTGAAGGCTTCGATCTCTGATTCCTTTGAAGCTTCTCCTGAGGCAGGTGTATATCATTATATGTGAAGATTCGGGATCCGATCTGATTCTTTTTCAAATTTACATGTTCAGTTTGATCTCCATATTCTATGACGAAGTTTTTTATTCTGACCTTCACATTTTTTTTTATCAAACTGACATTCGCAGTTATGAACCGTAAAAATCATTAGATTAAGAAGAACGGAATGATGATTATATATATTAAAAAAAATAAAGAATTTATAAATATATTTTTCAACTTATAGATTGATCATGATTTAAATTTTGTGTAATTTATATGTTATTTGATATGTCGTTTAATCTCATCAACACCACTTTAAATTACAGTTTGGATTTAATGATCCTTCATAGAATATCAGTGACTTTTAAATTACATGTAATGTAAAATACTGTCAAATTATAAGTTGAAAATTATGTTTTTATTTTCTTTTTCATTTTAAAATTTTCCCAATTTATTGAAAATTTCATTGTAAACTAGTTAGAAAAAAACAATTTAGAAACACGTATTTTTTTTTCATTTTAGCAGTATTTGTCAAAAAGTTATTACGTAAGAAATTGGATGTACTATTACACTAGAATTACTCATATAAAGATACTTTTTTATCTAACATTTTACGTAAGATATTTATGATATTATATATATATATCATGTATGGAAAAAGAATGATATTTAACAAATATACTATTAATAATTAAACAACATTTATAACCTTCTTTTTGTCTTGAATCTTTTATAATTATTCGAACAAAATATCGTCAATAGTTCGATGATTAACTTCCTCCCTTTTTATTTATTTTTAGAACTTAATCGGGTTTAATTAAACAGCCCTGCCACGTGCATGTCAATGCAGACGTGATAGATGCAGCCATCGCCATTGTTGCATCTACAAAATTCCCTAGTTTAATTAATAACTTGAATTCTTGAAAGGCCATGTCTTATTTGTTAAGCTTAGTATTAGCATGTGAGATGAATCATTGCCCCTTCTTCGACCGCCCCTTCTATATTAATATAAAAATAAACAAGAAGAAAATTACTTTTCTCCCCCATGTACCGTATTATTTAACGTTTAGAAAGATGTTTCGGATTCATCTACAATTTTAATGACATAACTTGAACTCCATATATATATATATATATATATATATATATATATATATATATATATATATGTTCTTCGCAAAATATAAACTAATTTTACTCTAATTAAATTTGAAATGTGTATATTATTTATACTTATAAAAAAATTGTGCGACTCAATAAAAAATGCAGTACGCGTCTTTGATGATTTTTGTTCGAATCATTAAAATCTTATTCCTTTTCCGACAATTATCGTGACAGGGGCGGTTTTATATGGTGGTAAGGAGGTCAATTGACCTCCAACCAGAATTTTTTTTTAATTTTTTTTATAATTATATATATTTTTAAAATATAAATAAAAAATTACATTTATATTAAAGAATTTTTTAATTTTGATCCCTGAAAAAATTTACTTTGTGTCCCTTCCCCTACGCTAAAGTATGTTTCCGCCCCCGCCTATGACAATGTAAAGATCTAAAAACCATCTAAGTCTGGATTACCTTCATTCTCCAGACCCATATCTGTCGTAATTTATGAAGATTTAAATAATACAGAACTATAGATTCTTCCAATAGTTTAATAATATATGCACTTAAATTTGTGAGATCTCTGCAAGCAGCCAAGCACATTACTTGAAGCGCTCATTGACCGCGATTTGCTTTAAATAAAGTGATAACAGTCAAAGTACCACTTGTATATTGGTATTTATTTTCTAAACGTGAGATCAAGATGTAGTTAAGTACACAATTAGCTGTAATATTTAGTAAATTAACTTCTCATCATTCTTATCTTCTAATAAATCACTGAGATTGCAATTAATGACACTTGATCCAAGGCAAACTGCAAATTAGTATCTTGATCTTGATGAGATCATGACATTCCAATTGAAATGTGCGAAAGTCTGAAAGAGTACTCGGAAGAATAAAAAAAAAGAGGAAGATCCAGAGGGGGCTTTCATATACTCGGTACATCCATGACTGTATCTATTTAAACTTTATTCCGATCCATTAAATGAATAATAAAATATTATTTTATTGTAAATATTTTCTAATCATATACTTGTTTTTTGAATGCATGTGTTCACAACGTATCTCTTTGATGAACATGTCTATTTTATAAACATACGTGTTTACAATAATATCTAAACGCATGTATTTATTCTCCTTCTTTTATCAAAGATCTTTATTTTTATTTAAGTTGAAACTAAATGATTTTTGTTTTTCAGCGTTCACGCAAAAATCTCCTACGTACCACTTATTACTTATATATTGTTATTTAATTACTAAACGGACCATCAAAATGTAGTAAATCAATATTCACCCAGTTGTTATCTTCTAATATATCATGGAGATTGCAATTAATGTCACTTGATCCGAGGCAACTGCATACCAGTTCTTGATATTGATGACATCATGACATTCCAATTGAAATGTGTGAAAGTCTGAAAGAGTACTCGAGAGAAATTTAAAAAAAAATGAGAAAGTCCCAGAGGAGACTTTCTTAATAACTCAAAAACTAATGACACTAGATGCTTTTATATGTTGCCTCCATCGTAGCCCTATTTTTTTTTTATTTCTAATAAGTCAAAAACTAAAATTAAAATACCAAAACAAAACTGTTTTAGATGTGATATATATTATATTCTCTTCTTGCATATAAGAAAATATTTATTTTTTTCACTTTAATTTTATATGGATCAAAAGAAGGTAAATCAACATTCAAAAATTATTCAAATTAGTGTATTTCATCCAAGCTCTTAATTTCAAATAAAATAATATTCAAATGCCATAATTTTTTATCTATATATAATTAAAGTGATGTAGCTCACATCTAACAGTTTATTTTAATATTTCAGTGACTTCTTAGAAATTTGAAAAAAAAAGGACAAAATGGAGACACAAAAAATGAAGACATTTGAATCATAGTCTTCTTAATTTATACTCACTAATGGAATCTATCTTGAATTATTTTTTCTGTCTATTCCGATAATAACAACGATATTTTATATTTTAAATATTGGGTAACAATGTTTCTATTTCTCTGAATATATGAATTCACAATAATATTTATATACTTGTATTTGTGATATTTCATTCATGAAATATCTTCATTTTTATGTGATTTGAAACTAAATGAATTTTCACGTATATGTTCATAAATTTTGTGTGAATTAATATTTTCTTATGTTTTATACAAACGTATGGAAACTTAATAATATTGTTAAATGATTTGCAATAAAACTTGCTTAAATATGTTACGTTCGGAAAATCGGAATGGACCAAAAAAAGAAATTTTCCTGTATAAAAATTTCTACCTTCGTGCTGACATGGGGAAAAGTAGAGCCACTTGCACAAGTACAATAGGTTGCCAGCAAAATTCTGAGATATATTTTCACAACCTTCGCTTTCTGGTTCTGCTACAGAAAGCTCACAGGCTTGTCTAGAATTAGTAACAATGTGGAATTACTATTGAGATATTGCCAGATCAGCAATTATAAACAAGTGTGTAAAACAGTTGTTACAATTGCACAAGAATTGAAAATTTAGATAGGAAAAAAGATTCTACTGTAATTATTAATTAAGGACTTAAGGTTTTTGTGAATAAACAAGCATCATTTTTATGAACAGTAAATTTTGTAAATCAGAGGAGGTATCAGCACTGCTTGATACCAGAAGAATAACTATATATATTTACATTTATCTTGGTAAATCAGAAGAGGCAAAAACCGAACCTTTGAGATTATCTGCGCAGTAAGGATTAATTCAATATGTCTCGTGCTCTTACTGGAAAAACCGAACCTTTTTTCCAGTACAGTTCTGTCAGAATAAGGCGTTCGAGTCACTGACTTCTATTTGTTGTATTTTTTAGGGGAGGGATCCTGACAATGATTATTTTAACGATCTTGATAATCATTTTTTTTTATAAATTTGAAAAAAGTTTTAAAAATTAAAAAAATTATAAATATGTTCTTCTTCTAATAGATTCGTGATGTTTCAAATTTCATGTAACTTCATTATTGTTTGATTATTCATCAAAAATGATTAAACTACAATCATTGTACATTGCATAAAATCTTGATGATATTTGATAAATTATCAAACGATAATAAAATGTATGAAATTCAATCATTATTGATCAATAAATTAGAGAATATATCTATAAAAAAATTATTTTAAATTCTTTATATTTATTTAAAAATCCATTGTTAAAATCGTCAGAATAAACCAGGATCCCTCCCCTTTTTCTTTAACCCATCACGACTATTTCAAACATATTGTTCATTACAGAGCGATTTTTTTTTAATTTGTGATGCACTTAAGTATCATGTCATCGTCGTTGATGATGATATGATCTTGTTTCTCTACTATTGGCCCTATTCTAAATCTTCTGATCTAATGCGATTCGAACTATGAAATATATTTTTAGTGCATGGCTCTTCGAATTTTAGCTCGCCCGCATGGTTCTACGTACATTTTTTCTAGTGCAAAATTTGGAAATATTACTTAAATTTTAGTATAAGATGAGATAAGCTATATTGACAGGTTCTATTTATCGAATACGAATGAGGATTTTTATGAACGTCTAAAATTAAATGATTTATCCTCATATTTATAAAAAAAAAACTATGTTCGATTCTCACTTTTTGATATAGTTTTTATTTTATTTTATTAATATCTCCGAATGAAAAGAAACATCCAGCACTTCGAAAGCACATACATTTCTCCTATCTCAATTTTTAAAGTAATTTCTAGAATTTTTATTTTATTTTTTAAACAAAATACTAATCATTACTACCACATTAACCCACATTAATAACCTCGTAAGCTTCATTTCAATTAACCCACAATATATGAATAAGGGTTGTCCCTGACTTCGTCTCAATTTTTTTTAATATTTTCAACAAAAATACTATATTAAAAATGGATATATATTTTAAAAAATATTATTTAAATGCTAAAGACATATATATATATATATATATATATATATATATATATACATAATAATTTATAAATAATGGCACAAAAATTAATCAATTTGATAGTTAAACTTTAGCAATATTACACTCATCCATTTAAAGGGGAGTGTTCAATTGACAATGGATTATTTTGACAATTTTGAATTCTTGATATGAAACTTTAAATAAATTCGAAAAACTCTTAAAATACTATAAATATATTTTTAAACTTATAGATTGGTAGTGTTTTAAATTTTATGTAATATCATTATCATTTGATAGTCAATCAAAAATTCTAGAAATCATTATGTAATATCATTATCATTTGATAGTCAATCAAAAATCATTATGTAATATCATTATCATTATCATTTGATTATCATTTGATAGTCAATCAAAAATTTTATACAATTTGTAATAGTTATAATTTAACGATTTTTAATGGATTATTAAATGAAAAATAAAATTATATAAATTTAAAACTCTATGAATCTTGTAAGTTCAAGAATATATCTATAGTTTTTTTATATTTTCAAGGTTTTTTGAATTTATTTAATTTTTTTATTGGAAAGATGAGAGTCAAGCTTCTCAAATTTTATAATTGTTCATAAGAACATCCATCCGGATTTTGAGGTCGTAATTTATTTAAAGTTTTATTGTCAAGCTTGTCAAAATAAACATAATCAAGTGACCTGTTTAAATGAGAAGAGGTAAAAACATGGCATGACTATATATGAATCATTTGATCAGAATAGATTTAAATGAAATTAACACTACAAACTACAAAATCCATTAATTAAACGTATTTATAAATTAAGAACTCTATATCAAACAGGGCAACAACATTGTTGGTATGTTTTTATTAAAATAAATTTCTCTATAAACTAAAAAAAAATGGAATATCCAGTTGTTCGCTACTAACAGACCGCAACTCGATATCCGTATATCGCCAAACTTTTATTAGTACCAAACTATCAATTATTACACAGTCACAAGTTCGCGATTCGGGAAAGTTCGAGAGATCAAAAAATTAACGTTCGGTTATAATACGGATATAATTCGAAAATAGTTTATTTTATATAATATTAATAAAATATATATTATAATGATAAAATATTAATCTGACGAATTATTCGTAAAATATCCGATTATGAATGAAAAATAAATTATTCGCGAATCTTATCACAATACCAATTAAAGGGTATACATCAACCACAACAAATTGTTTCCATTGAAGATTCCACATGAGAAGTAGCCACATGGGCACATTCACCCCACTACAACTTAATCATGTATAGGGATGGTTATGAAAGCCAAGTGATCTGTAAGGTGACTGCCACATGGACCTACAAAACTTTATATTATTTTTATTTTTATTTGTCACCTACTTTGTAAGTTTGTATTAGTTATATCTATTCTTGTGAACTATATAATTAATTGAATGCCACATGAATTAATATGGCTACATGTCATGGAAAATCAAGGGTTCCAACCTAGTGATCATGTGAAATGTCCTTTACGTAGACCCTATTAAATTTGGAGTTTGGTGACACTAGAATTCCATGACTTGTGGTTGTACAATCCCATGAATGCCATGAATGGACAATTGGGCATCAATCAAGAGACATGAATATATATTGAGTTGGATCATGTGCCTATAGTATAGATCTTGGTCAAACTTCACTTGGTATTTGCCTAAACTAATTGCAGTATCATTATTGTTTGGTGATACTCATTATTACCGATCATTTGTCTTTTTCTTTAACACAGGTCATCATAATATTAATTATATTGTCATATGCTTTTGTATAGTTTTGTGACATTTCCCGTGAGAACTCCCCAAAGAGTCGCCTTTAGTTAGGTCTAATAGTTTATATATGAAAAGAAAATTAATCTGTAATAGTATTTGGTTAAGTATATTTATGTCACGCAACCGACTTTCCGCTATTTGTCAATTGTCATGGTGGAAATTAACTAGTGAGTTTTAACTTTTTTTTCTCGAATTAATTTTTATCAATCTGTATTTTTTTGTCGTCACATACTATAATACTGATTTTTATTTTCCCAGTCAATGGAAGTATATTAATATCAACATGACTAATAATTAAAATGAGATGTTATTTTTTTATTAATACTGTGGCATGTAGTTCAAATGATCCAAATTGTCATTCTCGAATGAATGAGTCAGAAATCCAATAAATTAATAAGGAGAAATTTATTATTATCAAGTAAAGGAAGAAGACCTTTTCTTCTCAAAATCCTCTTCATATCATCATTATATGAATGTGACAATGATGGGGATTTAAAAGGTTCATCTTTAAATTCAAACTAGTGATAAATGCTTTTAGTTTCGTTTATTTTTAGGATTACATATTGTGGAAGAGCGCTGAAAGAGCAATATGATGAGTTGACCACAAATTTTAATGCTCATGGTAATTAAACTACCAATGTGATGATCAATCATATTTATGCCATACATGCAATTTGCAAGTATATAATTATATATATTATACTGTACAAATTTATAAAGCATATTACTAAGTTATCAGCCTTTCCCTTCGACAAATGAAAAAATGATCATCATTACTGACCAATACCTATGTCATCTCTATCTAACCAATACCTATTATGTAGAGTTGTAATTTTCCATTCTCTAAACTTATTCGACTGAAAAAAGATGGAAATATGGAATAGAGGAGTTTTTTTACAGTATGGTCCTCGTAAAAGCGTTATTTATTTATTTATTTTGCCTAAAATCCTCTTTGAAACTCACTCTTTACAAGGGCAAAATAATAGCTGAGCCCGATTGCAAAACAAATTCTTGTTAAATTATATGGAGGCTGATAATAGTATCCTAATCATTTGTCTTTATGTTTTATCCTTAAGAATTGACTATTAAGAGTCAAAGTAGTATTTTGACTGCTATTTATACTAAATATTGGTGCTATTAATACTAAATGAAGGAACCATTGATAGCTAGTTTTTTCTTAGTGTTATTAATACTAAATGAAAAAATCATTGATAGTTATTTTTTTTTCCAACATATGAATTGAACTACTTATAATTATTGATAATATTATTTATATCAATGTTATTGATCATTAGGCTAATGATATCCCAAGAGTTTACTATCAAGAGTAAAAATAGCATTTTGACTGCTATTTATACTGAATATTATTGCTATTAATACTAAATGAAGAAGCCATTGATAATCAATTTTTTAGCTTCTAAAATTGAACTACTTATAATTAGTGATTATCTTATTTATATCAGTTATACTTATCTTAGTCATATTAATTAAACTAGTTATTGTTCATCAGTAATAATCATCTCTTTTATATAATGTAAGGCTTGGCGTGAATAACCTAAAGATGATATTATAACAATTTAGTAGAGAGGTTTGCAAATTATAAAAATCCAAAAAAAGAAATGAATAATCAGGATCCGTAAATTATACGTGCAAATTTTAAATTGTGCTTGTTAATGATCAATGGTGTTAGAGTATAAGTTCAGATTAGTATAATTGATTATATTGGAGTGAGTTGATTACAATGTCTAAGCCTTTATTTATAGGCTAATTATCTAACTAATTAACTACTTAATCTAACTAACTAAATCTAATCACTAAACATCTCCCATATCATACCTCTCACAATATCTCCTATACAATTCTACTAATCTGAACTTATACTCTAACAAATGGGAATAACGAAAGAAGATCAACCATTTATTTCCTTATAAAAAATCGACAATCTGGGAAGCATAGAAAAAACTCGAAATGAAAAGTTAATTTGAAATTTTATCTTATCTTCTCTTTGTTACAAAGGAAAAAATGGAAACAAAAATTAGATCCTAAAAATGTTCACATTCGCTAATAACTGAAATTGTATCCAGACAAGAAAAATCATGATTGACCTCTTTAATTGAAAATAAATAGAAACACAATTTTATACAATTTTGTCATGATGTGCAGATCAAATCTTAAACTTTAGATAATCAAGTGATATGAAAGATTATAATTGAAAATAGTAGCAGATAGGGAAGGAATATAGGAGAATTAGTAGGGAAATTTGAGAAGAAATACAAAGATGAGAAATATTAATATATACGATTAGACACTAAGATTGAAACATTTAACTGAAGAAAAAATTCCATAAAAACTCAAATATTAGGAATACAATCATTAGAAAAAAAAATCGATTGTATCAACAAACAAAAGAATGATGTTCTCACTATGGTAAACTTTAGTAGTTTTCATTTCTAGATGATACACTCAAACAAGAGGCCTTACACGGGGGGGGGGGATGGGCAAAATAGGAAGTCACTATTAATTTAAACTATTTTAAAATGAAAAGATACTTTGTGCAGTGATAAATAAAAGGAAAGGCGACGATCAAAAGTAGAAAGTTTGTGTTGGGGATGAAAGATTGGGGAAAATAATAATAATATTCCATTATATTTAACACCTCTTTTCGCTAGAATATTTAAACATGGGTTAAAATTTTTAATGATATTTTTTACAATTATTAGTTTAATAATATTTATCATTCTATAACTAGTTATATACCTACGCGTTGCAGCAGACTCTTTTATTTAAATATTAAAACATTATAAGATAAAAAAAATTCATATTTATTTAATATTAAATTATAAATTCACCAAATTATAGAGAAATCATATAATAAAGACTATATTTAATCTTGGATGAGATTTTTGCATAATATGAGTTAATGATTCATGATTTTTATGGCAAGAAAAGTAAATTATTCTAACATATATTATCACCATTAATTTCTTATCAAATATATACAAGGTTGCTAAATAAAAATAATAATATTATGGAAATAATATTATATAAGGGAAAGAAATGGAGAGAAAGAGGGGATCAATGGACGCGATCACATACGTTCGATCAACCAAAAATAAATATTATCCGTCTAATTGAGGGATAAAATAGGTATAATAAAAAATTACCATGATAAAAAATGGACCCTCGAATTCTTAGATGCTTTATATAATAGTATAGATTATCGATGTCAACTGATTTTTTTTTAGAAAATAAACGAGCAACAATTCAAGCTAATATAATATAGAAAAAATGTTCTAGATGGTAACAAACATTCTATAAAATTTAGCGATTTACCAAATTTTTTTTAATGAAAATAGTGGTTGTTGGTCTCATTGTTATCATTTAAAATTTAAATCCGACACTAATCAGGATAGTGCCACTATTTTACTCTCCCTATATCCTGCATCTCACCAAACCATTTTGTTGTAATGCATGTCGGAAGTTAGCAAAACATTGCAAATTATGAACACATCAAATCTAATCTTACGATATGCGTAGGTTGTCAATGACACTTTTTTGTCCGTTTAGTATTATATCCGATAAAATTCATATAGATAAGGTTTTATTTTCGTTAGGTCATCGGGTATGATATATGGGTAAGAAAAAATATCATTAACTTATCGGGTATGAATATGGGTAAGAGATTTTCGTTATCCGTTATCCATTAGGTAAATTATATAAATATATATAAATATAATTATTTTATATTTTAATAAATATATAGTTAAATTATATAAATATATATATATAGTAATTAGTATATGTTTTTTATGACGATTGACATGAAAAAATTATATGATTTTTATTATATCTAAAATGTTAATTATTATTGCACTTTATTGGTATATTTATTTAATACTATTTATTTATCTAAATCATATAATTTTTTCATTAATTTTTTTTTATTTTTACCCGTTATCTACCATTACTGTTCGTTATCCAAAATTTTTAATGGTAAGGATATAATATGATAAAAAAATTTTAATGGGTATAAGTTAAAAAAATTTTAATAGATATGAATATGAAAATATCTTCATCCATAGCCTACCCTACCCTACCCTACCTATTGACAATCCTAGATACGTGAGTGTAGGGGTGGTAATTAATACAGAGACCGAATGATAATATCTAAATATTTTATATGGATTGATTGAGCTCTTATTTGATACCTTTAAATTATAGAATATATAAATTCTAAAATACATGTGCTCCATGTTAGTTCATGGTCGCTAAATATGAATATGTGAAGTGTAGTGACATCATTGTTAAACATGAATTCGTATCGTCTGTCGCGTTGCATCGTGCAGCGTGATTTTGATGTCATTCGATACATATGAAGATTCGTATTTTATCAATTTTGAAGGACTCCGTAAATCCAATAGATGTCGGTCATGCTGCTCGCGTGCCACGCGGCAGAGTGATCCTGTTAAACACAATGTGACACACCGCCCCGAATACTGGGGACCCCACAATATATATAAAATTCAGTTTAGATATTATTTCATTCTGTTATGATTTACTATTAATTTATTATCATCTAATTTTACTATTTCTGAATTATATTATATTATTTATTTGGAGGCTGCCGCAAAAAGTGGGACCTCTGACACTGCCGGTTGGGGCCCACTTATTGTCCGTTTTATCGTGTCTTATTCCGGACGGTGGCATATGCTGATATGCATAGAAGTTATACAGGGGAAGATTAATATTATTCCGATTTATTTTTTCTTTCCTTTCTCTATCGCATTTAGTGAACCCAACAACAGATCTCAGTCAAGAGTGCTTGCTCGGTTGCTCCCCTAAACCAGCCTTCTCTCTCCTCTCCCCACCCCCTCCAGCCCTCCTCTCTCCCCCTCTCTCTCTACAATGCAGTTGGATATGCACTGTCAGAGCACTTGACAAAGATGAGACCATCCCCTCCGTCTGATCTCCCACGTCGCCGTCGCATCGTCGTCGGAGGTCGGTCCCGGAAGAGTGCCACCTCCTCTTGCGGCGGCCGGAGTGCTCCACCCACTCCTCTTCTCCAGTGGAAGAATGACAGCGCCGACGCTGCTTGTCAGACTGGTACTGTACATGTCGCACAGTCAGCCTCAGCAAGAAAGCTTGCTGCGGCGATCTGGAAACTAGGGTTTAAGGTTTGTTCACGAGATCTGTACAAGATTTTTACTTCCTTTTTGTCTCCTATTTTTATTATTCTTGTGATTGTTTGATGATATAGTGCTGTAAAAGCTATTTCGAAAGTACGGTCTGAAGTTCAAGCTGATCTTCTGTGGGTTGATCGATACTTTCATTAATATTTAATGGAAGCTTAATTTATGCATTTTTGGAACCTACCTCTGCCCAATTGGCTTGATGTCTTTATTGGGCAAGCTCTCTAATCATTTTGGAACCTGATTTTACTTTAAGTGAAGTTATTTTGCACTTTTAATTGAAGTAAATTTTTTTTAGCAAACTATAGTGATGTGAAGTGAAATTGTTGTATTGAATCCTGGATTGAATCCAATTAACCAATTTTACTGTATTAATTATTTTCCTTCTCTTTTTGCTAATATTGGTTGGTAGTAACAAATTGCTCTCTCTGAATTACAGCCTGATCCAATTAGTCAACAAAAATTGAAAGTTTACAATCAATTAAGAACAAGTCATGGCAACACAAAAGACGGCCTACATTGTTACATCTCTCATGAGGTACATTCAAATTCTGAAGCAATAAATACTTTCTAAACTAATAAGGTGCATCTAAAGCATTGCTCAATCGTTTCACAAAGAATTGTTTTTCTTATATGATATTACTTCAGCTTTTGTTGTAGGAGTTTGCACTTTGCACTTTGCACATTAAATCTTCAATTTTGTTTTGATAATATTTGCAATTTACTTGTCATATTTGTAGAATGAAATCTACGCTGAATCACCACACAGCACAGCAGAGACAGCAACTAAATGGGATAGTGAGACACACCAAACGTTCTTTAAGCAAAAGCTTCTAGAATACAAACCTGACACTGCTGTGGCTACCTCCATTTCCTCCATTCAAGCTGAACTTGATGAAGCTAGGGCCCGTGTTAGTGATCTGGAGGCTGAAAAACGACGCACAAAGAAAAAACTGGACCATTTCCTAAGAAAAGTATCTGAAGAGAAGGCTCTATGGAGAAGCCGTGAACATGAAAAGATTCAGAGTATTATGGAGGCAGTAAAGGATGATTTGAGCCGTGAGAGGAAAAACCGCCACAGGCTTGAAATTTTGAATTCAAAGTTGGTTAATGAACTTGCGGAAGCCAAGCTGTCAGCAAAGAGGTAAATTATTGGGAGTCAAAATTTGACCTGATAACTTATGAGATGATGACATATATGCCAATATATGACGACAACCTTTTCTTTTAGGTTTTTTATAACGTGGTCCTCAAAGAGTCAAAAATTTCAAGAAAGACCTTTGGAATTTCAAATTTAGTAAATAGGGTACAAAAACTTTGTTAGCAGTGATGGATCTGTGGGAGTACCTCATATTTAGTTTTTGTTATGCTAGTCCATTGTATTGCCACTGAAAATTTGCAAGATAATAATCTTATGTACAGAAAAATCAGCTAAGAAGTATTACTGCAAGTCTATTTGGTAGTAATATGCTAAATACATGTAATACAGAAGCTGAAACATCATTTTTGTCATACTATAAAACAAGATTCCAAATGCCTGAAGTTTTTGGAAATGCAGGCAAGTATGAAGTTCAGAAATATGGTACCGCTCTACCTGATACCAATGATGAATCATCTCTCCCCCTTGTCCCACAGAATTGTTTAGTTATTTGCACTCTTCCGACTTTCCCAGTACAGTAGACTAGAAGACCTGCAAAATGCAGTACATCCCTGACTTTTAATATTGTTGTAACTATGGTTATTTTCCTACATGTTCTTGAATAAACCCCTTAAAAGTTACATGCTGAATATATTAACATGCACCACTTGCATGCCGTCCAAGCAAGATATTATAATATTTTACTGGTGGATCCATAATTTAATGAAAATTCCTATTATGGCAGGTACTTGCAAGACTATGAGAAGGAAAGGAAGGCACGTGAATTAATGGAGGAGGTATGTGATGAACTTGCCAAAGAAATAGCTGATGACAAGGCTGAGGTCGAAGCCTTGAAAAGAGAAACCCTAAAAACAAGAGAAGAAATCGAAGAAGAGAGAAAAATGCTTCAAATGGCTGAAGTGTGGCGTGAAGAGAGAGTACAAATGAAATTACTTGATGCAAAATTGTCACTAGAAAACAAGTACAAGGAGCTATCGGAATTGCAGACTCGCCTTGAAGCCTTCGTAAGAGGAAAGTGTGGACATGATGTAACAAAGGAGGCTGTGAGAGAGGCTGAGATTTTAATGGAGGCAGTTAGTAGTGCTAAGTTTCATAACATGAAGGAGTTCTCATATCAACGGCCCCGTTCGTCAGAAGATATATTCTCAGTTTTTGAAGAGCTAAGGCCCAAAGAAGATGTGCACGAGAGAGATATTGAAGAGTGCCGTACCAATGTTGAGTGTAACAGCCCCGACACTGATATCTTCCTTGAAAAACCAGCAAAGAGAGTTGTTAATGGGGTGAACAGTGGAGATGGGGAGATAGAGGATGAGAGTGGGTGGGAGACAGTTAGCAATTTAGACGAACGTGACTCAAGCAACTCTCCGGAAGGAAGTGAACCATCAGTCAATAATGGAATGTACAAGTCAAACAATGGATCATTTAGTGGTACTGGCACTGGTACTGGTACTGATTGGGATGAGAGAAGTGAGGTTTGTTCAACCAATGCCAGACGCTACAAAAAGAAAGGTTCATATATCATAAAACTATGGAGGTCATCTAATGGTGATGATTGCAAGAAGATCAGCAGGGAGATATCTAACGGGAGAGTGTCAAATGCAAGTAATTCACCAGATCTGAAACCGCACAAAACTGGTTTGGGTTCACCAATACCGATTCAGTGGAGCTCCCCTGATTCAGTGAATCCACATGTAGCTCACAGCCTGAATGGGGGTATTGAGCGGACACGCGGGGTCCAGAAACAGAACCTCAAGTCAAAGCTAATGGAGGCAAGGGTAGAAGGAAAGAAGGTACAATTGAAACATGCCCTTGAGCAAAAGATTTGATGGGAGAGTAGTATTCAGACTAGGTTGTTAGTACTTATTGTTGGTGGTTCAGTGCCTTATTTGGGCAGCATGTAAACAATATCCATTTGTAAAACATGTGAAGAAACTAGAAGGATAACCATTTCAACTTGTTACTATAAAATAAATGATATGATATGATGACTGGCTATGGAAAGGAATTAACCACACACTATTAACAAAACTAAAATATTGCTACATTTTCCTGAAATTCAATGCCAAATAATAAAACTGAAATGCATCTTATGAGTTATATCAATTCAACATATAAAATGTAAAATTGTCGACTTTTTTTGAGCTTTTTTTTAACTAAATGTAAAGTGCCTGAAGAACAAATCCGCTTGAGTTTTGCAAACAGAGGTTGAAAACTGAAGTATTGAGTTCGGTTATTGTGAATTCGGGTTTACTAGCAGATTGTGACCTCACTTTTGTCTTTGACATAAAATTTTAAAACAGAAATTGCAAACAACAAATTAGAATCGTAAATTATTATTCTTTTGTATGTTTAAAGATGCAAAGCTTGCATATAGACGGAATGAAATTCACATTCTCTGTGGTACTGTACGACGGTAATCATCCGTCCATTCATCACAAAGGGCCTTTGTGAATGTAACATGGCATCAGTGTGACTGTTCTTGTCCGTCTTCCAAAATTGATTGTCCATATCGTCCAGACAGGTACCGCACGAATTGCATTGCGTAGAATATGCTTCCAGACGGAATGGGGGTCGTCCACACATGTCAAGTAGTGTTGTTAGGCATATGTGTTTTTGTTTTGAGTAGGTGGATCCAGCCGTTAACACAAATTCGGAAATGTTTTTTACAATTTATATTAATTAGTCCTGAAAGATGTTTTATAATCATAAACTTTGCAGTTTGTTTTTATAGAAGATCAATATGTCGAGATTTTAACAGCTTTGTATGATATTAAGTTCTGTTTTAATGGTTTTGCTTCGTTATTTTGTAAGCATAACTTATAAAAAAAATTATCCTGCCAAAAAAAGTTGCTTTTACAGAAAACACTATCTATAAAGCTAAACTTCCAAAACTTTTTTTTTAATATAAAAGAGAAAAGATGATAAAGAATTAAGAGTCGTATTTGATGATTTAGTCTTATGTTGCTTGTGACTATAGATTTCATGATTAAGGAGAAAATACAAATTTAATTCCTTACTCCAATTGTAATTAGTTGATCTTCTAGAATCGAGTATGAACGATTTTAACAGACTAGATGGCTCTGGATTAGTGTCACTTGTGGGAAAACCGTTTTCAATTAATCATCAAAATGAAAAGCCCAAAACCTTTGCTATAGATATTGAGACAATAATATACACCGTTGTGTGAGAATTTACATTTACATGTAAATCTATTAAATTAAAACACTTCTATTAATTTATAAACCATACGGTCGTTCCGGCTATTTGATCTTTGATTTGATCTCTAATCTCTACATTAACAATGCACGTGGTGTCATACTTTGAAGTCAGATATATGCGCTCCTAGGTCTCATATAACTCGGTAAAAGGTCATAAAACCATGCTCCTCCCATTAGTCAAGAACCATACGCATATTAGCTTAAACATGAAATACTTTACTAGAAATACAACAACATGAAAATGGAAAGAAAAATATAAAGCCGAATTAAAACAAGCCCACTAAATCGAATCTCCCACCTCTCACCTCACCCCACCCCAACCATCTAGTCTAAATGATATACAACAAACCAGCCTTGGCTGATATAGCAAATAGTAAACACCTAGACAGTACAAATAATACAAATTACAAGCCTTATTATACTTGTGTGACTCTGTCCTTCACATGCAAGCACCGAGAGGGTACATGTCACAGCCTATGTCGCCATCCGAGTAAGACAAGTCATCTCTCTCCTGTGAAACAAAACTAAAGCATCAATATGCATGAAGAAAGTTTTACAATTACTGTAATTCAATACCACACTGAAGTGCTGATCTTAAAATAAATTATCGAACTTGCAACTGAGCCTCCCAGAACAAACAAAACCTCAATGCAAACATATATTTTGCATGAATTTAACTGAAAGAGTCCACCCAACTTTAGCCTGTTAATTTATTTGTGTAATTACATACCAAGTAGGAATCCTGGATTGGGGTCAAAACAGGTACTGATATGACAGCAACCAGAATTACTGAAACTAGGCCTTATCTGAAGGCCAGTGATACTAATTATGGTACTCTTGTTTATGATCTTGCAAGTTAGTTCTTTAACAGGAAGAAATAAAATCGTAACTAGATCCTTACCATTTTAATCACAGAATTAAGCAAACCATCAATGCTACACCCATTAGATGCATATCCACCTTGCACCCTTGAACCTCCCAAACTATACTCATCTCTCTGTTTTCCCTGACAATCATAATTTGTCATAACTGCGAGCCCACTTACACTGCTTCCCATTATTCCATTTGTGGCCACACTACTTTCTCTTTGGTTCAAGCCACCTCCATTCATTCCTTGTACCATACCAGAACCAGCGGCAGAAATCATAACAGGATCAGCCAAAGAGTTATAGCTATTGTTGGGTACTTGTGAGTCGAGATAAGAGTTCAAGAGGAGACTGGACTCATGCAACTCGTCTTGTCTCCATTGCAATTTAGCATTATTTTGACTCCCACCACCAAAACTTACTAATTTTGTTTCTTCATTAAATAAGCTTGTTTGGCACTTGATATCTCGTCTTATTAAAATATCATTGGATGATGAAGGGATCTCTAGGGATTGGTTTTCTGTCTTTGTTATGCACCTATTCTCAAATGAAAATGGATTTGCATGAAAAGGAGCTCCTGAAACTGCACCTTGCCTCGGTTGCATGCATTCTCGACTCGTTTGAGGGAGCATGGCATTGTTTGTTATGTTTGAAAATGAAAGTTCGTTTGGCAACTGGTCGTGAAGTAGACTTGCATGATTAGGATTTCCTGGTAAGTTGACAAGCTGGAACTTATTTAGCTCATTTAGTGGGTTCGAAGTCAAAGACTTATTGGGTAATGAGGGAGAGAGTCCAGAAAGGCCTAGAGTAGCAGGATTGGTCCTGTTTAACAAAGATCCTCCAGCTGCTTGGAAAGAGGTGAGAGAAGGGGAGATTTGACTGGAAGTGGCAAGTGGGTGGTAGGACTGAAGGCCTTCAAACATGCCCATTCGAAGGTATGAAGGATCTCTTGCTCCAAAAGCAGCTGCTAAGCTGGCTTGCTGAGATGCCACTGCACTTAGTCTCTTCAAATATAGCCTGTATTTCTGGAATATTTACAAGGAATATTTACAATGGAATAACATTAGATCCTTGATGATTAAATGGAGATCTCTTCATGCCTTCATAATCTTATTTGAGATTTAAATTACCAACAATGTTATCTATTTTTTGCGTGCCTCAGTTAGAATTAAATAATACTCGCTGCCTCAAAATGTTCTTTTGTTGTTATTCCCTGTAAAAGTTACTTTGTACCACCAAAGTATCATTACATGTAATAAGTACTACTTTGTATCACAAAGTAAAGATTTTGTTCCAAATAAATTACTTTGGAGGTCCAAATCTATTTCCTTGCAGTAACAGAATGAGTTCAACACTGATACTTAAGGTTATTGTCCCTTGTGGGAAATATTACAATCAATTTGGCAAGCGTGACAAAAATTAATTAGTAACTTCAAAAAAGAGTACAATTTGGTCCTTTCTTATATTTTATCTCACATTTCTTGCCATTTTATTATTATTATTATTATTATTATTATTATTATTATTATTATTATTATCTTTTTTATTTTGAAGAAGAGAGGGTGATGTTATGTGCAGAAACTTTACCTGTAAGTGGCTAGCAACATTTTCCCTCGTGAGTTTCTCCACATTCATGAGCTCAAGTATCCTCTTTGGCACAGCTTCTACATCAGGGGAAAAGGAACCATAACTGGCTTAAGTTCTCTCCGAAATTAACCAAAAAGAAAAAAAAACAAAAACAAAAGCTAAATAAGCCGACACAAATATTGAAAAAGTTGCAAGCACCGGAGCCTAGGTGATTTCCCAAATACATATCATTAATTCTAATCCAAAAGTAGTTCATCAACCTGTCTTTTGGCAATTATCATTAGTACAAGTTTTTATTTCTGCATTTTCCTTGTTTTCTCAAAATCAAAGAGGTTAAAAAAAAACTTACTGTCAATTCCTAGCTGGTTAACAGCAGCCACAAACTTCCGGTGCAGCTCAACCGACCAAACCACTCTCGGCTTTTTCTGGTTCGACAGATCTGGTTCCTCATTATCCAGCTCATTATCCTCTTCATCTTCCTCTTCTGGTTCATTCTGATCCTTTCTCTTCTTGCTATAACGGCCAGAGTTGTCAGATGAGATGTTCTGACCATGTTGTCCCTGTGCATGCAATTGGTTCGAGTTTGGCAGCTCGTCAGACTCTGGATCATCTGTGCATAAATTTGGATTCCTTTCACGGTGGCTGAACCTCCTTCGTAATACATGCTGCCATATGTTCTTGAGTTCTTCGAGCCGTACAGGTTTTAGCAGGTAGTCGCATGCACCGTGTGTGATTCCTTTCATAACAGTTTTTGTCTCTCCATTGCCTGATAACACTGCAATATAATACATTTTTTTTTCTATCAGCCATATTATTTTGAATATGGACTAAAACATCCTGAAGAAAGAATGGTATGAGGAAACAAGAATTTTCTTTTCTTAGCTACAATACCAAATAAATATGCCAATTCTACTAGGAAGGTTCAAATTCCATTAAATGTTTAGGCATATGTGGGTTGGCAAGACATGAGAGTGACAGAAATGTAAGCTGATTAATTTTCCATGCTTTTGCAATTTACCAATAAAAAGTTCATATTTTACTAGGGTTACATGCTTCCCCCGGCAACATTAAAAGTACCATGACACGTCTGAACGTGTGCACGTTCTGTTGTGCATTTTGTGTGCAGAAGAGAGAAAGAGAGAGAGAGATGTTTGGTTATTCAATTCAAATGTGATTTTAAAAAAATAATAATTAGAATGTCACAAAAAGAGTATTATATTGACATACTGATTACAGGAAGATCCATTTCTAGACCAACTTGCTCCAAAAGCTTGAAGCCATCCATGTCAGGCATGTGCACATCACTAATTACCAAATCAAACATTTCTTTGTTTTCTCTTAATAGTTCCAGAGCTTTAGCTGCCTGGTTTGTTGTGGTCACTGGAAAAAGAAAAGAAAAAAAAATGAAATTAATAGATGATATCTCAGTGCCATGACTGCACCAATGAGGCTTGCTACAGATGGATTCATCTTTTGTAGGATTGGGTATTAATTTTGTATCCAGACTTGAGTATTTCCAAACTAGCCGGTTCCACATCAATTTGCTACCTAAAGAATAAAGCCCGATGCAAACATTAGAAAAGAAAAAAGAACAATTGATAAACGCACGGTCAGGATCCAATTCTCCATGTAGCACGGTTTGGAGTATACCTAAGTGGTATAGTGTCCAAATCACAGATTTGGTGCTTTCTTTGAACCCTAATGAGGCAATTACTTTAACTGTACAATTAGACAAGTAGCTGAATTAACTGATAGAAGCAGGGGCGGATCCACCGTATACCGGGGGCAGCTGCCCTTTTGATTTTGAAAAATAGTATTTTTCGGTAATTTGTCTCCCCTAGAAAAAATTTTTAGCCCCTTCTAAATTATCTGATTAATTTTATTGAGAAAAAAATATTTAATATCGTACATAATAAAATAATTATACAAAAATATCAAAATATAAAGTTTCGTAAACGGAAACTTTATTCATCAACTTGATTATCTATTATTTTGACCTTTATTTTATTATTATTTTTAATATATAAAATATTATTATTTTAATAAATTTTTTATAAGATAAAAATATATATTAAATTATTATTTTTTTATTTAGTATCCAATTAGTTAATGAATTTGAACTTAATAAACTGTTACAATTCGATAATTGCCCCGACCAAAATCCTCCATCCGCCCCCGGATAGAAGAGCTTTAAAAGGTAAAGAGGACAAAAAGAAGACCGAACAAAACTGATGATTCAATAATTCAAGCTCCAACCAAGTAAGATCAAGGATGATTTTCAACCAATTAAAGCAATCGATCAAATTCACAGAAGATGATACAAATCTACCTGTTATCAGTACTCAATCAACTGAACATTTAGAAAAAATAAGACCCTCAAAGCCCCCCTAAACCAAAAGATAATCTCAGACACACAGATATGGTTCGAACTCACCATGGTACTGGCATCTGAGAAGGAGACTCTCTAACCGCTTGAGGCAAACGGGGTCATCATCCACAGCAAGAACACGCATGCCAATTGGGAACTGATCTCTGCCCGCCATGCGGTTCGTTCCTTCCTGCACTCTCATATCCTTCGCCAAAGCAACGGAGAGGAGAAAAGGATTCAAACTTTGCGCCTAAGGATCGAGTATTTCAAGGAAAGCGGCTAGAGAGAGAGAAAGAGGCGCTCTTAGTCAGTAACACATCATAAAGCAAGGCAAGAGGGAGGGAGAGGTAGAGGGAAAGAGACAGTGACTGTTCAGATCCCACCTAGAGAGAGGAGGAGGGAAGAGAGAGAGAGAGTGGTAAAATGAGGAAAAGGTGTAACAGAAGGGAGAAGGAGAGGGGCAGAAGAAGGGGGACCGGACTCCACAAATACTTTCTTGTATTGATCGAGGCCATGGCCTATTGGAGGCAGGAATTTTTCTCTGTTTGTTTATTCTCCGCAATTGTTGCTTGCTCTGCCTATTTCAATGATAGCATACCAAATTTCAACGGAAATATTTCCGTTT
Source organism: Schoenoplectus tabernaemontani (assembly GCA_037127355.1). Taxonomy (NCBI): domain Eukaryota; kingdom Viridiplantae; phylum Streptophyta; class Magnoliopsida; order Poales; family Cyperaceae; genus Schoenoplectus; species Schoenoplectus tabernaemontani. The sequence continues at coordinate 11,272,377 of CM073754.1, read as the reverse complement.
GCGCCGCAATTTTATGCGTTTAGAAAATTAATTAATTAATCAATAAAATTGATTAGACAAAATGGACAATTTCCCCAGCGTTTTGGAAAGTCTGTACTATTTATTGGGTTGATAATAGTAATAATTCATTGACGCGGTCTGTCAAGTTTATAAAAAAATAGTAGTTTTCCATTATAAAAAGAAAAAGTAATCCTGATAGAAAAATATTTTTAAGCTATCTGCGTCAATATATTTTAAACCGCATTAGTTGAAGAGACATGATTTCATAATATTTTAGAATAATACACCGTGTAATTTAAGTTTGATTAGTTCCTAATAAATCCCAAAGTTATCTCTCTTACCAATATATACATTATTGTAATCAAATAGTACAAATACAATGAACTGACCAACATGTCAAGATATCAAATTGATTCAATAGATCAATTATTGGTAAGTTTCTAATATGAAATCTTAGATGACGGTAACTTCTAAATGAAAATTGCTTTGGAATGAGTCTAAATTATTCTTCTAATCCAATTAATACAATTAAATGGTGCCGTAGATCCAGAATTCCAGATACAATATTCCAAAAAATATTAATTCTTAATAAAGTTAAATTTTTAAACTTTGTCACATCATCACTTTTCTCCACCATTGATTTTATTTTAATCTTTTCATCTTCTTAAATCCAAATATTCATATAAAATAATTTTTTTTTCTCATTTAAAATAGTGTATGAAACTTAATTCTTAAAATGATCCAACTTTTTATATAATCATTTATAGATTATTATGTATTTATTTATATTATTATTACTATAATAATTATTATTATCATAACTATCATTATTACTTAGCATTTATAGCTAAAAATATTGTGTCAAATTTTTTTAATGTGAAATTTGATTAAATATATTTATTTTTTATATTATTAATTATTTATTTGAAGACTATATTGTCGGGGCGAAACCCGAGTTACAGCTCTAGACACGAAGCACTTGGCATTACTCAAAACTGAAGTTCATGCAGTGGATTTTGTAGCAGGCCATCAGCATATATAATGTTTTAGTTAAATTCATAAACATTGTTTAATTAGGGTTTACATATATTTTTATACAGTCACGAAAAAACAACGAGATGATGATCAGACTATTAATTTAATCTATAATTTTTGCCTTTAATTTAATTTATTAATGTGAGAACTATTCTTTAAACCAGATTTTATAAGTTGAAATTGCAATCTAGGCACCGTAAGCAGGTTAAATTATCAGTATGTTCTATTTTATTTTTGGAGATAAAAAATACTACAGCTTTAAATATCCATAAAGGATCATATTCGGGTTTCAAACATGTTACCTCCCAATGGGAAACATTCTCTTGTTCTTTTAAAAAAAAAAATTTGTTGATTCTTAAGCTAAGATGTTCTTTTTTATTAAAAAAATATTGTTTCTTAAGCTAAGGTGTTTCTATTATGCTTTTTTTTTTACATAGCATCTCTTTCATTTTCACAAGCTTTTAAAAAGATTTTGTCCGTAATTTAGGTAACTATAAAGGAAGAGATCCCTTGACAATGGATCTTCAAATAAATATTAAAAAATCTTAAAAATAAAAAAATATATAGATATATTATTTTACTTATAGATCGATGTGATTAAAATTTTATGTAATTTTATTATTATTTGTAAGTCCATCAAAGTCCATCAAAATGTTATGTATTTTACAACTGTTTCAATTTAACGATCTTTGATGGACTATCAAACTATAATGAAATTTCATAAAATTTAAATCACATCAATCTATACGCTGAATAATATATTTATAAGATTTTTTTTCGTATTTATTTAAAGATTCATTATCAAAATTATCAAGATAACGATTGTCAAGTGATTCCTTCCCAACTATAAATCTTATTTCCTAATAAGCTAATAAAACATAGATGCGGAGAATTTAAAATTTTAAATCATATTTACTTGCTGAGAATCCACCGAACATAACTTTTTTACCACTTTGTTAGTTTGAGATGTCAATTTTTTTTATTTAGAAAAAAAAAGGAGAAAGATTATAGATTGATTGCAGCATTGATGCTATCACTGTTCTTTTTCCATGCCAGGAAAGAGTTAATATAACACAGCGGCGACCTTATTACACCATGCTTCTCACCAAACACAACATTAACTCCATCTCGCGCTTTCTAGTTTCTCCATCTCTACTTTAGTCGACTTTTTATTTGACACTTTTTAACTTCATTTATTATCATTGCGAACTGACAAACCATTTGTCAATGAAATTAGGTACTTTTTGTAGCGGTTTTGTGATGTGAAGATGTAAAAAGCGTGTCGCATTCTATGCAGATCAAATTGCTCCTTTCTTTTAGCTATTTTAATATAATTGCAGGGGTGTTCTACAAATCTGTCCAAACTTCAATCTGTTTGTGTTTCTTTTACTGTTACATATATAGACCTAAATGTTGTTAGAATATTATTAATTAGTACAAATGCAAAGCAATGTTCAAAGTATACAAGGGCGGAACTAGGGGCTTGGCCCTCTATAAATACGAAATTTGTATTGAGAGATTAAAAATGATAGTATATTTTGAGAAGTTTTATACACTCGGTCTCTTTAATATTTATATTTAATGTTCAATATAATATTTGCTCTTTCCCTCCACTCCAAATTAAAAAATTTATTCCATGAATTTTGACATGTCGATGTAAATGTCTAATTCCATATCCATGAATTTTGACATGTCGATGTAAATGTCTAATCCCAGCCACAAATCTATAGGCTCAAAATTAAACTATCATGAAAAAATTTCTTATTTAAAAAGAATGTTTATTACTCATACATAGCGATAACTCAGTTTATTTATCAGTCATGTGCAAGGCAAATTCTAAAATAATTGTATAAATACTCTTTAATTTATAGCCAGTTGAATGAGTCTCAAAATCATATATAATCGGTATTTTTCTCGTAAGATTCCTATCTAAGCTTATTTTGAATTACGAATTGATTACATCTCAGAGTTTTCTAAAAGTGTTTTCATATTATTCTTCTCTATAATTTATATGAGTGAACCTAGAATGCTCCTAAGAGCATTAAGCTCGACGATGTTTTCAACTAAAAGAACGTATATTATTATCCCCAATTTCCAATTTATGGTACTCCATAATTTTTTTATATAAAAATCTTATGAAATATAAAAAAATTCTATTTTAGAAGTTCATTTTAAGTAATTGTTTCAGATTTTTAAAAATAATCTATTTTTATTTGCAAATTTTATTATGTTATTATTATTTTGGAGTCATCTTTTGAAAATTTTGAAACAAATAATTATATTATTTTGTTTCTTTTCAATAATATTTTTTGGTTGATAATTTTCACTCACATTAACTTATACTATTTAATAATTTTATTTTTTGTTCGTTATTCAAAGTAATGCTTTATAAATTTCCGTTTTACTATTACGTGGAGTTCATCTCACGAAATGTATCAAATAAGTTACTCCGTTATACTGTTTTCTTTAAAATAAACATTGTATATTTGTATGCAATTGAAAATATTTATCATAGAATTTAATTCAATTGTTTAACATATATTTTTTATTATCCAAATAAAGTTTTAAAAAATTAATAGAAAAAATCTAACAACAGTAGTAAGTCGTAACATGAGATAATGCTGGAATCTATCACGCCTCCAAGGAGATGACTTGTGTTATTCTGATTTTGGTTCTCGGTAAGGGTGTCAATTATTGATCTGATTTGATCGGAATCCGATCTGATTTGATACGATCCGAATATAAATGGGTCGGATATGGATTTAATTTTTTTTATCCGGCTCAGATTCGGGTCAACCTGACCCGACCCGATTAATTATGTTTTTTGAAATAATTTTATAATAAATTAGAACTAATTAAAACTTAAATATACACTAATTATATACTAATTAAGATTAATTATAAATTAATCAATATTTTATTGCTTAAAATTATATAAAATTAATTAATAAATATTTAATTATTTTACACGGATCGGGTCGGATCGGGTCGGATATGGATCAAGATTTTTTGACCCGAATTTAATCGGGTCAGGTTCGAATTGGATCAAAAAAATAATAAAATAATATGACCTGACCCGAATCCGACCCGACCCATTAACACCCGTAGTTCTCGGACAAAAAATAAATGAATCAGATTGATTTATTTTCTTTCTGTTCCTTTTCATTTTATCTCTTCGGAATTCATCAGATATGTTGATTTTTAATCCGAAAACCCGATCAGAATAATAGAGAATAAGATCCGCTTAGTTTCTAGTTTGTTGACCGACTCTGAGGATTGGGAGAGCTCGTGATGCCATCTTGACTCCTGTCAGAAGCTTCTGGAATCTGGAGTTCTGGATAGCTAAAGTGCTTTTGCGTTAATAAATAGAAAACTTTTACATCTCAACCCTTGCTTTACAAAATATCTACTACCATGTGGGTATATGACTGTGTGTATCTAACAAGGAACAAATACCCACCAAATTTTTGTTCGGGTCACTCAGGGGTGAGGCCGTCAGGGCAAGAAAAATAAATAAACCTATATTTTTAGATAAAAATGAATGACGATGACCCTCATACTCCTGAAATATTGTTGATTTATATTAGAATTATAACATAATATACGTAATTTGTGTTGTTGATCTCTATATAATGTTGTACTACGCAAATCAATTTTGTAGCATGCCGCATGCGCGATAGTTCTTAATACATAAAAAAAGTTGAGTTTTTAAACTTTTCAAGCTTAATAACACATTACGACTCTTCTTTATTATTAGTTTTATTTAAATCTTTATCTACTTAAATCTAACTATTCATATATAAATTTTCTCTTTTAAATACAAATAAATGTAATATATTTAATGTGAAATTTAACTCTTAAAATGATTAAATTTTTTAGATTATCTTTGATAGATTTATTTAATTATAGAGTATTATTATTATTATGTACATCTTAAACATTTGAAAAATCATGTTCAAAATTGTCTTAATATAAATTTTTTATTAAATATTTTTAATTATTTATTTTAGAATTATTTTGTCGAGATAAAATTCAAGTTATAATTCTAGCTAATATATAGAACAGATAAACGACAAAAAATCATATTTCTTTACTCGGTTATCTCATGGATGCTACAAAATACAGTCGTGCAGCACAGCATCATATTAAATATTTTTTTTAAGTAATGTTCGTGTGCTTTAAGCAACGTTCAAAATTCATTAACTAGTTAGTAATTGAACATGCCCATTTGCCTTTGCACTCTCTCCTGCTTCAATCAAAAAATAAATTGTTTAGTATTATATATCTAGTAGGTACCGACCACCAAGATGTATGCTTTGGCACGTTACACTTGACGAAAGCTCATCGATACGTGCATACAGCGACGTAGAAATGTAAATTTTATTCTATTTATTTCGAGTGGAGAGAAGTGTGAACTAAAAACAAGGTTGTAATTAAGTTGCATCGTGTACGGAAACACTAATTATATATTTTATCAGTGACCCGAGAGCGGTGGCGTAGTTAGGATTTTGACTCGGTGGAGTCCCATAATTTTTTTTTATGACAATTCACTTGATCTCTTTTCTTTTTTTCACTAGAGTCTCTAAGCTTTGAGGTCATACTCTTTTTTTTACTGTATTCCTTATTTTTTTTCAGTAGAGTCCTTGAATTTTTTTTAAATTTCAGTGGAGTTCTTGGACCTCAAACTCAGCACCTGGCGAACCCGAGAGGCTGTTTCGATTGCATTCTCTCCTTCGAAAATATTATATATTCAAGTACATTATTTCTCGTATAAAATTTTCGAATGCCGTTTAACATATTAATTTATTTTGATATGTATGTATGATAAAAAAGATTATATATCTTGCCAGTCATGCGAGGGATTTGATTTTGATTTTCAGTTTTCTCAAGTACTGTAAAAAAATATGGCGTAAATTACATATGTGGTACTTCTTAAAATTTCAAAAATATTAATTTAATACTGAAAGTATAATTTTTTATGAGATTGGTCCTTAAAGTTTCAAATATATAATTTTACTTAATTTATATCAAATTAGTCTGATATTTAAAATTCATTAAAAAATTGATATTCTCACCTATCGTAGCATTATTTTTAGCATCAAAGTTAGTATAAATGTAGTAATAAAAATAATACATTAGTTTTCTAATATAAATTAATTAAAATAATACTTACACATATTTTCACAAAAATTTAAGTTATATTGTATGGGATGGGATGTGAATGCAGATATTTATCTTTTAACATTGATAATAATAGACTAATTTATTATACATAAAAAAATTTAAGAACTAAAATGATAATTAGTAAATTTTAAGACCAATTTGGTAATAATACTTTTAAGGATCAAAATGATACATTTAAATTTTAAATTTTGAGGACAAATAATATAAGAGCATCTCCAAAGCACAAATCATTTAGAGTTGCTAATAACTGCCACATCATTCATTTAATAATTGATTAGAAATTTTACAGAGCATACTCCATCGCAAAAATAAAAAGACAAATTATTTAATGGCATTTTTGTAGTTCTAGTGTCAAATTGGCAGCATCAAATTCTTTTTCATTGCTACTTTTGTTTTAGAAATTTTTTTTTCATTACTGAATCAAGTGAGTTTCTAAATAACGTAGCGTTTAGAAATGAGTTTTTATTTTAGCAACTATCCTCCATAGTTTCTAAATTAGAAACTCTCATCCAACTCAGAAATTAGCAACTCATTAGAAACTCTCATTGGAGATGCTCTAGATAATTTAAGACCATCCACGTAATTTACTAAAAATATATATATATTTAAACTTTCATTTTTAGAACATCGTGTGTACAAAATGGAACATCAATCAATCACTTCTGAAATAGTTTGGCGAATTATCTGATCTAAAGGAAGGTGTACGAGCACTGAGCAGTTAATCTGTTAATTAACTTCTCCGGTTTGATCAGATTGATCTAAAATATGTTTAAACATATGTTAGCCGCTATATTCTAATTAATCGTCCAATAAATTTTGGTGATAAATATTAAAAGATTTATTGTTTACGATAAGCCAACATGAGTAACATTACTGAACATGAGAAAATCTCGTGTAATATATTCTAAAGTAAAACGTAATTATTGAGACAGTATTGTCTATTTTATTTTGCATATAATTTTTTTATTTATAACCACATTAGTAATGTAGTTATCGTAAGTTAAATATATCAACAATGATCTTTATGAATAATACTATTCATTTATTCCTTAGAATTTTTATAAGCACTTTATTTACAATATTGTTTGTCGGTCAAACTCTTTTGCAAATTGTAAGACGGAAACATTTGTACTTAAGCTGAATTGCAAACGTCTCAAAATATATATTTTCAGCTTTAAAAATTTAATTATATCGTTCAATAGATTATTGATAACGAGATATCATTGGATACAGAAGCTTTTATTTTAGAGTTTTTAAGTATTTGTTTTAATTTCTGGAATGACCTTTTTTCATACAAACATTGATTTTTTTATTAATATTTTAAATCCATCTCAAAATTTTCAAATAAAAAGAATTGAAATATCTAAAAATGAAATTTTCTTATATCCTATATTTTTTTAATATAACAAATTTATCAAGCATCATAAATCAAATTTTCCAGCACAAAAAATGTAATTCAAAGTGTTTGCGCCTCAACCCAAATTGCGTGCATTTTCACGATAATCTATTTAATAAATTTTTAATATGTAAACATTTTTTAATAAAAACTCATTCGAAATCTGCATAATCTGTCCCCCCAAACAAGTGGGCTGAATTGCTTTCAAGTTTAAATTACAATATTTACTTGAGAATTGAAAGGTAGCAGCCAAAGTACAAGATAAAAGAAACTTAATTGTTTCCGAGTGCACGATCGAAAAATATTATCAAAGGGAACCTAATAAATTCGTGGCATTCAAAAAAATCGTGACAGCTAAATTTCCCTCGATTTTATAATTAGCACTTGTTAATTGAAGTGTTTTAAGCGTAAATCTTGATACGTAAGAAAAAATGAAACCCAACCATGACTTAAGAAAAAATGTTATTACTTTATTTTTTTATAATATTACAAAGCTCAGATATCTCTATTTAAAGTAATATAAAAATTACGCTAAACTCAGGAAGCTTTTCGCATTTTAACAATTTTCTAACCTGACGCCGACACTTTTTATTTTGAAAAATGTTATAGAGATATCAGAATTGATACGGACTCTATTATTAATGCGCGTCTAGAGTTATTATTTATATTAATGATTTCATTACAACTATTATTGTACTATACTTTTATTATTTAACTTAAATATCATTAATATAAATAATAATTTATTTAATAACATGAATAATATGATAATATTGAATAAAATAAATTGCACAATAAAATCATTAATATGAATAATAATTTGTCTAATGCGAATAAAAATATTCGTATCACTTTTGAGTTTTGATATATGTATCATCTCCTTCTTGCCCATAATAATTTGTCTAATGTTGGGTTATGATACTACACATAATACAGATGATTCATGTGCAACGGATCAGTTCTTCATTTTTAAAGTTCAAATGACCGATCTGACCGTTCAAAATATTTTTTATATAAAAAAATTAGCCATAGACCAAATTTACATTTTTTTTTGAATTTTTTTTACTTCTTTTAGGTAGTTATAAATTTACTTCTTTTGAATGGATTATATAATTAATTTTCTAACAATCTAAAAAATAGTTAAAAATCTTAAAAATATAATTTAATCTACAATTAGATTTTCATATGAAAATTATTTTGAGCAGTGAAATCTGCCATTTGAATTTTAAAAAATGGAGAACCAATCTATAGGACATGGCATCTAGGTGTGTCAATGGATTGGGTCGGGTTCGGGTCGGGTCATCATTGTCTTTTTTTTATCCGACCCGATCCGATCCATATAAAATAATTAAGTATTTATTAATTATTTTTATATAATTTTAAGTAATTTAATATTAATTAATTTATAATTAATCTTAATTAATATATAATTAGTGTAGATTTAAATTTTACTTAATATTAAATCATAAAATTACACCAAAAAACATAATGAAACGGGTCGGGTCGGATCGGATCGGATCGACTCATACGCGACCCGACCCGGCCCGTGAGGGTATTATGGGTCAAAAAATCTTGACTCGTACTAGACCCATTTATTTTCGGATCATTTCGGGTCGAGACAGGTTCAAGTCAGATCGGGTTGACCCATTAGATCAGAACAAGTTTTGACACATCTACGACCATCTGTGCTATACTTAGCACCGATACCAAACTCTATATTAAAAATAAGTATTATATAATAAAAATATTTTAGTTAACAATAAGTGTTTAGAATGAATATAATTGTTAATACTTGCAGCATTTCTGAGGAGATGATCTCAACAAATGCGGAAGACATGCACAATTAGCATGCACTATGCGCAGGTACGGTCTACAATTCTTTTCAATGACAAATAGAGATATTTATTAATTTTTTTCAATCTCCTTTTATAAGAACTAGCTATATACCCGCGCGTTGCAGCAGAATTTTTTATTTAAATATTAAAATATTATAAGATAAAAAAATTCACATTTATCTAGTATTAAATTATAAATTCACCAAATTAGAGAAAATATATAATAAAGACTATATTTAATCTTGGATGAGATTTTTGCACAATATGAGTTAATGATTCATGATTTTTATGGCAAGAAAAGTAAATTATTCTAACATATATTATCACCATTAATTTCTTACCAAATATGCACAAGGTTGCTAAATAAAAAAACAAAAATTATGGAAATAATTGTATATGAGGGAAAGAAATGGAGAGAAAGAGAGAATCAATGGACGCAATCACATACGTTCGATCAACCAACAATAAATATTATCCGTTTAATTGAGGGATAAAATGGGTATAATAAAAATTTACCATGACAAAAAATGGACTCTCCAATTCTTAGATGCTTTATATAATAGTATAGATTAAGGAGTAAGGATTTATAATAAATAACACTATATACAAATAGAATTTTTGATAATTTATACTAATTTATGACTAAAAAGATTATAAATATGTTTATATTTCGGATACGGATAATTCAGATATCCACATTATTTTATAGTTCAAAACTTATTTATATTTAATTCCGTTATATTATTTTACAGATATAGAACGGATATAAATATAAATAACTAATATATGAAATATGAATGACATATTTATGAATATTTATATGAAACCGAATGGAGTATATAATATCGGCTTTGCTTACACCCCTGATTCACAAGTACAAACTCAGAGGAAATTAAACTTTCGGAATCATATGGATACAAACTATATATTAGCATGATTTCGCTGTATATTAATTTATAGTATTTTTTTAATTCGGAGGTACGAACAACTGCATATAGAGTGCCCGCATGTTGTTTTGATCTCTATATATTACGCGTCAATTATATTACGTTCCGTCTTTCAATTTTGGAAGGACGACATGCACATTTATCTCTATATATATTTCTACTTAATTCACTAATTAGTCATGATGATTTTTTATCTAAAAAAATCAACTCGGAATAAATTTGTTACAACTAAAAGTTCAAGGAGTTACCACATGTTGTTTTGATCACGTCATTGTTTTGGAAAATCCCAAGACTAACATTAATTGCAATACTGTACATATATTATTATTTACAAGTTGGGGTATGATTGTGGTCGACAAGATCTTATTAAATATGCACGATGCAAGAATGCAAACAACAGAAGTTATTTGACTTATTATTTAATTAAGAGCAGTAGAGCACTGACAGATTTTTTTTATAGTAAATCAAATAATAAAAAAAAGACATATGATATGATTACTTCGATTTTTAGACTTTCGAATCAGATTCGAGTTTTAAAATCGGATTCAATTTTTTTTTCTTTTGTTTGTTTCTTTATTTATTATTTTTAATAGATTTTAATAGTTTATTTAGTTTATTTATTATGTTTAAATATTTATTTTTTAAATTTAGCTTTTTTTAATATAGCAACGGTTTAATTAATAATCATTGTTAAAGGTTCTTTAGCAATAGTTATTAATTAAAAATAATTACTAAAGGACTCTTTAACAACAGTTATTAATGAATGGAGTCAGATTAATTAATAATCATTGTTAAAAGTATTTTTTATTTTAAAAAATAGCTATAAGCCTATAATGTTCTTTATGAAGTCAGATTGATATATGGAGTCAACAATGAATAGAGTCAAATTGATTAGATAAGAATAAATATTATTGTATATTATTCACTCATTCAATAACTAATATAAAAAATATAATTATGCATCCAATAATAAAAAATATTTACTCAATAATACATACATACATCATGCTCATGTAATAATATGAAAAATTACACAATTTATGAAAAAATCTAAAGAAAGAAATGAAAAAATAAAAGTTAAAACTTCAAATGCATTTTGAGTTTGAAGACGATATTTTTTTGTCCTAAAAATGATGGTAATGACACAAGCAGTTAACCCTGTAGATCTCGTCGTAACTTTTTTGTGGCCGCGTAGCACGCCTCAATCGGAGTTTTCTATCAAAAGTTATGGTCGTTTAAAGTTGAGATGGTCGAATTTCAATTTTTATTTATTTTCTCTCACCTCTCTTTTTATATATGAAAACAGATGAAAAATGATTGATAATCCGTGGGATTTCAGTTTTTGAATTTTAATTTTTGGATATTTGAATTGGATGTTGTCTAAGATCATTTTTATTGTAATGATAATATGGACTAACGTACTCAGTGTTAATATTTTTAAAATTATACTTTAGTTATTATAATATTATATCTTTTATTATTGTTTCACATAATAAAATGATTATATAAACATTTAAAAAAAATAATCCAAAAAATAAATATTTTAAACATAATAAATAAACTAATAGAACTTATTAAAAAATAAATTCGATCCCTTAATGAATATAATTACATAATTACACCCAACAAGATAATTAAATAAATATTATAAAATAAGCTAAATTAAAAAAATAAATATTTAAACATAATAAATATACTAAATAAACTTTTAAAATCTATTAAAAATAATAATTAAATAAACAAACAGAAAAAAACTGAATCCGAGTTTCAAACTCGGGCCAGATGCCGGACCGAATTTAATACTCGAATGTGACTCGAAGATCTAAAAATAGGAGTAATCATTCTATATGCCTCTTTTTTTATTGTTTCATTTACTATAAAAAAATATCTGGAGCACTGATCTCTTCGCCATAAAAAAGAAAAAAAAATAAAGATTGGTAGTAATTCCTAGGCAATGGCCAATGGGTATCAATTATAACAAAATTAACAACCACTGACGTAATGCTACATATATTTAAAGGTCCAAGTTTTAATGTTATATAACCGTTGGGAAATTTTGCATCCACCGTAGGACTCCAATTTCGTCGAAAAAATCATTAAATAGATCATGACACTTATGAGAGATCCTGTGGGATTTCAATTCTGTAAGTATGTAGAAAACCCGTGGGGACAATTAGCTGAGCACTCTTAATTAGTCTTTAACTAAGCATGCTTGCCTCGTATTAATTATGGCAATAATGAATATCCCTGTACTCACGGCATGCAGACCCAGCTGCAAATGTGCTGATACAGTGCACCCAAAATTTTCCCAAAAGTATTCTGCAATATATATATATATATATTTTTTTGCTTGGTACATGTTGGATTATAAGATAAGTGCGACCCCAAAGGCCAAAGCCTATTGTATGCATACAAAATAACATCAATTAATCCATTTACCAACAACAACAAAAGAAAAAAGTCTTCAATCTCAAATAAATTGGAGTATACTAAAAATGAAACCCAATTTAAAAGCATAAAGATGAAAGATCTCAAATATAAAAAATCAATGATAGTAATAGTGATAATTGATAATAATGATGATAAGAATATGATAATAACAGTAATTGTAATAATAATATAAATACTTACAATAATAGTAATAATAATATAAATACTTACAATAATAGTAATAATAATAATAATATAGATATTTATAATAATAATAATAATATGAAATTTTATATGTTGAATTTAATTATATGTTGTTTGAGCCGCATCCCGCATGTGACCTGAACAGGCTCATAGGCTGAAAAGTAGGAAGTCTTCAAATTCAAATACAATATATAAAGTTTTTATCATCAAACAGTATTGAAATTCAATTTTCAGAAGTGTAGGAATGCATAATATAATTGGTTTTATAACCTTAGTTTCGATACTTCTAATTTCTGCACGATCCCAAAAAGATATAGAGACAAATAAACATAAAAAAAAAACGGAAATAAAATTTTTAATAATATTTTTCACTTTCTTATTAAGACAATGGTGCATTGATGCTCTAAATTTTCCAAAATTGAAACAGACTTCATTACCTTTCTGTGCTGGGACAGCCCCCTTATTTAAAAAAATAATAATTCAATTAAATAGTTATTGAATAATTTTAATGATAAAATATAAGATTTTTAATACTCCTCTCAGAAATGGCAATTTGGCAAGTCGGGTTGGGATTCAAGCGGATTGGGTCGCGTAAGTTTGATAAAAAAAAATTGTTGAGTCACGGGGTGGGTTCAGGTCAATCTGATCCGGGTCGGGTTGGATTTTGGGTCGAATATTATCAGGTTTTTTCATATTTTTGGTTATTTTGGATCGGATCGGGTTTTGGGTTCTTAGTGGCTCAGGTCATCCCGAGTTTCGAGTGATTTGAGTCTGAGATGGGTTTCAGTCATCTGATATTGGGTAATCTCGGGTTTCGGATTATTTCGTGTTAGGTCGGGTCGGGTTGAATTTTTTTTTGTGACGTTTATTTTGGCTCAGGTAATCTCTCTCTATATATATGCATGTAGATAATTTCTTAATTAAAATTATCAAAATTATACGTGCAAACTGTTTGTACGTGCTGTGTTGATAAAAAGATTATTAATTCGTGTTAAAATATACTGATAGTCTGTCATTGTTTATGAAACTCGTGCTTAACACGGTCCTCATCTAAACTCGTGTTAACCCGACCTCTCTCAAAATAAACTAACAGTCCAGTACAAGTTAAATTTATAAAAAAAAAAGTTTAATATTTATACGGTATAATTTAAAGTAATTAGATATATATATGTAGCATGAGTTGGGTCGGGTCGGGTTTCGGGTTGTCTGATATTGAGTCATCTCGGGCTTCAGGTCGTTCGTGTTCGGATTGGGTCGAGTTTCGGATCATTTGATCTCATCTCATCTCGGTGTTTTGGGTCGTTCGGGTTTGGAACGGGTCGGATTTCAAATTATCTGATCTCGGGTCATCTCAGATTTTCGGGTCGTTCGCATTTGGATCGGGTCGGGTTTTGAGTTATCTGATATCGAATTATCTCGGGTTTCAGATCGTTTAAATGCTGATCAGATCAGAATCAAATCAGTTTGATTTTCTATTAAAATCAGATAGAATTCAAATCCGGATAAATTAGATGGATTTTTTAAAATCAGATCGGATTTTGCCACCTTAATTCTGCCTCAATTCAATCCTCCGATGACCCTACAATTATCTTTGGGCCCCTATTCGAAACTTCTGGTTCCTATCTTTATATATTTGTTAGCGTACATTTTTTTACAAAGTTATCCTCCGTCTCTTGATCTTAGTCCCGTATCAATGACATAATAAATGATTTCACTAAAATGAAAAAAAAAAAGATGGATTCCGCTCGTCTTTAATTAACAACTCTCTCTTCCACTCCAATAAATTTATTTTTTAGATAAATATACATATTTATTTTAGATTATTCAATAATAAATTTTATTCTAATATTATATGTCTTCATCTTAAGGTTGTACTTCTGAATATGTCGTGTTTAATTGATTGCAATAAGTTAGAAGTTTATTTTGAATTTATGACAATTGCAAACAACCCCCTTGTAAAAAATTGAATATGAGCTCCTACCTAGGCTCTTAAAACCTTAATGATGTATATTAATCAAAAGAATTATGCATAATATAATGACAAACTATCATTTAGAATTGTAGATCTTTCACTATTTTAGACGAAATTTTTTAGAAGTTAAATTTGGTACATTAAATATTATGTATATTTTGAAATTGTTCTTAGTAAAAAGTTCTATCATTATTTTTTGTGTTGGCTCTCCAACGACAAAATGAATTGGATGATACATTCATCCCTCTTTTATCAAATTTATTTTCACATTAGTACGGTAAAAGTTCCTATGTAAATTGAATGGTTGATATTTTATCCACGATTTTAATCTATCAAAATTTGCACATTCTAAATATTCAACAACTTAATTTTAAGAGGTCGACTCTCATCTATCCATATATAAAAAAAAATCAACTACAAAAGACTCGTTAAACCGCGTTGCATTTCAGAGCAAATAAAGGAAAAAGGACTCGCCAATCGCCACTCTGCGTTGTCTGCAAAGTGCAACCAGAGAAAAAAGGAGAGGAGCAAACCAATAAAAAAAATGAATAAATAAAAATATAAAACGCCTCTCTCTTCGTTTGGTTGTGGCCTTGTGGGGTTGGATGAGAATGAATCAGAGAGTCGCTGAATCACCCGCTGTACCCAACGCAAAAACGTGGCACTAGACCCGTGATCTGTGGTGCATGCTTTTCAGAGTTCTTGTCCTTACTCGCTAGGATCCGTACACGTGTCGTGCACTGTCAGACAGTTTGGGCCGGGATGGAGAGAGCCCCATTTACGCTGGAGGAGATCCGCCGTTCATTGCTCCCGATCCGCTGTGACGTAATTTGATTGGACCAATTGGCACCGCATTTTTACTTTTTGAGTGTCTGAAAGACGACAAATGTACAGAAAGTTTGTAAAGAGAGTTAGAAATTTATTCAAAAGAGAAAAAAGAGAGTACAGAAGTTATGAAGCACTTAGAAGTCAGAATTGACTAGTTGTCAATTATTGATCCAATCTGATGTGATATTATTCGAAAATAAATGGGTTGGATATGAATTTTATTCTTTTAATTTGAATCGGATCGGGTCGGATTCGGATCAAACCGATCCGATCCAATTAATTATAATTTTTGAAGTAATTTTATGATTTAGTACTAATTAAAGCTTAAATCTACACTAATTATATACTAATTAAGATTAATTATAAATTAATCAATATTTAATTACTTAAAATTATATAAAAATATTTAATAAATATTTAATTATTTTACAAGGGTCGGGTCGGGTCGACCCGTGACCCGATCGGGTCAGGTATGGGTTAAGATTTTTTGACCCGAATTTAATCGGTTTGGGTTTGGGTCGGATAAAAAATAATAATAAAATAATATGACCCGACTCGACCCATTGACACCCCTAAAACTGCCTCTGTTCTTCCTATCTGGATCTGTTTATTAATTAGACCATCCTCAACATTGATGGAATGATATAATTATATTACCTCATTGAATTATAATAATTCTTTTTATTATTAAAGTGTTATTTTATATTTCATTAGAATACTTGTAGATTTGTTGTGTTTCAAATTTATGTATCATAAATGTTATTTTATATTTCATTACGTCAAATTTAAATTATTTTAAATTTATGTAATTTTAATAGTCTTTGATGAAATATAAATGATATTTTTATTATGTAAAAATGAAAATAATCAATTTTATATGTATAAAAATATATTTATAGATTTTTTCTATTTTTAAGATTTTTTATAGATCTATTTGAAAAATTATTTCGAAACTATGGAGTTAACCACTGGTCCACCGTCAATTGATCTCCACTCACATATTATATCTGAGGATGGCGTCATGCAACATGTTCTATAATAATAATAATAATAATAATAATAATAATAACAACAACAGTAGTAATCAGGCCAATGTTGATTTAAGATAATAAAATGTTGTCTTATTGCTCATTAGCGTCAACCGCAGTTTATAAAATGACAGGCGCAGCAAAAATTTTATACGGATTACTTAGACGTTTGTCTGAATATGAATAAGTTTCAACCTAAATATTAAAATAAAACCTCGAATAGTTAAACAAAGGTACCAATGAAAATAAGAAAGGACACGTTCCTGTTCTCTTTGGTAAAAAAAACGAGCCAAAAACTTTGAAGAAGGAATCACTTAATTGTTTGAAAACTTGAATAGCTGTCGATAGTTTCTTTTCTTTTAATTTTCTTTTGTTTTTTAGGGATACGGTGAGGGGATTGTTTCTCCTTTCTATTCGCATATAATAGCATAAATGGATATTTTTGCCATCTACTAATATGGTCCGGAATATTTTTTTTGAACCACCATACTTGACTCGGAAAAAAATTCCGAACCATTTTTTAACAGTAGGACCTGGCTTGAAAAACAATTCTGAATCAGGGGTGTGTGTTTTTTTTTGTGTGGTTGTGATTATTGACTATATTCCTTATTAATAAAATTTCATGCCAATTTGTATTTAAAAAACTGAAAAATAAATGGACCATCATGGTGATACTGATTCTTCTCACATTTTATGTGAAACTTATTATATACACTGCTTCCCATAAAATATAAATCGCTGAGTTATTTGTAAATACAAAATTGCAAAGAATTATTACATGTTGTACCTTTCTGTTATTTTTATTTTTCATCTTCATTGTATATATATATATATATATATATATTAAGAAAATATACAATTTAATCATTTTCATCTTCAAATTTCAGGATTTTTGAACCTCTTCCATTATAGTAACTTCATGTTGTATACTGCTTTAAGTACATGTTATTTTGACAGGTTATAATTAATTTGCGTGAATACCAGAGCTATGAGATCTATAGAAAAATTTTGAAAATGATTTTTTTTAATTGAAACTTGTATGATACAATAAAAAAAAAACATCAACATTTAATTACCTTCTTTTTTTTCTATTGTAAAAAAAGGCCCGGAATTGTTTTCCGGTCAGGTTATAGCTGTAAAAAAACTGGTCTATAATTGCTTTCTGGATTAGATCCTAGCTGTAAACAAATAATAATAAAAAATCTGATTCAGAATTTTTTCCTGGCTGAGTATGATGGCCCAGAAAAAATTCCGAACTATGTTAGTAGTTGTTAAAAAATCCATCCGTATTATTATATGTGAATTTTTTTATTTTTCTATTTTTTTAAAAAAATATCATTTTATTTTTCTATTTTATAAAAAAATTATCATTTTATTTTATTTATTTTTAATCCGACGGTCCCGCAGTAGAGCTATGTTATCCCCGGAAGATTTAGGCCTGAAGCCAGCTGAATAAATGATAATGTTGCAACTTGCAAAATATTCTTGGGACTCCTCAAAGAATGTGCAGTGGTACCAGAAAAGCACTAAAAACTAAAAAGGGCGAATCATTTGGAAGAGAACTGATTGCTCTGTTCGAAGCACAGCTTATAAATAAATGAAAAATATATCAGGACCGGAAAAGCCTAAAAGTTTCATTTCGGATTTTCGGTTGAATACAAGGCCCATTCGTCAAAAATACAAAGTCCATTATACCAATTTTAGCACTAGATGTAGAGGAGAATCCATACCAAATCCCACGGGCTTTACATATACAGAGGGATTCTCAAATTGGGCCTGAAGCCTATACAAACTGGATCATGTCTGAAACGAAATCTCTCTCGCTCGCTCTCCCTCTCTGGAGTCTCTTATTCTGATTGGCTGGCGTTTTCTGACCGTCTGACCGAGCAACCTGAGTCTTTACTCTTTACCCAACCTCGTCAGTCGTCACCTCTTGATCCCTTTCCATACCTTCTTTTTCTCTTTTTTCCTACATAATCTTTCTTGGGTTTTGCTCGCCTTCTTTTTTCAAATCCAATCTCTCGCTCGCTCGCTCGCTCTCTGACGCAAGCGAGAAATAATCAAACCAAAAGCAGTTTAGAAATAAACAAACAAAATACTCGCCTTTTACGCCTCCATTTCCATTGCATTAATACACTCCCGCACCGACGCGCTTGTTGCGTGTCTGGCGATTGAACATCCGGTACCGATCAATTTTGTTTCAGATTAAGTTGCTTTAATGTTAGTTGGTGTTTAATTTAGCAGTTTTTGTTTACCGTTTCCTTCTGATTTTCGAAATGAATATGTGATTTTGAATTCCGCCGCGCGATTGTGATTTCAAAGCCCTCATTTGATCGGGTCTTTCGCATTTGTGCTGAATTTCGCGGGCTTTGGTTTTCAATTGAATTGCCGAGTACAGGTCGATGCTGCCTCAGTTTTTTATATAATTCTTCGTAATTTCTACTTCAGTATACTTGATTATTCTCGCATGCCATTTACATTTGATGAAGTTGAGAGTTGTATATCAAACTGCTCTACATCCATCAAAATAGGGAAAAACACCTGATTGTATTGGCTAAGCGTCGGGACTTTATTGTGCTAGAATTTTTTTAGGAGGACAAAAATATCGTCAAATTTCCCTGCAAATTTTCTACTGCAATTAAAGCATATTTTTTTGGATAGTTCTTCTTTGACAATACTTATGGTACAAGTATTAAAGGACGTGACTAATAAAACTTTATGATCAATACAATTTAGTTCAATCATTTCTCTTTATTTCTCTATCAAACTTTTATGGGTCAAACAATACACCTAAACTGTTTGGTTTGCATTGTAGTCAAACTGCATATGCCAGAAGAAAAATCAACTTTGTATGTTTTACTAACTTGATCTTATGTTACACAACTGTTGGTGACTTCTGAGAAAAAATATGCTTTCGACTAATTGTGCTCAGTTCTTTTTTTATTATATTTGTCTCGTTCTTCTAATATGAACAGTTAAAAAGAGACAAAAATAAAAGCAGTTTGGTACCTTGTTTCTCTATTTTTCTTGTTATTCTCAGCAGGAATGTTCTTTGCAGGTACATACATACTAGTGGTGCCAAGAGTGCCATTTAATGGGTTGGCTAACCAAAATTTTCAAAGGTTCAAGCCATAGAATTTCAGAAGATGAATACAACAGCAAACATGGCGATAACAGATTTTGGGAAGAACCATCTAGGGGCCTGGTAAGACTTTTCTTTTTGAGTTGCCAAATTTCTATTCCTGCATAATACTTTTGAATTTGTATGTACAAAATTAAATTCACTTTGGGTAAAATAGGAAGTATTTGCACAGAATGAGAATGAAGATATAGACCGTGCTATAGCACTCTCTTTGTTGGAAGAAGAAGACAGAAAGGCAAGAACAAAAGGTTAGCTTTATGTATTTTTCATTTTGTTTTTGGCAAATAGGCATGTCTAACAAGTGGTTGATTTTAATTGTGCTTAAAAGGCAAGAACGATAGGTGTCACTGTGCTATAGCGCTATCATTTTTTTGTTCAAAATTACATTTATAGTTTTGGATGTACTCACAAATAAGATGCAAATATTTTTTTGTTATTATTTGCAAATTGGTGCTAGAAACATCTCTGTTTGTAAATTTTTACAATTTGGTCTTGAACCTCAGCTTACATTAGTTAAGTTAAGCCGAAATAAAAAAAGTGAATTTCTTCATTGGAAATTTGATGCTACTTGCTTGAATTGTTGAGAACAAGTAGGATTGTTACTTTTGCATGACTTCAGATAAGTTTTACAAGTTTTTTCTTTGCCACTTGCATAAAACAATGTAAGAAGTGTGATCAGTGTTAAATCTTTTAGTCTATAATGACTAAACATGTGGTTATGCTTATAAAAATCGAGATATATTTGTGATGTCCTTTTTTCCTTGTTTTATAGAGAAGGATTTGCATTTAGAAGAGGATGAACAACTTGCAAGAGCCTTACAAGCAAGCTTGAATGTAGAACCACCGCCTCTTCAAAATGGAAATTCCTACAATCCATTTCCTTTTGTATATTCTTCTGGATACAGGTTCCTTCTGTATATTCCTACAAACTTACTCATCCATACAAACTTCACTGGATGAGTTGTTCTATTAAATACACCACAGAGTTATATAAATATTTCTGGTCTTTTGTTCAACATTTGGAAAAAAATTCTAAAACTGCTATTGGTGTCAGAAAAGGTCCAGTGGCACCTTTGTTTGCATATGAGGAGATAGGAAATATATCTGCAAATGTAGAAATCTTGTAGTAGTCTGATATGAAAAGGGCACCTGTACATCTATCTACATTTGGTACTTGGTTTAGTTGGTCTGTACGTACCATACATGTTATAGAAGTTCACGGCATAAGTTCTTACTTTTTCAGGATATGTGCGGGATGCCACAATGAGATAGGTCATGGCCGGTTTCTTAGCTTCATGGGAGCTGTTTGGCACCCCAATTGCTTCAAGTGTCATGCATGTCATCAACCAATCTTTGACTACGAGGTAATTTAGCATTTCTTTGTGAAAAATTCTTAGCCTTTTGATTTTATTTTTGTTGCTGTTAATCTGAATAACTTGTAATTTTGAAGTCTTGACTCTTGAAATGTGTTATGCCTATCTGGACATGCAAAAAGGAAAAAAAATGAAATTTGATGCCAAATTTAGCACTTGCCTGTTAACTTGAAACTTGTAAAGGTCCCCATTTAACAAACTTTAATGGATAAAGAATACTCAAAACTGAATGAATTTTTCATATGCAACCAATCTATATGGTAAAATATGTGTCTATATTTTTTTTAATTTTTTTTATTTTAGTTGAGAATTGTTTAGGGATATTGTCAAGTTAATTCATTGTCAACAGATCCCTGTCCTTATTTATTGTGAAATTGAAACCTCACTTAAAATGGTATCTGTTTGGAAATGCCTAACAAATTTTAAGTGTTAATTGGGAGTATGGGAAATAGTGAGTGTTATTTCAAAAAAAGACAATTCTCTGGGTATAATTTGTACAAAGAAAATAGATAATAACTCGAAATAATTGACATTTTTTTTTGGAGTTAGTTCTCCATGTCAGGGAATCAACCTTATCATAAGTCATGTTACAAGGAGCAGTATCATCCTAAATGCGATGTTTGCAAGCAGTTTGTAAGATTTACTTCATTCTTTTGTTATATAATAAAAAATTTATACTTTGCTTTTTTTTTGAAGTAGTAGGTTAAAACCTACTATAATTTTATTGAAAAGTGAAGGGAGTATTTACAAAATAGGAAAAAAAGAAGGAAAAAAGAAAAGAATAAGACAAAAATAAAAAGAAAGAGAAGGAAAGAAAAGGAAGATAAATAATGTACAATATTCTAAGGCCTAAACTAAGACCTAAGAGATCTATGGTGGTCTTGAATCCTCGCTTCTTGTCTGTTGTTGTCATAGAGTGCTCCAGAGCTCAGTGTCCATCGTGATGATAGTGACTAGAACAGCAGGTGATTTCTGTTTGTCCTGAAAAAGGCATCGATTCCGTTCCTTCCGGATATTCCAGCAGCCTGCTAAGACGTAGCCTAGATATCTGTTGCGAGACAAAGAATTGAGCATTGATTTATGCTGGCAGTGCAGCAAGTTGTGTAGGTGGTCATTCTGTGGTGGCAAAAGATCGTTCGAAATGCACCTGCTGTAGGCGCAGCTTAGAAAGACGTGAGTAGTGTTCTCAGGTAATTACCTAAGGCAGAGCACACAGGTGGTACCACATGGCCAATATCTCTTATTAGCTAGATTGACATTGGTTAACAATTTGTCTCTGCATAGGAGCCATATGAAGAGTTGGATTTTCTTGGGAGTAGGCAGATCCCATGGTAAGGAGGGGAAGCATGTGGTTACTCCGTTGTTAGTTAGGAAGATATATGCTGATTTGGGTGTGTACTGACCTGTGTTCGTTCTTAGCCAAGTGGTGGATGTTTGGGAGGGGGTTTGAGTGGCAATACATGAGCGGCAGATAGGCATTGAATTGACGTAGGTCATTGAGGAAGTAGGTTGCCAGAGAACTGCATCAGGTCTTGAGAGGAAGTCATCTCAAGGTGTGTGCTAAGAATCAGATACCATGAAGAATCCGCATCTGAGTCTAGCAGCCAAATCCAGCACATGAGGAGCACTTTTTTCTGTGCTGCTAAGTCTAAAACAATCTCACCACCATTTATCTTTGGCAAGCACATAATTCTCCAACTTACCAAGCAATGCCCCCTGAACAAGAATCAATGCCTCTCCAAAGAAAGCTTCTTGTTGTGGAAGTGATCTTTTGGAGGATGCCTTGTGGAATTAGAAATACTTGCATGTAGTATAGTGGGAAAGCATTCAGGATAGCATTGAGGAGTGTCATGCGACCTGCCAATGATAGGGTAGTATTGAATCCAGTCAGCCGATTTTGTATTGAGGAGACCAGAGGTATGAAGAGGTCTGTGGATGGTTTTTTGTGCATCAAAGGTAAGCTGAGTAACGACCCAACTAGGATCAATTACAAGTATTTGAGATAAATTGCAAGAAATCAGAAGAAATAAGAAGATTTTGGATAAAATTGAGTTTTATTGGATAATTACTGAAAGGAAAAATAAGAGTTTTGAATAGAAATAAGATTCATCTGATTCAACAACAAACTCAAAAAAGGCAAAGAGTGCCTATTTAAAAGAAATGGATTCTACTACAGTAATTTGTAAAAGTAAATGTAATTAAACAGTGGTTTTTAGTCTCCTTCTGTTGCACAATGGAAAAGAGCACCTTCTAACAACTTCTGCTGCGAGTTCATCTTTGATCTTCTGTGGCCATGCTAAATGAATTCTGCGATTTGGGCCTCAATGGTCACAGAGAGCATTACTTTCCTGATCCCTTTCACCTTAACTTCTATTGGGCCGTCCTCCTTTGAATCTACAACACAGCCCATTAACTCTTTAGCAATCGATCCCATCTGTTGGAACTCAATTCCGATGCCAACTGCTCCCAACCAATTTCTTGAACCCCCTTGCATCAATGCCAGTTCTGACACTATCAGCTCATGAGACTGGTATCTGATGGGTAGGGTTAACAGCGCACATAGCAGAAGTGCTGCTACTGTTGGCACATTGTAAGCAGGAATTGCTATTGGCATAAATCCATATATCTGCAGATTGATATGCAAGCCTGATAGAGAGGCAAAGGTTTGTAAGACGTTCATGATTGTTGTTAGGTTTTGAGGGTGTGCCGGTATAAACTCTGCTTTTATTCTCGCAATTATCTCTAAATTAATTAACTGTTGTTATATAAA
This sequence comes from Schoenoplectus tabernaemontani, assembly GCA_037127355.1. Lineage (NCBI taxonomy): Eukaryota > Viridiplantae > Streptophyta > Magnoliopsida > Poales > Cyperaceae > Schoenoplectus > Schoenoplectus tabernaemontani. The sequence continues at coordinate 11,248,233 of CM073754.1, read as the reverse complement.
AATAAAAAATAGATAATTTTGCTGCAATAACTAATCGGTATCAATACTCCCTATTAATAATCTTTTATCTGCGAACTTTCTGAAAGATTCCAACAGGCACAAATGGTTTGATAGAATACCGAGCTCATCCTTTCTGGCTACAAAAATATTGTCCTTCCCATGAGATGGATCGTAGTCCCAGGTGTTGTAGCTGCGAGAGAATGGAGGTATCTATTACATTTTGAGAACAAATTGACTCACGCCTACATCATTTGCATACTTTGTTAGATTTGTACATCAGTGTTGTTTTTGCTTGCTTGTCTACGCAGTAATAAAATGTAGAAGGCCCTTTTTTATTGGCATGGGCCATTTATACCACAAACATTAACTTTAGCTCCAATTCATAGTTCTGAACTTCCGATACTAAACCTACGCACTGGTTCAAGTGAGTTTGTGTTAATTGTGTTAATTGACTTATTTATTTTATTTTTTCACCTATCTGGATGGTCATGCACTTTCTGCATTTCATTTGAATTGCAGTCCTTTTGACCCACCATATAACTCTATTACCTTTTGGTAGAAACCAGACAATAATATTGAAGAGTGTCCGCAACAACATAAAACTTTATAGAATGAAAGTATGAATGACATTGCCACAGTACAATACAAAGTCCATCTTTGCATTGGGCATGAACAATAAGAATTCGAAACTTACTGTTGAGGGGTTCTTTTGGAACTTTATATTTAATTCATATTCTTTACAAGCGATAGACTATTCTGACAATGTTTGCACTTTGGCCCGAAGTACAACTGCTCCCAGTTATATCTTTTTGTCCAAAATGTTGATTTATATGGCGCTATAAATTCTTTACATCAAAATCTTGTAGGATATGTAAATTCTCTATTTTAGTTTTTTTTTTACTATTTTTTTTTCAGATTTTTGAAGATGGCTCTAAAATAATAATAAAGTAATAAATGTTTGCATATGAAAATAGGTCATTTTCAAAATCTGAGACAAATACTTAAAAAAACTCTAAAAATAGAAAATGGTGTATACCATGACATTATAATATAAAGAATTTATTCAGCAATATAAATCAAAATTTTGGAAATGATAAAGTATATCTTGAGGAGTTTGCACTTCGGTCGAGGTGAAAATGTTTTCAAATTAGTCCATCTCTTCTTTACAAACAACTTTTATCATATTTACATTCAACAGCCTTCATAGTAGTGTTTGGTTTACTTACACCTGAACTAAGATTGCATTTGGACTACATTGCTGTTTAGTTGCTGCCTGACACCAAATCATGAAAAATGTTGTGAAGTTTGTTTTGTACACACTCAAGCTTGCCACACTATTGTCATTTGCAGTAAAATCTGGCTTAGCAGACAAATAGCCTACTAATTAATTTTCATTAATCAAAGTTAAAAAAGAGATTACAGAGATTAGAGAGTAGAGAGAGTGTATTCCTGTTTAAATATAATACAACGCTCTGATAATAAATAATACTACATTGAAATTATTGTAAACCCTATTTGTCATAAGCTAGTGCCCATCGATGGATGTTGTCTTGTTAACCACATTTATTAATCTTGCATTATTGATTTTATAGCTGAAACGATGGGGAAAAGAGTTCCTACAGTCGGGAAAATCTTTAAAGTTGCTGTCTGATGAGACATTGCTTTTTATTTTTGAAAATTATAGCCTAGAGATACCAAGTATGTTAAATTAGATGATGGACGAAAGATATGCCTTGAGTGTCTTGACTCTGCTATAATGGACACCAATGACTGCCAACCTCTCTACCTTGACATTCAAGAATTTTATGAGGGGCTAAACATGAGAATTGAGCAAAAGGTTCCTCTCCTTTTGGTTGAGAGGCAAGCACTTAATGATGCCATGGAGGGAGAAAAGCATGTGAGTTTCTCATCGCAAAACTTCTATGATCTTTTTTTACCTCATACTGCTTATTGTTAAAGCTATTTTTATAACCCTTGCAAAAGTTTCACATAAACCCACAAAAAACAGGACATATAATGAATAATGCCAGAAAAGAATTGCAGAAACAATCAGTTTCATTGCAAATAATTGTTAATATATCACTCCGATCATAAATGAGTGAAGATAGAATATTGATGTAAGCATCTTTTCAACAAAAAAAGGTTTTCTGCGGCCGGGGGGGGGGGGGGGGGGGTTATGGTTTCTCATGATTTATTGCTGATACCAGGTGTGCTCAAACTTAGGTTTAATATTGAACTTTAATTGCTCCTTTGGTGAAGTTATTCCTTATAATTTACTTGTTTAATCTTTGGGCATTTTCGTTCGTACCTTCGCAAAATATATGAACTCCTGTGAATCCTAAAATATCTTGAACAGTCCCTTTGTAAATAGCCATGTGGGTATTTGTTTTCTAATGCTTAATTATTCCTACATTTTAGTTAGGAATAAAAGAGGGGCAATTTGGTCATCTTATACAGGTGCTCCTGCAATGTTTAAGATGAGGATCTTTGAATTTTGTCTTATCTAAAAAGGGCATAATGAACTCTTCACTTCATTATTGTTTTTTTTATTATACTAATTTTTGTTTTTATGTAGGGACATCATCACCTTCCTGAAACTAGGGGTTTGTGCTTATCTGAAGAGCAGACTATTAGCACGGTACAGCAAACACTGCTACTTCTGATCTTTCTTTTGGTAGGCATCATTTTGTTTGTTATTTACTTGAAAGATATATTTTTCAGATTTTAAGGAAACCAAGGATAGGCGCAGCCAGTAGAGCAATGGAGCCTATAACTGAGCCCTATAGGCTTACCCGTAGGTGCGAAGTAACAGCCATTCTAATTCTATATGGCCTTCCGAGGTACTTTTTCATTTAATTTGTTGTGTTTAATTATTATTTCTTTTATCTTTTAGAATTACTTTCAGAACTTCAATTGTTTTCCTATGCAGATTATTGACGGGTTCAATTCTTGCACATGAGATGATGCATGCATGGCTTCGTCTTAATGGTATATTTCTTTTAGATTGTATCTTTGATCTAAATACCATATCAAATCAGTGCCATAAAATTTGGTTTGGGTTTATTTTGCCATCAGCAGTTATCAACATGATCATTCATTCCTGTTTCTTTCTCCTTTTTAGGATTCCGAACACTTAGACCAGATGTGGAAGAAGGCATCTGCCAAGTTCTTGCTCACCTGTGGATAGAGTCGGAAATTATGGCAGGTTCTGCCAGCAGCAGTGTTGCCTCCACATCAGCATCCTCCTCTTATGCCACATCATCAAAGAAGGGCAGAAGGTCGCAATTCGAGAAAAAACTGGGCGATTTTTTTAAGCACCAGATCGAATCTGACACATCTGCTGCCTATGGAGATGGCTTTCGTGCTGGCATCTGTGCAGTTCGCCAGTATGGCCTTAGACCCACATTAGAGCACATTAGATTGACTGGATCCTTCCCATATTAATTACTCTTTTAACATTAAAAGTACATAAATTCTTTTATGACCTGGGCCCACTACATTTTGCATGAACTGCACCCCTGGATGTCTCGGTTCATCAGATGAGGTGCAAGTTATAATATCGGTATAAGGGTCTTTGTTGTGATTCATATTCATTTAGTGGTAATAGGAGGGTTTTGCAGGAGTTTGGCCTAGTCAGCCAAAGTGTAATTGCTGATCTTATATTATTTGATGCGTTGTACTACAGCTGTGTGCTGAAACATCTGTAATTTGACGAATTTCTTAATACATTACGCCTTTGCTATGTTAGTCACTGCTCGAGAAAAATGGAGCCATTTTATTTACTGGGTGCAATTTAAGAATATTTGAGAATCTCTGATCTCTAAGATTTTGAATTGGGTTTTATTTTTAGCCTACTTCAATTTATTTGGGATTAAAATTTTGTTGTTGTGGTTGGAATTTAAGGTAAGTTGCCTTCTTTGATGGTTCAGGCGTGGCGTCCATTCCGCATTTCGGGTATCCATCTCCATTTCTCCCGACTTCCCTACTTTTGTCTACATTGGATGCTTATTTCAGATGAAATTGTGTCAAAAATAATGTTTTGACAAGCAACTAGGAGGAGGACGATCATTTGACTATGGTTTTTTTTTTTTACAATCTTAACAATATCACTTTATCTCTGATCTTTATAGTTTCTGATTGGATATCATTTCTAGCATACCTTAATTTATTTGAGATTTAAGATTTTATTATTACTGTTAACAATGCCACTCTAAATAAATTAAAATAATCATATATATATATATATATATATATATTTGCCCCCCAAAAAAAAAAAAAAGGACTGACTTATTTATTAAGTGATTCAGTGTCAAAATCATGAACAACTGGCTAACTTCGCTATCAGAATGGGGAAGCATGGCCAGGAGGAAAAACTGCCTAAATAACATAAACATAGTGTAACACTGAATTTGTGATACCGTTCAAATATGTAAATTTGAGCTCTCTTGTCTTTTCCTTCTTTTTCATATGGTTTTAATTAAAAATGAGTATTCTTTTAAGTCATATAACACGGCTCCATGAATCTATTAATTCTTTTTTATGGGTTCATCTAGTTCTAACAGACTAACAGTAGCTCGGCCTTTAAATTTTTTTGACGCAGCTTCTAGACGGGCCGAATCCATCGTGAAATTAACTTGTAGATCAATAATATTTTAAATTTTATATAATTTAGTTATCGTAACGGTTATAAATTGTATATAAATTTTTATAATTTTAATGAGCTATCAAATGGTAACTAAATTTCATAAATTTTGAAATTCTTTTGATCTATATAAGTTGAAAAATAAATCTATATATATATATATTTTACTTTTTAAGATTTTTTTAAAATTTATTTATAATGTGATATCAAAATTATCAAAATAACTCATTGTCAATATCCCTCTCAAATAATAACTAAACCTCAGATTAACCACCCGACTTAAGTCCAACTTCCACATTGAAAAAAAGAAGAAGAAACGTTGGCAATCTATAACAAAAGAACAAAAAAAATATATCTCTACTCGGTTAAATTATTTACACAAGTTTATCTGCCAGGTAAGGAAGCTAAAAAAACAAAAGAACGAATGAGAACCTTGAGCTCATACAAACACCTGATACAAGTAGTCCCTCCAACTCAATCTATTAAATCATATTTGCTCAAATGAAACAACCATGACCATGCACCTCCCCTTTGAGCTCAAAATATTCATTGTTAGGTTAGCTTGATCTATCGTCGCAATATCTATCTTTTACCAAATCTTAAACATTTGTTATATTTAACCTCGGTCTCGTTTATGCCTGAAGTATCAGATATCAGCCTTTCCATTGAAAGCTTCTCCATATCGCTTATGAACTTTCGCAAGTGCTTTATGTACTCAGGGAAGGTCTCTAAGTTGCAATGTCCCCCTCCAGCTACCCACAGCGGGTCGTATTTCTCCTTCGCCAGCTCATAGAGCCGTTTTCCATGTGAGAAGTCTACTATCTCATCTGCAGTGCCCTGGACAACATTACAAAAAATAAATTAGACACTGAATCAATTGATCCAATAAAAGAAGCATGAGGCCAATACACTGCAGTTTCAACTTGAAGTACAGTTTGAACATGTCTATTTTTGCGGCAGGTATCAAGCCCCAACTTACTGGATTCTGATGTCCCCCCTGACTCACATGTTTTTTGTTTGGATAATTTCTTTTCAAGACATGATATTCTCACAGCAGTACAAAATTATTCTTCCATATTATTAAAAAGCACATAAACTATTTTCTGCATAACTTTGTAACTTCAATTCTGCATTATCATAACTTTGTAACTTTGGTTCTGCATTATCTAAGTGTTATGCTAAAAAAAAAATACACTTACAGACATTAATGGATTTTGATACAGTACCCACATATATTGTGCAGCTTATAAGGTTTGATGCTGACAAGCATCAGTTGGTACTATAAATCATACGGTACGAGAGTTAACAAAAGCTCTTTAATTGAACTTACATGCATCACCAACACAGGGCAGTTGACTTGCCTTATCCGGTCAATGTTCTGTGAAACAAAGGCAAAATTGTTGTGTAAGCATGAAATCATGTAATAATCCCTTTCTTTTTCAAGTCATAAAAAAAATGAAAATACATGCATTTAACTTACTTTAAAAATATCAAACGGTAGAGTAACTTTAACGGGATACAAAACCCTGATTCCCGATAGAATAGGGCTATGAAGAACGACAGCTCGCAAACTTTTCAACCGCGAAGCAAGGTGCAAAGTGGGTCCACTACCAACGGATTGACCATAGAGTATGATATCCTCTTGTCTTATACCATATTGTTTCCTTAAACAGTTGTACACCGTTTCTATGTCGTGGTATGTATTATTCTCGGTTGGCTTCAATTTGGAAAAAAAAAGATAATAAAATAAATATTAAGAAATAGCTTAAATGCATTTAAGCAAATCAAACCATGAATGCATGTGTTCTACCTTTCCTGTTGATGCTCCATAGCCTGAGTAGTCGTAGCTGCAAACAAAACAAGAGTATTGATTATACTGAGGTCCAATAAGAAAAAGTTGACAAGAAACCAGTGCAGGAAATAAGACAAACTGTTTCTCCGTGCTGCAATCTAACAATGAAGACATTTATCCAAAAACATCGAAAAAGAAAGGAAAAAACATATCACAAAATAGAAATGTTATCAAAATTTCAGTAAAATGTATGGACCAAAGAGCAGATTTTGTTTTAAATTAATTATTTGAATAATCATATTTTTAATAATAAAAGTGATTAAATTAAAATTTTAAAAATACGAATGACAGCACATCATTGTCAGTGGCGCCGTGCCAGTCCGACTGGCGCGTTTAAGCAATGACGCCACTGGAAATGACGTCTTTCATTTTTTTTAATATTCATCCATCTCCAATATTGCAACAACGGCTCTCCCACGTTCTCTCACTGGCGCAATACTTTTTTTTAAATAATTGAAAATAAAAAAAATAAAGATGCTACTGTCAGTGACGCGTTTGTAAAATGTCACTACCAGTGCGCGCTGCCATTCGTATTTTTTAAATTTTGATTTAATCAATCTTATTATTAAAAATATTATTATTCAAATAATTAATTTAAAAAAATCTGAACAAAGAGCAATAAAGAAGATGCCCTCTGCAAAATTAATACAGAACAAAGCATTCAATCAATGCATCATGTAATGTTCTCAACAAGATGATCAAAGAAATACACACTTCCCTGAAAAGTATAATAGCAAAAACCAATCAACCAATAGTGTCCAACCTTTGCACAGTGATTAACAGATTACTGTACATATTTTCAATAGGGAACACAACTACAGGTCCACAGACAACAAATATAAATCAACATAAAGAAAACAGACTTTTGTTTACATCATATGGGGCCTACTGTGGTGCTGCCTATATTCCAATCTGCAAGGTCCAAACGGTCGATTTTAATTATCCAATTTGATTTACATATTGAAATATTCTTGAAAACAAAATTCTTTATCTATTTTAATGTTTCACCAGCTTAAAAAATAATTACTGTGTTAAAAGAGGAAAATAGTTTTCTATAAAATAACAGTGAGACACTCCAAAATTTTCAAAATTGAACATAGACATTTCAGGTCATGAATGATAGTTAATCATTGACCATTCAATAGTCAATGCCGTCCTTTCCATTCTTCCGATGAAATAGTCAAAAACTTTTTAAAATTATAAATATGATTTTCTTTAACATTTCAATAAAGAAATCACAATTAGTACACAGTGTTTTTGAAAGTTATAAATATGATTTTCTTTAACACTTCAATACAGAAATCGCAACAAACACCCAAACTCCTATATCTTCAGAAAAAAGGGACGCAAACGCGATTGCCTCCTAAAATAAACTTATCACAAAAGGAAAAGAATCTGATTAGGGGGCCCACATACATACCACATGACATTTAGCTTGAGGTGGGTCCGGAGCTCTGACAGCAGCTCAAGCATCTGGCCGAGATCAGCCGCGTTGCCATGCGAGTAAAGAAGCGTGAGCTTGGCGCTTGGGTGCCGCAAGAACGCCGTGGCGACCTTCGTTCCAGATCTCGTGTTCAGCACGTGCACCTCCGCATCCCTCTCCCCTCTCCCGCCTCCGATGCCAGACACTATCCTTATCCCCGAAGCACCGCTCTCCGAGCCGCCGCGCCGGACTACCTCGTACGAAGCAGGCTCCGGCGGGAAAAAGGCAAACCTCGCCGCGACCGAGGCGGTTACGTTCCCCATTGAAGACTCTTCTTCCTCTTCTCTGTCTTCTCTGTTCTCTTTGGGAGAGAGAGAGAAAGGAAGGAGAGAGAAGCAGAAGGAGAGGGAGAGGTGAGCTGGACGACAGAGTCACTGAAGCGAATAATTAAAAGGGAGCTGAAATCGATCGGTTGTGGTTTAGTAATTTAGTAATTCAGTTTGTATATAAATAGATCTGTTTAGTTCCCCTCCTCCATCACAATTCACAGGTGCTTTCTCCCTTCCCCTCCTCCCTGTGGCCCTGTGGTCTGGATTGTCTGGTTTTCTGTTACAATAGATAATGATTGAACCATGGTCCATGGCGTCTTTATCTGTAATTAATGCGTATATATTTTATTGGATATCCTTTAGTTCTTTATCTTACGTACTGTACGGCAGTATATTGTATTCAGTTATTTCAGGGGTTCAGTGAAAGTAAAAGGATGCGGAAATAAATACACAAATTTTGAAAATGGGTGTACGCCTCGCCCAAACTGCTGGACGATTATTCGAGTACTTATCCAAACAATCGTATCTTCAGCGCTAGTGTACTATGCTATGGACGTTTGTCGTTCGATTTTCTTAAGATTCGTGCTTCACGAATCACGGGTAGATCCAACAGAGGGGATGTGAATTCGATAGTGATACGGACATACGGTGGGGGAAGCGAAGGTTATTTATGATTGCTGGGAAAAGAAAGAAAAGAGAGCAGAAAAGCGAAAGAGAGAAGTAAAGGTCAAGGAAGGCGACGAATCTCGAGTCAAAGAGACGCTCTAGATTCGGTCAAAGGCTGGCAGAACAAAAATAAGGTCAGGGACAGCAGCGGTCAGACATCGCTCGCGCTGAGCTGGCCCCCAACCGCTCAACCTTTTTATGCGTCTCTGGTGTAGCATATTTTTGTGAGGAATTTACCATGGACCCACTTGTCAGTAATTATGGCGTATTTTCTCCTCGCACGCCGCTTCCTCATTTCGCGGATTTTGTCATAGCATTTTTTTCTTTCATTTTTTGCTTGAAAGCCAGCGACATATGATTAAATAATTTTTTTTATCTGATAGCATGATTCGGATTACTTATTTAGACCATATATGATAATTCAGAAAAAAAAATCGGTATATACATTCTCCTTTTTTTCCCAAGTAGCATCATGGTCTAAAAATTTATCTCAGACGTCATATGCTAATTAAAATTACGTATTATGATATACCAATTGTATTTATAAATTTATTATTATTTAAATTATCGCTGATAATGGTGCTAGGTCAAAAATAATTTTATAATAGTTGTTTGAATATTATAATAGAATATTAAAATATGATTTCATAATGATTATTTGGATGAGATTCTTATTGCTATATATATATAGTAGTTCATTGTCATAACTCATTTTAAGATAAATTTAATATATCTTAATAATATGATACACAATATAGTACATAATACAAAATATGATTCAAAATATATTTTTTTATTAAGAAGCTTATTGTCAGGGTTGCCAAAATAATCCATTATCAAATGATCCTTTCTTTTTTTATTAAATTTTTAAGCTTATTTTAATAGAAAATATATATTTTATAAATAATTAGAAAGAATAATATTATTTTATTTATATAAGAAAAATAGAGAGCGCTAAAAAACTAAAAAAATATTTTTAGTTAAAGATATTAATAATTGTATAGCATTATAATTTATGAAAATATTTAAATAATTTTAAACTTATTAACGAAAATTTAAATGATAACAAACTTATCAAATTTTATAATTAACATTAATTAAAAAAATAATGATCCGAGATAAATTTTCGGACTACGGTAGATGGTCCGAATTAAAAATCCAGACCATGGTGCTGCTAGACAAAAAAAGAAAAAAAAAATATATGGTCTGATTTTTTTTAAATAATGATCCGAGATAAATTTTCGGACTACGGTAGATGGTCCGAATTAAAAATCCAGACCATGGTGCTGCTAGACAAAAAAAGAAAAAAATATATATGGTCTGATTTTTTTTTTCCGAATCACCATATATGACCCGAAATATTAATTAGGATCACGTTATTAGATGAAAAAAATCATCAAATTATACAATTATATGCGAAATATTTTTTTAACCTTTTTCATTTTTAAAAATTTGCGCGAACTGAGCAAGGTACGAAAGACTTAAGATGATAAGAAAGACTTTCAAATAAGGTGTTGCATCTTGATAACGGTCTGACATGTGAACTCACCCCGTCTTTTGCAGTGATTACTATTTATCAATGCGGTCCCGCTTGTCAGTGATTCGGCACACTGATTGATGAACTATATAAGACAAGAATTGGGCATATCGTGTTTCCCAAAGAACCGGGAATAACTTTTTTAATCTATTTAATTTTTTTTATATGAACAACGATGCTATTTTCGATTTCAAATATTTATCAACCCCGGATATATATATTGTTACAATTTATACGTTCACAACAACAATCCAATATTTAAATAGTGTCGTGACTCATTTCAAGAATTTCGAATAAATTTCGAAGTACAACCAACTTATGTTTATTTCAATTATATATTTTCTAATAAATTAACCCTAAAAAATATTTTAAATAATATATTTTTATGAAGATTTTGCGTCGGGAAAATTAACCTGATTCGGTGATTTTATGCCGGGAAAAATATTTCAAATTATAAAAAGGAAAATCATTTTAAAAAAATCTAAAAATAAGAAAAAACCGTTTTTCCACAAAGCACATTTCCCTACGCGGTTACTTTCACATTCTTATATTTTCTAAAAAAGTTTTTAAAGTACTCTATAATCTTTGAACAATCATAATTACCTGGCTCAAAAAGTAAATCAAAATTAACAGTATGTTTTGTGACTTGATAAAAACCATTATAGGGCTAAGTAAGAGTTGTTATTCTAATTTTTATTTTGTTGGTAAAAAATTATGAATTTTATTAAAAATATTTTGAAAAAAAATTATCATTTGATCCTCAAACTTCTTTAAAAAATAAATCGGTCTTCCAACTTTGATTAGTCCCCAAACTTTAAAAACGGTCTAAGTCGGTCCTTTTATCATATTTTTTCCTCTTTAACTTTCTAAAAGATATCAATCCAGTCATCTTATCATTTATTTGCTGACGTGGATTGTTTTGTTTGTCACGTAGATTTTTAACATACCATGTAAACTTACAAGTCATCATACTAGTATAAACTAGGTCTAAATCGATATTTATCTTAAATCAAATTCAATATAGAATAACAAAAATCGAAACCACTTTTTTTTTTTCAAATTCTAAATATGTTTTATAATAGATATGGTTTATACTTATGCAGTGAGTTGCTAAGTTTAAGTGGTAAGTCAAAAATCTTACGGGGCAATGAAAATAATCCATACCAGCAAAGAATATAGTAAAATAACTAATTTGATTTTTTTTTTAAATTTAAAGGACCAAATTAGTTTATTTTAGAAGTTCGGGGACTAAATTGATGCATTTGAAAATTGGACCAACTTGATTTCTTTTAGATAATTTTGAGGACAAAATGACAAATTATCCCTAATATTTTAATTACTATAATAAATAAGAAAAGAAATCAGGATTATAATTTTGCAAAAACAAGATGATCAATTTATAAGTACTTCTAACTCGAACACGTGCTGGTCCCAATTCAGAGTTGATTATTAAATCCGAACGATCCATTATTAGACATAGTATCCAGATTCGGAATTGACCCAACTTGAAATAAAAAAAGATTATGATTTAAAATTTAAGGAGTAATAATTGCATCTTTGCGTGAATACAAATTATGATTTAAATTTTGAGGAATAATAATTGCATCCTTTACATGCATACCTTATTTGCATTCAATATTAAATATAAACACTTTTAAAACTTGCAGTCTCTAACTTAAATTCTGAAACATATATATTTTTAAAAGCTTTTATTTAACACCGTGTGCAAACAAAATGTATAAAACTTAGGATGGACGAGTAATTTCTCTTAAATTTAGACGTGAATATTTTCGAGTATAAATTCAAATATAATAGTTTCCTGATACTGTCCGACCCAACAGCAACTATGTCTATGCTATGCTTCCTATAATAACTCTTTTATAGCAACCAATGTACGTACACAAACACAAAGATGTCAATCATATATGAGGACAGCATATTGGCAACAGTATGATGCTCAACAGCTCAAGTTGGGTCTTTTGTCTCAAAGTTGCGAGTCCATGGTCATCTGATCTAAAATTTCATCAAAAATAAATTCACCCATTAAATCAGAATGAAAGTGTTGCGACTCTCCAAGATATCTATTTCCATCAATTTTAAGGGATTGGGGTATAGGAATGGACAAGAAAATAGGTATGAGCAACTATCCAATATCTGGGTTGTTGGGGAAAAGAAAATAGAGTCCCAACTCAATTAATTTCCCCCCTAGAGAATCAATTGTTTTGTGTGCTTGCTTATCTGGGAAATCCAACTCATTCCCACTTATATTACAGTGAACACCGAATGCTGTATGAGAAATATAGTTTGGCCGGGTATAAATGTTCAAGGCTGCCCATCAATTCCCATAGTACCGCGCAGGGCCTAATGAAATAACGTGATTAATGATTTGCTTTGTTATTTGATTTTGAGAACTTTAGGATTTAGAAAACAAATCGTAGATGTTTGAATACTCTAGCTCTTTTTATCTTCGATACTCTAGTTCTGTCACTGTCAGTTACCTGCCACACAGAGTGGCTTATGTGCACTAGCCACACGACCTGGTGTATTGAAAATTAGCAACAAACTTTGTCCCTACCCGGGGTTCGGGGAGACATTCTCCGGTTAATCTTCGAACCCGTGCTATTCAAGCAAATTCTGGAGCTTTAACAAACACAAGCATATCATCTCTTTTGATAAACACACGAAACCTACGTCACAAATCCTCTCCGTTTATCACTATACTGGAGATATCCTTGTTCACTTTCAAGTCCAGCAGCATTGGATCCAAATGAGAGTTAATTGGGCAACTGGCAACTGATGAATACGCATCATCTTTTCCTCTGGTTGTTCCTAGTTATTTGAGAAGCATTTGGGGGCCACATGCATAATTTGGTCTCTTTAGTCAAAGAGATAAAGACTAATAAAGACAGAAGTATAGCACGATCTTTTAATTTGTTTTCTGCATGCCAAAGTAGGCGCTTTGAAAACAGTCATAATTACATGGCTCAAGGAGCTTGATCTGCATTTGGGGGGCCACATGCAATCAAATTTTCTCAACACAGATATTTTCTTCCAAGCTGCAAAAACTTTGTATTGTACAGAAGTTGGAAAACCAAATTATTCATGCAAGACAAAAAAAACTGGATGCCAACTATGTTAAATTAACATCAATCTACAAGTATTAAGCGTGGTCGGTACAACCTTGTTTAGGGCATCAATTCTCAAGGGGAAAAAACAGATATAATGAGCAGTAATTGATATGGAGACTCGAAAAGTCCAATTGGAAATTAGTAACCAGGAATGATCATAAAATTGTCGAACAATCAAGAGCAAATCAGAACTTTATATTTGTGTGATATGACCAATGGAGTAAGCTTTCATTAATGGAACCGCTACTCAATAGCATAATAAATGCAATTGATTACACCTATAATCACAAAAAGGAATAGTTGTTCCTAAGTTTCAAACAGAGTGATCTCCTCCTTGACTGAAATCTGGTCAGCTACTAATACCCATGTCTCTGATATTTTTTTCACCTTCCCTTCATGCATATCCACTATAGTAAATGCGCGCAGCGAAGCTGTCACAAAATCAGAATTTTCAGCCACATCTTTTGAATCCTTGCTTGAACTACTTGCATTGTCAACAAGTACATGTTTCACCCTCGGCACGACTGCCCCATTTAGGTATACAATTTCTTTATTTCCGACAGCTACCATTTTTCTAAATTTGGTGCTACTGTATGCCAAGCTCTTGTGCATGTGACCGAAGACAACTAACGGGATTGGTATTTGTGTGTTGCTTTGAAGCTCTGATATAGCTTGAGCTAAATCTGTCATACAACCATAGTAATAACCCTTTTCAATTATTTTCTTCACTTTTCTTTCTACTTAATCATTATAGTTAGATCAGATTCACGGTATTTTGGATTCCCTTAGCTTCTATATGGTTTAATAGATGCAAGCATTAGAACTAGACAACTATTCAAAGACAAAGAACCTAACCAAACTAAGAAAAAGAAAAGAAAAAATGATGGATTTAGTGTGACATGCATTGGTTCAATGTTAATACATAAGAATCAGAAGTACATACCTTTAGTTGAATATTTATTGCAACACCAAGTTAAAAGTACATACCTGGATCACCATGGTCGCCACCACCATAAACCCAATCCTTTCCACATATGTCATTCACTTTTGATCCTAATCCTACAATCAGGAAAAATTAGAAAAAATAATTTAAGCAGTTCCTTTCAGAATGTAATAATTTAAGTCGAGGAAGGATTTCATCAGTCAGGACATTGCCCATGGCTCACCCACTACAGAAAGTGCACCATGTGTAAACAAACTCAAGTGTATGAACCTTGTACAAATTCCTATCAAGTATGCACCCCTACAAATTAAATTTGTGCAAGGTCAACACACGGATAAGATGACAATATGGCAAGCTCTGGCAACCTGCGGGCCAAATTGCCCCAGAAAAACTTTTAACACCCTCATTTAAGTTTTAGGTCAACACAGTAAATGACTTATTAGCTCAAGTGTGAGGTACTGGGATGACCATCTGCTCAGTACTGATAGGGGGTTTATTAGCTTTCTCATTTAGTAAAAAAAACAACAAAAAGAAATATATACTTAATTTTAGACAGAGTATGTTCATAGGTTTCTCTAACTGAAGTTTTCTCCAACAATCTCAGGGTGATTGATAAACATATTATTCTCTCAAACGTAATCGTGGTCTGAATTACAAACCATCCACTACTATCACCCAATGCTCATTTTGATACCTAAAGCATGAAATTTCCTAACTTTATCATATATATTTCATCCATACCATTTGATTTTGCATCATAATTTGCCATTGAGAAGATGACCAAATCATGGAATGAGACATCTTTTATTGCAAGACGTGCAACCAAATTAATTTGCTTTCTAATGGGAAACAATGGCAGGCAGCAAAAAGGTCCAAAGGGAATGTTTTAGGAACCAAATTGAAACATTATGATTAATAGAAGCTCATTTTGAGCAACCATTTATGGATATCTTTCAAGCAAAAAAAAATATAAATATATAAATTCTATGTTCTGTTGATCATACAAACACTTATAAAATTAGTTAGACAGGGCAGCAACCTGTGGGGCCATTATGTGCAAGAAGTATCACCATATTTTCCTCTGGGGCACCAGCAACAGCTTTGGATATTTTCCTCGCACTTTGTTCCATGTCATTTACACCATACCTACATAAAAATAATGCAAGCCATCTCTTAATATTGTTACTCTGACTGTACAAGGCGAGATTTAGAGGTATCGAAAGAAATTGTTCTTAGCAACCATTTAGACAGAAGCCGTGGTCTGAACAGTCTGTCACCGCCACAAGAGAAGGGCCGTCCACCTACCACGCTTAGCTTCAGTGCAGGGAAATCCAATATCTGGTACCCGACATGCTCCTCTCCTAGGCTGGTAGCTCAAAAGTTCATATTTGCTATCAACAAAAGATCATATGAAATATATGTACAAGTGATTTGATGCTTAGGCTGAAAGAGGCATTTACCATTGGAGCTGCTGCTGGACTCGATCAAGCTTTCTAAACCAAGTGAAAAAGAAAGATAGGTTAGTAACTGTGTCAAGTTGCTGATGTGCATTTAATTCTTCCATGATCAAAGACACTGCTGTTGAGTAAATTAATGATCTTGCTTTCTGCAAATTGCACCCTATATTTTACCATATTAAATAGTTACAAGAAACGCTGATTATTTCTCCATTGTTCGCACAAAATACTGAAGTATGAGAACCAAAGTTAAGCCAATTAAAGTGAGCATATTACATTATTACTATAACATATTCACAGTAATTCAATAAAACCATCTGTAGAAGTTAATAAATATATTCAGACGCCACGACCGAATTTCTCAATTACTGGAAGGCACCTATATCGGCACTAAATTAATAGCCTGGTACAAGCTACGCATATCTGAAGAATGCTAGCTGTCAATACAAACTACATACACTAGATGGTAATGAATGACATAACAAACAAAAAAGAACATTTTCTAAAAAATAGAAGAGAGAATTCATGAATTAAGATTACTTCTCTGAGAACTGATGAGTGTTCCAACAATCATGATTTCCCAAAATAGCAGCTTTTGGCATCTTGAGATTTGAAATGCTTCTAACAAGTTCAACATTCTCGTTACCATAATCACCTGCAGTGGAAGGCACGGTGATAAAATGATGTGAAATGGAAAACATGTAAATTTTACCTTTTCCCATGATTTTGAACTTGGGGTCTTATTGAAGTGTGGTCATGCCTGTGAATAGCACCAGGTCAGGCTGCAATACAGTAGAAGATAAATTAGCAAAAACCAAAGTTCACTTACTAGAAGCCTTAGAAGAAAAGATAAGCTAAGGACAATTCATACTTAAGTATGGTGAAAAATAATACTAGTAAATATGCAATGGGTGCAAATATTACAAGTCTTTGAATTACCTGAAGAAATTGAAGTGCTCTTGAATCTTCCTCAAGTTTCCAATCATCATGCTGCACAATCAAGAATTTGAAAATGACTTTTACTGAACCTCAACCAAATTAAATGCAAAAAAGCCATCTAGGAATGATAAGTGGGAAAGATGAACATGTACGCTTCACATCATGCATCAATAACAAAACTGGCTCAAGCACTACGATTCCTATCTTATCTCGTAGTATATATAGACATTCGAACTAACAAAAGAAGCTTCCATTGATTAAGGAATCAAAGATGACATGCATAACCTAATCAAGCACAAGAACTAACGATTCCTCAAAATGTCAAATAACACTTCCAGAAACGAAACAAAAAGAAAGAGAGATGATTCCCCGTAAAGAAGCAAGAACTAACCACGTCGCCGACGACAGCAATACGCACAGTGGAACCAGGCATGGCGGAGGCGCGGCTGAGATGAGTAGAGTGAGGCGAGGTGGAGAGAATCGAAGGAGAAGAAGAAGAAGCAGCGGAGAAGAGAATAGGAGAGGCACTGGTCGGAGATGGGTATCCGTGCAGCTGTAACCTCACCGCTCCAGCAGACCTCAGCATCCTCCCTTCGGTCAACTATTTACCAAAATTTTAGCGAATTGGTCAAACGAACGAACGAATGAGGGCCTGGAAATGGTTTGGCGGTCAGTTTGGGCAAAGTGATGAGGCCTAGTGATGAGATATTGGGCCTATATCTCACATTGCCTTAGAAGTGTCAATTCCTCCATTATCCATTAAACTTCAAAAAGAAAAGATCCACCCTCACAAGTCGCAACAAGTATCAACAAGTATCTGGGTTATAGCAGTTTTTTTTTTATAATAATTATTCAAATAAATTTAATTTTAATAATAAAAATGATAAAATCAAAATTTTAAAAATACGAGTGGCAGCTTATGACTGTCAGTGACGCTGTGTAAATGTGTCAGTTCCACTAGCGCATTTGTGCAAAAACGTCACTGAAAGTGACGTCTTTCAGTTTTCTTTTAAAACTTAGAGTGGCTAAGTTGGCCCTATGGCACCAGTGGGGAAAAACACCACTCCCACTGACGCTGATAGTTTTTTTAAGAAAAATAACTGAAAAATAAAAAAAAGACGTTATTGTCAATGATGTCTTTATAAAGCGTCACTGACAGTGGTGCGCTACAATTCATATTCTTAAAATTTTAATTGTATTACTCTTATTATTAAAATTAGAATTATTTAAATAATTATAATAAAAAATCGTTGTATAATTTAGTCATTTCATAAAGTAAACACGTATTAATTGTCTGAATCCATACCCCCGTAACAATGCACAAGTACGCTCGTTCATACTGTTATCAATGCGACTTTAATTATATATACATATTATATAATTTATTAGTATGTCAATGATTTTATTATGTCATTTATTTATAAATTATTATCATTATACATGTTAAATAAATCAGTATGCATACTAATAATAACTCAGTTAAATAATAGAAATATTATACAAATATATGATATAATAAAATCATTAACATACATAATAACTCGTATTGGTATGATGTACATAATTAAGTCTGTGTTGATAACGGTATAACAGACGTATTTTGGAAAATGATGATAGCATTTCCCTAACAAATATCAAAAGAAGGCGCATTTATGTCTGAATCCACACCCCATAACAAAAATACCAATTGTGAATAGTAAGGGTATATGATCATCTTATTAATTTTTTTTATGAAGATCCATCAATATTGCTGCAAAAGAGAACATTTTGATTTTATACATAAATAGACGAGTATAATACATATATCATACATTCATATTGGAACCTAAAATCAGTTTGCATTGGTGAGTGGTTCAAGTTCCTTGAAGTCTTGAGCAGTTCCTGTCACGACTCGCGAGTCATTAACGGCCGAGGCCCACGGTCAATAAAGGCAACCTTCTATTTAATTAGCGTTCAAGAGCCCTATCAAGTCATTGAATTCGTCCCGGTATATTTGAATGGCACGAAAATAACGAAATAACTGTTGTTCTCATAATAAAAATAACAACGGTGTAATTAAATATAAATTTATTATTCTGAAACAGTAAAAATATAATTAAATATAAATTTATTATTTTAAAATAATGAAAATAATTATTATTTTGTTATTCAAAAAAAATAAAATAATTATTATTTTTCTCAATTTTTTATTACCATTTTACACAAATAATTTAAATAACATTTCTATCATTCAAAATAACATTACATTTTTATTATCTTTATACTAACTAAAAAATTAATATTTTATTCACTATTCTCATTTCCTCTATTTTTATTATATTCTTGTTTGTACGATCGACAAGAGCTGTTTGTCTGTTTCAGAGAAGATACATAGATCAACATACATTGGATCTGAGAAATGAAGGATTAAAACCTTGTTTAACTTCCTCGGTTTCAACGAACGAAACAACTGCCTCTCCTCTCCTCACCAGTCTAGACTAGATCTCACCTCTCTCCTCTCCCATGCTATGCACCAATGGGGAAAACCCTAACCCCGAACTCTGCCGTGCCGCCGCGGCGTAGCCTCATTCATTACCAATTCTCAGTGCTTCTCCTTACCTTCCTCTCCTACGCGGCTTTCCATGCGTCCCGCAAACCACCGAGCATAGTCAAGAGCGTGCTCTCGACGCAACCGCCATTTGATGGACCCCGCGGGCCTCACCGACTTGGTGAGCTTGATCTGGCATTTCTTTCTGTTTACTCGATATCGATGTTCGTTTCTGGACACATGGCTGATCGAACTGATCTGAGGAAGTTCCTTTCTCTTGGGATGCTTTTGAGTGGTGCTTCTACGGCTGCATTTGGGTTGGCTTACTGGTTTGATATCAGGCATCTCTCGTTCTTTGTCTTGATTCAAGTAATCAGTGGCGTTGTACAATCAGTCGGATGGCCATGTGTTGTCGCAATAGTAGGTAATTTACCCAACGTAAATGAAAAATTGATCTATATCATATTAGAAAAGTTCTTCTAAGTACATCTCTCAGATTCATTTAACTTCAGATTTGCGAAAATCAGGCATGTTTTTTTACGAATATTTTGAAATCAACTATTATTCATTTTACTGGACTGAATGGAGGTGAATAAAAGTGAATTTGTCCTTCATACCATGATCCTTAATGTCTCGTATTAATACCTTCTTTCAGGTAATTGGTTTGGGAAATCTCCTAGAAAAGGCATGATAATGGGAATATGGAATTCTAATACTTCAGCTGGTAATATTATCGGCTCTGTGCTTGCTTCGTCAGTTTTAGAATTTGGGTGGGGCTGGTCATTTGTTGTGCCAGCTTTGCTTATTACTGTCATTGGCCTTTTGGTTTGGACCCTGCTGGTTTTACATCCCAGTGATGTTGGGTTTGATACTCCTGCTATTGAAATCGAGATGGATGATGAAGAGAATAGAGCTGAGGCACCAAATGGGGATGGTGAGGAGGCTACTTTGCTTGGTGCAGAGACAGTAAAGCTAGAATCTGATTCTGGTCCTGTAACAGTTTCAGCTCATACAGAGGCAATTGGCTTTTGGGATGCATGGAAGTTACCAGGTGTTGCTCCATTTTCATGCTGCCTGTTTTTCTCAAAGCTTGTTGCATATACTTTCCTTTATTGGCTGCCATTCTACATCAGGCACAATGGTATGGCTGTTCTTTTCTGTACAACAACAACATAATAGGAAAATAATTGTTATACATTTCATATTTTACATTACATATGTTCAACTTCTTTAATTGTTCTGACAGGTGTCAGTGGACAGCAATTGTCACACAAAGCAGCAGGGATCCTTTCTATAATTTTTGACATAGGCGGGGTATTCGGGGGTGTTTCTGCTGGTCTAATTTCAGATAGACTCACTGGACGTGCCATCACTTCTATCCTGTTCCTTTTCCTCTCAATCCCCTCACTCATAGTTTATCGCGCTTATGGCGATATATCAATGAAACACAACATAGGTCTAATGTTTCTCTCAGGATACTTTGTAAATGGTCCATATTCTCTTATCACAACAGCAGTTGCCTCTGATTTGGGCACGCAAGAAGGCATTAAGGGTAATTCACGGGCACTGGCTACTGTCACAGCAATTATTGATGGTACTGGTTCTGTTGGTGCTGCTTTGGGGCCTCTACTTACTGGGTATATTTCAACTAGGGGATGGAATAGCGTGTTTCTTATGTTGATTCTTTCATTATCTTTTGCTATCTTGTTTTTAATAAAAATTGCCAAGGCTGAGATCATTAGCAAGATGGGTGAGGCTAGTTAGTGTACATGTGTATATTTTAGAAAATTTTGTTATAGTTTTATAGATTGAAGCAATATAATAAATTTATGTTACTTACACAAGAACAACACTGTTTTTCTACATCTGTGTTATATCTTTGATGATGTTGACTGCTTCTGGTTGTAACGTTGTACACCTGTGTCATACCTTCCAGTTGAAATGATGGATTGGCCTTAGGGGATTCGGTTTCTACTTGGAAAATTATTGCCCTGGCTCGAAAGTTCCAAAATTTTGAGTTTGGTGTGGTTTGAAAAGGTACTCAACAAAAGAAGACCCTCTAATCTGTTTCCAGAAAGAGAGACATATTTGAGGGAAGTCAGGTTTGTAAATACAGTTGTAGGAATATTTATCTGCAAATTATTATCTGATAGATTCAAATATACAAGCCAAGTTAAGTTTTCAAGGCAAGAAGATAGCACCCCTGTGAATTTATTCAGACTAAGGTCTAGCTCCTGAAGTTTACCCACTTTGCACAGTCCTACAAACCGCAAAACTGCAAAGTACTGAAATATTGCCATCCCATAAAAAATGACCATATAAAAAAGATTTAATTGTAGAAATAATATACCTTCTACTGATAATGGATATTTTGGAAAAAGAAATGTACCTTCTAGAAAAAATGGGGTTTCAGACTCTCACTAAAGATAATCCTACATGCCCCATCAAGAAATTTTTCTCTCAGAGACTGCTTTAAGAAAAGGCTAGTCTCCGAAATCCAGAGTAGCACCAGTGAAGTTGTTTTGACTTAAGCAAACAGATGATAGCTCAATTGGCTAGTAAAATATACTAGGATTGTTTTTGACTTAAGCAAACAGATGATACT
Source organism: Schoenoplectus tabernaemontani (assembly GCA_037127355.1). Classification (NCBI taxonomy): domain Eukaryota; kingdom Viridiplantae; phylum Streptophyta; class Magnoliopsida; order Poales; family Cyperaceae; genus Schoenoplectus; species Schoenoplectus tabernaemontani. The sequence goes on along the minus strand of CM073754.1, from coordinate 11,226,185 downwards.
CAGTTAGCTAATAAAATATACTAAGATTGTTTTACTCAAAGTTAAGAGTTTAATATTTATCTATAACTCTACAGTCTCTACAAAGATTTCAAAAAAATTTGTTTTGACTTAAATCAAGTAGATTCAGATTCAGTGCAGTAAGTTCTACAATTCTACAAGAGCAAATATAATCACTCAGTGTCAAACTTGTTCCATGAAAATGATTTTTTTTTTCTTTTTTGATAACTGTCCCCTCTTTTGATTGGAAGAATACCAGATAATTTGTTTTGACTGATCAAAAGCGTCTTGAGGGAGGAAATTCTGACCAAAGAGTCAATTATGGATTCGTTGAAATTGTTTACTGAGATATCTAAAGCTTCTAGCTTGTGCAAGCTGGACGAAGTTTCAAACCTGAAAAACAAGGAACCATGTTATTTCAAAAGAGCTGTAAATTTGAATTTTAAACAATTTTCACGTTAATGGTACGAATTAAATTTTTATGAATGCATCACAGAACATACCATATCCCGGAATACAGCCATTGAAATTAGTCCAGAGCAATGAAAGGCTATGAAGCTCGTAGAATGGAAGAAATAAAGTGGCATTAAGCAGAGTTGTTACACTTTCATTGAAACTGCATGCTGATGTGAGTTCGAGACCTGTAATCCGTCCCTCGACTGCATCACGTGTCACTCCATTCCATCTACAACAGTCATCCTCAATATCCCAATTTGTCCGCCAGGCGGTTCCTGGGAAACATAAGGTGGCTTTTATGTCAAGCAAAGCCACTTTCTCTTTGGTCCAACATGCACCACATCACATCCTTTGGAATACTGCCATAATAGTAAGACAATTGAGAGCAGAAAGGATAGGGATGGAAGCCCCATTGCAATTCTCTACTGTTTAGATTCAGTTGCTTTTGGTTGTTAACAACACAGCAAGATTTTATAGAAGAAGATGAATTATTAAGTACTTCCTAGTCAATTTACCTTCTTAATTTTCTATGGATCATAGAAAAATAAAGAAATGTGATTGGTGTTGTCTCAGTCAATTCTCCATAGACCAAAGCTTTGGGAGAAGGATCGGAATTTTTTCTCATTCCACTTATAGACTTGACTATCAATATATTATGCATATGGTTCTACACTTGACCATTAATATAATATGCATATGATTGTACGATTTTACCTTCTTGAGATATATTCAACAACAGAGGATAGGACGCAAAAATATAAAATAGATATGATTGTACCAACATACAAATATTTTATGCTGCAGGACTTTGATTTCTACTTGCAGTCTTTAGTCAGAATATGCCATTAGTACACCTAATTAATGCAATAAACAAAATATTGAATATTTGAAATGAGGCCCATAGTTGATTACTTGATTTTACCAGCAAGCAAATAGTTTTAACTCCCAGAACTTCAAAGTTATTTACCTATCAAGTAAATAAAATGCCAAGAGACTTGACCAGCGCATTTTATCAGACCAAAACTAAATTAATTTTGACAGCCCCGAGGACTATATCTTCTACTGAATTTACCTAGTATAATGTGAAGTATTTAAATCTGTACTAGTATAAGCAGTCCAAAAAAAACCCATATTTATTCGGATAATTATCCTCATTGGGGTACTTTCAGCCCCCCAACAACAGCAGTGAACAACTGTGTGCACAGGGCAAAAAAAAAGGAAAAATTTTCCGCATCATCTTTTTACAGAATTATTACATAATTTCCATTGTTGAGTGCAACCATATAATGTTTTTTTTTTGGGTCAAGTATGACTAGTGTAGTCGTGTATGATTGTAAAGTTATATACAATTGAGTGATGAAACTTAATTACCTGACAAAACTTTATCGACGGTTACTAAACATGAACCTTATTCTAAAATTTTCCAGCAAGTTTCCTCGAAAAAAATATAGTATTTTCTATCAAGTGCAAACTATGTACATACTAGATCTTTGAAAATTGCCAGTTCAAACTTATGGTGTTTCTGCGTATCTACATACAGGCGAGCAGATTTGCGAGCTGGCAGTGAAAATGCCCAAATGAGTATTAGCATGCTTATGATCCATTATGGCACAGATACCAGGTACATGACCAATACGCAGCACCTGTAGCCAAAAAAATTAAATAAAATTAATCCAACAAAAGTACAAAGAAAGAACTGAACATATACAACAAGAAAGCACCCTTATCGAAACATGCACTATTTTCCAGAAAGGAGCTGCAATTTTGTCTTCCTACTCAACTATAAAATTTGAAGGTACCAGTACAATGCCCCTGATGTGCATACGCAGCAGCCGAGGAGAAAACACCACATAAACAAAATGCATTGTGGCTTGTTACAAATGACATCTTGTCCAGCATTGCCATACCCTTTTCAAATATTGTGTATAGCCCCAAAGATTAAGAAAAGTGCCTTATATCTGAAAATATTAACTCATGTCCAGTCTTCACAGGATGAAAACCAAAATTACAGCAATTTCATGCATTTCTTAATAAATCCATCTTTTAGCTTGTGCGATTAACTCCTCGGTCTCTTCATCTAATTCCATTCCATCTCTAATCATATCCAATGTAATATTGGGAAGCACTACTTTAGCATTCATATATGTTCTTACAAGAGACTTGTACACTGCCAAGCTCATCATATCCAAAGTACAAAGAACTTTAACCAAACTCATGAACTCTACAACATTTCCCTCATTTTCAAAATACCTTGCAAACACCTCAACAATATCAACTGAAGGCCTCCATTTACAAGATCTCAACAATAAAAAACCCTTTTTCATTGCGTCAACAGCCTTCTCCATTTCTTGTTTCTTGACCCATCCCTCCATCAAAATCTCATACGTCTTATAATTCGGCACTGCACCTTTTTCTAAAGTATAGAGGTGAAATTTTTCGGCCTTTTCCATTAATCCATTTCTCACATAAGCACCTAGAAGAATATTAGGGACTCGGATATCATATTTCCTCCGCTCCAATTCCCAAGCTTGGAATATTCTCTCAGCCTCAACTAAGTCCCCCATTTTTACAAAACAACCCATTACACAAATATATTCCGCACAAGTAATTCTATATGGTACCCGTTTACTCAGTTCCCATAACCTCATTACACCCTTTTTATTTTTCAAAGATGCATAACACGTCATAACAAAAGAATATCCTAACCGTTTTCTAGCTGAAAGTTTTCCTTCAGCTAATAAAAGTGCACCAACAGCCTTATCATGCAATCCATACTGTATGTAAATGTTTGCCAAGGTAACATATGTACTCCAACCTACTTCAACATTCCTGTCCTCTGTCATTTCTTCTAGAATCTTCTCTGCAGAAGAAATCGTACCACAAATCTCAATAGAAGCATTCATCCATAGATTGTAGGACAAAACCGTGAAAGGGATTTGGTTAACTTTCATGAATCGGATTACAGAAAGTACTTTTCTGAAATCAAATTTGGCTATATAAAGTTTCAGCATTTCATTATAGAGGCGTTGGTCCACTGCAAGACCTTGGCTCTGCAAATCAGCCATTAGTGTTTCAGCCTTTTCCAAATCCCTTATTCTGACATAGTGATGTAGAAGAAAGAAAGATGCAGCCTTCTTTGATGTGGCATTGTCCAATTTTCTGAAATAGTCCTCAGCCTCAGTTGTACCATAAAGTTTTGCAATGAGATCCAGTCTGGTCGCATGATCAGATGAGGAGAGATGAAAGTTGGCATTGGAATTTTTCCATGATAAAATCTGCAGTAGATAATTTACAGCTGTTCAAATTTAATATAATTTATTTATTTTATTTTTTGGAGGGGGGTCCAAATATCTGAGCACTTCAAAAACAAACAAATTGAGCATAATCTTCTGTCGGATATATTTTATGAATGCAAATTTCCATACGACTTACTGGCACAGTGCAAAAAATTAGGCACATGGCAATATAAGCAAATAATTACTTGCACTGTGTATCTAATATGGCAGTACCAATAAAGCACATGAGAATCAGCGAACCATCACAAATGTGACACAAAAGCACAACATTTAACCCAGATAACCTCTTAGTGATGCCATTAAAAAGTAGTTCAGTATTTGGTTTTGTCATACTGTATGCAACAGGTGAAAGTGAAATAGTGTGTGCTTGTGTGTGTGTGACGGAGATGCTCACATCAAGAGCATGCTCATAGCGGCGCGCTCGTCTGAGATCAATAACTATGCCCCGCAACTCTGCCGCAGTAACCTTGCCGCCTCTTCCTATCCATTCATCAAGAACGGCTGCGGCGTTACGCCGGGAGAAACGAAACCTTAAGATGGAGCTCCTCAGATCGTTCTGATTCGATTTCGAGGCTTGCGGAAGTGCCTCCTCGAAATCCCCTCTTGCTGAAGAGAATATCGAAAAGAAGAGGCGGGTAGGGTTTGCGACAAAGAAGGCGGAGGTTACTGGCGGCGGGGAGAGGCGGCCACGGAGTAAACGACCGAGTAGAGCTATCATTTGGTTGGGGGCAGAGAGAGTGGGTTTCGCAAGTTTGCAATATACGATTGCAGAGATTATGACTATGAGACGTTCATAAACTATTATTATCACTGCACATGGATTTACCCCAAGCTCTGAAAAATCTCTCAAAATATTCTCCATTTTTTTAACATGTACGATATAAATATTTGAGACCAACTCTAACCTGAAACTGTAATTTATCCCAACTGAAAAAATCATTAATTATTTTTCAAACATTAACAGATTATTTGTCTGTAAATCATCATCAAATCTTAAAATTGAAAATCCTAAGTTTTAACACTGAATAAACAAAATCTTAATATCTAATATATCAAATCATATTTAAAATTTAAAATTTATATTTGAACGACAATTAAAATATTGATAAGTATTTATATATGAATCTTCAATGTCTTAAAACTGAATGTCTCAAGTATAAACAAGACAAATATGACGTCTTAATATTTAATATTATAAATTATATTTTCGACTAAAATTTATATTTGAACGAAAATCAGGATATTAATAAGTATTTATACTTGAACAACATTATCTTAAAACTGAATATCTCAAATCTTAACACGAGAAATATGATATCTTAACATTTAATATTACAAATCATATTTTTGAACTTAAAATTTATATTTGAGCATCCATCGGGATATAAACAAGTCTATATATCTAAATTTTAATGTACTAAAATCGAATGTTTCAAGTTCTAACACATAAAAAATGATATCTTAATATTTAATATTATAAAGTCATAATTTTGAACTTCATTAGAATATGAACAAGTCTGTATCCCTAAATTAAAATGTCTTAAAACCCAAGTCAATAATAATTATTTACTCTCTTGTTTATATATTAAAAAGAGTTGTACAATTGAATTTCTATCTTAGATAAACCGATAACAATAAAGATATAATGTTCGTTGTTATACAAAGATAAAAATAATCATCCAATGAAGTCAAATTACTCACTAAATATTAATGACTCTTTTAAAACTCTCTAGACCATTCTATAGATGATATTAAAAGTCTTAAAAACTGTCATATAATATTTTCATAAAAAATATTATAAGTCATTTTTAGTTTTAAATGATATAAAAATCTTGAATATTTATTGAGCATTATTTAAATCAAAATAATATTTTTATATAATTTATATTCGATACAAATCTCATAAATAAAGACTTAAAATTTAGCATTAGAAGTCTTAAAATCATTCATCTGATATCTTAATATATATTAACACAAATCTTATTTTTAATTTTAAATAATATATAATTTAAAAAATATTTATCAAACACTCCTAGAGTCAAATCTCTATACCTAATTGTTCTCATCTTAAGACTTAACAATTAAAATCTTAATACTGATTAATAAGTCAAATTTAACTTTAAATGATATAAAATTTCATTATATTTTCTAAATATAAATATTCTTATTATCTTAACTAAGGTCTTACAATTGATAAATTTATATTTAGTATTTTTTTAATATCTTAAGACTTTATAATTTATATTTATAAAAAAATTATCTCAATAAATAATAAAAATTATATTTATATTTCATATCATTAAGTAATAATATTGTCAACTATATATAATAAATATGTAACATAAAATAATATTTTTAAAATAATCATGGCAAAAATAGGTTTAATATTTAATACAAATAAGTCTTAATATCTACCATAACATATCTTAATGTATCCTTCAAAATATAATTTTGTATCATTAAAAACATAATTTTTAATTTATTCTTAATTTTCACTATTATAAATAAATCTAAATATATATTACATACACGCTTCAATTTATAGTGTACATTTACTGATTAAAATTTATATTAATGTATCATTCAAAAATAATTTATAGTTTAGTCTTAATTTTCATTAGTACTCAATTCTCAATATTACAATCCAAGTCTTTATAGTTTATATAATAATATTTTATACCTAGTACAATTAAGTTTTCAAATCTATTATACTAAGTCTGACGTACATATATTTAGTGTAACAAAATATCTCTCTTATGTTTTCTCTTATCTCTCAACCAATTCATTCGAATGAATACTAAATTTTTTTTTATTCCCAAAAATTGATCTAGGTTCACTTCTTGATCAATCCAGTTTTAAAATATAAGTTTCAACACATTATCTTTGTGCATGAGAAGTAAAATGATATTCCAAACACTTAGAACATTAGAAAACTTGCTTAAAGATTCACATATCATCTCCTTGACGTAGAGAATATATTTGATCAATCGATTGAGATTCACCCGCACTAAATTGCTCCAATCGAATTTCTAATCGAGATACTTTCTCTCTTGATTTATCCCAAATTATTGATCCATTTTATGTGTAATTTAGCTAACTGTGTTCTCCTCATTGTTAGCTTTTCAACGATATATAGCATGAAGGATAACTCTCAAATATGAGGGAGATACCATTGGAGCTATGGTTCAAAACAAATCAAGTACGTGACCTGTATTTTTTATTTTTCTTTCAAATCTAAATTGAATAACAATTAAAAAGTAGTTAGATTAGTTAGTTAGGATATAGAAGCTGGGGTATATAAAATTTTCTCTAAATATATTTCATTTTTAATATGAATAACAGATATAAACAGAACTAAAATTTATTCTTAATAATGATGAACATATCAAAATTAAAAGAATCAAAGAGAAAATAGTAATGAAAAAGATTTAGAGATAAAGCATAAATCAAGACAACTCATGTCGTTCATATTTATATACATGATTATTTACATTCATTTATTAAGTTATTTATATCTAGTTACTAGTGTGTTCATCTTTATCGTGAAAATAAAAATTTATCAAAAATATAATTATTGCTGAAAATAAAAAAAGTTAAAAGAGAAAACAATTGAGAGATAGATTTGAGGGTAAAACATATATTGAAGCATAAACCGAAACACTCATATCATCATACTTATACATATGATTATGTTCATATAATCACTTATTGAGGTGTTTAAATCTAATTATTGTGGTGTTTATATCTGATCATCGAATACAAAAACTTATCAAAAATAAAAAAATATTGCTAACGAGAGAAAATAATTGAGGGACATATTTTTGGGATAGAGTATTGACTGAAGTGCAAATCGAAGCATTCATGTCATTCATATTATATATATAAAATATTCATGTTCACTTATAGAGATTTTCATATCTTGTTACTGGATGCTCATATTTGATCATAAAATATAAAAACTTATCAAAAATAAAAATATTATTGAAAATGAAAAACTATAAAGAGAAAGTAGTTGAAGGACATATTTGGGGATAGAGTACTGGATCAAGCATAAGCCAAAACACCCATGTTGTTCATACTTATATGTATGGGTATTCATATTCACTTATAGATGTGTTTATACCTAGTTACTGGGATGTTCATCTCTAAACGTGCAATACAAAATTTATCAATAATAAAATTATTATTAAAAATTAAAAGTTGAAAGAGAAAATAGTTGGATGACTGAGTCTTGGGATTAAAAAAATTTCTATATAAATAATCAAATATTTAAAATAAAATTTTGTTGCAAAATATTTTTTGATAGAAATTTTTTGAATATAAATATGTTTTTTAAATGCTACAAATTTATTTAATGATAAATATTATAATTAACTATATAATAATTTATTAAAAATATAAAGAGTTGCATTATTTTGGTATTTAAATTATACATTAGATATATTATATCATTTATTTAAATGAAGAAAGAGAAAAATAATATGAGTCATTTGATTAAGATAAATAAAGAGAAAGATATAAAATCAATAGTAAAAATTATATATTATATGACATAGCTAAAAATTGTGGAGAATTAATCTTCCTTCTGAATAAAATATTATGTGTCCGGACGACACTATGATGCACAATGTATGGGACTTTCTTCTTAAAAAATAATACTTTTGTATATATTATAATGATTGTCAAAAAAAATTCATCTAGTACTGTGGTCCGAAATTTTTTTCATCTAATGGTTAATTTGTTAGCTCGGACCAAATTCTGATATATGCTTTTGTGGGGAGTCTTCTGTGTGCAGAGATACTCGCCAATCTCGCTGCAATTTACAACACAACAAATCAACAAATAAGTCGCCGATTGATATGTGAAAGAACATTAATTACGTTATATGTTGTATGGGTGTATTATATTGGAGCGGTGTGGATGCGATGATATATTAATTTTAAAAAAATTAAATATGAGTGTGTATATATGTAATATATTTTTATATAAAATAAATTTATATTATAAAAGTATATGTACTGGAAGCGTTCAATATTTCAGTCTCTGAATATGTAAAAAGTTTAAAATACCCTTAAATCGTACAGTTCAGATTAAGAATTTTCAACGATGAATGGATGAGATAAAATTATTATATCACGTCTCTTATTCTCCTCACTCGAACCAATCCCCGGCGCCCCTCTTCAAAATAGTTTCCCTAATCGATCTCTCTCTCTCTCTCTAAAATCGCTTCATTATCGCTCCCTCCCCAAAATCATACCACCACACCGCTCCTCTATGCCGTGTCGCCCCTCTGGCCTCCGTATTTCGAGCCGAACCCTATTTTTGTTCTTCGATTTTGACCTCCTTCGTTTCTATTTATTCCTTCTCCTCTCACCACCACCGCTCTCCCGTAATCTCCCCGACCGTAACCCCTTCAGCCATGCCTAGCCCGCTTCCCCTCCTCTCCCGAGGAAAATGAAGGACTATTGTTGTTTTTAATTATTTAAACTCAAGCCTGCATTATGTTGCTAATTGACCGCCCCAGTCTTTGAAAGAAAAATTCGGATCAGTATCAGACCGTATCTTTTATAGTTGGTCCGATAAAATTGTGGGTTGAGTTAACCTGATGAAATTCATATCTCAGTGGTTGGCCCAAAAAAAGTCGGTCCATATTAGTGGATGAAATTTTTTTGATTTTGTTTTTCCTTTTTTACTTGTCTACTTTTTTTGAAAAAAAAAACTTCAGCTCATTAACTCCTTTTAACCGACACGCCACCTTTCACCATCAAAATATGATCCGTTTTCTTTTAATATGGATCAATGATCAGCTCAGCTGGCTCAGTGGCCCACATAATTTAACTTAAAAAATGTTCGAATTATTGTAGAACGTAACTAGACGTCCAATCAGACAGGCCCATTTGGCCCGACTCGAAAAAACCTGAATATAAATTTCTTCTTTGTCCAGAGATGGGAATTAAATAATTAAATGGACGTGCTGCTTCACTGCTTCAGCGATCAGTTTTGTAGTGATGCTATTGGATTTAAACTCAAATTAATAATTTGATATCTAATAAATGAGATTGGAAATTAAGTCCAGAAAAATTATATTAGTAAAAAATTTACATAAAAATACTATTTTATAAAACCCAGAAGGGTCAGTTGACCCTGGATGTACATACATCTGCCACTGCTTGTAGTTATATTTTCAAGGTGAGATGGGTTAGAATTTCTGTAACAGTAAATTTAAAACAATTAGACAAATTATTAACTAATTATTGTGAAAATTTATTTAATCGGTCGTGCATTTTTTTAAGTTGAAATTTTAAATATATTTTCGGATACTTAAATATACTTTATAGTACAATTTTATTTTGAACAAATATGTACATAGGAATGACAATTCGCGAATTTTAGATGCTGCCAAATTAAAAATAAAAAATAAAAGACAATTCACGAAATTTTCTTTCCTTAGTCAGCAATATTATTTTTATGCATGCTCTGTCTGTACTCATTACAATTAAATTAACATATAATAGATAGATAAATATAAATAGCAAATTAATAGACGAAGAGGTCTTATGATTTACTCCGCAGACATGTCTATCTCTTCAGTAAGAATAATTTATATGACACAAGTTGTATTATAACCATAACAGCCATAATTACTTATTGTTAGAGAGGCCATGTAGTAAATTCACTACAATTCGAAATTCGATAAACAAATGTTGTAAGTATTAGTAAGAAATTTGGAGCACAAGATGACAGATCTGCAGTCTACAGTCTCCGGGGTTTGGGAGCACTAACTGTAATGGCAGTGAGTGGAAATCACATTCATATATCACGTTGAGTACTGCTAATTTATATGGCATGTGTTCGGGAATTATTTTATTTACGAACCACATATAATATACTCAAATGACATACTATACACTACTGAGAACTTCAAAGCTCCAACATAGAACAATTTTAGGCTTACCTAAGGTGTCATCTCCTATAACCATGTCATTCTACATTTTTAGATTGTACTGCAACTTATTCTCGTCTTTCAGGCGTTCATTTTGTACAGACACCTAACATGCCGGTCTACCTTTTTATCAACGAAAAAAAACAAAATATCAAACTGTAGAAGAAACACACACGGACACAAGTCCAATTAGAGGAAAAAAGTTGGAGAATATTATTGCTCCATCATTAAGGATATTGCAACCACCACCAGTGTACCGCACTTACTTTTTTTTATCAATAATTTAGATTTATTTTAATAAAAGTTGGGTGTCATTTATCTAGGGGACAAGAGGACACTGTGGATAATAATTTTCCCACCATTAATTCCAACACTTGATTCAATTCAATGTTCCACTCTAAGGCCCTTCACGCGAGCCAGTTCCATCATGACCAGCTGGAAATAATAAATTGAGAAATGTGGTACGGTACACAATCTGGTATGAGCTGGATCGAACTTTTTATTCTCACAATAAAATATGGCACCAAATAACGTACCAGATTATATCACGTAGTCGGTACCAGATTATTCATACCAGATTGTAGTGCCTAATATCTTCCCCTAAGGCACCATCATCAGTTATAGCAGCAATTGAAGGAGACATAGTGGATAGTGGATTGTTCTTCTACCCGAATACCCTCTATCAACTTGATATCTCTTTAATCTAATCTAATTTCTTCCTCTAAGGCGCCATTAATTCCTCTTAACCTAACCTAACTTCTTCCCCTACGACAAACAAGGGCTCAATTTCCTCTCCCCTACGACAAACAATCCACTGTCTCCTTCAATTGCTGCTATAACTGATGATGGCAACTTACGGGAAGATATTAGGTTAGATTAAGATGATTTAGATAGTTTTAATTAGATTGATGGCTAAATAAGAGAATAGATAGAAGAGTAGAGGGAAAAAGAAAAAAAATAGAAGAGTAGAGGGAAAAAGAAAAATAAATAGAAGAGTAAAGGGACAAATAAGAAATGGGGAAGAGTTGATAAGATATAGGAAAAATTAAGCCTAAAATTTAATCTCAATAAAATGGGACTAAAACAATACTGCCTGTTCCCAGTAAATTCAATTTTAACCTGTACAGAGATAATTTAAAACGGTATTCACATTCATGAAATATACCCCCCAAACTTCAGTTAAATAGTGCCATTCTTATGCTTAATAACACAACTTCAGTGAAACCAATAAGCAATTCGCTTATCATCCTTTTGGAAATTAGCGAATCACAAAACTACTCTTAAATTTCAGTATTTTCCCGTCTCAACCAAACAATCATCCTGACCTGATCCAACACAGGGAACCACCTGGTTTAACCCGCTGCCGCCAAGTCATCTAAACCTGAAGAATTCAATTTCAGCCAAGGAAACCAAGCATCATCCAGAGCACCATTAACCCTCAAAGATAAGAAATAAATACAAAACTACAGAAAAAAAAATCAACAAATACAAAACTGACAAAAAAAAAACAATGATTGAATGAAATTATTTCATTCTGCCAAGGAAAGGCTTTGCCTTCCAATGTCAGTGCTTGGGATCAACAAGAGAAGTAGAATTAGATCTACTGTTTCTGAAATGTTTACTCCCTACTGAAAGAGAACGGAACATTGCCATTTTAGATGATGTGCCTTCACTGATGTTGGTTCCCTTAGCTTCAATGGTATTGAGGCATTTGGTGGAGTTGCTTCTCAGTCTCTCCCTGTCCCCTTTCACCTCATCCCCTTTGCGCCCTACTGCAGGTACATGCACCGGCAAGATGCAATTGCAAAGAAAACCTTCAATTTGCAAATTATAGCATCAAAACAACAGAAACTTCTTTTACAAGTTTCAAACATAAGGAGATGCATGCACCAAGACCTTCCTAATTTCTCCGATACTGAATCATTCACTTGGAATTTCTTCGATTTGCAATTTCCCAATAGGATGTCATAAATAGCCATTTTTGCAACATCTTACTGGTGCGTTTTGATATCTTAATTTCAATGCCTTTGAAAGGCAATTTCAAAAATGCTGTAGATACAATTATCTCGCAAATTATTTGATTATTTGCAACTTCAAAGAGCATTCAGTTTTGTCGAAAAGTGGTATTGCAAGTACTAGTCATGAATCCCAACTTATCTGCTGAATTTTCAGCCAAATTGAACCTAGTTCAGTTAGGACATAACAAAAATCAAGTATCTTATTAAATTGGCATTACCATCTCATTGATATCACATATTGTAACAGACAGCTCCAGTAGCAAGAATTACCTATTCTTGCAAGGCGGTTGACCCACTTGGGAATGGGCTTGGAGGTCAGACGGAGGCAAGCTGTGTTGCAGAAATGATTACAGTTTTTGGAGATCAGATTATATGTATTTCCAGTGTATTCAGCTGCTAACTCCTCCATCAGCCGCTGCACCTGCCGGGGATTCATATCAGTTCGGCCAATCAAGATTGACTTTCTAAACTGGAAACCCGGGCATTGTTGTGGCTCTGACTCAAAGATTCCAGTTGCCGGCTGGTCATGAGCCCCATATGCATACTCCACACCGTGCACTGCATCACAATTTTAGCATTAACTAAGTGCAAAGAAGGGCTAGTTCAGACTGTTCCCAAATAGTTTGTGTCTATCAGAAGGATTGAAAATGCAATAATTTGCTAGAGCTAGGGGACAAATGTAAAACAAGCAACAACTACTGGAGTGAAAGCTAATGCTGTAATTGATTTCAGTTGTGAATAGGCCGCACAATCTTGCGATTACAATATTGTCATGTACGCTAAGTAAAATATTGTGATTTGCAAATCCCACAAGTTTAGCAGGAACAAGTCTTCGAAAAAAATATATAGACATTATCTCTGCAAAAACGTAAAATTCCTCAGAAACAAATTCATTTCTCTATGCCACTGCATGATAAGTATTGCTATTACACTAACTTGACTGAGATATCGCAAAATATTATTACAAACACTGAATGTAATGAAAAATTGTCCAAAAGTTTGCATTGTTTAAACAACTAAAAGAATCCAAAGGCGCATACGTAAATTTAGGTTTTAGCGTGTTTTCCAAGGGCAAATCAACAAGAGGGTTTTCCACAGAGAGCCTGTACCTTGTACACCGGAGTGGTATACGCCAAGGCCAAACCAGTATGCATAGCCATTGATTGGAGTAAGGTCGTACACGTTAAGGTACACAGGTACGGCTCCGGCGCGCCGCTTTGCTCCCATCCCTCGGATAAACATCCAGCGTCCAGGATCAGTCGTCGGCGATTGGATCGTTCCCAGATCAAAACTTCATCTCGCCGATAGACACAGGTGCTGTAGGAGAGAGACAGAGAGCGAGGAAGGAATGATTTCGGAGGCGGCGCCGATCGGCGATTGCTTGGAACCAGCGACTTTCTAACAATGCCGGCTTCACTGTTTTCTCTCTGGATTCCACAATTTCCGCTTCTCTGTTTTCCCTCTCCACTTCCGAGGAGAGAGAATTATCAGACTATACAATTACTTACTGGTACGATGTTTTTATTGTTCCCTTGCGACTGTCTGTTACCGTTTTCTTTTTCCTTGTAATGTCTTTTGAAACACACCCGCTCAATAATAGTAATAATGGAAATTTACCAAATATACCCTATCTTACCAATTTTTCAATTCTTTAGAGTATCCGTATTGGTGTCGACTGTCAAAATTAATTTTTATGTCATGTCATTAATTGACAATTTATTTTAAGAGTGACAGTCCTGAATAAAACGAAATTGTCAAAATAACACTTTCGTAATTAATTTTTTACTTCTTTTTATCAAATGGATTGTCAAATTTAGATAATTATTTAATTTTACCTAGTGATCTAAAATTCAAATGATCAATTGTCAAATGAGATTTACAATCAATTTGATTCTGGGGATATATGCTCTTAGAGGACCAAATATAGATGGATTACGGATAAGATGATTATGGGAATGAGCTTCTCTCTCTTTTTTTTTTTAGTAATTTACTCCTTATTTTCATATATTGAGTTTTTGAAAATTAAAAAAAAAATTATCAAAAACTCAAAAAAAGGTTTTCATTAGATTGGAAAAAACAATCGTTTTTTCTTTTACTTTTTTCCTAAATATTTAAAATCAAAATTAGGATCTGAGATTTTTTGAATTTCGACAATTTTTTTCTTATGTAAGCCCACTTAGCTCAGAGGTTAGAGCATTGCATTTGTAATGCGATGGTCATTGGTTCAACTCCGATATAGCGGGATACGGCTCTACTGCTCTCAAATGAAATCTTCAGAGTTCAGACTAAATCGAAGTTAAATTGAAATCAAACTCTAAACGAACTCAATTATTTTAATTTTTATATTTATTTTTATATTATCATAAATAATTAGAGCAAAAATAATTAATATTTTATTAATCTTATATTAAAAGTTTGAAAAAAATGACTAATATTTCTTAATTTAATAATAAATTTATAATATCTTATTAATTTTATAATAAAATAATATATTATTACATATATTATTAATTAAATAGTTAAAAATATATGCAAACAATTATATATCGAACTATTACGAATCGAACTCGAACTAGTTCATTAAAAAAATTATCGAATCGAACTGACAAAAAAATCTAATCGAACGAATCGAACTCGAGCTAAAATCGAATCGAACAATGAACGAATTACGAATTACGAATTACGAATTTTTCTTATAGCCCTAGTTTATAAGGATCCTTTTCTCAAGAAAATGTAAATAGACTTTAGCTACGGTGCTACGCGTAGCACGGATGAACCCATGTTACGGACCGTTTCTCCGTCTTCAAAGTTCAAATTTAATATATATTACAAATATATATAATTAGGGCCGGAAAAGGAGTATCGTATACTTTCTAATTTAATATATATTACGAATATTAATTTTTTTATCATTATAATTATAATTATATGTAGAATATGAAATTTTGCTTTTCATAACATTTATACTCATATATAGATGGTAAATTTTAATAAAATAATAAATTCGATGTAATTTATAATATTAAAGAAAAATCCATATTTATAATGAATTTTCTACTTATTTGTATTTGTTTCTAAATATATCCCTATTTTCATTTGTATCCGAACAATTTATGAATATAAGTACAATTCGATAAACTATCAATCGATTTAATCATTATCCATCCAAATAAGTCGAGTTGAGCTGAACTTGTCATCCAGTGAGTTAAGACGGCTTGTTAGCCACTCTGATTTTGACCTAAAAGTACTGGCTCATGATCAATTATATAAAATTAATAAATCAACTGAATTATCTCATTAACAACATATTTAATATTTAATCATATTTTCAATAAATATTTTATATCAAAATTTACACGAAATTAATAACAACATATTTTACACAACAATTTAATGCAAATTAGACTATGAATTATATAAGATACTAAAAAGAAGCCCAACAAGTCGGTTATGCTCAAAATTGATTTATTGATAATTTATTTCACAAACAAGTGAGTCAATCTCAAACTTTTTTCAAGTTATCTGTGTGCCAAAAGATAATGATCTCCGTGTAGGAAGTCATAAGTTTGAAATTCAAATAAAATTTTTAATGAATATTTAATAACTTGGATAGTAGACTCTCATCTTTATTTGAAAAAAAAAAAACTTTTCCAAGCTAATCTTTAATAGTCACAGATTTTTGCTGCAAATCTATCTACGGATCCAGCAATAAGTATTGCGCTGTTGGGGAAAAAGGTCCTATGATGTTTTCATCTCCGCGTCAGTCGAACACTCGAAGTGTCTAAAAATTCTGTTACTAGGATGATACATGATCAATTTGATACATTTGAACTAATCCAGTCTAGTTCGTAAGTTTTTTTATATTCAATTTTTTGTTGTCATATTCAATTTTCATGTTGTCATCGAAATTACAATAAGAGTGATATTCTTGACTATTTGGAAAAGCAAAAATATCATTTGGCGGTTGTTACTCGAGATAGTTAAAATATGAATAATTATGATACTAATAATGATGATGATAATAATAATAATAGTAAAATAATAATCATAATAGTAAGATATTAATAATAATAAAGTAATAAAAAATAATCATAATAAATAATAATATTATAATAGTAATATAATAAAAATATAAACATAATCATAATATAGTAATATAATAATAAAAAATAAAAAAATATAATTACAATCATAATTATAATAATAATATAATAATAAGTAATCATAATTTTAATAATATAATTATAATATAATAATCATAATCATAATCATGATAATAATAATTATAGTCATAATCATAATAATATAACCATAATCATAATCATAATAAAATAATAATAAAAATATAATCATAATCATAAAAATAATTATAAATAATTATAATTATAATAATATAATAATAAATTATTCATAAATATAATCAACATATAATAATATAATACAATATAATAAAATAATAATAAAGTAATAAAAATAATCATAATAAATAATAATATTATACTAGTAATATAATAAAAATATAAACATAATCATAATATAGTAATATAATAAAAAAAATTATAATTATAATCATAATTATAATAATATAATAATAATAAGTAATCATAATTTTAATAATATAATCATAATATAATAATCATAATCATAATCATGATAATAATAATTATAGTCATAATCATAATAATATAACCATAATCATAATCATAATAATATAATAATAAAAATATAATCATAATCATAAAAATAATTATAAATAATTATAATTATAATAATATAATAATAAATTAATCATCACTATAATCAACATATAATAATATAATACATAATAAAATAATAATGAGTAATAATAATCATAATCATAATCATAATCATCATAATATAATAATATAATAATAAATAATCTTGATCATAATAATATAATAATCAAATAATTATATTTATATTCATAATATAATAATATAATATTAAAATTATATTTAAAATAATAATAAATAATTTAATAATAAATCAATATGATTATGGTGGTAGTATAATTTCAGATTTCAGCGTACCGACTTCATTTTTTTGGGTAAAAGATAGAGGTCGGACCTCTATCTTTTAAAATATTAATTTTGTTAGACAACATTGGCATTCTAATAATATGATAGTTAATCGATAAGTATAATATGAGTAAACGACCATAAGCACATATAATTCTATTTTCTTTTAACTTCGCTCATATATTTCAATTTATTTAAAACTAAATGTGTGGTTTAATTCTTTTCTCAGCGCTCTTTTATTTAAATATGAAGTTCATTTAGGGATTGAGATGAGAGTTATCTAAATGTGTGGCTTTATTGTTGTTTGGGATTGAGATGAGAGTTATTTTACTCGATTTTGGGTTTGTGATGATAACTATTTTAGTGGTGTGGTTTACACCTCACGTAGGCACTTCTGGTCAGGGATACTGTTGTTCAGCTGGCTTGTCTGAGGCAATTTAGTGGGGTGACACTTACCAGGACTCTTACTATAATACCTTGCAATTGGTCGGCATTGACAATGCAATAAGTAAAATTTTTAAATATTTAATGTTTCATAAGGTTTTTATTTGGATCTTAACATTTCTAATAAAAAACTTCTGTAGGCGATTTTACCTCTAAGGGGTAAAATTCTCAACATAGAGAGGAGGGATGAAGCTTCCATATACAAAAATGAAGGAATTCAGAACTTAACATTTGCTTTAGGGCTTGGAGTTAAGGTGTTTTTATATTCTTCTCTTTGAAAAAATCTCATGTTACATCTGAAAAATGCAGGATGTATGGTATATCCAAGAAATTTCAAATATTATACATGACGTTTCTAAAATTTCTGGGTCATGCCAACGAAGTAAATTTGATAAAATTCTTTTGGAACGGTAGATGTTGAATAATTTTTTTCTTGTAGATCGATAAGAATTTAGGATTTCGATGGCAAATGGGACTCTCAACCAAATAGTTTCAAGATCTCAATTGTGCTCTATTTAAATCAAGGTTTTAAAATGTGAATTTCAATATACGTGTAGTTGGTCATATGCGCTACGCGGGTGTATATGCGGTTTAATGTACGGATTATATATGCGGATATATATTCAAAAAAGTTCTTACAATATTTCCTGACGTACTCCATTTCTTTTGTAAATATTTGAAACAGTGTATTCCCACTAAAGCTTTTCTTAGTGACATAAAAAATATTTTTACTAAATAGTTGTTCTTATCATTTGTCAATAATGAAAGATATAAAATATCAAATGGTACCTGAAACCTCCTATCACGGCCTTGCTTTGCACTGCCTCCAGCCGAGTCTCCTTTAACAATAAATATCTCCGCAGATGTTCACATTGCCAATAAATAAAGTTAGAATCTTAGATATATTAGCAGCGCCTGTCTGAATATTTTACCATGCATGCAAATGCAATTAACCTAATTCTTCAGGGTTGGTGCAGGAACAATCAGTAAGTTTTCTTGGAAGAGAGGAAGATTTCAGTGTGCTCTTTGTTCTGACAAGTTCCCGAGCACGTTTGGCAGCCATTGCAGCCTATGCAACAAAATAATTGTCACCATCCAAAAATGATAACTATGTAACTATGATATAAAAAACGAAGCCCATTAAGCCTTAATTGTTTAACTTAAATTGGGCTTCAATTTTGCTACTCAATTGTAAAAATTTTAATTGCACAAAGGAAGCAATCAAGATGCTTTGATTATCTAATTAAGAATATTAATAAGGTACAACCGAGACAAAGCTAAGTTGAAGGTTTGAACTCTATTATGTGCAACAAAATGCTAAACAATCCAACTATCCTTATCTAAATATCTATATACAATTTTTTTCAGATCTAACCAAGTTTTTAAAAATATTTAACGGCTCTTAACGGTGAGGTGACCAGTTAACGATTTTAAATTAAAAAACGATCAATCATTTTTTACCTATCAATTGATATTTAAAAGGCTAAGAAATGAATTATCATATCGTTAGTACTTAATAATTAATAAAATTAAGTAAAAATAATAATTATAATATTAATTAAGTACTTAAAAGTTATAAATCTTAAACTATGTATTTGCTTTCTGTTTTTATTAGAGTCTTAATTTACATCCAAAAAATAAAAAAAATAAAATTTAGAATCACAAACTATTAATATTTAAACAAAAAAAATTCAGTCGTGAAATGCATTTTTTTTTAAATTAACAATTTTAACGGATTTAGTGTGAGATAAAATGGTTAAAACTTTCTATTTTTTAAAAGCTTGGATCTAACTCAAAATAGCACCAATCTACCCCATATATGTGCAATGAAAAGGTAATTCAATTAGGTTGCTCATGAGATTGATGCACAACTTCACATGTATCAGTACTGTAAAAAGTTTGAAAATAATACATAATGCATCAGAATTTGAATAATGAAGAGAAAATATATAAAGAGATTGAAAAAGGGAGGGAGGGAGTTCCGACAATCCCTTGCATGTACATGTCAACGAGAATCCATTTCTTCAGTTCAAACCGTCAGTTAGTGATTGAATTAAATCTTACAGAGTTTTTTGTTTGCCCCATGTAAAATTAATTGACTAACCTTGAAATCAAAATCGGCTTTCAATTTTTAAATACATTCACAATTTTAAATTACCTTTTCTGCACTGAAAGAAAGCAACATATCCAAAATCTACCAACTGAACCCTGCCTTTGCTGTCAAAGATGATGTTATTGGGCTTGATATCTTTGTGCGCCACCCAACGGCGGTGATGTGGCGGAGGGGCGTGAGAGTGGCAAGAGTCGGAGAGAGTGCGGGCCTACGGGGGTTATGGAAGAGAAGAGGAGCGAAAGTGAGCGGGGACACGAAGTGGCGTGAGAGGGGTGTGTGTTGCTAGGGAGGGGAGCGCGCAAGTGAGGCTTGGGCGTTGCTGGGGTAGGGTCGGGCCTTCGGGGGTGACGAGTGATGAGCGACTTCGCGAGAGAAATGGAGGGTGTTTTTTAGCGACTGAATTCTTTTCAGCGGAGCAAAGAAAATAGAAAAAGAAAATAGAAAAAGAGATGGATCGGTTGACAATAGTTTATTTTGATAACTTTGATAATAAGTTTTTAAATAAATATAAAAAAATTTTAAAAATAAAAAAGTTTATAGATGTATTTTTCTACCTTTAGATCGATGGTCATTCAAATTTCATATAATTTCATTATCGTTTGATAGTTCATTAAAGACCATCAAATTTTCATACAATTTACAACAGTTTTAATTTAACGGTATTTGATGGACTATCAAATGATAATGAAATTGTATAAATTTGAATGACCATCAATATAAATGTAGAAAAATATATTTATAATTTTTTTATTTTTAATATTTATTTTGTATTTATTTAGAAGTTCATTGTCAAGGTTATCAAAATAACCCATTGTCAATGAATCCTCACTCATAGAAAAAAAGCAATACGAACAAATATTAGGGAAGTGAAGGAGATAGGCACGTCACGAAAGATAGCGATTAGCAAAAAAAAATCGAGCGAAAGAGAGCGATTAGCAAAAAACTCGACTCAACCGAGGAAGAGAATAGACTCGATCGATTCATCTAAGTCGTTTATTTTTTAGAAGCTGAATAAAATTATAAATTCACGTATTAAAAAATCAAAATAAATGGAACAGTCTAGTCCTTAACTCCTTTTTAAGATAGAAAGAAATATATAAAAATAATGTATATTAATGATTTATTGGGAGCCATGTTCTTTTTCTTATTTTTTTTGAAAAGCAGGTTGTGTATATATGAAATATCATTAATGATAAATTATGTGAATTTAGTTCTTTTTATTTTGTAATTTGTCTATAAATGAAATTTCTAAGAGGCTGTTTCTCACGGAACAAGATTTTATAAACATGGTATTAACTGCAATGATCATGTGCTATGAAATTAGAATGCACGGTAAAGTATAAGAAAATGTCTGTTTGTGGTGTAGTATACGAATTTATCATGGACCTTTTTGTAAGTTTTATAAGCATGTTTTTTTAGAGAGTAATACATATGGTTTAATTGCATAAGAGATATATAAATTATTTTTTAGCGAAATAACCTTTAGAACTCTCACTTCTCTTTAACAATCTAATATATATCTCCACTCTCTCTCTCTCTCTCTCTATATATATATATATATAATTTATTTTAGCGAAACAATCTTTATCATATTTGTATCCAAATACTTAAATAAAAAAATTTATCCACACCAATAATTAAAAATTCATATATATATATATAATTTATTTTAGCGAAACAATCTTTATCATATTTGTATCCATATACTTTAAATAAAAAAATTTATCCACACCAATAATTAAAAATTCTTTATCCGTACCATTGTATCGATTAGCCCAGGTGCCCAACACTCTGACCAAACAAGTACAAACGGGCCGACTCGTTTGGAGGAAATCCAAACCCCAAATTTGATTTTTAATTTCGGCTCCCGCTGCGAGCCTGCGAGTCTTTCTTCGGCACTCTCACTTCTCGTCCTCTCTCCCCCTCCCCCTTCGAAGTTCAAACGATTGGAGGTGACCATGCCAAGACCAAGGAAAGGGGCAAGCAAGAAGCCGCCGCGAGCACCCAAATCCGATAATCCAGCAGTGGAGGATCCGATCCAGGAGCCTCAGAAATCTCTCAACAAACGGGAAGGTGCGAATCTAATCCGATCTCTCGTGACAAAAATTGGTTTAGTTTATTTCTTCGGTTCAATTTTTCCCATGGTGCACTATTGTTAGGGATATTTATCAAATTTGTTTTGTTTCTTGAACTATTCTTTAAAATGCGCATCTCAAAGTTTCTTGGGTATCGCAATCACCAATCTTCTACAACACTGGTAAAAAAAGAATTGTAAAAGGGCCTCCATATCTGAATAATTAAACATAGAAAAAAAATATATATATATATATAGAGTCCGACTATGGTGCTTTGCAAAACATAGAGGCGTTGTGTGTTTTGCGTTCTATTTTTAATTTTAAGTCAGAAATAATTGATCCGAACCGTTCAATCTAATCTTCATATAAAAATCTATTAGTAAACCAAATTTTATATTTTTTAGATTTTTTTTGTTATTTTTTCTGATAAGGAGAAAATGACTTGATCTGAGAATTCTTGTTCATCCAAAAATGATGGTTTTCCCCCTATTAAAAAAAATAGCAAATAAATTTCAAAAAATATAAAATTTGATTTACTAATAGATTTTGATATGGATATTAGATTGAGCGGTTTGGATCGATTATTTTTGACTTAAAATTAAAAATAGAGCGCAAAACACACAACGCGTTTGTACTTTGCAAAACACCATAGCCTAATTCTATATATATATATATATATATATATATGGGCACAAATCGTACATTAAAATTTATAACTCTGAGACAATTTTACTTACTGTTCTGAAATTGGTTTGACGACCAAAAATTTGTTCAGCGCTGATACCAAATCCTTTCCTCATAATCAATTTAGGTTCTATTCTCATGTTCTTTTAACAGCCAGGCACAAATTAAGTTCAATTTAGCAATTAAAAGCTGATTGAATTTGAGTCATCTATTAAACATTTAAATTGCAGCACTTATGTATGGATACTGAACTCTGAGATGAAATCATAAACAAACAATTACATTTGATTATTCGAGTAGTCTGCTTGTAAGTCGTATTTAAGACATTTCCAAATGCTGGAGAGGAGGGGCGATTTAAATCTGATGGCCTTTTCAATTAAGAGAGAAAAACCTCTCTGTCCTTTTGCAAATTTAAATCTGATGGCCTTTTCAATTTCAACAGTTGAGCGGCGAATTGCAGTAATTCAAGCCATTGGCGAAGCAGAGACAGAGAATCTGTTGTCTCGGCTGAGGTACATCAGATCATACATGACCGAGGAACAGCTCAAGACGCCAGCTCTGCAGTTCTTCAAAGAGCATTTCCCAAATTTGGAAATTGTGAGAAATGACAAGTACAATGTTATTGAGTTGAAGTGGAATGATGATGGTGCTCGTGGATATGGGTGTTATGGCTTTGGAGAGAATGTGCGTGCTTCAGTAGCACCGTCAACTGGAGGTCTCCACTGTTCAGTTGATTCAGGTTATAGTCTGCAGTGTTTTTGAAATATGCTAAAAAAAAATAATTCCAGAAAGCTGTTCATTCTGCTGTTATTCTGATTTTCATGCCCTATACATCCAATCTAAAATAAATTAACTGGATTCAGAATTTAATCCCTTCTGTAATCCATCCATGACATGGATCTTGGTTCAATATGTCCATGCACTTTATATTGGAGGGCTGGACATGGAAAGCAGGATCTTGCTTTTTAAAGATATGGACAACAACATATACAGAGCCAAAAGGTGAACAAGGAAGAAATGGTTATGCTCATCTAGATCATAAATAGAGTTATGGCACAGAAATATCTGCTATAATTTTTGTATAACAGTTTGTTTCTTGAAGAAATATCTGCTATATTTTTTTTTATAACAGTTTGTGCATGACATGGATCTGCTATATTGTTAATTGTAGCCTCTTCCTTTCTGAATTTTTTTTTTGCAGTGAGGCAGAGTGTTTTCGGGGCTATTGGCATGAATGCTCCTAATCTTGTATGTTTCTAACATTAATTATTTTGTTGAGTTATTATTGCTATGTTGTACTTGTATCATGTCTTAACCAAGCCATTTGGTTTCTCCCTTGCAAGGTTGGGGCAAGCACCTCTTTGCAAACTCCTGGGGTACATTATCTCTTCTTCTCTATCTATACATTGTAATTTCACCCAAATATAAATTGCCAAGATCATTCTTACTGCCATCTTTCGGTAGATTGGGCACCTTGAAATTAAAACCTTATCTGCAAATCCCTTGACTGCACAAATTAGTACAATTGTAGTTTTCTGCAATGATTTCGAATCGTACAATGTATCGTGTATCATAGTATTTGATATTGTATCGTGTATCATGTATCGTATTGAATTGTTTAAGATATACTAAGTTATTCTAGAAATTAAGTAATATAGCTAGTTACAAATGAATTTCTTTAAAAGAAAATTTCAATAACAAAATTTATTATACTTCTATGGCGCAGCGTTATGTTATATGCTATATGACCATTAAACACTATCAAAATAAACTACTTCATTATCAATTTTCAAAAAATACTTTTAATTTGTAAAAAAAAGTCACAGACAAATGTACAAGTTAAATATTAACACTGTAACACAAAGAAGACACATTTATACCTTGAAAAAGATAAATTATAAAATGTATAAGTTTTCTAATATGTATACACTACACAGAGAAGTCACATTTATAATTTTATACTTTGTGAATAATTTTATGGGTATCATACTAATACACTTACATACTAACACATAATGTACAGTACACTAAATAATAAATAGTCAAATATTAATACTGTAAAATCGTACCGTATCGTACAATTCGTATCGCCAACCTATATAATCGTACCGTATCGTATGGTTTGTATCGTGAATCATAAGATACTGAAATCACTGATTTTCTGCACATTATTTTAATCCTTAGGATTGCAATAAATTCGTTTTATTTTTAATCAAATATTTTTTAGGCAATGAGCAGCCGCCTCTCTTTTGGCATGACCCCAAAAACTGTGAGATTGCCTAAGGATGGGGAGATGCTTCTCTCTGTGCGAGGTTCACCTCTTGGTGTATATAAAGAAGATAATCTTGCCTCCATTTCTACAATAAATGGTAATTCTTGTGACTTCACATTTTTGTTTGCTTAATCTTTTGCACGCACACATTTTACTGAACTGATTTATTTGTCTTATGTTCAGAATCAGCAGGTGGATGCCCATCTTGTGGGTCGTAGCTTTAGTTTTTTAAAGTGATGGGAGGTACTTACTGTATTCTTCTTCGTCTTTTTCATTTATTGGGTAAAAGTTGATCGGGAGTAACGAACAACTCAGTGTGTTGTTAATCATTGTCTGCTTTCATACTTTGACTAATGGGTTGTGGCAATTGTTAAAAGAACAGCTCCATTTTGGCAATTAGAAAAATTCGATGTCGTGAAGTTAATTTGCATTTCTGAATTTTACTTTTAATTTCAGGATTCCTTTTGGGAGGGGAGGCCATTCCACGATACTGGATTTCTTAATTAGAGAGTAGTTAGATCTTTGATGAAATTTTCCTCTGTAAAAAAGGTTAACTAGAATTAGCTAGTTGCTGATTTCTTTGCAATGGTCCTTGGTTAACTTTGTCTATGTGCAATCTTCTGTTACAATGTGTATGTAATTACTATTTTTCTTTTTTCTTGACTGGTTTTTTCTACTTTTTTTTTGCCATTTGGTTTGCAATTAAACATAACAGTTTTCAATTTGTTGGAACCTGGTACATGTTTGCTCCACGTGTGATTGATCATTCATTCAGTTTTGGACTATGTTTTGAAGGAACAAATTAGTTATTATTGCGGTCATGACAAGAACTACAGAACTTAAATTTTCTGCGAGAGGATCTCTTTTATGATTTTCACAAGTAACTATTCTCAGATCTTGCGAGACGTGGTATTGTATTTACATGGTGTACAATTTTAATAGTTGCGCTTTGTTGTCAGAACTCAGAAGGCACTTCAGTATCTTGCAAATCATCGAGAATTTTATATCTTTATATTGAAATACAAAAAAAAGATTCAAAGTGAGGTGTTATTTTTATATTGAAATACTAAGAAACAAGAACAATATCATATCTACTAGGCAACGAGGTTCCACACTTCCACTATAGGCCTAGTTGTCTTATTTGGGTTATCCAGCAGCCCATGCCTTAACAGTCCACTTGAAACGGAGAGAAGAGAGGAAAATTTAGAAATGAAAGAATTCAAATTCTAAAAATCGCTTCAATTTCGGCAAATTGCCTGGAGAAGAATACTAATAAAAACATAGGAGGAATTTTCAGTTCATATATGAATTGAACGAATAAGATGATTACGATTAGAGCTGAGGTTATATGGTACCAGTATTCATTACGAATCGGTTAATTTGTATACTAATTCTATTTTTTTCTCTAAACTACTTTGTTTTATATTAAAAACTAAAAAGAGTAAAATACATAAAAATATGTTAAAAGTTACTTTAAGACATTAAATGTCATTTTTATTTTAAGTATTAATTTACTGCAGGCGTAGATAAAATAAAAGAGACAAACACAACTAATTTAAGATCAGACAAATAGAATAATGGAAAAATTGGTTAAATGTCGCTTTAAAGTTGTGAACTTGTGAAAAATGTCAATCTAAAGTTTCAATTTAGTTAAATATCACTTCAA
Source organism: Schoenoplectus tabernaemontani (assembly GCA_037127355.1). NCBI lineage: Eukaryota > Viridiplantae > Streptophyta > Magnoliopsida > Poales > Cyperaceae > Schoenoplectus > Schoenoplectus tabernaemontani. The sequence continues at coordinate 11,199,182 of CM073754.1, read as the reverse complement.
ACTCAATTAGATTTTAATTTTATCACTATAATACAAATACAATATAATTTTAATATAAAAAATTTAATAATATAGTAAATATCTAAAATGCCCTCACATCTTTCACTCTTCCATCTTTCTCACGCACCCATGCACACAAATGAAAAAAAAAAGAGAGGAAATAAATGGTGCATGTCGTGCTCTCTCTCACTTACTGATTCATCCCTTGGCTTTTTTCTTTGTTCACATACTGAAACAGTTCCCAGGCGAGCTGCTCAAGGACTCCGATACCTTATGTAAGAGTAAGACTATACGTAATAAAAAACTTTAAGTAGGACAGGAGAAGCATACAAACTAAGATTTTATGCAAGGTATAATATATAGATACGTGTTCTTAATTAAGGAACTGTAGATAAATAAGATTTGAGTTTTATTTCAAACTTATTTAAGTATTGTGCAAAAGCTAGTAGGCAAAGATCAGTAGCAGTTGGAAAGGCAAGTAACCTATTTTCTAAATCTTCTTCTTCTTGGATCAAGCAGCGTCAATTTTCATTGAGCGATTTGGTTTAGTTGATAAGAATCGTGCCTTTTGATTTCAGCTAGCGAATTTCATTGTTGGGGGGTTTAATAAAAGAAGTCCAATGAACGTAATTGGACTTGTGCAATCAGCCAATCAGTCTAACGAGTATAAACCAGTAATTTCTCCTCTGATGCGAACTGTTACCAAGTTACTTGATTCCAATTTCAGCATGCTGATTCGGATTATGTCTATGAGTTTTAGATCCATTTGTGTGAGAGAGATGGAGCGAAAGGTGTGAGGACATTTTAGGTATTTATTAAATTATTATTTTTTTATATTAAAATTATATTGTATTTGTATAGAGTGACAAAATTAAAAGCTAATTGAGTTTGAAGTGACATTTAACTAAATTAAACTATTTTTTTAAAAGAAAGATGAGAATTTATCTTATTAAATTTCATTCCGCGTCTATGAGAGTTTGAACTCATGAACTTCTTTGAGGGATGCATATCCTCCTTCGGTACCTCATTTTCTAAAATGGACAGATACTGAAGGGAACAATATTACGGACAGTGTGAGCAATATCACAGGCAGCGTCTAGATTCACGAGGTGTTTACTGTTGAAATCGGACAACACTTCAAACATTACTGCAGAGGATTTGAATTCTTTTTGAGACCATTCTAATTAGCTACCACTTGAGCTACTAGACCACTTATCTAAATTGAACTTTAAGGTGACAATTTTTAAAATTTTCAACTTTAAAATGACATTTAATCAATTTTCCCTAAAATAAAATACTGCATATACAGTCGATAAAAGATGTCGAATTTAATCTCCAATGTACGGATGATGTATTACAATTAAAAACTGAATATAAATGTGAAGAAAGACTTGGAGCATATATATATAGAATGCGACTAACAATATCCCAGCGTTAATCTCAAAAAAATCCCTCCGTAAATGACTTTTTATTTTCAGAAAGTTTCGCTCAACTGCGCTTAATAAACTTTATTTTTTCGCACACACGTGATTATTTCTCCGCCGAATAAAGACCATATGCACAAAACCCACGTGATAATTTTCAAAATGTCAAACCCATGTTGTATATAATTATATTGTTCAGGTATTTATATATATATATATATATATATATATATATATATATATATATATATATGAGTAGTATTTAAATTTTTTTTTAAGTATTTAGATTTTTATTTTTATATAATTTGATTTACTTATGTTAGTTATTGAGATATGTATCATACATATTTAATTATTTATTATAAGTATTTAGATACAATATCTAGGTATTTAGATTTCTTACTTAGGTATTTAGATATGTGTTTTGGGTATTTAGATATGTGTTATGGGTATTTAAGTATAATATCTAGGTATTTAGATTTCTTATTTAGATATTTAGAGATGTGTTATGAGTATTTAGATATGTGTTTTGAGTATTTACGTATAATATCTAGGTATTTAGATTTCTTATTTAGTTGGTATCTGTGGAGGTTCGTCTTTCCGGTAGTGACCAGGTTTCAGATGTTTGCTTGCTTTCTTTTTTGTCTTCTCAAATATTCTCGGCTTTGTCCGTTCCGTGTATTTAGAGATGTGTTCTGAGTATTTAGATGTGTTATGGGTATTTAGATATGTGTTCTGGGTATTTAAGTATAATATCTAGGTATTTAGATTTCTTATTTAGGTATTTAGAGATGTGTTATGGGTATTTTGATATGTGTTCTGAGTATTTAAATATAATATCTAGGTATTTAGATTTTTTATTTAGATATTTAGATATGTGTTATGAGTATTTAAATATCATTTATATGTGATTATATGGAATATGAGATTTCTTTCAATTATTTATTAAATAAATGAAAAAAATAAACTTTATAAAATAATATTTTCTCATAAAGTAAGTAAGTACACTTTAAATATATCTTTATAAAATTTTATCAGCCTAATAATATATTCAATATCACAACATTCTAATTTATATTCAACATCAAAGTTATACTACATAAAACACATTTCAACATCATAAGTTCTAAGGAAAAGAGAATTCAAAAAGAAAGCGCTAGATGTCAAATCTAATTGAGGAAAATATTGAAGAAATTATATATATGGGATGTTGGGCTCAATTAGTACGTGCTTAATTAAAGAAATGAACGCTGATAACGTGAGAATTATTTGAGAGATGAAGGGTCCGGGGAGAAAAAAAAATTCTAAGAAAAAAAATAGGACAAAAATATTAGAAGGTACGGAAAGCAGACTATATAAACAAAACTTCAAATCTTTGTCACTCATTTCTACAAATAATTTAGGAAAATAGAAAATCATGGATAGGAAGAATTAATTTTTCACACATGACTAACATATGTAGAAAAGAGAAGTTGATCAACGAAAATGCTCATTGATTAATAAATTAATTGAATATCGTAGTCTATGACTCTATCTCAATAATTTATTGTCCGATATTGAACCATCAATGCTAATATTAAATGAGAAGGGATCGGTTGAAAATGAGTTATTTTGACAACTTTGATAATAAACTTCTAAAAAAATAAAAAAATAACTTAAAAATAATTTTTTTTATAGATGTATTTTTCTACTTATGGATTGATATTAATTCATAAATTTCATTCAATTTCATTATCATTTGATAGTCCATCAAAGACCGTTAAATTGAAATAATTACAAATTATATGAAAATTTGAAGGTCTTTGATGGACTATCAAACGATAATGAAATTGCATGAAATTTGAATGACCATTAATTAGAAGAACACATCTATAAACTTTTTTCTATTTTTATTTTTTTTATATTTATTTAGAGGTTCATTGTCAAGATTGTCAAAATAACTTATTAAAGAAAAAGTATGAGAATGATCAGATAAGAACCGAGTTTGATAAGGATCAAGTAAAAATACTTGTTTTTAAAGATTAAGCACGATTCTTATCATTAAAAAGATCGAGCCTAATTTATGAGGGCATAATTTTTTGAAGAGCCGACCATATTAAATTTAAAAACTAAGTACTTATCAACTATGCCTACCTATAATATTAGTACCAACTAACTTTTTTACTTGTACGGAAGTCAAATTTACATAAATTCTCATAGTCTAATTAAATGAAAGAAAAATAATTTAAAAAAGAATACCTCTAAAATTCTAAGATTTATATGCCCAAAAATTCTCGTTATTTACTTATGATATAATGATAGGGCTGCATAAAAAAGTCCAGTCTTATGGTTCAGTTCGATCTTAATTCGGATTCGAACTAATTTGGCTCGATAGTTAAATAAGCTGAGTTTGAGTTGAGGTTGACTCGACTCGTGGCTCGATTCACCTCGAATAATAATAGTTTATATATTTTCTACTAAACCCTAAAATGATAATCCATCTCTCATTACTCGCTCGTAACTCGGCTCATATATTTGACTCAATAGTTTTTTTTTTGTCTGTCCATCCATTCAAATTAGTGCAACAAAAATACCATTAAAAATATAATTTATTGATATATTAATTTTATACTAACTCATGTACTATTTTTATTAATATACTAATTTTATAATTTATAGATATATTAAATATAAATATCAAATCAGTCAACAAATATGTATTAGCTCATGATTTAGGCTAAATTTGAGTTAAACTTTTTAGCTCAGAATGTTTCACAATCTTAACTCAATTCGACTTAAATTTTTTATGAACTAAGCTTAACTTAAAACGGACTCGCTCAAATGGACTCATTTGCAGCCCTAAAATTTAATAACGATATAACGACGGACCAAAACGACCTTCACGCTACCCCCAATGGGCCCAATCTCTTCCGATAATCAATCTCATATTCTCATCCCCTTCGAAAAGTAAGAATCGGGCGTAATTCACAGGCGAATTTCTTCTCATTGAAGCGTTCTTCCTCGCAAAGCACTCGTTAGTAGGAATCGCCTGATAATCATATCGTGGGTTACCAATAGCTTTTCCATACCACGGTAGCAACTCAACAATGGTCCAACTATTGCTTGCTATGGTAGAAGGTTCTAATTTAAGTATGGTGCTTCACAGACAATAGAATAGGAGCGACCTGGCTTCCCTCCGGCGGCCCACCCTCGTGGCGCCTCAGGAAAGAGGTAAAATAAGTAGGCATGGGGAATAAAATTGCACGGACGACACAAGGGTCGGCGACAGAGTACTATCTTCACGAGCTCCCCACCACCTATAATCTTGTGTTGGTGGAGGTGAGATATTGATTTGTTAACCTTTATTTACTTGATTTGCGTTCCAGCTATATTGTAGTATGCTACAGTTTGAGATGCTTCAAATTGACCTCAATTTTTATGGATCAACAATCAAAATTGGGGATTTTTTTTGCATTGCGGTTGTTTCATCAATTAAACAATCAAAATTTTCTCGTCAAGCCAACAATTAAATTAAGTAATCAACAGAGAACTTTTTTGTTAATAACAAATATAATTGCCTAAAAAATATATGGAAATAATGGCTGAAAAAAATACAAGTTAAAAAAAGAAACCAATCTACTGGATGTGCTATGCTTCCTATTGGTTGAGGACTTCAGGTGCTTAATTACTGTTTTTATAATTTATTTCAGGTGGTTGGTCGTGGTCGATTTCTCAAGTCAGTACTATGCAAGCATGATGAAGGTCTTGTCTTGGTGAAGGTATATTTCAAGCGAGGTGACCCCCTTCCACTCAAGGTATAACCAAAACCTTTTAATAAAGAATATTTTTCAAATTGATAATCACTTTTTGAAAACAGCACTGACGATAGAAAGTTTTCATGGAATATAGGAGTATGAGAAAAGACTGGTGGAGATCAGAGACATATTTCAAAATGTTCAGCAACCACACTTATGGCCTTTCCAGGTAAGATTTTCTCTATTTGTTTATGTAGTTCCTGTGCTTTCTCTCTAAAATTGTTGCATTGATATTTTCTTTTGGTTGTTTTAGGTTTGGCTTGAGACAGATAAGGCAGCATACCTCTTAAGGCAGTATTTCTTCAGCAACCTGCATGATCGACTTAGCACACGTCCTTTCCTCAGTTTTATTGAGAAGAAATGGATTGCTTTTCAGGTACATTACTTTTCCTTCTGAAATTTTGACGTATTTTGTAGTTGCAATGCAATCAGATATTCCATAGTATACATGAGCGCCTTCATTTCAGTTATTAATAAATAGAGCAAAAAGGTGCATAAGCATACATGCACACACACACCCAAAAAGGAACCCAATCAATAATCATGTATGATTACCAAGATGCTACGTGTCACTGTACTGCAATTAGAATATGCTATTATTGAGGCAGCAGTTGCACAAGATCAGATGTCTGTGTTAAAACCTTTTTTCTTTTTGTGTTTATACAAATCATTTTGAAGTGACCACTGCGCAAATAACCAGACACTTCTCAGGGTGGGTGTTCACGTAAGGTTATCTTTATTGCCCTCCAGATTTTGTTGTGGACTTAGCTCATTTGCTTCATGCAGTTATTGTGTGCAGTGGAGCAAAGCCACAGCAAGGGAGTTTGCCATGGTATGAGTGCTATCCCAACTTCCAGTTGGCAAATAGTAATTAAGTTTATTTTGTGTATTCCACTATCTTATCTTTTGATATTCAGGTGACATAAAATGTGAGAATGTGCTTGTCACCTCCTGGAATTGGCTCTACCTCACAGACTTTGCATCATTTAAACCAACCTACATCCCAGATGATGACCCGTCGGACTTCTCTTTCTTTTTTGATACCGGTGGAAGGAGGCGGTGTTATCTTGCACCTGAAGTACATTCCTCTCCTCTCATTCTAATCTTTTATTGTTACTAGTTTTTCATATCAACCCCTGCCCACTCATTTTTGTAAGTTCTAGAGATTCTATGAACATGGAGGAGAAGCAAGCATTGCACAGGATGCACCTCTGAAGCCTTCTATGGATATATTCTCGGTTGGGTAAGCTATTTATTTAATTGTCATATTTGATGAAAGAATTGAATTAATGAACAAGTTATTGTTAGGCATTTGCTATGTTGCTTTCATGAACCCTTTCTGAGCATTACAAAAATTGTATGGTACTCAATTTCCAAACAATTATTTGCATCTTGGAAATAGCTACAACAATAGACTTCATGCATCCTGTGATGAAAATATTCATAAACTTTGTTTATGGTTAACTTTAGGTGTGTTATTGCTGAACTATTTCTAGAGGGCCAGCCACTTTTTGAGCTTTCTCAGCTCCTTGCCTATCGCCGGGGGCAATTTGATCCAAGACCTATAATGGAAAAGGTTTGATTTTTATATTTCTATTTTTTTAGAAGGAAATCGATTGCATATTTTTTGTATTTGTTTTATTATGGCATCTGCTTTATCCTTTTGCTTATTTTTTGTACATTATTGTCTCTATTATTTTTTCACTAATCTTATAGATTAGGAACAGTGAATCCGTCAAATTGGTTTTATTTATACTGCAGCAGAGCTTGCTGTTATAATTATTGCTTGACAAATACTTTTTTCTTTGGTGCAGATTCAAGATGCTGGAATTCAAAACATGATACTCCACATGATCCAGTTAGACCCAGAATCTAGGCTGTCATGTGCAAGCTACTTGCAAAACTATGCATCTGTCATTTTTCCAAATTACTTCTCCCCATTCCTGCATAAGTTCTTCTCCTGCTTAATTCCACTTGACCCCGATACAAGGGTTTGTAATAGTTAATTATGTATTGCAAAGGAATATTATTTTCTTTTTCCTATTATATAATGATCATTTGTTCATTATAGGTTGCGTTGACCCAGAGTGCATTCCTAAAGCTGAAAGAGCAAATGATGATTACAAAGGTGGCCACTGCACCAACAGGAGATGTAACATCTGACTTAACCATTAATTCACCGATGAAGGAAAACAAGGTAACCCCTGGAATGGAACAGGTACCCCCTGATCACATTCAGATTGTAGGAGATTTGAACTCCCTTCTCAAAGAAGTCGAACATAGAACCCACCAGGCCTACCAAAACTCCGGCCCATCAAAGGAAAATACACCGCAATACCGGTCCAGCTCTTCTTCCAAGCAACACTTTTCTACTGAGCTAACAGGCCTTTACAGAGAAACGGAACTGATACCTCCGATGAGAAGAATCCAAAAAACTGAACTAAACTCCTTGGTGTCCTCCTATGATACCACATCAGATACATATGACATGACCTTCTTTCACAGCACAAATTTCAAGACAAAATGTGAGGGGATGGTGCTGGTTGCCTCGCTTCTCTGTTCGTGTATGAGGAATGTGAAGCAGCCTCAACTGAGACGAGCTGGGCTTCTCCTACTGCGGGCTGCATCTCTTTACATAGATGATGAAGACCGTCTCCAGCATGTGGTCCCCTATGTAATCTCCATGCTGTCTGATCCAACAGCTGTTGTGCGTTGTGCTGCATTAGATACACTGTGTAATGTCCTGTCACTTGTACAAGATTTCCCACCAAGTGATGCCATGATATTTCCTGAGTATATTCTGCCGATGCTTTCTATGCTTCCAGATGATTCCGAGGAGAGCGTTAGAATATGCTATGCAAGCAATATTTACAAGATTGCTGTTACTGCTTATCGGTTTGCTATCAAAAGTCAAGGGCATTTGGGTCTTTTGAGGAGGTCCTTATCAGAAACTGTGCAAGAACTGGTGATGGGGCCCAGGCAGACGCCAAATGTACGCAGGGCCCTGCTGCGTGATGTAGCTTACTTGTGTTATTTCTTTGGTCATAGACAAAGCAATGATTTTCTACTTCCCATCCTCCCAGCTTTCTTAAATGACCGGGATGATCAGTTACGTGCAACCTTTTATGAGCAGCTTGTGTATGTCTGCTATTTTGTGGGCCAAAGAAGTGTGGAGGAGTATCTCTTGCCTTACATTGAACCAGCTTTAAGTGATGAAATGGAGGCTGTTATAGTTAATGTGCTTGATTGCCTATCGATGCTTTGTAAAAATGGTCTCTTGAGAAAAACTGTGCTTCTTGGTTTGATTGAGAAAACAAGGCCTCTATTGAGCTATCCTATCCAATGGGTCAGAAGGTCCGTGGTCACCTTTCTCGCAGCTTGTAGTGAGAGCTTGGGGCCTGTTGATTCATTTGTGTACCTCTCTCCTCTTGTAAGGCCTTTCTTCACAAGGGAACCAGCTAAGCTTTCTTCTGAGGCATATCTCCTAGCCTCTTTGAAGCCCCCTGTGCCGAAACAGGTGTTTTACCAGGTTTTAGAGAATGCAAGGAGCTCAGACATGCTCGAGAGGCAAAGGAAAATTTGGTACAATGGCACATCCTTCTTGAACCAATGGGAAAATATAGAAAATGATAGTAAGAAAGTTGGTGAATGCTCCAAAGCTAGACCTCCTAAACAACCATCAAGGGATGCAAAAGACTTGGTTTCAGCTGGTAAGATGCAGTTCTCTGGCCTTGTCTCCCCTCAAATGGCTGGTGTGAATACCTCATTCTGTGAAGTGCCATCTGAAGGCCTACCAATCTACTCTGTTTGCATTGATAAACGTGCTAATGGAGCAGCTTCAGTTGGAGCCGGCATGGCATGGTTGCAACCTGCCAACAGAGCTCTTGGGGTTTTATCTAGTTCTGTCCCCCCGAAGCTTATCTCTAGTTCTCTCTCCAGTGCAATTATCAAATCTAGCTCCAATCATGAGGTTAGAGGCAAGAAGGAAGCAGATAGACACAGCGATAGTTCTTACATCACTGCGAGTAAATTCCAAGATATCAGTATTCATGATGTCGGCATAGGCAGCTCGTCAAATATTTCCAGAGGAGATGATGAAGGTTCCCAGACTGACATGGCGGGGATGCCATCCTTCATTGGGTGGAGGCCCCGTGGTGTACTGGTGGCCCACCTTCAGGAGCATCGCTTGGCTGTGAATGATGTGGCCGTGTCAAATGATCAGGCATTCTTTGTTAGTGCCTCTGACGACTCAACTGTCAGGATATGGGATACCAGGAAGCTGGAGAAGGACATCTCATTTAGATCAAGGCTGACTTATGGCCTAGGTGGTGGTGGAGCCCGTGCAATTTGTGCAGAGATGTTACGAGGGACTGCACAGGTGGTAGCTGGTGCCAGCGACGGAACCCTACACCTGTTCTCCATTGAATATGTTTCTAGAGGTTTAGGCAGTGTCGTGGAAAGATATTCTGGTATAACTGATGTGAAGAAAAAGGACATATGTGAGGGCTCTATTGTCTGCCTCATAAACTGTTCTGCCAGTGACAGCTTCAGCCAGACAGTGATGTTCAGCACACGTCAGTGTGGTATCCACATCTGGGATATAAGATCAAATGCTGATGCATGGAAATTCAGGCTGGCACCTGAGGAGGGCTATATAACATCTCTTGTTGTGGGGCCTTGTGGGAATTGGTTTGTCTCAGGTTCTTCAAGGGGCGTGCTTACACTATGGGACTTGAGGTTTTTGGTACCAGTTAACTCATGGAACTACTCAGCAGTATGTCCTGTAGAGAAGATGTGTTTGTTTGTGCCGCAAACAAACTCGGTGACATTTTCAGGTGGACGGCCATTGGTTTATGTTGCAGCTGGCTTGAATGAGGTGTCTCTTTGGAATGCTGAGAATGGGAGCTGCCATCAGGTAATTTTGAAGGCTATTCAATCTTATACAGATTTCAAAAAGCAGATTTTCTGAAGTCAACATCATGCTAAAATCTGCACCAATACACATCTATGTTATCTACTTTTGGTTTTTCATCTATTAGGCCATTTTTATGCATTTTGCACATTGGAAGCATCATATTTAGTATGAGACAATATTTAATGGTTCCTCATTTTTATGCATAGGTGCTTAGAACAGCAAGCATGGAGAATGAAGCTGACATATCAAATATTCCAAGAGCACAGATGAGGCCTACAACAAAGTCTGGCTCTAGGCAAGATATGAGAAGGAATACGAGTTCCAAGTACAGAATTGAGGAGTTGAATGAGCCGTCTCCTCGCTTCCCAGGTGCAAGATCACTGCTTCCTTTGCCTGGTGGAGATGTGCTGACTGCAGGGACTGATGCGAGGATACGCTGCTGGGATCATGCTAGGTACTTTCAAGAGCATACTCTTTTCCCCTCAGTTAGGGATGAGCTTGTAGAAAATATTGCATGATGGCCGACTTCTGAAACTTTAATCAAAGCAACTTTTTTTGTGCCTAACACATGTTATCTTAAATGCAGTCCTGAGAGGAGTTACTGTATCTGTGGCCCCTCAGCAAAAGGAATTGGGAATGATGCAGTGTATGATGTGCGCTCAAGCTTTGGGGTACAAGTTGTCCAGGTAATTTTTTTTTTCTTTTGTATGTTAGAAATGAATAATACTCATGTGGTGAGACTTCCGGACTATCATCAGACCCACGTGATGGCACACAGGATCTGGCAAATCCAGCACAGATTTTAGAAAAAAATAATTAATAAATATTCTGGAGGTGATCTTGGTTACTTCCATCAAAAGTACCACTGAACCGTCCTAGGAAAAAAATCTTTGAACCGTCCCAGGAAAAAATCTGGACTGTCCATTTCATATCAGACGGCTGAGATTAAATCTGACAAACCTGCCTCCAAGATTTTGAGCGGTTGGCCATGTCAGATTTAATCTCAGCCGTACGATCTGAAATGGGCTTATGGATGGCCCAGATTTGCCTGGGATGGTCCAATGATTTCAGTATTACTGGAGAGGAGCTGAACCCCTGAGAAGTTATCACACATAAATGGCCATCACAGCTCAAAAGGTTCTGCTTGTTAATAACAGTAAAATTTATTACATAATTTGAATTGTTATAAAAATATTACATCTGTTAATAGAAGTTATGCATTGTGTCAATTTTTGGTGGGTTCAGCAGCACTTATTTTGAATGTCAATGCTTATACAATGCATGTTTATTGTTGTTTTGACAGGAAATGGACAAGAGACGAGCAACATCTAAGCTAACACAAAAGGCTTTGCTTGCTGTCGCGGCTAATGATTCAGCCGGTTGCCACCGAGATGCTGTGCTTTCTCTGGCATCTGTCAAGCTGAATCAAAGGCTGTTGATATCTAGTAGTCGAGATGGTGCAATTAAAGTATGGAAGTAGATAACTTATGACTGTAGGTTCTCTGCTAGTTCTGTAGATATCTCACATCTTAAGGAAATGATTTAAAAAGAAAAGAAAGAAAAGAAAAGCTTTATCCTGACATGAAAGTATTAATTTGGTTGAACCGTCTGATTGAAACCATGAGCTGGTAACTTGATATAGAGTATTTTGGAATTTGAAAAAGCATATGATGAGATACTAAGTTCAAGATGCATGACACTACGCAAATAATTTGCAATGAAACTTAATCGACCAGAAAGCAAATTGGAATAGCGTTGATAAACTTGACGCATATTACTTTTTTCTTTTTCTTTCCAGACGTATGCTTGATTCTAGTCATTCTGATATTATATACTTGAATTAGTTAATAACAAATAAGTGAACAACAGCTAATCATCGGTTGAAGCACTTAAGTGAATAGTGAATAGTACATTATCACGTTTATTCACACAATTACAGCGTACACACATCTTGCAGAATTGACTTCTCCAGAGCAAGCATCCATAATGTTAATCAATCGATTTTCTTGTTCCAACGCCTCCTGCTCATCTCTACCATTGGTCTGACCGAGACTTTGCCCGAGTGTGCTTCCAAAGCTTTCGGCTTTGGTGAATGTTTCTCACTTCTCTGACTAAACTCGCAACAAAAATATCGAAGGGGAGTTGGACAGAAGCAGGTTTTGTGAGATCTACCATGGTTACTTACGATGGAGAATACCCCTCTCCTGAATGCTTAAACACAAAAAAACACAAACCAAGAAAGTAATGATTCCCCTCAATTAATAGCTCAAAGAAATATAAAAGCTAATTAAGATGAGAGATTAAGTTTTTAATTTTTTTATGGGACCTAGTAAGATAAGGGGTTTTTTATCCCAGAAAAAGAATAAAAAAAATATATAGATGGTTTGAAAAGCAGGAATGAGCTCCTTTTCACTTAAGTCTACTGTATACCTAGCAGCTAGAAATCATCTTGCTTGGATAAGCCTATTCATGTGTGAACTTTCCACTTAAGATTGAGACAGATATAGAGTCGAAAAGCAGGATTGAGCTTCTTTTCATCGACCCCTTTTGTCTTATTGTCCCATTTGTGTTTGACTGTTTGTTATGCTTAAATTTTAACCTAGATATTTTGAATACATTTAGACTTAAAAGGTTTATCAGTCAATTTTAAAAAGGATTCTTAATTCGATATCAAGTCAGTCAATTCTTGAATTTTCATTTGTTAGCATATAACTGTGGTTCTTATAACATCATCTCATCTCCTTTTTTTCTGGGAAAAATTATATCACTTTCGTTAATATTGTTCATCAATAACTGGATATAGTTGAATTGTCAATCAAAAAATAAATTTATGGTGCCATACAGCCAGCAATCTTTGCATAAACTTGTTAGCTTCTCTAAGAAATCGACAATATGCAGCATCGCGCAAAACAATTGCTTTTACTGCCTTAATCCTTTCAATGTTCCACACGGCCAGTGTGACAATTGGAGCATTGAACTGTATCGTTTTGTTTACCAGTGTGACAATTACAATGTTCCACACGGCCATATGGTTGGTCCGTGTTAGCTATTTTTTAATCGTAGCAGAATAGAAATTGGATGTGATATATGCTAAAATAACTTGCATGTGTCCTTTGATGGAAGATTTTAGTTTCAAAAGTGATCTGTTTATTTCAAATTCATTGATCTTCTTCTCTTTTCGTTTTAATTGTTTATTTTCTAGCAAACTACATGCTTTCTCGAAGGGAAAGGATAACTTGATAATGGTTATTTGACAATGGTTATCTTGATAATGGATTTTTAAATAAATATGAAAAAAAAATCTTAAAAATAAAAAAAATATATGTTCTTCTATTTATAGATTGATGATGATTTAAATTTTATGTAATTTTATTATTTTTTGATTCATCAAATACCGTTAATTGGAAGTATTGCAAAGTGCATACCATTTTGATGAACTACAAACAATAAAAACATTGTGTGAAAATTGAATCGCCATCAATATAAGTAGAATAATATATATAAGATTTTTAATAAAAATTGTCAAGACAACCCATTGCCAAGAGATCTCTTCCCTTTCTCGAAACCTTTTACTGATATCATTTTTGTGAAATAATGCGGAGACCAGAGAAATTTTTTTTGGCATGCTCAGTAGTCGCTATAGAAATACTTTTTTAAACGAAAATAAAATTCCTCCGATCTTCTAATATTGAAAACAAAATTTTACATATTCACATCGATGCCCTCTGTTATCATAAAAAGCCTAACCACAACAAAAGCCTATCCTTTTCCACGTCTTATCTCTAATCTACATTGCCAATATCTTCATCAACTTTTGTTACCCGCAATACCTTTTTTTTTCTGGCTTAAAACCGATAGGCTTCCATTAAACATCTACAGCGATTACATTGGGAAACCTCAAACTAGGAAAAGTATACCCCACCTAGTTCAGTACATTTTCCCTTGCATAATTAGCTAGATTGTGAGCTATGACATTTATGTTTCTATTTAGGAAAAATGCAGTTGTAGTTCAGGAGCTCTTGTAGCTCTTTCCAGGTCTGAACCACAATCTGATACACTCTCCGATCCATATGCATTGGGCAACACCAGTTGATCTCAAGGCGTACATAGCCTCCAGCAAAGCTCCGGCCTCAGTCTGAAGTGACAATAAAGCTTGAAATGCCACCGTACAATATGCATTGGGCTACCCATCTTGGTAGTATTTCTACCAAGGTGCCTTGGAGCTCATTTGATCGCAAATTTAGAGGAGACAAACTGAACTGATCTAGCTGAGGGGCACTGATTTAAAATTTTAATGAAATTTGTCTGTACTTGGTGCTTTGCCAGATATTCTAGTAATAATAGCAATCATCCTCGTTTATACACATAAATCAATCAACATAGATTGAACACGGGAGAAAGAAACAAAAGAACACATAAAAAGACATTAAAGCCAGTCTCCAACAGAGTGAGCTGCTACAAGCATGTATGATTACAAATGAGACCCATAAAAGTACCAATTTGCATAACAATTTGAGGGAACTTGACTTGTAGTTTGTTTCTTTGCAGGCCGGTTCCCAATTGCAGAGTTTACTTCCTTTACGCAGGATCGGAATTAATTTCTAAACATTAAGTTAATTAAAGAATCTTGGCTTCAAATATGCCTGAGCAACAATTAGGGATATAAGTTATCTCATCTGCCAAAGCAGTTTCTGCATTAAGGCCCAAAATTCAACTGGAAGAGCAATAGGTGGGATACTGAAACTCCATCAAAACTGATGCATAATTGTTGAATCATAAAATATATCATGTATCGTTGTATTTTATATCATATTGTGTATAGTATTATATCATTAAGATACACTAAACTATCTTTGAAATAACAAAAGAAATAATAATAAATTAGTAACTAAAAAAATAAATAATATTTGAGATTTTATTTGGGATTAAAAGCTTTGTTGTTGTTGTAACAAAAAAACATATTAATTAACAAAAGAATCTAACATATCAATCAACAAAAGGATCTATCATTATGTTCCAGTGGCTAACAAAAGACTGAGTAAACTATACAAGACAAAAATCTATCATTTTCTTGCTACCATGATGTAAGATTTGCAACTATACAAGACAAATATTTATTATCTGTAAATGTAAACTATCCATAATGATACAAACGAAATTGAAATAGTCAAATCTCAAATGTACAATTCTGAAATATGCTAAGCAAAATTTTCAAACATATGCCTATCCAAGCAATTTTACTCGACTTAAACAAAGCAGCACTCTCATCCCTCTTGCCACCAATAAAAAAAAGGAAAACAGACCTGTGATGCTTAGCAATGGCTTCTTCACTCTCAGCATGCGACGGCAACAAGGTTGGTTTCTTCACTCTCAGCGCGATGGCGACGAGGTTGGCTTCTTCACTCTCAGCGCGTAACAACAACGAGGCGATTCACTCTCAATGCGCAAAAAGGTGTCTAGGGTTCTCTACGTGCGAAAAGGCGTCGTAAACGAAGGAAAAGGCAAGCAAATGCAATTATCAAGCGATATTGTGATTCCGATGGCTCAGCTTCAGAATCGTAAACACTCATCTGTGTCGTTACGATTCCCGCGATTCACTCTAGTTACGATACACATGTATGATCTGCATCGTCGTTCCTCTAACTCGTACTGAATCGTGCGATATGTATCTCGTATCGTACGATACTAACTTCTATGATGTACCAGTACATCATTGTATGGAAACAATTTGGAATACCAGGTTTTACAGGGCATGAGTTTCACTCAATTACTGATCCAGGTCAAACTTTCTGGTCCTTGGTTTGGTGCAGTTGGGGTCAAGAAGGCTTAAATTTTGTCGATGGTCCTGGTTGATAACAATGAAGCAAATACCAAAGCATAGGATCAAACTAAAAAAGAAAATAATAATAATCATAAGAAGGACACTAAACACATCAGTACCAATTGGTACTGCTGTCAAAGACTTAACAAGAAATATCCATGAACAGACCTGGAATGGAAGAAGTTGGTCCCTTTGTGGTCTTGATATTTCTTGGCAAAAGATAGTAACACTAGTGGGTTAAGAATTGAGACAACAAATCAGACTTAAACTAATTCCATTAAGAGATGCACCTAAGCTTTCTACAAATAGCATAACAGACCTAATGAATGACAAAATCTCTCTTTTCATAAACTTCTTTGTTACTCTTTCCTGAGCTATATCCATGAACTAATCAGTCATCAAACAAGATAAAAAAGAATCAGTACCCAAAAATTACCACAAAAAAACAATTCACATCTTCCACCTATCACCCCCACTCATCTCCTCTTCCACAAATACACCAAAAGTGAGAATGCTTCACCTCTCCGCATCTCCATCTCCTCAGCAGTTGTCCACTCCATTACTGAAGAAGACACACTTGATGTCGATGTCATGGATGATGTCATCGATGAGAAGCTCTTCTTCCTCCCTTTGTCACTAACACTACTCCAGCTCCAACTCGGTTTCCCACAATACCCCCACCCAAGCTCCTTAACCTCATAGCACTCAGGCCCTACTGGCTTCTCGAACTTGAACACAAATTTTGCATGGGCTGTTTGTTCTCTGTGACCCAGCTCGACGCATGGCCCGAACAACCAGTCATGCAGGTCCCACGAGATCTGGATTGAGAGCCCGTCTTCAGTCAGAACCTTCTCGCAACCACGGAATTTCCACCGCAACCGCTTGATGCGCAGCATCTGGTCTCCATTGATTATCACCACCATACCTTTCTCGGGGCTGAGTTGGATTAAGATCTCCCGCTCAATTCCCCCAAATCGCGCCATTGTCCTGTATGTATAGTCCTTCATGATCACATTCTCTCGCCTCAAGATTAATGCCGCATCAGTATTTCGCAGTAATTTTGTTCTTTTGTAAGCATCCTCATGCAAATCGCCAGCAATAAGCAACATCTTGTGATCCACAGCAATTGCCACATAAAAGCCGGACACTGGCTCCGGACCACCCGTTGCAGGGAAGTGGGCCCGCCTCAGATCCCATACAACTTCCACACACCTCTTCCCAAATTGGAACCGCTTTGATCCCCTACGCTTCCAAAAGAGCCAAAATCTGGTGCGAAGATTAAAACTACTCTCCTGTTCTTCTTCCTCTTCCTCAAATTCAAATTCGTGTTTCTGAAAAGAGGTTGTGGTCGACGCGGGGACGGTGGTGCCGGCGAGGCGCAGATCGGCGGAGAGAGAAACGCTGAACAAGGAGCGGGACCAGGTGAGAGAAACCAGACCTAGATGAGTCTCATAGAGAGAGGTGCTATTCATCGGAGACGCGTTGTTGCGAGGCGCCGCGGCTCCACAGGAGGGGATTAGATGAGGCATTGGCTTGGACTTACGAGAGAGAATCGAAAGGAAGAAGCAAGAAAAGGGGAGAACGATATATATATATATATAGAGAGAGAGAGAGAGAGAGATTTTCCCTTTTCTCCTTTTGTCCTTTTGTCGAGGCAGGAGCAAGAACTGGGTGGGAAGCAGGGCTGAACGGAGGTATGTTTGGAGTTCGCAAATCCTAAATAGGGATGATGTGTTGTTACATTGAGAGAAGAAAATGGGGCAGAGAAGTGAGCTGGAGAGGGCCTCGTATCTGTCGTCCTTTTTGTAATAATAAGTTTTATTAAATTAATATTATTAAAAATAAGAGTGAAAAATATAAAATTTTATAACGTGTATATTAATGACGCGTTTTATTATTTTTATGAAACGCGCCACTGACAGTGGCGCGTTTGTTTCTTATATATACAAAACGCGCAGCGCCTTTTTTCATCTCACTTGCGCGAAATTTAATAATACGTTATTATTTATATATTTAAAATTTTACATTTCTCACTCTTATTTTTAATAATATTAATTTAATAAAACTTATTATTATTAAAAACTGCGGAGAGCAGGAGCAGTGTGGTACACCGTACACCCATGGGTGGAGCATTAAATTATTCACTCATGCATCTATTCAAGAGTGAGCATGTATAAAGTACTTTAGAATAACTATTTAAATTTATTATAATTATAAAATTTATATTACGGACAATATAAATTTAATCTTTATTTTTAAATTTACGAGATCCATTTAAATCAGAGCACTTTAATCTATAAAGTACTTTAAGGAATGTAAATTATCTATTCAAAGAGTATTAAAATCCGGTCTAACTTGAGATTTACGTACACATGGATAAACGAAGAATTGTAAATGTGCATTTAAATATGAAATTATAAAAATAATTTCTTTAATACGGCTAAAAATTTATATGGACTAGATTAGACTACATACCAACGTGTTTCAAAATTCTCTTTCAAATATCATAAAGCTTCAGAGCTTTTATATTTAACATCACATAATAATTTTAGAGCACAAAATTTGTATAACATCACTAATTTGACATAATATTTAACATCAATAATTTCAGAGCATAAAATTTATACAATATATACTTATAAATCAGTAGATCATCTACTTAAGCATATATAATTTATCATCTGTCAAGTAATTTTTTATTCTTATTGTCATTTGAACAAGGACTAAGTAATTTGTATATGTCATAATTTAAGGAAAAAATATTTTATGATAAGTCATCAAAATTCTTTTTTTCTTGTTAATCTCCTTTTTTCCTGTCATTATATGTTACTCATATATATAGTAAAAAAAAAAGTAAAAAAAAAAGCTATAATGAAAACTGAAAATGTTTGGTCCAAAATAAACATAAATTAGAAATTGATGTCACAAAATTATTAAGTTATGGATCAATTTATTGTAATATTTATTAACAAGATAAATTTTAGAACATATAAAGGTTTTCTATCTTTATAATAATTAAAATAAACATTTTAACTACTAAGTTTATAATCTACAACAGAATCAAAACATCACTTCCATTAATTACTGCGCCACACAAGATCTAATAAATTAATAAACAAATACAACTCATTCTCTCATTGGTTGGTACTTGGTAGCATTAATTACTCTTTTGAGATCTCGAGTTATATCAAATCTGAACACTTTCTTTTGATCGAATGGATAAATGCGTGAGTGAACCATCTAATACTCCACTCGTTGCTCCCGAGAGAGCACCTCAGTTGTTATGCGCCGATACGAGAACATCATACTGTGTGTCTTTTCCCTGACAGTCGGACATGTATAAATGACAAATATAGTAATAAATTTGTGACTCGGAAAACGTTCGGCGAGATCAAAAATTTGATGTTCGGGTATATATGGGTATAGTTTGAGAAAAGTTTATTTCATATAATATAAATAATATATATATTATAATGATAATAAAAAATATTAAAAATAATATAATTTCATATAAAATAATATATAATGTTGTTGAATAATTCGCGAATGAAATATTTTTTGACAAAAAAACGTACTATATATTAAACTGATGAATTATTCTTAAAACATCTGGTTATGGATGAAAAATGAATTATTCGCGAATCTTATTAGCATGATGACAAAACGCTGTTTGTTATTTCAGTAAACTTCCATATAACTGAAATTCTGTTTTCTTCACAGAAGATCCACAATCAAAGTGGACGGTTCGTATGACATGAAAGTTGGAAAATACCTAATAGTGAGGAAATTGGTCATACTTACGAATGACGAACCTGTTTACTGTTTTGTGCGACGAAGTGATTGGTACTCTTGGTAATTGGTAGGATTAACGCGGCGATAGTTATCTACGAGACTACGACACGGAAAAGGCGGTATTGGTCTGTTAAGAAATTTAACTGCTTATTTTTAGCATAATTTTATTCCTAATTTTACTACTTTTTTGGATTGGGAGATGAGGGGATTCTAGAAGAGGGATAGCTATTTTTTTGGGTTTCCGGAACGATAAATAGTTTTTTTTTTTGTAAAATGTAAGAATGTCAGTTATTAAATTTAAGCGCTACAAAAATTTTACTAGAGAAGATTACAGGTTCAATATTCGATGCTATATTTGGATATTTGTAATTCGCTGTTATAGTTTTGAAATGTCAGATGAGATTTATACGGTCCATTTTAAATTTAAAGAACATATTTTAAACTAAACTCATTCATTATAGACACAAAAGGAATTCGCTATTATTGTTGTCATAGAAAAAAATGATAACAGATATATTTCCGAAAATTATAATAGTTGCCCATAAAATATATGTCATTTATCTTCTTTTATATGTCTCTCAAATTTCTGGTTTCTGTTTCGTCCGGAGACTTTTGATTCGGATTATCTCGGTTCTAGTCAACCATCACATGCCACCACTTATATAATATTGTTTTTGATAAAAAAAACATGAATTGTAACAATGATTGAAATTGGAATATGGGTATTTAAGGGAGGTATTAAAGTAAAAATTTCTCCAATGACGAGATTGAAGAAGCGTTTTGTAGATTAAAAAAGAACAAAAAAATATTCTTTTGTAACATTTGCATTATAATTCGGTTTATAATTTTTGAGTATATTGGACTTAAATTTTTACTACCATAAAACTTCTCCCATTGAACCATCTTAATTAAAAAAATATGATATATTTTATTTAAATATAATTAATATTTAAATCAATCACAAAGACTCTTAATTTTTTTTAATAAATTTAATTTATTATTTAATAAAAAAGGATGTACAAAATATAATAATTTTTTTCTGAGTAAAGTCATACAATGTGTAGCTTTCTTTTTTTATAATAAAATTTTATAATACTTGATATATAATTATTTGATATACAACTTTTTTATAATAATAATTATATTTAAACATTAATTTTATTATAAACATAATATATTTTACTTAGATATAATTTTATTATAAACATAATATATTGTACAATGTGTTGTTTCTTTTTTATAATGAAATTTAATAATAGTTAATATTTAATTTATTTGATATATAATTTTTTAAATCTCCTATAAATGCATGGTAAAAATAGTAAATGGAATAGAAAAGAAAAATTGGTTTGGTTGAAATTGAACTGTCACTTTTATAAAATCAATAAATCTCAATCATAAATTGAATGTGAATATTTCGATCATTACACATTATTTGATAAATTAATTGATGCCTTCAATATATATGCACTTTATAATATAGTATAGATATATAGATATAGATATAGATATAGATATAAATATAGATGGTTCACATTGCCTAGAAATTTAAATGTTGCTTTGGAACTTTGATCCTTTAAATATATTTGAAGATTTCTTTTTGAATTCAGATTCATTTATACGAAGCACGTTTTTTTTGCAGTTGGCCTAGGTTGATCTGTCTATTTTCAGAGTACTTTTTAACGTTATTTGTGAAGTGACAGAAGGACATTCTTAGAATGATGTTTAGTGCAATTTAATAACCTATAAAGCTATGCTAATCTCGGGTTATATATCAACCTACACAGATATGCTTATATTGTATAATCAATTAGTATAAAAGTTGTGGCTTTGATTATTTTTTTGAACAACACCATGTGCTCATGAAGTCATGATAGACATTCTACCACGCTAGAATGTATATTTGATGAACTAGTCCGACGAACCCTAGGCTTTAAAGCATATATTTTCATCTTGCATTCTTGCTTATAAATAACTCTTTAAATTTGATGTGATATTTATAATTAATTGTAGAAGTTAATGTGGACTATTTGTTAATGAAACTATTGTTATATTAATAATAATTCTGAAATATTACGTTAAAATATATGATTTCTTTGCAAATGTTATAGACATCTTCGTCCAACCAATAAAAAAATGTCTTTTATTAACTATAAAATTATTATACAAGCAAACCAATTTATTGCCGAGAAGAAAATATTATTAAATTAACATACAATAAATTACTTAATTGATTACACGCGTGGCAAATAAACTCAGTTTCTACAATTGCAAGGACAGAAGTACCCTTAACATCATTCTTATTCTAGGTTGAGAGATACTTAACATACAGTAATTTTGACTATTGTAATAGAATATTACCTCTCCTTGGATTTTGCCCCTTCTCATTTTTTAGCTGATCTGTTTTTATGTAAGCGTTCGAGTCAAAGAAAAAAATGATGAATAAACCAAATTTGGTTTCTCCTATTCAAAATTATTTCAGCGACCTTGATCAACATAGAATTTATTCAGCGACTCGTAACGACTTTGAAACCATGAACGGAATCTAGTCCAAGGAATATGCATGGATCAATGTTAACTAGTCAGATTTTCAAATAGTCAAAATTGCACCACTGATAGTTGATAAATGAATAAATGATGAATTACTACCCTGACCAGCACAAAATACAATCCACTATCAACCCACTTTCCTTCTCAGTTCCCATGCTTGATTTTTTTTTGGGGTCAACCAAAGTCCTTAAGCTGAGGATGCGCACTTCAGTCACATATTAAAAAATCAACGCCTATGCTTTTATATCTTTGATGATGGCCAGAGTTTTTTTTTTAAATATCAAAAAAAAAAATTGAAATGAAATACGTGGGCCATTGAATTAGTTCATTCATGTCAAAAATTAAAAAAATTGAAAAATCAAAGATTTGTTAGTTATTACTTTAATATGGTTACCTGACATCATTGATTTTCATCTTTTTGTTCTTCCATAAAAGAACATTATTATGTAGATTTTTTTTACATGAATATGCTATTTATCATTAGAAGAAAATCAACAATTCATATTTTTTATTTGACATTTGAATTAAATTCAAACATTAATTAAATTTCTGATCTTTCAAAAGAAGAATAAAATGTAAGTAACTCGCCATAAAATAAATAGTTGGCACCTGCCAGGCTGCCATAGAAAAAAAAATTAAAGGTTTATAAAACATAATCCTGGTAGTGGTCCAGAAAATCAAATACAATCGTGTGCATGCACCCGGCCGTCCAAGGCAAAATGCATGTGAGCGTGTCTCAATCATGTCTATTCTTAGTTGGATCTTTAATACAATAAAAGGGAAAAAAAAAAAATTAATTAGTGCATTTTTCCCAAATTGAGCTTTCGCGAAAAGAGTCCGAACTCAGAACATTTTTGTCATTTTGCATTAGAATTTAGAAGTATTGTGATTTGTTTCACGTTTTTATAGACGTGTCATATGTCCAGTTCAGACTAGTAAAATGAATTTTCATTGTTGAATGAATCTTAATGTGTCTTTTGGATTATGAAATATTGAATGAATTAGTCGACTTACTGTGAACACATCTTATGCGTCTTGCATTATGTAAAGCATGCCATTTCTCAGATCAAATAATACGTGTACCAAGTGAACTTTTTCTTTTGGAATATTTTTATAATGGTGAATATAATATAATGATTAAGATAGAAAAGCTAATTAAATAAACCAGGACTATAACTCGGGTTTCGTCCCAACAATATAGTCCTCAAATAAATAATTAATAATATATATTTTTAAATATATTTAATAAAATTTCACATTAAAAATATTTTGGACATAATATTATTAGCATTGAATGCTAAATAATAATGATAATAATAGTAATAATAATAATAATAATAATAATAATAAATAACATAAATAAACACATCATAATCTATAAATGATCATATAAAAAAGTCGGATCCTTTTAAAAGTTAACTTTCACACATTATTTTAAATGAGGAGAAATAAACTATTTTATATGAACACTTGGATTCAAGAAGATGAAAATATTAAAATAAAATTAATGATGGAGAAAAGTGATAATGTGATATATTTAAAAAGATTAAAAACTTAATCCTCTTTATGTATTAAAAATATGCTAGTCTTAAAAGAAAAAAACAGCGATAATGACAAGATCATTCCTATACATATGTACATTGACTTAATTTTTATTAGGGTTAATTTTCGGACTTCATTCTGTAAAAGTTGTTACAGATTAAATAATTAGAAAAACAAAATTAAAAAATATTTTTAATAAAATATTAAGCAAATTTAAACACAATTATTTTAATACCAAAAATGTGTATAATAATAAGCAATACAATTAAACATGATAAATTTATAAATGATAACATAAAAATTTTGAATCATTTTAGAAGTTAAATTTTATCTTAGGTATATACGCATCTATTTTAAATGAGAAAAAAGAAAAGTATACACACAACATTGAATCAAAATAGATGAAGATATTGAAATGAAATTAATGATAGAGAATATGGATGATGTGATATAATTAAAAGACCTATATTAAGAAACAAAATCATAATCCATATGTACCTGTAACTAATAATTATGAAAGGACGCAAATATAATCCATATGTACCTGTACTAATAATTATGAAGGGTCACCGGATGGTCACATGCGACATATTTGGAAAAAAATAATTCAAAAAAGAAATAATTTTGGATGGATAACGAATTAACGATGTTGCATCAATAAACGAGATTGATTGCCAGACAATTAGCATCCGATGATATCAAGAGTTGATTATTAAGGAAAATATACATGTACACTGTATACATACTGTATGGTATGGAGGAGGGTTACAATATCATAAATTTTTTGCTATAATATCTAAAAAAAATCGCTTTTTCATTTATATGTCAAAATTTGATATTCAAATTTCAAATTCAAATCATTAATATTATTAATATTTACGAGAGGTATGTACTTGTAATTTTCATGATTTTTTGAAGTTTATCTCATACTAGATTTCAATGATCTAACTAAATGTATTAAAATTGATCAATTATAGTTAATTAGATTCATCTATAATTTGATGCAATCCTCTTTTTTTTACATATGTCTGCAAGCCTACACTTTTCATACTTTCTTTTGCTATTTATAGCCAAATATTTTTATCTTTAGTATATCAAAATTACTTACGATATACACCATGTTAATCAATAACTCGACACAACCGATATTTTTATTAATAACATAAAAAAATTCAAAAACACGAAAATAACACTTGATGAGTAAAAAACACAAAAATAATAAATTCACTTTTAATAAACACGGATCTAGGTCCGCATTTGTTAAAAGCGGACTCGAGTCCGCACTTTATTAAGTGTGGACTGAATTTTTTTTTTTTCAGATTCGAATTTAAGAGTTGAATTGGATATGAATATGAATATGTATATGGATATGAATATGAATAATTCGTGTATTAAAAGTTAAATTGTATTAATTTTAATCAACGTATATAACTCAAATCATCTTATAATGTACTAATAAATTCATATCCGCTTTTAAGAAATGTGAACTTAGACCCATTATAAACCCGCAACTCTTTCAAATCCATACTTCCGACTCTCTCCGAACACAATAAAGGTCAGTGAAATTTTAATTTATTTTATATTAATAAAGTTAAAAGCATATTTAAGATATTAACTAATAATATTTTATGCGGGTGACAATATCATCACAGGATCAACGGGTATTGATTATGATAATCATCTTAGATTTTCTTTTCTTGGAAATGAAGATACGTATTTTGACGAGGTCAAAATTATGATATACAGACAACTCGAATTACTAGAGAATTAATATTTTTTGAGTATCAAGACTCGGTATAATACAGGAGGTACTAGTCGATTTAAGGAAGGTATATTATCTATCAGACAACAGTACACGAATGGATATAAGTTTTTATTAACTGTAGGTACTACAGTAGATCAAAATGGTAAAAAAAATCCAAGTAGATGGGCTCAGTGCAAAGATAAATGTTATCGTTAGGGAATTATGACAAGTAATGGGTTAAAATCACTAAATCGTGTATTCAAAACATGTCGATGTTTGCCAATTATAGCAATAGTTGAAGGTACTTCGTACAAATGCGTTAATTGGTTCGATGAGCGAAGAAATAGATCTATGATATTAGTGAATGGAGGGAAAGTGTGGTCAATGAAGGTTACCGAAAAGTAACATAAGCAATGCTATTTTTAATGAATACTCAACAAGTAAGTCAATTTGCCCATTACTCCATCACCGTTCCACCATCGAGAAGTAATATAAACAATACTACTTTTGATACTGTATGACATTCAATTAGCGGTGTCTCTCCCGCTATATCTTTGAATGTACATCATAACACTAATGAGTCAGGTAATTATATGAGTTAATTTATGATATAACCATATCTGCAAATAATACTAATTTTTTCTTATCATAGGTGCATCATCAAGTCAACACGGTAATCAAACTGTACGGAAATCATTTGCTGGAAGAATCAGATCGTTATTTAGAGGCTCTTATAATCGTCAAAATTAAAATGGTTGTATTGTATTGTATTATATTGTAATGTAATGCAACTCTTTATATTTGTAATAAATTATTATGTAGCTAATTATAATATTTTTATCATTAAAGAAGTTGAACTGAATGTATTTTTTAATGTTATTAGTAGATTAACTGAATGCATTCGGCGAGTTTATTATCTCAGTTTATCAGAAAAAATAAATTATAAACTTAGTTAATAGCTTAAATAAAATATTAGTAAACTTAGTTTTTAACCCAAACTTTTAATACATGAACTATTCATATTCAACTCTTAATACACGAATTATTTATATTCATATTCATATTCAATTCAACTCTTAAATTCGGATCTATAAAAAAAAATTCAATCCGCACTTAATAAGTGCGGACTCGAGTCCGCTTTTAACAAACATGGATGTCAGTCCGCGTTTATTAAAAACGAATTTCTTATTTTCATGATTTCTATCCATCAATTCTTATTTTTATATTTTTGAATTTTTTTACGTTATTAATACAAATATCGGTCGACACAAGCAGGGGAAGATTTGCGCTTTGATTTGGCGTGCACGTGATGTGAACCAAAAGGAAAAAGATGACCTAAATTGTCTTCTCATGGAATAATTTGATGGGCTTCTTCAGGCCTTCAGTACAGTACAAATGTCAACAAACAAATAATTTCCTCTTTGATACAACCAACTCCAACAGTACCGGTCTCCTCTGTCATGATTGTCAAAAAGTACTCATTATTTCTAATCGCTTGTGCTTATAATAAAAAAAGTACGACATTGAAAAAATAAAAAAAGTGTAAAAGTTTCGATGCGTAGAAATAATATACTGAAGAAGAAAATAGAAAATAAAAAATTCAGAACACATTCTCAAAAGACCAAACTAACATTTATTCAACGTTTTAAAATTTAATAATTCCTCCCAATTGGGCCCACTTCACAGAGACTGCCCATTTCAAAGAAAGCTATGGAAGACCCTTTTTTGGGTTATCCGGCGGCACAAACACTCGCTAATATTGAAAGAATAAAGGGTTTCTCTTTCTAGGTTCTGACAAAATTTGGGCCTAAGAATGGCACAAAATGGGCTGAACATGGGCATTTTACACGTTGAGAAATGTAGTTCCAAATTCTAACATAATATAAAATTAGATAATTGTCAAATTTGATAATCTCTTTGATAAGTTATGTCAGTGCGCCATCTATTTTTTGAGCCAATTTTTTTTATGAACACGCCATTTGACATTGTCAGCGATGTCTTAATTTTTTCATTGAAAGTTATTGTTTATTCAAAATAACGTGTAAACTTACAAATTTAATTGACAATTACAGGGATATGGATGCTCTCATGTAATAGAGTTAGTGATGAAGCTTGAACCAAAATTATGAAGATTCAAGAAATTTTTTTATATATCGTAGACATTATATTTTAAATTTGAGAATTTATACGAAAGAATTATCGTAATTACACTTCAAAATATCATAGGTACTCAACAGATAACTAATTTATAAAATTTTTTTGGAGAAGGTCGCGCCCCCTAGTCCACTAAGCTATAAGAGCTTTACAACTGTGTCTGATACTCTAATTAAAAATTGATGGCTCAGATCGCCCAAATATATAATTAGATCTACAATTGCATTTATGCAATTTACGTACATACAAACTCTCCAACCGAAACAAGTTGTAATCTCCGATTTAATCAGGACGGCTTTAGAAAACAGTCAATCGCAGCATCAATAGTAGATGTAGAATTTCAACCGCATTGAGTTCTCGTTATTAATTATACGGAGAAGGCTCATAAATTAACATCGATATTTACTAAGTGTCTACTGGAGCTCGGATCCTTATTTTTTTTTAAGTAAAGATGGGTCAACTACACAAAATTAAATTAAACAGCATTGTTAAATTAATTCTTTATTTAAAAAAGACTTATTATATTACCTCATAATTAGGGGCGTCAATGAATACGATCACGGGCGGATCCAAGGGATCTCAAAAATAAATATCGTATGGTAAAAAATAAATTTTCTTTTGACTGCGTTTTATTTATTTGAACATCGATCGTTTACGGCTCATCCTGAATACGATATAGGTCCAATGAAAGTATTTTATTTATTATATTTTTAAAATTACTTGTAACCATATCTTACTCTTATTCAACTAAATTAGACTTATTCATACTCTATTTTTATTCATTAAAATCAATGAATAATGAAACTGTAACGTGTGAATAATACTATATATTAATTATTTTTATTATCATTCATGAAAATACCCAAACTCATTTCTTTCATATAAATTCACCTCTATTTTACTATATAAAAATCAAAATATAAATTATAATTAAGAAGTTCTACATTGAAAAAAAATTAATTCAGAAGACTCAAAATAATTAATCTTATATTGAAAAAAATAATTATTAGGTAGCGTAATTATATTTAGAATGATATAAAATATTTTTTATAATTTATTTTATAGAATAACAGATATAAAATTACTTTTACTCATATCCATATCAATTTATGATTTTTTTACTCATATTCATTTGATTTTTTTTGTATCCGTACCATGTTATTGAATAATCAAACCTGGATCAAAGAGCAGCGCGTAGTGTCCTCTAAGCAATGAATAAAGAAGGGAAAAGGCAGTTGGGAATTTTGACAAACGCCATCTCTTGTCAGAACAAATTTCAACATCTACCAACATACTGGTAGTTTGCTGGCTAGTTTGTCATGTGAGAGCACATGCCAGCATCAATTATTCGCAGATACCCTTTCTCTTATCTCTCAGCAGATACACTGATCAGGGACCCCCCTCCCTCCTCGAGCAGACATTTTGTGCATCCCTTTCAGACCTCATCTTAACCCAAGACAAGATTCTTGCTTGGTATATTTTTTTTTTTCAAATCCGATGTCAAGTAAATTGCATCATTGTTTATCTGTTTATATTTTGGGAGACAGGAAGAGAAATGTATGATGGATGTTTGACATGCTAATGAAGGCTTACAAATTGAAACTAAAAAATATTTTGTCAAAGACATTATTTCCTTAGCTATTACCATAAGCCCATGGTGATAACACACTTCTCCGGCGCAGAACTACAAAATAATTGTAGTAATTAATAAAAGAAGGAAAAGCTAAACTAATATAGCGATTCTGCTCGCCTTCAATGGAACCAGCCTGTGAATAGGCCAAGATTCCATCAACTTTTTTCCACCATTACAAGCTTTAACTGGTAACAAGACAAAATCCTCAATCTATGGTGATGTAAACCTAGCTACTATATAATATGACTATACATAGTTGTAACTATAGCTGAGAAATCCTCTGAAAATGTCAGTACATAGCACCAATGAAAAATCCAAGAATCACGCCGCTTTTTCTCCTTAAGTGTGAGAAATACTTAATCATTCAAGTGGATTCATTATTGGATTTTCCAAAATGCTACTGTTGATATTTTCAAGAGGAATATTTCTTCTCCAAGCAAGTGTGAAATGGAGAGAAACAGAAACTCTCAGCAAAATAACTAATATTCCGATATCAGAACACTAATTGAAAATGGCCTCCAATTCTTCATCAACAATCAATTGTAGCATAACTCCATTGAAAAATTGGAATCCAGCAATTCTTCTATCATCTGTTCTACATGATCCTCCTCAAGATAACCATACCCAACTTCTCCCACACAATTCTCCTGTTTTACTGCTGTCACTGGTACAGTTGTTTCAGTCCTTGTGGGACTTGCCACATTACTCTTCTGCACTGGTTGTGCGGTTACTTGCGCAGACGCCATGTTGAATCGGTGCAATTTTGCAATCAGGGCTGCCGATAAGTAGGTGCAGTTTGACGAAGGTGGCATGTTCAGATCATACACAAAGTTCGTTCTTGCTCTTGCACCACACATTATACGTGCGGCCTCATCATATGCCCGAGCCGCATCCTCAGCTGTCTCAAATGTTCCCAGCCATATCCTCGTCTTTCTGAAAAAGAAAAGAAAATAAAATGTTAAACAAGCCATGTATATATTTTGCAAATATATTGATTGGTCATTTGGCATAATAAATTAATAAGAAATATATCAACAAAAAAGGAAGGGGATGTTAATTACAAGAGGGGGTGGCGGATTTCAGAGACCCAAGAACCCCAATGGCGCTGTCGTACACCACGGTACCGCTGCTGTGGCTTGGCCATGAGAAAATGAGAGGAAAAACAAGAGAGACGGAGAGAGATATTTTTGTTTTGTTTGAACAAGAGATGTATAATGTATTGAGCAGGATATGAAGAGAGAGGAGCTAGGACTTGGGGGGACTAGAAGCAGAGGAAGAGGGGGCAATTTATACTGTGTTGGACTGTTGGTTACTTTGTTACACTAATTAAAAATATATATATATGAAATTGACAAAAAAAATGTGATTTTGGTGTGGGCCCCATGGATGGGCCGGAGATCAGACTGTAATCTGTATTCCATTGGGTGTTTTTGCTGGGCCAACCCTGCCATGAGGAAAAAATTATGTGGGCCCCACTGGAACGGTCGTGTTGACTACCCTGTAGCTGCTTGTCTGCGCCCGAGCTTTTTCTTTTCAACAAACACCCAAGTTAAGCAAATGAAAAATTTTAGTACATTTTTTAATATTAAAGTTCTTCAACTGTTGAGATATTGGACTAAATTTGTTTAAGTGATTTTCTTGTGTTTTTGTTAGGCCTTTAATTTTCTGAAATGAGACGAGTCTTGACTGAAACAAGATTTTGTCAATTATTTTATTTGTGTTTTTGGTGATCTATCAATTAATGTTTGGGGCATCGCCCAGAGGAATGCCAAAAGGAACCAATCAAAATATCTGTATCATATCAAATGATCACCTTTGAAAGGATGGTCAAAGAACTGAGATCTTTGAGGTCCTGTGGAATTTTCAATCAAAAAAGTCCTGTGAAATTTTCAATAATATTTGAAATAATAAAAATCTGTATTTTCTCTCAAAAAAATATAAAAAAATCTGTATCATTTTTTCAACCGTTGAAGCACATTTATTAATTCAAATTTAGAAAATTAAGCAGAAACCATGAACCTTCTAACATCAACACAAATTAAATATACACATATGATTTTTGGTTTCTAAATTAAAGTAAAATATATTTAAAAAATACTACATTTAAAATATATATATATATATATATATATATATATAAATATATAAAACTTTAAATATTTGAACGTACGTACGATTTCCAACAAAATGCCTAAAATGTGATAACAGTGGAAAATATGCGACCTCCCAGGCTCCCACCCCAAAGGCCACAAACTATGTAAAACATGTGATAACAGTGAAAAATGTAAAAAAAATAGACGACAGTCGACAGGACAATGCAATACACTTTAAGCGAGCTGAGGTCGGCAGCAGTACTGGTAAGGGTAAGAGAAGCAACGCTCTGGAATGTTTTTGCGCTGGTGCAGTGTACAAGGCAAGAATTCTTCAAAAATGGTACCCGCGTTTATATCTGTTTTCACGGTTAAGCAAGCATCCGAGAAGCTCCTCTAAATTTAATACCACTGATTCTAGATAAACAGCTCCGTGTTCAGTAATATAAGATAATAATTTAATTTAGTTTCATTGGAAAGGGTTAGTTAATTAAACTAATAATAATGGGAATGCTAATGTTAATCATTGAATTAGATTCTTTCAAGAAGAATATTAGATTATTTTTAGTTATTAATTGCTAACTGTCATCTCATCATAAGTTAAACTAACTAGGGCTGTAACTCAGAACGTCTGTATTTAATAAAATTTCACATTAAAGAAAATTTAGACACAATGTTTTTAAATACTAAGTAATAATCATATTATATCAATAATTATTATAACAATAAATAATATAATTAAACACATAATAATCTATAAATGATCATATAAAAAGTTAGATCATTATAAGAGTTAAGTTTCACGTTAAATATTATTTTAAATGAGAAGAGTGAAACTATTTTATATAAACACTTGAATTGAAGAAAATGAAAGATTTAAACAAAATCAATGGTGAAAAAAAATGACGATCTGACATGCTTGAAGAGCTTGAAAGTTTAACTTTCTTATGTATTAAAAATTTGAATTATCAAACAAATTGAATGGAAGGTAACAAATTGAGATTAATTGGACTTGGGTAAATTAATTTAAACTTTTTGAAGAGGTGCTAACAAATTAGACTCGGATAGTGTTTAGATTATTTTTAAATTTGAAAGTTAACTCACAAAACGCTCCAAATTATTTTTTATATTAATTAATTAGCGGGTTGAAATTATCAAATGTTGTCCTCATACATAAGTTTGTAATTAAGGAATATTAACAATAATGCTGTCCTAATCATGTATGGCATTCATAATTAATTAATGATGATGTGTAAGAATATTCCGTAATAGTACATGCCTGTGAAAATAGAAAATATATTATGCATTCCGTATATTTACTTGATCTTCTCAATTTAGGCGTACTGGAGAGAAACATTTTATTAGTTTCAATGCCAATCGGATTGTCAATATGAACGACCACCATTATGTGTCGTTAAAGGAGGGGGAAAAAAATTAGTTTACACTGCAGGTTCTGGCTTCCCAGAAATCAAGGAAAGTAATAAAAAAATAAGGAAATGGACGAGGCTTAATTAGGAAGAAATTGCATGTATTAAGCATGAACTCGTGAGTAAAAACAGATAAACCGACTCTAATTATTACATAAATTAGAGGATGGGGATGCCAGTATAATGCTTTTGAAACGTGATTAAGATAAGAATAAGATAGCGATTAAAATAGTCAATAGACCGCGTAAGATGCAAATTCACTCAAGTTATTGAGACAGTGGCTAAGGCAGAAAATATATTTGATGGTGTCAATATGTATATTTAAAATATTATTGCAAATAATAATAATTAAATGCATAAATTTAGAAGATAATTTTTTGCTAAATTTAGTGGTGTCATTTTACATCAATATTTACAATGTGATTCCCCTACTGTATTAAGAAGTTCACCCATTATTTTTTTAATAATGTGACTCCCGTTTGCTCCGGTATTCGAAAGCTTATTCCATAAGAAACAAAATACATCACCATCTGTATTAAACTTGCGATTTGAATGCATGGAGACATGAAGTAAAAGATGTATACAGTATGTTATTTTAATTAATTATGGAGAAATTGCTGAATTCCTTAAGCCAAACTTTTATGGTAACATATGTTACTTGCAATATAAAGGTTACAATAAAAAAACATAAACACCTCAACGCCACATGAAGATCTTTTTGGAAATATTTGAATATCTCATATCCGTATGTATATTAAATATATTATAGAAATTCAAATATTATAGTTGTATGATTTCTTTTAATATTTCTTTGAATAAGATAGAAACTGTGATTCTAAAAAGTCTACACCATCCAATACAATATTTTTTCATATAAATATGGAAAACGAATTAATTCAATTTCCTATAATGCTTGAATATGTAAATCAAGTTGGACAGGTTTAATAATGTTTTATAGTTGTAGAGCATGAGCAACTCACTAATTGATTGGTGTTATAGATCATTTTAGCTGTTTCTTATAATCCGTTAAATGACAAATTCAACTTCTTCTTTTTTTTTCTTTTCAATTATGTGGAATACTTCTATCAACGAAGATATTAAGTAGCAAATCAACCAGCACACATTATTAGACTAGTGACTAATTAAAACTGAAAAGAACTACCAAAAAATTGTAATTTAACATTCCCTTAAAATGAATGCCGATGTGATATATTGTTGGAATTAAAAAACAAAATTTGTCAGAACTAAGAGCTCAATTGAGGTGGATATATCTAGGGCTGTCAATGGCAACCTTTTGGCCGTTTATCCGATCCGTACCGTACCCGATAAGACGGGTATGGATAAGATTTTATTTTTGTTAGGTCATTGAGTATGGGTATGGGTAAGAAAATAATTTCATTAAGTTATGGGATATGAATATGGGTAAGGGATTTTCATTACCCGTTATTCATTGGGTAAATTATATAAATATATATAGTTAAATATATATAAGTAAAATTATGTTATATTTTTAATAAATATATATAGTTAAATTATACAAATATATACATAGTAATTAATATATATTTTTTATGTAATTGACATGAAAAAATTATATGATTTTTGTTATATCTAAAATGTTAATTATTATTGTACTTTATTAGTATATTTATTTAATGCTATTTATTTTTCTACAACATATAATTTTTTTCGTTGAATTATTTTTATTTTTATCCATTATCTACCATTACTCGTTCGTTACTCGAAATTTTTAATGGGTAAGGGTAAGGTATGACTAAAGAAAATTTTAATGGGTATAGGTAAGGTATGGATAAAAAAATTTTTAATAGATATGGATATGAAAACACCTCCACCCGTACTCTACTCTACCCATTGACATCATCTAAATATATCTCATTATGAATATTGACAGCATCCCACTGCAAAATAATAAATTTGTTTCCTTTAAATAGTGAAGACATACTCAACACTACACTTAACACCGTCCAAAACTAAATTCAAGCGCGAGAGTAGTGTCCATTCGTAAGGGTGTCAATTATTGATCCGACCTGATGGGTTAATTCGATCTGACTTGAACTCAATTCTATCTGACATGATTCAAAAATAAATGAGTCAAATATGAATCTATTTTTTTTTTACCCAAATCGGATTAGGTCGGGTTCAGGTCGACCCGACCCGACTCAATTATACACTAATTAAGGTTAATTATAAATTAATTAATCTTTAATTACTTAATATTATATTAAAATAATAATTAATTAATTAATTATTTTACACGGGTTGTGTTGGATCGACCCATGTCCCAATCAGGTCAGGCATGAATTAAGATTTTTTGATCCGAATTTAAATAGGTAGTTTCAGATGGGATCAAAAAAAAAAATAAAATAATAATGATCCGATCCGACCCGACTCGACTCGACCCATTGAAACCCCTAATCCAATGTAATTTGTAAGCATGTATTCTGGCTAAGTTTTATTTTATATTCTCCAAGGCTTCATGAAGCAAGAGAGAAAAATGGTATCTAGCATCACAAATTAATAAAGCAATCCATGTTGGTAATAATAAGAATAAAAAAATTATAATTTTAATAATCGAAATAATCAAATTATTTAACAAGTACCACTATTTTATTTAATAATCAAAATAATCAAATTATTAATAATAAAAATAAAAAATATAATTTTAATAATAAAAATGACATTGTGTAACTGACAATGATTTTTGCAAACGCGTTAATGTGTTTGTATAAAAACGCAACTTCATGTGACATTTTTCATTTTTTTCACACTTCATTCAAATTTTGAATAACCTCAAAATATGTTGCATACAATTTGTTGGTTGCCCTAGCTAGAAATACGTCACTCTCACTGATGTAATTTTTTGGGCAAAAATAAATGAAAATAATAAAAAAAATATTGCTCTCAAGTTCCAATAATATCTTTGTAAAACAATATAGTTAATGACGCGCTATAATTTTTAATATTAAAATCATAATTTTTAATTTATTATTATTAATAATTTAATTAATTAAATTATTAAATAAAAAAATCTGTGTGTGCGTACGCACACAACATCTAGCCCACCCTTTTTGAGTTTGAAACTAGGAGCTCTAAAAAGCAGAAAAAAAAAAGAAGTTCAACGAACCCAAACATGTTTGGGCTGAACCTTCTCGTCGTGTCCTTGGGAAATGAGAAGCCTGCCATTAATAAGTACATCCAATCAATGTAAATGAATCGTTCTCTGATTCCCTCTTCCCTGTAACACTGCACACACCTCCAGTGATCTTTTCATCCGGTCTAACCACAGTGAGTCAGTGATATAATATTTTCCATATACAGATTAAAATTACATTTCAAAAAATTAACTACTAGTTTTAATGCATTCAACAAGTTAATATTTCAAACAGAAATTAGATATTAATTGCTAATTAATTAAAGGAAGGGACAATGATTATTTTAACAATCTTGATAATAGTCCTTTAAATAAAGACAAACAACATTAAAAATAAAAACCTCATAGATATGTTCTTCTATTTGTAAATTGATGGTTATTTAAATTTCATACAATTTCATTATCGTTTGATAGTCTATCAAAGACTGCTAAATTAGAACTGTTACAAAGTATATAATATTTTGATGATCTTTGATGGACTAGTAAACAATAATAAAATTTTAAGTAGAAAAATGCATCTATAAGAATTTTCTATATTTAATTTTTTTCATATTTATTTGAAGATTTATTGTCAATATTGTCAAGATAATCCATTGTCAAAGAATCCCTTCCCTTGATGAAATTTGGGGACTGCATCCAGTTGATTGAGGAAATGGATAGGATAATTGGTTCTGTTTGGGCTTGACCGTGTGCAATGAATTGAACCCAAGTCGGATTTGGCACGTAGTGGTGTGTTTAGAAGGGGTGTGAGTGAATGGTTTGGAGGCATGCATGCAACGCATGTGCGTGGTATGAAGGCCGAGATCCCCACCCATGACATGTTGTTCTAAGAGGGGAAACCTAAGCATATGCACCTTACAAGCCAAAAAGGGTACAATCTCATCATCTCATGCTTCTCTCGAGTAATTTGGTTGATGGCTGCGTGCACTGTTTGCCATGTGGGAAGTTTGGCTCAACTAATCAGGCTGCAATTCTTTACAATTTTGCCGAACTAATTATTTGATATTAGTAAGTTAATTAATGAATTAGATGGTTTTTTTTTTCTTTTTTGATAAAATTGTTTTTTTTTAGTTTGAATTTAACAGTCCTTTTTGTAACGGGGGAATCAATCAAATGTGTTGTTATTTTTTTTTAAGCAAGTAGGCGACGAGCATGCTCAGGAATTTTACATACTAATTAAATAAAAGTATTCAATTTATAAGATATGAAGAATATACAAGACAATAGTGTATCCTGGTGCTAAGCACAACACATCTAATTCCTTCCAATTGCAACAATTCAGACTGAAAATTCCCTCCATTATGTCCTTTCCAAAGAATAATTGTGTTGTAAATGGCATAGTAAGATCATGAGTTCAAAATCCGTGAACACAAAATGAAATTTGAGAGTTTGACTTCCATTTCTCTCTAAAAAAATAATGTTAATTTAGCAAGAATAATTCTATTGTACATCAAAATTAACATTCAATGCTTACAGTACATTTATTTTTTGAAATTTATTGATCAAATTGAAAATTTCAAAATCATAGATGTATTTCCTAATTAATGACTTAGATACAATTTGCATTAAATTTAAAATGGTTTAGAGATTAGCTGGTCATTCATCAAAATGTCAATAAAAATACACCGTTAAAATTTTAAAATTATATAATAAGAGCAAATTCTTTCAAATTGATTAAATTTTGGTACACATTCTATTCAAATCATTAGAAATACATCAATGATTTAATTTTTTTTATTTACATAATATTTTTTTTCAAAATATATATATATATACGTAAGTATTTAATGCACCTAGAATTACTTATTTAATATTTTTTTCAGCTAAATTGAAGATAAACATCAAACTTGAGCATGGGACCATGCAATGAATTTCCAAACAAAATGGAAGGACGCTGAACCTGAGAAAAAAAAATGGGACCTTGCTCTCGGCATGGTGCTTGTCTCAAACAATTCAATTATTGCCAAGTCAGTCTAAAATGATGAGTCGTCAGTTGGTTATTAATTAATGATTTTGGATAATCAAAATTCTCCCCATAAGCAGGTGGGACACTTGGTTCAAATAATTCAATCGCATTCAGTGGATTGTGATCTTTATATGGTCCTTTGATACATTAGTCGAGTTGATTTGAATATAAATTATTAGGAGTACTATAGAGAAACAAAATAAAATTAACGTGGCACTTGTTAAAATCGAGTTGCGAATGGTACCTACATTTATGTTAATAGACCAATACAAATTGACTCATTTTTCGTGAAGAAAAGGTAAAAAATCGTTTAGACAAGAAATTCGAAGTAAATGAAATATTTCAACAAAACATGTGTTACTGTGTACGTTGCAATGGTATAAATATCATCTCTCTCTTTTGCAATCATTAATTAACCATCAGTGCAATTTAAAAAGTGAAATTGATTTTTTTTTCATATTTGATCAGTTGGATCTATATATATGGTCAAATCATTTTTTAGATAAATAGGCGGGTGTTTACTTTAATATATATAATTTTTTGAAATAAAGAAGAGTATTTAATATTTACAAATTACCGTTTTAAAAAATATATATTTCAAGTACTTGACCGCTATACCAATCAACAACTCACGTACAACTCACATATGGTTAATCAAATTGCATGAAATAAATTAGCCATGTAATCCAATCTGCGTTGATTCTTACATTATGGATTGGTTGACTGGATACAATATTATATGTTGGTCCAATTCTCTGGATCTTAAAAAACCTTAATAGTCTTTGGTCAAAATATAAAAAAATACTATATAACCACGTGAGCATTCGCGCAATAATACTTAATTGTGTATTGAGTATATATGTAATACTCAAGAATACATTTTTAAGGAGTTCTAAAAATAAATATGAAAGATCAAAACAGTTCTGGGCAAACCGTCATATTACAGATTGAGATGGACAAAACACAACACCACAAATAGACTTTTACAGCGGTTATTTCCCCCAGTTAGCAGCGGTTGTACAACCGCTGTTATTGGGAGCGCTGCAAAGTTTAACAGTGGTTTTATTGAAAACCGCTGCAAATTGTTTACAGCGGTTCTTATATAACAACCGCTGCTAAAAACCGCTGTAAAAGGTGATGTTTACAACGGTTTTTACCTTAAAAATCACTGTAAAATTATTTTTACAGCGGTTTTTTCATAAAAACCGCCGTAAATTTTTTTTATAAATTATTTTGCAGCGGTTTATTCGTAAAAACCGCTGTAAAAATAATTTTTTTTAAATTTTTTTATTTTTATTTTTATGACTAGTCCATATATGCTAGCCATATATAATATTTTCATCACATGCATTTTCATAAAAATAATAATAACTATATTTAATTACTAATTAACTATATCTAATTAAATAATTTATCTAACATACACACATAATACAACAAAATATAACAAATATTTATAAAATATTAAAACTTGATAAAAAATGTCAAAACAAGGAAATCACAAACTCAATCCAAAGTTTTTTTACTTCCTCGTACTCGATCGATGTTAAAGGATTGTAGGTTTTGATGCTCTGAAAACAGAAAAAATGATTAGTATATAAATATATATTGAAAAAACTAATAAATTTAATTATGTATATTTTATTTCTACTCACCTTAGGAAAACCATTTAATGGATAATTTCTGATGATTTCAATCATGTTCCGCATGACATAATATCTCGCATTATTGCCGTAGTTAGGTTGTGTAGGGCATTAATAATAATTATAAATATAACAATAATAGGTTAATACACATAATTATACATGCATGTACAAGGAAATTATTAATTATAATTAATCATAACGCTAATTATATAATATGTAACCATACCTAATCATGAAAAACCAATTGATCATTTACTCCCACAAGTTTACTTGAGTTGCGCAGTTGTCAATAACGCTTGCACCCCCTGCAAGCGAAATTTTAAGATTTGTACAAATGTTTGAAAATTGAATAAGTATAAGAATACTTACGCATTCAGAGCAAACTTGAGCGTCAACTCTGAAGGATTGACTATGAGGTTCATTGAATTCGCATAATACAATATGCAGCTATGATAATGCACAACAAGAAGAATCCAATGTTTGCTACAATTAAAGGCTCATTAATTAGATACAAAATATATATAAAGGATAATTAACTAGGGTTTTAGAATAAGATCGAGTAATTCTTACTCCTGTATATACGGCAAAAAGATGTATTCATCGACGTCCTTCGTAAACTCTGCAACTCGTAACACGTATCTCGTCGTTGTTTTACCATGATCAATATTCATTAGTTCAGGTGAGCACAAGATAGGATCCATAATCTTAAATCTCCTGCAGGTAATGGAATCCATCAAATTCTTGCAATACCTACATACATATACATATATTGATTGTTACCACATATATAATAAATTATTATTAACAATCGAGAAAGTTGTTTTGAAATTACTCACCAACACCAAATCTGCATGGTCTGTGTGGAGACCCAATCATTCGTGAAGACTTCCATGATTTCATTCATGATTAGCAACATTTGGTAAGGTTGTGTGCCCTTGTCATACACACGGAACAAATCAACGGGGAAAGTTAGCGTGAACTGAGTTTCACCTGGGAAACGATAATCAATTGTTAAATAAATTGTAGAGAATAGAAACGATTATCAATGACCCAATTAGCTTGACAAATCACCTGACGTCTGGAACATCAGAACGGAGTGTAAAGTATGATAATAACTCGCCTTTCCGGCCATGATTTCATCAGGAATCAGCGATTGTGGCCTAATCTCGGACCCCGCGCTTGGCGTCGTCTTATCCTTGGGCTTTTTATTTTCTTTGGCCATCTTTCGGGTCTTTTCGGGTGTCCCCTGCACATAATTAATAATATATATATATATATACGCAAATAAACAGTGCATGCTTGAAAATTTATGAGTTTAGTGAAATAATTGATTACCTGACCGGGCAAAAGCACCAAATGTCTCGGCCATGCAAGAATGTACCCATTATTCCTCTTCACTTCCTCCTCCTCCTCCTCAGCCGGGATAGGCACCTTGTACTTGCCGTCTCCCTCTAGGACCGTGGTGAGCTGTATCCTATAGCAATCTGCTGGGAGAGGAGAGCCGTGAATGAGATCTCCCTGTACGGTCGGGAACACCTTACCCTGTGCCACCGGTACAATTTCATTCTCTACCTCGACAAGAAGGGTGCATATTGTGGTAACCTATAATAATTAAGTTAATCCTACAATCAAAAACATGATATATATATATATATATATATATTTACATGTATATTCCAGTTTAATATCTATGCGATTACACGAATGTCCAACATCTGTCCATTGAGTGGGTTTGAGCTAACCCGAGTGGTTGGACGGGAAGGCCGAGAGTGCAGAGACGGGGATGCAACATTAATGTCTTTAGTACCGTTATGTTGCAATATCGCTGTCAATTGTTCGATCAGCTTTGGTTGTAACTAATAACGTACCACCAAGCTTCTCCACCTATAAAAAAAAAGAAAAATTATATGCTTTATGAAGCTCCTCCTCCGCTTCGGAACCTTGAACATGGAGCTTCCCATCTTGCTTCTTTTTATTTGCTCTTCCCCTCAAAAACCTCCAAGCTCTTGGGTGCTCAGAATAACTGATTCCGTCGAGGACGAAACCGAATAAATCAGTTCGTCCTTATCCCAACTCGGCTCAGCGGATTTATAGCCACCCGACCCAAGCTTATGAGGGTTTTTATTTTGTGCGGCCGCCTTTTTCCCTCGCTCACTTGAAGCCTTCAATTAATTGAATCAAACAAATGATTCATATATATATATATATATATATATATATATATATATTATTAGATATAACCTAAATTAGGAAACAAGGTTTTTTATTTATACCAAAAACTCTGAGGTTTGCTTCGCGAGTTTGAACTCTTCCCAATCCGACTCAAGTATGCCCCACTCATCACATGGGCTTCGGTCTTTCAACATGAACTATCTGTATAGATGTCCCCTCCAGTTTCGATACAGATTGCCCATGCTTATCAAACACTGATGTTTATGTGTGTCATCCTTTATGTTCCAAACATTCTATAAAAAAATAATTGAATCGTGACTTATAAATTCAAAAACTGAGTTGAAAGTTAAAAATAAATTGTAGATGTTTAATGTTATACCTTCACATCATTCCACATTGTGTCCTTCAATTTGGGGTTGACTTGCTTCCATTTGTGACCCGTGCATGACAGATGCGACCTCGGCACATACGAGAGTTCGCCCTACTTGGCCCGGTAGGCACACCTTTCTCGCTAAACTCGATGTATCTTATGTGTTGGGGGCGTTTACAATAGTTTCTGTAGGTTCGCTCTCGATCTCTTGCTATAGGAACACTCTTCCTTCGAGTGTCGAGTCTCGTCATGTCGGTCATTTTCATCCGACGACATATCTTCATTCAAAAAATCCAATTACCAAAAAAATTAGCGAATTTCATAATTAAAAACTAACTCAACAATTTCAATTCCAAAACCAAACCTCAAACCCAAGGAGAGGCGCAAGGAGAGGTTGTGGCGAGAGGAGAGGCGCAAGGCAGTGGCGCAAGGAGAGGATAGGTGCAAGGGGTTTGGATGGAGAGGCGCAAGGAGAGGAGAGGCGAGAGGAGAGGCGCTAATTCAGGAGTTTATCACTTTCGGTGCGCTTAAAGCGAAGGCAAAGTGACGAAATGAGTTTGGAACATGGTGGGAAAATTCCTCAAACTTTTCGGAAAAAAAATCAAAAGACGGAAACGGATTTATAGTAATTTACGATAAAACCGCCGCAAAAGTGATGTTATAATATTTATGGATTTATTTATGGATTTATAGTTCTGGTTATATTTATGGATTTATAGTGATTCAAATTTTAATATTTATTTGAAATCCACTGTCAAAGGAGCAATATTATAATATTATATAAACAAAAATTGTTAAACAAATATATTCTTAATGATGTGCATCACATCCAAACAATGTCTGACGTCTAAATCACGCCAGTAATCAAGATCCCAAAAAATAGATCTCTTCTTCCAGATTTCTTCCTTCTCTTTTTGTTTTTCTTCTTTACTTTTCTTTTGTTTTCTTTTACCGAATTCGACCTTTTTATCCTTTAATTTTTCAAACATTTGCACTCCAGTCAATGGCACAGGCGCTATATCATTTTCGATTTTTCCATTAAATTCTTTTGTCATTTTTCGATACGGATGTGGACGTCGCTTTGGCAACCTGGACAGGAACTTGCGATGCCCTAGATACATAGTCTTTTTTGTTTTTTTCAACCAAATGGAGCACGTGTCTTCTTGACATATAGGACATGCTCTAGCACCTTTTGTCTTAAAACCCGATAAGTTACCATATACAGGAAAATCATTAATTGTGCATAAAAGCATGACAAAGAGGGTGAACAACTCTTTCCGATATGCATCCCATACTCTCGCTCCTTTCTCCCACAAACTTTTAAGTTCTTCGATCAAAGGAGCCAAAAACACATCTATATCGTTACCCGACTGTTTAGGACCTGAAATCATCAACGACATCATTATGTACCTTCTCTTCATGCACAACCAAAGAGGGAGGTTGTAAATACACAGCAACACCGGCCAGGTACTGTGACGGCTACTCATGTTTCCGTACGGATTCATTCCGTCGGTACATAATCCTATTCTCAGATTTCTCAGATCGCTGGAAAAATTACCGTGCTTTATGTCAATGCTCGTCCATTCGGGAGAATCAGCGGGGTGTCTAAGCATTTCATCTTCTTTTCTGCATTCTACATGCCACAATAATAATTTTGCGTCTTTTGGATTCGAAAAGAGACGTTGCAACCTCGGAAGTATCGGTAAATACCAAATAACTTTTGCATTAGCGCCTTTCGTACTTTCAATCTCATCGCTTTTCTGTTTATACCTTGAAGCGTTACATTTCAAGCATTTCTTCAAATCTTTGTGCACTCCTTGAAATAACATACAATCATTTGGACAAACATGAATTCTCTTTGCTTCCATCATCAAAGGACACAATATTTTTTTCGCCTTGTACGTCGAATCAGGTATATCATTATTTTCAGGAAGGATATCTTTCAAAAGCTCGAGTAACGATGTAAAACTCTTATCACTCTATCCATTCTTTGCTTTCAAGTTATAGAATTTAAAAATAGTGATAGTTTTTATAAGTTTCGTACCGGGATATAACGGTATGCTCATTTCTTTACCTAATTTTTCAAATATTTCGGGAATATCAGCAAATTCAGGTTCAACATCATGCATCATTTCATCCAAATTATCATTAATACAGTATTGATCATCATCTAAATTTTGTACATCAATCTCAATATTTTTACATCTCAATTCTTCCCGTACATCAATACCTGAATCTATATTATTTTCAGCCCCCAATTCTTCATGTACATCAATACCCGAAGCTACATTCCCTACATATTCTTTGGGCT
Source organism: Schoenoplectus tabernaemontani (assembly GCA_037127355.1). Classification (NCBI taxonomy): domain Eukaryota; kingdom Viridiplantae; phylum Streptophyta; class Magnoliopsida; order Poales; family Cyperaceae; genus Schoenoplectus; species Schoenoplectus tabernaemontani. The sequence continues at coordinate 11,154,659 of CM073754.1, read as the reverse complement.
CTCCGTGCCTTACCCATCGGGTGTACACCGATTGAAATCCATTAGAAATTAAACGATCTTTCAAAACTTTGATAGTGGGTTGTCTCAGAACATTCTGGCACTTTCGGCAAGGACAAGGAAGATGTCGCTCACCGGTCACACTTTGATTTTTTCTAGCACATTCTAAAAATTCATTAAGTCCGATCATATATTCATTTGTGTCTCGTCTGCCATACATCCAACTTCCTGAATCCATCTGAAAAGGTTAAAAATGCGTACATGTCATGTATCTGGTATAAGGTCCGCATTTGGTTTCGGGCTGACCAACCATCCTAACCCACTCTTTGAATACTTTGTCTCATTAGCGAGTATACACTCATCCATCTGGTGTTTGAGAAAAATTCGGCGGCATTTCCCCTAAGCTCCCCGCGTACGTCAACGCACAATTGCATGTGCGTACGTACTCGTGGGAACAAGAGGGAAATCGCTGAACTGAATCTTTCTCATACACCAGATCAACGAGCGTATGCTCACTAAACCTAAATGAGACAGAGTATTCAAAGAGTAGTCCCAAACGGGGACTATTCGAGATTAATCCCTATTGGGTTAATCTCGAATGGGTACCGACCTAAATTAGCTCAAGTTCCGGTGAATTGGTCATACATGACAATACTACTAAATTATAATGCATCAATTACATGCTCTAAAATTAATAAAATTAATGCATAATCAAATCAAAAATTTATTTAAGCAAATGATCAATTATAGATTTCGAAATTAACCTTAACACTCGCCGCGCCTTCCGCGCGCGCCACTACCGTATCGTTCGTTTGCTTAGAGGTCCTGCTTGCCGTTGCCCACTCCGGACCCTCTCCAATCACCCGCTCCGATCCGCTTCCATTACCCACTTCGTTTGAGAGAAGATAGAGGAGAAGTTCGTTGTTGAGACAACAAGAGAAGAAAATAGAAAATTTGATCAAATTTGGTGAAATTTTGTATTATTTCGAGCTCAAGAAAATGCTCAAATTTGGAGCTCACTTAATGGTGGCGGCTGCTGGTTGGGGGAGAGAGAGAGTCTGTAACTAGGACAGCATTACTTATTAGAAACTTTACAGCGTTTTTCAGTTAAAAATCGCTGTAAATGGGTTTACAGCGGTTGTTAAAAGAAAATCGCTGCTAAATGATTTTACAGCGGTTGTTAGTTAAAAATCGCTGCTAAGTTTACAACGGTTGTTAACTAAAAACTGCTGTAAATGATTTTACAGCGGTTGTTAGCTAAAAACATTGCTAAGTTTACAGCGGTTGTTAGCTAAAAACCGCTGTAAACTTAGCAGCGGTTTTCTTTTAACAACCGCTGTAAACCCATTTACAACAGTTTTTAACTGAAAACCGCTGTAAATGGACCACTGCAAAAGAGGTTTTCTGACGTAGTGAAATCACACATAAATATTAACTTTAATTATGACTTAATTGAAATATACTAGTATGTCTCGCTCTTATGAGTGTGTATCATGATAATATATATCAATATGTATAATGAAAAAGTATGTTAAAAGTTCATGGAGAAAATAACGGAGGTGTACATACTTTTAGAAGGATCCTTAATTATCGGTCAATTTTACGTTTTGCCCGTCTTGAAATTTTTGTACTTCCCTCTGAATTATTCGACAAAATATCCTCATGGGTTCTTTTCTTCCCCCCCCCTCCCCCCCCCCCCCTCCTCTCATGTATCCTCATATTTACTTTCATTTAGACACTCAAAGTTTCATATGATTTGAATATTCACATAAGAAAATATTTCATGATTTTAAAATATTTAAATATTTACAATTGTACTTATTTGTCTCTAGCGTGATATGATGTGTCATAAAATGAAAAGAAAGTGAAATTTATTTTGCATGGAACTTTAAATTATGAGAATATAATGTAACAGGTAGGTTATTATTCCCATGTTTCTATATTTCAACTGAGAGAAATATAAATAAATTTGACGATATATGTTGTCTTGTCATTTTATATATTAAACTGTAATGGTGAAAATAGTTATATTTGTGACCTATAATACATTTCTCAAGGATGACATATCGCCTCACGGAATATGTGTTATATTTCAAGTTTCTTTAACATTTGACAATTAAATTAAGAGTTTTCCACTCTAATTTGTGTCTTTTTATAAATTTAATTATATTTTTTTAAAATAGTCCTTATATAGTGAATTTATTCTATAACAAATAAGATTAATTTTATGCTAAATATAATAAAATAAATCTTGGAAAACAATTATATTTGCTCATAATTAAAAAAAATAAAACTGTGTATAAAATTGCTTTTGGAATGTATATTGTGAAATGTTAATTTTATAAAATAAATCATAACGTCATATTCATATAAGAAGGGAAATAAATATTTCATATTGTAAATACAAAAGATGAAAAAAGGTTTTTTCATTTTTTGGTTATTAATGAAAAAAATGTGTGTGAAAATTAAATTATTTTTCTATTATTCTCATTCAATATTACAAAATAGTAAATAACAATAATTATAATTATTTTAGAAAATAATATGGTATGTTCTATCGAGCAAAATAAAAAAAAAACATTTTAAATGACTAATTATTTTTCGGTCATTGTTTCAGTATTTAAAAAAGAGTTTGTTAATGAAGAATGGTAAATTAAAAATGAATAAATTATTTCTGTGGACTGTGTTTGGAGATAAAATGAAAGGGACATAACATAGATAAAGGGAAAGAGAGGGAAGAAAGAAGTTCGTTAAGGCCATTTTGTTGAACATTTTTGAGGAGGGGCGAATTTTTTTAAAATTCTTAAAGAAATGACAAAAAATGCCCCTTAATGAATCAGGCCTGAAATAATATTGAATCAGAACCCAAACACCAATACAAATTGAAAGAATGGCGGTTGGTTGATGACACATGACGATATCATTTTTGCCAGTTTTGTACTCATTTTACCCACCCCACATGAAGGATAGGGGCAATGATTTATGGCAAGTTAGCATCACACCTGATGTTAAATGCGTTTCAACAAATCCATGTTCTCTGTCTATGACTTAGCTGAATGCACGCCACCCAAAGAGGTGCACGTTGCACTGCAAATTTGCGCGGTCCAGCCCATGCTGTTCTATGCATATAGGTATGAATTGGTATGCTCAGGAGAGCTATGTCTGCGGAGCTGTGTTTTTTTTTTTATTATGAACTCTCCGATTATTTATTAACGATTCTGATTTTCCATAACCGTTTAGATCTCCCTGCGTCTGCAATCGCTACCCGCCCTATAGATATCTTATGAGAGTACATTTATTCTTAGCTATATCATAACTAAACTCTACATTTCCACTGAGTAAATATATAATCATAACATAAACTATGATATATGATCTAAATTGTTTAATTTCAATATGCACAAATATTTGGACATCTTCCGAAATGATTACATGATTTAATTATAATCCGGGACCAAGAGCCCAAATCAGCTTAAAACTTCCATTTCTTAATTAATTACATAGAATTGTTTCTTATTTATGCTATTCTAGTAACTAAGCTAGTATATTTAAAACTTCTCCTTAATTAGTGTACAGGAACAAAAATTAGAGGCCCTACTTTTTATTTATTACAACTTTCACCAGTAAACCATACCAACAAGTCTAAGTCCATTCAATATAATCAGAGCTGCTTATTGTAGATCTTGTATGATATATTATGGCATCCGAAGGCATCTGACTAATACACGGCATTATCCATCCCCTAGCCATGTGGTACAGTATCTAAGCTTCTGTTCCTTGGGTTATGTACTCTGCCCACTGCTTTTGCAGTGTGTGCATGTTCTTTTCTTTTCTTCTAATTTTTTTAGAGGGTAATGCAGAGGACAAAAAGGACCTTTCATTTATCCTATCATGTAAATTTAAAATTTATATAAAAAATTGTCACTTTGCTTTGTGTATGTGTGTTTTCTCTCAACCTAAGTAGTCGAGAAATTATTAATATTCCTCCCGTTTTTATATAAGATCTTTTTTTTTTCAATAATATGGTTTGAATAAAAAACACAAAATGTTAGCATGTCCCTCTCAAAGTAGATTGCTATCAATAAAAAACTGCTCTAGGTAAATCTCCACTTAATTTGGTCAAAATTGGGAACGCGTTATTCTCAGTCATACATGCATTAACTGGATCCCAATCAACAGAGAATTATGAAGCAAATATCGTTATCAATGCCTTTGACAAAACAATAATTACTAGTAGATGTATGGGGTAGATCCTTCGTTATTTAGGGATTAGAGGGTCTTTAGTCAGAATGACAGAATCCCTGATCCGCACTTTAGGGGATGCTAATTGACTCCTCCAAGTGGGCCCAGAGCTCGTGATTGGTACTCCACTAATCGTGACAATAATCATGCCACGATACCAATTATGTTTTGTGGATTGTGGTGTCCAAATCGCGTTTAGAGAATACATTCTTTGTATAAATGAGCAATCACATATTGAAATTATCAGTTTTTTGTGGTTGTGGGGATATTTTGTGATGGGAGGCTTGACACTGAGGTATTATGACAATCTTGGAAATGAATTTTTAATAAATATAAAAAAAATCTTAAAAATAGAAAAAAATTATAAATATATTTTTTTACTTGTAGATTGATAATATTTTAAATTTAATATAATTTTATTATCGTTTAATAGTTCATTAAAAATCATAATTTTTTTTTATAATTTATAATGATTCTAATTTAATAGACTATACAACGATAATAAAGTTGTATGAAATTCAAAACACTACCAATCTACAAATAAAAAATATATCTATAAATATTTTTATTTTTTTAGGATTTTTAAATATTTATTTAAAATTACATTGTTAAGATTATCAAAATAACTCATTGTCAAGATTCCTCCCGTTTGTGATTACCTTTTACTAACTTGTATAAATAAATGATATTTACTAGTACATTTGTAATTTTTATTTTCCCGCAATTCTTAATAAATTGGTTTCTGGTATTAATTGGGGCGGTTCATTTTTGCGGCAAAGTCCTAACTTTTGAATATATATATAGAGAGAGAAGAATGCTAAAATACAACGTGTTGTATGGATGCACCCGTGCACCGCATTAAAATCTAATTTGTTCAATTTATTCTTCATATCAAATTCTTATAGAAAATAAAATTATATATTTTTTTAAATTTTTTGGGTCAAAAGAAAATTGCTTGATTTAAGAAATTTGGATCATCCAATAGTGATGATTTTCTTCCTGCCCAAAAAAATTGCAAGCAATTTTTTAAAAAAATATAAAATTTAATTTTCCACAAGAGTTTGATATGGAGAATATATTGAACGGTTCAAATCATTCATTTTTAACTTGAAATTTCAGATTTTAATGCGGTGCACGAGTGCATCCGTGCAACGTGTTATATATATATATATATATATATATATATATATATAGGTAGACTATTGTGAAAACGTTTGTATTTCAGCCGATATGCAAACATATCAAAAACTATATTTTAAAATCTCAAAAATTTAAATTTATGATTTCCATCAAATTCTTCATATGAAAACCTTATGGGATACAAAAATTTAGAGTGTTTTGAGTTTTTTTAGTCACGCTTTTAAATTTTTGAAAAAACAACACAAAATGAGAAAATTATTATTATTTTTAGAACTATTTTTTAAAAAATTCAAAAGAGTGGATTAAAAAACTCAAAACACTTCAAATTTTTATATCCCACAAGGTTTTCATATGGACAATTTAATGAAAATCATAAATTAAAATTTTTGAGATTTTAAAATATAGTTTTTGGTCTGTTTGCATATCGACTGAAATACAAACATTTTCAGAATAGTCTACCTTTATATATATATATTGAGAGAGATGACTTATGGTGCTTTGTAAAGTAAAAAATATTACTATTTTAGAGTGATATTTCATATTTTGAGGTCTCCAATGATCAATCTAAGTTGCTCAATAATTTCTTCATGTTAAAATCTTATGGGATATTAAATTTCATAATTTTTTGAGCTTTTTAGATATTTTAAATTATTTTTAAAAATAATCCTGAAATAAGCTATTTTCTTATGTTAAACAAAGCTAATTTTAAAAATAGCTAGAAAGTTAAAAAAAACATGAAATCTCGAAACCTCGAAATATGAAATCCCAAAGTAATAACAGTGCATCTCTAGGGAGAGTAAAACTAGTATGCTCCTAATAGCACGGAATCCCTCTGTGATTTTAACTTAAAAAATATATCAAATCATCTTCAAATTTTTATTTATCTCTCTTATTAAAATTTTCATATTGAAATCTTATGGGTACAAAAATTTGAAATATTTTGAGTTTTCTAAATCATTATTTTTTATTTTTAAAAATAATGTACAAATATTAAATATTTATTATTATTTTTAGAGTTGATTTTAAAAAATTGAAAAGAGTAACTTAAAAAACTTAAAACACCCCAAACTTAAAAAACTCATCATTTGATGTACTTTTTAAGTTAGGATCATAAAGAGACTCTGTGCTCCTAGGAGCACGTTAACTATTTTTTTTTAAAATAGTTAGAAAATCATTTCTTTTGAATGACTTATAATAACTAAATCAAGTAATTTACTAACAATATTAAAAAATAATAAAAATTCTAACAAATATAAAATTTAATCTACATTTAGATATTTATATGAAAATTATTTTGTACGATTGAATCAACCATTTAAACTTTCAAAATAAAGAATTCATATCACGGAAACGATCCGTGCTATGCATAGCATCATACCTCAACTATATATATATATTGTGAAGTCACACATCTACCTTCAATTGTTGCAATATCTTCCTTGGAGGTTGCAAATACAAAATTCGGTATCTGTTAGAGTTGTATAAATGCAATATTTGTTAGAGTACATAAACAGCTTAACTCATGCCTTTTATTTTTTTTGTTCATAAAAACAGACAATGATAGGCCCTCATCAGTTAGAAAAGCATGATTAATACAAATTCTAAAAGTACAATACTCACACAAGAAAACATAAGCTTTTGAAACTTTGTGTGAATCAGCATGTAACGTAGAGGTTGGAACGAGGAACAGAGCGAGAATAAGGAACAAATGAAGAAATATGATACCAATTTCAACCCCCGATTGCTTTCACCATTGAAAGCATGCATGGTACTGATAGTAATACAGCATGCCTTGCTCTGTCATGCATGGTTGAATCTAGCCAATCTATACTATTATATAAAGTATCTAAGAATTGAACGAATCTATTTTTTATCATTTCCTTTAAATTTTTTATATCTCAAAATATTTCTCATCTAATGATTTACATTAATTTTGACAAATCAGACGAAACACGATAGCATCCATTATTTTGTATTACTCTCCATTTCTTTGTCATATAGAAAGAAGAGAATTAAAAGTTGAGAGAAATCATGCGAGATTATATCTGATATAGCATCTGTAATTGATCTTGTATTTATTGATCTTTTTTATATTATTATGTGATATTTTTTTATAGGAGGCTGATAATAATCCCCAAGCATTTATCCCCACAAATGTCCCCAAACTTTGACTCCCATGAATTTAGTAGTTGAAACGCCAAAAATCTTTCGCGATTTGACCATAATCGCAGCGACAAATAAAAATTTTGAATCTTCGCGAGTTGACTGTAACTGCAATCATTTGGCACAAAAAATCGCTATTTTTGTGACCATAACATGCAATCTCAGCGACATCAATTAGATTCACTATTTTTTTTTTCGTTTCTAGGCAACTGGTCGATTCATTTATAATCAACCGTTAGTTTATATTAATTAACCATAAATGTTTGAATTATTTACAGCAACAATAAATTTGACACAAAAAATCAGTGCGCCATCAATTGATTATCATTCTGACATTATTTATATTTTTAACTGTTCCCTATTTATATTTATTGTGTCAGTTACTAAAATTCTAATAACTTAAAATATTGTTATTTGATATCCATGTTATTTATATCTACGTTTTTGGTAATTATTGTGTCTATTGGCATCAACTATCAATTTTATTTATATCTATTAAATTTTGCTATTTATATCAACCGGCTTTGATGGTTAAATCCCATCATTTATACAAGTAAATAATCACAATATTTGATATAAATAGCACAATATAATAGATATAAGTAAATTTGATAGTTTTTACCAAGTGCTAACTCTCTTTAATATTCTTAAAGAGACGCCATTTCAATTTTTTTTTTTTTTTGAATTATAAATGTGCTATGCAGTTATAAAAATAGAAAGTCGAAAATAGATAAAAAGTCAATTGAATGCTTAAAATGAAAAATTTTCGCTTGGGGATAACAAATGTGGATAAAAGGCTGAGGATGATAATAATATTCCTTTTTTATATTTAAATAAAAAAATTGGTTGCAACAAGCAGGTACAAAGTTAGTTTCTAATTAAAATGGCTAATTGCGCGTCTGAACTCTGAACTAAGAGAATCATGAACAGTGTTGGTGAATTTGCACAAGTGGGTTGAAAAAGGGGAACTGGTGTTTTGGTCCGTTCATAGGATATATACCCGGTGGATACGGGAGTGACATATATATAATAATACGCCTAATAAGTTAGCTAGGTTAGCTAGGGTCAATCCAATTATACTCGCTTCAATTGGCTAACTTTAATTTGTGAAGATTGCAACCGAGTACAAATTCCAGCAAGAACTTTTTAATTTTTCAGACATCTTAAGCTTATTTTAAAAATTAATATTTCAAGCAATTTCGCTGTCAGAATATTTACTATTTTTTCTATAAAATATTAAAATATTCATTAGTTCAATTGAGGGTATAACCCAGGAATCAAAAATTCAAAATCATATATATATATATATATATATATATATATATATATATAGTAAAGATACCGTGAGCTTAATCTTATGGAGGTTTTTCGTGAGTTTAACTCAAAAAATATATTAAATCATCTCTAAATTTTAATTTATCATACTCATTAAATTCTTTATATGAAAATCTTATGGGATGTAAAAATTTGAAGTGTTTTGAGTTTTTTAACTCATGGTTTTAAATTTTTTAAAATCAGCTCTAAAAATAATAATAATATATTCAATACTTGAACATCATTTTAAAAAAATTAAAAATGATGACTTAAAAAATTCAAAACACTATAAATTTTTGTATCCTACAAGATTTTCATATAAAAAAATTTAATGATGATGATAAATTAAAATTTGGAGATGAATTCACGGTATCTTTACTCTCTCTCTCTCTCTCTCTCTCTATATATATATATATAGTGGATATACCGTGACCGTGAGCTTAAGCTCACAGAGGCCTTCCGTGAGCTGAACTCAAAAAGTATATCAAATCATCTCCAAATTTGAATTTTTCACTCTCATTAAATTCTTCATATTGAAATCTTATAGGATACAAAAATTTGGGATGTTTTGAGTTTTCTAAATCACTCTTTTTTAATTTTTGAAAATCGTCTCTAAAAATAATAATAAAATATTTAATATTTGTACATTATTTTTAAAAATTGAAAAGAGCGACTTAAAAAACTCAAAACATTCTAAAATTTTGTATCCCAAAAGATTTAAATATGAAAAATTTAATGAGAGTGAAAAAGTAAAATTTAAAAATGATTTGATATACTTTTTGAGTTAAGCTCACGGAAGACCTCCGTGAGATTAAACTCGCGGTATCTTTACTCATATATATATATATATATATATATATATATATATATATTGTGAAATGTTGAGGATCATTATCCACTTCTAACTTGAGAGGCTTTCTTTCAGTTTGTTGGACTTCATTTTACTTTAATTTATCTTACTGATTTAAGCCCAATACCTCTTTTTATAGGCCTGAGATTTTCATTCAGGCTCAAATTCAAGGATGAATATTCTGGTCGAGCCTGTTATCTACCCGACCTCTATATAATATCTCTCGCGCTTCTCCACTAGGGTTTCTCTCGCCGATCTTCCCAGCATTTCGCCGAGATGGTATCTCTCTTCCCTCCTCTTATCTCCCCGTCTCTATCGTTCATCTTAGTTTTGAACTATTTCGATCGAATTAACCCTTGTTTCGTTTCTCGTTTGTGTTGGGATTGAATCAATGCAGCCGTCGCACAAGACTTTCAGGATCAAGAAGAAGTTGGCGAAGAAGATGAGGCAGAACCGCCCCATTCCACACTGGATTCGCATGCGCACTGACAACACCATCAGGTCAGACCAACTATTTAATCCTCAATTCCTTTTTAATGTTTTTTCTTTGTTAAAGTTTGCTTTAGATTGTTCTGTTTACCAGTAGATTCGAGAATATCCATACTTCTGTCCTGACCTGTCAGTTAGTTGCTCATGTTGACTTTTGGTTGCTGAGCAAGCTCTTTTCGTATGCTTATGTAAACATGCAGCTTTAATTATTAGTTGTTCCCTGAAAGTAGATACTGAAGTGAGAATGTTCCCAATAATGTATCAGCTATTCAGTTGAGTTTTATGAAGAGAGGTGCTCTAGCAACCTGATTACTTCTTCATTTAAACCTTTTACTATCCATTATGTCTGGAAGTTGGTTGTCATGTAGTTGACCATTATATATTAGCTGCAATGTTTGTTTTAGTATGAATTAAGCACATCTTTAGATTTTTGATCCATTCTTAGCTACACTTTTACTTATATCTAATAGAAAAAGTTTCAAGGTAGTATCAGGTTATTTGAACTGAATTGCCAATAATGTTTAGTATGGTGTCATTAGTTAATTTATGTTATCTGTTGGCACTTTAATTTGGTCAAAGATAACATGTGGAACAGATGATGAGTTGTACAAGTGCCACTCTGTACAAGTATTTTTATACATGTTATTTGTTCCAAGTACTAGTACTGTTCTTTGTTTTGAGTTACTTAAATGGATCTTTTGAATGCTAGGTATAATGCAAAGCGCAGGCACTGGCGCCGCACCAAGCTTGGATTCTAAGCTCCTAGTTTGTTTATCTCCTTCCTAATTGTGTTAGATTTTTGATTTGCCAAAATTTGAAACTATTTGGAAGTAGATGGAACTTTAAAGATTGGGTTTAATGAATGTTGATGCTTATGCTGTGCTGTACTTGTTTGATTTTGTTATAAGATTAGTTTTTTTTAATTTATAATTTGAATTTGGTTAATAGTACTTAATTTAATAATTAGGTCTCAAGCCCCCTACTGACAATCTTCTATCAGATGCTATGTTCAGTTGCTCGTGCCCACAAACAAAATGGAAATTTTTGGCAAGTATGCCTTTGTTATGAATGTAAAATGGAGTTGTGACAAACTTTAAAGAGTGTGTTCATATTATGCTGATATTCTGCTGAAAGTAGGAAACTACTATTACATATTTAACCGTCTGATGAAATAGATGGCTCTGATATTTGTATGTGAGGGGAGCTACTGTTGGAACAAGACAAATCTTGGACTACGGTGCGATCAACTAGATAAATCTATAACAAGAAGCAATATGATTATAATAGAAATTAGGACCGTAAGAATTTGTGTAACATGCTGATGGAACGGAGGAGTGCCAGTCTGCTAGAGCGCATATGTTAAGATCTTGTGATCGTCTCAGCATTTTACGAAATTCAAAAACCCAGATATTTCTCAAGTTAAAAACCAGATGTATCATCGAGTTTAGTTCTCTCAAGGTAATTATTCTCTCCTAGAAGCCACTAAACCTTAGGGTAATTATACTCTGGAGAGTATTTTTTGTGGAGAGATTTCAAAGGCTAATTATAACGGCTCATTTTAATCACAACGGTTGTGAGAAAATTTCAACACGAATTTTGATGCATGAAGAATTTATTATTATTAAATTAGAATTGTTGATCTCTGATTGAACAAATTAGATAAAAAATACTCTATCCGGAACGAATTAGATAAAAAATACTCTATCCGGAGAGTTTTTTTTGCTGTCCAGAGGATGTTGTTCCCTAAACCCTATATGCCAAGCTAGATCAACGAGTTAAGAAATTTCCAAAGTCATCGGACTGAACAAGAAACTATCGGGAAAAGTATTGAAATTTGGAGATCCTTATCAGGGTATATCTAGGCTATGTAGAGCAAGAAATTATGGGCCGTATACATCGAAAAAAATGGAGGATGTCAGGAGTTCCACATATTTGCTTTAGATGGTACAGTATAGAGTTTAATTCGGGCATAGCAGCTACACTGCTACAGTCTTCTCTGTAAGTGCTGACAGAGAAGATGGACAATTTCAGAAATAAAATTGAAAAGAAAATTAATCATGTGGACTGTTGAGAGAATAAAGAAACAATAGAAAACAAGAAACTAAGTTGAGCACTTTCCTAAATGATTTAACAGACAAATTTAGAGAATTTGGTCACAGGAACAAATTGGTCAATAGATGGCCACAGGATAAGTTTAGACCACTCGTCATCCTTCTGCTTCATAGAAGTATGTTAATTATGAATCTATGATGCAGAAGAGCTCGGGGGCATACTATTGCAAATGAAAGTATAGTGATTTTAGCTCTCAGAAAATGGATAAAATACTTGGTATCCATTCTGACTTCTGACCAATTCACCATCAGGAGCTCCTTTTTTTTTTAAATCCAGCAATTCCTGTATTCCGTAACAAAGGAGGGCACCGTGCCGAGCACATCTGGAGAAGACCCTTCACTTGAGATTAATCCCGAGAAAAGAAGATCTCTCCCGGCCAAGGAGTGGGCAGGGCAGTGTTGAGAAAATAAGGATCTATGCTAGAGTTAATTCAGACTATTAATCAGATATAGAGACTGCAGATATGTAGACCCTATAATCATTACCAGAATAATATTAGATGTGAAAGTGAGTGGCTTAATACCAGTAATTTATCTCAGTATAGTTATGAATCACATTGTTTTGCTATCAATATTTAATTGTTCATTTTCTCTAATTGGCTATCACAGAATGCCTGTCCCATATGTGATAATTGTACAACCAAAATCTTAAAGATATCTAAAAAGGACGATTCTAGTGTACGTTCAAAATTGTGGTACAATAAACGTCTCAAATTACTTGATGATAGATGAAGGGAATTTCTGTTTTATTTATTGCAGCTTCATTAAATAGGGATGTAACAAAAAACAAGTATGTATGTACTGGTCCGAAGAGAACGGAACCAGTACCTAAATTTTGTTCACCCAATCAATTCTAATTATGTAAAAAAAAAACAGATTCAGGTTTTATTTTAATAAAAAAACAGACTCGGATAAAGTACCATTATATGGATATATTCAATTGAATTTTCCAATCTAGAAAATGTGGCAGAAAACGAAGCTAGAAACTAGTACCATGTGAAAGTATTCAGGGGAGGAAAACAATAGCCTTGAACAGTCGATTTGAGGTGTCATCTTGTTTGAAGTTTGGGACAGATTTCAAATGAGTGGATTAGATCAAAGTTTGTTTTTTCTCTAAAAAGTTGTTTATTAGTTGATGACTTGGTGCAATATTCCCTGTACTGGAATGACAGAGTGGCTGTTGAATCTAGATCAAACTTTTAATATAGTTTAAGAACTGTTTAATTGGGATGAAAAGCTAACTATTATTTTAAGCATATAGTGAACACCTCATTGTAGCACTGCGTAGAAACACCTGTTGGCAGAAACCCACTCTGTCATTGCAATTTATGGCGTTCTACATAGATTTTCTGGTACACAAATGATCTAATATTGCATTGCATGTTATCATTTAGAAGGGAAATTAAGAAAATGGATACAGGGACTCTCTGAGGTCCTCTATTATTGGCAAATTACTAACAACCAGGAGTTTTTTGAACTGCTGATGGAGTGTAAGCTAAAGTAATGGAACACCATGCACTATAATTAGCAAAGAATCATGACCACTTCACTGATCTATATAATTGGGAGTTTCAGAGCCTCTTTTAATCCAATTGCACAGACCTGAGGTTGTTTTTTTGCCTCTTCTGTGCCTTTGGTTGGTACACAGAGCGACTCAAAAATGGCTTCAACAATCTCGCTCGACGACATAAAAAATGAGACTGTTGACTTGGTAAATTAAAATTCCATCTAGAAATTCATTTAAGAGTTTATTTATTGATTACAAAATCTCACAAAAAAAGAACCCACAATACTGTTCTTGAGGTATTTCGATTAATAAAAAGGTTATGGATGCATTTGATTTCATGATGGGAGGCAAAAATGAGTTCTATTAACCTTTGAGTAGAACATTAATATTTTGGCAAAATAATAATAATAATAATAATAATATACTAAATATTATTCTTTTTTTCTCTTTGTACATTTCAGGAAACAATTCCTGTACCAGAGGTGTTCCGGCAACTCAAATGCTCGGCAGAGGGGCTCAGCAGTGCTGAGGGGGAGAACCGGCTCCAGATTTTTGGCCCCAACAAGCTCGAGGAAAAAAAGGTTTACATATTTAGTTAATGCCTTTAGCCATAGAGTAATTGATATGTTATACACAAATCATGTGTTACTCCAATTTTTTTATTTAACTTGTAGGAAAGTAAGGTCCTCAAGTTCCTAGGTTTCATGTGGAATCCACTCTCTTGGGTCATGGAGATGGCTGCAATCATGGCAATTGCCCTTGCCAATGGAGGAGTATGCCAACTCAATTTTCCTATGAAGTTGCAATTGATCTTGTGACATAACAAACAACATAGTCCACAGATTGTTTATTTTACATGTCTAATTGATTATAGGGAAAGCCTCCGGATTGGCAAGACTTTGTGGGTATTGTTGTCCTTCTCATCATCAACTCAACAATTAGTTTTATTGAGGAGAATAATGCTGGTAATGCCGCAGCTGCACTCATGGCCAGTCTAGCTCCCAAGACTAAGGCGAGCCATTTTTCATTCAGAAACTGATTTCATAACTATAATTGAAAGAAACCATAAATAAAATGATAAATGTAATTGAATTCCTTACAGATATTGAGGGATGGAAAGTGGTCAGAGCAGGATGCAGCCATCTTGGTTCCTGGAGATATCATTAGTGTAAAACTTGGTGACATCATTCCCGCCGATGCTCGTCTTTTGGAAGGTGATCCCCTCAAGATTGACCAGTCAGCTCTTACCGGTGAGTCCCTCCCAGTGACAAAGAATCCTGGTGATGAGGTTTTTTCGGGGTCCACATGCAAGCAAGGAGAAATTGAGGCTGTGGTCATTGCCACCGGTGTCCATACCTTCTTCGGCAAGGCTGCTCACCTTGTTGACAGCACTAACAATGTGGGTCACTTTCAAAAGGTCCTAACTGCCATCGGAAACTTCTGCATTTGCTCAATTGCTGTCGGCATAATTATTGAAATTATCATAATGTATACTGTTCAACACCGTGCGTACCGTAGCGGTATTGACAACCTATTGGTCTTGCTTATTGGTGGTATCCCCATTGCTATGCCTACAGTGCTTTCTGTGACTATGGCTATTGGGTCACACAAGCTGTCTGAGCAGGGGGCTATCACAAAACGCATGACAGCCATTGAGGAGATGGCTGGTATGGATGTGTTGTGTAGTGACAAGACTGGCACCCTTACTCTAAACAAGCTCACTGTTGACAAGGAACTAATTGAGGTTAAGATTCAGTACTTATATAACCTCCATTATTTTTTTTAGTTTCCCATTTGATAACATTTACTGCATATAATGAACTTCTATTTTTATGGGATAATTAGCGGATTCAATTGCACAATTGTAGGTGTTTGCTAATGGGGTGGATAAAGAATTAGTTGTGTTGTATTCTGCAAGGGCATCTAGGGTTGAGAACCAAGATGCCATTGATGCATGTATGGTTGGAATGCTTGCAGATCCCAAGGAGGTATCAGTGAAGCTCTTTTTATTTATACATACAAATTAACTCTATAGCCCCTCCGAACTAACTAACATAATCTTTTACCATATTAGGCTCGTACAGGGATACAAGAGGTCCACTTTCTTCCCTTCAACCCAGTTGACAAGCGCACTGCCATGACATACATTGACTCTGACGGTAGCTGGCACAGAGCAAGTAAGGGTGCTCCTGAACAAATTATTGACCTTTGCAACCTATCAGATAGTGCAAGAAAGAGATGTCATGCTATAATCGGAGAATATGCCAACCGTGGTCTTCGTTCATTGGCCGTCGCAAGACAAGCGGTGCCCGAGAGAACCAAAGAGAGTGTCGGTGGTCCATGGGAGTTCATGGGCCTCTTGCCCCTTTTTGACCCTCCAAGGCATGATAGTGCTGAGACCATAAAACGGGCTCTTGCTCTTGGAGTCAATGTCAAGATGATCACTGGTGACCAGCTTGCTATTGGTAAGGAGACCGGTCGTCGTCTCGGCATGGGAACCAACATGTACCCTTCAACAACCCTTTTGGGTGAGAAAGGTGGTCATGCTAACAGTGATGTCGCTGGAATGCCGATTGATGAGTTGATTGAGACGGCTGATGGATTTGCCGGAGTCTTTCCAGGTGACTAAATAATTAAAGAATCTTATAGCATAATAGCTATATATTATTTATTTATGAACTTTTCATCTGATGATCTTTCTGTTCTTAAATAGAGCACAAGTATGAAATTGTGAAGCGCCTCCAGGATAGGAAGCACATCTGTGGTATGACCGGTGATGGTGTGAATGATGCTCCTGCTCTCAAAAAGGCTGACATTGGTATTGCCGTTGCTGATGCAACTGATGCTGCCAGGAGTGCATCTGACATTGTTCTTACCGAGCCTGGTCTTAGTGTCATTGTCAGTGCTGTGCTAACCAGTCGTTGCATCTTCCAGCGCATGAAGAATTATACCATCTATGCTGTTTCTATCACCATTCGTATTGTCCTTGGTTTCCTCTTAATCGCTTTGATTTGGAAATTTGACTTCTCCCCCTTCATGGTCCTAATCATTGCCATTTTGAATGATGGTACAATCATGACTATTTCTAAGGATCGTGTAAAACCATCTCCACTTCCTGACTCCTGGAAGCTTAGGGAGATCTTTGCCACTGGAATTATACTTGGCACATATATGGCTCTCATGACCGTGTTATTCTTCTATCTTGCTCATGACACTGAGTTCTTCTCTGTAAGTTTAACAATGCTGTATTATTGCCGAATTGTTGTGCCAGCTAGGAGGAACATGCTTAGTATCGGTAATGACTAGTACTGACTTAATACAAATGCCTTGCCAAGTAGGATTTTGGATTTATGACCAAGAAAATAACACACTTATAAACATAATATTTGTAAAATCCAAAATAAAATTTTATAATCTAATCGAGAATGTTTTATGCCATACTTATAAACTTTTAATAATCACTATTACTGAACTGACAAAATATAAACATTATTATATTTTTTTAGGAAAAGTTTGGAGTGAGAACACTTAGAGGAAAGGAGGATGAACTCATGTCAGCATTGTACCTCCAAGTGAGTATCATTAGCCAAGCACTCATTTTCGTCACCCGTTCTAGGAGCTGGTCATGGATTGAGCGCCCTGGTCTCCTCCTCCTCGGTGCCTTCCTCGCTGCTCAATTGGTAATATATTCTCCTCAGAGCTTATAATATTCATACATATATTCTTCATTTCATCTTCTATCTCATCTAATTAGACTTGCAATTCATCACTACAGGTTGCTACCGTCATTGCTGTGTATTTCCATTGGGAATTCGCAAAGATTGAGGGTATTGGGTGGGGTTGGGCTGGAGTGATCTGGATATTCAGCATTGTCACTTACATTCCACTCGACATTCTTAAATTTGTCATTAGATATGTCCTAAGTGGCAAAGGATGGGACAACCTTTTCAGGAGCAAGGTGACTATATTTTTCTATTATAAAACTTCAACTATGGGTTAAAGATGTAATTCTGAAATAAGTATTTTGGATATTTCCATATGTAGACTGCCTTTACCAACAAGAAGGATTTTGGAACAAATGAGCGTCAAGCCGAGTGGGCATATGCTCAGAGAACCCTGCATGGCCTCAACAAGAAGACCGACAGTGATAATGCCGGAGCCATCTTTAATGAAAACACTAGCTACAGGGAGTTGTCAGAGCTTGCTGAACAAGCAAAGAGACGTGCCGAGATCGCTAGGTTAGTGCTTTACTTGTCATGCCTAAATGAGAGGACTATAGTTTCTTTACTTATAATTTGTATTTTACTCTGATAATACTGAGTCAATTGTGTCTATAATTTTAGGCTGAGAGAACTACACACACTCAAGGGACATGTCGAATCAGTTGTCAAGCTCAAGGGTCTCGACATTGAAACGATCCAGGGACACTACACAGTCTAACATAACATTCAACTTTGAGATTTTTTGGGTAATCAGTCATCAGACGATGAATTTTGTTCCTTGCTAGATTAGACTCAGTGAAAGTGATGTACCACATTTTAAGTACTAAGCAATATTTTTCTTTTTATGCGTTTACAGACCGCAGATACATTTGATGAAGATAATGTAATATATTTATTTCATCAACAAGTTGCATTCTGTTTAGTACATTGATATATTTGTGATTTTGCATATGCATGATTTCTTTCTCTTTTTTATTGATGTTGATAGAATTGTTACAACACCGTGAATAAATAACATGAGTAAAATAATTATTTTATATTATATTTTTGGAATATGCATTCAGTATTTTTTATCACTTGAGGAAATAAATTCGTGTTCGCCGAACCAAAGAACAAGACCATGTTCTTCGGGATTAGACGGTTCCATTAAGAGGGTCTTATTATTAAAAATGTTTTATTAAAATATCAAAATGAGTCGAATGAGATTTCGATCCATCGACCAAAAGAACTAGTTGTTCTTTATATGGTCAGTAAATTCTAACAATCTCAAATGGATTGAAATAATTAATTAGGCTAGTTTTATTGCTTATGATATCTTCCAAAATTTTGCAGATATTTTTAGAGTTTGAGTTATCGAGCTTGAGAATTCTCCTTTGATACAAGGAACAAAGTCTAAAATTAGATGTCTAATACAAAAAACTTCAGTTCTGATGCTGACATACTAGTATGCTTAGAACTGGGCGTGTCTTCTGATTTTTCTTTTTTCTTTTTCTTATGTTCTTGTCTCTCCATATTTTATTGCATCCATAGACCAATTTCATTGGCTTAATTTTTCTTGTACCTTTGAACTCTTCTCTATTTTTTTATTTCTCTCTCTACTCTTCTATTTTTCTAATTTATCACTAAACACTTCTATCTATTTTCCTATTTACCCATCAAGTTAATCAAACCTAATTAATTTTGATTATCTTACTAATTCTTCATTATTAATTTTAAATCAAAATAGAAATGATAATAATGCCATTTATCTTTTTTTTCATCGTATTTTCTTTTCTCTTTTCTCACCATAGAAAGGTTTCCTGCTATATACCCTGTCGCTAAGTCTTCCTTCCTTTCATTATATTTTTTTTTCTTTCTCCATCGCTATCTTCCTTCCTTCTCGTCATATACCGTGTCTCATATTTTTTTGCTGCTTTTTAAATTCTCTCTCGTCGTGAAACTTGCCGCCTCTTAAATCTTTATCTCATGGGAGAAGAGGAAATTTAACCTTTCTCAATTTTTTCAATCTCATACTTTTAATATTGTTGAATTTATATGGTCTGTATGTGGACCAAATGAACTTGGGCTGAAAATGTTCATTCGCACCTATTCAGATGATCTTATCTCTATTTATGTTCATATACTGTGTATCTTTAGTAGATACAGAAAAGACACAGAAGAGAACAAAAAATAGTGTTTAAGACATTTAAAGAGAGAAAGAGAAACATCATCCAAAAGAGAGACAACTAGGTTCCTCCATGACAGGAGTGAGAACGAGCGGTCTCCGTGTGAGAATAAGAATAGATCATGATATTTAGGTTGTGGAACAGAGGGATAGACTCAGTTTTGGCTATGGTTTATCTCCAACAAAGTGATTTTCGAAGGCTGACGGTGCAAGAGATACAGTACAAGGGCTTACAGTACGTCAGGTGTGATTGGAGACGCATGATCAGAAAAGAAAATACTTCCCTTGATAATTCTGAATTCTCTTATTTTCATTATTTCGATCAAATATAAATGATTCTCCATTGAAGCCCCAATCCCAATCATAAATTTGACAAATTGGAGCCAAGAAGAAAGAAAAATGAAATAAAAGGTGCTAATGCAAGATAATATTGCAACTAGTCTAGTTTACTGGTCAAAAAGAACTTGAGTGCTCGGAGGAGTAAATTAGATAATCTATTTTTGGTACTAGTCAATATTAATTTCAATCTTAAAAAGTGTATCCCTACTAATTTCATTCGTACACGCCTTTATTTATTTTTTATTTGGCGACTACTTTTTGTCTTTTTAATTTTATTTATTCTTTGGAGGTTTCCCTAAAAAATTATGGCGTGTGGGCACCCAACAAAATTTTCTCATTTATTATATCACAAAAATGTGTCCTTTCTAAATTTGTTGTTTGTGTGAATTCCAGTAGTCAGTATTCACTATTTTTGTGATACCGCACAACAAAATATGGTGTTGCAAGGCTGTTCTCTGAATACGTGGGTGATGACTTACCAGATTCAATCTTTGATGTTTGAATTGCAAATTACAATCCACTTGTGTACTCTTCTCATGCAATAATGTGTTTTAATCAAAGCTGTATAAAACCTGAACCATGCAAATGTTCCATGGTGAAATGGGAGGCTTACCATTTTATATGTTCCATGACTAGTCAATTATCGCGTATGACATATAATAAAATTTTCTTATTTATTATATAGCAAAAGTGATAATTTTGCATATAGATTGAATGCATCTTCTTATGTCTACAAGTTGAAAGTAAAATATGATGACTTTTTTGAACCAATAAATCTAGTAAATGACAAAATTATTATTTAGTAAACTGAAGACTCTTAATTTGAACTCAATTGACATAACTTTTGGTGGATAACTTGAAGAATTGACAATAATATGCGTTTTGCAAGGAGACAAAACATCTCTCTGTGTTTTTAAGATAAAATTATAAATTCACAATCATTCATCCATCTTGATGATGATAATAGCTTTCAAAGGATGCTTTCTATGTATGAGAATGAGAGGGAAGTTATGATTTACATGATCATAGTGAATAAGGAGATACTAAGGAAAATGCTAAAAACAGATTTTAAGGGAGAATTTACATTGTAAAATGAAGATAATTTTGAATATTATGTAGAAGGATCATATTATTGTCCTAGTGAGGTAATGTAACCTTCAGAGTAGTGATGATGATGGTGAAAATAGTGTCAGATTAGTAGGAGAGTGTTACTCATATGATAAAGAGCAGCCATCAATAGAGATTAGTGTACAATACTCACATGTCATAACATTTAGGAGCCATCAATAGAAATTGGTGTACAATACTCACATGTCATAACATTTAGGAGAGCTCTCAACCACCGTGCAATAACAAAAGATTTTTGAGTTTGTCATAGAGAAGAGTGATCCCACACGAGTCACGACATATTATAAAAAGAGATTGTAGTTGGAGGGTCCATGCATCAGTTACTGAAGATGGCGTAACATTTGAAGTGAAGACCTTACAACTTAAGTGTTTATGCAGTGAAATTAATAAGAGTGAGAATAAATATGCAACCAAAGGTTAGATTGCCAATAGAGTTGTCAATTATTAGAGAAGTGAATGTGATATCTCTACAAGAAGTTGCAAAAAAAACTTGAAAATAAGTTTGGCATTATGATACCATATCAGAGGGTATGGTTAGGAAATGAGTTGGTGATGGAGAAGACATACAAAAAGTGGAAGGACTCTTTTGTATAAGTTTGGGTGTTCAAGGAGAGTGCTGAAAAGAAACCCAAATAGTATTGTGGACATCAAAACAGAACTCGAGTTTGTTGTTGCTAGAAGTGCTTTATGAATGAGTTTCTAATGGATTTCTAATGTGTTGTTATGAAAAATGAGAGCGAAGAATTATGAGAATAGTTTTTAAGAGAGATGCATCAAGCGCTAGGGATGCTAGAGGGGCTTATAATCTCATCTGATATGAAAAAAAATAGTCTCTCAAGTATATCCATTGGCTGAACATAAGGAGTATATGAGACATCTTTATAGTAATTTCAAGAAACACTTTTCAGTGGACCTTTTTAAATTGGTCTTTGGGCTGCTATCCGAGTATAGCAGGTTATGAAGTCGAAGCCAATTCAAAGCAACAACAAAGTGTGATTATATCATGAATAATGTTTCTAAAACTTTGAACTCTTGGATATTTGAAGAAAGATATAAACTGATTTGAATTTGCTAACCCAATTCGAAAAAAAATCATGATGAAATTTCATGAAAGAAGAAAAATTACAAGGAGTTGAAAAGACACTTTAGTTCCTAAAGTAGATGAATATATAAGTAGTCTTTGTCGGGTAATAATATTTTTATCAATCCATTTAGATAATTCAAAGACTTTAATTTTACTTAACTTGTTACAATACACTATCTTTCTCATTTATTTTATTTTGCTTTTTTCAGAGTTTAACGGGGGTTATAATGTTTATAGATGCATAGACTCTTGTGCAGCGATAGAGTATAATGAAAAATAATGGGGGATTAATTTAGTAGAAAAGACATATACTTGTCATGAATGATAAATAAAAAGTGTTTCTTGTGTGCATGGAGCTGCTTTTATTGCTTCTCTCCGAAATGCAAAATGGGAAAATTATGTGCATCCTTAATTTACTGTAGCCAAGTTTAAAACAACATATGTTGGAGAAATTATTGCTATGCCAAGTAATCATGAGTGGATGTAATGTAATTTAGGATATAAGATGCTCTCTCTATACTGAAAAGGCCACCGGAAAGATCTTGAAAGAGAACGATTAAGTTGTGAAATGAGACAAAAAAGAAGAATAAATTAGATAAATGTTCGCATTGTGGATTGTCAGGTCAACATAAAAATACTTGCAAAAATATTATATCATCACAACACAAAGAAGATAGTGTATGCAAACTGAAGAAATTTCAACTATAAAAAGGTTCAATTATCATCTTTTTATATAGTTTATGTCATTTTTCAATTAATGGATATGCAAACAGAAAATTTTAGTTGTTTTTATTTTTTGCAAGGTTGAAAAGAAAGTAAAATCAATGTTAAGAAATGGGCATGCACAAAAAGCTTCTTCAATATCCTCCTAGAAGAATATTAGTTTCTTCTCTTGTTTGTTCTTTAGTAATTTAGGATATATTATGGTGCTTTTGAATTTATTGATATTTTGTTAATTTACTAGTGTGGATTTGTGCAACTTTAAATCTAAAAGATAATTCAGTCCAATGATTTTGTATTCTTCAGAAAACTATATCATTTACTGTAGCATTACGGTACCGATTTAGTGTAGCAATCAAGTAATTAGTTCTATACGGTATAAGTATGTAATATATGATAATATACAATGTAATACCATGCATACATATAGTACCGATTTTTATGAGCTTTTGAATTTTATTGATATTTTCTTTTACTGATTGGCCAACACCGGTATATAACGAGTTTTGAAATATCATTTCAATTTTGGAGAATGGATGAAAGGCAAATCATCAAGAGTAGAGGAAAAAGAAAAAAGAAACAAGTGAAACAAAACAAGAGAATGAAAGGATAATATTGTCATTTCGGCTTTAATTTAGAATCAATAATGAAATTTTAATAAGATAATTATAATTAATTAGGTTTGATTTATTTGACGGGTAAATAAAAAAAATTATAGAATGGGTAACAGTCCACTCCACTGTAAAGACTTGGGAAAATTCGATAAAAAGAAAATCAATTTTCATCCATTGGATCAGCACATCTAACACTCATTTTTTTACGCATATGATTATATGAATCAGAATATAGGGAGGTAGCCCTAGAGGTAGGAGAAAAACGCAATTCAGCCTTAGCCGATAATGTCCATTCTTCTCCATCCAATCCCCACTTATCTCCACTTCCCAATTGAACCACCAGGCCTAGGCCTCCGCCTCCGCCTCCGCCGATTCTCTTCCTCCAAGCGTAGAGCCACCACATCAGCCACCTCCACCGCTCCTCTGAAAAAACCCAACACTCTCTCCTGCTCCTTTGCCCGTTACGGCTTCTCCGTTACTCAAACTGACAAAATTATGTCCAGGGACCCGTGGTTTCTCTCCCCTGAACCAGAGAAGGCAATCGAGCCCAAGCTAGAGTACTTCCTGGCCTACGGCTTCCCGCGCGAAAGGCTAATCCAGCTCATCTGCTACGAACCCAACATCCTCTGCGCAAGCCTTGCCTCTCGAATCATCCCCAATTTGAACCTCCTTGAGCAGTTATTGGGATCCAAGACACTTGTCTTCAAAGCTTGTAATCGTGGCCCGTGGCTTCTCAGAAATGACCTTGAGAAAACTTTCATGCCGAGTGTAAAGGAATTGAAAGCATTTGGAGTTCCTGACAACAGAATTGTTCAACTGTCTGTAAGCAATCCCTTAGTGCTTTCATATCCGGTGAGTAATATCAGAGAAGGTTTGAATAAGCTGAAGGGTATGGGAATGAAGCCCGACACAACAACCTTTATTACTGGGTTAACTTCAATGGTTTCTACAAAGAAGGAGACATGGGAGAGAAAAATGCAGCTTTACATGAGCTTCGGGTGGTCTGAGGAGGACGTTCTCATGGCCTTTGCAAGGCAACCAACTTGTATGATGATGTCTGATGATAAGATTAAGAGGATGATGGGGTTTTTTACCAATAAATTAAGCTGGGACCCGGCTATAATTGTGAAAAGAGTGTCTCTTCTCACAGTAAGCTTGGAGAACAGAATAATCCCCCGCTGTGCAGTAATGGAGGTGCTCAGGAAAAAGGGCTTGTGGAATGGGAAACCAAGCATGTATACGTTGCTGTGTATATCTGAGAAACAGTTTGAGGAGAGGTTTGTCGAGAAGTACAAGGAGAAAATTCCAGGTTTGTGTGATGCTTTCATAGGTAGGACGAAATTTTCAGGGTCTTAGCTAAGCTGATCAGAAGTGAGAAGCAATTACCAGTCAAATGGAATTGTCCAGTAAACATAGGATATTTCAAATATGTTTCCCTATGTTCATTTGTCCAGAAAAGATTTGGAAAATCATTTTCATTCGAAACTATGAACTTGAACAAACAACTGAATTCTTTTATTATCTCTCATTGTCTTTACAAGTATATGACTTACATATATATATCAACAATAAGCTAACAATCTACGTAACTAACTAACTGAAATTAGTTATGCATGAGATGTTCAATGTCCAGTTGTGTCAACACTGGATATCTCCATTGACTTGTTCTTTACACGCCCCTTCAAACGCAACTGGGTGTTGAAACATAGTAAGTTTGCCACACAAATGTAAGAAACGACCTTTAGAAAGACTTTTGGTTAAAACATCTGCAATCTGATCAGCAGAGCAAAGAAAACGAACTGCGAGTTGTTTAGCAGCTAGTTTTTCTCGAACGAAGTGGAAATCTAATTCAATATGCTTTGTTCTAGCATGGTATACCGGATTTGCAGCCAGGAACGTGGCACCTAGATTGTCACACCATAAGGTTGGTAGTGTTGTGTGTGCATGGCCTAGTTCATGCGGTAACGACTGAAGCCATAGTAATTCCGACGTAGTCATGGCGAGGCTTCGGTATTCAGCTTCAGTAGAGGATCGGGAAACAGTTGCTTGCTTCTTGGACGACCATGATACAATATTAGGGCCAAGAAAGATAGCATAACCCGTTGTTGATCGCCGATCATCGGGACATCCTGCCCAGTCAGCGTCGCTGTATGCATTTAGATTTAGCTGAGATGATGGACGAAACTGAAGGCCATGATTTAACGTGCCATTTATGTAACGTAGGATGCGTTTGACATGTTGCCAATGGACATCAGTTGGTTGAGCCACAAATTGAGCAGCTTTGTTGACAGAGAATGTAAGATCAGGATGAGTTATGGTTGCATATTGAAGTGCTCCAACGATCATGCGATATTGATGTGGATCAGATAAGACCTGTCCCATCTGTTTTTGACAATCAAGACCTGATCAGCATCGGTGTGGTACAAGACTTTGCACTAAGCATATTTGCTTTTGAAAGAATGGTGTGAAGATACCTAGATTGAGTAAGGAATGTGTCATTGCCGACAAATGTGACTTCAATACCCAGGAAATAGTGTAGCTTGCCCAAATCTTTAATAGAGAAGTGAGATTGAAGTTCGTTGAGAAGAGCATCGATGGTCAAGAATCATTTCCGTCGAATCATCATATCATCGACATAGACGAAAGGTAGATGATAGTTTTGTCTGATCGAAAGATAAACAAAGAATTGTCTGATTTGGAGCACTGAAATTGTTGAGTGAGAAGAAAAGTTTTGAGTTTGTGAAACCAGGCACGAGGTGCCTGTTTCAAGCCATACAACGCTTTTCGTAGTTTGCAAACACGATGTGGATAAAGAGAATCAGGAAAACCCGGTGCTTGGTGCGCATGTAAACAATTTCTTCCAAGTCGCCATGAAGAAATGCGTTATTAACATCCAGCTGCCTCATGGACCATCCATTAGACAAAGCAATAGTGAGCACTACACGAATGGTTGTTGGTTTTATAACTGGGCTGTACGTGTCAAAGTAATCCAAACCGATCACCTGATTATAACCCTTGGCCACAAGGCGGGCTTTATAGCGCAAGATAAAGCCATCAACCTTTCTCTTTACCTTGAAAATCCATTTACAGCCAATGATGTGGGAATTGGGTGGAGGATCAACTAGGTCCCACGTATGATTTTTGGCCAATGCATTGAGTTCCTGAGCCATAGCTTGGCGCCAATGATCATATTTGACAGCTTGGGAGTAGCAGGTTGGCTCAATATCTGATGTATCGGTAGTAGTAGAATAGACATGGTGGTCAGGAAAATGTTTGAGACGTCTGGTATTGGTTTTCTGTCGAGTCTGCATGGAATGTGTGTTCTGAGCAGGAATGGAGGAAGAAGGATGATCAATACAAGGTGAAGAGTTAGGTGATATAGAAGGTGAAATAGGTGTTGTGGAATTGGTAGCAGGAGAGGGAAGAATAGTAAGAGTATTAGTGTGAGAGGCAACAAGAGATGATGAAGGATGAAGAGTGTTAGCGATAGCAAAAGGAAATACTGTTTCATTGAACTTTACATGCCGGGAAATATATATTTTGTTGGAAGGAGGATGAAGACAATAGTACCCTTTGTGATGTGATGAATAGCCCAAGAAAACACAAGATTCAGAACGAGGTTGAAGTTTATGACTGGCATAAGAGCGTAGCAGTGGGAAACATTCACACCCAATTACCTTTAAAAACTGATAATCAGGTTCTTGGTTGAAAAGTATTTGAAATGGGGATTGTTTGGACGCTGAGAGTCGTGGTAATCGATTGATAACAAACAAGACACTCTCAAAGATCACATCCCAGAATGATAATGGAATTCAGGCATGAAGCATGGTTGCAAGACTGAGTTCCACTACATGTCGGTGCTTACGCTCAGCCAAACCATTATGTTCTGTTGTATACGGGCAAGAAATGTGGAAAGTAATGGTTGGATACTGAGTGAGAAGCGGCTTGAATTCAGTCCCTCCATCGCACTGAATTGTTTTAATGGTTGCTGATAAAAGGTTTTCAACACGGGCTTTAAATTGAGCAAAAACTCTGGAGACTTCTGATTTACAAGCAATACAATAAATCCAGCTGAAACATGAGAAATCATCAATGAACAATATATAATATCGATTACCAGAATTTGATGTTATTGGAGAGGGTCCCCACAAGTCAG
This sequence comes from Schoenoplectus tabernaemontani, assembly GCA_037127355.1. Lineage (NCBI taxonomy): Eukaryota > Viridiplantae > Streptophyta > Magnoliopsida > Poales > Cyperaceae > Schoenoplectus > Schoenoplectus tabernaemontani. The sequence continues at coordinate 11,126,919 of CM073754.1, read as the reverse complement.
GATGCACAAGTTGCAAGGGTGCAGTTGTAACAGTATGAGAGGTTGAAAATGGAAGCTTATGAGTTTTGGCCTTACAACAATCAGTACAAAGAGAAACCTTAGAAGATGTAGATACAATTTTATTTTGATTATGTAAAGTTGTAACTACAATAGAAGAGCAATGAGCAAGTCTTGAGTGCCAAAGAGAAGAAGCTTGATTAGTGAGAAGAACATGGTTGTTATTGAGTTGTATATCCAATTGGTATAGACTGTTAAGAAGTGTGCCATGAAGAAGGATCTTGTGTGTTGCCCGATCCTTCACAAAACAAGAAGAAGAAGTGAATTCAACAATGATATCATTGTCTCTGATAAGTTGAGAAATGCTAAGTAGATTCTTTGTAATTTCTGGTACATGAAGAATGTTTGAGAGAAGAAGAAGTCTCTCTGTTGTATGAATTGTAGTAGAGCCAAAGTTATGAATTTTCAAACCTGAACCATTTCCCATGTGGATCTCATCAGTGCCAGTGTAAAGAGATGAAGAGGAAAGGTTGTTGATGTCTGATGTGACATGTGCAGTTGCACCGGAGTCTATAAACCAGGGAGTAGAGGCAGGTGAAGCAGGCTCAGCCAGTAAAGCATGATGAGGTTGAGAAGGAGAGGATTGTGATCCAACTGAAACAGTGCCAGAATATGCAAGATCAAAACGGTGATAACATTTGGCAGCAGTATGACCCCAGCGAAAACAAATTTGGCACTGAGGTTTGTCGAATGATGAATTATTATATCTAGCACGCCCCCTTCCTCTACTATTATGACGACCCCTACTATAATTAGATTGATTGAAATGCTCTGAATTAGGTTGACTGTATTTGGATTGAGAAGTACCAGCATACAGAACAGATGGAACAGCATGGACAGATGAAGAAGCATCATGAGTAGTCGTAAGATGCAAGACAGGAGAGGGAACAAGAGCTTTGAGGCGAGCTTCATGAGAAAAGAGTAAGCTTTGTAGTTCTGGCATAGAAAGAGAGCCATATTGTAATGATACAGCAGTAACAAAATTTTCATAGTCTGATCCAAGACCTTGTAAAGTGTAGAGTACCAAATCATCTTCAGATACGTCTGAACCAATGCTACGAAGACAATCAGCAATTGATTGCATATGCTGTATGTACTGAGCACAAGAAGATCCACCTTTCTTAGAGGTTTGGAATTGAAGCTTGAGTTCAAGGACTCGTGCCAGAGATTGAGATCCATGGATTTCTTTGCAGTTTCGACCAAAGTTGAAAGGAAGAATTACGGTTTATGACTTGTGCCGAGATATAGCGTGAGATGGAATTGAAGATCCAAGCAAGAATCAACTGATCTTGTTGTTGCCATCTTGAAAAGGCCTAGGATTTATTGATATAGATCCATCGGCGGTTAAAGAGCGAGGAGGAGGATCGGTGCCATCAATGAAACACATCGAGATCATAACCACGAAGTACAGGAACAATTTGAGATTTCCACACTAGATAATTATCATGGTTGAGGATAGTATGAATCTGATGAGAGAAGTGTACTGGCGCATCAGATCGATTGGAAGAAGCAAGAAAGGTAAAAATGGGTGGATCTGCCATTTCTTGGCGATAGAAAAGAAAATAAAGCAGATGCTTTAGTTAGGCTCTGATACCATATAAGAACTTGAACAAACAACTGAATTCTTTTATTATCTCTCATTGTCTTTACAAGTATACTTACATATATATATATATCAACAATAAGCTAACAGTCTACATAACTAACTAACTGAAGTTAGTTATGCATGAGATGTTCAATGTCCAGTTGTGTCAACACTGGATATCTCCATTGACTTGTTCTTTACAGAAACTAAAAATTTAAAGGAAAAATAAATATTTTTTCTTGTGTTCATTTGTACAGAAAATATAGTTTGATTTTCTTTCCACTTGTTTAGTTAGAAGGGCAAAAAACGGAAGATTTTTTTTTTATCTTTTAAAAGGAAAACATCTTAGTACCAACTAAGGTACTGTACTCCACATACCTTTGTCAAATGATAAAAAATAAAACATATTTTTTATTTCAAGCAAACTAATATAACAAAACAGACATAACATACATGTGATTCTATCTAAAATAATATGAAATAAGAAATGAATTGGTAATTACGTTCACCGTATATCTAATTATCAGTTTTTTTAAATTCCAAGTTATTTTTATAATTGTTAAGATTATCAAACTATTTGCTTTGAATAAATCTCTTATTGCATCCATAACAAATATTTGACAAAATTACCAAACTAACTATATTTCTCAAATATTAATTGGAGCCAAAAATAGCAACATGTAGTAAAAAGTTTTACTATACTTAAAAAAAGCCATCATCCTGTTATTTGCAAAAGAAAGTTAATACTGTATAATGGGAAAATCTTGTAGTAAATTTGATCCTAAACTATATCTATATATATTTGGAAGAATGAAAACAAAAAAAGGATTAAATCAAAGTGTCGCTGATGTAGCAAATTTATAGTCAGGTTAGGAACAGCTACCTCTTGTTGCCTCAAAGGTGCCAGAACAGATGGGAAAATTAGAAATTAACCTCAAAACAATGTAAAACTTTGTGGATGTGCCTTCGTATATTTTTATTAAGTATTTTTGAACTTCAATGGGCATGTTACTTACAATAATTGAAAGGAAAAAGTGAAAGGATCTGCTGTCAGCACAGAAAAGGCTGAGACAACAACTCCAAGGGACAAATCTGCCCATATTTTGAAGATTTTGTTAATAATATGCAAATGTAAAATTATGATCATATTGGGACGGGTTTTAGGAAAAATTTTTATTGTGGGCTTCTTTTTTAGTTTAGTTGAGTATTGTTTTGAACTGGTTTCAGCAGAGGGGTAAAACAGGGAAATATACAACACACTATATATTCCAAAAAGTAGTTGCAGCACAGATAAACGCCCTGATGGTTTGACAACATCAAAATACTGATTCGTGCCAGCATTGACAACAAATCTATAATTTCAAATTGTGTATGAATCTCTGTGTCCAAGACAGGGCCTGACATTCTTGTTGATTGGCAATTTGGGTACATCTACATGTTCAAGCTCACTCCAGGGTCACATATCCTCTATGGTGCCTATAGCCCTATACCTTCCAAATACGTAGAGATTAAGGCATACACACATCTCAAAGCATTCGAATGGTGATGGATTTGTTTGATATCGGACTACTAGTCATGCACCAGAGAGAATTTAAACTGGGTGTACCAGTATCCTGACCTAATTCAGACCTAATTCAATTACTACACATTAAGTTTGAATATTATAGAATGATCTTTGGAAGTAGACTCGTGCAGCTCTGGAATGACCTGATCGCGCACGCAGCTTTGGCGCGCGCGAGTGGAGGTCAAGTAGAGAGCATATACGGGAGCAGACAAAGAACGTCTCTGGCTATTTTCATTTTCGTTTTCCTTGGACAATAAGCGGAAAACGAGAAGGGTGGTTTTCACCGATATATGGAAAGGACTTTTCCGTAGAATTTATATTTAATATCAACTGAACGGTTGGAGAATCAAATTCCAGGAAAACAATTTGCTGAGACTGTTTTAATGCGAAATGAACAGACCAAAGATTAGGGAAATAAGCTTGATTTTCAGTCAAGTTTTTGATTCATTCGATTAGCTCACTCTTTCCAATCAGATGGTTTTGTTGGCTCTTACAGCAGATGGAATTCATAATAAAAAAGTAAAAAATAAAAAAAAATTACATCAACAAAAAATAAAAAAATAAAAACTCTAAAAAAAATCATTTATTAATATGTTAGGATAATACTTTCAATCATATGTGTTATTTATATCCATATAAATATAGAACTCCTTAGCAATTACTGACAATCATTGTTATGGAGTTATATATTTATATAGATATAGAATATATACTATAAAGATGTATTTGCTATATCCATATAAATATAGTTATCCAATAGTAATGACTAACAATCGTTGTTAAAGAGTAATCATAAATATGGATATAAAATAATATTTGAAAATCGATAATTTTAAAGTCAACACTATCCGTCATATTTCTTTTTCCATTGTTCAGATTTCAGTGATGCGTGGGAACCAGATCTACTCGTTTTTATTGTATGGTTATGCATGTCTTTCTCGATTTTTAAGATTATGATCCTTGAGCATTTATTAGGATAGAATGGATTCTCTCATATTGCACTTCTCTCCTTGGAATGCAAGGTGCCTCTTGTCCTTTTTGTTCTTTTTGCCTCTCGTTTTTAATTTGTTTCAGTGGACAAATCTGCCCATATTTTGAAGATTTTGTTAATAATATGCAAATGTAAAATTATGATCATATTGGGACGGGTTTTAGGAACAATTTTTATTGTTGAAACGATCCAGGGACACTACACAGTCTAACATAACATTCAACTTTGAGATTTTTTGGGTAATCAGTCATCAGACGATGAATTTTGTTCCTTGCTAGATTAGACTCAGTGAAAGTGATGTACCACATTTTAAGTACTAAGCAATATTTTTCTTTTTATGCGTTTACGGACATCGCGAGATACATTTGATGAAGATAATGTAATATATTTATTTCATCAACAAGTTGCATTCTGTTTAGTACATTGATATATTTGTGATTTTGCATATGCATGATTTCTCTCTTTTTTATTGATGTTGATAGAATTGTTACAACACCGTGAATAAATAACATGAGTAAAATAATTATTTTATATTATATTTTTGGAATATGCATTCAGTATTTTTTATCACTTGAGGAAATAAATTCGTGTTCGCCGAACCAAAGAACAAGACCTTGTTCTTCGAGATTAGACGGTTCCATTAAGAGGGTCTTATTATTAAAAATGTTTTATTAAAATATCAAAATGAGTCGAATGAGATTTCGATCCATCGACCAAAAGAACTAGTTGTTCTTTATATGGTCTGTAAATTCTAACAATCTCAAATGGATTGAAATAATTAATTAGGCTAGTTTTATTGCTTATGATATCTTCCAAAATTTTGCAGATATTTTTAGAGTTTGAGTTATCGAGCTTGAGAATTCTCCTTTGATACAAGGAACAAAGTCTAAAATTAGATGTCTAATACAAAAAACTTCGGTTCGATGCTTGACATACTAGTATGCTTAGAACTGCGGCGTGTCTTCCGATTTTTCTTTTTCTTTTTCTTATGTTCTTGTCTCTCCATATTGTATTGCATCCATAGACCAATTTCATTGGCTTAATTTTTCTCGTACCTTTGAACTCTTCTCTATTTTTTTATTTCTCCCTCTACTCTTCTATTTTTCTAATTTATCACTAAACACTTCTATCTATTTTCCTATTTACCCATCAAGTTAATCAAACCTAATTAATTTTGATTATCTTACTAATTCTTCATTATTAATTTTAAATCAAAATAGAAATGATAATAATGCCATTTATCTTTTTTTCATCGTATTTTCTTTTCTCTTTTCTCACCATAGAAAGGTTTCCTGCTATATACCCTGTCGCTAAGTCTTCCTTCCTTTCATTATATTTTTTTTTCTTTCTCCATCGCTATCTTCCTTCCTTCTCGTCATATACCGTGTCTCATATTTTTTTGCTGCTTTTTAAATTCTCTCTCGTCGTGAAACTTGCCGCCTCTTAAATCTTTATCTCATGGGAGAAGAGGAAATTTAACCTTTCTCAATTTTTTCAATCTCATACTTTTAATATTGTTGAATTTATATGGTCTGTATGTGGACCAAATGAATTTGGGCTGAAAATGTTCATTCGCACCTATTCAGATGATCTTATCTCTATTTATGTTCATATACTGTGTATCTTTAGTAGATACCGAAAAGACACTGAAGAGAATAAAAAATAGTGTTTAAGACATTTAAATAGAGAAAGAGAAACATCATCCAAAAGGAGACAACTAGGTTCCTCCATGACAGGAGTGAGAACGAGCGGTCTCCGTGTGAGAATAAGAATAGATCATGATATTTAGGTTGTGGAACAGAGGGATAGACTCAGTTTTGGCTATGGTTTATCTCCAACAAAGTGATTTTCGAAGGCTGACGGTGCAGGAGATACAAAGGGCTTACAGTACGTCAAGTGTGATTGGAGACGCATGATCAGAAAGGAAAATACTTCCCCTGATAATTATGAATTCTCTTATTTTCATTATTTCGATCAAATATAAATGATTCTCCATTGAAGCCCCAATCCCAATCATAAATTTGACAAATTGGAGCCAAGAAGAAAGAAAAATGAAATAAAAGGTGCTAATGCAAGATAATATTGCAACTAGTCTAGTTTACTGGTCAAAAAGAACTTGAGTGCTCGGAGGAGTAAATTAGATAATCTATTTTTGGTACTAGTCAATATTAATTTCAATCTTAAAAAGTGTATCCCTACTAATTTCATTCGTACACGCCTTTATTTATTTTTTATTTGGCGACTACTTTTTGTCTTTTTAATTTTATTTATTCTTTGGAGGTTTCCCTGAAAAATTATGGCGTGTGGGCACCCAACAAAATTTTCTCATTTATTATATCACAAAAATGTGTCCTTTCTAAATTTATTGTTTGTGTGAATTCCAGTAGTCAGCATTCACTATTTTTGTGATACCGCACAACAAAATATGGTGTTGCAAGGCTGTTCTCTGAATACGTGGGTGATGACTTACCAGATTCAATCTTTGATGTTTGAATTACAAATTACAATCCACTTGTGTACTCTTCTCATGCAATAATGTGTTTTAATCAAAGCTGTATAAAACCTGAACCATGCAAATGTTCCATGGTGAAATGGGAGGCTTACCATTTTATATGTTCCATGACTAGTCAATTATCGCGTATGACATATAATAAAATTTTCTTATTTATTATATAGCAAAAGTGACAATTTTGCATATAGATTGAATGCATCTTCTTATGTCTACAAGTTGAAAGTAAAATATGATGACTTTTTTGAACTAATAAATCTAGTAAATGACAAAATTATTATTTAGTAAACTGAAGACTCTTAATTTGAACTCAATTGACATAACTTTTGGTGGATAACTTGAAGAATTGACAATAATATGCGTTTTGCAAGGAGACAAAACATCTCTGTGCGTTTTTAAGATAAAATTATAAATTCACAATCATTCATCCATCTTGATGATGATAATAGCTTTCAAAGGATGCTTTCCATGTATGAGAATGAGAGGGAAGTTATGATTTACATGATCATAGTGAATAAGGAGATACTGTATCGCAAGGAAAATGCTAAAAATAGATTTTAAGGGAGAATTTACATTGTAAAATGAAGATAATTTTGAATATTATGAAGAATGATCATATTATTGTCCTAGTGAGGTAATGTAACCTTCAGAGTAGTGATGATGATGGTGAAAATAGTGTCAGATTAGTAGGAGAGTGTTACTCATATGATAAAGAGCAACCATCAATAGAGATTAGTGTACAATACTCACATGTCATAACATTTAGGAGCCATCAATAGAAATTGGTGTACAATACTCACATGTCATAACATTTAGGAGAGCTCTCAACCACTGTGCAATAACAAAAGATTTTTGAGTTTGTCATAGAGAAGAGTGATCCCACACGAGTCACGACATAATATAAAAAGAGATTGTAGTTGGAGGGTCCATGCATCAGTTACTGAAGATGGCGTAACATTTGAAGTGAAGACCTTACAACTTAAGTGTTTATGCAGTGAAATTAATAAGAGTGAGAATAAATATGCAACCAAAGGTTAGATTGCCGATAGAGTTGTCAATTATTAGAGAAGTGAATGTGATATCTCTACAAGAAGTTGCAAAAAAAACTTGAAAATAAGTTTGGCATTATGATACCATATCAGAGGGTATGGCAAGGAAATGAGTTGGTGATGGAGGAGACATACAAAAAGTGGAAGGACTCTTTTGTATAAGTTTGGGTGTTCAAGGAGAGTGCTGAAAAGAAACCCAAATAGTATTGTGGACATCAAAACAGAACTCGAGTTTGTTGTTGCTAGAAGTGCTTTACGAATGAGTTTCTAATAGATTTCTAATGTGTTGTTATGAAAAATGAGAGCGAAGAATTATGAGAATAGTTTTTAAGAGAGATGCATCAAGCGCTAGGGATGCTAGAGGGGCTTATAATCTCATCTGATATGAAAAAAAAACAGTCTCTCAAGTATATCCATTGGCTGAACATAAGGAGTATATGAGACATCTTTATAGTAATTTCAAGAAACACTTTTCAGTGGACCCTTTTAAATTGGTCTTTGGGCTGCTATCTGAGTATAGCAGGTTATGAAGTCGAAGCCAATTCAAAGCAATAACAAAGTGTGATTATATCATGAATAATGTTTCTAAAACTTTGAACTCTTGGATATTTGAAGAAAGATATAAACTGATTTGAATTTGCTAACCCAATTCGAAAGAAAATCATGATGAAATTTCATGAAAGAAGAAAAATTACAAGGAGTTGAAAAGACACTTTAGTTCCTAAAGTAGATGAATATATAAGTAGTCTTTGTCGGGTAATAATATTTTTATCAATCCATTTAGATAATTCAAAGACTTTAATTTTACTTAACTTGTTACAATACACTATCTTTCTCATTTATTTTATTTTGCTTTTTTCAGAGTTTAACGGGGGTTATAATGTTTATAGATGCATAGACTCTTGTGCAGCGATAGAGTATAATGAAAAATAATGGGGGATTAATTTAGTAGAAAAGACATATACTTGTCATGAATGATAAATAAAAGGTGTTTCTTGTGTGCATGGAGCTGCTTTTATTGCTTCTCTCCGAAATGCAAAATGGGAAAATTATGTGCATCCTTAATTTACTGTAGCCAAGTTTAGAACAACATATGTTGGAGAAATTATTGCTATGCCAAGTAATCATGAGTGGATGTAATGTAATTTAGGATATAAGATGCTCTCTTTATACTGAAAAGGCCACCGGAAAGATCTTGAAAGAGAACGATTAAGTTGTGAAATGAGACAAAAAAAGAATAAATTAGATAAATGTTCGCATTGTGGATTGTCAGGTCATCATAAAAATACTTGCAAAAATATTATATCATCACAACACAACGAAGATAGTGTATGCAAACTGAAGAAATTTCAACTATAAAAAGGTTCAATTATCATCTTTTTATATAGTTTATGTCATTTTTCAATTAATGGATATGCAAACAGAAAATTTTAGTTGTTTTTATTTTTTGCAAGGTTGAAAAGAAAGTAAAATCAATGTTAAGAAATGGGCATGCACAAAAAGCTTCTTCAATATCCTCCTAGAAGAATATTAGTTTCTTCTCTTGTTTGTTCTTTAGTAATTTAGGATATATTATGGTGCTTTTGAATTTATTGATATTTTGTTAATTTACTAGTGTGGATTTGTGCAACTTTAAATCTAAAAGATAATTCACCCAATGATTTTGTATTCTTCAGAAAAACTATATAATTTACTGTAGCATTACGGTACCGATTTAGTGTAGCAATCAAGTAATTAGTTCTATACGGTATAAGTATGTAATATATGATAATATACAATGTAATACCATGCATACATATAGTACCGATTTTTATGAGCTTTTGAATTTTATTGATATTTTCTTTTACTGATTGGCCAACACCGGTATATAACGAGTTTTGAAATATCATTTCAATTTGGGAGAATGGATGAAAGGCAAATCATCAAGAGTAGAGGAAAAAGAAAAAAGAAACAAGTGAAACAAAACAAGAGAATGAAAGGATAATATTTTCATTTCTGCTTTAATTTAGAATCAATAAGATAATTATAATTAATTAGGTTTGATTTATTTGACGGGTAAATAAAAAAAATTATAGAATGGGTAACAGTCCACTCCACTGTAAAGACTTGGGAAAATTCGATAAAAAGAAAATCAATTTTCATCCATTGGATCAGCACATCTAACACTCATTTTTTTACGCATATGATTATATGAATCAGAATATAGGGAGGTAACCCTAGAGGTAAGAGAAAAAGGAAATTCAGTCTTAGCCGATAATGTCCATTCTTCTCCATCCAATCCCCACTTATCTCCACTTCATCCCAATTGAACCACCAGGCCTAGGCCTCCGCCTCCGCCGATGCTCTTCCTCCAAGCGTATAGCCACCACATCAGCCACCTCCACCGCTCCTCTGAAAAAACCCAACACTCTCTCCTGCTCCTTTGCCCGTTACGGCTTCTCCGTTACTCAAACTGACAAAATTATGTCCAAGGACCCGTGGTTTCTCTCCCCTGAACCAGAGAAGGCAATCGAGCCCAAGCTAGAGTACTTCCTGGCCTACGGCTTCCCGCGCGAAAGGCTAATCCAGCTCATCTGCTACGACCCCAACATCCTCTGCGCAAGCCTTGCCTCTCGAATCATCCCCAATTTGAACCTCCTTGAGCAGTTATTGGGATCCAAGACACTTGTCTTCAAAGCTTGTGATCGTGGCCCGTGGCTTCTCAGAAATGACCTTGAGAAAACTCTCATGCCGATTGTAAAGGAATTGAAAGCATTTGGAGTTCCTGACAACAGAATTGTTCAACTGTCTGTAAACAATCCCTTAGTGCTTTCATATCCGGTGAGTAATATCAGAGAAGGTTTGAATAAGCTGAAGGTTATGGCAATGAAGCCCGACACAACAACCTTTATTACTGGGTTAACTTCAATGGTTTCTACAAAGAAGGAGACATGGGAGAGAAAAATGCAGCTTTACATGAGCTTCGGGTGGTCTGAGGAGGACGTTCTCATGGCCTTTGCAAGGCAACCAACTTGTATGATGCTGTCTGATGATAAGATTAAGAGGATGATGGGGTTTTTTACCAATAAATTAAGCTGGGACCCGGCTATAATTGTGAAAAGAGTGGCTCTTCTCACAGTAAGCTTGGAGAACAGAATAATCCCCCGCTGTGCAGTAATGGAGGTGCTCAGGAAAAAGGGCTTGTGGAATGGGAAACCAAGCATGTATACGTTGCTGTGTATATCTGAGAAACAGTTTGAGGAGAGGTTTGTTGAGAAGTACAAGGAGAAAATTCCAGGTTTGTGTGATGCTTTCATAGGTAGGACGAAATTTTCAGGGTCTTAGCTAAGCTGATCAGAAGTGAGAAGCAATTACCAGTCAAATGGAATTGTCCAGTAAACATAGGATATTTCAAATATGTTTCCCTATGTTCATTTGTCCAGAAAAGATTTGGAAAATCATTTTCATTCGAAACTATAAGAACTTGAACAAACAACTGAATTCTTTTATTATCTCTCATTGTCTTTACAAGTATATGACTTACATATATATATCAACAATAAGCTAACAGTCTACGTAACTAACTAACTGAAATTAGTTATGCATGAGATGTTCAATGTCCAACAGTGTCAACACCGGATATCTCCATTGACTTGTTCTTTACACGCCCTTCAAACGCAACTGGGTGTTTAAACACAGTAAGTTTGCCACACAAATGTAAGAAACGACCTTTAGAAAGACTTTTGGTTAAAACATCTGCAATCTGATCAGCAGAGCAAAGAAAACAAACCGCGAGTTGTTTAGCAGCTAGTTTTTCTCGAACGAAGTGGAAATCTAATTCAATATGCTTTGTTCTAGCATGGTATACCGGATTTGCAGCCAGGAACGTGGCACCTAGATTGTCACACCATAAGGTTGGTAGTGTTGCCTGTGCATGGCCTAGTTCACGCAGTAACGACTGAAGCCATAGTAATTCCGACGTAGTCATGGCGAGGCTTCGTATTCAGCGTCAGTAGAGGATCGGGAAACAGTTGATTGCTTCTTGGACGACCATGATACAATATTAGGGCCAAAAAAGATAGCATAACCCGTTGTTGAACGCCGATCATCGGGACATCCTGCCCAGTCAGCGTCGCTGTATGCATTTAGATTTAGCTGAGATGATGGACGAAACTGAAGGCCATGATTTAACGTGCCATTTATGTAACGTAGGATGCGTTTGACATGTTGCCAATGGACATCAGTTGGTTGAGCCACAAATCGAGCAACTTTGTTGACGAGAGAATGTAAGATCGGGACGAGTTATGGTTGCATATCAAGTGCTCCAACGATCATGCGATATCGATGTGGATCGATAAGACCGTCCATCTGTTTTGGACAATCAAGACCCGATCGCATCGGTGTGGTACAAGACTTTGCACTAAGCATATTTGCTTTTGAAAGAATGGTGTGAAGATACCTAGATTGAGTAAGGAATGTGTCATCGCTGCCACTTGTGTGACTTCAATACCCAGGAAATAGTGTAGCTTGCCCAAATCTTTAATAGAGAAGTGAGATTGAAGTTCATTGAGAAGAGCATCGATGGCTGAAGAATCATTTCCCGTCAGAATTATATCATCAACATAGACAAGAAGGTAGATGATAGTTTTGTCTGATCGAAAGATAAACAAAGAATTGTCTGATTTGGAGCACTGAAATTGTTGAGTGAGAAGAAAAGTTTTGAGTTTGTGAAACCAGGCACGAGGTGCCTGTTTCAAGCCATACAACGCTTTTCTTAGTTTGTAAACACGATGTGGATGAAGAGAATCGGAAAAAAACCTAAGCTTTGGTGCATGTAAACAATTTCTTCCAAGTCGCCATGAAGAAATGCGTTATTAACATCCAAATTTCCGCCTCACGGACCATCCATTAGACAAAGCAATAAATGAGCACTACACGAATGGTTGTTGGTTTTATAACTGGGTCAGTACGTGTCAAAGTAATCCAAACCGATCTCCCGATTATAACCCTCGCCACAAGCGCGGCTTTATAAATAAGCAAGATGATAGCCATCAACCTTTCTCTTTACCTTGAAAATCCATTTACAACCAATGATGCTGGGAATCAAAGGTGGAGGATCAACTAGTCCCACGTATGATTTTTGACCAATGCATTGAGTTCCCGAGCCATACTTGCGCTAATGATCATATTTGATGACTTGGAGTAGCAGTTGGCTCAATATCCGATGTACCGTAGTAGTAGTAAATAGACATGGTGGTCGAAAAATGTTTGAGACGTCTGGTATTGGTTTTCTGTCGAGTCTGCATGGAATGTGTGTTCTGAGCAGGAATGGAGGAAGAAGGATGATCAATACAAGGTGAAGAGTTAGGTGATATAGAAGGTAAAATAGGTGTTGTGGAATTGGTAGCGAGGAGAGGAAGAATAGTAAGAGTATTAGTGTGAGAGGCAACAGAGATGATGAAGGATGAAAGTGTTAGCGATAGCAAAAGGAAATACTGTTTATCAACTTTACATGCCGGGAAATATATATTTTGTTGGAAGGAGGATGAAGACAATAGACTTCTTTGTGATGTGATGAATAGCCCAAGAAAACACAAGATTCGTAACGAGGTCAAGTTTATGATCGGCATAAGAGCGTAGCAATGGGAAACATTCACACCCAATTACCTTTAAAAACCGATAATCGTGTTCATGGTTGAAAAGTATTTGAAATGGGGATTGTTTGACGCCGAGAGTCATGGTAATCGATCGATAACAAACAAGACACTCTCAAAGATCACATCGAATGATAATGGAATCGAGGCATGAAACATGGTTGCAAGACAGTTCCACTACATCGAGCTTACGCTCGCACCAAACCATTATGTTCCGGCAAGAAATGTGAAAGTAATGGATACCGAGTGAGAAAGCGCTTGAATTCAAATCCTCTCCATCGCACCGAATTGTTTTAATGGTCACGATAAAAGGTTTTCAACACGGCTTTAAATTGAGCAAAAACTCCTGAGACTTCGATTTACAAGCAATACAATAAATCCAAATTAAACGTGAGAAATCATCGATGAACATTATATAATAGCGATTACGAAATTTGATGTTATCGAGAGGGTCCCCACAAGTCAAGATGCACAAGTTGCAAGGGTGCAGTTGTAACAGTAAGATGAGAGGTTGAAAATGGAAGCTTATGAGCTTTAGCCTTACAACAATCAGTACAAAGAGAAACCTTAGAAGATGTAGATACAATTTTATTTTGATTATGTAAAGTTGTAACTACAACAGAAGAGCAATGAGCAAGTCTTGAGTGCCAAAGAGAAGAAGCTTGATTAGTGAGAAGAACATGGTTGTTATTGAGTTGTATATCCAATTGGTATAGACCGTTAAGAAGTGTGCCATGAAGAAGGATCTTGTGTGTTGCCCGATCCTTCACAAAACAAGAAGAAGAAGTGAATTCAACAATGATATCATTGTCTCTGATAAGTTGAGAAATGCTAAGTAGATTCTTTGTAATTTCTGGTACATGAAGAATGTTTGAGAGAAGAAGAGGTTTCTCTGTTGTATGAATTGTAGTAGAGCCAAAGTTATGAATTTTCAAACCTGAACCATTTCCCATGTGGATCTCATCGCTGCAGCAGGTAAAGAGATGAAGAGGAAAGGTTGTTGATGTCTCGATGTGACATGTGCAGTTGCACCGGAGTCTATAAACCAGGGAGTAGAGGCAGGTGAAGCAGGCTCAACCAGTAAAGCATGATGAGGTTGAGAAGGAGAGGATTGTGATCCAAATTAAACAATGCCGAATATGCAAGATCAAAACTATGATAACATTTGGCGTTAAAGATGACCCTAAATAAAACAAATTTGGCACCGAGGTTTGTCGAAAGATGAATTATTATATCTAGCACGCCCCCTTCCTCTACTATTATGACGGCCCCTACTGTAATTAGATCGATTGAAATGCTCTGAATTAGGTTGACTGTATTTGGATTGAGAAGTACCAAAGATACGTAATGCATGGAACAAAGATGGACAGATGAAGAAGCATCGTGAGTAGTCGTAAGATGCAAGACAGAGAGGGAACAAGAGCTTTGAGGCGAGCTTCACGAGAAAAGAGTAAGCTTTGTAGTTCGGCATAGAAGAGAGCCATATCGTAATGATACAAAGAAGAATAAAATTTTCATAGTCCGATCCAAGACCTTGTAAAGTGTAGAGTACCAAATCATCTTCGATACGTCCGAACCAATGCTACGAAGACAATCAAGAATTGATTGCATATGTCAGATGTACCGAGCACAAGAAGATCCACCTTTCTTAGAGGTTTGGAGTCAAGCTTGAGTTCAAGGACTCGTGCCGAGATCGAGATCCATGGATTTGTCATAGCTTTTACCAAAGTCGAAAGGAAGAATTACGCTTTATGACTTGTGCTGAATCAGATCGTGAGATGGAATTGAAGATCCAAGCAAGAATCAACTGATCTTGTTGTCGCCATCTTGAAAAGGCCGATTTATTGATATAGATCCATCAATACGTTAAAGAGCGAGGAGGAGGATCGGTGCCATCAATGAAACACATCGATCATAACCACGAAGTACAGAACAATTTGAGATTTCCACACTAGATAATTATCATGGTTGAGGATAGTATGAATCGATGAGAGAAGTGTACTTGCGCATCGATCGATCGGAAGAAGCAAGAAAGGTAAAATGGGTGGATCTCGCCATTTCTTGGCGATAGAAAAGAAAATAAAGCGATGCTTTAGTTAGGCTCGATACCATATAAGAACTTGAACAAACAACTCGAATTCTTTTATTATCTCTCATTGTCTTTACAAGTATATGACTTACATATATATATATCAACAATAAGCTAACAGCTACGTAACTAACTAATCGAAGTTAGTTATGCATGAGATGTTCAATGTCCAACAGTGTCAACACTGGATATCTCCATTGACTTGTTCTTTACAGAAACTAAAAATTTAAAGGAAAAATAAATATTTTTTCTTGTGTTCATTTGTACAGAAAATATAGTTTGATTTTCTTTCCCCTTGTTTAGTTAGAAGGGCAAAAAACGGAAGATTTTTTTTTTTTTATCTTTTAAAAGGAAAACATCTTAGTACCAACTAAGGTACTGTACTCCACATACCTTTGTCAAATGATAAAAAATAAAACATATTTTTTATTTCAAGCAAACTAATATAACAAAACAGATATAACATACATGTGATTCTATCTAAAATAATATGAAATAAGAAATGAATTGGTAATTACGTTCACCGTATATCTAATTATCAGTTTTTTAAATTCCAAGTTATTTTTATAATTGTTAAGATTATCAAACTATTTGCTTTGAATAAATCTCTTATTGCATCCATAACAAATATTTGACAAAATTACCAAACTAACTATATTTCTCAAATATTAATTGGAGCCAAAAATAGCAACATGTAGTAAAAAGTTTTACTATACTTAAAAAAAGCCATCATCCTGTTATTTGCAAAAGAAAGTTAATATGGGAAAATCTTGTAGTAAATTTGATCCTAAACTATATCTATATATATTTGGAAGAATGAAAACAAAAAAAGGATTAAATCAAAGTGTCGCTGATGTAGCAAATTTATAGTCGGGTTAGGAACAAATACCTCTTTGTTGCCTCAAAGGTGCCGAACAGATGGGAAAATTAGAAATAAACCTCAAAACAATGTAAAACTTTGTGGATGTGCCTTCGTATATTTTTATTAAGTATTTTTGAACTTCATGGGCATGTTACTTACAATAATTGAAAGGAAAAAGGAAAGGATCTCTTCAAGCGACGAAAAAGGTTGAGACAACAACTCCAAGGGACAAATCGCCCATATTTTGAAGATTTTGTTAATAATATGGAAATGTAAAATTATGATCATATTGGGACGGGTTTTAGGAACAATTTTTATTGACTCAGGGTCACATATCCTCTATGGTGCCTATAGCCTATACCTTCCAAATACGTAGAGATTAAGGCATACACACGTCTCAAAGCATTCGAATGGTGATGGATTTGTTTGATATCGGACTTACTAGTCATGCACCGGAGAAATTTAAAGCTGGGTGTACCAAGATCATCGACCTAATTGGACCTAATTCAATTACTACACATTAAGTTTGAATATTATAGAATGATCTTTGGAAGTAGACTCGTGCGGCTGGAATGACGATCGCGCACGCAGCCTTTGGCGCGCGCGAGTGGAGGTCAAGTAGAGAGCATATACGGGAGCGGACAAAGAACGTCTCTGCTATTTTCATTTTCGTTTTCCTTGGACAATAAGCGGAAAACGAGAAGGGTGGTTTTCAAGATATATGGAAAGGACTTTTCCGTAGAATTTATATTTAATATCAAGCTGAACGGTTGGAGAATCAAATTCCGGAAAACAATTTCTTGAGGCTTGTTTTAATGCGAAATGAACGGACGAAAGATTAGGGAAATAAGCTTGATTTTTGATCAAAGTTTTGATTCATTCGATTAGCTCGCTCTTTCCAATCGGATGGTTTTGTTGGCTCTTTACAAAGAGATGGAATTCATAATAAAAAAGTAAAAAATAAAAAAAATTACATCAACAAAAAATAAAAAAATAAAAACTCTAAAAAAATCATTTATTAATATGTTAGGATAATACTTTCAATCATATGTGTTATTTATATCCATATAAATATAGAACTCCTTAGCAATTACTTGACAATCATTGTTATGGAGTTATATATTTATATAGATATAGAATATATACTATAAAGATGTATTTGCTATATCCATATAAATATAGTTATCCAATAGTAATGACTAACAATCGTTGTTAAAGAGTAATCATAAATATGGATATAAAATAATATTTGAAAATCGATAATTTTAAAGTCAACACTATCCGTCATATTTCTTTTTCCATTGTTCGATTTCGATGATGCGTGAACCAGATCTACTCGTTTTTATTGTATGGTTATGCATGTCTTTCTCGATTTTTAAGATTATGATCCTTGAGCATTTATTAGGATAGAATGGATTCTCTCATATTGCACTTCTCTCCTTGGAATGCAAGGTGCCTCTTGTCCTTTTTGTTCTTTTTGCCTCTCGTTTTTAATTTGTTTCGGTGGACAAATCGCCCATATTTTGAAGATTTTGTTAATAATATGCAAATGTAAAATTATGATCATATTGGGACGGGTTTTAGGAACAATTTTTATTGTTGAAACGATCCGGGGGACACTACACGATCTAACATAACATTCACTTTGAGATTTTTGGGTAATCGGTCATCGGACGATGAATTTTGTTCCTTGCTAGATTAGACTCGGTGAAAGTGATGTACCACATTTTAAGTACTAAGCAATATTTTTCTTTTTATGCGTTTACAGACCGCAGATACATTTGATGAAGATAATGTAATATATTTATTTCATCAACAAGTTGCATTCTGTTTAGTACATTGATATATTTGTGATTTTGCATATGCATGATTGGTGTACAATACTCACATGTCATAACATTTAGGAGAGCTCTCAACCACTGTGCAATAACAAAAGATTTTTGAGTTTGTCATAGAGAAGAGTGATCCCACACGAGTCACGACATAATATAAAAAGAGATTGTAGTTGGAGGGTCCATGCATCGATTCTTGAAGATGGCGTAACATTTGAAGTGAAGACCTTACAACTTAAGTGTTTATGCGATGAAATTAATAAGAGTGAGAATAAATATGCAACCAAAGGTTAGATTGCGTCGATAGAGTTGTCAATTATTAGAGAAGTGAATGTGATATCTCTACAAGAAGTTACAAAAAAAACTTGAAAATAAGTTTGGCATTATGATACCATATCAGAGGGTATGGCAAGGAAATGAGTTGGTGATGGAGGAGACATACAAAAAGTGGAAGGACTCTTTTGTATAAGTTTGGGTGTTCAAGGAGAGTGCTGAAAAGAAACCCAAATAGTATTGTGGACATCAAAACAGAACTCGAGTTTGTTGTTGCTAGAAGTGCTTTACGAATGAGTTTCTAATGGATTTCTAATGTGTTGTTATGAAAAATGAGAGCGAAGAATTATGAGAATAGTTTTTAAGAGAGATGCATCAAGCGCTAGGGATGCTAGAGGGGCTTATAATCTCATCTGATATGAAAAAAACAGTCTCTCAAGTATATCCATTGGCTGAACATAAGGAGTATATGAGACATCTTTATAGTAATTTCAAGAAACACTTTTCAATGGACCCTTTTAAATTGGTCTTTGGGCTGCTATCCGAGTATAGCAGGTTATGAAGTCGAAGCCAATTCAAAGCAACAACAAAGTGTGATTATATCATGAATAATGTTTCTAAAACTTTGAACTCTTGGATATTTGAAGAAAGATATAAACTGATTTGAATTAGCTAACCCAATCCGAAAGAAAATCATGATGGAATTTCATGAAAGAAGAAAAATTACAAGGAGTTGAAAAGACACTTTAGTTCCTAAAGTAGATGAATACATAAGTAGTCTTTGTCGGGTAATAATATTTTTATCAATCCATTTAGATAATTCAAAGACTTTAATTTTACTTAACTTGTTACAATACACTTTCTTTCTCATTTATTTTATTTTGTTTTTTTCAGAGTTTAACGGGGGTTATAATGTTTATAGATGCATAGACTCTTGTGCAGCGATAGAGTATAATGAAAAATAATGGGGGATTAATTTAGTAGAAAAGACATATACTTGTCATGAATGATAAATAAAAGGTGTTTCTTGTGTGCATGGAGCTGCTTTTATTGCTTCTCTCCGAAATGCAAAATGGGAAAATTATGTGCATCCTTAATTTACGTAGCCAAGTTTAGAATAACATATGTTGGAGAAATTATTGCTATGCCAAGTAATCATGAGTGGATGTAATGTAATTTAGGATATAAGATGCTCTCTTTATACTGAAAAGGCCACCGGAAAGATCTTGAAAGAGAACGATTAAGTTGTGAAATGAGACAAAAAAAAAGAATAAATTAGATAAATGTTCGCATTGTGGATTGTCAGGTCATCATAAAAATACTTGCAAAAATATTATATCATCACAACACAATGAAGATAGTGTATGCAAACTGAAGAAATTTCAACTATAAAAAGGTTCAATTATCATCTTTTTATATAGTTTATGTCATTTTTCAATTAATGGATATGCAAACAGAAAATTTTAGTTGTTTTTATTTTTTGCAAGGTTGAAAAGAAAGTAAAATCAATGTTAAGAAATGGGCATGCACAAAAAGCTTCTTCAATACCTCCTAGAAGAATATTAGTTTCTTCTCTTGTTTGTTCTTTAGTAATTTAGGATATATTATGGTGCTTTTGAATTTATTGATATTTTGTTAATTTACTAGTGTGGATTTGTGCAACTTTAAATCTAAAAGATAATTCGGTCAATGATTTTGTATTCTTGAGAAAACTATATAATTTACTTGTAGCATTACGATACTTAGATTTAGTGTAGCAATCAAGTAATCGGTTCTATACGGTATAAGTATGTAATATATGATAATATACAATGTAATACCATGCATACATATAGTACCGATTTTTATGAGCTTTTGAATTTTATTGATATTTTCTTTTACTGATTGGCCAACACCGGTATATAACGAGTTTTGAAATATCATTTCAATTTTGGGGAATGGATGAAAGGCAAATCATCAAGAGTAGAGGAAAAAGAAAAAAGAAACAAGTGAAACAAAACAAGAGAATGAAAGGATAATATTGTCATTTCTGCTTTAATTTAGAATCAATAATGAAATTTTAATAAGATAATTATAATTAATTAGGTTTGATTTATTTGATGGGTAAATAAAAACAAATAATAGAATGGGTAACAGTCCACTCCACTGTAAGGACTTGGGAAAATTCGATAAAAAGAAAATCAAATTCATCCATTGGATCAGCACATCTAACACTCATTTTTTTACGCATATGATTATATGAATCAGAGATTCAGAATATAGGGAGGTAACCCTAGAGGTAAGAGAAAAAGGAAATTCAGTCTTAGCCGATAATGTCCATTCTTCTCCATCCAATCCCCACTTATCTCCACTTCATCCCAATTGAACCACCAGGCCTAGGCCTCCGCCTCCGCCGATGCTCTTCCTCCAAGCGTATAGCCACCACATCAGCCACCTCCACCGCTCCTCTGAAAAAACCCAACACTCTCTCCTGCTCCTTTGCCCGTTACGGCTTCTCCGTTACTCAAACTGACAAAATTATGTCCAAGGACCCGTGGTTTCTCTCCCCTGAACCAGAGAAGGCAATCGAGCCCAAGCTAGAGTACTTCCTGGCCTACGGCTTCCCGCGCGAAAGGCTAATCCAGCTCATCTGCTACGACCCCAACATCCTCTGCGCAAGCCTTGCCTCTCGAATCATCCCCAATTTGAACCTCCTTGAGCAGTTATTGGGATCCAAGACACTTGTCTTCAAAGCTTGTGATCGTGGCCCGTGGCTTCTCAGAAATGACCTTGAGAAAACTTTCATGCCGAGTGTAAAGGAATTGAAAGCATTTGGAGTTCCTGACAACAGAATTGTTCAACTGTCTGTAAGCAATCCCTTAGTGCTTTCATATCCGGTGAGTAATATCAGAGAAGGTTTGAATAAGCTGAAGGGTATGGGAATGAAGCCCGACACAACAACCTTTATTACTGGGTTAACTTCAATGGTTTCTACAAAGAAGGAGACATGGGAGAGAAAAATGCAGCTTTACATGAGCTTCGGGTGGTCTGAGGAGGACGTTCTCATGGCCTTTGCAAGGCAACCAACTTGTATGATGATGTCTGATGATAAGATTAAGAGGATGATGGGGTTTTTTACCAATAAATTAAGCTGGGACCCGGCTATAATTGTGAAAAGAGTGTCTCTTCTCACAGTAAGCTTGGAGAACAGAATAATCCCCCGCTGTGCAGTAATGGAGGTGCTCAGGAAAAAGGGCTTGTGGAATGGGAAACCAAGCATGTATACGTTGCTGTGTATATCTGAGAAACAGTTTGAGGAGAGGTTTGTTGAGAAGTACAAGGAGAAAATTCCAGGTTTGTGTGATGCTTTCATAGGTAGGACGAAATTTTCAGGGTCTTAGCTAAGCTGATCAGAAGTGAGAAGCAATTACCAGTCAAATGGAATTGTCCAGTAAACATAGGATATTTCAAATATGTTTCCCTATGTTCATTTGTCCAGAAAAGATTTGGAAAATCATTTTCATTCGAAACTATAAGAACTTGAACAAACAACTGAATTCTTTTATTATCTCTCATTGTCTTTACAAGTATATGACTTACATATATATATCAACAATAAGCTAACAGTCTACGTAACTAACTAACTGAAATTAGTTATGCATGAGATGTTCAATATCCAGTTGTGTCAACACTCGATATCTCCATTGACTTGTTCTTTACACGCCCCTTCAAACGCAACTGGGTGTTGAAACACAGTAAGTTTGCCACACAAATGTAAGAAACGACCTTTAGAAAGACTTTTGGTTAAAACATCTGCAATCGATCGATCAAGATGACAAAAAGAAAACGAACTGCGAGTTGTTTAGCGACTAGTTTTTCTCGAGCGAAGTGGAAATCTAATTCAATATGCTTTGTTCTAGCATGGTATACCGGATTTGCAGCCAGGAACGTGGCACCTAGATTGTCACACCATAAGGTTGGTAGTGTTGTGTGTGCATGGCCTAGTTCATGCAGTAACGACTGAAGCCATAGTAATTCCGACGTAGTCATGGCGAGGCTTCGGTATTCAGCTTCAGTAGAGGATCGGGAAACAGTTGCTTGCTTCTTGGACGACCATGATACAATATTAGGGCCAAGAAAGATAGCATAATCCGTTGTTGAACGCCGATCATCGGGACATCTGCCCTTGATCAAGCGTCGTTTATATGCATTTAGATTTAGCTGAGATGATGGACGAAACTGAAGGCCATGATTTAATGTGCCATTTATGTAACGTAGGATGCGTTTGACATGTTGCCAATGGACATCAGTTGGTTGAGCCACAAATTGAGCAGCTTTGTTGATAGAGAATGTAAGATCAGGACGAGTTATGGTTGCATATTGAAGTGCTCCAACGATCATGCGATATTGATGTGGATCAGATAAGACCTGTCCATCTGTTTTGGACAATTGAAGACCTGACTGCATCGGTGTGGTACAAGACTTTGCACTAAGCATATTTGCTTTTGAAAGAATGGTGTGAAGATACCTAGATTGAGTAAGGAACAGGTCATTGCCAGCTTGTGTGACTTCAATACCCAGGAAATAGTGTAGCTTGCCCAAATCTTTAATAGAGAAGTGAGATTGAAGTTCGTTGAGAAGAGCATCGATGGCTGAAGAATCATTTCCCGTCAGAATCATATCATCAACATAGACAAGAAGGTAGATGATAGTTTTGTCTGATCGAAAGATAAACAAAGAATTGTCTGATTTGGAGCACTGAAATTGTTGAGTGAGAAGAAAAGTTTTGAGTTTGTGAAACCAGGCACGAGGTGCCTGTTTCAAGCCATACAACGCTTTTAGTAGTTTGCAAACACGATGTGGATGAAGAGAATCAGGAAAACCCGGTGCTTGGTGCATGTAAACAATTTCTTCCAAGTCGCCATGAAGAAATGCGTTATTAACATCCAGCTGCCTCATGGACCATCCATTAGACAAAGCAATAGTGAGCACTACACGAATGGTTGTTGGTTTTATAACTGGGCTGTACGTGTCAAAGTAATCCAAACCGATCTCCTGATTATAACTCTTGGCCACAAGGCGGGCTTTATAGCGCAAGATAGAGCCATCAACCTTTCTCTTTACCTTGAAAATCCATTTACAGCCGATGATGTGGGAATTGGGTGGAGGATCAACTAGGTCCCACGTATGATTTTTGACGATGCATTGAGTTCTGAGCCATAGCTTGGCGCCCATGATCATATTTGACGCTTGGGAGTAGCGGGTTGGCTCGATATCGATGTCCGGTAGTAGTAGAATAGACATGGTGGTCGGGGAAAATGTTTGAGACGTCTGGTATTGGTTTTACGTCGAGTGCGCATGGAATGTGTGTTACGAGCGGGAATGGAGGAAGAAGGATGATCAATACAAGGTGAAGAGTTAGGTGATATAGAAGGTGAAATAGGTGTTGTGGAATTGGTAGCAGGAGAGGGAAGAATAGTAAGAGTATTAGTGTGAGGGGCAACAGGAGATGATGAAGGATGAAGAGTGTTAGCGATAGCAAAAGGAAATACTGTTTCATTGAACTTTACATGCTGGGAAATATATATTTTGTTGGAAGGAGGATGAAGACAACAGTACCCTTTGTGATGTGATGAATAGCCCAAAAAAACACAAGATTCAGAACGAGGTTGAAGTTTATGGCTGGCATAAGAGCGTAGCAGTGGGAAACATTCACACCCAATTACCTTTAAAAACTGATAATCAGGTTCTTGGTTGAAAAGTATTTGAAATGGGGATTGTTTGGACGCTAAGAGTCGTGGTAATCGATTGATAACAAACAAGACACTCTCAAAGATCACATCCAAAAATGATAATGGAATTGAGGCATGAAGCATGGTTGCAAGACTGAGTTCCACTACATGTCGGTGCTTACGCTCAGCAAAACCATTATGTTCTGGTGTATACGGGCAAGAAATGTGGAAAGTAATGGCTGGATACTGAGTGAGAAGCGGCTTGAATTCAGTGCCTCCATCACACTGAATTGTTTTAATGGTTGATGATAAAAGGTTTTCAACACGGGCTTTAAATTGAGCAAAAACTCTGGAGACTTCTGATTTACAAGCAATACAATAAATCCAGCTGAAACGTGAGAAATCATCAGTGAACATTATATAATAGCGATTATCAGAATTTGATGTTATTGGAGAGGGTCCCCACAAGTCAGTATGCACAAGTTGCAAGGGTGCAGTTGTAACAGTATGAGAGGTTGAAAATGGAAGCTTATGAGCTTTAGCCTTACAACAATCAGTACAAAGAGAAACCTTAGAAGATGTAGATACAATTTTATTTTGATTATGTAAAGTTGTAACTACAACAGAAGAGCAATGAGCAAGTCTTGAGTGCGAAGAGAGAAGCTTGATTAGTGAGAAGAACATGGTTGTTATTAAGTTGTATATCTAATTGGTATAGACTGTTAAGAAGTGTGCCATGAAGAAGGATCTTGTGTGTTGCCCGATCCTTCACAAAACAAGAAGAAGTGAATTCAACAATGATATCATTGTCTTTGATAAGTTGAGAAATGCTAAGTAGATTCTTTGTAATTTCTGGTACATGAAGAATGTTTGAGAGAAGAAGAGGTTTCTTTGTTGTATGAATTGTAGTAGAGCCAAAGTTATGAATTTTCAAACCTGAACCATTTCCCATGTGGATCTCATCAGTGCCAGTGTAAAGAGATGAAGAGGAAAGGTTGTTGATGTCTGATGTGACATGTGCAGTTGCACCGGAGTCTATAAACCAGGGAGTAGAGCCAGGTGAAGCAGGCTCAACCAGTAAAGCATGATGAGGTTGAGAAGGAGAGGATTGTGATCCAGCTGAAACAGTGCCAGAATATGCAAGATCAAAACGGTGATAACATTTGGCAGCAGTATGACCCCAGCGAAAACAAATTTGGCACTGAGGTTTGTCGAATGATGAATTATTATATCTAGCACGCCCCCTTCCTCTACTATTATGACGGCCCCTACTGTAATTAGATCGATTGAAATGCTCTGAATTAGGTTGACTGTATTTGGATTGAGAAGTACCAGCATACAGAACAGATGGAACAGCATGGACAGATGAAGAAGCATCAGGAGTAGTCGTAAGATGCAAGACAGGAGAGGGAACAAGAGCTTTGAGGCGAGCTTCATGAGAAAAGAGTAAGCTTTGTAGTTCTGGCATAGAAAGAGAGCCATATCGTAATGATACAGCAGTAACAAAATTTTCATAGTCTGATCCAAGACCTTGTAAAGTGTAGAGTACCAAATCATCTTCAGATACGTCTGAACCAATGCTACGAAGACAATCAGCAATTGATTGCATATGCTGTATGTACTGAGCACAAGAAGATCCACCTTTCTTAGAGGTTTGGAGTTGAAGCTTGAGTTCAAGGACTCGTGCCAGAGATTGAGATCCATGGATTTCTTTGCAGTTTCGACCAAAGTTGAAAGGAAGAATTACAGTTTATGACTTGTGCGAATAGGCGTGAGATGGAATTGAAGATCCAAGCAAGAATCAACTGATTTTGTTGTTGCCATCTTGAAAAGGCGGATTTATTGATATAGATCCATCAGTGGCTGTTAAAGAGCGAGGAGGATCAGTGCCATCAATGAAACACATCAGATCATAACCACGAAGTACAGGAACAATTTGAGATTTCCACACTAGATAATTATCATGGTTGAGGATAGTATGAATCTGATGAGAGAAGTGTACTGGCGTATCAGATCGATTGGAAGAAGCAAGAAAGGTAAAAATGGGTGGATCTGCCATTTCTTGGCGATAGAAAAGAAAATAAAGCAGATGCTTTAGTTAGGCTCTGATACCATATAAGAACTTGAACAAACAACTGAATTCTTTTATTATCTCTCATTGTCTTTACAAGTATATGACTTACATATATATATATCAACAATAAGCTAACAGTCTACGTAACTAACTAACTAAAGTTAGTTATGCATGAGATGTTCAATGTCCAGTTGTGTCAACACTGGATATCTCCATTGACTTGTTCTTTACAGAAACTAAAAATTTAAAGGAAAAATAAATATTTTTTCTTGTGTCATTTGTACAGAAAATATAGTTTGATTTTCTTTCCACTTGTTTAGTTAGAAGGGCAAAAAACGGAAGATTTTTTTTTTATCTTTTAAAAGGAAAACATCTTAGTACCAACTAAGGTACTGTACTCCACATACCTTTGTCAAATGATAAAAAATAAAACATATTTTTTATTTCAAGCAAACTAATATAACAAAACAGACATAACATACATGTGATTCTATCTAAAATAATATGAAATAAGAAATGAATTGGTAATTACGTTCACCGTATATCTAATTATCAGTTTTTTAAATTTCAAGTTATTTTTATAATTGTTAAGATTATCAAACTATTTGCTTTGAATAAATCTCTTATTGCATCCATAACAAATATTTGACAAAATTACCAAACTAACTATATTTCTCAAATATTAATTGGAGCCAAAAATAGCAACATGTAGTAAAAAGTTTTACTATACTTAAAAAAAGCCATCATCCTGTTATTTGCAAAAGAAAGTTAATACTGTATAATGGGAAAATCTTATAGTAAATTTGATCCTAAACTATATCTATATATATTTGGAAGAATGAAAACAAAAAAAGGATTAAATCAAAGTGTCGCTGATGTAGCAAATTTATAGTCAGGTTAGGAACAGCTACCTCTTGTTGCCTCAAAGGTGCCAGAACAGATGGGAAAATTAGAAATTAACCTCAAAACAATGTAAAACTTTGTGGATGTGCCTTCGTATATTTTTATTAAGTATTTTTGAACTTCAATGGGCATGTTACTTACAATAATTGAAAGGAAAAAGGGAAAGGATCTGCTTGTCGCACACAAAAGGCTGAGACAACAACTCCAAGGGACAAATCTGCCCATATTTTGAAGATTTTGTTAATAATATGCAAATGTAAAATTATGATCATATTGGGACGGGTTTTAGGAACAATTTTTATTGTGGGCTTCTTTTTTTGTTTAGTTGAGTATTGTTTTGAACTGGTTTCAGCAGAGGGGTAAAACAGGGAAATATACAACACACTATATATTCCAAAAAGTAGTTGCAGCACAGATAAACGCCCTGATGGTTTGACAACATCTAAATACTGATTCGTGCCAGCATTGACAACAAATCTATAATTTCAAATTGTGTATGAATCTCTGTGTCCAAGACAGGGCCTGACATTCTTGTTGATTGGCAATTTGGGTACATCTACATGTTCAAGCTCACTCCAGGGTCACATATCCTCTATGGTGCCTATAGCCCTATACCTTCCAAATACGTAGAGATTAAGGCATACACACATCTCAAAGCATTCGAATGGTGATGGATTTGTTTGATATCGGACTACTAGTCATGCACCAGAGAGAATTTAAACTGGGTGTACCAGTATCCTGACCTAATTCAGACCTAATTCAATTACTACACATTAAGTTTGAATATTATAGAATGATCTTTGGAAGTAGACTCGTGCAGCTCTGGAATGACCTGATCGCGCACGCAGCTTTGGCGCGCGCGAGTGGAGGTCAAGTAGAGAGCATATACGGGAGAAGACAAAGAACGTCTCTGGCTATTTTCATTTTCGTTTTCCTTGGACAATAAGCGGAAAACGAGAAGGGTGGTTTTCACCGATATATGGAAAGGACTTTTCCGTAGAATTTATATTTAATATCAACTGAACGGTTGGAGAATCAAATTCCAGAAAACAATTTGCTGAGACTGTTTTAATGCGAAATGAACAGACCAAAGATTAGGGAAATAAGCTTGATTTTCAGTCAAGTTTTTGATTCATTCGATTAGCTCACTCTTTCCAATCAGATGGTTTTGTTGGCTCTTACAGCAGATGGAATTCATAATAAAAAAGTAAAAAATAAAAAAAATTACATCAACAAAAAATAAAAAAATAAAAACTCTAAAAAAAATCATTTATTAATATGTTAGGATAATACTTTCAATCATATGTGTTATTTATATCCATATAAATATAGAACTCCTTAGCGATTACTGACAATCATTGCTATGGAGTTATATATTTATATAGATATAGAATATATACTATAAAGATGTATTTGCTATATCCATATAAATATAGTTATCCAATAGTAATGACTAACAATCGTTGTTAAAGAGTAATCATAAATATGGATATAAAATAATGTTTGAAAATCGATAATTTTAAAGTCAACACTATCCGTCATATTTCTTTTTCCATTGTTCAGATTTCAGTGATGCGTGGGAACCAGATCTACTCGTTTTTATTGTATGGTTATGCATGTCTTTCTCGATTTTTAAGATTATGATCCTTGAGCATTTATTAGGATAGAATGGATTCTCTCATATTGCACTTCTCTCCTTGGAATGCAAGGTGCCTCTTGTCCTTTTTGTTCTTTTTGCCTCTCGTTTTTAATTTGTTTCAGTGGAGAGGAGCTGCACTTGTGAAAATTAGGTTATTTTGTTGAATTTTAGGGTTAATTTGACAAATTAAAGAATAATTTTGAAAGAGTGATATTTTTTACTATTCAGAAAAATAAAATATCACTTAGTATATTAAATTAGTACTCTTTCATTCTTCTATTTAGTCTAAAATTCGTTTAACAAATTAATTCATCGGAATAGTAATGTTATTCTTACTTTTTGTTATTTCATGGAGTGTCAAACAAACCCTTATTAGTTCATAAGTTTTTAGACATTATTATTATTTTTTTAGTATAAATGAGAGACTAAGCTATCAAAAATTGTTCATAAAGAATCTCTATTCATATTTTGAACTGCGAACAAATAAAAAAAAATGATTTTTCTATATTTCGTTTTTGTATAGTATTAATAATTAGACATAGCTAGAACTATTTATTTTGTTAACATCTATATGTATGTCGTTATCAAAATTTTCTATCTATAATATTTTTACAATTACTAATGACAGGTGCGTCAAAAGTGTTCAAATCTACCCTCGGAATTTTTTAATTAGCTGTTCTTTGATTATTTGTTCCAATCATTTTGTGCTTTGCTTAATATAAAATGTCGTTCCTTAGAAAATTAGTTATTTTTAACCTTAAAAAAAATAGAAAATTCATATTCTTGTCTTCGGGAATCTCTTTTATAGGTAGCGCGTACGGAATTCAAAGTCCTACATACGGTTTGTGCATCTTTAATTCTTTATTTAATTTGAATGTGCCAAAAGAAAAGTGTATAATGAATTTATTATAAAAAAAAAGTGCAGAATAAGGAACACGTTATTAATATTTAATAAGATTGCTATTGTTGCTAATCAATGTTGTAATTAAAAACTTTATTTTTTTTGCTAAACTTGACTATTTTTCAATATAACTAGCTAGTTTTACTTAAAAATTTATAACTAGCTATTTCATTTAAGTCCGTAATGAAGGGTGATCATATTGTTATTTCTTTTATTCCCTTAAGTCAGACGACAGATTTCAAAGTTCTAAAATTTATTAATATTTCGTCCAAATAATCTTTCTGAAGTTGCAATTGGTTTCTTAATTGGATGCCCACAGAAGTTTTAATAAATTTTGAAACTAATTGATTTTCTGCACAATATATAAATGCTTCACAAAAGTAGACTATGAATAAGAGTTGATCAGTTGTTTTTTTACTCGTTGTCGAAAAAAAATGAAAGATATTTTTTTTTCTCAAGATGTTTTAAAAAATCATTAATTAAATGTCTAATTTGGCTCCAAATTTTGTTTAGCGATCCATTTCCTTGATTTGTTCTTATATCGGGTATCAGAACTAAATTAAATAGAAGAAGTACTAGTACTTACTGAACAAATTAAAACTGAAAGCAATTCAGACGCTAGGAACAAAACCTAAAATGTATTAATATCGAATGCAACGACAAGAAGTACCTACAGGCTACAGACATAAAAAAATAAATGAAAATGAATGAAACTTTATACAATTATCTATTTACAGAAACATTTTATTAATTGATGAAGGAACAGAGTAAACTAAGAAGTACAAACGTACATGCTTTTGTTGAAGGAACAATAATTACACTTCCTAGAACAAGTCTTATATTTAAACAATAATGCTTCAAGCTTAAGTCCTCGTTGTTTGTGCACAGAGCAAAGTATTAATTCTAATACATAGAAAAATTTTAACAATACTTTTCTAAATTTTTTTTCATGAAAACCTTTCAAAACCATAATAGTTGCTACTAACATATTTTACAATCATCATCATAATGTATATTATGGCATAGGTAATGTACTAATGTGCATATATACATTAGATTAGTAAGATTTTCAATCAATTTGTACACCAAAGCTGGAAATTTCATAAATCTCTCTAATTAACATTTGAGCCACACGCCCACACATGCTATGTTATCAAGAAATACAACAAAACATAGATATACTCATTACAAGCTGCAACAATCAACTCCAAGTCTGCAGTATTAGCGCGGTTGGATAATGACAGTATCCGTTGCGCACCAGTTGGAATCCAACATATTGGTAGCTATCTAAATTTGCACTGCACGCAATTATCTTGGGTTAATTGTTGCTATAAGCCTAAAAAAGAAATTTTAGAAAGGGAACTTAGCAAAATATTGTGTTCTATTATAAGAAGTCGAAATAAAGAAAGCTATTCCAGTTCTATCTGCATCTAATAACAGCAAACGAAAAAAAGTGATTCTATCTGCATCTAAGAATAGCAAAAGGAAATGTTACGTGCCCCAATAAACTATAAAAGCAAGGGGTTCCAGCCTTTGTGCCTTCTTCAGCTTCACTGAACAGAGCATTAGCTCCTCCTCTGTGCTGTGACAACTTCTAGAGAAAGAGAGAGAGAGTTGTTGGAGTCATGGCAGATGTTTCGTTAGATGTAATCAAGAACGAGGATGTCGATCTAGTAAGTTCTGATGAAAAACTTGCCATGGTGTTTAAGAATAATTTGAGGGTTTTCTTTTTAATTACTCTGATTTCATTTGTTCTTATTTCTTTCTTTCTTTTGTTCTGACTTTGTTACTTTTTCTGTGCATCTTTCAGGAAAGGATACCCATGAAAGAAGTTTTTCGACATCTCAACTGTAGCAGAGAAGGTCTCACTGCTGCCGAGGGGGAAGAACGCCTCAAGCAATTTGGACCCAACAAGCTAGAAGAGAAAAAGGTTAGGATAATTAACCTCTTTAATCTTCTGGAGATGATACTTTTTAAGAGGATGTTTATTTCCTTGTAAGATTTGGACAAGACATTGGACTTCTCTTTTTGGAAACACCATCAATTGAATAGGTTCTTTTTATACTAAAAAGCTAATGATAAATCTTAATTGAATACGGAACAACATATGTCTGATTACTTCCAATTTTGTTACGGAAATTGTATCGCTCCATTTTTTTATTTGCACCTTAATTTCATACTTTTGTTATAACTTTTAATATGTGCTGCCTTTTTATACACCCGACCGACCAATATATTTAAAATAGAAGAATTATCTATTCAAATGAAATTTATTAATCTTTCTTGCGGAGTCAGATAATCACAATATCCATTTGATGTACTATACTAATCTCCTGCTTTTCTGCTTGCTAAACCTTGATTAATGTTTAAAAACCACACCAAAACGCAGGTCCTTTTTTAATTTTGTACATGTAATACACGCACACTGTTTATAAGTTCTTGCCTATCCTTGTCTTGTTTGTTGGGTTCATTACTCTTTCGTTAAAGTAAGAAAAAAAATATATAATTTCCTAATATTTGAGCTTTTGACCTTAAATTTGCATCATCTTTATCAAAAGTACGTAGGAAAAGATATAGATAGATCATAGATTATTATAAACAAATATAGTCCTTCACGATAATGCTGCTATAATTTTTGGTGCGCTGGAGTGTTGCTCGGCTCTTAGTTTTAATATCAGAGGAATTGTGTTATAGCAATATAATACTTAAAACTTCACATCTCATTCTTACCTTTTCTGTGCAGGAGAATAAGATCCTCAAATTTTTTGGGTTCATGTGGAACCCCCTTTCATGGGTCATGGAAGCTGCAGCCGTTATAGCCATTGTGGCTTCTAATGGAGGGGTAAGAAATTATGTCCTCTAATTCCAATTATATTAAATTGGTTTCTGAAAAACAGCATCATCAATAATAATTTTCTTCTACTTTTTTCATGGTGGCAGGGTAAGCCGCCGGATTGGCAAGATTTTATAGGTATTCTTGTTCTTCTTTTCATTAACTCTACAATTAGTTATATTGAGGAAAACAATGCTGGTAATGCCGCGGCTGCCCTCATGGCCAGTCTTGCCCCCAAGACCAAGGTTAGCATTTTTCAATTAAAGGTTTGAATAAAAGTTCACAACTGAAGGAACTACATTTGATAAAGACATATTTTTTGTTTGGAATTTGACAGGTCTTGAGGGATGGCAAGTGGTCAGAGCAGGACGCAGCCATTTTGGTTCCTGGAGATATCATCAGTGTCAAGCTTGGTGACATCATCCCTGCCGATGCTCGTCTCTTGGAAGGTGATCCCCTCAAGATCGATCAGTCAGCCTTGACGGGTGAGTCCCTTCCAGTAACAAAGTATCCCAGTGAAGCAGTCTACTCTGGATCTACATGCAAGCAGGGTGAAATTGAGGCTGTGGTAACTAGTACCGGTCTCCGTACCTTCTTTGGCAAAGCCGCTCATCTTGTCGATAGCACCAACAACGTGGGACATTTCCAAAAGGTCCTAACTTCCATAGGGAACTTCTGCATATGCACGATTGCTATCGGTATCGTGATTGAAGTTCTTGTGATGTATGCTATACAGCGCCGTCCATATCGTGTAGGAATAGATAATATCTTGGTCTTGCTGATTGGAGGGATCCCAATCGCTATGCCTACTGTGCTATCTGTGACTATGGCTATTGGGTCTCATAAACTATCTCAGCAGGGGGCCATCACCAAGAGGATGACAGCAATTGAGGAGATGGCTGGCATGGATGTGCTTTGCAGTGACAAAACAGGCACTCTCACTTTGAATAAGCTTACCGTTGACCGAGAATTGATTGAGGTAAGTTTACAAAATGTTTTTTGTTTAGTTATCTTTTTGTAGGGTAATTTGATTGCAATAATAGTCATATCCTTTAAAAATGGTTGATATGCATGATTTGAGCTCAAAACTTCTTTGGTTTTGCACAGATATTCTCAGAAAACGTTGATAAGGATATGATCATGTTGTATGCTGCAAGAGCTTCAAGGGTCGAAAATCAAGATGCTATTGATGCATGCATGGTTGGCATGCTCGCAGATCCCAAAGAGGTAAACACATGGAGCCATTTCAACTTCTAAACACTAATTACTAATCTTGAGCAAATATAAAATAATCAAATTACCATTGTTATCTGCATGCTGCAGGCACGTGCCGGGATTGAGGAAGTTCACTTCTTCCCCTTCAATCCTGTTGACAAACGCACTGCTATTACTTACATTGACACTAAAGATGGGAGTTGGCATCGAGTAAGCAAGGGAGCCCCAGAACAAATCGTGAACCTTAGCAACATGCCAGAAGGCCATAAGAAGAGGGTTTTTAAAGTTATTGAAGAATATGCTGACCGTGGCCTTCGCTCGCTGGCTGTGGCCAGGCAAAAAGTGCCAGAGGCTACTAAGGAAAGCGCTGGTGGGCCTTGGGAGTTCATGGGCTTACTACCTCTTTCAGATCCTCCAAGGCTTGACAGTGCCGACACCATAAAAAGGGCACTCGAACTTGGGGTGAATGTCAAGATGATCACGGGTGACCAATTGTCTATTGCCAAGGAGACCGGTCGTCGCCTCTACATGGGCACCAACATGTATCATTCTTCTGTTCTTTTGAGTTCCAATAACGGTCAAGTAACAGATACTGGGATTGACATTGATGACCTTATCGAGAAGGCTGATGGCTTTGCTGGAGTGTTTCCAGGTCAGAAACTGATAGAATCTTTAATTTTGTCAAATAACAAGTGTAAAATACTTTAAAAATATATGACTGACAACCTTCTTATCTCTTTTGAAGAACACAAGTTTGATATTGTCAAGCGGCTTCAACAGAGGAAGCACATATGCGGTATGACTGGTGACGGTGTGAATGATGCACCGGCACTAAAGAAGGCTGATATTGGCATAGCGGTGGCTGATGCAACAGATGCAGCTCGCAGTGCCTCAGATATCGTGCTTACTGAGCCTGGATTGAGTGTCATCGTTAGTGCTGTCATGACCAGCCGTTCTATCTTCCAGCGCATGAAAAACTACACAATTTATGCAGTTTCCATCACAATCCGTATTGTTTTGGGCTTTCTACTCCTTGCTCTCATTTGGCACTTTGACTTCTCACCTTTTATGGTCCTCATTATTGCTGTACTAAATGACGGCACCATCATGGCCATATCAAAGGATCGTGTGAAACCATCCCAGACACCCGACTCCTGGAAACTCAAGGAGATATTTACTACTGGAATTGTGCTTGGCACTTACATGGCCATCATGACCGTCACCTTTTTTTATGTTGTCCATGAGACCGATTTCTTCACTGTATGTAGTATATATCCACTTATTCTATTATCCATAACATCCTTCAAATCATCTATTATTTCATAGATCTTTTATAAGACGTGTTTAATTTTTAAATGTAGAATTTGCTCGGTGTAAGGTCAATTAAGCATAGTGAAAAGGAAGTCATGGCAGCTATCTACCTCCAAGTAAGCATTATTAGCCAGGCCCTTATCTTTGTCACGCGTTCGAAGACATACTCATGGAAGGAGCGGCCTGGTCTATTGCTTGTCAGTGCCTTTATTATTGCACAATTGGTAATGTCCTCTCAAGATATGTACACAGATTTACTTCAGTTTTATCATTTTTGTTGCCTAACAATCTATGTGGTGTCTGCCATATCATATAGATTGCCACTTTTGTTGCTGTGTATGTGTCGATGTCCTTTGCCCGGATCAAGGGATGTGGATGGGCATGGGCTGGCATCATTTGGGCTTACAGTGTGATCACTTACATTCCCTTAGATTTTCTCAAGTTCTCTATCCGCTATATCTTAAGTGGCAGGGCCTGGGGCAAACTAAATAACAAGGTAATCTCAATTTTCATTCATTATTGTTCCATTTTGGTAGGGAATAGCATGTTCACTAAGCTTCTGAGTAAATTGAATTTGTAGACGGCCTTTACGACAAAGAGGGATTATGGAAAGGGTGAAAGGGAGGCAGAATGGGCCTACAATCAGAGAACAGTGCATGGTCTCAATACAATGGAACCCTCCATGCCCCCACAACAACAGAGCACTTGCGGAGAATTCTCTGAGCTCGCTGAGCAAGCAAGAAGACGTGCAGAGATTGCCAGGTATGTATCATCAATCATCCTGACATACATTTCATACAAACACCATGCTTTCTTGGTTTCTTTTTCTTATGATGACCTTAACAAATCAAAATGCATGAATTGTAGGCTTAGGGAGCTTACCACTTACAAGGGACAAGTTGAGGCAGCCGTAAGACGCAAGGGGCTAGACTTCAACAATATACCGCAAAACTACACTGTGTAAAAAAATAGTTTCCTTTGTGGCTTGATCTCAAGTCCTCGTGGGTGGATGCCTTGTATCATGAGCAACTAGTTCTTTTTCTTTTTGTTATTGGAAGAACATTATCAACTAGTTCGTTGTTTTAGGAGATTATTTGTTTCTTAATGCCACTACGTTAATTACTTTATATTTGTCTGATATCGTAGTAGTTATACATAACTTCTAATTCAAAGAATTAGTTCTACATTTCATGACAAAATACGCACATAAGAGTCCAAAATGATAAACTATACAAGTCCTTGACTTGTGTTGTTACTTCTGAGTATAATGCATAATTTAAATATTGTTCATCCGCATAGAATGGAGGGGTGTCCAGAGAGAATTTTGATTTTTGGAAGTGAAAGGTAACTTGATGTTGTCATTACGATAAACATAAGTGTGAAGAAAGTTGGTGAGAAATGCTAGGCAAGAATATTATTGTGTTATCTACGGTTTCAACATTTTGTCTATATTTATTGAAAGATTGTTCATGAAAACTTATCTATTTTGCACAAAATAAAAGGATGTATTGGTCCTATTGGATAGCTGACAATAGAGATATTTAGGGCTTTTTTTGTATCTTCTTTACTGGACGGTGTTGCATGGACTGGACGCCCTTGGATTATAGAGGTGTGTTTTGAAATTGAGGTTGCACGAATCTTGAGAGAAATCTGAGAGATCACACGCTATGCTGCACGGTGCAGCAAACAGAAAAATACGAATCCATATCAATGGGAGTGCAGAAAAGTAATATTACTCTGATAAAAGACCTCTGTTTGTTTTTCTTTTTATTTTAAAAAAAAAATGCATCTATTTTCCGGTTTCATTGATTGAAGTTCTCTATTTGTAAGTTCACAGAACACAACTCATGAGCAAAAAAAAAAAAAAAAAAAGAAAAGGAATCATCTACTTGAGAATAAATGAAGATGTACAATACATAACAAGGCATTAGGCAAACCGTACCATGAAATATGATCGACTAGATAACCAGTTTCTATAATATTTGAGATGAAATATGTTATTCCTGTTAAATTGATCAATCTCCTCCCGGTATAAAAGGAAAACAATCATCAGTAAAAATTCACTGCTTAAATAATAAGCTTATGAAAATAGCTCAATCGAGGCAATAAGTAAAATAACAAAGAAGGTACTCGTGTTCAGGAAAAAAAAAAAGGCAAAGAAAGAAAAACTTTCTGTCATTTACATAATAATTACCAAAGCATCAGCTTTCTCAGAACAAAATTGACCTAAAGACAAATGGGTACGAGTGAACCAGAATTTTGATGCCATGGCAACACTCTGGCATTCAAATTATTTGACTAACATAAACCAGCCCAAGATTATAAGGCCCGAAACAAAGGTTTCAGTTCAATTTACAATACAAGGCCGTTTTCTTTTCCAATCAATGAACTCAAGGGGGATCACGCTCTCATCACAAGAAATCACTGCTTGCGATGTCAATTTCCCTACCAAACCATGGTAAAGCAAACCCCTGGCACCTAACCCTCCAACCAACCAGAACATGCAGTTACTTTTAACACCTATTAGGTCATTCAAACATCCCAGAAGGGGCAGTGACCCATTTTCAGTCAATGGGGGCATGGCTCTTAGGCCAGCCTTTGCACCAACAAAGGACCATTTTGTAATTTCTGGATAAAAGACTGAAGCCCTGGATACCAACTCTTCTGTTGCTTGAGAAGCTTCTTCTTTGGAGACATTCTGATCAGAATTTTTAGAATTCCAGTCCCATGTGGACCCCATGTACACATTTCTTGGGCCTTGGAAAGCAAGCCATGCATCCGACAAAATTGAAGGGCTTTGATCAGCATACTCTTTGTCTTTGCTACAAG
This sequence comes from Schoenoplectus tabernaemontani, assembly GCA_037127355.1. Lineage (NCBI taxonomy): Eukaryota > Viridiplantae > Streptophyta > Magnoliopsida > Poales > Cyperaceae > Schoenoplectus > Schoenoplectus tabernaemontani. Next base: position 11,089,059 of record CM073754.1, on the reverse strand, counting down.
TAAAGAAATGAAAAATCAGAAATCAGCCATAGATAGATTTTTCTGGTAATGCAGCTGATTCCTTCCTGATGGAAAAGGGTGGCTACCTCTCAGGAGTTGGCAAATGTAGTTCAGAAACAATCCCTCGACAAGTCCTTAGAGGGAGCTTTCCTGAAAGTTCTGGGATAGTGTTTACTCCAGCTCCGAGGCAAACTATCACCGAATCATACTCTCCTGTGAAGTTGTCATAATTAGTTCAGATTAACGAAAATACAAAACTATGGAGGCAGGTTGATAGTTGAATCCAGAATAGATAAATAAAATTTGAATTCTTTGCCTACAGTCAAATATATAAATACAAATGTTTATACAGTCTTTGAAATGAAATTGCACTTCCAAAAATAATTTTAGGAAGACAGCAAGATAGAGTATAGACTTTAGGTTTTTAGATTCTAGGGTTTTAGAATTAGAATTTAAGATTTTTAGGGTTTAAAAGTGAATTTCATAGTATAGATTTAGTGTGATCATTGCTATTAGGACTATCATTATTATTATTATTATTAGCATTACCATTATTATTATTATGGATGTCTGTAGTATTATTATTAGTATTATTATTACTTTATTAGTACTATCATCATCATCATCATCATCATCATCATTATTTTCATTATCATTATCATCATCATCATCATCATCGTCATTTTCTTCTTTCATTTGAGATCTATGATCTCTATACTTTCGGATTGGGTTTCGTTTCTAGCCTACCCAAATTTATTTGGGATTAAAGGCTTTGTTATTGTTGTAGCAAGGAAGATAAATCGAAGAGTAATTACGAATTAATAATGACCTGATAGCTGCTGAAGATTGCAAACATTTTGCATCTGCAAATTAATTGTTCTTTCATTGTCATTTGATTTGGAAACATCATTTGCTAGTATCTGACATGCACTGAACAATGCCTGTAATATAAAATGTAAATGGATTGTAATAGCTTTCATAAAGGACAAAAAAAAAGCAAAGTAGTTTGAGAAAAGGAATAAATGAAACCTGCAGATATCTTTTCGGGTGAATGCTCATAGCCAAAGGCATATATATAGCAAGGTCAAATGGAGCACATAATCCAGGAATTAGAGATTGAGCAGCTTTCTCATCTAGTGTTTCTAGTTCACAACTCTCAAGGCAACTCAAAGCATTCTAATCACTTAAGCAAGCAACAGTAAAGTCACCAAATTGTGAAAGTTATACAATATGGCTATAACCTAAAGCAATTTCACATACCTCCATTAGGATTTCAACATTCTTCTCACTACTAGCAGGTCGCAAAATTCCCCTGAAAGAAATGTTTGGTCAAATGAAGGTTTTGTTGGATTGTGGATACACCCTTGTGCCTTCGTTTAATTATGCTTAGTAAATAGTAATAAACTAATAATTACACTAGTTAAGTAATTTTTTGACCAAAATACCCTTAATGAAGTATTAATCATCCTCTGGCAATGTAAGAGAATATTCTTCACAGGAAATAGAAAAAAAAAGAACTTGCTAGAAAGCATGTAAATGCAATAACAAGAAAACTCTTTTTAACATATTTTGGGATCAGATTACACTATTATATATCTAGAAGACAATAGTAACTGATCTGTTGTATTGCAAGCTATCCTTTTTCATCTGTATTTTGGTTTTTTGGAAGGGTCTCTCAGTTACTCTAAATTAACGTATAGATTACACTTCATTACATAGTTAAAATATCTAATAAAAAAAAAGATATTTTAATTTTAATTTTACTCAAAGCTTTATAATTTAAGGGGGTGAAATACATGTTCTATCTCAAGTAGCCTGCATTGAATCAGAAGGATTATCTGGAATTAAATCTTAAATATAGAATTAAGTTTCTTTGAAGTAAAAAAGTACCTTCTCAAAACAATACTTCCATCGTTGCAGCCTGCACTTCCCTCACTTCTCTGAGCTCTATTTGCTTGTTCAGCAACTGCTAATAGCTCTAAGCATTCGTCCCAAAATTCAGCCCCCTTCCATAGTAGCTTAGCTGCATTCCAAACAACAAAATCATTTTCCTTTTGAGTGACAATACGGCATTTTATCATATATTTGAGGTCATATGCATTAATGTACCGAAATCAAACCTTTTGGTGAGTATGGATGCAGTAGCCCCCCAGCCACGCCAGAAGCACCTCCTCCTATTCCATTTTCATCAAATATATCCACGCGAACATGAGATCCCTTTTGACTATTCTACATAAGTTCACAAAGCAGAAAAAATAAATAGTTACAATCTAACACTGCATAAATTTTCTTAGAAGAGAGAGAGAGAAAAGAGAACGGTTGCCTTGAGAAGATGCCAAGCAACGGATAGGCCAGCAAACCCGGCACCCAGAATCGCGTATCTCGAACTAGACTTGGTTTTAAGAGACATGGTCGTGGAAAGGGAACGGCTCCTCGAGCCTCTGCTGTTGTTACCTTTCCCTCGCAGATCGTGAGTTGCGAAGAGAAGAGGGTTAGGGTTTTGAAGGGGTTTTCTGAGGGAATAGCGGAGGCCATCGGCAGTGAGAGAATCAAATGGCGTCGCCATGGGACATCCGATCATATCCCAGGTACCTTTTCTCAATTCACTGGCTGCAGTTGGGAAGTTTATATTTGTTTTATTATCTCGGCGCCTCTATCCAATTATGCTAATATTATAGGGGCTGATAACCGTCCTCAGCTATTCATCCCCATACAATTTCTCAAAGGCTTGACTGGTCCAGCGAGTTTGACTTTGTAGCGATGGGTGAGTGCTTTGACTAGCGTACACTCCTTTTGTTCCATTGCTATTTACATCAACCACGGAATTATATTATTTATATTAAAAGAGGTTGATAATAATCTCAGCGTTTTGATCTCAAAAAAAAATCTCCAAGTTAATTGCAACGTTCTAATATAAAAAACAACAATGCGTCTAATGCAATGCTTGTTTTTTCATTCAGATATTATTTATATCAAATACTCTAATTACTTATATCTTAAAAATTAATTGTTTATATTAAGTATATAAATATATTATAATAACTGTAGTACGACAATATAAAAAACAAAACCCTCTCACTAATTAGTAACTATTATAACGGTTCATGTCGAAAATAATCTCTTCATCTATTTCAAAAGATCTATTTTAAAAGGAACAACTCTCTCACTAATTAGTAACTGATTTATCTTGCTAAATCATTTTTCCTTGAGAGCTTACTAGCTATAAACAAAGTGTGAGAGATAAATCAAGAGATATAAATACTTAATTAGCTAAATCCTTGTTTAAGCTCAATCTAGTTTCTCTCCATTCTCCCAACTTGATCCTTCGTGATCTACTCTCTTTGTAAACTATTTTGAGCTGTAGTGCTCAACTTTCTTGAGTGTGTTGTCACTCACTTTTTGTTTTGAGTGTGTTATCGCTCAAAAATCTTCATCGCGCTACTATTCGAACAAGACATCATCTAGCTCATCTTCTATGAACGATTAAATCATCACAATGATGTTTGAAAGAATGCTCAATTTAGAGAAGGAGCACAATAAAGAGCGAGATGAGAAATGAATGACGTGCATATGCTTCTCATGTCATAAGGAATGTCACACAACACACGATTATTTTTTGGTCTTCCCACATAAAAAGAAATAAAACTTTGAGAGAATTGATGTTATACTAGCCACAAGCAACCATATTGAGAGAAAGAAAAATGAAAGAAACTTACTCAACCTTACCCTAATTGCGAAAGTAGAGGAGAGCTCACATGTGGTAGATGTTAATGAGATTATAGCAAAAAATAACATCACCGACTTGTGCACATTGAAGATACTACATGGCATTGCCATATTCAAGAATATGAAGATGAACTCATTTACATCTAAGATATAATTTTTTTAAGAATTTCAATTGCACAATCAAATAGTACATTGCACTACATCCACTTGGGATGATAGTGATAATGATTTTATTGATAATGATGAATTTTGTGTTGAAAATGTAAATAATGATCTCATTATGATATATAATAATTCTAAAGAGGACTTCATTAATCAATTATAGTTCAATTTCAGCTCATTTTAAGGTTACAAATTTAATTTCACTTAATATAAATTTATAAATATATGTGATTATCCTATAGAGACAAAATCTTAATTTAGAAATTGAGCCTGATCACTATAGAACACCACGCATCCTAGCCTCACATCCCCTCCTTAAGTGTTTCTTACTAAAGTGAGTAGCAGTCTAGCAGCTTTGGACTGCAAGGAGAGGTAAAAAAGGAGGACGGCTCACTTAGGAGTTGGGAGGCGGGCGCTTTTTCTGTGTGGAGTTTTTTCTTTATGGAGATCAGAGAGATCTGGACGGTTCGTTTTAATCTGAATGGCTGTGAGAATGTCTAAACACAAATTTTGATATAGAGGATTTATTATTATTAAATCAGGACCGTTAATCGGTAATCGAATGGTTCACAACAAAAAATCACATAGCTACGTAGAGATTAGTTCTTCAGAGGATATGAACTCATTGGGAGGCGAGGTTTAGTTGGGAAAGAAGGGAAGATATGGCGGGAAATAGCGACAGGTTTTAAGGTCCTGAAGGAACTATTGTACTCCCAGATCAGATCCGGACCGCCGCTTCAGCGCCTCTTAACTCCAGATCTGAATCTGAAGGTAAAGTTACATGTCAGTCCTACAGTATGATTGGAGAGGATTCAATATTAAAGGGACTGTCGATTTTAAACTTTTGATTATGAATCGGAAATGATTTCGTTAAGTCAGGCCCAACATTAACTAAATAAGGCCGAACCAGCCCGTCAGTTTAATAGGCCGGGCGCATACGAAAAAAGAAACACCTCCAACCCCGTCAGTTTACTCGGTTTCTGGTCTGACGGAGAAATCAAAGCGGAAAGCCAGAGTCCGGTTTCCCATTGTAATCACATCTTCTTTCGTATAACGCTGCTTCTCTCTCTTTACATGTGACGACACAACTAGGCTACTACACTCACTGTTACGTCGGGCCCATTCGCAATCGCTACACCATGATCAAATTGCATTTTTCATAGAGGACTTGGAATACGATGACAAAGTGAGATTGCATCACATCCACTGTTTTAGTTCGATAGCATCTTTGCCTTGTTCTATCTGATCTCTGATTCTCTGTCACTACGATTCAATTAATCGAAAATTATCGATTAGAGTGGAGAAGCATCCGATCAATGGCTTCGCTCGCTTTCTCATCGACCTCGGCTTCTCCGGTGGTCATCAGAGGACGGCCTAAGGTACTGGTCCTACTAGAGCTTTCCAATCTCTGGTTTTCTAATATTTAATGTAATCTCATTTTCTGATTCGCTCTTACTCGTGATTTCTCGTTTGGGTTTAGCTGGCAATTGGAGTTGCGCGGATTGGAGCTGGTCATGTCTCCGTTCGAGGAAAGGATAGGAAGGTGATTTTTCCCTTACCTTGAATTTTTTTTAACCTTTGATCTAACTTTTTAGCTGCTGACTTATAGGTTCCTTTTAGCTTACTAGTTCTTCCCCTGGCATACAATTATAGACATATGGAAGAATTAACATTTGTCATAGTTACTGTCAACTTCATGGTAATTTGTTTCATTACCAGTACAATCACAATGAGCCAGACAGAAACAATGCTGACTTTTAGTATCAGTTAATTTACTTTCTGTCATTCTAACGTCTAGAATTGAAGAATTATAAATCTCAGAATGTTGTTATTATTCTGAAAATGATTTGAAATTTTCAGGCATGGCCTTTTATAACACGGGCTGTTGCTGTTGAGAAAAAAGTTTCTCGTTTTGAGGATGTGGCAATGGCCCCACCTGACCCTATTCTTGGAGTGTCAGAAGCATTTAGAGCATGTAACAATGAGTCGAAGCTCAATCTCGGTGTAGGTGCTTATAGAACTGAAGATCTCCAGCCTTACGTGCTAAATGTGGTGAAAAAGGTAGGAACTTGATGGACATGTCTTTGTCATATAAAAAATAACATTGAAAAAAAAATAGTACTGTGCTGGTAGTTACCCTTATTCTTGTAAAAATGGTAAATGGTATTATGCTGCAAACCTGATTTTGTTTATTCAAAGAAGATTAGTTTGCATATGGAATATTTTACTGTCTTTTATGCTTTTATTTTTATTTTTTGGGGCACAATAATAATTAGTCTCATCATAATTTTGTCCTATCTGACATGTTTTTTCTTTCATATATAGGCCGAGAAGCTCATGCTGGAAAAAGGAGAGAACAAAGAGGTATGGCAAAACATCTGACTTGTTTGTGAGTATTGGTTATTTAAATTTAAAATGAAATCTAAACTGTGTACGTATTTTTCAGTATCTTCCCATTGAAGGCCTTGCTGCATTTAATAAGGCAACAGCTGACCTTTTACTTGGGGCAGATAACCTTGCTATCCAGAGCCAGAGAGTACTCTCCTCTTTATTTACTTCTTTTGTCCATTCTTTTGGTTCTCTTGATTTCTTTAATTACTGTTGTCTTGGTATTTTATGAGATGTTTAATCATGTACTGATATTTAATATAAACATATTTTCTTTTTGTATATTTTTAGGTAGCAACTGTGCAAGGTCTTTCAGGAACTGGATCTTTACGCTTAGCGGCAGCATTTTTAAATAGATACTGCCCTAATTCAAAAGTTCTGATTTCATCTCCCACATGGGGTATGTTTTCTTTGTTGCTATTGTAATTACGGATGTAGTTTCTTGTGAAAGAGCATGAATTCACACTTGGTTTTAGATGCTGGCCTCACAATTGACCACTTGAATAAAGCATAAGTTTGACATGAAACCCTGTAAATATCAAACACTAACTTGTCAGAAATTAGAAATATCATGTGCGGCACTGCAAAGCAGAAGAATAGAGAGAACACGCTTAAAAGATTATCCGTGTACACTATACTTCTTTGTGACTTCTAGTGTTCCAAGACACAAGCTCCTTTGTTAATGTTAATGTTCATTTGGCGGTAGTAGTAGTACTACGTATGGCTGTAATTTAGCTGATAATATTGATGACAGAAGTAGTGTTGATCCAACGATAATGGAATTAAGTGATGATCCAACGTTAATCTATCTATCATATAATTAAATAATCAATAAATTCTACAATTAAAAGCCTAATTAATCTATAATTAAATAATATATAAATCTAGAATTAATCTTCACATTTAAACGTACAATTAATCTTCAATTAAACGTACAATTAATCTACATAATTAAATTATAATTAATCTACATAATTTCACATTTAAATTATAATTAATCTACATAATTAATGTACACAATTAAATTAAATTATAATTAATCTACACAATTAAATTAAATTATAATTAATCTACACAATTAAATTAAATTATAATATACATAATTAAATTATAATTAATCTACATAATTAATGTACACAATTAAATTAAATTATAATTAATCTACACAATTAAATTAAATTATAATATACATAATTAAATTATAATTAATCTACATAATTAATGTACACAATTAAATTAAATTATAATTAATCTACACAATTAAATTAAATTATAATTAATCTACACAATTAAATTAAATTATAATATACATAATTAAATTATAATTAATCTACATAATTTCACATATAAATTATAATTAATCTACATAATTAATGTACACAATTAAATTAAATTATAATTAATGTACACAATTAAATTAAATTATAATTAATCTACATAATTAAATGAAATTATAATTAATCTACATAATTAATCTACACAATTAAATTAAATTATAATTAATCTACACAATTAAATTAAATTATAATTAATCTAGACAATTAAATTATATTTATATAAAATTACCTTTAATTGCAAAATCCAAACACAAAAATGCTCGCGTACGTTTTTTCCTCCTCTTCTCTTCTCTTCTCTTTCCTTCTCTTCTCTTCTCTTCTCTTCCCCTCTCTCTTTCTCTCTCTTCCTCTCTCTCTTTCTCTCTTTCTCTCTTTCTTTCTCTCTTTCTCTCTCTCTTCCTTTCTCTCTTTCTCTCTCCTCTCAACACCGCGCATCATACCTGCGCGTTTGATATTTATATGGGTGAAACGCGCCACTGCCAGTGGCGCGTTTCCTTATAATAAGGAAACGCGCCACGCGATGGCGCGTTTCACCCGCTCCGAGCCAGTGGCGCGTTACGATTCGTATATTTAGAATTTAACCGTTATCAGTCTTATTATTAATAATATTATTTTATTAATTATTATTTTTAATAAAATCTGGTTAATGTTCATCTCCATGCAAGAGAAATAATGGTTTAGTTTGAGCGCTATAATTGTTTATCAAGGGCCCATGTAGATGTATAATAGACAAGATGTTTGTAGAGGCAAACAGTATTGCCTCTTGAGTAAAATTATAGTGTTTTTTGTGTGGTATAATAATGTCTGGCATGCTAAAAAGTAAAAACAGTATACGTTTTTAACATGCAGGAGTTTTTTTTTCCTTTTCTTAATGTTCTTGATTTTTGGAAGAGCTAACTAATTATATGCAAGTATTCTTGTAAATAGGAAATCACAAAAACATATTTAATGATGCTGGAGTACCTTGGTCTGAGTACAGATACTATGATCCAAAAACAGTAGGCTTGGATTTTGAAGGAATGATAGCCGACATAAAGGCAAGTATTTTATATAATGTCATTTCATAGACATAACTGTGTCTGTAAACTAGTACAAACTTTTTGCCTGTTTCGGATTTCGCATAAAGCCTAGTTGGTTGGAAAGGTTAACAATAGTAATTAGATTGTATACGTAGTGGTTCATACTGTTTTTCAGTAATTGACGTCTTCCAAGTAATGTCACTCACTAGTTTTCTTTTCATTTTCTATTAATCATCTCATTTAATTATTTATTTTTAAAAAAATAGGCTGCTCCAAGTGGGTCTTTTATCCTTCTTCATGGCTGTGCACACAATCCAACAGGAATTGACCCAACTTCTGAGCAATGGACAAAAATTGCTGATGTTCTTGAAGAGAAGGGACATACACCTTTCTTTGATGTTGCATACCAGGTATTATCTTGAAACAAGGGGCACATAAGAGAGAAAGAAAAATCCAATGAGCTTCAGAATCAATTTTTGGATAAGCAACACTGATTTCATCTATCATTTATTGTGGTTTGCTTGTGTAGGGATTTGCAAGTGGAAGTCTCGATGAGGATGCATTTTCTGTCAGATTATTTGTTGAGCGTGGATTTGAAGTGTTTGTAGCTCAGTCTTACAGTAAAAATCTTGGGTTGTATGCTGAAAGGATTGGTGCCATAAATGTTGTTTGCTCTTCTTCAGATGTAGCCAATAGGTAAATAGCTGTGATTATTTAACAAAACTTTCTTCTTAGCTTTGTTAATCTCAAGATGTGAAGAAATTATTCTATATAGTATATAACAGAAGAAGAAACAAAAAATATGGCCAAAAAACAGCCAACACTTTTCCCATATATTCATAAAGGTTGATATATGAAGAGCTATTTTTGGTGAATACATAACATATGTGGTCTATGGAGGGAAAAATTAACAGGGTTATTTTCACGATATTGAGGTTCTGCTAGGGTATATTGATTTTAACAATAATCTCGGTCCACTTCACTGTTTATACCATTGACAGGGTGAAGAGCCAGTTAAAACGCCTAGCACGGCCAATGTACTCAAACCCACCAGTCCATGGTGCGAGGATTGTGGCAAATGTGGTCGGGGACCCAAATCTTTTCAGTGAGTGGAAGGCTGAGATGGAAGAAATGGCAGGGCGCATTAAAAATGTGAGGAAGAGGCTGTATGATAATCTGTCACAAAAAGACAAGAGTGGGAAGGATTGGTCGTTTGTTCTTAGACAGATTGGCATGTTCTCTTACACAGGCCTCAACACATCTCAGGTACTTTTATGTTGCACAGAGGGAGAAAAATAATTTCATTAGCATATTCCTGAATCAGAAAAGCTGCAAATATAGAGAAAATGTCTCATTAAAGAAAAACGGAATAAAGGTACTTTTTGGGATTCACAAGTACCAGTGTGATTATCGCCAATGCTTTGCATGATATCTGGCAATGACATAACAAATTACTGTTTCCCTATATGAGATTTTTATTTAGATGTATTCATTATCCTAATTAGTTCATTTGTTTATTTGCAGAGTGAAAATATGACCCACAAGTGGCATGTCTACATGACAAAGGATGGGAGAATTTCCTTAGCTGGGCTGTCCCTAGCGAAGTGTGACTACCTTGCTGATGCCATCATTGATTCATATCATAATGTTAACTAGAGAATTTCTTTATTTCAAACTTTCTTTCGTACCAAGTTTTATTTTATTTTTAAATGTTAAAGGCGTACAATATTTATATGCAAATTTTGAAAATGAGAGGGGTTTATATCATGTAATGTCACATGGTTTTCAAATTATAATGTTGTACTAATCGAATTTCAATTTAATAATTAAAGACAATATCATGTGAAATCAATATTTTATCTTGGAGTGATGTTTACAAATTGCAAAACATAAATATGGTGTCTCTTCGCTTATATGCAGTTACCGGTCAACGTGAAACAGCACAACATCACTTTTTGCTGTCCAATGTATAAAGATAACAATAAAAGTGCCAATATAATCACCAACACATTTCCAATATTGAACTCGTTATGCTATAAGCACTTCTTAGATCGAGGACTTCCAAGTGATCCAGAACAAAGTTTTTCAAACGAATGTTTTATGCATATGAATATTAAGAAGTATAGAATATTTATACCTCTTGCTCATGAAGGGGCCTTCTATATTTATCCAACAGAAAAAATTTAAGCAGGCCCAGAAGATGTGTGTTCCCAATATCAGCCTTAGACTTGAAAATCAGTGATTCTCCCGTTTCAAGTTAGGAGCAAATTGTAGAATTTGATCGCTGAGAAAGAAAATCCAAAGACCTCTTATTCAAGGTAGGAGCGATTTGTACCTATATTATTGCTAATTTTAACCAACTATGCTTAAATAATTGTACCCGTTGGACTCGAGTATTATATGATCTCTGCTAAAATGTTGAATTTGTTGACTAAGAATTTGTTTGCATCTAAAATTTATGTTGTGTTACGTGATGATGTGAATATTTTGACATGGACTTCGCATCAGCAGCAGAGGAAAGATTATAAATCCCCTGTCCGCCGTACCAGATTATAAATAAAGAAAAGAATAGTGATGGATGTGGACATTATAAAGAAAAATAATAGTTATGGATATGACTTGATTATTCGGTGCCAGTGCACTAAATTATTTATATTTATTTCACATTATTTTATTTAAATGATTTTATTCAATTAAATTATAGCAATTACTCTGTTTATTTTTTTTACAATTTTTTTTTCTTATTTTATCGTTTTAAGTTCTTCAACGAAGAGTCGCCAAATACAAGTATCATCATTTTGCAATATTTTTTAATAAATTCTCGGATATTAATATTTTTTCTAAGTGAAACACTTCATGCTATTTGACGTGGAGGGAACTCATAGATGGCTATTTTAATAAACTTGACAATATATTTTAAATATAAATAAAATTGCTTATTAATTTGAATTTAGTATAAATATGTTATTAGACCTATGGATAATAAGCTTTCAAAACAAACGGAGTTAAAACTTGGTTTAAATCGTTTTAACATATTTGATAGGCTCTTATTTAATTTTTTGGGGGGAAAACACATTTATCAAGGTTACTATAATTTAACGATTTTAACGAGAGTTAAATTGCAATTCACAATAAAATTCTAATGAGGGACAATTTGTCTAAGAGAGGTTGGATAGGCGAGTTAAAATGTTCTATGTGCTATGAATCAGAATTTGTATCTCATTGCTTCTCTCTTGCTCTATAGCCAAACAAATCTAATTCTAGACGGGGCACTGTCAGAATTATTTTATGCACTGGCACAATATACACGATGTACTCGAATTTGCTATGTCATTACTCATTATCATTTTTGACGAGGCAAAGTTTTCTTACAATTCTGTGTTGTTTGTTGATTATGAAAGCATAAAAATGGATTAGCGTTCAATTCTCTTGGTCATATATCTATTAGAAATCTCATTTGTATATTATGTCTCTTGTGAACTATTAGTCAGGGGCATTCGGTTGTTTTGGCTCATGAGGTGAATATTTGGCTCCTAGAGGACTTGGAAATGACACCTTTACAAGTAGTGAGGCCAGTGCCACAACTGACTATGGGTGGCCTGAAGAACTCCTAGATTGCATTACTTGTTTGGTTTAAAGCTGGATTGTTAGTTTGTAATAATTGCTGGTATTGTTGGTTGCTTGTGATGCTGTAAATGCTGGTATAAACTGTTGTGTGTCTTTGTTGTTCTTAGGAGCTCTGTCAGCTCCGGATGCTTTTTGGTTGTAATTGTATCTTGAGGTAGGCTGAGTATTCAAGGGGAATCACGGTGATGAAATGGAGGCTGAGATGTCATCCAGTAGTCCTTTGTTTGCCTACAGATACTACGGATACAAAAAGATTTGACTACCATGACGGCTCGATGAAGCGTGAATAAGTCCGAATCAATTCCGTTGGGGTTTCTAGTAAGGATTTGTTTCGATTTCTTCGTTGTGTTTTGGATTGTTGGTTGTATAACTTAAAGTTTCAGTCAATGAAACAAACAATATTCTTGCCTTCTTTTAAAAAAATGTGAGTTAAAATCGTTAAATATAAGTACTGCTTAAACAATGTAAAAAATAATGAGTATTTTTTTTTATATTTTGATAGCTTTATGAAGGCCCACATGTGAATTCTTTTATCTCATCACAGTAGGACCTCCTCAAAATCATTTTTCACTTCAGATTTAGACTATTCAAAGGGAAAGTACTAATCATTTGAGGAAAAAAGTTCTGTTGAATTTTTTGATTAAGTTGTCATAAAAAAAGTTTGCTAACTGTTTAAATTTATTTTGTTTCGACTCTTAATCATTAGTGACTCTAAATTTTTATTTTCTTTTCATGTTTCGAAAGTAATAGTTTAGTATAATTTAAAATTTTAAAATTTTAAGTACTTAATTAGTGTTCTAATTGTTAGCTTATTTTATTTAGTTAACTATTAAATGATAATCATATGAAAATGCATTTTTAGTCCTTTTAAATATCAATTAATCAATTAATAAGTAAAAAATATTGATTTTTTTTAATTTAACAGTAATTTTATCATTAAATGATCTTTAAGAGCCATAAAATATTTTTCAAAAGCTTGATAGATAATAATAGAATTCTATATGATGATGTATCAAGAATTGTTGATTTCATGGTGACTATACACAAAAATATTATCTTATCTTAAGTACGTGATATGCAAATAATATAAACACTATTGGATTTCAAATTGAAACTTTTTAGTATTTATCAATATTATTAAAATCAAAAATTGGCAAGTGATCTTCGTCTATATACTAATTGTGCATTTGCACGTATATTACATTTTTTATACAAACAACATGTTCAATACACATCACCAACTTCTTGCAATTTTTCTTATTGGTGAAGTCATTTCGGATAAAATTATTTTCAGCATATATATTTTTATGATCATATTTAAAAAAGTAATATAATATTATTTTAGGAGAAAAATGAGAGTTAATTTAGAATATTAGTCGATAAAAAATATACCAGTTCAAAAAAATATATAATATACTACTATTTAAAAGATACACTAATTAATTGTACCACAGCGAAATCTGTTTTTTATTATTGAGTATTAGATAAAAGTTTTCTTAAGAACTAAAAGAATTATTGTTATTTTAATTACTTCCAATTAAAATGCATTATTTTATTACGATGAAATTAATGGACGTACAACTCTTTAAAAAAAATGTTCCGCGCAGACAATCATTTTCTGTTACTTGTAATATGTATGTCTCATTTCATAAATGTCTCGTGAGATCATTGTGACCTTTTATCTAGATAATTGAAATGGATTGGAACGTGATTGTGGACCGGATCGTGGACCGGATCATATCTTGCCTCGGTCCGGTTCAATAGTGGGTCGGTTCTTCCTTTATCCGAAAATGGATTGTGTCGACCTGTCCCATGAGGACCCATGGACCGGACCGTCCCGGACAACTTTTTATAATTTTTGATATTTTTATAATTTTTTTAGTATTATTCGATTTTTAAACTATTAAAAATATATATAATTAATTCGATGAAAATTATTATTTAAAAATTCATAAATTTATTTTTCAACTTTTATTATTTTTATAATTTTCTGAAATTTTATTTTTTCGGAAATTTTTTAATTTTTAGTATTAATAGATTTTTAAACAATTAAAAATAATAATTCGAATTAGTTAAAAATAATTATTAAAAAATTATGATAAATTATTTTTTTTTCCAATTCATTAAAAAAATGGATTGGACCGTTCCGTCCCGTAGGGGTCCGGCCCCTAGGGGCCAACAGTGAGACGGATTCAGTTTTTTCGAATTTGAATCGTATAGTAACTGCCCATATGGACCGTAGACCGTCCCGGACCGTGGACCGCCCGGGTTTAAACCGGACCGGACCGGACTGAACTGTTTGCAAATCTCTTACTTTTATCATCGTTGTAAATTGTAATATTATTCTCTGATTACAATTTAGGCTAATCACGGACATTTATTTTCATATCGCGTTCCCCGTATATAATTGATATTCTGATCTCGTGAATCGTGATTGTATGCGGCTAAAAAACAGTATTTATGTGGCACGATCTTATACGAAGAAAGATTTTCTTGTATTCGTTCTTTTCTAATATCTTCAACCAGAGAAATACAATAAAAATAAAAATTATTGAGGTGGTAATATTTAATCTGAACCAAAAATCTCATTCGACCCATCTCACCTGTATAGAACCTGACTTTTTTTTCAATAAAATCAAACTAATACTAAATCCGACTCAAGATGGCCGACAACTCAAAAAAAATATGAGATTGGATGATGCGAAATTTAATCGGCTCTGAAATCCGAGATGACTCAAAATCAAACTTTGAAATCCGATCCAAACTAAATAGTCTAAAACATAATATGATTCGAGAACAAATGATCTGAAAACCAATCTAAAACCTGAGAAGAACTGAGATTATATGATCAAAAATTTAATCCGATCTAATATTAAACAATCTAAAATCTGTCCCCGACGACCTGATTTGTAACCCAACAATATTTTTTTTAATCAAACTTAATCGATTCGATTCGATTCACTCGGAATCAACCCTGTCTCTTTACCACCTCTAGTCAGATTGCTGCTGCTACTGTTCGCATGTGGCAGACTTCAAATTGAAGCGCAAAAAAAGAAAAAAAAAAAGCATGCGCCGGGCTGTAAAAGAAAGTTCAATAATTTCGTCTTTTACATATTCTTCCTCTGCCAATCGGACTTAACGAAAAAATAATAAGTTTATAATTAGGTAACATTTTTCAAAAAGAATACAACAATAATCTGAATATATAACATAGCTGTTATTTTTTTTGAGATTTTTAAAAATTATATTTTTTAATAATAAGGACAATAATGATAATAATAATTAATAATAATAGTTCATTGTCCATGTAATTTATTAAATTAAAAAGCAGTTAGAAAATTGCGAGAGAGAATAATAAATACACATTTAGGTTCCGTTCGTTTGTATCCGTGGGCATGTGATTTCATATGTTTTACAATTCAAAAGAGAATTTTTTCTCACCTCCGTTAGGTGGACCATTTTGAAACGGATGGGAATGAAAAAGATTCTCTTGCTACAATTGTTTTTCTTCATAGTTTTTTCATATTTCGCTAGGAAAGAAAAAAAATTGGTATCTAATTTTGTTTTTCCCAAAAAAAAAGAGAAATATGAATGAAAACTCAACAAATCACTTTAGCGGAACCCATGCCCAATAAATTCTGTACCCATACCTTAGGATGCAAACGAAAATGATTACATTCTATCTTACAGTGACATATCCAAAATAAAATCCATTCCGGATAAACACGCCCACTGCTATGGCTATGAATCGGTATTCTCTACGGTATTCCACGTGTATGTGAAGTAATTATCCAACTCAATTAAGCTGTCGGATTTATATTACGTATACAGTTAAAATGATAATAATTTAGATTTATGGGACAGTCACTCTATTATGTAGAGTATTTTAGGAGATGCGAATTTTATGACGACCTTCTCTCTACTCAAATTCTAATTCGAGATTAAATATTGACTAAACATGTCAATTAAAAATTTTAAAACCTTTTATTTTATTTAGAAAAGCACTAATTCAATTTCTTCAGTTAAAAGATTGGAAAAAAGAGGGAATTATTGTCGATACAGAATTATATACTTAAATGAGTTATTATATATACATATTAATGACTTTAATATACATTTTATTTTGTACAATACTTCTTTTATTTAAATTTAAGTACTGATAATATATATAATAATTCATTCAAGTTAAATAATTAAGAAAATAAATTTATTTAATAAAATCACTAATATACATTATACTAAAATCTATATCAACGGTAGTATCAACAATATAAGCTCAAAGATAAAAAAAAAAAAAAAAAAAAAAAAAAAAATCCCTCTCAAACCTACCAATGAACCGAACTTGATGGAGCCTTCAAAAGAGGCTAGGCAACTATCACAGCAGTTAAATGAAATAACAAATATATGAAAAATATTTAAATTCTCTTAACATAGTGTTTCATAATATTCTTATCATATATATATATATGATCAATGAGCTCCTAAAAAATATCATCCGTGAGGCCCGTGTATAGATGAAAATAGATAAAATGAAGGAGCAAAGTAAGGACATTATATTATCACTATATATATTGAGATAAATAACTTTTTAAAATCATTAAACTAATAGTTATTTTACTAAATCAATCAAAAATGAATTTTGATTTAACTATTATTTTAAAATATGAATTAGTGGCAATTTTTACTGACTTACCCTTTCATCCAAACACCAAGCAAACAAACCCAATAATTTAATAAAAATCTATTTTGAAACAAGATTGGTCCCACCCAAGGCAGAGAAAAAGGGAATCTTCAGGAGACATGCCTCTAAAAGGTCAAAATCAACTTCCTTTTTAATTCATCATTTTTGAGGGAGTTCTAAATCAAGTAGATCGTCCCAGTCAAGTAATGCACATTCCATGGGAAAAATATACTTTGCCCCAAGAGTACCTCTGAAGAATTCATGATTTCAAACAGTAATTTTTAAGGGGGAATTGAGCAGCAAGTAGCTTTCCCTTGGAGACGACTGACGAGCTAGCTCCGGAAATTGACACACTTTTTACGAAAGGCAAAATATAAAACTGTTCCCACTTTAATTGCTACCACACATTTCGGCAACAGTAATCACTGTTCACTTGTGATATATAGATAAACACTCAATAGCACTGTTTTAGACTTTTAATGCATATAATTAAAAACAGTATTTGATGCAGTGGATTCAATATCCACCGACTGGAGTTTTATATTTACTTTTAGAAAAAGAAGAGTACGGTCCATATGATGCATATATGTAACACCCCGATCGAACATCTGATGATCAACAAGTAGCGGAGCTTCAATCACTTAAAATCATATTTAAGAGGGCCAACCTATATACTCTACAATGATTTATATAAATTATTAATTAATTCTCTATTAAGTTTTAAGTTTAAGAGGGGGCCACAGCCCAAAATCAAACAATGAAGCTCCACCACTGTGATCAACCAATTTACGTTGTTAACAGAAAAAATAAAAGAGACAAACAAAACAGAGTCGGCTAAAAAGTTTAATAACCGATTATTTTACGACACAACTTCTCTATAAAAATTTATACATAAAATAATATAATTTATTATTTCAATAAAATAGATGTTCTATATGCAACTATAATAATTAAATGAATATTTAAAGTAAAAATAATATTTTAATATATTTCTATTGTTAATTAAAATCATGTCTTGTTATGAAACTATTTATATATATTATATATCAAAAATATCATGCAAGTTTTTTCTTTTAAAATACATGATGTCACTAATTTCATCATAATTAACAAAACATATGACTTTATAATACATGCGTATGAATTTACGTAATTTATGACATGATTCAAATGAATATTAATTAACAGAGAATAAAAAATTAAATAACTCATTAAAAAAATATTGGACACAATTTATAAAATCTGGTAAACACATATGATGTACTCAGGCTTTTCAACTCATATATGTGTCGTAGGTTTATACCATTTAATAGTCTGATTTCGGTTCAGATCGAATTAATTCATATATATAATTATTCAAACATATCAAGTAAAATATATTTGGACATATCAAGTTATATTGACCAAGCGGCGAGCTTAGGTCCAGAAAAGTAATGTAAACTCTTTCCCAACCGGTACTAGCACAAAAGGAGACAGTTTCAAGATGCGCATAGTGAATCTATTTTTCAGAGTCAGGTTACGACCCTCGACCTCCTATATATTACTTAGCATATAAAATTCAAACCCACGGGGATACCCACAGAGGAGTTTATTATGTAACGTCCACATGTCCAAACGACACAAGAAATTCAATTACGAAAATAATTTAAACGGATACCCGACAAACTGATACATTCATATTCATATATTGTGTTATGTATATGATGCAAGTTTCGAAATATAGCAACCAGTATTCAATATGTAGAAATGGTAACTAATAATTTTATTTTCAAAACCCAAATAATTTAAACAATTTAGATCTATGATCTCTATCTCAAGTCACAAGTCAATCAATCCAAACAAATTGATAATACGAAATACATATTATAAAAAATTCCGGCTACCTAATACATATATGATTTCGATTTCTCAAGAAATATTCGTTTTCAATAAATACTAAAGGATGCACCCGTGCAATGCGTTAAAATCTCAAAATTTAAGTTAAAAATGAACGATCCAAACCGTTCAATTTATTCTTCATATCAAATTTTTGTAGAAAATCAAATTTTTTTATTTTTTAAAATTTTTTGCTATTTTTTTGGGTAGGAAGAAAGTTGCTTGATTTAAGGAATTTGGATCGTCCAATAGTGATGATTTTCTTCTTACTTAAAAAAAATAGCAAAAAAATTTCAAAAAAATATAAAATTTGATTTTCTACAAGAATTTGATATAAAGAATAAATTGAACGTTTTGGATCGGTCATTTTTAACTTAAATTTTGAGATTTTAACGCGTTGCACGGGTGCATCCGTGCAACGCTTTGTATTTTAGTCAACCTCTATATATATATAATTAGGCTATGGTACTTTACAAAGCACAAAAGCGTTGTGTGCTTTGCGCTCTATTTTTAATTTTAAGTCATAAATGATCGATCCAAACCGCTCAATCTAATCTCCATATCAAAATCTATTAGTAAACCAAATTTTATATTTTTTAGAATTTATTTGCTATTTTTTTTTAGATAGGGGGAAAACCGTCATTTTTTGATGAACTAGAATTCTCATATCAAGTCATTTTCTCCTCATCAGAAAAAATAGCAAAAAATTTCTAAAAAAATATAAAACTTGGTTTACTAATAGATTTTTATATGAAGATTAGATTGAACATTTCGGATTGATTATTTCTGACTTAAAATTAAAAATAGAGCGCAAAGCACACAACGCCTCTCTGCTTTGCAAAACACCATAGTCGGATTCTCTCTCTATATATATATATATGTCAATTTGGGTGATCTGATAGTTCCGTTTAACTATATCAAGATTTTCATTTCAATATTTTAGCTATAAATTGCATGTTAATCATGTTGTCAAATCAATCATAAAAATGAATAGAGCTAGTTAATAAAAGAATATCCATCAACTTAATCTGAAATTCAAATAATATAATAATGTTATCAAATAGCTTAAACACTAAGAAGAAATTATTACCCGAAATCAATCCCCCCCCCCCTCTTCGGTTTCCTTTTTCTTTTGCGTTTCTATTTCTTCCGTTTCCGTTCTTACTTCTCCATTCTGATTTCTCTCTTTTTTCATTTTTTTTTCTCGTCTGATCGTCTCTGATCTTATCAAGAGAAAAGGTGAGCACATATTAGATATAAGGTCACCTTTAGGAACTGCCTACGTGCTCTTCAAAGAGAGCTCGACGTATTCTCCCGTTTTCATCTTATTTTTTGTTTTTTTTTTATTCTTATCGTAAGGTATAGAAAAAGACTTCAAATCTGCTATATTTTTGTAGAAAAATAGTCTTGTTATTTATTCTACAAATTTAAAAATAATTTAAAAATAAAAAAAATATAAATATGTTATTTTACTTATAGACTGGTAATTCGTCAAATTTCATATAATTTCATTAATGTTTGATAGTCCATTAAAGACCGTTAACTTATAATCATTATAAATATTAGTGAAAGACAGTTAAATTTGATAATTTTTGATGAAATATTAAATAGTAATGAAAATATATAAAATTTGATGAACTATCAATTTATAAATAAAATAGCATATCTATACACTTCTTTATTTTTATTTATTTTTATATATTTTTAAAATAAATAACACAACTTTATTCTTCTACAAAAATAACAGCATATTTTTTAGATGTTATAGACGATTTATCACCCATCACATGTTCCTTCTTATTTATTTTATTTCAATTTTTGCATATAAACCCATAAATTTCTATGATTTATGAAATAGTATAAAAATATATAAACTAACTTGTATTTTGGAATATTATATTTCTTCCCCTCTAGAAAAAATTTGTCCTCAAAATTTTAAATTATATTATGATTTAGAATGAATAAATAAATTTCAAAACATGTGGGTTTTGGACCGCCACACTACTACTAATATTATTCTGATAATACATAGGAAAATTTTGTTCAATTTGAATAGGAACATGAACAATAGATGTGTAGTGCTAAAATAAATAGACTTGTCAAACAGAGATTCTTTTATATCGGATATTAAGATTCACTATCATTGCAAATTTCACGACTTAGTTATTTATATCAGTTTCGAGATCAAATACGATAGTGAGTACTGTTAAGGTTAATATAATATTTTATCACGTTATGCTGCTCTGAAATAAACAAGGAAATGATTTTGTCTAAATTTATTGAAAATAAAAAAATGAATTCTACTATTAGTAGTGCTACCGAGCAATATTTCACAATAATGATAATGATTTAATTAGTAAACCAACAACTTAAGTTTTTGTTTTGAGCACCTATAATTTGGATGAATCTGATGAATTTCAAAATCTCGATCAATTTAACATTCTAAATGAAAAACATAATTCAACAGAAGTTGATTTAATTATTATTATTATTCTTTTAGCTTGTACAATAATAATACATTGTATCTTCTTGCTCCTTTGGTTGGTCTACTCAGAAAGAATCAGTTTATTACTGTTAAGAGTTATACACATAGTCAATGACCAAGTTGACTATGTAACAGCCCCTGTAGTCCTGTACAAATAACAATAAAGAATAACTATTTGAAATTATAAAATATACATATAAAACAACTAAGTTTACCTTGAAAATATACATAATTATATTAATATTTTTTATTTGAGTTAAAAGCAGTAAGAGACAACATAAAATAAAAGTATGTACCATATATTTAATAGTAGACTTTAGTTTTGCAAAATTTTGGTCTTGTTAAATACATAAAATCGAATATCTAATGATATCATTTAATAAAATTAAAATATACTTATTATTTAACTACAATTTCTTATTTTACAAATTTAATAAAACATTTTCTTTTAATTTATAATTTTCAAAATTTTACTCAGATCACAAGTGCACACAACACTATCCGCGTGTTTTACCATTTTGTTAGCGCGCAATGGTCAATTTTAATATAGGGAATGATTTTAACAAACTTGAAATAGATTTTAAAACAAATATTAATTTTTTTAAAAAATAAAAAAATTTATAAATATATTTTTTATTTATAGATCAATATTATTTTTTAATTTTTATATAAATTTATTATCATTTGATACTCAATTAAAAGTTGTTAAATTAGAATCATTACAAATTATATAAATTTTTGATGGACTTTGATGACATTATATGAAAATTAAAACACTGTCAATATATAAGTTAAAAAATATGTCTACATTTTTTTTATTTTTAAGATTATTTTAATATTTATTTAAAAATTTATTATCAAAATTGTCAAAATAACCCATTATCACTAGTATCGTCTTCAAGAGTCGGGTCGGGTCTAGAGGGCCTACGAAAGGGCGGGTAAGTGTCACACCCCAGAAATATTAAAACGGGTTAGGGGTGCTTAATCCGCCACGTACGCACGACGAGACGCGCGTACGAAAGGCTAAGTGAATAAAAATAAAGTAAATCTCAGAATAAACAAAACAATAACAATATAAATATACATGACCATACAGTCCAGAATGAACAAAGAGAATACAACGCCTACATAGGCGGGGCTAGCTCCATCGGAATGGGCAGAGATCTCTCAAACAAAAACCCAAAAGAAAGAAATAAGACTCAAAAACCCGATGGATCCTATCCAACTACCCGACTCACTTGCAAATGTGGCGAAGCATCCCTGTCATCGCGCAGGACTGCACCTAGCACTCTCATCCACACTCAATCCCGCACCTGTAATACCTGGATCCCACAACCACCGTGGAAACGTGAGTAATTTAAAAATTACTCAGTACGGATTTAGATCCAGCCTTAAGATTTTATCTTCTTTCCTAGACTGGACCCAAATACCGATACTGTATTTTAAATGCATTATATTAATTATATATAGTATAACAATACTTTATGCACGTTTGAGAAAACTCCTATATGAATGAGATGAAATGGAAAATAAACCCGAAATGAAAAATCTGTGGAAATACAGATATAATATATAATAAATATGTATAAGGTACAAGATTTAAAACACCCGTGTAAATATAACCCAGTTGCAGATCATCAGTCCATCCACAAGCGGGCACGTGATCGGGCCCTAGACTTGTGACTTACCTAAGCGGGCATGTATTCGGACCCAACTTACAAACTTAGGATTTTCGAGTAAGCGGGCGCCAATGCCCTGAATACCCTAGGAAAATTCGGCCTCCCGGAGCGATAACGCTCTAGGAGAGTGACGGATAAAAGCACGTACTCGGTATTCTAAAACTGATGATCCACCTCACAAAATAATAAATATAATAATAATAATAATAATATGAACAAGGGGATTTAATATTTATGTTTTCAGTTGCCATATCGCCAAAGGATATAACTACCCGTGAATTGACAAATCGGAAATAAATGGGAGCCTACACTGTACCAACCAAGGGTCAGAGGACCGCATCCCGTAAAATATCAAAACGAAATATATACAAATGGGAGCCTACACTTTGTACCACTAGGGCCGAGGACCGCATCCCGACTTTCTCTCGTACCAACTAAGGGCCAAAGGAGAAAGCCCTTCGACAATACCAGGATCCTAAATAACCTGATAAATAAAATAATATAATATCTCGGAGTAGATTCCAATCTTGAATATGGCCGCCCACACTAAATACTGAAAGACACGGTATCCTGATCGCTCAAATTTGGATTAACATTCTTATTTATATTAAGAATAATAATAATATAATATTGATCAAAAATTAAACACTCGACACGTAGAACCCGCCAACTGACGGGGTCGGTGGATAACCCGACATGCAAAGATGCACAGTGCATATACAGACCGGTGGGTCCCACGGATCTATGGGTCACCGTACGTAACCATAACGGTCTGGTTATGCAAGGCAACCTCAGACTGAGAATTACCCGGTCCGCCTCTCAGCACTCCCATGCACTTAATGCATGATTTAACTACCTAACTTAATTAATAATTAGTAATAGTAATAATATTTTCCTAATAAATATAATCTACAACTTGAATTACTTAATTCTATCTGATCCTATCTCGAGACTATTTCCCGAATCCTACTCCTATCCTGTCTACGTGCAGTATGACATGATATGACATGTGAATGCGGGTATGTCTCAAATATGCTGGTCAATTTACCGGATGCATATGACAGGTCAAATTTTGGTCTCTAATCAAAGTTTGGTCAAAAATACCGTATATCAGATTTATTTTAAAAACGGTTTTATTTTTGGTTCGGGTTCCTATTTCTGAAGAAAGAAAATTAAATCCCGGAAACCGTACTCCGAGAGAGTCTTGGTGAGGATCACGGAGTCGCTCTACTCCGGAGGTAGACACAGCCTCGGGGGTCGGTGTCCGCGTACGTCTAGGTCGGGAGTGACCTCGTACTCCGCGAGTGGATCCGAGTCGACGATCACCTATTTTAATTAGACGCTTATTAGTTTTACTGGATTTACTTAACAATTAATAATTAAATTAGATTGATAATTAATTAAACGGTCGTTCGGGTTTTATCGTCTTTTCTTAAAAATTTCGCAAAGATTCTTGCTTTGCATCTACTGCGTGTCGAAATTTTAGTTTCTCTATATCGATCTGTTTAGTTGTGTTTATCGTTCTTGATCGCGTTTATACGTTCATTCTTTATTTATATTTCGAGTTTATGGATTTAATTATCAATTATTTAATTTAAAATAGAGAAATTGATTAATATATAATTTATAATATATATAATATTATATTCTAATATTCTCTTATTTATTATTTAAAATAGAGAAATTGATTAATATATATTTTAATATATATTAATTATATTCTAATTATGATTTTTATTATGTTTTTAAATTATGTAGTTTATTTATTATATATATATGTGATTAATAAGTTTTTCATAAGTTAGAAAAATAATAATAAAAATAAATTAAAATAAAAAATTAAAGGAAATAAATAAAATAAAACAAAAACAAAATAAAGAAAAAGTTATTATATTATTATGTGTTGGTGTTTTAATGTTCGGGATCATACGCTGACTACCAAATCGTTGGTGCCAATGCACCGATATCCCGAATCGGGGGCAGTCAGGGAATATAATCATTTCCCGATTTCTTTAGGTTTACGTAATTAATCCATGGATACCGCCAAACCGTTCGGGGCGGCTTCCAATTAATTTGTCATATTTTAATTTAATCCCCTTATTATCTTAGGACTTTTGAATTATTGGGCCTTTAATAAATTCCATTAATCCTATTTGGGTTTTGTTAATAAATTTCCCATTTATTTGCCCAATAACTATTTATTTAAGTTTTAAATTGTGGGCCTTGCAACAAATCTAAATTCCCTATTATAATTCCTTGGGCCCAATTAATCACA
Source organism: Schoenoplectus tabernaemontani (assembly GCA_037127355.1). Taxonomy (NCBI): domain Eukaryota; kingdom Viridiplantae; phylum Streptophyta; class Magnoliopsida; order Poales; family Cyperaceae; genus Schoenoplectus; species Schoenoplectus tabernaemontani. Next base: position 11,063,805 of record CM073754.1, on the reverse strand, counting down.
GCCCAGCCGTAAGCACCAGAATGGCTGGTAAACAAACCACAACAAGGAAATCGAAAAGTCAAGACAGGGGCCCGTGGTCAGTACCAAGAATCGGTACAAATACAAAAACAATTCATAGAGTGACATAGACAAACAAGGCAGCACAAACCAGCATCAACAAGAAATATCGGCAATTTAAGTGAATTAACACACAACCAATAGGGACAACTAACAAACAACCAATATCACAGATCAGAAACCCACAACAGAACCAGCAAGGGTCAAGCTTGCATTCAGGAACCACATCACAGCAACAATCAACTCGATTTAGACAAGCAATCACAAGCAACAAAATAAACCAGTTAAACAAATCAGAGCAACAAGCAAAACCAGCGACGATGGACAGAGGGCAAAATCAACTACCAGAAGGGGCCTCACCTCACTGGTACCAGTGGTACTAGTGTACCAAGGTACACCCATCCAAGATCAGCTTAGAATAGCGATAACTAATACAAGTAAGTCGACGAGAGAAACGAAAAAGGAAAGGAGGGGTGGCACATCATCAGTACCGAGATGGTACCGGTGTACCAAGGTCCCCCGGTCGTGGTTCAACAACGATAGGCAACAAGGCAACCAGGTAAAACCCAAAGCAATAGGGCAAAAATCCAAGGCAACACCTTCACGAAAAATAAACTAGGTTTACCAAAGAAGAACACGAATGTACCGAACCAACATGCACGGGGGCGGAGGGCTCACTCGCATCACGGTCAAACCAACAAGCAACATATGCAACACAAAGGGGTAAACAACGAAGTAGAACCATTTACCGGTAAGAGTGTCGAGAGAAAAGAACCACCCGAGCAATAAAAGTGAGGTAGGGTTCCTGACGAAGGCACAATGGCCCAACCGCAATTCCCCTTCTCCGAGAGCTTCCAGGTATCCCCCTTTCTTTCTCTCTGTTTCTCTTATCTCAACCAAGGAATTGAGTAGCGTACTGTTCTTATTAGTATATTTTTTTTTGAATCTAGTCTCAACTCATGAGCATCCAACCGAACCAAGAGGAAGAAAGGGGGGCTGGAGCCGTCTCTTAAAGGGAAGAGGGTAAGGCGTCGCCAGAGGCCCAGCGGCCAGAGTCAAGTGGCTCTCGTAAGAGATTTGACAGCTCGGGATAGGTAAACGGGAGAGTAGGTGAGGAGAGAGATGAATAGAGCGGGGAGAGTCGGCGGACTCCTTGTCGAGAGAGGACAAGGAGGAGGGACTCGCGAGTGGGAGAGAGGAAAAACCCTCGCCAGAGAGAGAGCGACAAGAGAGAAATAGAGCGGCGGAGAGAACGGAGGAGAGGACGGGGGAGTGAATGCGAGGGGACAGGGAGAGAGAAAAAGAGAGTGAGAGAGAGGAGGGATTTGACCGGCAATTAATAGGAGAGAGAGAGAAATGAGTGAAAGGGAGGGATTCTCTGTGGCCGAGGCTTGCGGCCATTGGTGTGGCAAAGAAAAAATTTCGAATTTTAAATTAACAGTCAAATTAATTATTATTAGTATCTATATTTGCATTTACATTGCGGCTTACGTTATTTACTAATTTATTTTAAATTATTTTGTTTAGCTTGATTGAGTTATTATTTATTTCAAACTCAACGTTTATTTGTATTAAATTTTAAATTTCAATTCCTTTAATTTAATTAAAATTGCGTTTGTAGCTACTTAATTTCGTAGGTCATTGATAATTAAACGATTTATTTACCTACTTGGGCCATATTTGATAAGAATTTTTAGAGGGCGGGTTCAAAATACTTGATTTTTAAGGGGTAAGCTCGGCCCTTACTAAGTCCTCTGAGCTCTAAGGGTCGGATAAGGGTCTAATATATATTTTATTTTTTTTGTTGATTAAGTATTTTTTTTAATACTAATTTATATTTATATAAAAATATTAAATATGTTTATTTGTTTGGATATTTTATTTTAATTTTTCTATTTTTTTGAAATTTTTTTAAGTGTAATTAATGTATAATATAAAATATTAAAGAAAGAGCTTGGGAATGGTCGGGTAAAGATCAGAAATGGCCGGATCAGAAAGATTTGCTTTTTAAAGATTGAATCGGATCATTAAATAGTCGGGCCTCTACCATTAAAAAAGACTGGATCAAACTTATGAGGATCGAGTTTTAAGTTTTTTAAAGAGCTAGCTGGATCGAATTTAAGAGCCAAATTTTTATGAGCTATGTCTAATTATGAGATATTCCTCTCTTTTAATATAAATCTTATATATTACCCGTACTTTAAAAATTACCCAGAAAATTGTTATAAAAAATAGTGGTAAGATATTTAGTCCTTTATGCATGTGTAAAAACTGTGAGTTCTCTGAGTCACCTGTTATGATGTAATAAAGTGGTAAGATATTTAGTCCTTTATGCATGTGTAAAAACTGTGAGTTCTCTGAGTCACCTGTTATGATGTAATTCTTTGATTCCCAATGGAAGAAAGGACATAGAGAAAGAAAGAGGACCCTCTTTGACTCTGAGAACAATTTAGCGAGCCGTTCTGAACCTTTAGTTACTTTTGTTTCCAAATCAGAGACATGCAATTCCATTTACCATCTCCTCCTGTTCATTGGGTGCACTATCCATAATCTTTTGGCAGCATTCTCATCCTCTAGTTTGAATGCCACCAGTATCAGTTCACCTTCTTTTCTTTTCTTTTCATTTTTTTATTTTTCATCAATTATGTACTTCTCTTTCTGCTGGGTATTTCTTTTTTATGCTCAAATTCAATGGTTCTATTATAGTTCCAAATATTCCAAAATTGAAATCCTAGAGGCTGAATAATGAATACTAAAGCTAATAATGAAATGAATTGGACCAGAACCGGGACAGAAACCATGGCACAGTGGTACCAGGCGTGGTGGATGTGGTACAAAAACCTCAGAGCCAGTAGTCCTTTTTTTTTTTATGAAAAACCAGTAGTCCCTTCATGTTGGTGTTGAGGTAAATGCCAAAAAAAGACCTATATGGATTTGGAATTATGGACATTGGAGGTACAAAGTTATAACCTACTCCAATCATTCAGTTCAAGCTCTCTACATGTGATGTTAGTGGTCCCAAAATTTCTGTTTCTAAAATTTAGTACGTTTTCCTTTTTTTCATCAAAAGAAAAAAACAAGAAATACTAACATATCCCTATATCTTTTAAATAAAACGCTTATAATAAAACCTAAAATTGAATTGTGATTTTTTTGTCAAGAAATTGTACTTTTAACTTGTTGACTTTGTCAATTTTAGTGTCACGGTAATGCATTATAATGACAACAAAATGAAGATACATAATTATGCTTTATATTGTCAGATTTTTTAACCTTGTCAGTTTCAAAAAAAAAGTTTGGTCGAGAGAATGAAGCTCATTATAATATTTCTAATTAATGGAAGGAATGAGAAATCTTCTTATACTCTTTTTTTGTTACAATATTTGTTCTCCCATGTACAGAGTGAATCCGACTATGGATTCCACAATTTTTTTGGTATATAATAATTATAATTGTTATATTATTAATAATAAGAGTGATAAAAGTAAAATTTGAAATCTATGAATGACAACTGGTAGTGATGTGGAGTAAACGCGCCACTGTCAGTGACGCTTTTGTATAAAATAGTGTAAACGCATCACTGACATCGGCGTATTTACTCTTACTCGTCCTGATCACGATTATATTACAGTTGGATCAACATTACTATTATCATCAAAGAGGTCATTATCAGTGGCCTTTATACACAAAGACGCCAATGATCGTGACGCGTTTGCTCTACGTCACTACTAGTGACGCGCTACTCATTCGTAGATTTTAATTTTTTTATATCACTCTTATTATTAATAATATAATTATTATAATTATTATATAAAAAAAAAAACTGAGGATTCCAAAAAGTTAACCCCACCAAACAGTAGGGATAGAACAGCCAGCTCACTACAAATTGTTCCATCCTTTCTCCTTCCTTTCCCATCTCTCTTTGACTTCTCACAAATTACAACAAAGAACAAGCTTCTCCTCTCTTAAAAGATCTCTCTTCCTTTCTAAGATTTCAAATAAGAATGGCATACTACAACGATCTTTACTCAGGGGAGCTCACAAATCAAGAGCCAGAATTGCTTAGGACAATTGGGACTGGAATTGGAGATGGTGAGAAGTTGAAGGCAGAGCTGATGAGTCACCCATTGTTCGAACAGTTGCTTGCCGCACACGTGGCCTGCATGAGAGTTGCCACGCCGGTCGACCAATTGGCGACGCTTGATACCCAGCTGGCCGAATCGCCTCGTGTTGTAGCTAAGTACTCTAATGTGGCCTCAGCTGACGCGGCGAGAGGTGATGGCAAAGAGCTTGATCATTTTATGGTACATTGAATTGCATCACCTCTTTACTTTATGTTGATTTACTGCTCAATTGGGTAAGGGCAATTTGCATTTCAACTCCAAGGAACTTAAATATCAACGAATTTGAACCGTAATATAGTTTAACAATTAAATTGACGAAGCAAAGAAAAGTTCAGCTAACAAAACTTGGACGAAATTGGGGTAATTGTTTCTGCTGAGTCCTGATTCCAAGTAGAACAGCATAGTCATGCTTTGCAGGAGTAATGTTTTATAATAAATGCCCTTTTGGGCATTTGTACAATGTACTTTTAAATCCGGTGGGAAATTTACATATTTTTGTTATTTAATAAATCTTAGACCATCTTTATTAATCTGCTAGGCACATTATGCATTACTACTTAATTCCTTCAAGGAGCAACTTCAACAGCATGTCAGAGTTCATGCAATGGAAGCAGTCATGGCTTGCTGGGAAGTTGAACAGTCTCTTCAGACATTAACTGGTATACCATTTCTTTGTGCTTATTTTATATGTATCACTGTTAGCAACTTCTTCTTTCGAACTTTGTTGATATTCCTCTCTCAAAATTGTATTTCTAGGTGCTACTCCTGAGGAAAGCACAGGTGTCACTATGTCTGACAATGAAGATGACAACACAGATGAAAATGGAGATCTTGATGCGAATTTGGCCGATCAAGGTTTAGATGGATTTGAAATGGGTTTTGGTCCTTTAGTCCCTTCTGAGGCTGAGAGATCCTTAATTGAGCGTGTCAGACTTGAGCTAAAAAATGAGTTAAAAGAGGTTTGTTGCAAATTTGGCTTTTATTGTTAGATAAACTACCCAAGAGAAGTGGTCTTTAGAGAATTGGAGTTATCATTTGGTTTATCGGTCAAAATACTTTACTTGTCATTTTCAGTACTTACTGGTAGGGGACCTGGATAATACAGTTTCAGCAGTGTACTGTACCCCTAATATGTGGCGGTAATAGGACTTTTTGTGAAAACATCTAAAGCCATCATTAAAAGCTATACTGTTATGAAAATTTCCACTAGGAATTTCAACTATTGAGTCCTGTACCTTGGCACCTATTAGTGCTGATGCAGTACTAGAGCATATACCGACAGACATCCTGTTAAAATCCAAGAGGAGCACTATCCACATATCTAATTGCTCAAAGATCTCTGATCCAGCTTGTCTTGTAAATTTTAAATTCAGTTTATAATTTTTAAATATTACTAGAGAGTAGAGAGATAAGTTCTTACAAGATAAATGTTGCAACATGTCCACTAGGGTTTTAAGACAAAGATTAATGACATTAGAGAAGAGATACTTAGAAAGAGAAGGGCTGGAAAATTACCAGGCGACACCGCTTCTCTATTGAAGGCTTGGTGGCAATCTCACTCCAAGTGGCCTTATCCTACAGTTAAGTATAACACCTTTTTCTCATGTTTTCAACATGCATCCTTATAACTGAAACTTTTGTGATCAGGAAGAAGATAAGGCAAAGTTGGTTCAGGAAACAGGGTTACAACTGAAGCAGATAAACAATTGGTTTATTAACCAGAGAAAGAGGAACTGGCATAGCAACCCATGCGGAGCTGTCAAAAGTAAAACCAAGAGGTAAACAGGGATAAATTAAGTTACTAGCACATTCATATCATTAAATTCCTCTTAACCAAAATTATATTCAGATCTAATGCAGGTAAACATCCATCCGAACTGGACATTTAGGAGAATGCACACAAAAGTAGCCTATAAATAAGAGATTGTCCACAAAGCTTAGTATTGCCTTCACGAAATTTTAATCTTAATCCCATTCAATTCTTCGTTCAAATGTACTAATTTGAACTATTCAGCTTAGCCGTTTCAAACAAAAGAACATTGGGAGCACTGCAGACTCCAATATCTACAATAGTGTAATTTGCTAGAACTATATTGCTAGGTTTGATGTCAAAAAGCTTATATCCGCTTGTATTATCACTGAATCCTGATTATCCAGAGTAACTTAAATATATATTTTCTTTCTTCTTTTTTCTTTTTAGTTGTCCGAGTTCTTCTCTGTTTCATATACAATCTCCCTAGCAACACCAAGACAATGTTAGAACCACAAGCACTTAACTATAAAAGTATGAAACAAAGAAAAAAAAAATTCAGAACCTACACTATCTGACTAGCATCTCTCTACCGGACCAACACAACCCAGTGAACTAAAATGTTAAAAAAAAAACATGGTACATTTCCACATCGTTTTATCTTAAGAAGAAAACTATTTTTGGGCCTGGGCCTGTTGAGCCTTCTGAGCAAGAGCAGTGGCCATGGCCCGCAGTCGGTTCACCACTTCAGTGAAGCTTGGCCTCTCTGCTGGATCTGACGACCAGCACTGCTCCATCAGGGACCGCCACTCTGGATCACACGTCTCTGGCACTGGGGGCTGCAATGTATTGTTCACTATACCCCCTATTTTAAAGAACAATTTACACCCCAATTAAAATAACAAAACATGGTAAGAAGGATGATAAGTAACACCCAAAACTAAATTGGTCATACCTATGATTGCTCCATAATGCAAATCAGCATAAGGCTCCTCTCCAGTAAGCAGCTCCCACATGACAATCCCAAATGAGAAAACATTAACCTGAAATAATACCAATGATTGGAAGCTCAGATAGAAGAAAGACTCATGCATGCACACATGCTCACATAGCGTGCGCGAGAAAGAGATGCTACCAGAATACATCACCTGACCTACTATACTATCTGATATACACATAATATAATATGCTGGGATTAGAGTATGATATGTATCAGACACGCCAGGTGACATACTCAAATATTTCAAATATTTTCAATTACTCCGTGCACCATAGTCAGTCAGACAATCACCAACAAGCCCCAGTACACATCCCGATATCCACCCAGGAAAGGTCACAGAAGACCAAGTGCAGACTCTCAGCACTAAGAATGCATTTTGTAAGGTTATTCCTGCCTTTTATGAGTGTTACTCTCCAGCTCAAGTGAATGACAATGCATCTGGACCAGCAAGGGAAGTTTTTTGCCCCTCGGATTGAAACCCATAGGCAGCTAAGAACAGAGTGGAATGTTCGGTTAACTGGGCAGTATGCGCAAAGCAAACCATACTACTATGTTTTTCATTGACCACAGGTAAGATGCTCCAATTATAAAGCATATAAAAGAAAGAAAAGTGGCTTAATCGGTTCTCCAACCAATATAATTCAAATATGTTTTTATTGTGACCCTACACTTTCATATGTTAACACTTTTACAGAATATTGACTATAAGACTATTTGAAATTAATGGTGTATTATATACTTGCATTTCGAAACATGTTGTGCTGCTATAACTGTATCATATCGGATACAGTACTTGTATCAGTATCAATGCACCACAGAAAGAAAGAGATGCCATGTCACGTTACCTTTTCAGAGACAAGGCTACTGCTACCATTTAAAAGCTCCAGAGCCATCCAAGGTAGTGTACCCCGAACTCCACCTGATATCAGTCTGACACTTAACTTTAGATAAGCCCAAATCACCAACCTAGAATAATAAATCCAAATTATAAAAAATATCAGCACCATAATTGGACTTCTTCTAAAAGCATATGCAAGGTCCTACAAAAATTCAAAAATATCACATACAGGGGCGGAGCCAGAAAAAATCGATAGGGGTGCCCGGTTCAAATAAATAGAATATTCAGGTCAAAAGAAAATTTATTTTTTACCATACAACCTTTATTTTTCAGTGAACCGATGGGGTGTCCGGACGCCGGCTGACGCCTACCTTGGATCCGCCCTTGATCACATGCACGTACCAATAAGGGACATCATGCTGATGCTTAACAGTAACACAGAACAAAAATGAACTATCATGTATACCTGTCTAGAAATAAACTGTACACCGGTCTAGAAATAAACTATACTATTTGTACTTCTCTCCCTCATTTCATCAAGTTATGCAAAAACCCATTGTTTTTTCCCATAGAAGACTGACCTACGATAACAGCTTATTGTTAAAGAAACTAAGAGAGAAACTGTGTATGTGAAATCTTCCATGTTCAATCATTACCGTGACACTTCTCATTGATATCCACATAGTTTTTTCTGATGTTACCTTCTTTATTTCAAAAGAGAAAAAACAATAAAAAAAAGTTTGGTCCGCTGTTCTGCAAAGTATTTCAAGAGAACAACAGGATATAATACACTGAGGCTTTAGATGCTACCTTGAAAATGGAGCGTTGAGGGTCCCTTAAGTTAACAAGTCGATTGTCGCTTTTTAAATCGAAGTGAACAATGTTCTTGCCATGCAGGTATTCCATCCCAAAAGCCACATCCATTGCAATAACAAGACGTCTACGCCGATCCAGGACCCCTTCACACAACAACAACTCTATGAATCTTCCAGGAATATTTTCACATTTGACCAACTAACAGAGTGATACATATTTCTTTGCCAACAATGGCAACAGTCAAGGCTAAATCGAACAAGGAATGACTTCACAGGCCTTGACAACAGACACTATCAGGTGAGATAGGATTGACTTAAGTCCAAATATTTTCCCACTAGTACTTCTCACAGGGTCAGGTTCAAGTTCAAGGTGAAATGTATGGTTGTCTTTTTGGTCTCTAGTTTGCATTCTTCCAATACATAAACTACTAGATGAAAAATTGAAAATGTTCATAAAAGAAAGCAAATTGTAAATTCAGAATTGTAAAGGATTTTGGTAAGAATGAAAATAAAAAATGAAAACCTTTCATCATAACTCTAGTAGTATGAATGTATCATATGTCTAGCATTCATACAAAAATCACACAAGGTTTGATTAAACCTTTACAATTACCACATATATGAGAATATTTTCAACAATTGCCTGACATAGTTAACCAGATAACTAGATCTCTGTCATATACGAATAGGCTACATCAAAACACAGTTGGGCCTGCAGGGAATCAGATAAAATACATCTTTGGTCCTAGACTTCTTGGTTACGTTTATCAAGTTCATTCCAACAATGATCTAACATTGTGGTCTATGGCAATGATCCAAACTATAGGCCGTGATTTACAAACAAAGTAAATGAAGGATAACACAAAATGTTGCATCCCAGATAATACAATTAGGCCATACTTGTCATTTCGCTGCAAAGCCTGACGAAGGGATCCATTAGCCATGTACTCTGTCACAGTTGCAACAGATCCACCCATCCCATCTAAGACCAAACCATAAAATGCCACAACATTTGGATGGTGCAAAGAGGCGAGCTTATTTGCCTCATTCCAAAAATCAGCCCTCTGGAAGGTAAAAGAAAAAGTATTCATGAGATAAGTATCAAATCAGACCTCCATATTAAACAGTTAAACCATTTTAGTCCTTCAATCAAAATATTGTAGAGAAGTTTATATGATAAAGTGTCTGTTTTGCAAGTACAATTCAGGGCACAATAGAATAATTGTACCTCTCTGTAACTTTGTCTGCAAGTTAAGATTATAAAAATACTTCAAATGTAACAATTTTTCAGATGAAAAGATAACAAATGGAAGTTCTTATACTATTTATACTATAAAAGAAGGCATACAGTACTTTGTACATCAATTTGCTGTTAAAATACTCCCAACCTAGTCTTCTTTGAAATTTTTTCATTAAACAATTGCACAAAAATGATAATCCTGTGCCAGCTTAAGTGAATTTTATCCATCTTGGACTTTAGAAAAGTTTGTTTAAGAAAAATTAAGATGAAGGTGAGAAACTTACGAGACGTTCTTGTTTAGAGGCTTTTCCAGCAAAGCAACGATCATTTATTCTTTTTATGGCCACATCAGTACTTCTCCATTTGCCATGATAAACAGTGCCAAATGTTCCAGAACCTAGCTCTCTCAACTCTTCTAAATCACTGTTCTTTATTATCTACATATTGAAAAGAACGTCCACATTATTGTAGAACAAAAGATAATGTCTTGGAATAAAGAGACCAATTCTAAGAATTAAAGTATCACTTATATTTTATAGACAACGAAATAAATCAAAATAATATTTTAACTGAAAATGTTTTTAAATTTTAGTTTGTGTGATTTAATAAATGCAACTACAAAAAAATTAACTCAGTTGAGAGGAACAGAGGAAAACATGTGAGACCATTATGCACACCTGCAAATTCTCAATATCATCAGCAAGAGGGGCTCCAGGATTAACTTTATCTAGCTGATGGTTCTTCATCTCCTGAACCAGTAAAAAAAACATTCAGAAAATCGGGAAAACATACAAAATTTATTAAAAGTACAATATTGTATCCATATTTGCTTGTCACCTCAACTTTTGCATCCATAACCCTCTCAAAATCAGCTTTACTTGGTTGTACAAAAGCCTCCTTTTCTTTTTCAAGCATGTTGTTGCCACCAGATATAGATGACTGCAGAACCGCTACAGCTACACCTTCAGCTACCGTTTGTAGTTGTCTCTTTACAATCTCCTCTCCTGAACAATCCAAAAGATACCTTCAATTAACTTGAATATACCGACAGATCTATAAGAGACAACTAATTTTAGCATTACCTTTACTGATTAGAACTGGATCAGGTCCAGTCCCCTTCTTTGGGATATTACTTTCCTCTAAGGGAGCTGCGATATTCGATCGACTAGTAGCGCCAACATTATTTTCTACAGCCAGATCTCTTGTGGTGCCGTTGTTATTAGCTAGCCTTGTGGGTATAGGTGGCACTTGGTTTGAATTACCACCTATAGTCTTCCATGGATCTTGATTGGAGAATAGAGAATCTTGTTCAGTCACAGTGTTTTTTAGAGGATGCACAATAGTTTTAATAGGTTGAGGGACAAAATGGCCGCTATGCATCTCGTTTGAGAACATAGGCACGCCCACATTGTTAGTGTGAGGTGGGTTATTCCCTGTAACGACTTGCTCTTGTGATTTACACAGAATAACAGGTTGGACAGAGATAGGTTGCTGTTGTTGTTGTTGCATGGGTCTAGTTTTGTTCCTGATAACCTGAGTTTGGAAGTGTGTTCATTACTACAGAGCCTCCTACTGGAGGTCTAACATAAGAATCAGGATAATGTTGCACGAAAGAGTTATCAGGCATCCGGTTCAAAAGAACTGTTCCCTGTAAATTAGATTCTTTTGTTGCTGCAGGGCCCAAATTTAAAGCTTGAACCCTAGTATCCACACCACTCATAAAATTTTGCAAAAACTCAGCACCGTGATCTTATGATGGTTGTGTAGTAGAAAAATCAGTGTTTCTTGCATTCACATGTGGCGGAACCTGATACAGGGATTGATTCATGGTAGACCAGTAAGGTTGTGTCCTTGATTGAGTCTGATGAAACTGATCATGAAAATTGTTTGGTGGTTGATGAGCTAAATATAGTCCGTTAGATCCTGGCATGTCGTCAGATGGTACAACCAGAGGTACATTATGTAAAAACCTTGTTGGATCTGATGCCTCGACGGTTCGAACAACCATCCTTCTGCTACCTATATTTGGGTCCAAGCCCTGAGAAATTGCAACTCCTTGATCACTTGTTTGACCTGCTGCCATCGTGGTTACTGGATTTATGCTGACCGGCATTGCAGTCACCAAGTTTGCTGATGTTGGGTTTATGGCAGTGGGATTTGTGGTTACACTGGAATCAGGATGTTTAATCACATTCTCTGATGGAAAACTGTAGAAGGCCGGATTTGTGTTAGCCTCAGACCCTGCACCCGGTATAGAGGCATTACCAATTGGTTCAGTATCATATTATCAGAGTGTTGATGTGGAATTACTTTCTGACACATTGCACAATCCCCATATCTCATGGAATGTACATTTCCCTGTTGCTGTACAGGTGCACCCACCCATGAGGCATAAGTGTCTGAGTGCTGCTGTTGGATATACATCGGTGGTATCGGCAGAAGCTATGAAAGAGGCTGCAAAATCTTGTAATTACCACTTTGTTCACTAGTCAGATGTTGTGAAGCCTTGTAGCCATTTGGGTCGTTTCCCTGAGGTTGCACCTGCTGCTGCTGTACTGGTTGCATGGGTCTTGTGACATGCTGACTGTCCATAACCGGCTCGACCTGTACAGGTACTAGTTTTGCTGATGCATTATCTCCAGTAACTGAAACTGCAGATGTAAATGCATTTATCGGCAATGGAACCATGTTCGCCGCCACGGTACCAGAAATTTGATGTGGATTAATGTAAACCACTTGTGTTGGGGTTCCACAAAACCCTGGGGAGTAGCATGAGCAGTCACTGGGATAGGCTGGGGCGGTACAGGAGCCATGTTTTGATCGGGCAAAACAAAACCTGGATTTGCCATGTATGTAGTAGGAGACTGTACTGGTGGTGACATGGCTTCATGGGCACTATCCAACCCATCTAATATTGGTATGCTGTCAGAATGGTGAGTTGATGTGCCGGTGCTTGTCACACTCTCCTTATTACAAGGTCCGGCACTGTTTACGGCCTCAAGATACTGTTGACCCGTCTCATTAGGTGCAACAGCTGCCAAATCAGGTTCGGATTGAGGAAATAAGAATACCCGCAATTTGGTTGACCCATCAAAGCAGGATGCACCAAGTTTATCATACTCTTCAATCATGTATTCTAAGTCCTCCTGGCATGAAACAGAAACAAGCGCGTCTAAATCCTCACTAAAAGTTGGTATTTCACTGAAATGTTGGGCCCAGGAGATATCGGGTCAGGTTCTTGATCCGTTGAGTTGATTACACCCAATAATTTTCGCATGAATTCATTAAAACTGAGATCTTTTGGTATGGAAATGAGTCGTGTGTGGCTACCTATGTACTTAAGAACGGAATCGCCTGGTCGAGGTAGAATCCGACCTCCAAAACTACACAGGAGCTTGGTCTTCGGCGCAGGAGCGCTATTTTGGGAAACAAGATTGTCGCTGGGATGTGAGATCCAGGGATTGGAAGGGAGATATGAAGAATTGGTGGTGGTCGGATCCATGACTTGAGCTAGGGTTTCGGTCGGAGGGAAACCCTAGTTGATCAGGAATGAGAACGATTGGATTAGTAGTACAGCTGTAGGCGGAGAGCAAAAGAGGGAGAATAATGAGAAAGTTCTGGTCTTTCTGGAAATGGACTTGATGGAGAGCGGAGAATACACACAAGCACAACGGATGTTCTAGCTTTCTATCTTTTTCTTATTTTCCTTCTATTTTTGTTTTCTTCTTTCTTCCCCTTTCCTTTCCCAACCCTTTCAGGTCTTCCTTTCTTTGATTTTGTTCTTACTTCTTCTGGCAAGTGGCCGTGAAACGAAAGAGCAAATTGTTTGAGGGGGTGAAAAAGAAATGGTACTGGTTCAGAGTTAAGACTGAGAAAACATGCATATATTTTAGTGTGCTTTTTTAGATTGGAATTGAGTAAGATTATATTAGATTGATTATATTAGATGCCTTGTCTTGTTGTCCTGTGGTTAGGTCTGGGTTTGGACTTCGGTGTATTTCCCGTTATATTTCTGCAAACGGGTTTTACTATCTTAACACAAATAAAATGTTTGCTGAATTTTAGATTTCGATAATGTGATGATGGGGCATGTGCTTTATGTTGACAGGTGATATTTTTATGTTCAAGTTCATTTTGTTGTTTTGAAAGGAAATGAGGACTGATAGACTATGACTCTATCAGACGTCAATTGATAAAATATAAAGGAGATCCTTGAGAATGCTATTTTAAGTTGACAATGCATTTTTAAATAAATTTGAAAAAAAATATAGAAAAAAATTTATAGATATATTCTTTTATTTATAGATTGATGGTATTTCAAATGTCATATAATTTCATTATCGTTTAATAGTTCATCAAAAATTATTAAATCGAAAGTGCAATGTATAATTTTTTTATGATCTTTGAGGTAATATCAAATGATTACATGAAATTTGAACAATCTATAATAAAACTATATATCTATAATTTTTATTTTTATTTTTTTTCATATTTATTTAAAAATTTGTTACCAAAATTGTCATAATAACCAATTGTCAAGAATCTATCCCCAGATTTAAAAATATCAATCGCCGTCACCAAAATTAATGTGTGCTTGAACTTTGATATGTAAGTACAGCAATATTTATGGAAAGCAATGCTATTTGCTAACCACGTCAATTTCATGGTAGATTTAAATACAAGACATACATTTTTCGGTTAAACTTAGCCATATATAAGCTTGATTTTGAGTAGAGTTGAAAATTGCTTTTAAATGTTTAAACATATAATTTGATATTAAATACGAATATTTCTGGGCTTCTTTATTTAATACAAATCATTGCATGTATTTAGGGTTGTCAATGTGTGGGGTTGGTCGGGTTCGGATTAGGTCATCATTATTTTAGTTTTTTTTTATCTGACATGATCTGATCCATTTAAATTTAAGTCAAAAAATCTTGATTCATATTCAACTCGACCTGGTCACAGGACGTCCCCACCTGACCCATATAATATAGTTAAGTATTTATTATTTTTATATAATTTTAAGCAATGAAATATTAAATAATTTAAAATTAATCTTAATTAGTTTTAAATTAGTATATATATAAGCTTTAATTAATATTAAATCATAAAATTACTTAAGAAAAGATAATTAAACGGGATAGATTGGGTTGACCCATACTTGACTCGACCTGTTTAAATTGGGGTCAAAATTTTTGGATCCATACCCGACTCGACCCGGCACGGGTTGATCCGACCCGACCCATGTAAAATAATTAAATATTTATTAATTGTTTTTATATAATTTTAAGTAAATAAATATTAATTATAAATCTTAATTAGTATATCATTAATGTATATTTAATCTTTAGTTAGTATTAAATCATAAAATTACTTAAAAAATATAATTAATCGGGTCGGATTCAGGTAAAAAAAAATTAAACCATACCCGAACCATTTAATTTTTTGGGTTATATCGGGTTAGGTCGGGTTTGGGTCAGGTCAACTCGTCGGATCAGGTCAATAATTGACACTCCTAGTGATGATCAAAAAATCTTAACTCATAACTAATTCATTTATCTTCGAGATATTTTAGGTCGAGTCGGGTTAACCCATTGGGTCGGGATAACTTTTACACCCCTACATGTATTGGATATTTGAACCTTATACATGTATTTATTTGTTATCATCTAACAAATTAAAATCTGTGCCACTAGATTAAAAATCACGATCATGTCAAATTTCACACTATAGGTGAATAGAAATCGACAAAGTAGATATGATACAGAGAGAAAAGAGAACATATTTATACAGAGAAGTTGAGAGAGAAAAATATAATTTATAAGTGATAAGAGTTGGTTATGGTGTATGCATAGTACGGATTATCTCCGTGCTATGGATTAATTTTTCGATCTTAAAATTAAAATGATCAATTTGAACCGTTCAAAATGATTTTCATATGAATATCTAGTTGGAATCAAATTTTATATATTTTTAAATATTTTTTCTATTTTTTTATAGTTAGAAAATCACTTGATTTAATTATTATAAACCGTCCAAAATGAGTGATTATCTATCTACCTAAAAAATGATTAATTTTTTTTAAAAAATATAAAATCTGATCTCCAACTAAATATTCATATGAAAATCATTTTAAATGGTTCTGATCGACCATTTAGACTTTAAGATAAAAAATCAAACCATATTACAGAGATAATCCGCGCTATGTGTATCACCATAGCCCAACTCAAGTGATATATTGTCTGTCCAGAAGTCTTAGAACATTATTTATACAATTATAAAATACACTAGACAAGATAATCCCTTCCGTTACATTATATTTTTTTTAATTGTTACTAAAAATAAATTATTTATATACTCTTATTTACCCATCCAAAAAGAAATAGTTTTGTTAACTTGTTTAATCTGCATATATTTGATCAGGGTGGATCCATTCTATGCTAGGGGGCAGCTGTCACCTAGGATTTTAAAAAATAGTGCTTTTAGGAAATATTTTCGGTAGTTTGCCCGTTCTGAATTGTTTGATTATTTTTATTGAAAAAAATATTTAATATCATGCATAATGAAATAATTATGCAAAGATGTCAAACTATGAAGTTCCATAGAGAAAAACTTTTTTCATCAACTTGATTATCTATTATTTTGAGTTTTATTTTGTTGTTATTTTTAATATATAAAATATTATTATCTTGATAGTTTTTTTATTAGGTAAGAATATATATTAAATTATTATTATTTTTATTTAATACCTGATTAGTTAATGGGTTTGAACCCAATAAGCTATTACAATCCGATAATTGTCCCCTACCAAAATCCTGCATCCGCCCCTGTATTTGATGATTTTACAAATTAAAATTTGTGCTAATAAATTAAAATTAATGAGAACGTCGAGATTTGCTATCTTCAGGTGAATAAACAAAAAAAAACATATTTGTATATAAAAATTTAGAAAGATATAAATACAATGGAAAAGTGATATTTACTTGTCTAGGAATCTTAGATCATTATTAGTGTGATTATCAAAAGACAATAGAGACGGAATAATACCTTCCATTACATTATATTTTTTGTAATCGCTACTGAAAAAATAAATTAGTTTTCTATACTTTTATTTACCCATCTAAAAAGTCTTATAACATTATAGTATGCAATTTCAGTTTGCAAGTCTTGTTGAGTATTTCTAATTTATTTTACTCTATGTTAGTAATTATAATTTACTTACAAATTTTGAAACCTGATCAAAATTCTAAACAAAAATCATACTAAATATAATAATTATTCTATATTTTCGTTGATATTACCATTCTTATATCCATAGTTATGTTGTTCAAAGCGGCTGCTCTTGAAGTCTTATGTAATTACAGCATTTCCAATTTAGAGGTTAATTTTCTAAGTTTCGGGTTGCGAATCTTCATATCTTCCGGAGTATTATATGCCCGATAGGGACGGATGCAAAATTTTAATTAGGGGCAATTATCGGATTGTAATAATTTAATATATATTCTTATCTAATAAAAAAATATTAAAATAATAATATTTTATATATTAAAAATAACAACAAAATAATAGATAATTAAGTTGATGAAGAAAGTTTTCGTCTACGGAACTTTAAATTTTGATATCTTTACATAATTATTTTATTATGCACTATATGAAATATTCTTTTCTCAATAAAATTAATCAGATAATTCAGGATGGGCAAAAAAAAAATTTCAGAGAAGAAGACAAATTATCAAAAACATTATCGAAAAATATTATTTTTCAAAATCTAAGGAGTAGCTGCCCGGCCCATGCTGCATCCGCCCTGATACCCGATACGCGCACACAGACACAGTTTCCTGCGCTTATTTTTTTTTTTTACCTTTTATTTTCCTTTTTGGAGGTCGATTGAACCGCCGGCGAAACGCGAAAGGAGACGAGTGGTGTAAATCAGTAAATACATAATCGTCGATTGGATGTTTGAGCGGCTGAGGTGAAGATGTGAACTAGGCAACACGGCCATTATTATTCAAAACAAAAACAAAAGCTTCGCCTTAAGGTAAAATAAAATAAAATTGGAGGTGAGGGGAAAAAGGCACGCGTACGCTCACAAAATAAAAAAACGCAGGAGGAGGTGCTGTCCTCTGGAAATGACAGGATTAAACGGATTCTCGTGTTCGGTTGGTTTGGAGCAGTTAAAACTCTCAAAAAGAACTCGGAAATCATGCGTGATTCGTTCAGGATTGATTTAAATTTGATTCTTATTTTTTAAGTTAAAAAATTAAATTTAAATTAGATTTGACTCGACGGTAAATTAGACTTATTAAATTATTATTATTTATTATTTATATTATTTTATTTTAAAATTTTAGTTATTATATAAATTATAATTTAATATATATAATTATTGTATAAAATATGTTGTTATTCATTCATGTTAATTTTGCTGCTCTTAAGTTTATCTAGATCAGCTTAACTTAACTCGTTTATAGTCCCTTATCAACTGCGGGAGCGTGTAATTTAAGAAAGAAAAATGTTGCAAGGGTGTTATTAGTATAAGAGGTTTATTACATAAAGTGAATTATTACATATTAATGATTTTATTATTTTTATTATTTAATTTAAACATTATCAAAGCTCATAATGATTTATTTAAGTTTAACAATAACATTATTATAGTATGTAAAATAAAATTATTTATTGAAGTCGTTAATGTGTATAATAATTCATTTAATTTATGTATCAACTCTTTTCGAGAAATAGAAAGGAAAAAAAAAGAAGGAAGGGCGGTCGACGGATCCTGTATAGAGGGGTCGTGGTTCACGGTCAAGGGTTCTTTTTTCTCCTCCATCAAAGATGGCCATCTTCCTTTTTTTAAGTCATCTAGACATATGATTAAATTTTGCATTACTCGTAAAAATTGGATATCTCACTCACTCCAAATATTATTCTCTCACTGATGGTTGCCCTACTCGATACCGTCTAATGGACTCGAGTAAACTCACAGGCTGAACTCATGAACTTCTATAAGCCCATAATTTTTCTTATCTGTCACGCGCGGTCCAAACTTGAAGTAATGCGCCATGAATATCCATACGCGACATATGCGTCATGAATATCTATATGCGACATAACATCATAATACCTCGTCTTGAACATGGCGATTGAAACCGCCCAACGGTAGAGAGGTGCGACCAGGAGCCTATATAAAGCCAAACCCCCGATATGTAGGGGACACGTTGACACATTCACATACTGATTATATGAAAAAGTAAAAGTCAGTCGATACTCCCATCTCGGTGATCGGTACATCCCCGCCACGCCGGAGATAACCCGTATCATTTGGTGAAAGTATAGTAGATACTCTTTCGAGAATAAGGGTTCTTTAACACCGTTTATCGAAAACCATATAAGTGTTAACAAAGTTTATCTGATGATCTTCGAGAACTCGATCTTTTTGAGATTTTTCTTACAAACCCCCTAAGTAATTAACTTGAGACTTCGGGGGCTTATGACGGGGCCTCCTACTCGACACAGTTTAATAGGCTCAAGTAGGCTCACAGACCGAACTTGGGGGCTTCTACAATCCCAGAATTCTCCTTATCCGCCATGACGGTCCAAACTCGAAGTAATGCACCATGAATAAAAAGAATACACTAGTGACATATTATGTGTAAAATTTATTGAGAACAATAATATTTTCCAATATTCTAGTTTCAAATTATTTATAATTATGAAAATAGTTATTTATACTAATCGAACTAGTTATCTATAATTACTACTTTATTACTACTTTTAATGACTTATAGTATATTATTTTCAACTATTTATAATTACTCAATATTCTATTTAAATATATTTAAGTAGTTATTAATGTATATGACAATGGCCACTTTCAATGACTACTTATAATAATATTTCAGCGTTGATTATATTATTTATAATTATATTTCAACACTATTAATATTTATATTGTTTATATCTGGTTAAGAAATAAAATTTATATTTTCTCAAGGTTCACATCATAATTTTTTAGACTAAATATTATGTTTATTTCATAATGTAGTGATTAAATACTTACTTTAGAAATAAATGCTACATCAAATACTACAATAAGCGGTTTAATTTATGGCAATTCAAACTGATGCTGAACCACAAATTTAAATATTTGGAGAAAAGTAATTCACCATCATCTCAAAGGACATGACATAAAAAAAAGAAATATCATTTAGAACTAAATTTTCGCTACAACGGCCAACATCCTTATTTCGTGAGAAAAGAAATGATTAATTTTATATTGATCGTATTGGATAATATTATAATTAGTACACCAAAATTACAGACATGATTACTTGACGAGGAATTAGAAATAAAATTCACAATTGTACTTCTTTCTATGCAGATCAATGAAAAAAAGAGAGCTTTTAGACAAAAAATGAAACAAAAAATATTTTAACCTAGATTAAGAATCTAGTCAATATCTTTGATAAAAAATATCACAAACAAACATAAAATAATAAATTGGTGAGAAGACTAGACAAGAAGAAGAGAGAGTAGCACTAAACAGTGTAGATAACTTGATAAAGGTTTTTCGGTGAGACTCAAATATCATCTCCTGTTCTTAGCTTTTGTAAATGTTTCTTTCAGATGGAGGACTTTAAATAACATACTTTAAATAACATTTTTTTAATTGAAGAATTCTATCTAAGAGACACATTTAATTATGAAAATCCTTTAAACTAACTTTGCTAAAAATAGAAATATATGGTGTGGGGACGGATTATAGGGACAAATACGTGGGGATTGTAATAATTTTACTATATAAAAATGGAATAATGGTGTAACTGAGATACCTGATGACAAAAATTAATGGTGCTTACAGAAAATGGTATCACTTACCCTCACAGTTCTTAGACATCGATATTTGGACCAGGGACGGATCCAAAGGATCCAGTAGCAGCTGTCCTTCCTAAATTTTAAAAAATAGTATTTTTAAGTAATATTTTCAGTAATCTGCCTGAATTTTTTTTGGCTTCCTCTGAATTGTTTGATTATTTTGATTGAGAAAAAATATTTAATATCGTACATAATGAAATAATTATATAAAAATTTTAAAATATGAAGTTCCGTAGTGAAAAACTTTCGTCATCAACTTATTTATTTATTACTTTGAGTTTTATCTTGTTATTATTTTTAAGAGTGATGTTACAGTGCATTGCAATACAAGTATAAATATATATAATGCCGACATAGAATTCGGCCCATGTTGTATGAGATCAGGTCCAGTACTGTAGGTTTGGAAAAATTGACAATTGGCCACAAGTCATCAACATGGGCCTATTTTGTATATTTATTGTAAAAGCCCAATAACGGCCCAATTTGTAGGTTTGGATAGATGAAGGTACCAGCCTCACATGGGCGTTGATGATATTACCATAGTTCATATTCGTTCGATCTGGGCTGAAATTTTTTAGTACTGTCAAAGATACCAACTTGGTACAGTCTCCATGGTGTGAATATCATCAGACATCAATTCACTAATTGGAGCATCTCTTTTTAATTCCTTTCTCTTTCTTTTTTGGAGGAAATTTAATTCCTTTTTCCACGATGAATGGAGTATTGACATGATGGTGATTGGTGATAAATGGGAGGTGAAAAGATGATGTGAAATTCGGCCTAAAATATCACAGGTATGTGGCTTAGATACCAGGCCTTTTTTTGAGGAGACCCTTCAACTCAATCGACGAGACCTTTTTCTGTGGCAAATAAATAGTACGTTCCTTTTGCACTATCTGCTAAATGCTCATATTTTGTTTTTTAGTTAATTATATAGGGGCGTTGCTGTTTGTCTTTTGGTGGCACTAGTTATTGATGGCAGTGCTCTTGGTTTCTGATGGCTACAATAATTGCTACAGGAATATTCTGTGGATCTCTTTTGTTTTATAGATATATGTAATGTATGTATTGTCTGAATCAAAATTGCTATTCCCTATGTTTTCCACTTGCTGTATATATTACCGAGAGACGATGGCGGTATGTCGCGAAAAAAATATATATTGTATGAAGTATTATGTTAATTTCAATACTTTTTCTTCAATTTACTTTTATTATTGAATTTGTCATTTATGTCATTTCTAGAGAAGTAATATTCATCAATGTCTTTGTAAGACTTATGATTCCTAATAGTAAGTTATTACGTTGATTCTTAGCATCGTCGTCGTTACAAGTGCTAATTGTCACGCTGTCAATTCGACAATTTTCTATGTATTAATTCTAAGATGTATGAATCCCTGTATTTGCTAATTAATTCAGCATAGGACAATTCTAATTGGTAGAAAAAAAAATCTAAGCAATTATATAAAAATCATGTCACTTGCAAACAAATTATAATTGCAGATGTAGTGTTTTGGAATGAATTACTAATTTAGAAAGACAACTAAATTTTCCAAGTATTTTACATTCTTGAAAGATTTTTTGATTCAAGCTTCAGTGAGATACATAAGTGTTTTTCCTCCCTCTTTGAGAAAGGAAAATTCATCCAGTTACAAATGAATTGTATCCAGAACAACACTCATATAATGCGGGGCAATTTTTTTTTAATTTTCTCAGTGGATCAAATAAAATAAGTTGTTCCGAACGGTATGTTTTACGAATAATAATTCTGATAATGTCAGCATATTGTTATGCTGTGAACTTTTTCAGGTTATTTTTAAGCTTGGCCATCCGGTTTAACGGATTGATCTTTTTTTACGTCTAAAAAAATATTTGACTTAAATTAAATTAATAACATTTGTTTTAAATAGACAGTTCAAATTGATAAGTTGGACATGTTGTCTATACAAGAACATAGTAATAAATTCATGATTTAAAAATAATTCGGTAAGATTTAAAGGATTGATATAATACAAATTTCATTCAAAACTTTATTATGTAAGTGATGATGATTACCTCCTTTATAATTTAGGGGAGATTTTAAGACTGTTATATATCCAGATAACTAGAGAAATTAATTGTAAACGAGGTGAAGGCATGGTATTCATAAATGTAAAATTTCAACATACATAATATTATATAAGTTTGGCTATGATGCTATGTATAGTATATATCATTTCTATGCTATGAATCACTTCTTCATTCTCAAATTATAAATAAATGATCTGAAATACTCAAATTAATTTCCATTTGAAAAACTAGATGAGACCAAATTATATATATATATATATATTATTTTTATTTTTTTTTAATTTTTTTAGATAGTTAGAAAATCATTTGATTTAATTATATTATGAACCATTCAAAATAAGTAATTTTCTAGCTATCTAAAAAATAGTTATTTTTAAAAAAATATATAAAATCTGATCCCAAGTGGTTTTTATGTGAAAATCATTTTTGAACGGTTTGGATTGTCAATTTATATTTTAAGAATAAAGAAATAATCTATATCACGAAGACTATCCATGCATAAAATATTTAACTGATGAATAAAAATTTGAAAACTTAATGCTTATATTTTCATAAGAAAAGAAAAGAAAAGAAAAGGATGTGAACCAGTGACTCAAGTGTAAGTGTAAGATGCGTTTCATTTTCAATGCCACCTGACCTTGGTTCAATGGGCAGATCAATCATATATTTAGCTAACTATATACCTTATTTGTATTTATAATGCACATTGCCATCATTAGTGCACCTTTCATCTTTCTATTGTCAGATCACAATCATGCAAACTTCCACTATTATCTTTCATGCCCAACAAATTCAGCATATATATAATGCTGCCAAGTGGCAGTGGAGCGCATTGGTTGGTCTCATAATTGCAGATGTTTAGAAAGACTTACTAATTTAGAAAGATGGTTAAATTTGCCAAGTATTTTACATTCTTTATAAATTATAATTATAAATGATCATATCAGATTAAACAAGTCTTTATAAGTGGGATAAATATAAATATGCTCTTAAAAGATTTTTGATTCAAGCTTCAATGGGATAAATAAGTCTTTTTCCTCCTTCTTTGAGGAAAGAAAATTCATCCAGTAACAGATGAATTGTATCCAAACAACACTCACATAATGCGGAGACATTTTTTTTTTGAAATTTCTCAGTCGATCCAATAAAATAAGTTAATCCAAACTGTATGTTTTACAATAATTCTGATAATGTCAGCATATTGTTTTGCTGTGAGCTTTTACCGGTTGTTTTTAAGCTTGGCCATCCGATTTAATGAATTGATATTTTTTTACGTCTAATAACATATTTAACTAAAATTAACAATATCACTTGTTTTTAAATTAGACGGTAAGTTGGACGTGTTTTCTATACAAGAAACATAGTGATAAATTCACAAATAATTTGGTGATCTGAAATTCATTATTGAGATACAATAAAAAAATATTAATTGTTTTATAATAAAAATAATCTATTGAAATATTACTATTCTTGTAGCTTGAATTTAAACTTCATATATTTCATTAAATGTATTATATATATAAATAGTGCATCATACATACAATTCGATACATTTAAAAAAATTCACAAAAGTTGCTAAATGATCAATCTGATATAATACAAATTTCAATTGAAAGTGAAGATGATTACCTCCTTAGTAATTTGGAGGAAGGGTGTGCTAGGCTATTTAGGGGATATTTCAAGACTGTTACCCAGATAACTAGAGAAATTAATTGTAAACGAGGTGAAGCCATGATATTCATAAATGTAAAATTTAAATGAACATAATGTTATATTGTAAATATTTAAGTGATGAAATATCATATTGTAAATATTTAAGTGATGAAATATTATATTGTAAATATTTAAGTTATGAATAATAATTTGAAAACTTGACGCTCATCTTTGCTAAAAAGAAAGAAAGAACTAAAAAGAAAGAAAGAAAGTGAACCAGACTCAAGTGTAACTGTGTAAGTGTAAGATGCGTTTCATTTTCAATGCAACCTAACCTTGGTTCAATGGGCAGGCCAATCCAAATTTCTAACGGAGCAGCTCCTATTTAGCTAACTATGTACCTTATTTGTATTTATAATGCTCATTGCCATCACGAGTGCATCTTTCATCTTCTCATCTTCTCATCTTTCTATCGTCAGATCACAATCATGCAAACTTCCACTATTATCTTTCATGCCCAACAAATTCAGCATATAATGCTGCCAAGTGCCAGTGGAGCGCATTGGTTGGTCTCATGTGACTCTCAACTCTAATCATGTGTATAAAAATTACATATCAAATTTCTCAAATTTTCTTTACAAACACTACGCAGAAATGTTAGTTCAATTTTGTAATAAATGAGGTCAGACTCATGCACATCTATGAGGCCACACTGAATATATCAACAAAGGTTCAGATATGAAAAAGGAGGTTTTGTTAGGTTTTAATACTGTATGGCTATGGCCGTATAATGGCACATGGTAGCGGCTCCAACGAACCTTCAAGGAAAGTGTCTGCTCTTTGTCTGCCAATACTCCTGGCCCCACCAAAATAAAGAGACCTTTTCATCCTCTCCATTTTAAACAAAACCAAAGGCCTCCAGACCTAATTCTTCGGGCAATTTATATTTGAGGGTTCCAATGCAACCAATTTTTTGTGCACAAGATGTCATAAATTTAATTTTTTATTTTTCATTTGAAATTTTATATTTAAATTTGAAATCAAAATCGTTTATCTTGTTTATATTCACGTGAGATGTATGTTTGTAAATTTTTATGTTTTTTAAATTCATCTTATACTAGATCAAGTGAAATAAAAATGAATGTAATAAAATTAATTAATTATAGTTAATTAGATTCATTAATTTTTAGACCACTTGATCTAATATGATATGAAATTTAAAAATTATAAAAATTTACAAGTATACATCTCATATGAATATAAATATGATCAATTTTGATTTCAAATTTGAATATGAAGTTTTAAAATTTAAATGTAAAATCAAATATGTAACATCTTATGGCACAAAAATTCGTGCCATTGAAATATTTATGGACTATTTTTCCCAAGTTTTGTCAAAAGTGTCCTTTCATTTTGGGATTTTAAATTTACAATATTATTTCATGCCCCCTCCATTTCTGAGTCTCCTCCTTTCCTACGTCCTTTGTTAGTTTATTTTTTAACCAATTCATGATATGCAAGTATGTTGTACGACTTTTAAGTTATAATTTTTATTTCTATTAATTTCACATTACTTGATACACCTTTTTATTATAATAATTTAAAAATAAAAAGTTCGAATAACGGATTATAAAACTATAAATAAAAAAAAGGAAAGTTCGCATCTATTGTCTGCCAACAGATTTTATAAAATCGCATATTCACTATATATAATATTACATAGTTGTGTTCATACAAAATTTTTGTGAACTAAAAAAATAATTCGCATCTCTAATGTTACATAGAAGGATATTTACATTTATCCACATCGATTTTCTACAGTGTTTAACAATAATTTTTTATTTTAAAAACCCGACGACTCCAATCATGTTAGTGGTACATACTGCATAGTGCATATACATAGACTGCATATCAAACTGGCTACTAAGTACTAAAGTTATACGAGGTACATCAACCAGATTTTTCTTAAATTAATTTATTAGAATAATTCTATTTTTAATAATAAGAGTGATTAAATTAAAATTTTAAAAATACGAATGATAACATAGTCACTATCAGTGGCCTCTCTGAGTGACGTATTTCATTTTTTTTACCTTTTCATCCAACTTAAACAAGGCTTCATCCGCCGGTTGGAGAACGCGTCATTCTCATTGGCGTGGATGTGTTTTTTTAATAACTAAAAAGTAAAAATAAAATAAAATATACCACTATCAGTGGAGCGTTTGCAAAATGTCACTATCAATGGCGCATACCATTCGTACTTTTAGAATTTCATTTGATCACTCTTATTATTAAAAATATAATTATTTTATCAATTAAAAAAATCGTTGTACATCAACATAAAGGACATTTATTTCTGGTTTTTTTAGTAACGCTCATTTTCTTTTATTATTGACAAATATCTATAAAAAAACTCATTTGAATTTTGAACATACAACCTCCAACACGGAGAAAACTATTTTTGTCAGTAAATCAACGACCGATTATTCTAAAAAGTTGAATAATTTAAATTTCCATCTTTAATTCCTCATCTAAAAAAAATATTTTCTGGTTTTAAAAATCCGACACTATTAGTTATGCATTAATATAAATAAATGCTGATATAGACATGTTTTCGGATCTCATATTTTCATCTCTCGGTTAGATTTTTTTTCTTGTTGTTAGAAAACTAACACGTATATTCAGCTGTAAATGTTGAATGCATGTGAATGCTTTGATTGGCTCGACTTAAGATATAATGTTCTATTTTTTTTTTCAATTTATGGAAGTTAGCGTTTTATTAAATGTGGATAGATTAATAAAAAATTCCAATACACTAAAGTAATTGGACATATATACTCCTTGAAAATAACGTCTCCTGTTATATAAAATTGGAGAGGAGCTAAACAATAGAGAATACTTCCATTATATCATCCCTTTATCTATTTCTCAGCACTCACATCTCTTATATCACATAAATTCTGTGCCAACATATAGACATACTAGGTTAGTTGGGCAGGCAGTTAAACCATGCCTTCATGAAGTGTCTTCTCGCTAGCAATCTACTTTCTTCTTCATCGGAGTTCAAGGGAGAAATCATGGAGATCTCTGTGTCGTTATTAACAAAATGTAATGCCAAATATCAGCTTTGTAATATAGGTCTTTAAATTTGTAAATAGAGAGCAAGCCATGTATATGGCCATAATGGCTGGGATGCTACCAGGAGTTGAATTCGCAAGGAAGCGTCGCCTCAGGCAGTGTGGCATACTGGGATTCGAAAGTACTCATCCTGGTATCAATTCTATGGTAAGCATATGACTTGCTATGAATTTGCAACTTAATTTGATACAAAACTAGATTGGTATTAGAAGAAGTTGATAGAATTTGATGATTCTATGATATATCAGCCAAGGAACACCTTAAGCAAAGAGTTGCATGGATGGACTCTTGGGAGCATAGCTAGGGAGGCCAAGGAGAGACTGGATGAGAAATTCAGGAGTCAGAGAGCATCAGTGATAAAAAGGTAGAGATTCCATTTTTAATTAGTTGATGATTTTGGAGAATCTGATATTCTATTCGATTGAGGAAAAAGAAGGACCGGTTTGCATTTTGCACCCTGCATTATCATTATTATATGGAGTATGGACCATACCTTACAGCAAATTTGAATATATTTCAGGAAACAATCAATGACAAACCTTTTGATTTCAATTAAGAGAAATTGTTTGTGATTAAATATAATAAAAAAAACCAAAAGTAAGAATTTCACTGCTTAATGCTTTAATTAATGATATGATGTTGTCTTACTGACTTGCATCTTCGAACCCAAAGGCACAATAGCACTGATAGCCTGAGGCCTGATAGACAGAAAGTCAGCAATCATGAAGAGGGTCGAATAATTATGGGGAGGTTGCAAAAGGAAGTGTACAATTCTTCAAAGAAGGGGATGAAAAAATTCATCAGCTGGCGCAAATTGGTCGGATCAAAGGCAGCTGATCTGGAATCAGTAGAGTGTGCAGTTTGCCTGGAGGAATTCAAGACAGGCGAGGTCCTGGCCCATCTTCCATGTGCTCACCGGTTTCATTCGAGTTGCGTTGTGCCATGGCTCGAAAGTAATTCGCATTGCCCTGTATGCCGTACGACAGTCTGTACTGGTATTTGATATCTACCGGGCAGCAGTACTGGTATAGAAGTCTGAACTCTGTACCAGGGTTTAGTATTTTATGGCAAAAAGTGGGTTTCTGCTTTCTACCTTATAGGCAAACAATGGCGAATTAAATTCACGCAAATGTGTCTCTTTTTTTTCAGAATGGAAAGAAAAATAAGAGTGCTTTAGTGTGAATCTAGATACAGTGTGGAATGCATGCGACGAACTTGGTGTGAATATGAGGAATTAACTGTGAATATATTATATGCAGGTTGTTTTTTGTTTTCTAATTATAGTTTTTTTTTTAATTTCTTATCTATAACTGCTTTTACAACTAAATTGGATTTTCTTTTGAAGTAACCAAACTGGATTTACATAATTGAGAAACCAAAGGATCTACGACAATGATAAAAGTTTCAGCCTTTTCCTCTCTTATTTTCTAGAGAGGATAATAATCATAAATTCATAATTGCAGGTAATTCAACATGATGAAAATGTTAAAATCCTTACTGAAAGAAAATGGGTGATTATTATAGTAAATCCTCAAAGAATGTATGCCAGAAGGGTAGAAATATGGAGAACATTTTGGAGATGAATTTGGTCGGAATTAATGGTCATTAGTTAAGCCACGTGGGCATTGCTATATCATATTTACTCTGTGGTCTAAAGTGCAAAGATGTATGATTCAAGTGATTCAATTAGGTTCTTAACACGAAAGCAAAGAGTGGAAAAAATAAACAAAGTTGCTAGGACAAAGCATTAAAGTTTCCAGAAAGAAAAGTCACGCCAAGAGATTGGCATTCGCACCATCATTTCTTTTCTTGTTAGGTGGATGATGAAATGGAAGTGATGCATAGCAGTAGCAGATAACACTTGCCATAGAAAAAGAAAAAGTATCAATGTATCATAAGACGACAAATCTTGTTTAACCTAACTAGGAAGTCTTTTTCCTTTTTAGCAGCAGAGTACATTGCGTGTAGCAGAGTACATTGCGTGTAGGAGGTTTTTCATCAGTTACTAATTAATTGAGTCTTTTTTTTCTGAAAAAAAAGAAAAGAAAACAAGCATCTTTGCAGGCCGTTTTGAAGCAATTTACCAAGATGCTTTTATTAAGTGCATTTTGATGTAGCTGTAAATTATTATTAGAGGAAAGTCCAAAATTGGCCCCTAAACTATTACAGTTGGTTCAATTGATCCTTTAAACTTTTTTTTTGTTCAATCAAATCCTTAAATTATTATATTTGTTTCATCTCCCCCTCCGTTAATTCCTCCATTAAAATAAACACATCAGATGGATTGATTTCATTTTCGCACAAGTCTTTTTATCTTCATCTCTCTCATATCTCCCTCTTTTGCTAGTTGCCTGTACTAACAAAAATCCTAAATTCTACGGAGCTTCACGAATCTGTTAATTCCTCCATTAAGAGCTTCACGAATCCCGCTAAAAATGGTTGATTGATTTCAAACTACTGTAGCTTGTTTCGCCATCCTCTTATCAGAAGGTGAAAAGGTTAGTCGATTTTATTTCAAGCTAAAAAGAAATAGTGTTTGCCTACATTCAGATATGCAAGAATCACAACAGTATACCTTGCAAATAGGTATGAAGAGAGAATCAAGTCTCAACAAATCACAACAGAAACACTTGCCCAACAAACAAAAAAGTATCCTAATTTTTTGTATGACAATTCAAATTATTTTACTTTAAACTATTAACGCATTTGATGTTTATTCAAATATAGGATGACAATAGAAAAAGAAAGAAAATACAAGATGTAGGTCAATCTTCAACGAATGCTACTCGTGCTTAATGGATGTTATATGTTTTTTTTGTTATTTTGATGATAACTAGAAAAAATATTGACTATATGTCATTTTGTTGTCATAGAGAATCTGATTCTATGTTAGTGATTTTGTTATATTAATAGTACATTGATCTAATATCATGATACATATACATGATAGTAATTAGAGGCCTCTAGTAATTATTATGAAAAAATGATACTTTTATTTTGTGTTTTTGTCTTAATTATTTTGTTACTTTTTAAGTGCTCAACATTTCATTTTTGTAGTTTTAAATATATTTTATTATATGAAATGTGTTATGTTTTAATTTTTATGCATACATAAGAAGTGAGAAATAAAAAATCAAAAAGTGATTTGCTGGTATAAACATAATAATATACGAGATTCGGAGAGATGGCAAAACTAAATTCGTCTTACGCGTTTACTATAACGGAGGAATTAACCGGGGGGGGGGGGGGGGGAGATGAAATAATTACAATAATTTAAGGGTCTGATTGAACTGAAAAAAGTTCAAGGGCTCAATTGAACCAACTGTGATAGTCCAGGGGTCATTTTTGGACTTTTCCCTTATTATTATTAAAAAAAACAAATAGAAGAATGGCAAGACTAATAGTAAGTATAATCTTACAAATGAAGTGGGTCATTTTTGGACTTTTCCCTTATTATTATTAAAAAACAAATAGAAGAATGGCAAGACTAATAGTAAGTATAATCTTAGAAATGAAGTGGGTCATTTTTGGACTTTTCCCTTATTATTATTAAAAAACAAATAGAAGAATGGCAAGACTAATAGTAAGTATAATCTTAGAAATGAAGTTGTATGAATTTTGTGATGGCTACTCAAACAAAGTTGCATGAATTCGGTGTGTTTGGTTGGCGCTGGATTAATGATAACTCGAGAATAACTACTCAAAATGGTACGTGACATCAAAATATAAAATTACTATTCGAAACAGTTAGAATTAGCTGATTTTTGCTAATTCAACGAAAACTTAATTTAGCATTGTTCTTATTTACTATTCTAACAAAAATTTATTAACCCATCCAAACAATATTTTACTAACTCAAAATAATAACTATTATCTCAATTTTTATATTTCCTAAGATATTATTAATCCTACACTATTCTCAATCACTAACCAAAAAAACATTATTCTTACACTAATTCTTTCATCATCCAAATAGGAGGAAATGGACATCAATAGAGAATAGGTTTTTCTTTACCTCAGAAAAAGAGGAGATATATTATCTACAATACCGACAACAAATCTTTCCAAATCGACAAGGATAGAGCAGGGTCCAGAGAATTTAAGGTAATTCGGATTGATGTGACCCATCCAAAACATATTTCTTTACTTCTTCAAGAAAAGTTGGTGTTGGATTCTTTTCTTTTTTTGGAGGTAGTCAGATGATGATACACCAGTACGTCATGAACGGGCCGGACTACAAAAGGTTGATTTAGGCCCAATTGATTGGAATGGTTTCAGTACATAGATGCGGTATGTTGAAGAAGGGTGGTTCAAAGCTTTTAAATCAATTTTTGAATTCAAAATCTCTCAGCCATTGATTTTATATCAAAATTCATATTTTTATTTTTTTTCTAATTTTATATAATGGTTTTATGAATCTCGATCCAAAATCAATGACTGAGAGAGATTTTAAATCCAAAAATTGATTGAAAGGGCTCTAAACCTCTCCGTTCCCGTGGTATGTTACACATATTTTTGTGGGAATTACATGTGAATCACAAATTAAGCCCCACAAATACGACACAGAATTACTAACAACCCGCCACCAAAAACAGACTAATCTCAGCAAAGAACACGTGTATACAGCAACAATGGTAGAGCTAATTAATTAGCTTACATGCCATTTGTGTTCAATAAAATGAGGGAGCAAGGCTGAAAGGGGGGTTGGCGATGGGGTCGGGGGATTTTCTGTTAGGAAACAGGAGGCAGCTGGCACTACCACCTCACTAAAAAGAAACAAAAAATAAAGGTGGAAAAAAAGAAGAAAGGAACTTGATGCGTGCCTTAATTTTTCTACAAGTATTGGCAATCTGCTGATTTATTATCTTTATTAGAAAAATAAGACTAAAGCTTCACAAGATTGCTAATTTGCAATTAACTGTATACATTTATCATGATGATATGTACAATCTTCTGAAAGTCTATCTACACGGCATTTTGACAAACATTTCCTCGGCACAATGGGCAAACCCTACAATTAAATCCAGAACCAAAATTTAGCCATTAGTATATGCCCTTGGTACACAATAAATTCTCAATAATTTTATGCATGGTAGATCTGTTTACACTCAGCAGTGCTGCGCACAAACTCGAGAGGATAAAACTGCTGGTGTTAAAAATATTACCTGTGAACTTCTTTAAGCCACTTGTCAACACATGCCATGTGAAATTCATGGTTGCAAGGTAGAACTCTAATTTTGTCCCCTTCATCATATTCAGTTAGGCAGATATAACATCTGTATGGAATGACCAAAACCAGAAGTCAGATAACCGATCATAATAAAATCAGACTCAAGAGCATATAAACTAAAGAGCATATACACCTCTTAAGATATTGTGAATAAAGTGGATAACTTACTGTTCCACATCATCGTTACATCTTATCACATTCTTCCTATAGCTTTTTGAAGGTAATGAATTGACAACAGATTCTGGTGCTTGAGCTGAAGAAAGTGCAGCAGGATGCTGATGTATTTCATCCAATACCTGTATATACTTTACCAGAATACATGAGATTACTACAAGCTATTCTCAGCCACTAGCAATGGGCAAAAAAGAATAGGAGAGGGGCAAAGTAGGTGTCTCTAACATGTTCAAGCTATCCCATTTCTTTCTTCTCACTTTTTATTTCTTTCTCAAATGCTCTTTCTCGGCAATTATTAAGATATGGGGCTTATTTCAGGCTCAATAACCCAAATTTGACAAAAAAAAAAAAAAAAAAGAACTTGATGGATGGGAATTTACCCACATATATAGAACCTAAATTCCTTTAAGACTGCATGCATATACAAGACTATTGAATGAGATACATACCTCAAACAAAGCTTCAGTTAACAAGACGATTCTGGAAATACTTGCTTCGGCACTTGAAAAGGCATGGCAAACACACATGCCATCTGGGTGGAGTCCAGTGGGACAAATTGGGCTAACATTTCTATGTCTTTCATGAAAGCCAGCACGACGTCTTCCCCTCATCTGGAACAAATGAAATTGGTAATAGAAGGAACCAAGATGATCTAAAACTGGTTCCAAAAAGAACAAATCAATATGCTTATTAACAATCTCAACAGACCCAACCTAATTGCTTTTCTATTACCTAATTCTCTTTATCCAGGTTTTCTTGCATTTCTTATGCTTATTTGAGGTTTGTTCAAAGATCAAGTTTAATTAGGTTCTTAAACATTAATAAATGTCTTCATCTTACATCTTAGAATAGCGGCATATTTTGTGTCATGTATGGAAAGAACATTCAAAAGTTCATAATCTTATGCAATATTTAAGCCCACATTTTCTGAATTAATAGTATGAAAAACCAAGGTTAAGTCAAGCAAAGTAGTAAACAGCTTTTTAACAAGTACAGGTCTTGATTGACTGGAGATTGTCAATGGTTAATGAACAGTTTTTCCATTGCAATAACCTTGTCATTGCATGTCATGTGCATCAAAGAATTTCAATCTCCGATTGCAAGCACATCTTGCATGTAACTTGAAGAGAACTTCTAAATGCTAAACGTTATTGCTCAATAAAGTGTTGAACTTCTAGAAACAGCATTTTACAAAAAAAACTTCCTGGTGGGCAGATATGCATGATTGCAAAAAAACACACACTGCTAATAAAAATCCTAATAGAATGTTTAAGCTTTCACAAAGAATTACCCGAGATCTTGAATGCCAACTCAGACCACTTGACCCATATTGCCTCAGGTGCGAGGATCTCAGCTCCTGTTCAGTTGAATCCCCATAAAGTCCATCACCAAGATCTAACAACCTATCATAGAATCTGAGGTCAACATCTGAAGATTCATTGTTTCTTCCATAGCTCTGTCTAGATAAGGACCCCCTACTTCTCCTAGCATTATTAATACCATGATTGTTGTGCCCATTGTCAGTTGAAAAAGGTGACAATCCGTCAGATTCAGCATGTATTCCAGCTGTGGATGGAAGGCTTGGGCTTGGAGAGGAATGAAGCTCTGATATTTCACTTGAAAAACCAGTTGGAAGGAGATTTCCAGTTTGAAGGTCACTTGAAGAAGCGGTTCCTATTGAAGTACTTGCTTGATTAGACATTTCTGAGTGAGGGTTTTCAAATTCCTTAGCTGATGATTTTGCAAAATGATTTCTGTCTGAACTCTCATTTGCAAGTGGCCCAGTCTGCTCATTTAAAAAAAATCAGGCGTTAGTATTAAAATCCAAATTCTGCTGGGAAAAGAGAAAACAGCACTTTTTTGGAACCGTACGAGGGATTCACTACAACCGTAAGACCATAAGAGTTAAATTTCACAAACTTTATCAAGCAAAAATGAAAGCCTATGAAGAATCATAGAATGAAAACTATTACAGGTAATTTAGGAGAATTGTCTCCCTCCTTGTTTGGGAATGTCATCATATCAACCATTTAGTTTTATAATACTCCAATTAGAGTATAGATTGTGCATGTCTCATATAATTACAGAACTTTTTTCAGAGGGAATAATAATTGTTCGTTTAAATTGATGAATTACGAGCTCAAAAATTTGATATTTCTCCTGATGTCTCTAAAACCAATAACAACGAGGAACTTTCTCACAGAGAGCTCATGATCCTACAACAACAACAACAACAAAGCCTTTAATCCCAAATAAATGGAGGTAGACTAGAAATGAAACCCAATCCAAAATCATAGAGCTCATGATCTTACTTTTCCCTTTTTTCTCTCATCAGCTAAAATCAAAAGAAACAATGGTTCTGGTAAACAAAAACACGCAAGTTTGTTAAAATAAACAGATATATCAGAATAACAAAAAACATACATCAGTTAAATCGGAATCGTCAGCTGCAGCGGTGGCATCGACGGAAGCTCCGCCACAGAGAAAGCAAGCAACGCTGCGGGGTTTCCGGCGACGCGGCGACGCGGCGCGCATCCGACTGCTCCCCAACCCCATTTCCTATCTCTTATTACACAATAACTGAGAAATCGATAGCAATTGAGCGAATAAATGAGAAGTTGAGAGGAGAAAGAAAGAATCAGAGAACGACAACAGTGAGCGGACTGGAAATTGCCAGGAAAGCGCCTATTCATTGTATTCAATCAATTTCGAAGCGTCGCCTATTTTAAGTAATTTTTTAAATTAAATAAGAAAACCATGCATTTGGGTTTTCTTTGGGTGTGTTTGGATGATGTAGAATATAGCTGTTTTGGGAATAACAGTACTGTTTTCGGGTAAGTAATCATCTAAATACAAAATAAAAATAAAAAATAGCAGTAGAACCATACTAATTCGCTAACTCATAGAAAACGTTGGGTTAGCGGATTAGCGTCCATGAGGGAGTGAAAATAATAAGAAATTATTATTTTTTCTTTTATATTAGTATGGACTAATATTAGATAATAATTATTATTAAATAAAATACTAAAAATAATTAATTATTTTAACTATTCTCTCAACTGTTCTCAAGTTACCATCCAAACAACATTTTACTAACCCGAAATAGTAAAAAAATAGAATTGTTCTCACATTTCTCGAGATATCACTAATCTCACACTATTCTCAATTACTAACCCAAACAGTGCTATTATTTCACTAATTCTTTTCACCATCCAAACACACCCTTTATGAAGGGTTGCTTTCATGAGGAGTTCCTTTTCTTTATTTAAAGTTTTAATGCCTTGAGAAAACATTTTTTTTTGTATTTCAGTGGATGGTTTAGGGATGACAAAACTTAATCTGATTCAATGGGTTAATCCGACCCGATTTAAATTTGATCCTATTCGAAATGATTTGAAAATAAATTGATCCAGTATGGATCAAATTTTTTTGACTCGTCATGAGACAGTTTTGATATGAGTTGTCCCGACCTGACCCATTTATTTGTGTTCTTTTGAAGTAATTTTATGATTTAATATTAATTAAAACTTAAATATATACTAATTAAGATTAATTATATATTAATTAACATTTTGATTATTTAAAATTATATAAAATAATTAATAAATACTTAATTATTTTATATGGATTGGGTCGACCTGTGACCTGATCGGATCAGATATGGATCAATATTTTCTAATCCGAAATTAAATGAATCGAATCGGGACAAATCAAGAAAAATAATAAAATAATGATGATTGGATTACCCATTTACACCTAGGACGGTTACAGTTGCTTGATACGAATTTCATTTATTATTTTATATGGATTGGGTCGACCTGTGACCTGATCGGATCAGATATGGATCAATATTTTCTAATCCGAAATTAAATGAATCGAATCTGGACAAATCAAGAAAAATAATAAAATAATGATGATTGGATTACCCATTTACACCTAGGACGGTGACAGTTGCTTGATACGAATTTCATTTTCTAAGGTCTTTCTTGTGGACCATGTCTCGCGTACCAATTTGCAATTATTTTTTTAATTTAGAAATTAGAATTGAAAGGTTGTAATAGAAATAAACATGTAATAAATTAGTGGTTCTACGTTATTGAATAAACAAATTAAATAAATAAGAAAATTCTTCTACCACGAGTAAACATCTCAAAAGTGATACGATGACGCTTGTATACACTGTTTGTTTGTTTGTTTGTTTGTCTTTCTTTTAGCATTGCGTAGCATTTTATAAAAAAAATGGCGTGAGTTTAAATTCGTTAAGAAAGTTCACGAGTTCAATGTAGAAAAAGCGCAATCAATTAGAAAAAAAGAGTTAAACTTCAGAT
This sequence comes from Schoenoplectus tabernaemontani, assembly GCA_037127355.1. Lineage (NCBI taxonomy): Eukaryota > Viridiplantae > Streptophyta > Magnoliopsida > Poales > Cyperaceae > Schoenoplectus > Schoenoplectus tabernaemontani. The sequence goes on along the minus strand of CM073754.1, from coordinate 11,026,513 downwards.
CTCGATTTATTTGAATTCGAAGTATAATTTAGTTCCAGCTTTATATAAGAAACATAAAATTGAATTTGAGAGCACATGCTTGCTTTTTAAATCAGATTTAACTCAATGTTAAAATAATATCACCTCACGACTTTGAATTATTAAGTTACGACCTCCAATTATTAATCGGATTTAACAATTAGAAAGCTGATTTTCACAAATTAATTATTCTGAAGAATTATATTAAGGATTTATCTTTCAAGGACAATCATATATTTATTTTAAGATAAGACTACAGTTTTTTTAATGCTAACTGTACTTTTGAACATGTTGCATAATTTTTTAATATATAGTATAACTTAAATTACATTTTTTTTCTGATGATTTATCCAGTCATAACATCTCTCAACTAGCCAATAACAATATCAAATTTTCTTTTCCTTAACAAGAGACCAAAATAAACGCGTTACCCATTTTTCTGTCCTTAATTATTACCATGAAATCCAACTCTGGACTTTGTCTCATTCATATAATTAACAAGTCATCTGAGCATTTATATTCTTTTTTTTTGTGTCAGTTTCTAAAATCAAACTTACAGGAGTTGACTGGGACTGGAAAGCACTTTACCTTAGCTTGCTCCAGAGACGAAGTACACACATTGAATGCTCAGACAACGTTACAATTTTTTTTTTGAAAAATCAGACAATGTTAAGAATTGTTATATACCATAGTCATAATCCATCTTTTTTTAATTATCCAATTTGATACTTCTAAGAATTGACAAAAATAAAATGTATGCTGTATGCATGAAATTCTAGCTGTTTATACAGAATTCACCACATTTTATTTGCTTGACAAAAAGAAAAAAAAAGTATGTTGTTTTCCCTTTTTTTAGTTACTATTGTATCAAAGGTCATGGAATATAGGGCAGCGGTGTCAGAGCTCATTCCTCACCTAATGAGGTTCTTTTGGAGATTTATTGTTAAGAAATTTAAACCGGTCAATATCAGGGGTTTAACTACTGTCGGATTATATAGGTTTTGTTAAGAATATTAACCCGATCAAATGGTCCTAGTTGACAATTTAATAATTTGATCAGATTGAACTAGTTGACAATTTAATAATTCAGAAAACAGTAAAATCATCCTGACCCCATTTTTATAATATGTTCATTCTCAACCATCTGATCTACTTAGGTCTCATTTTTTAATCCCTAACAGTGGCCAGTGGGGCTGTTGATTCTCTGTGTTTTCCTTGTAATGTTTTATGTATTGAAGCACTCAATTTATTTTTATTATTTTTCAAGTTCCAACTCTCTCATTGAAGGTCGCATGATTCTGTCATGAATGTACATTTTGGATATCATTTCATCAAGATTCAAGGCTACAGCGCAACGGGTTACTTCGACTGTTAATTAATTGTGTCTGATCCATAATGAAATCTGACAACAATAAATCAAGCTAGCTGTTGTGGTGCTAACATATGACTTTAGTAGGTGACGAATGCACATGAGATTTTGATGCAATGAAGAACAAAAAGGCAAGCCATGACACTCAAAATAAACACATCAGTTGGAGTTGAGGCAAATTTTCTCATGAGTCGACGCACAAAAATGATACTATATCGTACCTGATTCATATATATTTATCTGGTTGTCAAAGTCATAGCATCAACAAAGTTGTCATTAGTCAGAGAGAGATGCTCTTTTTTTTTTGTTATTCCTTGTTCTGTATATTCTAAAAGAAAGTATTTCTTACAACTTTATGCTAATTATAAAACAAACAAATAATAAATAATCAAACAGAGCGCCTTTTATGACTAATACACATAATTTCTAGGGGAGAAAGATCAAACTAGCTTCAAATTGAAATTCATACTTTACAACAAAACTTACACAGAGATACAAGTTCAAACATTGATCTAATTTATGCAGCATGTACAATCGCAGTCCAAAGAGATAATAATGTGCATGGAAAACTAAAAAGAAATGCATAGATTCAAAGAAATCTCTTCAATGAAGAAAGATAAGTACATAATCAATAAAATCACAAACCCAATCCAACCAACAAAAATTTCTAGGTAGGATTGATTCCAGATCCGTGTCCAACTTAAAGAAACTGTAATTTAACTTTTTTCGAGTTGTTCTGTGGCAGTATCCAGACAAAGTTTGAGGTCACCCTTTGTTACTATTTTCCTTTTTTGAGCCAACTCCTTGTTTTATACTTCAATACAAAGATATGACTAAACAAGTGTGGATGCCTTCAAAGCATGTCATGATAATAATAAGACCAAAACTTTTATTTAGGCCAAGACAATTGCAATCCTGACAAGTATGCTGAACAAATACCATTCTCGTCTTGCCAAAGTCCTGATCCTCAACTTAATCTGAAAATTTGTATGGACCACTTTAGTCAAAATAAGCAATATATATTGACAGAATTAACTCAGTCGTTCATAACTTAAATTGACCAGTTGTACAACTAAGCCAAAAGTTGCCTCCAATTATGCAGTGAAGCAAGAAAAGGTGACATATGCTTAACCTTCTACAAAAGACCATACCAATCAGTCCAATCCAGTTTTAGGCAGTAAATTGAGCCCCGGAAGTAGGAAGTATGGCAGCAAATCTAGCATGGTAGTCTTTGGTAGCCAATAAACCAAGGTGACCAGATAATTCTACGCTGAGGGAAGAAAAGAAGACTTTGACATTTGAATTTCCACAAAAGATAACTAATGGATACCTCACGAAGCTGAAAGTTCTTGCAGATCAAAACAAAGATTCCAATCCATTTGCAGTGTGACTGTATGATCCTTGTGACCTAGTCTTGCCATGTTAGGGTCACTTGTATGTGGGACCACTTACCAAGAAATTCCCATTATCCGGATGGACCGTGGTAGTACCACTGTGGTACCAGTACAGTGATACAAGTACACATGTGATGAGCTAATAATTATAATCAATTCAGATATGGATAAACTGAGATGCAGCATTGATGTTTTACCTTCCGTAGATGGCAATACTAAATACTAAAATAAGTAAACAGAGAAAAAGTGATGTAGGAGAAAGATATTCATCTATTTTCTCCCTTCCCTTCCTACCCACTAGTCTATCAGCCCACCTTCGATCTCAGTGCCTGATCCCCTATAGATAATTAACAGCACACTTTCTTGAAACTGCTCAGTCTGCCTTGTGCCTGGAGGATCTTCAGCCTAGTTTGCAGCACTTAAATGTTAGAAAATTAAGCCTGCAATACTCAGAAATAATAATATAAACAGAGATGAATTTCAAACAGATACCAGAGAATAAGGTGCATCCATATTCCTCCCCTTCCCTCCATCGTCCCTCCTTGCCTCCCTCCAGCTCACCTCAGCACTTTTTCAACAGCTTTGGACTGAGCATCTGGTAGTGGATATTCTCAACCAGAATGCTTTTTTCCTTAAATAATATAAATACTGTTAATGATAGATGATAAATTTATGTTAAAATACAGAAAAACTAAACAGACAAACACAATGAATAATTAAACATATATAAAGACAAAATGAACTCAACTTTAACATCCTTAGCTTCCGCCAACAAGCAGCAATGAACAAATGGATATTTTTATTTCCACTAGGAGAATAGTTTTCCTTATCTAAATGGAGCATCTCTTGGCCTTGCATCTTCCCAGGTGAGGGTTCCTTTGAGGGAGAAAAGAGGATTGCCTGGCATAGCTTCTTCACAGGAGACTGGGTTCTTTGTGGCGAAGAGAATAGTTTTCCACTTGATGAGGTTGCCATAGAAGAGAGGAGAATTGATTGTGTTCCTTCCCAGGGGAGGGATTCCTTTGGGAGGGAGAAAAGATGATTGCTTGGCATAGCTTCTTTGCAGAAGACAAGGTTTTTTGTGGTGAAGAGAAGAGTATCCTCAGGGTTCTCTTTTTTCCACTGGATGCAGTTGCCATAGAAGAAGAGAGGATAATCCCTTGGTTTTGCTTCTTCCCAGAGGAGGTCCCCTGTGAAGGAGAGAAGAGTACTGCTTGGCACAACCTCTTTGCAGGAGATAGGGTTTCTTGTGGCAAACAAAAGGGCATCCCACGGCTTCGCTTCTTGCCAACAGATCGAGGGGCATAGCTTGTAGCAGGATTAGGACTACTGAACGTGTGCGGGGGATACATCCTGCAATACGGGCTATAGTGATCGTACATATACGTAGTCATCATCTGGCCTATGCCGAATGGACTGTACTCTTGTTAGATATTTCCAGAGTCAAATAGATCCCAAGTAAATTGTATCTTTGGGGATGAGAATCGAGGTGGCTTGTATGATAGAGCACTGGAGCCATTCTCTTTCGCCTTTTCTAGTTTTGGATGTAGCTCATATACCTGTTTTTGTGGCAAACCGTCTAGCATAGTTTCCAGCCCAGATAGCTTGCCAATTTCTCGGTTCAAGGAGCCAGTATCCAAAGATTCCACACCAGAAGAAGCAACGCTGGTCAGAGAGACAGAAGGAGGTGGTACAACATTCTCCACAGGCATGGATACATTTTCATACATGTTGATTCTTTGTTTCAGAGAGCAATTCCACCAATTCTTTATTGAATTCTCTGTCCTGTTATGAAATATAGAACAAAAATAAGAATCATTAATTGGTACACACACATACCCACAAAAAAATACAGCCGCAAAAAAGACAGTAGACACAGATAAAAACTCACCTTCCTGGTAAAAATTTGGTCAACTCGACCCATTGATTCCCATACAAGGAATCTGAAGTGTAATTTCCTCCTCTCGAGTCCATGCTTTCTTGTTAATATTTGGGTTTAGTTGATTAAGCCACCTGAACATAAATAAAACAAAATAAACTGGTTGAGAGTAGCACATCAGCTCCTATTGCAAAGAAATATTGCACTAATAACTGTGGTTGTACCTCTCCCGACATTGTTTTCCTATACGTCCTGGCAGCGCCTTTGCAATTATGGACCATTTCTTTGTGCCGTGTTGCTGAACCATGTTTAGAATAGTTTCATCATCCTGTTAATAAACACAACATAATCATAAGACTATCTTACCCTTTACAAAAAAACACCAAAATCTTTAGTGGAAAACACATCTGACATAATTGTATGGAACAATCGGCCTGGATAAGTCCACTGACTAGAACTGTAGCAGTTCTGACCTACTGCTGTAGAACTTAGTATTTGCAATAATAGAAAAACAACTTGATTCCAAAATGATTATGTTGCGTCTCCACAAAAGCATAGTTCATACAAGGGGAAGGGGTACACTAGCCTTCTTCCCGTACTTATAATATTTTTCAAATAGATAATGAATGATCTGAAAGAATAAATGCAAATGTACCTCTTTGGACCAGGGCCCCTTGACAAGTTGTGGATCGAGAACCTTCTTCCACCTGTGCATGCACTGAACATGGGTTCTTCCTGGAAGGAGCTCCACTGGAAATTTAATCGGAAACATACATGTGTGATGTTTGTGTTATAGTATAGTAGCTGCTATTCCAGTTGCGTGGTATAAACTAGAGTTGTTGGTTGGTCCTTATCCTATATATGGCAATACCTCTCCACTTCTCCAGCTAATTACTAGATCTTTCCATTGGTTTGTGTAAACTGGAAAATTGCTAATTACTATCCTAGGTACTTAAACCCATGATATTATTAATTGATCCTACACTATATACATAGTATTAAGAGTATATTAAAATTGTGGTCAGTTACCTTTTTTTTTCCAAGATCTACACTTGAATTGATGGACAGCTCTAGAAAGTATCTCATCCTGCAAGAAAATATAAAGAAATAAAATTTCCATAGTTCAGAAAATGAACCATTAACAATTAAATTAAAATATTTTGATTTTTAAGTATTCTTTTATATACAGATGAAAAAAAATTTAAATAATGCATTTCTCTTGTCATGTAACCTCTTGCGCTGTCCAATTCCCTTGAGAAGAGTGACATGCTGGTCCAAAAGTTCTCCTACTAGGAAAAACAGATTAAAAACCATAGAACCACTCCTACCATAACAAGTAGCACTTCTTAATTCCAATTAATAAGTCACAAATAAAAAATTTGGAGATTCTGCCATGATCCTAATAATTTTAAGCCGTTAAATTTTGTGTATCAGATGGTTAGGGATATAATTTTTCTTTTTTTGACATGGGAAAATTCATCAGTGAAAATCAAGATCGCTTCTTGATAGATGAACGGAACTCTTTCCAATCCAAAGCAGAATTTGCCAAATTTAAAATTTATGATCAGTATATTTCCAAATAGAAAAGTTTTCATGCATGTACATATCTTATTTTGCAATAATAAGAAAAATAAAAACAAAGAATGCATTACTCAGGAATGGTCAGTTGCTGCTGACAAGCATCGCTGGACCCACTCATACCAGAACAAGCAGTTGAGCTTGGTGCAGCCCGACCTGTCTCTCCCATGTTTGAATTAAGATTCATGCCAAACCTTGTTTATTATTGGTCTGATAATTCAAAACCCTAACTACGTTAAATCCTAAATAGGAAGAAGAAACATGAACAGTCTGAAGCTGAGACCACTTTACCTCGACAAGCGCAGTTCGAGCTCACTGTCGGAACTCGGAACACTCTTCGCCAGAGACCGAGAGAGAAATTGATCCAGACTACAGGAAAATGATTGAATACTATTTCTATCTTGCTCTCTCAATCTCTCTCGGCGCCTGAATTGGACGTTTGCAAGAATTGGGCTATAATTGGAGTCCCACGACCGCATCCGTCTTGCTTTTTTTTTGGGTTGCTATTTTTAGACGAAATGAAAGGAGGATGGGTACGGATCGGTGTCCTCTAGAGTACATTTTGAAATAAATATTGGAATGTCGTAGAGCGCCAAAGAAATGACCGTCCTTGACTTAATTGGTTGAAAGGAGAGAAACTGAAGGAGAGCCTGAGGTGAGCGGAGTGGGTCGGAGTCCCAAGTTCTTGGATTAATAATGGTTTTAAGGCATCTTTCAACTATCAGATTAATATCCGATCACAAATCTCAATGCAATTCATTTTCAATTTCATACTTTATCCGAATCTCAATATCGATCCAATGGTTGAAAGATATCTTGGAACCATTGTTGGTCCCAAAGACTTGGGACTCCCACCCACTCCGAGGTGAGCACCAGGCGTGGAGCGAACAGGACGTAAGGATGGTCTACCACCGCAACGAAGCAGACAGAACTATGTAGTTTTAAGGAGTTGACAATCAATACTGAACTTCACCCTGTTCTCACTTCTCAGAAGAAGTATTATCTGGATGGACGGATGTTAGGAAATTTTAACACAAATTTAAGCATATATGAGTTATTTATTATTGTTAAATTAGAATCGTTGATTTCTGACTAGACGGTTGAGATAAAAAATATCACAGATGGAATTCTTTTTTCCTCTCCAAAGGATGTTTCAGATGGGTACATCTAGGGGTGTCAATTTTTGACCCGATCTGACATGACTCGAAGATAAATGGGTTGGGTATGAGTTTAATTTTTTTGATCCGAATCGGATCGAGTCGGGTTCGGGTCAACCCGACCCGACCCGATTAATTATGTTTTTTGAAGTAATTTTGTGATTTAGTACTAATTAAAGCTTAAATATACACTAATTAAGATTAATTATAAATTAATTAATATTTTATTACTTAAAATTATATAAAAATAATTAATTATTTTATACGGGTCGAGTCGAGTCGACCCGTGACCTGTCGGGTCGGATTCAGATCGAGTCAAAAAAATAATAAAATAATATGAACTGATCCGAATCCAACCCGACCCATTGACACCCCTAGGTACACCGCACCACTACAGCTGCGTGAGTGGACTGATTGTTCACTAAGGAATGATATCCTCTACAGAACTCACGTCCTGTGGGGAGCCAACCTCTCCGTAGAAATGTGATTCTTTTATTATAAGTTGTCCGATTATTAATCAATGATCCTGTTTTAATACTAATGAATCTTTGTGCATCAAAATTTGTGTTTAGACTTCCCTCAGCTGTTTAGATTAAAATGAGCATTTTAGATTTTCATACGGAGATCTCCATAGAGAAAACCTCCGCAGAGGAAGGGCGTCCATCCTCAACAGAGCTCCCTCTTTGGAGCTGTGTGTTTTTCTATTGTGAACCGTCCGATCACTCATCAATTGTCCTGATTTAACAATAATAAACCCTTCATGCATTAAAATTCGTGTTTAAACTTTTTCATAGTCGTTGTGATTAAAATTAACTGTTCGGATCTCCTAGAGAGCTCTCCGCAGAGGAAAAGCTCTCCAGAGGCTGCTCAGTCATTCACTAAGGGCTAGCAACGAATCGAGCTGAGCCAAGCTCGTACTCAGCTCATTAGTTTAACGAGCTGACTCAGGTTGTTAAATAATTCTGAGTCAAAAACTTTGATTTGAGATTGATTTGTTAAGTTAACGAGCTAAATGACCAGACTCATTAAGACTTATTTAATAAATAATAATATTTTTTATAATATTTTTATCCAAATTTATACAAAATTAATAAAATAACTAATGATAATATATATTTCACATAAATTTAATATAATATTTTAAATACATATCATACTATAAACCACTTACTATACTAAAAATTCATAACAAAAAAATATTAGTTTACCAAACCTAACGAACTGAGCCAGCTAGAGATCAAGTTTAGCTCATTAACTTAACGAGCTTAATGAGCTGACTTATTAACGACTCGATCCACTAACGAGACAATTCTGAACAAATCACGAGCGAGTCACGATCTTTTTTGCCAACATTATATTTAACTTCTATAAAAAAAATATTCTATTTTTATTTTGACGATCACTGTTACTTATTACTATACTGGAACCCACGTGCCTTAAAAAAGCCAGGTCTTACTGTAATTTGTAAATGGGAAAGTATCATTACTTATCAATTAAATTTATTAATTTACTATTTTTTAATTAATTGCTTCATGGAACTACGGTCAATGGATATGATTTCATTTGTTATACTTTCAATCACTTTTTTTTTTATTGAATCTAAACTGATAATATTCCTCCTCTATTTACTCATTGTGTGTACAAAAAAAGGTTCATATTGCAAGTAGTATTAGTTAAATCATGTTTCAAATAATGTATTCCTCAATTTCAAAAAAAAAATCAGATCATTTTTGTAGGAAAGCCACAATATTCTCCGAGATAATATCAAAACACAATGACCAAAAATAATTTTGGAGCTTACATGCTCGGAAGTACTTCTTGCTGTTAAGAGAACTGAATGTTAATTAATTTATTAATTTACTTACCAATTAAATTTATTAATTTACTATTTTTTAATTAATTGCTTCATGGAACTACGGTCAATGGATATGATTTCATTTGTTATACTTTCAATCACTTTTTTTTTATTGAATCTAAACTGATAATATTCCTTCTCTATTTAGAGTAAATTTAGCGTGCGATTAAACTCGCTATGCCTTCGGGGACCTTAATTAAAAAAATATACAAAATTATCTTCAAATTTTGATTTATGTTACTTACTAAAATTTTTACATCAAAATCTTATATTATATAATTATTTTGTTTTCAAGTTTTTAGGTATTTTTTCAGATTTTTTAAAAGTAACTTCTTTCATATGCAAATATTAAATATTTATTAGTATTTTAGAGACATCTTAAAAAATTCCGAAATAAATGTATATAAGACTAAAAAAAATTATATACAAAATTATTAAAAAATATAAATCAAAATTTAAAAATATATTGATATACCTTTTTAGTTGAACTCATCATAAGACCTCGGTGAAAGCTCATAAGATCTCATGATAGCTTTAATATTCTTATTTATATAGGGCCCAACGATGGTTAATTAGCCTTTGTAGCATGTACTACTTCAGTTCTTGCATATTTAGTCAATCTTATTCATGCAGGTACGTTTTGATGGTACAAGAAAAATGGAATAGATGTTATTTTTGAAATAGAAATAGTAGCGATGTAACTAAATGAAAATCTGTTGTTTCGAAATAGTGAAAATAATTATTATTATGCTATTTGAAGGAAAAGATGAAATAATTATTATTTTTTTCAACTTTTTATTACCATTTCAAACAAATAAGTCAAACAACATTTCTATAATTCGGAATAACATCACATTTTTAATCCCCACGCTAATCAAAAAATTATTATTTTTTCTCTATCTTATATTATTCATTACACCATAGAATGTTATATTCAGATAGAATGTTACATTGTAAGAATTATCTAACTGCACCAATTCTTCAAGTACTTAGAATATCATAATTTTTTTCTGGTTGATCCGTCAGGTATAAGGTATAGTCAAGATTCAAGAATGATATTAAGTATACTGGACAATCGTTGTTCCAGATAAAATGTAATAGTTATAATTTGTGCATTAGATCTGCTATATAACTCGTATTAAATGAAGAATTAAATCTAAACCATTAAAAAATACATTACAAATCTAGATATAAGAATTAGATCTTAAAATTAAATAATGTACTTAACACGATAAGAAATGTGCGATATATTTATTTCTTATTAAATATATAAGTGTTTTGATTATGTAATGATTATGACTTTTTTTCTTAATTTTCGGATTAAATACCAGCCGTTGGATAAAATTATTTTTCAATTTACAAATGGTAGAATGATCATATAATTTTGTAGCTTGGTAACCCTCGACCGCACGCCGCTCCCCGGTTCAATCTCTCAGCACATTCAGATCGTCGTCCCCTCTGGTGAAAGAAAAGAGAGAAGGTCGAATCGAGACAGAAAGATGAGTCTAGCGGAGAAAGAAGAGAAAGAGAAGCTTACAGATCGACGCCTCTCGTCCGACTCAACTTTTGGACCTCATCAATCTCAACATAGACCATCTGATCTCCATCACACAAAAATTCTAGAACCGGAAAAGCAACCCCTAGTTCCTCGTATGATATCAGAGTAACATGTTTGTGGGCTGGCTGTGGAATAATGCATTTCGGGCTGTGTTTAAGGCAGTTGTTTGAGAGTTCTTAGTTCTTACATTTTGATTGATGTCTTGGCACTGGGGTCCATGATTTGATTCACTGAAATTAGAGAATCAGTTGGTTTGCTGGTACCTATCCTTTGACATATTTGTTTGTTTTTTGTTTCTTTTTCCCATGTACGAATTGCTTGCGCGTGTTTTGGTTTTCATTGCTGAAGCAAAATATAATGTACTGATATATAACTTTCGAAATATATTACCAATTCTATGGATCTAAACCCAAGTGGCACCAAGTGGTAAATGAAGTAAAAATATTAATACGGTACAAACATGATACCACCTATTCAAATGTTTCGAATTTGATGCAAAGACATTATAACAATAATCATTTTGACTGAAGAAACATTTTTAAATTATGCTTGACATAAAAAATAAACAACCGATGCAAACTAAGATAACTAGTAAAAAACAATGAAATTTTCTATCATATCCACGGCATAATTGATTACTCATAAATGTTAGTTTTGCATTACGATAACTTATTTCGTTCTGACAGGTCCACCGTTGTTCCTCAGTCGAATTAATTCACACCAGACATGAATTGAAATTTAATTTCATGTCAGTATATGTAATTTACATGTACAGACATGATGCTTTTTTTGAGGTAAGCTTAATCCTTCATTAAATAAAAAAGTTACATGTGTACAAAATAAAAGAGGATAAAAATTGAAATACAAGCATAATCCTAATATATAAAATAAAATATGAAAACCGAGGGCGAAGTAGTTTGATCATCCCAATCACCGCCGAATCATGCGCATGTTAGATCCATTGGACTGGTTATCATCGCCTTCTGAGACGACACACTCGACTGATTCTCTCTGGAAAAAAAATATATGACAGACATCAGACTTGATTGACAATTGATACATTCATCATCGACTCTAGAACTTTTGATAGCTCCTTAAACCTAGAGGCCAGAGCAATGGCAGAGATAGAAAGCACATTCAGTGGTATCAACATATGTATTTTGAAGAACATTGCAAATAATAATAATTAGATGTATAAATTTATAAGACAATTTTGCTAAATTTAGTAATCATTTGTCATTAATTATGTTTATAATGTGGCTCTGCCACTGGACCAGAACCACTTACACCATTACAAACCCTAACTTGAAGAAAAAGGGAGAAAACCTACTGTGAGAACGAAGCAGGACGCCGATGACTGTTGGAAGATATAAAATGACAGCTAGAGGTCTAGGCCGAGATAATATGGAAGAAACCCAATGGCCCAGAAAAAAAAATGCAGAGATGTAGTCTGTCGTGAAAGTTGGAGGGAGAAGATACTCAGACATATGCTTGTATTTCAAGAATAAAGGAGGTGAGAGACGGGGGGCAGGGAGTGATGGTCCGACCTCCTCCGTCGAGTTTTCGCTGTAGATGGGTGACAATAATGAAGGAATGCTGACATGTTATTAGGAGTATAAACATATAAAATACCTGCAGATAATAGTTAATCTTATTCATTTTATTTTTAATTTTCAGATACGAATTTAAATAGAAATAGTTTTGTATACAAATCAGTGATGGAAGCATGTAGAAAATTATGGGTGGGAACTTTTCAAATTACCTTTAATTTTATACTTAATGATAATAGTTTATATTTAGTTTTACGATCTTTTTACCAATTTGAACCCACAAATATTTCATACTTATAAAGAACAAAAAATAATTTAACTATATTAAATAGCACCACTGAGATATATTTCTGGTTCCACCACTTATACAAATGTAAATCAAAGATTTAAATGGATATAGTTATGGTATTGAATGGATACAGATGCAAATACAAAAAAGAAATACCAGTCATATTAGTGAAAAATAATTACATAATATTATTCATGATGAAGTGAATTAAAATTTAAATATTAATTATAAAATTTATAACTCTTTATTATTATATTATTAATTAAAATGTACTAAGAAATCATAGAAAAACATAAAACACAAGTCCAAATTAACTATAAACTTAATTAAATTTGTAATCCTATATCAAAAGTTCAATTTAAAAATATATAATAGGCTTTTGGAACAGATGTGAGATCTCCAAATTTAAAAAAAAATCAGATCCTGTTATAATTATTTGAATTTGTATCTGAATCCATATTTACATCCGATAATAATCCGAACCTCACATGCAACAGATAAACATGGATAATTTCCGATTACACCATACGTGATATAGGAATAAATCCTCTGTAATTGGTTGAAATACGCAGAAGCATGCATCTCACCTGTTTAAATACATGAGTTTATAAATCTCAAGAATTCATAATTCTTAATACACAAAGGGTTCGTTTGACAAATCAAGAAATAACTTTGGAAGAGTGATAAAATAAAATAGTATATTTTTGAAAGAGTAGTATTTTTGACTATTCGGAAGAGTGAAAATATCGTTTGACAATTGTTAATCAGAATAGTTAAAATATGAATAATTATGATACTAACAATGATGATGATGATGATAGTAAAATAATAATAGTAAAATAATAATGATAATATAATAATAATAAAATAATGATCATAATCCATAATCATAATATAATAATATAATTGTAATATAATCATAATAAATAATCATAATAATATAATATAATATAATATAATATAATATAATATAATAATATAATCATAATCATAATAATATAATAATAATAAATAATCATATTTATAATATAATATTAAAATCATAATTATTATAATATAATAATAATAATAATAAATATTATTAATTAATTATATAATAATAATACTAACAAAGATGTTAATATAATAATAATTATTATTATAATAATATAATATAATAATAAATCATAATCATAATATAATAATATAATACAACATAATCAAATAATAATCGCTATTCCTACGTGAGCTAATCCGATATACCCTTAGACAATACAAATTTTCATTTTAGAAATATGCGAGCAAATATATACACTAAAAAGCTTGGTCCGAAGTATATACCATAATATCCTAAATCTTAAATTTCACTCCTTGTTGTTAACTTTTATTGCAAGACTAGCTCTTTTAAATAATTAAACGTGACATCTCTTTTATATTAAACAATTCAATAGGCAAATGACATTGTTTTCTACCTTTTAGTTAATGCTCCATTAAAATTGATACAAATGACCAATTAATTGGGCTGGTCAAGGTGGTAAGTAGGTATCATTGACATGCAATTGGCTTTCAAGTAAAACAAAATATAATTATTTCATCGAGATATAAATGACATATTTTATAGCGAGCAATTTAATAGGTTGGTGACATTGTAGTAACTTTTAGTTAATGCAAATTGATTTGGACGTAGACACCATTTATTTTGACTGTTGACATGACGAAAGGGAAAACGAGAGATCATTTTATGATATTGCATTTCAAGTCCGATAAAAAAATAATTTATTATTATTACATCACAAGATTTATTCAGAATAATGCTATCCAAGTGATTATGGTGTTAAAATTCATAAAGAGAATTAAGTTTTTAAAATATTTAAAAATGACACATCAATATATCATCACTCATCTCATCATTAATCTTATTTAAATTTTTTCATCTATTTAAATCTAATAATTCATATATAATTTTCTCTCTTCTCATTTAAAATAGATGAGTGTGATATACTTGAGGTGAAATTTAACTCTTAATATGATCTTTTTTTTAATTATTACATTTAATTATATTATTATTATATCTTAGTATTTAAAAAATATGTTCAAAATTTTCTAAATGTCAAATTTATATTGAATATATTGAATTTTTATATTTTTAATTATTTATTTGAGAACTATTTTGTCAGGAAACCGGAGTTATAATCCAAGTTATTGTAATGCTTCAAGTCTAGTCCAGTCTAGCAGTAACTTCTCTAAAAAAATCTAATAGTAATTTTGTAACAACCCCTTCTAAATTTCGATCATATGCATAATACATAAAAGGATAAATTTTTAGACTTTTTAGTTATATCACATCATCAATATTTTCTATTACTTCTTTTGTTAAAATCACTTCATCTACTTTGAATTCAATTCGATGTGTTGTTGTAAACAATTCTTAAAAATATATAAAATTATATTTATCAATTTACAAAACAATCACATATGCATTTAACTGTTTCATTGAGTTTATTTGACATGCATATTTAAAGCTTAAGTAGAAGAGCATATATGAAGATTTTAGGAAAGAATTAGGTTAGATTAGAGTTGTAATAAATAAAAATAACCAAAATAGTCTTCAGATTAATTTGAGTAAAACAAAAGTATTATGACCTAATCGTTGTAACAGATTAAATCAGTTCAGTATAAATTTTAGGGAAAACATAATGCTTATGTATACATTTCACTCTTATGGATGTTATATGTCTAAGATAAATTTCAACTTTTAAAATGATCCAAAAAATTTCTATCATCATTTATAAATTAGTTTTCCTTATTAACATACGCCTTTGTTATCTAAAAAAGACATGTCTAAATTTGTCTTAACATAAAATTTTATTAAAAATATTTTTAATTATTTAATCTATAACTATTTTTGTAGTGAAGTACGAGCAACTTAGTTTAAATAATATGACGAGGCATCACTCGACAATAGTTATTTTGACCATCTTAATAACAATTTTCAAAAGGTTTCATATGTTGAAAATTATCAATATTTCTACTGTTCACATAGATGATTTTCATATAAATTTTATTCAATTTAAATATTATTTGATGATGCATTATAAATTATAAATTATAAATTAATTATTTACCGTTGAGTCAATTCGTCAATTGATGAATGTAATAACGTATTCCAAAATTAAAATTTATTTTTTGAAGATGCTGATTGTTCGAAATATTGTACAGAGAGTTCTCAAACTATGAACATGTCACGTGAATTCATATCATCTGGAGGTGCTGTACGGTGCAGTGTAATGCATAAATTGTTAGGTTGAAAAGTTTAGAAACTTAATCGCTCTCATTTGGTGGAATAGCAAAAAATTGGAATAGAATAGTTATTGTGATGAATTAATTTGTCAAATGAATTTTAAACTAAGTAGAACAGGTCTTCCGGAGACTGATATCTATTTGCTCTTGATCGTCGTTTGAAAGTCTCCAGCCAATAGGGATGGTTGCGATATGGAGTTATGAAATTTCTTGTATTTGCATAACCCAAATCAGCTAGATAAAACCTATCTTGTGGAACTTGGAAATTGAATCTAGAAAGTGCAACTCATAAAACAATGTTATCATGAGCAGCACCCTCAAACCCTGCAAGTACATATACAAAGTTACCATCGAAATCTATAGCAGTTAAGACATTTTGTGCCATGTAACCTTTTCTACAACGTCATCTTTCCTTCTCTCTCTTCCACCGATGGTAGAAAGCAAGGAACATAAATTCCGTCAATTGCTCCTAAGGCATTCTAATTAATGAAATAGAAATAAAATATTGTTAAACTTTCAAAAATAAAAGTTAAAAAGTTAAGATCATAAATGTTGAAAGAGAACAAACTTAAAAAGTTAAGATCATAAATGTTGACCTTAAAAGGAAAGAAAGGAGATCCTTTTGAGACTTGTGCAGGTATAGATGTGTTGGCTCCTGCCATCTGCATGTACTCGTTGCGCATACGGAGTACACTGCGCAACACATCTTTGAAACATCTATGAACGATTTCTAAGGAACGTTGAAAATCCTCGCCCACTTTCCTCATTGTTGTTGAATGGACAAGTATTTGCAAAAATATTCCAACTTGTTCTTCTACGAAAACTTCATTTGTTTTAATAATTCTCTTTTGCACTACTTCATCACATAAGAGCCTAAAGTTTGTTGGACTCATTCAAAATAGGTCATGACATCTGAGAGGATGCCCTTCCAAAATATCTATAATTAGATTTCTACCTGAAAATGGTCTATCATTTCTAATTGTTTGAGTCTGTTCTCTTGAAGTTGCCACAACAGCTTGTACGACTGTGTTTATGGCTGTGATTACTTGCATATTATTTCTAATAAAAAATATATTCTCATCGTCGTTGTCCATCACCTACAAACATTGAAAAACATGATAAATTGTAACAAACTACATCAGGCAATATTTTAAAGAACTTGAATAAAGGAGCTAAATTCAACTAGTAAATTTCACAACAGAAAGAAGATTAATACTAGGGTAGTGTTGTAATTTTAATTAGTCTAATCAGTTTGATTCCAAGGTCGAATGAAAATAAAATAAACATTAGTTTCTCTCACTACATGTATACTTATTTGCACCAAAAAAATTTCATGTACAAAGGTCTACTCTAACAAATCCTTCAACATTTATACTAACAAATCTTGCAATAATTGAGAAGGCTATATTCTTAAAACACAACCCAACAATGATAATGATAACATTAAATATACGTTGTTAATATGATACACTAATAGCAATTTGTAATGGTAACTATAAATCATTACAACTTATTAGGAAATAAAGCACCAAGAGTAATGGTAAAAATTAGATTTAAATCTTCACTATTTAAGCACGGTAAAAAGGCCAGTCAGGATATAAGAATTAGAAATACCATGCTAAGACAAAAGAAACCACAACAACGACTAAGAGGATGCGCACAAGCGTGTCGTTGAACTACTCGAGTACAAACTGCCAGATCGACGATCCATCTCCGACCTACCTTGTCCATCTCCATCGATCAACAAAGAGAAAGGAGATGAAGATGCCAGGAAAGGTGAGAGGAAATGCAGAGATAGAAAGGAGAAAAAAAAGAGGAACTAAAGGCGAGAGATGGAGAGCAGTTGAGAGGAACTAAAGGCGAATTTATTATGGCAACGTGGGTTCCCTGCCTTGGGCCGCATTGCAAGGGCGGATATGTCCTCAGGCGTTTCTTGTTAGGTGAGATATGTCCCTTAGGATTTTTTTGATATATGATATAAGGGGTATTTTTGATATTACATCATACTAGAAATATTTAATATAATTTTTCATTTGTTACTCCCGCTAGTGTTTTGTCAAACAAACTTTTGTTCATCCGAATAATCAACCATATCATTCTTCTACCACTCTTTCAAAATTATACTATTCTAAACACTATTCTATTTTTATCATTATTCTAGAACTATTCCTTAATTTATCAAACAAACCCTTAGACAAGTAGATTAGTGTTCATTTTAATTCTTTTTAAAATAAAAAATCTTTATAAGGACTTCAACCCCGTCCTTTATAAAGGAACTCGAACGATTGTACGTTAATGATTACTCTAGATATATCAAATTTCTTCATTTAATATAGGCGTATCATCATTATATATATAGATATATTCACTGGCGGATTCAGAAAAAAAAATATAAGTCTAATTATAATGGATATAATGATTCAAGAGAATCTATATCATTTAGTTTCTCAACCCAACAATAATTAAATCTAGACATAACTATAAAATAAGTATCATTTTAGAAATCTTCAAGGAAAAAAATCATTTGCATTTTACTAAATTTTAAAATTTAAACCGAGATAAGCTTGTCCTTAATACATCCGCCCTGATATATTAATAATCAATTCTGTCAATTCTGTAAAGCTGGATTCCGTTGTACAACCATTTAACTAGGAAATGATTTCCATTGCAATGAGTATTAAGTTCCGACTCGTTTGCTAATAAATATGCGCCGCGTTGTCATAATTCAGTTCGATTTTGTTCAATATAAAATTATGCACAAACTAAATAGATATTTCTATTTCGCCACACTTCGTATTTTGAATTTTGATTCCTTTGCCCCCATTGAACTTGTTTCTCCTTATCCATGTGCTAGATTCTGCTAATTAAACCTGGTCCCGGCCGTACGAACAGACAATTAAACGCGATTACTTTACCTTTAAGACCTGTTTGAGTGTTCTCTTCTTCACGAACAAAAAAGTGTTCTCTTTCCACAAGGAAATCAAATCAAATAAAAAAAAAGCAGGAAAGGGAGCTCAGTCAGTAGTGTTAACTGCCAAGAGAGGTTTGGAGATGGCATCGCCATGGTGTACACGGAGCTTCTTATCTTCTCTCCTGATATGCATCGCAGTGGCGCTAATCACCTACAACGCCGTTATCATCTTCGCCACGCACGCTCATCTCCGTTCCGACCTCTCCACATCCTCATTGCATTCCCACCGAACTCTCGCCTTCTCCCACAAGCCACGCGCGTTTCACACCGCCGTGACAGCCTCTGATTCGATTTACAACACGTGGCAATGCAGGGTGATGTACTACTGGTTCAAGAAGGCCAGAGAGAGTCGGGTCGGGTCTGATATGGGTGGGTTTACTCGGATCCTACACTCCGGGAAGCCCGATTCGTTTATGAAGGAGATCCCAACCTTTGTGGCGGAACCACTTCCAGATGGCACGGATCAGGTGTGATTCTGTAAACTTTTTAGAATTTAGGCAAAAGTTCAGGTGAAGTTTACTGTATGATGCCAATTAGCTGTCATCTTATCAGTGAAAATTATCTGAGCTCACTGAATTTTCAAACTCTCCCGGTACAACTCGTATCTTTCTGGGAATCATTCATACTAATTGTATTTTTGGCTCTTTAAGGATGATATTACTTCAATTTAAAAAATGTAACTCAAAAACTAACATAATTTGACAGGTTCACTTGGTCAAATCACACAGTAATGAAATTTACTTTTACTCTGTCCAAATGGGTCTTTGAAAAATTCTGTTATTCTTAATTTTGATTGATCCAGTATTATCAGAGAGACTGACATATGGCTAACTATAAGTCTTAGTAATTTTAGATGTTCTATAAAAATAAAAAGAGTACTGTTCACCAATATATGTAGTTATGTACTATGAACTTGGAATTTGGTTTCATCTGAGATTACCTGCAATTATTTCTACTTCTAAATTTGATTGATTTAATGGCAGGGTTATATTGTCCTAAACAGACCTTGGGCATTTGTTCAGTGGCTTCAAAAGGCCAATATACCTGAGGAGTAAGTTATATTTTGCTCTATTTCTTATCAGTTTGTTTACCAGTTGATCCAACAAATGAACACTATTGTGTTCTTATTCACTTCATGCAGTTATATCCTGATGGCAGAGCCAGACCATGTTATTGTCAAGCCTATACCAAATTTGTCTGTAGATGGTCATGCAGCGGCTTTCCCGTTCTTCTATATTGAGCCCAAAAAGTATGAATCTGTTTTGCGTAAATTCTTTCCAGAAGAGAAAGGCCCAATAAATACTATTGATCCAATTGGGAACTCACCAGTTATAATTGAGAAGGTAACCACACCTTTTAGTTTTTATTAATCCAGAAGTCTACCCATGGTACAGAAACTTTTTTTGTTTTGCAATTATCAGAGAAAATGTTTTTTCAGGGGTCTTGTAGTTATTTGCCTATCTCTAGACAAGCATAACAAGCTAATATAATATAATTTTATGAAATATAACTCACCACTGTTGGCTTCGGGTACTATTAAGGATAATAGCAGCTGCCACCTGGTTGTATGGTATGGAAGTCCAAATTATTTATGATAGTTTCTTATTTAAATTCTATTTTATCGGGCTCATGAAGTTGAATCAGGGCCAACTTATGTGTATCAAATGTATTATTTCATCCCACAGAAATCTCTTGAAAAAATTGCACCGTCTTGGATGAATATCTCCTTAGCAATGAAGAAAGATCCGGATGCAGATAAATCATTTGGCTGGGTGCTTGAGATGTAATTTCTTGTCACAATCAAAATTTTCTGCATGCTTATTTCTCCAGACACTCCATTTTAAGATAGTCATTATCAACTTCTAATATTCTCCAAAAAAAATTGTAGGTATGCGTATGCAGTAGCATCTGCCCTTCATGGAGTGAGAAGCATTTTACATAAGGACTTCATGATTCAGGTGTCAATTTAATTTAACTGACCTGTCTTTTCTTGAAAAAAAAAGAGAAATTTGAAAACAATGTCAATTTCAATCTGACATATGTAATTGGGTCATTGAAGCCACCTTGGGATTTAGAAGTTGGTGATAAATTCATAATCCATTACACCTACGGATGTGACTACACTATGGAGGTATGTGGTAGACAAGTAGTAAGGATTACTATCCTGTATCTTTGTACACCTGTTTTCTTGAGATTTCCTAATTGTGTTCTGTTCAATCTTACAAACTAATTCAAACTTCATATTAGCTGACAGAAGTATCGGACTTTAGCATATCGATATGTGGACAAAAGGCAGGGGTACCCTTTCCCTCCCTAGGTCCACGTATAGGCTTTTTAACCCAATATGTTAAATATTTATTTTTTGTTTGCAAATAGCATGAAAATTGGAAAAACTGATGTAAAATAAAGCAAAATTTGATTAAAATTTCCTTAATGTTGTTACTTAAAGTTTCTTCATTACTTCATCATGTAAACATGGATGCCAACATGCTAATGCACTTAGCTTTGTTCTAGTTCAATTTGAGAATATGAAGGAATAGAACTGTAGTGAATTAGAGGGAAATTAGCATCCAGTGAATTCTGGTAAAAATACAAGTATGAAAAATGTTGGGTCCTAATTGGAGAGAGCCAAATGTTAGGTGTTTCTGAAACAAAACTACATTTTATTATTCTCCAGAAAAGGTGTAAATGTAATGGAATATTTGGTCTTTCAAAAATTTCTTCACTCTTGTAACAGGGGAAGCTAACTTATGGGAAAATTGGAGAATGGAGATTTGATAAAAGATCATACGACAGTTCACCACCACCAAAGAATCTGCCATTGCCTCCGAAAGGCGTTCCTCAAAGTGTGGTATGCATTTCATATCTACTAGCTAGTCACTAAAACCATACTACCGTGGTTCTTTTAATTCCGATTAACATAATAAGTAGTTTTGGTCAGTTCATTTCTGGGGGTTTGTTTTTTGTATTCTTATACTATTTTAAATGAATTATCTTTCATGTGTTATTTTATACTTACTGTATTATAATATCTCGTCCTTGTAAACTAATCAGGCAACACTTGTGAAGATGGTCAATGAAGCAACAGCCAACATCCCAAACTGGGAATCAAGTTGGTGATTCCCGTCCTATTGAATTTAGCCCGGGATAAGTTTAGACTGTGATGGATGAACTTCTTTCAAATCACTATTGTTAGAAGAATGCATAAACAGGTTAGATTATCTAACAAAAATTCTCAGAAAAAAATTGGAAGAGGAGTAGCATTACGTTATATATTGGAGAAACTTCAATATTCCTGATTTCTCCTTTGATTTAAATTTGTGGGGATGGGATGACAATAAATTTCTGTATCTATTGCTTTGAATTTTTATGTCTGACATACTGACACGTAGTAATTGTGTCTAAGAGATTTTCAAAGCTTCCAATTTTAGCTCTTAAAAACATTGTAAAATGTACAATATCGCTAACTTATTGCGGAACTAACTATGCTAATTTTCATTTAGTACATATTTTTATTCCTGATGCCGTCCCAAATTTGGGCTTTGCCTGATACGGCGTTAACAGAGGGCACTTTGAGTAATCCTGACGTGTGTGTAATCCTAATGTTATGGTGCTTCGCGAAGTATAAATTTTTTTGTGCTTCACGTCCGTATCTCGAATTTAAAAGTTTAAACGGCCGATCCAAATCGTTGAACATCATCTTCATATTAAAATACCCTTGGAGATTAAATTTTATATTTTTTTGCTATTTTTTAGATGAGTACAAAATTGCTAGTTTTGGATGGTGCAGAAATCGTTAGATCAGTATAATTTGTACCCATTTAAAAAATAACAAACAATTTCAAAAAAATATAAAATTTTATCAACAAGGATATTTCAATATGAAGATGATGTTCAACGGTTTGAATCGGCCGTTTGAACTTTTAAATTTGAGATACGAACGCGAAACACAAAAGATTTTGTGTTATATATACCATATATATCATATATATATATATATATATATAACATATAATATTATGATAAACTTTTTAGATATGCACCGATAATTCAAAATCGGCAGAAGTAAATTATATCAGTTAAAAAAAACGCCTCTAGAAATAAAAATCTCTCGGTGGGGAAGAGGCGAATCACCTCTCACCGCCGTCTCCTTTTTTTTTTTTTTTTCTATTTGAATTTTGTCTTTTCGTACAATTTTGGTCCGTTATTCATCCATTTCTTCGTGGTTCATTGTGCAATGTGTTATTAAAGAAGACGAATATTGCTTTGAATTCAAATGATAATTGAAGAATTAAAGTCTTGAAGAAAGTGCTCAACAAAAATTTCAATCCTAACAACTTAAAAGAAGAATTATGCTTCAAAATTTGTTTCTATATATATTGGAGAAGAAAACTGAACCATTAAGATGGAAAACTCGATCGAGAGATTATTCTTCTTTTTATTTTCATATGATGTAATCATCTCTTTTGAATGAAACTAATCACCTCTTTTAATTTCATGAAATTAGTTGCCTATATTCCTTCGACGTTCAAAAAAATATTATATCAGTTAAACACGTTTACCCATCTTGTTCCGAATACTTTGGAAGGAACGGTTCAGCTGTTTGGCATTTTCCCAAATCCAGTTGATCGACGTTCTTTCTTCTAATGACTTTCTATATTTGGTGAATTATTGTCTTTCTAGTTTCAGTAACAAAAAAATAATTAATGTCGATGCAACGCTGTAATTTCAATTTCGAAAGTATGAAGTAATTTTATTAAATAAAAAAATTGTCGGAAAATATACGTCGGAGAGCAATTAATAATTGTAGATATATAATACTTGAAATTGTATATTATTTAATACAGCTAAAAATTATAGCAGTATAGGTAGTAGCTCCTTATAGTCATACAGAGGCCTGATAGTTCATGTTTCACTTTCACCTCGCATAACTCCTATATTGTCTTAAAATATTCCAAAACAACATTATTTTTTTCTTCATTTAATTAAAACAAGGTTCCTTCAAATTTGTAATTTTTAGCCCACTCAATATACTTTATTTAATAAAACTACAAAATAAAAATTTGTTATATCTTATCATAATGATATCATACCTTAAATTTGGAATGCGCAAAGTAATAATCAGTCAAAAAGACTTAAAAGCTAATGAATGTTTAATGTATGCTAGTTATTATTACATTTCTAAGTTGAAAAGACCGGATCTATACACCACAAATGCACAATATGATGTTCCACACGACGTACAGCCTGTGTTCGGGTTACTATTGCATTGCCGTGGAGGGAGAGATGATGTTATTGGGATCCGTATTCATTGTCATATTTTTCTCACTGTCATCCGCTGTTATTAAATCACAACGGTTGTGACTAAATGTAGGATTTATTATCATTAAATGAACTTCACTATCATACAATTAAAAAAAACTATAATAAATTACTGTCATACATGGAGGAGGAGACAAATCACAACCATGTCAAGGCACGACAGGGAAGTATTTTGGCCATCCCGATTGCATGTGAGGAACACAGTCAACCTTATGGGATGCATCTACAGCACAAAAGTACACCCAGGAGGAGCCGAGAGGGATATTGCGGCGAATTTCAAGAGGATGGCGGATTTGATGATGGTGTAGATTGATGGAGGAAGGTGGTACAGGTGGAAACCAAATGGGGATCGAGGTAGGGTGTAAAACAGATTGGATATGGACAAATGATGATTATATTGTATTTACACTCATTATATATTTTCTTAAGAAACGGATTAGATATTCGATGAATATCCGAAATTCCGAATATAAATATATTTTAGATATTAAATAAAAGGATAAACTTCATCGGAGATCATTAAATTTTGCTATTTGTCACGAATTAATCATTCAACTTTCATTTGTCACTCGGTGACCTCTGAACTTTCAATTTGTCACTCGGTGACTTCTGAACTTTCAATTTGTTTCGATTAAAGCATTACGTTAGTTTTTACATCCAAAACTAACAGAAGAATCATAAATATTTAAATAACTCAAGTATTTAGATAAATGACTCAGATATTTAGAAAGTGATTTAGATATTTAGATAAATTAACTTAAATATTTAGATAAATGATTTAGATATTTAGATAAATAAAGTTACTCATGTATTTAGATAAGTAATTCAAGTATTTAAATTAATTATTGAAGTATTTAAATAAGTGATTAATGTATTTGGATAAATGAATGTATTTCTTCTGTTAGTTTTTGGATGGAAAAGGTAACAGAGTACATTTATCGGAACAAATCGAAAGTTCAATGATCACAAAGGGGCAAATGAAAGTTGAGTAACTAATTTGTGTTAAATTGCAAAGTTTAGTGACCTCCGATAAAATTTACTCTAAATAAAAATATTATATGTATCATTTAAAAATAATTATACACTATTTTTTGATAGAATAATGAAATTATTAAAATTAAATATTAATTATTATATTAGTAGTTCAAAATTATCATAAATTATAAAAAAATGATATATGAGCACACATTAGATATAAGATTAATTAAATTTATAATGTACACTAAAAGATATAATAGAAAAATATAATGAAATTTTTTGGATATATATTTTGATAAAATCAGATACTATCAAATATGAATACCTTCGGATAATATCAAATATTAATGGATAATACATAAACAATTGAATATGGATAGATAATAGTCAAATTATATATTTATCTGTTAAATTTTTTGGATAAAGATATGAATGGATATCTTCAAATACGGATATAGATTGAATAATTTTGATTATTTTTCAGATCAAAATGCGGATAAAATCAGATAAGTTAGGTTTACACCCTAGACAGATGGACCTAGATCAATGGAAGTGGTGCTGCTGGTGGGAGGGGTTACAAAGATAACATGGGACCGCCAAGAGTAGACAGACCAGGAGAACACCGGTGTGTTGCTCGGCTGCTAGGGAGTTCGCAATTGCTCGCCTTATTGTTAGTTATGCTGAAGTAGGAGGCAGCAGTACAAATGTGGAGAATTGTCTTCATCATCTCAATCGTTTCTGATTAGGTCGTAGTATATCATTTTTGATGTGGAGGTCAAGCTAGCCTTGTCGATTTTTAGTTGACTTTGGTAATTACATGTAAACAAGTAGATGAGAACTTAAAATATGAATACATTTTTAATCTGATAGTCTCTATTAATACTACAACTTAAGCAGAAATCCTGAAGTTTACACCATCTACAACAAATGCTTGAACCAAAACCATATTATACTAGTCTATGCAGTCAAATTTGTATACCAGCTCTAATAGTGAAACTGAACTTCAACCATTTCAAGATCAAAAACCAAAGTACAATCTAAATCTGGTCATTTAGAGTATGACGGATCATAGCAAGCACGACTTGAAGCCCTTTTCTAGCTCTTGAGCATCAAGCTTCTTCCCTATGAAAACAATTTTGTTCGTTCTTTGTTCATCAGGACGCCATGGTCTTTCAGGAGATCCTTGGAATATATCATGCACTCCCTGTATCAACCAAAAAAAGAAGATGAAAGAGTCATTAATGAACATAAATTACCAATTGTTTGTTTATTGAAGTTTCTTATGTCAAGATGTAACTATATAAGGTTAAAGACGGAAGGAAATAAAAGAACAAACTTCAAAGGGGTGAAAAAAGAGTACAAAACGAAACCTGAAAAACAAATCGTTCTGGCATGCCATCAACAGAGAGAATCCCTTTCATTCTGTATATGTCCTCACTGCGTTCCACCAACAGATTTCCTAGCCACATATCAATCTGCACACACAAGTATATGCCATTAAAATATTTATACCACTGGAATAAATATAACTTTATAGCCAGATAATCTCAAAACCTTAGGAGCAGCAGTAAGCGTACAGGTACAGGTACTTGAGCATTACAGATCAGACTGATTCAGATTTCAGATGGAATGTTACAAGCAGGACAGATCAAATTTTTGCGATTAAGAAATATATCTCACGTGTAATCCTACATCAGGCCCATAGATACCTACTAACACCTACCAGTTAATATGGAGCTATATTAACAACGTCACTGATCTAAAGCTGTAAATCAATTGTGTAAACAAACAGAGAACTCAACAAGGTTTGGCAAAACTCAAAGGGTCTGATTAGCTTTGCAAACAATCAGAACAAGAGTGAACTACTAATAAATGAAGACATTAACCTTCTGAATATCCAAATTCCCTTCACAAACAATGCTTACAGAAGAGACACCAGGATCATGGGTATGATCGTGCTCATGATGATCTGCACCACATGCAACAAAGCATTTTTCACATAAACTAATGAACCACTACATGTTTACAGTTTAACATAGTAGATTTGAGTATGTGATATGAAGTTACAAACCATGTCCATGGTCATGATGGTGATGATGCTCGTGTTGATGGTCATGATCATGGTGATGATCGTGTTCATGTTTGTGGTCTTCATGCAAGTCCTCATTAACAGCACTTTCAATCCTGAAAAATAACAATAAATGATGAACTTATCGATGTGGAGTACTGAAAAGATCAACATAAGCAATAGGTTCAATATGATGAACTGATGATTGAGTTCGATTAATACAGGAAGATAGATGCTAGCATATTTCAGTGTAAAGAAAAAAAGGGAAAAAAAAGGGAGAAGGAAATATCAACTACCTTTCCAGATCAAATCCTCCAATACCAAGAACATAATCAAGGTCGACTTTACCATACTCAGCTTTCATCAAATGAGCCATTCCATTGATATTCTGTGTTATTAATAGAAACCATATAATACTAAGATAACTGGACATAGGAGATATTTGACCTTGCTATTCTTTTAAAACAAACAAAGCCCGCACAAGCTCCTAATTCACAAGAATTTGTAATAAATGAGCCCTATATACAAACCACAACCAGTAAATTCATTTTGTAAGAGCACATAACTATCATGTATGAAGATAAATAAAATGTGTTTGAACTCACCTTGATACGCTGTACCAATGAAGAAATTTGCTTCTCCCCAACAAGGTCAATCTGGATTGAAACAAAATATAACCGGTGAGAAAATACTGAAATTGTACAAGAAACTTCATCAAGTATTATTATTATAAAAAAAATCCTAAACTGAACATGAAGAAATTGAAGACATAAATACACTTGCAATGGACATTTAGAAACATAAGCAACATATCAAATTATTTTTCCCCAAGGATTCGCTTAATTGAACTCTGTACAAATGAAAGAAGCATATGGTATTAGTATATCAAATTTTACCTTATTGACAATGATTCTATCAGCATATGCGATCTGCTCAACAGCTTCATTAACCACACCTTTGGGTTTTACCTCATCCAAACGGAAACCTACGTGTTTTGCATCAACCAGAGTAACAACACCATCCAACTTCACGTCATTGAAAATTTTATCTTCAGCGTAAAATGTCTGGATAATAGGTGCTGGATTGGCTAGACCTGGGATCAATTTTAAAGACATTAAATTATGAGCAAGTATCCAAGTAATTCATTAGAACAGAAGCAAGGATTATAGACCAGAAGTGTTCCACCAACTTGATACATTTTTGTGCTGGTTGCTCCTATTTATTGTTTGTACTGCTATTTTGTACTCAACCATTCTTTACTTAGAAAAGATGCTTAATCATCAAACAATGGCCAAGAAAAGAACTAAAAAGCATGTAACCCATCTCGCTCTTATCATTTTTATATTATTCTTGGATACTTCTCAGAGATGTATATTTATCACAAGGGGAACAAATGCTTTATTACCTGTTGTTTCTATTACAAGGTGGTCAAACTTCCACTTCTTCTTATCAACTAATTTACAGAAAGAGGAACAAATGCTTAACTTACCTGTTGTTTCTATTACAATGTGGTCAAACTTCCCCTTCTTCCGATCAACTAATTCACCGATCATTCTAACAAGATCACCCCTCACAGTGCAGCATAAACAACCATTGTTCAACATTACTATATCCTCAGCTCCAGCAGATTTAGCAGCAACTAATGAACCATCAATATCTATCTCTCCATACTTAATAATGAAAAAAAAAATGAGGAAAACAAAAACAAAACCTACAATATTAAAATCCAGCATCGATGTTTGCCTCTTTATGAACCAAAGTAAAAATTAAAGAATAGAATTCTCATGTATAGAAGGGGAAAAATACCTCATTTTCAATAACAGCTATCTTCTTCCCATGGTTGGCAGTCAAGATGTGATTCAACAAAGTTGTCTTCAACAAACAATTAAACAATGCATAAAAAACCAAAGCATATTTTTTTTAAAACTTATGCAATATTAGTCACAAATCTTGGAGACACATAAGCTTGTGTGGCATGTAGAAGGAATTTCCAATTCCCGTGTTTTAGAGAAGTAAATTAATCATATGATGGTATAGAAGCTTGTACAGTTTTTATATGTTAGTGGAGTAGCAAAGTACAAACATTTTCCTCACTAAATAGTAACTTTATCCAGATTAATTACTTGATGTTTTAAGAATAATTGAAAGAAATCGATCCCCAAATATGTAAGTACGAATAAACCCTGAAAAGAAACATAAATAATGTCCTCAAAACTGAATGTTTTCTTGTACCTTTCCGGAGCCAAGAAATCCAGTAATAATTGTAGCAGGGATGCGATTATCAGGTTCAATCATCTCCATCACACCGGGGCAATCTTCATCCTCCTCTGTCGGCGGTGCGTCCATTGACGTGGCAAACCGCCGGCGGAGTCCGATGTCAGCTCTCAGTCCGGGGATTGCGGTTGTGTAGAGGCGCAAACGGGATGAAGCGAAGAAGCTAGTCCTAGGCAGTGGGAGGAGCCGAGAGCGGAGGCCGCTGATTGGCGCCGCCGAGCGCCACCTGGCCAAGCCCGAGAAGACGGTGGCGAGGTCTGTTGAGAACGCCGCCATGTGTGTGACAGGGTGAGCGTGTGATGAGAAGCGGTTTTACTGTTTCAGGGCTTATCTCGGAGATTCCAGACTCAAATAAACAAATGTCCTTGCATGAGACATTGATTTTTTTTTTGATGAAAATACTAAAATTGAACCTGAAACTATTTAAAAACAAAATAAATAAATAAATAAATATTATATTTATCCTTCAACTCTTCTTATTCAATTATTTTTAAATTTCATAGTTACCGATCAGCTTTAATATATCATATTTATCCATTAACTCTTTAAATCATTTCATATTTATTCATATACTATTTAATATATCAAATATATTCTTAAACACTTTGAATTCTTTCATATTTATCCATAAATTAAAATATATCAAATAAAATATGTTCATATGTATCTAATAAGTATTTAAAATATATTATATAGTATTAACTTATGAAATCTTTCTTTATTTATTCATAAAATTAGATTAATTTAAATTTGATTTGATTGATATTGTTTAATTTTCTCGATTTGACTTGAAACTAAAATGAATGGGTTACATCGGTTAGATTAAGAAAAATAATCAAATAATATCTACCAAATCGATCTAAATAAATTTAATTTTATGAACAAATATAAAAAGTTAAAAATATACAAACTATCATAAATAATTATTGAATATATATAAAAATATTTTAATAAATAATTATTTTAGTGATGGATAAATATCTAAATTTAATGATATATTTGAGAGTTTATGAGTTAATATAAAAGAATTTAATGTGTTTAAGAATATATATTAGATATAATAAAGATTATATAGATAAATACGAAAGGATCTAAAAATTTGATGGATGAATATAAATTTAGTGAAGAATTGAAGGGTAAATATGATATTAACCCAAAAAATTGAATTCAGATGTTATATTCTCTATTTGAGTCCATAAGGTCTGCACTAATCCGAGAAATTTTCTATTATTTTCATTCAAAAATTTGAATATAATTTAAACGCATTTTTTTAGAATAGCGTTGGATTATTTTCTTCCATTTGATTATTGTGTAAGATTAAATAATATTTTCGGATTAGCAATGTATTGAATCACTTGATTAAATAGCATTACGAAGCTTAAAGAGAAGTATGTTCTCGTGTGTTGTTATTCTAGAGCGTTCAATGTTCGATATGCTCTCCAAGCCTCAATTTAATTAATTAAAGTCTTGAAAAAAGTGTTGAGTTGATATAGAGATATTTGATATTTGGGATTTGTTGCGTGTAAGAAGTAATGCAGTGGAGAAGTCCAGTGTTGAATAAATGGAGAGAGACACAGAGTCACGAAGTTAGTGAAGTTAGTTGGAGTTTGTTTTTACTGTAACAGTTAGTTAGAAGTTGAAAGCTGTTGTAAATGATAGATATAAATATGTGATTGAATTGATTGTAATGTAAGATAAGATTTAATAAAATTATTTTCAAAATACTCAAGTGAGTAGAATTCAGCTCTTATTATATGGTATCAAAGCGCTCTGAGCAAACGCTCAATTATCTTTATCTTATCTCTTGCGGTTCTTTTTCTCTTTCTTGATCATGTCTGGAACGAATTTCACCATGTAAATCTCGACTCTGCGCAATAATCAACCAATCCAGTTTTTTCATCATATTCATACTATCCTGAATCAACATAATTACTTGCTTTGGGAATTGCAAGTTCTTCTGGTTCTCAGAGTCTATGATTTGATGAGTTTTATTGATGAGGCTAAGATAAAGTCAAATTTAAAAATGTTTTTTGTAATCTAAGGACAAGTGTCAATCTCATGTCAAAATTTGTTTTTGAAACATTAGGTTTTGGGAATCTAAAACTGATGAAAAACTATTATAATTAGCCGATGGATTGATTAGGATTTCTATCGGCATTCTTGAGGACCTTTCCGTTCGAGTGGAAAATTTTTTCTTCCCGGCTAATTTTATCGTGATTGATGTAGAAAATGAGTCTCATTCCTCAATTCTTCCCTTTCTAGTCACAGCGGGGGCAGACGTTAATGTTAAAAGTGATAAAATTTCTCTTAACTTTGGAAAAGAGAAGATTGAATTTGTTATCACAAAATACGATAGAATATTGCTGCAGGTTTGAAGTTGTTAATCCATCTAAAGAGAAGAATGACAATGAAAATATTAAGAAAAAATCACTAAAATAGGTTGTAAGACATGATGACTCGAAGAACACCAGCAAAGTCAAAAAAATAGCTTTTAGGACGACTCATGGAAATCCTAAAATAATTATTATGATTAAACAGTTTGGCACTCTCAGGGTGAAAAAAAAGTAGATTTGTTGTGCAAGAGGAATATCAGGTGGAGAGAAGAGCTACAATTCTCTCTCCAACACATCAAATGGATGATGAAATAGGGTCGAGCTGAACGATCAAATAAAGTACTGTTTGGGAGGCAATCCAAGATTTCTTTTGGATTTTTTTGGGTTTTTATTTATTTTAGCCATTTTTTCATGTTTTAATGGTTTTTATTTTATTAATTGCATTGTAGAAATAAATGTCCACATATATTTATTGGAGAAAGAAAGGAGGCAAAAGATCGATCTTAACCTCAAAAATCTGAAAAATAATGAATAAGGGCGTGCATACCGCATTTATCCTTAGTGTGACCCGTCGTGGGGGAAGTAGAGTTTGGGTACGTAAAAAAAATTGGAAAAACTTTTGGGCGAACTCTCTAGTTGCAACCCGCACCCCACACCGCCAGAGCCACACCGTTCATCATCTTCATGAGATCCGTCTATATATTGATGCGCTCATTGCATGTCACATCCACGCAACACTAATGTATATGTGAATATTTCTTTACCTTCTCTTTACTTTTCATTGAAGCGTTAAGAACAATGCTCAGTTTAAGCTTAGAGGGTTTTTTGAGATTGTATACGCATTATATGCATTTTGGAGTTATTTTTAATATTTTTTAGTTTTTTCTTTTTCATTTTTATTATCATTTAGCTTACATTTTAGATTTATATTTAGATATGATTTGAGGACATGTGATGAATTGGATTAATTTTATTTTGGTTCGGTTATTATAATCTCATGGACTTGTGTGTTGATATTGAATGTCAAAATATGTAGCATCTAGTCCAATTGATGATCCGAAATCTTAAAAATTAGGACATGAACCAGTTACTTGAAAATAGTTTGGTATATCTAGTACTTAAACTGATTTTATCTCTGAATAAAAGAATTGACATGCCCACATATTCGGAATGTCTTGTATGTTAGAGTCATCCAACACTTGAAAGAGTTTAAACATTAAGGACCTTATCTCTACGATTGAAATCAGTCATAGAAGTCCAATAAAAATAAATAAAAAGATAAAAAAAATGCTTTTTAAAACATAATAACTGAGTGATCGACACTCCACTAGCTCATATATATATATATATAAATAATTGAGTTATGAGTGATTGTATGTAATATATACCTTGAACAGTCTGGATAACAAGTCACTGTGTATTATTTCAGTACAAGATAAGGATTTGATCACTCGATCCTTTAATTTAGATTATTTTTTTATAAAAAAATAGACTTATATATTTTGGTTTTGATCGTAGGGGTGGGAATTGGTTGCTGAAGCTACAAGGTTTGAATAATTTTAACATGCGAGACATTTTATCTAAGTCATGGTATCAATATTTTTAGTCACAAAATAATTTTTTAGATATGCCATAATGAGATGAGTTAGGGTCCTAAGTTCCAAAGTCGGATTATTTCTGACTTAAAAGTCACTCGGTTTAACCTAACTGTATTTCGACCTGTGTCCTGTGAGGTGAAGGAGGATAATCACAATCAAACTTAATTAACTTGAATAATTAATTTTCTCATTTCATTAGATATTGAGAGTCTAGATCTCGATTTAAATATGATCTATACTGTTAGAATTAGAGTTTTGCTTGAGTATAAGTAAGATTTTAAATTGGAGGGATTTGATGTAGCGCATTCATATCTATATTTTGACTCCTATTGTGTCTAAAATTAAGATATAATTTTCAAACTCATATTTATTTTTATTATATTTTATGTCTATTTTGTTGGATTTGATTCTGTCTTAGTTAGTTTTTATATTTTAGAAAAAAATACACGATAAGGAGCTGATAAATTGAGATTAGAACATATTTTTTCACACTTTGGAGCAAAATGGAGCAATTGAATAATTGAGAAGAATTCGAATGTGAATTGAGTCAAGACGGATCACAAGCAAATCACGTCAAATTCTGATCATATACTATCATGTATTGAATAAGATGATGTGATAATCTTGTAGAGTTCGTTCGTAACTTTCAACGGAACTTAGATCACTCAAATTAGAGTTCGGATAAAGAAGTTATGGTCAAAATACAAACCGCTGCTCAACAGAACAGTACCCTCACAGGTCGTAAAAGGTATTTTCAAAAACCCAGATAAAGAAGGCGGCAACTGATCTGATTGATTTTCTTATAATTTTATTGATTTTTCACTACAAAATAGCGTCTCTAGCAACTTTTAGAGGGCATAAATCGCTCGAGCTTCTCCTATTGTACACCATAATGAATGCACACGTCTTTTCGAAATTTGTTTGGTGTTTTTTTCGAGTAAAGATGAAAGTTTAAATTATTAATTTTTTAATTATTTATAAAGAATTTTTATTTAAATTTTAAATCTATCATCTCCCACATGGAGAGCATTATTTAAATTAAAAATTGATCCTCATTATATGCTTGTTGGTAGCACTTGAATTATATATTCAGGAAACAAATTCTACTAAAAAAATATTTAACATAAATTCGGTGACCATTTTATGATTTTAGATTTATTATGGATTTTTCTAGGCAAATTCTGATTATCAGGCAACTTAAATTTGGTGAAACATACACACATAAAAATTGTCACACCCCAGAATAAATAAAACAGATTAGGGGTGCTTAATCCCGCCACGTACGCACGATGAGACGTGCGTACGGAAGGCTAAATGAATAAAGTAAAGCCATTACAAAATAAACAAAACAATAATAATGTAAATATACATGACCATACAGTCCAGAATGAACAAAGAGAATACAACGCCTACATAGGCAGGGCTAGCTCCATATGAATGGGCAACAATCTCTCAAATAAAAACCCAAAAGAAAGAAATAATACTCAAAACCCGATGGATCCTATCCGACTACCCGGCTCACATGCAAATGCAGCGAAACATCCCTGTCATCGCGCAGGACTGTCCCTGGCACTCACTCCAGTAAAATTCCAAACCTGAAAATACCTGGATCCCACAACCACCGTGGAAACGTGAGTAATTTAAAAATTACTCAGTACGGATTTAGATCCAGCCTTAAGATTTGATCTTCTTTCCTATACTGGACCCAAATACCGATACTGTATTTTAAATGCACTATATTAAATATGTATAAATAATAGTAATATTTTATGCACGTTTGAGAACAATCCTATATGAGTGACATGAAATGACAAATAAACCCGAAATGAAAAATCTGTGGAAATACTGATATAATATATAATAATTATATATAAGGTACGAGATTTAAAACACCCGTATAGATATAATCCAGTTGCAGATCATCAGTCCATCCACAAGCGGGCACGTGATCGGGCCCTGGACTTGTGACTTACCTAAGCGGACACGTATTCGGGTCCAACTTACAAACTTAGGATTTTCGAGTAAGCGGGCGCCAATGCCCTGAATACCCTAGGAAAATTCGGCCTCCCGAAGCGATAACGCCCTAGGAGAGTGACGGCTAAAAACACGTACTCGGTATTCTGAATCTGATGATCCACCTCACAGAATAATAATAATAATAAGAGCAAAGGGGATTTATAAATTATGCTTTCAGTTGCCATATCGCCAAAGGATATAACTATTCGTGAATTGACAAATCGGAAACAAATGGGAGCCTACACTGTACCAACTAAGGTTCAGAGGACCGCATCCCGTAAATGACAAAACAGAGTATATACAAATGAGAGCCTACACTGTACCCACTAGGGCCAGAGGACCGCATCCCGACTTTCTCTGTACCAACTACGGGCCAAAGGAGAAAACCCTTCGGACAATACCAGGATCCTAAATAAGCCGGATAAATAAAATAATATAATATCTCAGAGTAAATTCCAATCTTGAATATGGCCGCCCACACTAAATACTGAAAGACATAATATCCTAATCGCTCAATTTTGGATTAAAAATCTTAATTATATTAAGAATAGTACGGATATAATATTGATAAAAAAGAACACAATCTGACACAGCCGAACCCGCCGAATGACGGGGTCGGTGGATAATCCGACAGGCAAGGATGCGCAGTGCATATACAGACCGGTGGGTCCCACGGGCCTATGGATCACCGTACGTAACCACAACGGTCTGGTTATGCAAGGCAACCTCAGACTGAGAATTACCCGGTCCGCCTCTCAGCACTCTCATGCATTTAATGCATGATTAACTACCTGACTTAATTAATAATTAGTGATAGTAATAATATTTTCCTAATAATTATAATCTACAACTTGAATTATTTAATTCTATCTAATCCTATCTTGGGACTATTTCCCGAATCCTACTCCTACCCTATCTACATGAAATATGATATGATATGACATGCGAATGCGGGTATGTCTCGAATATGCTGGTCAATTTACCGGATGCAGATGACAGGTCAATTTTGGTCTCTAATCAAAGTTTGGTCAAAAGTACCGCAGATCAGATTTATTTTAAAAACATTTTATTTTCGGTTTGGGTTCCTAATTCTGAAGAAAGAAGATTAAATCCCAGGAAACCGTACCTGAGAATAATTTGATCAGGTCGGTAGCGTCAAATTGCTTAGTCTCCGGTGACGCTAATGCTCTCGTCAACCGTCTCATCCTGAGCGTACTTATTTGTCGGTTCGTCAAAATAAATTTTAAGAACCTACGAAGTCAAAATAGATTAAATTGGCGAGTATCCTATTCACGTTTGGTCTGATTAGGTCATTGTACACCGGACGCGGAGACGGAAGCGTTAGTATTTAAAGTTTATAATTAACTTATATATCTATTTTTATAAATATAATTAACTAAATTTTATTTAGATTTATTAAGTTATCTTAACATTATCACTTATTATTTTAATTAAAATTAGAAAATTCAATTATCTAGAAATAGGAAAATTAATTAATATATGTTTATAATATTTATTATTATCATTATTGTTTCTATTTGTATTATTAATAATAGAGAAATTAATTAATATATATATTTTATATTATAAATTATTATTATCCTTTAGTTATTATTTTATAACCCCTAATTATTTATATCATATTCTTTAATTATATCTCATTTTATATTTTAATATTATTTTCATTAATTAGAAAATATATTATATAAAACTAGAATTAAAAATAAAAATCAAATTAAAAGAAAAGAAATTTAATTAAACTAAAATTTAATTAATGTTTTTATTTAATTAAATGTGTTGGGATTTTAATGTGTTTGGGATCATAGGCTGCCTCCGAAACCACTGTATCTGTTCGGATTTTCATTATTGAGGCAGATCATGTAATCATCTCCCAATTTCAGCTTTAAGTATTAATTAATTATTAGTTGCACACGTTTTTAAATTTACGACACTTGCTAATTAATTAATTATACTATTATCCAAATTAACCTTTCGGCCCACTTAGTTAAGATCAATTTATTTTCTGCATTAATATTATCCGACAAGATGATATTTTGCGCATATAACCCTTTAAGAAGGGTTATTACCACAAAAGTTCATTTTGACCCTTAACCTCATGATTTTCATAATTTGGTCCCCGATAAAGTGCACCATACCAAAATCAACAGCAAAGAGGGGTTCCTGATACAACTTATAAATCATGCAAAGGAGGGCTAAATAAACTAGCATAACATCCCAGTTCATGATAGAACAATACCAAAATCGAATCATCACACATTTGAGCAAGCAGCAAAAGGGCAAGGTCGGCACAAGCCAAACTAGCCACAAGAAATGAAATCAACACACAGTAAGCACAACTGGCCAAAGAAATGCAAGTGGGCCCGGGGCCAAGTCTTCGCTTCACTGGTACCGAATGGTACCAGTGTACCAAAGCACACAAGGCACAATCAACACAAGGCAACATAACCAGCAACGAATCAGGAAACAAGAACCAGAATAGGAGTAATAAGATTAGCGCAAGCTAGAAGTCAAGAACCCATATAAGGGTTACTGAACCAACAACAGGCAACAAGGGTCAAGAGTGTACAGATACCAGATTTCGAAACCAACAAGCAACACACCACCCTAACAGCAAGTAACAGGGGTAGCAACAAGTTATTTGCCAGTATCAGCCCCCAACTCCATACCATCCACACAGCATCCAAATTTACCAGAACTCAGTAAGTAGGTCAAGGGGGGTATAGGTGACAGATAGTGCAAATGCCAGAATTACTAGCAGAAAATACCAACAGAGCTAAATGAGACAAATATAGCGAGCTACAAATCACAATCTATTCAGAGTTATCATGAAGGTAAGAATCAGCAGAGCACCAGAATTCAGGCCAGATTAGATGACCAGCAACAAGGCTAAAACCAGACGTCTGTTCAGAGATCAAAACCCATATCGTACCAGTATCGAACCCCATGTCACAGGTCAGCACAAATTGATATTTCTCAGACAACTAAGCTCAAAATCGACACAGCCAATCCATGTCAGAGCAACATAAAGCTAATAAGGGGGCTATGTCAGTGCCCCCGCTTCACTGTACTAGCCGGTACTAGTGTATTAGGGGTCAACCAATTAGGGCCTCAAAATCAATATAAGTAACTAAATAATAACAGAGGCAGAACCACAAGCAACTCAGAGTGACACGAGGCTCAGCCTCAGCACAAGGCCCACACGGCCAGATGAGAGATAAGAGAGGTGTTACCGAAATCAAGCACAAGGCAACAAGCTAGAATTAAAGAGAGGCAGCTTGGGGTTGTACTCGCGCCGAGGGGTGGCACACGGATCTAGTAGGGGCGACTTGGGGTTGTACTCGCGCCGGTTGTCAGTGAAAACGGCGGAGTCGCTCGGATAACGGCCAAGCGGGTTGTCACGCGACGCCGCCCTTGTTAGTGTAGGGGCCGAGCTCGGAGAGGTAAGGATCGAGACTGGCGCCGATCGAGAGTGAGAGAGAGGTTGGCGAGAGAGGAGGTAAGACGGTGGGAAAAAATGAGAATAAGGGGGGATTTGTCGCCCAGCGACGAAAGAAAAGAAAAAGGAAAGAGGGGAATGGGGTGATAGAGTCACGGGAAGAGGAAATGGGCAGAGAGAGAAAAGAAAAGAGTGGATCCGTTTTGAATTTTCTGTGACAGAATTTGTGAGATCATTTGCACCTTAAAAACTAATTATTCTAATCAAATTGACAAATTAATTCACTCTTGAGTTAAATTTAATTATTAAATCTTATCTCATTAAACATATTGTATTCTTAAATTAAAACATGATCCTGAATTTATTATTTCGGATGTTTTGTTTATTGGTTTGTTTTGTTATTTGATAATTAATATCTGATCCTTTTTTTCACATTTATTCAATTAATTTAGATTTCAAATTTGATTGATATATATATATACATATATGTTTCAAATTTAAAGTTTCTATTTTCCTAATCATATATAAATATTCCCTAAATTATTGATTTAAATTAATGTTAATTACATAAATCATTCTAATTATTATCTTAATTATCATTACTAATTAATTAAATTTTGTGGTTTAACAAAAACAATGAGGGTGGGTATTAGTGAAGTATTAGTAAAGTATTAGTGAAGTAACCGCACAATGACTGACTATTTATCTTCAGCTGCATATTTATCTTCAGCTGCTATAATTTGATCTTCAGCTGCATATTTATCTTCAGCTGCATATTTATCTTCAGCTGCTATAAATAACAAGTCCAGAGGTTCAATTGCATATTTATCTTCAGCTGCTATAATTTGATAATTTTGTTTTGTCTAACCAAAATATATTACTATTATAAAAATTATGATAGAAAAAATATGGCAGCAGATTTCGACGGCCAAATTTGTTAAATGAATGCAATTAGATGCAGGATTACTATTATTAAGGGTGAGTTCCATAATCATAGATACAAAAAAAAATGACAGTGACTATCATAGAAATAATTATGATAAAGAATACATTTCCTGCCTAGTAATACCTTATGTTTTAGAGGAAGTGCAGATCATTATTTTACTGGTATTGGAACTTAAGATGATATGTAGAATACTAGAGAAAAGTGAATCAGATCAAATTCATGATTGGATTCTTTGATTGAGTGCTTCCATCTTTTCAAATATGCAGGTTCTCTAATAAATCAATTCTATTTTTTGTTGCTTTTGCACGTGACGGTGGATAAACGCAGCAACAATGCATCAAAATGTTACAATATCCAATTATTAAAAGAAAATTATTTGAAACCCCGTATAATGTTGTCACGTACTAATGGTTAATTAACTCCATTTAATTCCCTGTTTTGAAGAATCAGTGAAAAAAGTAATCACTGCTTTTATTATCACAGAAAGTACACTGATTAATTTCTTTTCATGGAAACCTAGTTAAAATGTGAAGGCTCAAGATGTAGCGCATTTTATTTTCTTCTTTTCACATGGCATAATTTCATGGAAACAAGAAAGCGACCTACAATTGGTGTTCTCTCTTTTCAGATTCAAGCCTTCCAACCCCACTCAAGCTTCACATGGGATGACCAGCAATTTCTCTCTCTCGACTGTAGGGTATGTAGAATTAGGAGTGTGGATCGGTCGGGTGAGGTTCGGGTCGGATTATATTATTTTATTATTTTTCGTGATTTGATCTGAACCCGATCTGATTTTGGATCAAAAAATCTTGATCATATCCGACCCGACAGGTCACGGGTCAACTCGACCCGACTCATATAAAATAATTAAATATTTATTAATTATTTTTATATAATTTTAAGTAATAAAATATTAATTAATTTATAATTAATCTTAATTAGTGTATATTTAATCTTTAATTAGTACTAAATCATAAAATTACTTCAAAAATTATAATTAATCGGATCGGGTTGAGTTGACCCAAACCCGACCCGATCTGATTCGAGTAAAAAAAAAATTAAATCCATACCCGAACCATTTTATTTTCGAATCATATCGGATCGGGTCAATAATTGACACCCCTATGTAGAATACACACCGATGCTTAAAAGGGGGAAAAGGATTGGAAATTTGAAATTTGAAAACAACAATGTAGTTTTGTACTACTATATTGTAAAATTGTAAAGTTGGATAACAAAAATAATGTTTTTCTTGGAAATAAATAACTTCAAAATCATAAGAATATTTTTTATGAATATTTTAAACTTAAATAATTAAAAAAAATTTGTATTTCAAAAAAAAATGTAGTTATACATTTCCTTCCTCTACGAAATAACAAAACTTGGAATTGTCACCGGAGCCGAATGGGATTGAATATGCTGCTATTCGAATCTATCTTCTTTGTTTTTCTCTATGTGATAGTGGATTTCACTTAATTTTGATTTTTAGTGGGAGTAATTTGAAGCAGTAAATTCTCACCCGAGACAAACGCTACAACTGTGAATCTGTGATGACATTGACATGTATAAATGTCGCACATGTAGCTACTCTTCTAGCTCCCATCGTCTTATTATCTATTTATGTATCTATCATTTTCTCTTTTTGTTTTTTTTTATTTGCTAGCTGGATTTTTCTTCGACTTATTTCGTCATCTCATCTGGTTTTGGACCGGTTGGTTAAAGAATCTCTCTCAATAGCATGTGGCTAATCTAGCTAACTAATTTAATCTGCAATAAGATCTCAAATTGATCCAACCAAAATTATGATTAACTAATTAAAGTACATGTAAAGAGTGTGATCTCCATGACCCTTTTTGTCCTTTATAACCTTCTAACAAATGCACCGATATTTTATACAAGACCCGGATAAGATGTGCAAGAGGAAATTAATTTTATTTATTTATTTGCTAAATCAGTGTGCATATACTTGAGAGAAACTAAAGGAATATTTAACATAAGATGAGATAAGAGTTCAAATTCTTAATTCTTTCTTAATTAATAATGCACCGGATTACAGACACACAAACCTTTTGCATAGAAAGAAATGTGTTATCAACCGTGTTCGACACAATTCTCGAAAGTAAAATATTAAGATTGAATTTGATATGTTTTTTTAAAGAGTTGGAGTATAATGTTATATATAATATAGATTGTTTGATGTTATGAATTATTTTT
The DNA here is from genome assembly GCA_037127355.1 of Schoenoplectus tabernaemontani. NCBI lineage: Eukaryota > Viridiplantae > Streptophyta > Magnoliopsida > Poales > Cyperaceae > Schoenoplectus > Schoenoplectus tabernaemontani. The sequence continues at coordinate 10,984,410 of CM073754.1, read as the reverse complement.
TTCATTTAAAGTCTAAATAATTAATTTGAACCGCTCAATATTATTTTCACATGCAAATTACTTATATTTTCAAGACTTATTTTACTATTTTTAGATAATTATAAAACTCACTTTTCAGGATGGTTTATAACAATTAAATCAAATTAAAGTAATTTTTTTAATTAAATTAAAATATAAAATTTGTCTGGAAGCGCAACAATTACATCATGCATCAGATATTGACAAATTTTACAATTATCATCAGTCGGAAAAAAATGACATTTATCATTTTATTGAAATAAAATTATGAGAGTGTACCCGTGAATGTGGGGCACTAAAAAAGGATCGACACATCATGAAAATAAATAACACTTTTTATAAGACAGGATCAGGGACCATAAACACCCCATCCATATCTCCATATGGGCAACTGTTCCACATCTTACTGTATATTTTACTGAGAAGGATTCATATCTGCATTATCATGTTTTGACCCTACCGAGAGTGCTTCCTATATCAGGTGGTTCCTCTGTGGCTAATGCTGGCTCATACTCATAGTCACAGTGCTACATCAAGATAATAATTACTTTTAATTATAATTACTTTGTGAAGCTTCATTTATATTAATGTCATCATTACAAAATTACTGGAACTATGCACAATTAGGATTGCATGCATAAGATTTTTTTTTTAATAGAGATCGACAACAAAATATATAGATTGTATATTATTATTCTAATTTTAATTTAATAGTTCTAGAAATACGAAAGTCAAAACATGCATATTTTGTGTAATATGTGGGATTCAATTTTAACTTCTTTTTGGATCTTTTATTAAAAATAGCAACACTAGAGAGATCGGAATTACCTTGAAAAAGAAAACGGCCGGTATGAATTGGCTCCCATTGTTCATACCATAAATCTGCTTTCTTTCATGATTACAACTAAATAGTAATAAAATAATAATAATAAATATTTTGATTTATATAGATGATTTTAAAGGGAGTCAGGTACTTTAATTTTTTTTATCATTCAATGAAAATTATTTAATTGATTTAATTCAATCATGTATCTCCCATACATCACAGTAAAAGGAAAATATATATTTTGATAAAATAAGATTAATTTAAATTGAGCCTACCTCAATTTTTTGGGATCAGGCTTTGTTGTTGTAAGCCTCATTTAAATTGAATGAAAAAGAACTTAGTTACACATTCAAATCAAATAATTGTGTGCTTAATTAACTTTTATTATTTAAGCCTAATTTGATATTAGTGTAATTATCAAACTCTCAAAGTAAGTAGAACATGAAACGGTCTAAAAGAACGACAAATTTCTTATAGCTTGAAATCAAATTAATAAATAGATAAATAGTTAAATATTCAATTTGACCCAATTGAATCCTAATCATAGCTAGTTACCATTTTTTTATTTCATATTATAATATCATTTTATCAACTATTTGGTTGGATGCAAACCCCCACACGATGATTATTTGAATCCTATGTAGCTACTAGCTAGTAGCTAGAATATAAAGTTATTTCCAAGACAACATAAAGTGCTACAAACATCATATCGTCAGAATAACCGCACTCCTAACCGATTCATCCTTGCCCAAAGATTAGATCCAACAAAGAACAGAAAACAAGCCCACCAAACTAATTAATTGAACCAGCATTATTTTTTCCTATATAAACATCCTTCCAAGTTCCGAAACCGAACTTATCATACTCTTTTAACTCCCAAGCAAAAGTCACCACCTTCCCTGATTCCTCCAGTCGATAATTTACCATGGATTGGTATTCCTGGCTCTCCAAAACAACGCTAGATCCAGCACTAGTCTTTGAATACTCTCTCGTCTTCACCCACAACGAGCTCGAAGCCGGTGACATCAAGCACTTCAATCATGAATTCCTGAAGAGCATGGGCATTTACATTGCCAAGCATAGACTAGAAATCCTCAAGCTAGCAAAGAAGGATAGAATTATCTCAGTGCTTCCTTTAGCCACCTTTTTCACTTCCCTATGCAAAACCAAGAAACGTTTAACGAACTATGTGCATTGCATGGGCCAACAAGACAGCGCAGAAATAGTGGTCGTACCGAGACCGTGTTATGAGAGCAAACGATGGCGGGCAGCCACGATGCTGAAGAGGAACAAGAGAATCGGCCTATTTGAAGCCAATAGGCCGATGATTATGCTCGGAGGGACAGGTGGCACAAGCCCATTGGTGGAGGAGCATAATGATAAATCAGGGCAAGAAGAAGAGATGGGTTGGGTCACTATGTTTCAAGGATTAAAACCCACTTGAGTAATGAATGATGACGTTTTCTCTAGTGAGAATGGAAAAAAATAAAGAAACTTTCAATTCACTGATGTGTTACAGATCCAGTGGATTTCTTTTGACCTATTTTGTTTTCTTTTTCTTTATTTTTCTATTTTTGGGAGGTATCCTACAATTTCGATAAGAAATTGAACTTTGAAAGGTACTCATTTAAGATGATAAGATGTGGATCATCTAAAGTACGTAGTTCCTGTGTAGTATCATATGTTGCCAAGAATACTTGCCACTTGCCACTTGCTAGTGGTTTCTACTTTCTAGACAGAAGGAAAATGTGATATCAATTATTAGCCTGGTTGAATGTGCACTGACAAAATTTTGACTGTTAGTTAGTTGCACACAATGATGATGTGGACTTGCATTATGCATTAGAAGAGGTTCTGTTAAGGTGCATGTGATTTGCTTTACTTTGTTTGTTAACAGATATCATTGAAACAGTGGGTCGGAGAAGCAGGTATGATTTTATATTTTGAGGTTTGGGCCTCATATTTCATTAATTAAATACAAGAATTGTGTACTTAGGGCATCACTTATATCATTTTTGTGTTTTATGTAGAAACCAGTCCAATATATAACATTGATTTAATTGATTGTGCATAATTGGGGTTAGAAGTGACAACTGGCGTTCTAATGGTGGAGTTTTAGATTTGTACAATTTTTTTATTGTCCTAAAAAAATTAATCGGGTTTATTTAGGTTTTTAGTTGTCACATTTGAAATCATAATTTTGGATCGTCTTGCATTTGGTCGGGTTTAGGACAATTTGACATCGATCGGATGGAATAAGTTTGCTTAATTTGATTTTTTTTTTCGGCAAAAGATCGATCATTTTCGAATCAGACCAAGTTCCACATTATTCAAATTTAAGTCAAGTTAGTTTTCTCAAATTTTAAACCAAAGCAACGTCAAGAAGGGTCCGATACAAATAAGTTTGATTTGCAAATATCTGATCTGACAAATTCAAGTACTGGTTAAGTTGTACAAGATAATATATTTCTTATTTGAGACGGACTGCTATATATTTCTTTGAATAAATATAAAATGTCATAAATTTTGTACTCCAATATATTAATGCGTTGGCAGTAGACAAATGTGCTGACTAAAGTTTTAATAAAGAGTTGACCGTATAAATCTTTACTAGTAATTTTATTGTGTAAATTTTTATCAATAATAATATTACTTGATTGAACTGTCCGTACGTAAATTTTTATCAATAAAATAATTATGCAAATTTTTATCAACAATAATATTCCCTGACCGAACTGCCCATAATAAATCTTTATCATCTCAAAATTTTTCAACATAACAATTATATAAAATATAATACATTTCTTTCCTAAAATCCAACTCATCAATAATCTTGGGGCAAAACAGTGGACGTTATATCATTATCCTATTTCCTTTTTTAATCATATCAAAAAATATATCCTAATTATCCGATGTGAAAAAAATAAACGGTCTAAGATTCTTCCGATCTGGCAGAATTTCCCTTCTTATTTTATTAAGATAAATGTAAAGATCGAGTCATCATCTAATTTTAATTTTCTTCAAAAAAATTAGTAACATTCAATTAGTTATAGTATTATTGTTGTTGTAATTGTTATTATTATTATAATTATTATCATAACAATAATAATTATTATTATTGAGGTTGATAATAATCTCAAGTATTTGTTTTCATATTTTTATCTTCATGAGTTGACTATCAAAAGTCAACATAATGATTTTCCCGTTGTTTATACTAAATATTGATATTCTTAATATGAAATGAAGGAGACATTCATAGCCAATATTTTGGCCTCAAAATTGAACTATTTATATCAAGATTTTATCTTCAAAATAATTCCCAAACATTGATCAAAATATTCCAGTCAAATGACATGAAAAGTCAATAATGCTTGACCTTAACACAACTTTTGAATTATTTACTTATTTATGGTAGTTAGGACTTATTTATATTAAGTACTTATTCATAATTAAAATAAGGGTTATGAACTATTTACAGTTATGTAGAATCTTATTTAACTAATTCATGTTGTTATTAATAAATCATATGTTGACTTTATTTTTAAAGCTATTTATAGTTATAAGTAATATTACTTATATTGATTAAATAATTATCAAAAGTACCATTTCAATTTTTTTAAATGGAGTCTGACGCATAATTCAAGGGTAATGCTTAGTTAAAACTATTGACTTTGTGAAATATTCTATTTATAGTTATTTAGAATTTTGATGTTGAAAGACTTGTTCAAGATTTTTTATAGATTTAGATGTATTCTAATTCATCTACTATCTTATTTATGTTGATTAGATTAGTTATTAATAATTAGTACAATCATCTTCTTCATTGTGAAATTAAAAATGAAAAAAATTATGATAATAACATTTAATATGTCTCGATAACGTATATACTGAGATTATTTGTTAAAACTATTAACAACAAATTCTTTAATTTGTTCGAGATAAAAATAATTCATTTTCAAGAATAAATTTTATGATTAAAGTGTTGTACTAAAATATTTTCTTGAATTTATCAATGTGCAAAAATATTATATTTAAATTTTATAAATCTTATTTCTAGTCTAGATTGCAACAGGTTAAAACTGAAGATTATGAAGACTAAGAAGTATAGGATAACTTCAGAATAGTCTAGGCTTATTTATGTTTTGATTTTGTAAAGTTCTGATATGAAATACTTGATAAAATAACTAAAATTAGAGTTCTACGTTATGAATCATTAGTAATGGCTTACCTTAAATCTAAATTTCTTTCAAAGCATAGAAGATAGCCCAAATGAACCAGAGCGTGGCGTCGAGCCAATACCACCAAATCATTCAACGGTTGAGCCGTTATAATGGCTCATGAAATCAAAAGTTAAGATTTCTCAAGAATCATCTAGATCATAATTCTTTCACTGTGATCATCTCTTGGTAAGCCATTATAACGATTTGAGCTGTTCATAATGGCTTAACTCGAGAGAGCTCAATCTGTTCAGTTTTTTGAGTATTATTTAAAGTGTTGCTCATATTATTCTCATTCCAACTTAGAAACGTCCAAAACTTCTAATATTCTTTGAGCATATTCTTGAGCCTTACTTGATCTTTCTAGCTAAATCTAACCTCTTTCATCAAGAATTTAAAATTAAGAGTAGCTTTATATTAGTGCTTGTTGAGCATAAGGAATTGAATCTTAAGTCACTCAATAATTTTTTCTCTTATTATTTTCTTTTGGGTGTTGAGTGTTCTAGTACTTTGTTTCTTATTGTCTCTTAGTGTTTTATACTTATTTTGCAAAAGAAGCTAAGGCTTCATTATAAAATACTTTTTATCAATATATTGGCATTCCATTTTTAGAGTGAGTCTTGAAGACATAGATAACATCACTGAACACTGTTAAAATCTTATCTTATCTAATTATTGTACTTATATTATTTTCATTCTTGATATCTCTCAATTAGTAGTAGTTTACATTACTTCTAGAGTTGTCGATAGATTATTTTACACTAATTATTTTTTTATAGCAATTAGTATTTGATTGATTTTTTTCACATTCTTGTATATTCTTGCATTCTTAATATTTTTGCTGATTTTTTTTTGTCTAAATTGTAGTTCAATCTTTGAGTATCTTTTTTTAGTTAATTCTTTATATTCTTGTACTTAGCACTTGTCATATATTGGGGTTTGTTTGGTAATGCATGAAATAGCAAAAAATAAGAATAGAATTGCTATTTCGACAAATTAATTTGTCAAATAAATTTTTGACTAAGTAGAAGAGTGCATAAGAGTTTGGTATACCAAGTTATAGGTGGTATACCAGATTAGCTCTCGTCGAAATAGCGATTATTATTTGATTATGTTGTATTATATTATGATTATGATTATGATTTATTATTATTATATTATTATATTATGATTATGATTTATTATTATTATATTATAATGATTATAATTTATTATTATATTAATATTATGATTATTATATTATGATTATGATTATTATTATTAAATTATAATCACTATTAGTATTATAAAATTATTTATTATTATTATATTATAATAAATATGATTTTATTATTATATTATTATATTATGAATATAAATAGAATTATTTTATTATTATATTATTATGATTATAATTATTTATTATTATATTATTATGATTATGATTATAATTTTTTATTATTATTATATTATATTATGATTATGGTTATATTATTATTATATTATTATGATTTTGACTATGATTATTATTACTTATTATTATTTTTTATGTTGTATTATATTATTATATTATGATTATATTATGATTATATTATTATTATATTATTATGATTATAATTATTTATTATTATTTTATTATTATGTTATTATATTATGATTATAGTTATATTATTATATTATTATGATTATGACTATGATTATTATTATCATGATTATGATTATGATTATTATTTGATTATGTTGTATTATGATAATTATTATTTATTATATTATGATTATGATTATGATTATGATTATAATTTTTATTATTATATTACTATATTATGATTATGTTTATATTTTTATTATCTTATTATGTTTACAACTATGAATATTATTATTTATTATGATTATGATTATTTTATTATTATTATTATTATTATTATTATTGTATTATTATTTTTATTATCATCATCATTGTTAGTATCATAATTATCCATATTTCAACTATTCTGATTAACAACTACCAAACGATATTTTTGCTCTTTCGAATAGTTAAAAATACTATTCTTCTACCACTCTTCCAAAAAGATACTTTTCTATCACTCTTCCAAAACTATTCCTTGATTTTCCAAACGAACCTGGTGTATACTTGACTTGACCATTATCTAGTATTGATTATTATCACCTCTAGTCTTAAATTCTACAAAAAGTATAATAAACATGAGACAAAAAAAACAACCGCACCAATTTGCTAACTTTCAAATTAATGTTCTCAAAATCAAAGATTTATCCTCTCCAATTTGCAAACTAAAAACAAAATTATTAAATCAATGAGGTATTATCGGGTTTTTTCAGAATAATTACGAAATAAAAAAGAAAGCATATGCTTTAAAAAACAAAAAGTAATTTTTAGTAATATCATGAATGGAAATTTTAAACTGATATGAACAACGTCATGATCATTTTTTAACAAAAGTTAAAAAAATCAAGATTCAATGACCAAATTAATGAAAGGAAATAATCACGGGAAAATTATTATAAAAACAGATTAAATGGGAAAAAAAAAGCAAGAAGAGGTACTTTGTCGGGTGCTCATAATTTCGTACTTGCATTCTCTTATTTTCCTCATTGAACGATTTATTTTCTTACAAATAATGCATTAGAGCCGGAGGTCATGAGACTAGAAAAAGAAGTTGAGCACTTGGGAGTGGGAGGGAAAGAGATGAAACAATAATGAAGAAAAGAAATGTAATGTGAGCGGGAGAGAGATTAAAATATAATGATGTTCTAGGAGAGCATGCACTCTGAACGACGTCTTTTAGAATTTATTTTTTCACTTATTTTATGTGCTTCTTTGTTAAAAACAAAAAAAAAGTCAATGCGTAAAATGGAAATTTATGTTTGGGGACGGCGAATGGGGCAACCATGTGGGACCAATAATAATAATAATAATAATAATAATAATAATAATAATAATAATAATAATAATAATAATATTATTATTATTATTATTATTATTATTATTATTATTATTATTATTATTATTATTATTAGCAGCAAATATATTAAAAAGTGAGGTGAAATTAGAGTTCTTTAGAAATTGATAATAGGACGTATGATCTAAGACAAACATGTTACTAGTTATTGAATATCTCTCTTATTTATTTTAGTATAACGGATTTTTTTCTGTGTTACTTTTTTTGTGTGTTGTCGTTAATGCCCCAGATTTTTTTTAATTAATTATTTAAATAATTATATTTTTAATGATAAAAATGATTAAACTAAAATTTTAAAAATATAAATGAAACATCATTGGCAGTGATAGCAAACGCACAACTAACAGTGACGTTTTAAATTTGCTTTTAATTTTTAGTTATTTTATAAAAAAAAAAACAACGCTCCAGTGGGACTGGCTCATTCTCCCACTGGCGTGTATAACTTGTTTTAAACAAGTTGGATGAAAAGATTAAAAAAAAAATGAAAGACGCTACTCTCAGTGGCGTTTTTGCTCAAACGCGTCAGTTCGACGGACACGTTTGCAAAGCGCTACTAACAATGATACGCTGTCATTTATATTTTTTTAATTTCAATTTAATCACTCTTATTATTAAAAATATAATTATTCTAATAATTAATTTAAGAAAATTCTGTTAATGCCCCCAACACCCCGACAAGCATCCACGCACACGCAGAGTTAACACTGCATGAAGGACATAAGGAGGCAGAGCACATGATTAAAAGCACTTCACTTCATTTCTTATTTGCTGAAGTTTTAGAATAGTAGATCAGATCTTCAATTGAGAGTTGGATCCACAGGTTCTGTTATGGTAGGGCGCATTAAGTTGGCAAAACAGTGGAACTCTGTTGCAACCATTACTGTTTTATATTGTTTAACTCCAATTGTGGGTCCACTGACTCAGTGGGTCCCATTATTAGTGCAGCAAACAAGCAGAATCGAATCGAACTCAAATATAAATTGAGCTGAGTCGGTTCGAATTCGAGCTAAGGTCATACTTCAGACTTGCTCAATTATTATAATTTTTACTTATTTTCGTATTATCATAAAAAAAGAGAGTTGAAATAACTAATATTTTATTAATTTTATAATTAAATTTTAAAATAATTAATATTTTCATATTATCATACATAATTATAGCATAAATAAGTATATTATTCTAATTTTTGAATTGTATTAATCAATTTATTTATATTTTATTAATTTTATAAACGAAATATATTAAAAATAACTAATATTGAGCTATTTATCAGACAAACCGAGCGAGTCATTGAAAAAATAACAAACTCAAACTTAAACCAAATTAACAAAAAAAATCAAACTGAACGGTTAAAAATTAAGCTAAACTCGAAAAAATCATGAGCCACAAACTTTTCTTGTAGGCCACTATCCATGATACATGATGATACAGTACCAAGTACCAACTACTACTACCAAGTTTCTCAAGAGATCTCAATTTATCAAGGGTTATTATGTGCATTACTGAAGTTGCAACTGCAGACAGGTGACGGTTCTATCATTTTTCCTTTTCTTTCTTTTGTTCCCTTGTACAAAGAATCAGAAAAACTGATCACAGAAAAAGAAAGTTAAATTATGAGTTATGCATCAGTAGTTTAGGTCTTTAAACTCAAATGCTTCATTGAGCTGTTCAATTTCCCTACCCTACGGTTCCGTTGGAAGGCTCGTGAGACGGCATGATTAGTTCAGTGAAAACTCAAAGAGAATAATAGCTGATATATCCCACAAAAGTATCAGAATTAGAACCAAGGCATCAAGTTGACACAGCAAAAAACAGTACTTATAGCTTCACATACCATATCTGAGCTGATTTACGTAAGAGCAAACAATTATTAAGGCTTAATTTTATGTATACGATGGACTCTTTTTTAATTTTTTTATTTGACCCTCTACTCCTTATTTTTATTCTAAGTTAAGCACCCTAATCTATCTCCATATATATATATATATATAAAGTCAAGATACCGTGAGTTTAACCTCATAAAGGAGTAGAGGGTCAAATATTATTATTATTTTTTATTTTTGAAAGATGATATTTTTTTTAGATACACCTATCATTATTTTATTATTATTATTGAGGTATTTTTTTAAAAATCCTAAAAATATAGTTAGAAAGCTTCAAATATAATCAAATTTGGTATTCTATAAGATTTAAATATGTAGTTTATGTTGGATGAATTAGATTAGAAATTTTAATTTTAATTTTGTGAGATTTTTTTTAAGCCGAAGCAAAATCCTATTTGTTTCACAAAGCACCGTAAGATCTCCTTATATATATAGTTATGCTATGGTTAGTTGCGAAGTACAAAATATTTTTGGACTTCACGTCGTATCTTCCATTTTCGAATTTAAAATACCGATCCGATCGTTAAAAGTGTTCTTCATATTGAAATATGTTTGGAGATCAAATTTTATATTTTTTTTGAAATATTTTCTTTATTTTTTAGGGGATTAAAATGCATTGAGTTTATGATTTTTAACAAGAATATTTTTTAATCTCCAAAGAAGTGAAAAAAATTTCTAAAAAGTAAAAAAAATTGGTCTCCAAACATATTTCAATATGGATAACACTTTTAACGGTCGGATCGATATTTTGAATTCGAAAATAGGAGATAGTATAACTATATATATATATATACAGAGAGAGGTGTGTGCTAATGTGCTTTATAAAATATAAAATACTTTGTACTTCACACCTATATTTCATGTTTCAAAATTCAAATGGACGATCCAAACCTTTAAATATAATTTTCATATTAAAATCTCTTTGGTGATCAAATTATATATTTTTTTTAAAAAAATCCTATTTTTTAAGGGCTATAAAATTCATTGATTTGACGTCTTCTAAACATTCAATATCAACGATTTTCTATCCCTTTAAGTAAATAGCAAAAAAAATTCAAAAAATATAAAATTTGATCACAAAAGAAATTTTGATATGAATATCATATTTAACGTTTCGATCGTCCATTTAAATTTTAAAATATGAGATATAAACATAAAGTACGAAATATTGTATGCTTTATAAAACACATTAGCACACATCTCTCTCTATATATAGAGGTTGACTAAAATACAACGCGTTGCACGGATGCTTCCGTGCAATGCGTTAAAATCTCAAAATTTAAGTTATATATATATATATATATATATGAGGAAAAAGAGCATAGAAACTAAAGTGTTTTTGTAATGTACCGGCTTGCCCTGCAGCAACACTGAAAAAGTACCAAACAATGAGCTGAAATTGAAATGGAAGGAAAAGTATAACAGGCTATCAAGAGCCTTCTGAAAAAAAAACCACAAAATGCAATAATAATACTTTATTACTAACCCCACTATCCTACTCTCCTCGAATAACTGGTAATATTATAGGCAGATGAACAAACATACCGATTTTATTTTTAAATTAGAGCTGCTAACCACGAATTTGAAAGTTGAAAAGTGCAGATTCAGAAATACCATATCATAAATAAGTTCATAACCCAAATGGCAGACATCCCAACTCTTAGCAATTATACTTTGTTAAAGATTCAAAGGTACTCTCAAAAGACTAGACAAGTCTTCTCTCATAGTCAAGACCTCCGAATTATGCTTAAAGTGACCTTTGCTGTTGACTGATGTTGTCCATACTCCATAGCCCTTCCAAAAGGTTCTTTAGAAAATTAGAGCTGATGACGTCTTATTACCCCAGTGAATATTCACAATTTTTTATATAAACATCGACAAACATGAAGCCATTAATATAAGAAAATAAATAATTGTGTCCAGGGCATCTCAATAAATTGAGTCATCATGACATTATCAGCTACCAGAATACTACAACATACCCACAAAAGAACACATACTGCTATCCCTCAATACACCAGCTTTTTTTTATATAAATATTATTAAAATAGTATTATTAATAATAAGATAGAAAAACGACTAATTTTATAACTACGAATGATAGCGCGCCACTCACACTGGCGCGGAGCAAACACGCCACTGAAAGTAGCGCGGTTACCCCTTTATAAAACAGCAACACGCAGGAGACCATCTGCGCGGTTGAAGAGAGAAAAAAACATAAAAAAAAAGAAAGAAGAGAAGAGAAGAGAGAGAAGAGAAGAGAGAAGAGAGAGAAAGAGAAAGAGAGAGAGAGAAGGAAAGAGAAGGAAAATTAAGGAAAAGAAGAAAGAAAAAAAAGAGAACGTGTGGGATGAGATCGAGTGCGGAAAAACTATTAGATTTTGCTATTGAATGTAAGTTTATTCATATAAATAATTAGAATTGAAATGTAAATTGTATAGATTAATTGTGAACAAATTAAAAATGAATTGTAGAATAAGTGTAAATTGTAGATTAATTATAAATTATAAATTAATTATAAATTATAGATTAATTTGTGAATGAATTGTAGATTGATTGTATAGATTAATTATAAATTATAGAATAATTTTGAATGAATTGTTAATTAATTATATAGATTAATTATAATTTAATTTTATTGATTAATTATAGAATAGATTAATTAGGTATTAATTATAGATTTAATTTATTGTTTAATTGTAGAATAGATTAATTATGTTTGAATTGTAGATTAATTTTGTAGAATAATTATAGATTAAATTAATTATTTAATTATATATTATTTTAATTATAGATTAATTATTGATTAATTGTGTAAATATTTATAGATTAATTATTGATTAATTTTATGATTTAATTAGATTATTTGTATATTATTTTTATAGATTAATTAGATAGTAATTATAATTTAATTATTAATTATATTAATTAGAACGTAATATTACATTAATTAAATTAATTAGATTAGATTAATTATAGATTAATTAGAAATTAATTATAGATTAATTAGATATTAATTATAGATTAATTAGATATCAATTATAAATTAATTGTTGATTATTGTACATTTATAATTAGGTCCGTAATATTAATTGAAATAAAATTATTTTTATAATAGATAATAGCAAATGAGCAACACAATGAAAATGTCATCATTTATTTCTCTGACGACAAACATGAGACACATTATAATTAGGCAGAGGTAATATTTAAAAAAATTATAAATAAAATACATATATATGAGAAGCTAATTATGAAATTATAATTATAGAGAGATAGCAATGTCATTCGTTTCTGCACTAATCGTCCGACGATACCGTACATCTCATACAATCGGGATAGGTTACGAGGTATGAGATTTTTTCAACTCACAAGACTGCAAGAGATCTATGTTCAATAAGCGAGAGATCTATGGAGCCACTAGCAAACTACTTCAGCCTTACCAGTACCATCGACGGCAGAGATCCCTGACGTGCCTCACAGAAAACGCACGATACACTGAAATTTATAAAGTTTACATATCTATACACCAAGCTTTTAAAAAATAAAAAAATTTAACCGTTTTAACCATTTTAACGATTTTGACAGACTCTGACATTACGTTTTTGAGAAAAAACGAATTTAACAGATTTTTTGTGATTTAACTATTTTTATCTCACGTTAAACTTGTTAAAACCGTTAAAATCATTAAAAAAATTTAAAAAAAACGCATTTAACGATTGAATTTTTTGTTTTAAATTTTAATAGTTTGTGACTCAAAAATTTTATTTCTTATTATTTTTTTGATGTAAAATTATGACTCTAATAAAAACAGAAAGCAAATACATCATGTAATTATTTAATTATGATAATTTAATATAATTTAAGATTTTTAGCTTTTAAGTACTTAATTAATATTGTAATTATTATTTTTACTTAATTTTATTAATTATTAAGTACTAATGATATGATAATGTATTTCTTTGCCTTTTAAATATCAATTAATAGGTAAAAAATGATTGACCGTTTTATAATTTTACGGCCGTATAAAATCATTAAAATCGTTAACCGTTAACTGATCACCTCACCGTTCAGAGCTGTTAAACGTTTTTTTAAAAGCTTGTTATATACATTAATCGATAATAAGTAATATATGTATAATTACACATTAACCGTTAACTGATCACCTCACCGTTAAGAGTTGTTAAACATTTTTTTAAAAGCTTGTTATATACATTAATCGATAATAAGTAATATATGTATAATCAATGTGTAATAAATAGATCGTTAGGGTTACTAAGAGAGCACTAAAGACGGTCCGATAGGCAGTCACTAGGGGATGAAGATGGTTTGGTAAGATTATGCTCTCAGAGTGCAAGGGGGATTTTGAGGATGCAAAGATGCCTCATAAGATGGACGAGTTTCTATAGGCGGCAGGATTACCCATGGATATTGATGTTATTCTAAATTCGATGGGTGATTCGGAGGCTTCACCGACTCCACATCCCCCACATTTTCCCTATAAAAATGCTAACTTCACAACTATCCTCGGCAACGTAAGTATTATAACATAATTTAAAATTTTAAAATATGAACAATGTAATTCTAACAACTTGAACTTTTTTAACAGCTGTCAGAGAACTACGATTGGAATGACGTTATTGCTAGGTTGTCTGCTGATATTCCTAATCTGTCGAGTACGTAGTTCTCAGATCCATTCAGCACTCAGCATTTCTCATAGACCCAGCACATAGTGATGAATCATGTACAACCACCTCGCAGTACGGTCAGTAGTATGATCAGCGATACGGGCAGCAGTAACCTCAGTAGTACGATCCTCGACAATATGATTTTCCATTAGGATCTGAAAAGTCATCGCATATTCAGGAGGTTGTTGTAGAACCTACACAGACAAAAGATTTCACACCACTTACTCTTGGTCGGGAGCATCGTGACAGAGGATTTCGCATATTGCTCTTAGTTAGTTGTTTGTTTTATAACTTAGTAAATGCAATGATAAAAAAAATTTAATCAACTCACTGATGTAATGTGTTTACTTTTACAAGGACGACCGAGACCCCCATCGACTTGTCAGGCATCGTCATGAGTAGTGTTTTATTTTTATCTTTATTATTGTATTACGAGTCTGTGTGGACTAGTTTCTGCACAGTCTGTCCCAAGCTAGAATAAAGGAGTTGGGTTGCGGTGGGTGCGGCGAGCCCTGCACTAAAACAACCAATCTTTATGGAAATGAAACCCATCAATTTTCGTTGGGGCGTCACCTCTTAGCGACGCGCCATATTGGAACCCGAATATGATAATAAGAGAACAAGGGCCGGGTCGTCACCGCCTTAGTGGCGCGCCATATTGAACCCGAATATGGTGACAAGTGAGCGAGGGCGGATCGTCATCACCTTAGTGACGCGCTGCGGCGCGCCGGATGTAGTGTCAAATGAACAAGGGTCTTCGCACTTGACTCGACGAGTGCGAGGGACAAGGAAGCTAGTCGGAGAAAGTAGGATTCGTTTAGGTAGTTGGAATGTAGGGTCCTTAACATGTAAGCTAAGAGAGTTAGTTGATACTGCGATTAAGAGACGCATTAATATCTTATGTGTTCAGGAGACTAAATGGACGGGTGAGAAGGCTAAAGAGGTGGAGAATACAAGTTTTAAATTATGGTACACGGGAAAAGAACGAAGTAAAAATGGTGTAGGCATCTTAATTGATAAGAGCCTCAAGAATGGAGTTGTCGCAGTTAGGAGACAAGGGGACAGGATCATCATGATCAAATTAATTTTTGGAGATTTGGTTTTGAACGTCATCAGTGTGTATGCCCCACTAGTAGGTTTGAGCGATGATGTCAAGAGACGATTCTAGGAAGACTTAGAGGACATGGTTAGAGAAGTGCTTAGCAGTGAAAAACTCTTCATTGGAGGTGATCTTAATGGTCATGTTGGCACAGGTAGAGGGGGTTTGATAGGGTACATGAGGGTTTTGGATATGGTGAATAGAATCAAGAGGGAGAAGACATCTTGAACTTCGCTATAGCTTATGACCTCATGGTAGCGAACACTTTCTTTAGAAAGAAAAAATCGTATTTAATTACTTTCAGCAGTGGCCAACACTCGAGCCAGATCGATTTTGTCCTGACCAGAAGGGATGAGAGACCAAACTGCATTGATTGTAAGGTTATACATGGCGAGTGTGTTGTCACACAACACAAACTTTTTGTGGCTGATTTTTATTTTCAAGTATGCGTTCGGCGAGATAGAGGCATGAAAATAACGAGAACGATGTGGTGAAAGCTCAAAGAGGACGTTTCTCAGGTGTTTAAGAATAGAGTTATTGCAGAAGGATCGTGGAACGAAGATGAGGATGCCGATAATATGTGGAAGAAGATGGCGACTCACATTCGGAAGGTGACTATAGAAGTGTTTGGAGTAACTAGAGGAAATAAACGTGAACCTAAAGACACTTTGTGGTAGAATGATGAAGTACAAAAGGCTATCAATGAGAAGAAAGAATGTTACAAACGTTTACATCACAACAAGAGTGATAAAAACATACAAAAGTACAAAGAAGCTAGAAGAAACGCAAAAAAAGCTATGAGCGAAGCAAGGGGTCAGGCATACACAGAGTTGTATCGGAAATTAGATACGAAAGAGAGCGAAAATGATGTCTACAAAATGGCTAAACTTCGAGAAAGGAAGACAAGAGACTTTCACCAAGTTAAATGTATTAAGGATAAGCCTGATAGACTTTTGGTGAAAAATGAGGAGATTAAGAACAGATGGAGAGCATACTTCGACAAGCTATTCAACGACGAGAGTGAGAAAACCGCGATCGAGTTGGACGACTTAATTGACACCAATAGGCAATTTGTTCGGAGAATTCAAGAGTCTGAGGTGAAAGAAGCTTTAAAAAAATGAAAACAGGTAAGGCGTTAGGACCGGATGACATCCCGATTGAGGTATGGAGATGTCTTGAAGATATAGCAATAGTGCGGCTCCCTAAACTATTTAATACCCTTTTTCGGTCCAATAAGATGCTTGATGAGTGGAGAAGAAGTATATTAGTACCAATCTTCAAGAATAAAGGAGATATTCAAAGTTGTACTAATTACAGAGGAATTAAGCTCATGAGTCATACCATGAAGTTTTGGGAGAGAGTGATCGAGCACCGTTTAAGAAAACTGACAACTGTCTCTAAAAATCAGTTTGGTTTTATGCCTGGGAGGTCCACTATGGAGGCGATTTTCTTGATAAGATAACTTATGAAGGGACATCGAGAAAAAAAGAAAGACCTACATATGATATTTATTGATTTAGAGAAAGCATATGATAAAATTTCCGAGAAATATCATGTGGTGGGCGCTCAAAAGGAAACTAGTCCCAACAAAGTAAATTACCCTTATTAAGGATATGTACACAAATGTTGTGACTTGTATCAGAGCATGTGACGGCGAGTCCGATACATTTCCTATTAAGATAGGATTACATCAAGGGTCAGCATTGAGTCCATATATTTTCACCTTAGTGATGAACGAGATCACAAAGGACATACAAGAAGATATTCCTTGGTGTATGCTCTTTGCTGATGATGTGGTGCTGATTGACGATAGCAAAATTGGAGTCAATCAGAAACTAATGTTGTGGAGACAAACTTTAGAATCGAAAAGTTTTAGACTTAGTAGGACAAAAATTGAATATATGAGGTGTCAGTTCAGCGAGGAAACTTAGATGACGGAGATGTTAGTTTGGATGGACGAATAGTACCCATGAATGACACATTTCGGTATTTAGATCGATGTTCCAGAGTGAATGAGAGATCGATGAAGATGTGAGTCATAGAATAAGAGCTTGATGGGTAAAATAAAGATAAGCATCTGGTGTTCTTTGTGACAAGAACGTCCCAAACAAACTAAAAGCCAAGTTCTACAGGACGGTGATTAGACCCGCGATGTTGTATGACGCAGAATGTTGGGCTACAAAAAGACAACACATCTAGAAGATGAGTGTAGCTGAAATACGAATGTTGCGTTGGATATATGGCCACACAAGGAAAGATCGAATCAGAAATGATGATATTAGAGACAAACTTGGGGTAGCACCAATTCAAGAGAAGCTAGTCCAACATCGTTTGCGATGGTTTGGTCATATCCAACGAATGCCTCATGAAGCATCAGTACGCAACGGTATTTTAAGTCGTCCTGAAAATACAAGAAGAGAAAGAGGTCGACCGAGACTGACATGAGAGGAAGCAATAAAAAGAGATTTAAAGGAATGGAATATACCCAAAGAGCTTGTTTTGGATAGGAGTGCGTGGAAGATAGCGATTCATGTACCTGAACCATGATTTAGGTAGAGTCTAATAGTAGAATTATAGGCTTCATATTCTTCGATTTTTTAGGATTTTAGGATTTTAGGATTTAGAATTTAGAATTAGGTTTTAAAATTGAATTTTAGGATTTAAAAATAGATTTTATAATAGAGGTTTATTGTACTATTATTATTATTGTTATTATTGCTACTATTATTAGCATATTATCATTATCATCTTTATTTATATATTATTATTATTATTTTATTTATTTATTTTCTTTTTATTCCATCATATTCATTATTATCACTGTTTTATGAGATCTTTGATCTTATATTTTCCGATTGGATTTCATTTCTAACCTACCCCAATTTATTTAGGATTAAAGGCTTTGTTGTTGTTGTTGTTGTTGTTGTATTATTGTATTACGACTCTATTATGGAGATTTTATTGTGTTATTTTATTTAGTATTTTATTATGACTTGATTGTGACTTGATTGTTGTATCTTATTTAATATTTTATTATCTATTGTATGAGACTTGATTGTTATATTTTTTTTATGACATTATTTAATTTTCTATTATGACTTTATTTGGTCTTCTATTTTTAATACGACAAATAATAATTTTGTAATTCGATAAATAATTATTTCGTACATCAATCATTTTTTTCATCAATATATCATAAATAATTATTTGTCTTATTTTCATCGAAGCTTTCATAATACGTCACCTCCTATAAAAAATGAAAATGAAAAAAAATATAATTTTGATAAGAGAGAATTAGTCTCAAATTTGTATAGTACCATATTATTCAATTTAAATAATTTATAATTCACAATAATGATATTCAAATTGAATAATAAAAATACTACACAAAATAATTTACATAATAAAATCATTAATATAGAGAAGGCACCACTGGTAGTGGCACGTTTCTAGCAAAGACGCCACTGCCAGTGACACATTTGCCAAAGACGCCACTGCTAGTGACGCATTTGCCAAAAACGCCACTGACAGTGACGCGTTTGTTCCACATCACTACCAATGGCGCGCTGTCATTCGTAGATTTAAAATTATAATTTTATCACTCTTATTTTTAATAATATGATTATTAAAATTATTATATAAAAAACATCTGTCAATACACATGACAACCTCATTCTAAGTATATAAAACTTAGCCCCAGCACAAATAACAATGCATGCCTCTTTATGAAGAGAAGCAAGTTCAGTTCCCGTGAAAGGCATCTAAAACGAAATGGATGCCAGAGTTGCGGGATTCCTTATTTCAAAAATAAACAAAGATTATAAAACTGGAGAAGGCCACAAGCAAGATGACGTCATTACAACAGATACATGTAAATAGTATCATTAAGATATCAATGAAGCGAACTCTGAGACATCCTAAAGGAACCGCCAGCATACAGCATCTGGTACACAGGTTTAATCCGCACTGATAAAATTATGCTCAAAACCGTACCAAGCACACAAACGCCAGCCAATACAAAAAATGTTATCCTAAAACAATTTGGCCCCAAACAAGTAGCACTCGAGTTATCAATACCATACCCAGGGTTTTGCTTTGCTGCTTCTGCATCATAAACATAACCAGCAAGAATGCTTGAAAATAGAAAAGCACCTAATGGGTTGCCTAAAATCATGAAATTGAATATCTTACCAAAGTGCTTTAAACCAAAAAGCTCTGAGGCAGTAGGAATCATAACTGAGAATTGGGTCCCAAAACAGACACCCAACAAGGCCGTTGATGCGTAGAGAGTCCCATTAAAGCCTGATGCATATAGGAGGTAGGTTATTACCATTATAATCTGGGTTACTGTCATTAATACCGGTCTAGGAAGCATCCTTGTCCTGTAAAAGAGTGGTTAAGAAATAATTAGTTGCTTCTTTGGAACCCAATTTAGTTGGGGAGCAAATAAAGATAAATGCACCAACACCACAAAAGTCAAGTTCTGTATTGATACAGAACTATACATGTCCAATAGTTTTGTGACCTTTTGTTTGAATTTGTCGGTTGGCTGGTATGTTTACACTTTGAACTTGTGGTACCAATACCATTTAAATTAGGTCCAGACCCAGTACATGCTGCACTAACAGATATCAGACAAACCAGTTGTCCAGCACAATAGCCATGATATGAGCCTTTTTTGGCTCATGTCTTGTGCGGAATCAATAAATGCTGCCTAATTAAATTATGCTATTGTGAGATTTACCTGACAAAATATTCAGAAACTACACCCCCGCCAAGCCGACCAGAAAAATTACAAAAGCTAAAAACTGACAGAAGAATGGTGGTGTCGTCAATCCCAGCTGCGATCCCAATCTGTGCCAGATTATTTAAAACAGTGACACCTGAACCCACGCCGAAGAAATATACAACAAAAAGCAGCCAAAAATCAGCTTTAACCAATGCCTGTCTAAAACTGAAATCCTCCCCTCTGCGTGGCCTCCTTTTCTTTTTATTTAACTGGACAGCCCCCTCTCCTTCAGCCAGTAAGATATCCACATCCACTGAGTCATCATCACACTCAAGATATGTAATATTTGTCTCAGATTCAGCTGCTACCAAAAGTGTCTCTTCTTGACTCGGTAAAACCTCATTAGGTTTCTTATTAACAGGATATATAGTCATCTTAATTGGTATTGCAAAAGGAGCTAATATCAACAAAACCACGAAGCCAGATAAAAGGTATGTGATTGATTTATTCAAACCAAGCACGTGATCTAATATAGTTGAGGTCAATAGATATAAGCCAAGGAGTACACTCATAATCTGCACAAAAATAAAGTGGCTTCTCTCTGATGAGTCGTCTTCCAGTGAAGGGGTGCAAGGTCTGACAAAGTACATCACTAAAAGACATGTTGCGGGGATCCCGAGTGTCAGAAGGAGGAGGAGCTTGGTCGATGAGTCATTGAGCACTCCTGTGTAGAGTTCTGTGAATACAGCTGCACTCAGCCCAATATAGCCTTTTAATATGCCAGCCACGGTCCCGCGGCTCAAAGGAAAGTTGCGCATATTAGTTACCAGGACAGCTGTACCAAGCCATGCACTGCTGTTTGTGGCAACACATAGTGCAAACCATACCTGAAATTACCAACATTTGGATAGCATCAAATCATATAATGTTTAACATGCTCCATTGAGTTGTTTACTATGGATGTCAATTTCAAAAGAAGGAACAATCTAAATTTGCCACTTCAGTTAATTTCCAGACTCTTTTGGAATAAGAGTAATGCCATCTTCCTAAATTTAAATTGAATAACTGATTACCTCAAGTCAACATCTAAAAGGAAAAACTGCTAAAAGAAGAAAAGACAATTGCTAAATTTCGTCTGACGCTGACACCTGGAATAGACTTCTCAAAAGATCAGTCTCAAGATCACAATCTCACCTACTAGTAGAATTAAAGCCGTACAGCGTTAAAATTTTACAATATTGGTCCCATTTCCTAAAATTTAAAGAATGACGAGTAAAATCTTATATAAAATAAGGTGAAAAGAAGGTTTGTAAATTATTCATAACGTAATTTTCCTCAGCAAGATCATCCCCACGCATTACCGGTTTCATTAACGGAAATAACAAGAACAACTGAAGCATACAATTAAAGAGAGGGAGAAAAGAAATGGCGGTACTAACCAGCCAATAGGGCATGGCTGTGACGACCTGGCTGACGGAGAGCCAGACGACACCGAATCCGACGAGAGAGCAAGCAGCGCCAATGAGCAAGATAAGCCAGGGAGCGAAGCGGTTGCAGAGCACGCCGGGAAGCAACCCGAAGTTCTCTCCGACATCGTTAGCGACGCCGAGGAGAGTGAGCTGCTGCTGGTTCAGTCCCAGAGCCGACTTGAGCGCGTGCGAGTAGAGCGGGAAGGTGTACGCGCATCCGGCGGCGATCTCCACCCAGACCGCCGCGCCAAGGCCGACCCACGGCGGCCTGCTTCCTTCCTTTACTCGCATCATTTTGTTACTTTCGGTTTGGATTTAGACTTTTAGTGATGTTGTACTAGGTTGCTTGGTTGGATAAGATTGATTTCAGATTGAGGTTTTTGTTTGTGATGAAAGGGTTTTTGCCTTTTTGGTGGAGAAAAGTGAAAAAACATTCCATTAAAAACACAACCCCCAGCTCAGGAGGAAAGAGATTTGACAATTGACACAATCTACGATTCAACTATTTCTTTTATTTTATGGTTGGAGATCGGCTTGACCGCTTGGCGTTCGCACATGTGAAAAGAGATTAAGTTTTGTTCAAATCGAAATAAAATATACTAATAAAAGATATATATTTTTTAATATATAAAAAATTAAATCTTCAATTATTTAAAATATTTCACATCATTATTTTTCTTCAATATTAATTTTATTTAAATTTTTTCATCTTCTTGACATATATAAAATAGTTTTTTCTCCCATCTTTTAAAATAATATGTATAATATATTTAAGGTGAAATTTAACTCTTAAAATGATTTAAATTTTTATAATCATTCATATATTATTATGTGTTTAATTATATTATTATTATTATAATTATTATTACTACTTACCACTTAAAAACATTGAGTCCAAAAAATTTTAATATGAATTTTATTAAATATATTTCAAATTTTATATTATTAATTATTTATTTGAGAACTATATTATCGGAGCGAAATTTGAGTTACAGCTCTAGTAATAATAATTCTTAATACATAAAGAAAGTTAAATTTTTAATCTTTTCAAACATATCACCTCATCAATTTTCTTCATTATTAATTTTGTTTAAATATTTTTATTTTCTTGAATTCAAGGATTTGTATAAAATAGTTTATCTCCCTTCATTTAAAATAATGTGTGTAATGTACTTAACGTGAAATTTAACTCTTAAAATGATCTAATTTTTTTATATGATCATTTATAAATTATTATGTATTTAATTATATTATTTATTATTATTATTATTATTATCATTATTACTTAATATTTAAAAATATTATGTCTAAATTTTCTTTAATGTAAAATTTTATTAAATATATTTAAAACTTTATATTATTAATTATTTATTTGAGAACTATATTGTCGGGGTAAAGTCTGAATTACAAGCTTAGTAATAATAATATATACCTTAGAAAGAGGGTTAAGTTTCCTCTCACTACAACTATGCCACATCAGAAATTATATTTTATTTATTTTTTTTCACTTTTAACTGATCCAGACATTAATTACTTGTAAATTTACAATGTTTTCCTTTACATTACTTTTGCGCAGCTGACCCAAACATAACTTTTGTATATTTATACTATATAAATTTAATTTATATTACTTTTATACATTTATAATATTTCAGTTTCTAATTGTACTAGAATATAAAAAGATTTATTTTCCTTATTTCACTCTCAGTAGACCCAAGCTTTAATTGTAATAGATGTGAAAAGTTTTTTCTTTATTTTGCTTTCAATAGATCAAAACCTCCATTCTTTTGTGCATTTATAATATTACGTTTTTAACTTTCCTCTTAACTCTCTGTATATTGCAATAGAATGTGTAATTGATAAATATAGCTTTCCTCATACCAGTACTAAAAAACGTAATTGATAAATATTTTCATACAAACTCACCTTTCTAACCTTCTAAGCAGGAATCACGAACAATTCGTAGAGGTTTGCACCGGCAACAACCAGGGAATAATAAAGAAGAGGTAATAATGAAAGGTAACTCACATTTTTACTCTGTCGTGCACAATTTAAAAATAAATCAAATGATTTTTTTCAAGTAAAAAATTAAATACTTCCATTATGCAATTTTTTAAGTATGCTAAATCAATATAATTTGTTGGTATTTTTGTTTGTGCAAATTCTTTTTTTGTCAAATATTGCGTACTATGTTCATTTAGATATAATTAAAGATATGTGTAAAAACTAATGGCAATTATACTATACTCTACTATTGATAACGACTGAAGATTTTTTTAATAGTTAAATATTGTTCTAAATTTTTAATCTTTTATAGATGTTTTTAAATGATTATTTTTATTTTCGGGTGAAATTTAGATTACAACCCTAGTAATAATACACAAAAAGAGATAAGTTTTCAAGTTTTTCAAGCATACCACATCATCATTTTTTTCACCATTGATTTTATTAAAATCTTTCATCTTCTTGAATCCAAAGATTCATATAAAATAGTTTTTCTCTCTCATTTAAAATAATATATGTATTATACTTAAGGTGAAATTTAACTCTTAAAATAATCTAACTTTTTTAATGATCATTTATAGATTATTATGTATTTAATTATATTATTATAATTATTATTATAATATTGTGTCTAAAATTTTTTTAATGTAAAATTTTATTAAATATATTTTAAATTTTATGTTATTAGTTATTTATTCGAGTACTAAGCAAAATTCGAGTTACATTTATTAATTTTGCATGATCAAAATTCACGGACGCCCTAACAAGAAACAATGGATCTGGCTTCCTCCAATTTGTACGGTTTAATTGCAGAATCTGAATCCAGCACCGTCCTTCCAGTATTGTCCACATGTTAATTGTTAAGTTTTCTCATAACCCCGCAAAGTTAAATAAATTGAAAAAAAAAAAGAGGTATAAGAACCTCAGAACTTCTGATCTTTTGGCCAGCTAACACCAAAATCTGGTACTCTTCCTCTTTTGGCATTAGTTTAACTAAGATCATTTTTGCGAATTTCATCATGACAATAGAAATAAATACTGGAAAAAGTTAATCTCTAAATTGGAATATGTACTATTAAATAAAAGCAGCATAAAAATATAAAATTTTCTAATTGATGATCACTTAATAAAATAATTAATTTTATACATCAAATTAGATTCATACTTCACACATTAATAATCATGTTTAAATTTTAGATATGCAAGCCTCTCCAATTAATCAATCCGTATAATCGGAGATTATCTGAACTACTAAAAAGTATTTTCAGAAAAGTAAGTATTTATTGCATACATTAGAAAAATGAATTCCTATGTTGTCACCAGAGATTGTTTATTGTTTGAGTTATTTTCATCAAGAATAGTTTTGTGAGATGAATTAAAAACAAATTCATTTCATTTGATAAGTAAATTGATAGGGTTATGTTTTTGAAGACTCAATCATCATAAACTCGAACATTTAGCTCTAAAACATTAGTTCATTAGATTCTATAAGGACTCCACTCAATATTCATCTCGAATAAGTTCACCTCGAGCTAGGTACTCCTATAATAGAATTGGAAAATGAGAGTAATTTTTTATTATCTTGAAATGAATTGATTATAATGACTAAGCCTCTATTTATAAACTAATTGTCTAACTAACTAATCATAAACCCTAAACATCTCTCACACTACACCTCACATAATATCTCCTATACAATTCTATTAATCTCAATCTATACATCTAACACCCCCCCTCAAAATTATTGTGCGGTATGCATGGTGAGTTTATACATATTATGAGTTCTAATACCTCGTCTTATGAATTTGATCTCCAATTGCGTCACGGGTCCCCTTGAAGAAAGAAAGAAGGAAGAAGAGCTTTTTTGGCTCAAGAAAAACTATTGATTGCTTCATACTTTTTTGAGATATTTTTGAAACATCAATAGAAGGATCTTTGTCCTTTTTAACAACATTTTGAGACTTGTTTGAGTTCTCTTGAAACAAAAAAAAAAAAGAGAAAAATAGGAGTCCAATGCATGGTTGTGTCAATTGAATTGGATGTGGAATAGAAGTTAGGTTGTGAATTGTAGGAAATATTTTGGAGAATTGTATATTAATGTTGTAGGTTGTGGATGTTGTGATTCTGGTTCTAATACTGAAGCTGACACAACTTCCATCTTTTGGGCAGTGGAACTGGGTAAGAATATGTGAGAAGTCTAAAAGCAGCATGTGAGCCTATGTAACCAGCCCCACCAGTTACTATTACATGTGTCACACCATCACTAATTTTTTCAGAAATTGAGGCTTGCGCTTATGATCTGAGAAATCCATTTCTGAAAAAGAACCAAGATCTACCAGCTCTAAGCTGATACCCTAAAGCCGCAAAGTTGATCGACGGAAGGAATCGATCAGAGAAACCACGAGAACTGATTTTGGCAGTGGGAGGAGATCAGGGTGGGGTCATGAGCTCTCTCTTGTTAGTGTTAGAGTGATTTACAACCAATCATGTGATGATTATACTTAGCTTATGTATTAGGATGACTATATATGATACATCATTTAATCTTTAAGTTATTTATTATTTATATATTGAGTTTGACTCAATTGTGAAATATATGCATTGATTAATAATAAGTCTAAAATGTCCATAATCTATTAATTATCTAGAAACAATAATTAACTAAGATTGATGTGTAAGTTGAGTAATGATTATATTTCACAAATTATACGATAAATGTTATCGGCTCAATTACGCAAATAACGTGTTGGACATGTTATTGGACTTGACATGTAATAAAATACTATAAGGATTGTGTTTGTGTCATTAGTATTTTATTTGCTTGCTAATTCTTAGGTATGAGATGAGTGTTCTTCTTATATAAATGATTTATATTTGTGAATATTATGCAACGTTGTCCGTAACTGGCAGCCATACAGATTTTTATCTTGGTGTACGTCTTTTATATGAAGAAGAAGTATGAATCAAGAATACTGATGTCCCTCTCGTTTGTTGACATGAGCGATGGTATCCAAATTAGGCGTCCCTAGATAAAGAATATAGTGTAATAATGACACATTCCTATTTTGCACCGTTCTGGATATCATATGATATGAAATGAGCTCAGGACAATTATCATCGTCCAGGACCAAGATATTTGTAGTATACATTATATCTGTATTGCTTAGGGGTCATAATGCACATTGCTAGGTTCTGCTTATGATCTATGATGATTAAAAGTATTTTAATCTCATTGCTAAGTGTATACAGGTCTCAAAGGGTCACACCGTATAAGAACAAATCCTATAAACATTCATTGATCATTTGGTATGAGTTCTTGGACATTAATATGAGTTAATTAATCACCAAATATGATTAATTAAGTATATTTATCAAAGAGTTTGATAAGTATGTAAAAATAGATGAAAATAGGGTCCCAGGGAAGTTTTTCGGGCTCCGTGCGGGCCTTGTACGACCCCAAGCGACCCCGTGCAACCAAAACCTAAACCGAGAACCAGAGCAAAAACTACGATCCGCAGTTGTGGACATCGGTTCACAATTTTGGCTCCAGGGCAGTGTTTCTGCGCGTACGGTTCTGCGCATGGTGCAGTTTTTTACTCGGTTCAAGGGGTTATCTTGCTCCAAATTGGCTCAAATTTGGACAGAACGTGGCCAACTATTAGTGGAAGGTTTTCATTTATTAAAAGGCCATATGTGTAATCAGGAAGCCCTAGATTTTTCATCCCCAACTGCACCAAAATTCTGCTGAATTTTTGATGCACTAGTTTTGACTCTCTCATGTGTTGAGAACCATTTTCATCACTTCTAAGAGTTAGAATTCATGGAGAATGACCAGAGGATCAAGAAGAACACTCTCAATTGTCCTAGTAAGAGGTTGAGAAGGCATTTGTGAGCTGTTCTTGGTGGATATCGTTGGAGGAGATCTCAGTTGGTCTCTCGATGTCGTGCGCTTCTCCTGATCGTTTCCTGCCCTTCTAGTGACTCAAGCACGCATCAAAGGTATATTAATCTATTTTATAACTTGTATTTGGTTCAGTTTAAGTCACATACAAGATCCTTTTAGTGTTTTAGATAAAAAATTTTAAATTTATACACTAGTTACACTGATAAAATCCTAACATCTCTTTCCCTCTCTCTCTCTCTCCCTCTTGATCGCCAGTGGACGGGACAGATGAAAGCACAGACGGAATCGACCGCTCAAAGTGGTTCTATCGTGCGAGCTTCAAAATTGAGGTACCCCTTTGCTCAACGATGATAATGATTCTGATGTGGAATGATAGCGAAGAGGTGTCTTCTAACTTGTGAAGAGGCGATGTTGTCCTAGGTCGAGTAGCGAATTTGACATGGACAATGTCTTGGGAGAGGCACTTGAAAATGGATTGCTCAATTGAAATCTTGGAGGAGGTGAACTGGTCTCGGGCAGGCGGATCTGGACAGAGAAGGCAAGGAAGAATGTTCTCCATGGCTGAGGCGCGCTTGACCACCACACGAGTAAGGCAAGGAAGAATGTTCTCTCTGTCGGCCATGGCTATGTCCCTTGGAGGTAAGATGTTTCCAAGGTGCAGATTGACTCCAGCGACAAGAATCTTCTCACCCGCTTGAAAGTCTGTCAGGTCATACGACTAGAAAGCGGCTTTTATCGATCTCACCATCTGTTCTTTTTCTGATTTGTCGGAGAAGAAGCAAATGTGTTGTGGATTTATCATTTATCAAGATATTGTTAAGATCTTGATCGTGATCATGATATGAGGAGAAGAAATAATAAATCGGGCTGAAGAGAGGAGAGAAGCAGCGAGAAATTGATTTCTTGATTAGAGAGGAAAAGAGCGTAGAATAGAAATAGGAGAATAGAGTTGGATGAGAATAGAAGGTAAGAATAGGATAAAATAAAGAATTTATACTGGAATAGCTAAGAAAAATGATATAATTTCTGGAATAGGTTGAGATAAAGGCTGGGGTAAGGTGCATAGTTCCTGGAATAGACGTGAGCCTAATTCCAGCGATGTCTTGGCTCTGATAGCATAATAGAATTGGAAAATGAGAGGAATTTTTTATTATCTTAAAATGAATTAGTTATAATGACTAAGCCTTTATTTATAAACTAATTATCTAACTAACTAATCATAAACGCTAAACATCTCCCACACTACACCTCATACAATATCTTTTATATAATTCTACTAATCTCAATCTATACCTCTAACATCCCAGACTCGACAACTCTATGATACTCATCTCGAGTATAACTATCTCTGCAACCGTCCATTATCACATATAGTGGTTATAACTGATCACAAACTCATACAACACTTGGTTGTACACGATAATCGCACGTGGTCAAGCATACCAACTTGCCATGACGTGCACTTACATGCCACAGTTACGACCGGCCATATGAGATCATACCCATGAACTAGGGCTGAATAAAAAAGCTCAAACTCATGGCTCAGCTCGGCCTCGACTCAAGCTTGAGCTAATCTGACACGATAATTAAATGAGCTGAGTTTGAGTTGGGGTTGGCTCAGCCCATGGCTCGACTTGGCACAAATAATAATAATTTATATGTTTTTTCTGCTAAACTCTAATCTAAGAATTCATCTCTCATTATCTCTCATCATCTCACCATCTCAGCGGTTTAACGACTTCTCATACTCGCTCGTGACTCGGTTCATATATCTGACTAGATAATTTTGCTCGTCCATCCGTTCAAATTAATGCAGCAACGATGTCATTGAAAATATAATTTATTGATATATAGATTTTGTACTAACTTATGTACTATTTTTGTAGATATATCAACTTTGCAGTTTGTAGAAATACTAAATATAAATGTCAAATCAAGTCAGCATACATGTATTGGCTCGTGAACTAGCTCGAATAGTAATGAGCCGTGTTTGAGCTAGACTTTTCATCTCGAAGTATTTTACGAACTCGACTCGACTCGATTTTCATGAGCCGAACTTGAGCTAAGTCTGACTCGCTCGAACTCAACTCGTTTGCAGCCCTACCATAAACCAGCCATGATTTCTATAATCTTCATGGTCGTATTCCCCTATATATGATATCGCCAGGGAGGAGGATTCATTCTCTCACACATGCACAAAATTTATAGATCAGAATAACTCTCGTGCATACACACCCTCCCGGGCCTTCTAACCCATGATGTATCAAAAATATTATAGACGAATTTACTGAAGAAGTAGGGATGTGCTAACATTAAAAACTTAATTTGCTAAACTAGTGGAATTGAGTGCCGTAGCTTAACTGAAGATTAGGGTCGACCGTGATATGCATTGGCAATAACCTTCTCAAAATTTAGCGCATTACATGTCAAATTAGGGTTCGAAAGGAACAAACTGATAAAATATGCACTGACAGGATGGGGCTTAGTGCGACCGAGAGGGGCTACAGCTTTCCAAATAATTTTGAAATTTAATGCCTCTATTAAGGATTTAAAGTGTTTTATGATACTTATGCTATAATTTAATACCTCTATAATTTTACTATTTCAATCCCAAAATTTTAATAACATCTTAAATTTATATCCAATTATTCAGTTACTATAATGTCGTTCTTCAATGAAGGAACAGAGTATTTTCCAAGAAGTTATTGTTCAAAAAAGTAAATTGTAAAATTAGAAATGTACCAGAAAGCAGTATTGCGAGCTGTTACTATTAAGCTTGTTTTTCTCGGCATTCTTTTTCAAGGCCGAAGGTATTGGTTCATATGTTGGTTTGGTATTGACATGGTATGATATGTATTACTTTTCACACCCGGCTGGTAAGAGTTGAGCCAGAATTTAAATATGAAGAGACTGCGTTGACAGAATTTAAAACTTTGAACGATTGAAATAAATTATAGAGAGATTAAATCGATAACTCCTATATAAATATAATTAATTTTTATAATTTTTATTTACATTTACATTAATCATGAGTGAGTCAACCCCGGTCCCCTCGTCTCTTTCCCTGTCTCTTGGTGTTGAGTTTTGAGTCGAAACATTAATTTCAATAATCAACGGTGAAAGATTTGAACGGCTGACACTCAATTTGATGTGTTGTGTTGGGATCGATATCCTGCGCAGCACCGTGCAGCACAACAATACTTCTTGTAAGTAGGCTACTTTATCAAAACTTCATAGTCTAACTCCAAATGGGCAGATATTTATTTTTTT
Source organism: Schoenoplectus tabernaemontani (assembly GCA_037127355.1). NCBI lineage: Eukaryota > Viridiplantae > Streptophyta > Magnoliopsida > Poales > Cyperaceae > Schoenoplectus > Schoenoplectus tabernaemontani. Next base: position 10,953,346 of record CM073754.1, on the reverse strand, counting down.
TCTTTCTAGATTAATGTAGTTATAATTTTTGTTAATTTAGATTCTAGTTTTCAGATTCTTCTTGTAAGTAGGCTACTTTAATTTCAATTAATTCAATACCTACGAATTTCAATTACGCAAAAACCAGCCGCAAATATCAGCACTGCAAGGAGAAAATACATAATTTCTAACTCACGTATTATACTTTGACAAAGTGCTTTTTCTTAACACCGTGCAAATAAAGTGTGCCAAAAAAATACATACAACGCATGAATAACTTCTCTAATAGAAATCACGGTAAATGAATCATTAGATCAAATTTTATAATATCTGAATTGGAATACATTTATATACTGAAAAGGATTTTTCTAGATAATTAGAAAATTATTATTTTTTAAATGGCTCATAATAATTAAATCAAATAATTTTCTAACTATTTAAAAAATAAATATAAAATTTAAAATTTAATCAACAACTAATATTTATATGAAAATCATTTTAAGCAATTCGAATCAACCATTTAGACTTTCAAAATAAAAAAAATAATTAAGAACACAAAATGGTCAATACTATATATAACATCATAACCAACAAGAAGATATAATCAATATCCGTTTCAAACTTTCAATGAAAAAAAAGGAAAAGAAAACAATTGTATCAACAAGCTACTCAAGTATTTCTGAGAATTTATTTTCTTCTAAAAAAATATTTCTGAGAATTTAGTTAATTCACCGCCTTTGATAAAAGTTTTCAAAGGCTACTATACCTAATATATGCAACGTTTTAACAAAGTAAACATTAAATGGTAAATAGATTAACATCTCAAGTTTAATCCGAGCTAAAACTCCACGAGTGCGTCATCTACAAATCGCAAAGCTTTTCTTTTTCAAAGGTTAAAATCTTCCCTCGCTAGAGAACCTCAAGTGTCCGAACTCTTCCTGCATATATTTCTGCAAAATATGCAACCGAAAATATAAAAAATAAATAACTAAAATATGCAGTACAGAGCTGTACAAAATAATTGCATGCAAATATTAAAAGAAATTTCATTTCACATACCAACCTTTTATATTATGAGAAGAATAAACTACTGGTGGTTGCCAGCAAATTGGTTTTAATTTCAAATTTTTGGCATTGTCCTTTGTGTTTCATCAAATCAATGCCGAAAGTCAACCAAAACCAATATAATTCAAACTTTTCACGGTAGAAAATGAGGATATTATGCCAAAACATAAGTACCATGAGAAAATCATCCGAGTGTTGCACTGCACTATTTTTCTTAGCTAACTTCTGTCTTTGTTTTTCTTCATAAAACTCAAAATCATCCAAAAGGGAAGTTTCTGGCTCAAAATGCTTGAAAATATGTAGCATTTTCAAGCCTTGTGGCAGCCCTATCTGCAAATTTTATATAAAACACAGTTCAGTAAAATGCTAACCAAACTAACCAATGGATGGAACCTTGAATTCTTGATATTGTTTTAAATTTTATTTTCTTATAAAGGTAGCAAAATAAAGCTCCAAGTTACCAACAAGTTGAAGAGAATAAATCCCAGAGTACAAATTAAGCCATTACAGTTATTTATAACTATTACTATAATTATTACTTCAGTTAATCAACTGTCAAACAAGAGAGCCGTCATAATATAAATAACACTATATAAGCATTCCATCCTAATTTTATTTCAGTCAGCTCTTTGCACAAGATCTTTATTAACACATTGTTTAAGAATTTAAATAAGAAAAGGATCTTATAAGTTCAAAAACCGAGTATTTGGTTGGAAGTAGGTGGGTGGTCGCTCTCATGAAAAAAGAGGGGCGACAAAGGCAATAGTTGAAGCGATTTGAAAAACCCTAGGTGGGGAGGCTACGCCGCCGGCTACCCCCGCCTCCCCCCTTCTCCGCCTTCCTCTCTCTCCTCCTTTTCCCTCCTCCTGCCTTCTACTCCCTTCTCCTTCTTCTGTCCGATTTGAAATAGAAGCATCTCGGGTAAACCTAGGGTTTTCCTTCATGACCGCCACCTCGCACCTCCTCTCACCACCACCGACCTCCGCTATTACCTCCGAACTCCGTTACTACCCCTGACCACCGTCTCTACTCCACCTGACCCCCTGACCTCTGTCAACCCCTGACCCCTGACCTCCCCCAACCCACCATCTGACCGCTGCCTCTACTTCCCTCCCAGTCTCTAAAGTCTTTCCCCGCCACCTCCAACCTCCATTCTCAACTCCTTCAATCTTCTGCTCTCTTTCCCTCCCAAAGTGACTTCCTTCCGATGACTGCTACCAATTCAGTGTGTTATCGTCCTTCGCCTCACCCTGGTGGCAGCCACCCGATTGTGATGACAGCCACCGACCTAGGTGTTGTTGCCCTAGACCCTGGTAGCAGCAACCCGATATCAGCAATCAGGGAGAGAAAAATTACTACTAAGAGAGAGGAAAAAGAGGGAATCCAAGTTTTTGGCTTCTCACAGTAGCCACCTCTTTTCTTAGCTTGGCTTTTTTTCTTCTTCCTCTCCCATCTGCCTCGACTCCAGGACTTCCCTTTCTCTTCCTCTCCGGTCAGTCCCTCTCCCATTCCTCTGTGTGTGCTGCACTATATTGGACAAGTTGATAGTTGGCGTGACGAGTCAAGCTACTGCTATCGTTTTGCTTATTGTTTTTATTTTTCTTTTAGGGATTATCTTTGTATTTCAATTCCGAGCTGACTTCTTTCCCTATGTTTTTTCTTCTTTTTCTCCGATCACATCTATAACAATTCTTTTTCAATTTGATTTAATGAAAATTTATGGTAGCCTATTCGCCTACTTCAAAAAAAAAGAATTAAAAAAGGTGCTAATTTTAAATTATCAGAATAAAGACATGTTTTTATTTTTTATTTTTGCAGATTTCCCAAAATATTACCTCCTGAGTATCCCGGCTGAAAGTGACGACTTTGTTGTCATTATTTTCAAGTGTAATATCACGAAAATTGTAGTTAGGTATGTCCTTCACAATGTGCCACTTCAAAGGGAAGAAACCACTCCATCTGCCCTGCAACCAGAAGTCCATATCCTTTCTGAAATCAACTGGCCCCACCATCTCTGCCAGCCCAACAAATTGTCCGCTTGAGTTGACCTAAAAAGGACAACAGAAACTTAGTGTTTCCACTGTTTCTTGTTAGATTGAAACAGTGACCACTTAGACATTATTAACAAAAGGAGAAGGGGGAATACACAATCAACCGATATGCACTTATAGGTGAGACAGCAAAAGTAAACAAGATTGTTAACAGGATCTTATATTTTTTTTAAAAGTAAGATAATAAATGGTGATGGTTTGTAATGTAATGAATAAAGACTTCTGATGTCATAGACAAAAGAAAAGGTTTCTTCCATCCATCAACTGCTGCTTTTATCATGCTTATTCACTAGGATAGTAAAATTACTAACATATAAATTTTGCATGTCAACCCTTAAAACTAGGAGCTTTTTCAGCAGAGAGATAATTTTATTGCCACAGAACACGGGGAACGGAACAAAGGAACAAATTGTAACCATGAAACTGGATGATAACAAATAAGATGACATAACCAAGTTTCCTACTTACCGAGAAAAACAAGAAAATTGGGCATTTTGCCCCTTCAACATCTTCAATCTTTTGCGCATCATGATAAGCCAGATCCAGCTTTTGATTCCCATGTGGTGTGCTTGACCAGACACTGTACTTCAGGCTGTTATATACGTCATTCTCACTGTATGACTTTATCATGAAAAATTTTGCTTTGTTGTAACTAACAACAAAGTCCTTTCTGTTGTAATCACCCTGATCAGCACCCTTCCCTTTCCCTATACGAGGCCCACGGGTGGACATGTCATGGTTCCTGCTAGGTTGGTGGGTATTTCTGTAATTTCTAGTTGGAGGTGTTGCCTGATAACTGTTCGGAGTAGATCTTATGAAATTCTCAGCACGGTGATGATTATTTGCTGAACTGTAGTTACTCATATTACTTGTAGTTGCACGGTTCCCAGGGAAGGGACTGCGCGCTGGTTTGTTGGACAGATGTGGAATCTGACTGGCCTCACAAGGAACAGAAAAAGTCTCCTGTAAAGAAGGAAGATGGTAAGTTGCTAATGAGATGAGAATAAATTCAACCAATCAAGCTGCAAGAGAAGATCAGAACATCAGATAAGTAATTTACAAAAATCTAAACCGTGTGTGAAATCTGTAACCTGCACTTTTAAGCCAAAAATCAAAACATCCAAATTCCAACCTAAGGCTCTAGGCAAAAGAAATTCTAAATTCATCCATAACACCTGTGTTGTATTAACGTGCGTAGTTTAGTTACTGTTAACCAAATTTGTATCAGTTTAAAATTTCAAGTTCCAAATGATAAATCTGAATAATTGATTTTGTTTTATGTCAAAGGATTCATTCAAGTGAAGAATTGTAAATTTGGAGTTCATCTGTAAGATCAAGAGGTCCAACAACAGAAAGATTCATACAATAGACCATTATTTTTTTCTGCCTTTTGATCTTCACAAAAAGCTGACCAGATATTCAACGAATTTTCATGTGTAAACATTGCTGGTGAGGTTGACAAGGGACAGTAGATTTTTCATTGGAAATAGTGATGGGAGTATACAATAAATTGAAATACATTCATTCATCTTACAGTTTTTTTTTGTATATAATAATTAAAATAATTATATTATTAATAATAAGAGTGATAAAAGCAAAATTTGAAATCCGAATGGTAGCACGCCACTGGTAGTGACGTGGTGCAAACGCGCCACTGCCAGTGGCACATTTACACTGTTTTACACAAAGACACCACTGGCAGTGGCGCGTTTACTCCACGCCACTACTAGATTTCAAATTTTGCTTTTATCACTCTTATTATTAATTATATAATTATCATAATTATTATATACAAAAAAACTGTTCATCTTATATGCTACAGGAATGGTGAATAATTATATAGGCTAAACCAAAATTTGGAAGCAGCACAAAAATCTTAGTTCACAGTAGCCAAACTCATAAAACCAATGTTTTTGCAGTATTTGTGCATACTAAAAAATTGCAACATACCTTATTTCGAGCATCCGAAGACCAAGAGGTGGAATATGAAGAATTTCCAAAATCATGTGCTGCAGCTGTAGAGTATGATGGGTCACTGAAGTTGTGAGATGTACCTTCATGTTTCCTAGAAGAATATTGCTTGTCATAGCAGTCACTGATGTTGCCCCTGAATCTTCTATATGTAGTAGCAGGTTTCATATCTATCAAGAAAGGCTTCATTCCTTTAATCTTCTTCACAAAACAAGGGATGTAATCGTCTAGAGAAGTATCCTGACAAAATAAAACAATTAGTTCTCATGAATTTACATCAGCTGTAATAGTCTCCCTGCCATAAAATTATGGCATGCAATCTCAACTGTCCATAATGAATCGTGCACGGATCTCACAAAGCTCCTTAAAATGTCATTCTGTGTGCATTTGATCTCAATCAAATTGTTAAGATTGTATTCTACAGAATCCCTGCCATTACAATTATGACAATAAATACAGACTCAGTTCTCATATGTAATAATTTGTACCAAAGCCCACTTTCTTCAAATCCTGCATCACATACAAGAGCATGCGTCCAGCTTTGGTTCTGTCAATTATTTCCCAACTATTTCGCCATTTCGCCGTTAAAAATACATGAAACAACTTCTCATGTGCCACAATTTTCAATCAAATGTAATCTTTACAAAGAAATGAAATAGTAAGAAAACATCTCTGCTTAAAAATTAACAGATTGTCACTTCAGTTAGGTTCTTCTATAAGTGAAAAGAATAAGATTAAATTTTGGGTAAGTACCAAAATATTAATGCACTAAAAGCATGACATACGAAAATGCATGGTGATAAAGGTACCTCAACATCCTCACTTCTGGTTGTAGCATTGGGTAGGGAAAAAGCCATTCCTATCTCCCCATGATGACCTACATTAAAAGATCAACACCACTCAGAACTTAAACTACTGATCAAATGTCAATTGATCTTAAAAGCTAATTAAAAGAAAATTTCTGAAAATTACCGAAATGCCTGCTATGCTCGCTATTATCTAAAGGGGAATTGAAAGCTTGATAATTAAGTAAATCAATCGGTTTCTTCATCTATTGAAGAAAATAGAATAACAATAGTATTAATAATAATAGCTCCAACAATAAGGACAGGAAAAAGAAGAACTATGACAACAACAATTAAACAAATAAATACAATTTCACGGGTACACCCCGAAAGAACAAATACCATATATCCCATGCAAAGTTTCTCAGAACCTAAGAAAATTGTAAATATTGCACATACCAATCATCTCCTATTTTCTACAGAAGTAACCGGAATTACTCTTCCATAATTCTCATGGGGTCAAAAAAAAACTGAGAACTAAATGGTAATTTAGGAACAATTTCAAGTAAAACGAGAAGGAACAATTACTGGATAATTGCTTCATGCTTTCTAAAGGGTACATGTGACATTATGTATGCTTCAAGGGATACTTTGTACAAATGACATTCATGTTCAAAGTAGCTCTTTTTTGTGAGAGCATTCGTCTAAAGGCTGCTCAATTAAATTTAAAGCAGTTAGAAGAACAAAAATCCAAAAAAATCTAGTATACTGAGAAGAAAATGTTATCCTCGGAGTAATAGCATACCATGTTTTCTCTGGTGATGTGAGGCGAGAAATCCTGTAATGCGTCCATTGCCCCAGTATCTATATATTAAAATAAACACATTACACAATAAATGACCACTAATTGTATCCTTAAGTGCGTCAGTTTCATGCACGCTCTGTCTTATAATGCTTCGTTCTATGCACGAATTCATTTATGAACCGAAATAAACAAGAGAAAAGAAATCACAAACTTAAAAAGAACAATAGAAGAACAACTACTTGATATTTCTTTCCAGTGTATTGGTACACAGCGCGTACAAAATTACCCGATCGCTAGGATAGACAGCTTTTAATCTACTCTGCTAGATCGTCGTCTCTCTTTGTTCTCTACTTTCTATCTGGCGGTGTGGCTCCTAGGGTTTTCCGTTTCTTTTCCAGTTTTCTTTTTATTTTTTGTTTCCACTTTTTAGAGAATTTTGGTTTCCGCTTTCCGAGTCGAAATAGAGGGGCTGGAGCGCTCTCTCAATTCTCTGGTCTATGAATAGTGAATACTATCTTATTAGGTGCGCTTTCTTATTTTAGATGATGCCTTCTTCTCTCATGACTCATGAGGTTTAATTAATTAATTAATTGGATTAAGGTTTAATTAATTAATTAATTGGATTAAGGTTTAATTAATTAATTAATTAATTGGATTAAGGTTTAATTAATTAATTAATTGGATTAATGGGAGAATTTTTAATGATGGAGCCGGTTCCCTAAACCATCTAGACTTAATAATGAGGCGTTGGTGGCCGAGTTTATTTTTTAATATTTTTAGCTACAGTTGATAAAAATAAAAAGTTTACATAATAAATAAGTAAAGAGGCAACTTATTTTTACCATAGTCTTGTGTGGGCACAATTTTTCTGGTCCTTTAATTCTCTTTCCTGCTGCTAATTTTGTTATATTATTATTTTTTTGTCTAGTCTCATGTTTTAGCACAACAAAGTAACAACTCGACCGAAGTTAGACACAAAAAAAAGAGAAAAAAAAAAAAGAAGAAGTACCAGCACTACAAATTATAAGTGTTCTGGCTTACCAAACAATTAAATGCAATGTTTAAAACTTGAAAAGAAATCAAACTGAATTTTAAACCGTTTGTCATGAAAGTTATACCACTGGCTGTACGTATCTGCTTTAACAAAAATGAGAACTATTATTGAATTATTAAAAAAATGTTTACCTTTTTATCTTAATAATTTCATCACAGCTAAGCGTTGGTAGTGACTTGTGGGGGCAGAGGAGCGAAGCTTGGAGCAGTAGGGGGAACTCATATCTTTAGAGAGCCGATCTCTGAGCTGTGCGATTTTTTTATTGTGAGATGTTCCAATTATCGATCAATAATTCTAATTTAACATTAGTAAATCTTTCATGCATTAAAATTTGTGTTTAGATTTCTTAGCCGTTTAAATTTTTCAGTAAAAATCTCCGCAAAAAAAAACTCCGCAAAGGAAGGACACCCCAGTAGGGGAGGCAAGATTTCAGAATATAACTTTTTTTTGTAATTACTTTAAAATTAAGTGTACTTTTATAATTTTATATTAAAAATATAGTTTTAAATATACAAATTTCATAAAATAGTTGTGAATCGAGACATATTATTGTAAATATATTAAAATTGAAGCATGAATTTTTTATAAACTTGTTTAAAAGTAATTTTATAGGGTATAATTTTAAAATAATTTTACGTGGAGGGGGTGTGTCCCTCTCTGCTACAACTGTCCAGCTCTTTCTTACCAAAACATCTTTGATTAATATTTTAACTCGCAATGCCAAATTAATAAATATTTTAATTTAAGACGTAATTTAAATTTTTAGACTGAACCTTCCAGTGAAATTTTGATACCCCGGAAAGTAAGAAACATGTGCATTGAATGTACTGAAAAGATACCAGGAAAAAGAAAACTATAGGAGACAATATTTGATTGTAACGGGTTAAAATTAAAATATAATAAAAATATCAATTAGATCAACTTTATGCTGTCATTACAACAAACTGCCCCCGTAAATAATGGAATTTTAATATTTTTATTATTTCAAATCTGAGCCACATTACTGGTAAGGTCAAATTTAGCATTTTGGAAATACAATTAGAAATTGAATTGCAAGAGAGGAATTATTATATTAGATATCATGCCAAAAAAGAGTGTTTTTGCCATTATCCACTAACTTCCTCATTCCCAATCTCAGAAGTTACAAATACTTTTTCCCAAAAAAATGAATGATTAGCAGAAAGTTCTCCATTATATTTGACCTCAATCAAAGTCTTCTACAATCCATAATGACCATCAGAAAAATAAATCCATATACATTTAGATAATAATGAAATATTCATATGATCAGATCCAATACACCAAGCTCCATGGTCCTTATGTAAATAAAATGCACCCCACCCAATTAAAGCATATTTTCTATAATGAACAACATAAATACAATCCCATAGAAAATGACATCTTAAACAATCATTTTTACGTAAAACTCACTTAAGGATTCTGTAAATTGATAAGTAAAATAAAGGTAAAGCCGAAATAACTGAGTTTAACATAATAACCCTGACCCATATAGAAATAAATTTACCTCTCCATGAAACTAATATATGTTTAATTTTACAAATCAAACCCAATCGTTTTTCCAATGTAACCAAACTTCTAAATATTTAAAAGGTAAACTACCTAACTTACAATTTAAAATATAACAGAAAAAATAAATTTGCTCTTCAACAAATGTTAACTGGAACAAGCTCTGTCTTAGAGAAATTAATTTGTAAACCAAAAATATCTTGAAAAGTTAAAAACTCATTTAATTTTTTTAATCATTAATCTATCAGCCTGTAGAAAAAAATAAGTGTATCATATTGCAAATTAATATCTTATGGCCCGAAGAAAGTATTGGATCTAGACCTCAAATATAATTTGCTAACATAACTCTAGAAATTAATTTGTTTAAATCCTTAGCTACTAAAGTAAAATAAATAAATAAATAAATAAATAAATAAGGAGATTTAGGATCCCTTAACGAAATTATATTCAAAATAATCACATATTATTAAAAATAATTTAGATGTCATCATTTTATTCTATAACATAGAAAATATAGCATGTTGATGCTTTTTAACGAAAAATGTTTAGTACATCGATCAAATTTGCGAGATAAACTTAATTGCTAATTCTATAATTTGGGCTTTCTTGCTTAGATTTGGGTGTGAAAAGAATAAAAAAAGCCCAGTAAACGATTACAGGAAAAAAAAAAGGCCTCAAGATGAAGATCTCTGAGCTCTGACAGCATAAAGGCCCAAGATTAAGAGGGTCCCTTGATGGGAGATCACAAGTCATTACAAATAGTGCTCATAATTTTGTTAATTAGAGGAGATAGTAGAACAACATTTATTCCAATACAAGGATTATAGAGAAGCAGTCGCAGATAAGATATCGCTTTTTATGCCTGTCAAGCATATAACGGTTGTCTGGATAGTCGGACTATGTTGCAGGTGCCTACTAGTTAGTATTTATTTTGGTCCCCATTAGGAATTGGACCTCATTTGTTGGTTGATATAGATATATCTCAGTTTCTAAAAGGGTGCTATATATGGTCCCAGTTAGGGTGTCAATTATTGATCCAATCTGACGAGTTAATCTGATCTGATTCGAGCTCGATTTGTCCCGACGAGTTAATTCGATATGATCTAAATTCGATTCGACTCGATATGATCTGAAAATAAATGGGTTGGGTATGAGTTTAATTTTTTTGATCCGAATCGGGTCGGGTCGGGTTCGGGTCAACCCGGCCAACACGATTAATTATATTTTTGAAGTAATTTTATGATTTAGTACTAATTAAAGCTTAAATATACACTAATTATACACTAATTAAGATTAATTATAAATTAATCAATATTTTATTACTTAAATTATATAAAAATAATTAATAAATATTTAATTATTTTACACGGATCGGGTCGACCCATGACCCGTTGGGTCGAATATGGATCAAAATTTTTTGATCCGAATTTAATCAGATCAGATTCAAATCGGATAAAAAAAATAATAATAATAATGTGATTCGACCCGACCCGACCCATTTACACCTCTAGTCCCAGTTGATAGACCTCATTTTGTGTGACCATAATTGACAACTTCTTTTGCAGTGAAAGGTTAGCTCATAACTTGACAACGGTCTGGCTAAATTATTTTTAATTTTTAATTTTTAATAGTATTTTTTCAAGAATTGCAGTTTTTGAACCCAAAGGTAAATAAATATCTGTGAGATGAGTTAGGCTAAATTGAGAAATTTTCTTTTGAAACCAGAAGAAAAACAGTAAATAAATAAGATCACGAAGATGATGAAATAATAAAATATAGGTGACCACACGGACAAACTTCTATTTGCCTTAAGAAGAAGGCATAATACAATTGATTAAATAGTATTGTTTATTGTACAACACATCATAAGATTAAAATCCAGCATTTGCTAACTGGATTTTTTTTTAAAAGGCTGAACTTTTCTTTAACAAAAAAACGCACAATGGAAATATCTTTTTGATGAAAAAAATAGATAAATAATGGATGGCACGAGGGTTGCTCTTTATCTGTGGGACAAGATAATCAAATGTTAGCTCCATGTCCTTGTCCATTTAATGGCGCCACACCTGTCACATGATCTCCTAGCCAATCCATTGGGATGGTGATTAATTTAATTGGTTGAAAAATAAACTTCCACTTTTACTAGTACGAATTTAATGGCACTAAATTAAATAGAAAATAATGTTGCCCCTGTTGGAAAAAAAGAGATTATCCACCACTTTAGTCTTATAGATGAAAAATACAGCAGTTATTAAAAGTCAAAGGTTAAGTAAATCTAGGAGGATAAAAAGTACTAAATAACACCATGAAATTTACCTTATACATATGATAGATGATATAGTTTTTCTAACTAATTTCTTTAAATCTAATATTTTTTGAAACAAGTGAGAAAGATTCTCCATCCGTTTGTGATTGGATTTGGATCCCTCGTAGACTCGAACTATTTAGTTTGTTAGTACATGCAAAATTCGCAGATAAACCAAATTATTTATCCATTTTTCAGAGGAGGACACTTTAGTTTTCATTATACTGCTCATAAATAAACCTATTATTTTCTTGAATAATATAGTAAAATCTCATTATCAATACAGCGCCATAGATAAATTATGACAATATGTCGAGGTCGGCATTACCATGTCGCTATTATTAAAGTAATAGAGAAATTTCATTGGACTAATCTGTTAATACTTTAATTAAACAACGAAAAACATTCAAATTTTAATTGAAATTAATTTGATAAGCTAGGATGACAATGATCGACTTGGGCCGCGTGCAGGGGCGGATCTACTGTATATCAGGAGGGGGCAGTTGTCCCCCTCCCCTCTCTGGATTTTGAAAATTAAGGCTTTTGAACTTTGAATTTATGTTTTGCCCCCTCTGATTCACGACCCATGTAAAATGGGCCAGACGACCTCGCTCCGATTCGGCTGCTTCGCTCGCGACTTCACTCTTCGCGTCCTCGCTCGTGACTTCACTCTCCGCATGCTCGCGACTTCGTTATGGGCTTCTGGCGATTAGGTTTCTCTACTGGGCTACTGCCTCTCGTGTTCTTCTCGCGACATCCGACGAGGGCGAGGTGACAGCCGACAGGCGACGAGGACAACAGTCTTCTGCTACTTATTGTTTAATTGTTTCAGTAATTTTTTTTCTTCTGCTCTTTAAACTGATTATGCAACAGTCATAAACTGCTTACTGCTTACTATTTAAAGTTTATTATTTAATTGTTTCAGTAATTTCTTTATTACTTTTGCTCTTTAATGAACTGATAAACTGATTGTGCAACAATCATAAACTTCTTACTGTTTACTGTTTAATTATTTCAGTAATTTCTTTATTACTTCTAGTCTTTAATAAACTGATAATTGATTGTGCAACAATCATAAATTGATAAACAAAACATGTCATCTCACCATTGTTACTGAGAATTTTTGGTAATTGTTAAACAAGACTTATTGTGCTAATCCAATTAATTGGCAAATGTTAAACAAGACTGAGATTTTTTGGCAATTGTTAAACAAGACATGTCCAACTGTCAACACACTAATCCAATTAATTCTGATATACATTCATTTCATTTTAAATAAAACATATGCGATACTGATATATATTCATTTTATTTATATTTGAGTACTTAGGATGGACAAATACTTCAAAAAAGCATCTAAATTTTAAAATGGTTTAAGTTCACAAGAATCGAGACAAACTGAGTCTAACATAGGCTCCAATTCTTCTTGTGAGATTAATAATGCCGAACAAGATCCTCCTTCTGATTCAAATTTAAGACCATCTCTATCTCAATATAATCCAAATGAGCAAGATCGTGTGCGTAGGTTTTATCTTGATACAGGTTTATTTCAACCTAACAACTATAATTTTTCTCAAAGAGACATAAATGATAAAATGAGAAGATTCAACAAAGACTGGTTTGGTCAATACAACACTTGATTGGAGTATAACATTGCTAAAGATGCGGTATTTTGCCTTTGTTGTTATCTATTTAGACTGGAAAATGTCGGTTCAAGTGGATGAACTAGTTTTGTAGGAGAGGTTTAAATGTTTGAAATTAAAGAAAGATTTTGATGATCATGTTAGTGATTGTAATAGTTTGCATAGTGAAGCATATAGGAGATGCATGAATTTGATGAATTAGTTTTGTAGGAGAGGGTTATAAATGTTGGAAATTAAAGAAAGGTTTTGATGATCATGTTAGTGATTCTAATAGTGAAGCATATAGGAGATGCATGAATTTGATGAACCAAAGACAAAACATTCATACTGTGATAGAGAGACAAAGTGTTAAAGAGAGTGTGAATTATCGAATACAACTAAATGCCACAATAGATACAATTTGACTTATTTTGAGGTAGGGTTGGGCATTTTGTGGACATGATGAGTCTGAAAGCTCTAGTAATGCAGAAAATTTTATTGAGCTTCTGAGATTTTTGAGAGATCATAATGAAAAAATAAATGGTGTGATTCTTGACAATGCTTGTCAAAATCGAAAGTCGGTTGCACCTACCATTCAAAAGGATGTTGTGAATGCTTGTGCAGAAGAAACAATTAAAGAGGTAATCGTTAAGCTTGGAGATGGATTATTTTCTGTGATGGTTGATGAATCGAGGGATGTGTTAGTCAAAGAGCAAATAGCAGTTGTAATTCGATTTGTGAACAAGAGAGGTTGTGTTGTCGAATGATTTCTTGATATTGTTCATGTTCTTGACACTACATCCCTCCAATTGAAAGCAGCACTTGATAGTTTATTTGGTAAGTACGGTCTAACCATTTTAAGGTTACATGGTCAAGGGTATGATGGTGCTAGTAATATGCGAGGAGAGTTCAATGGTCTCAAAACATTGATCTTACGAGAAAATGAGTCTGCATACTATGTGCATTGTTTTGCACATCAACTTCAATTAACTCTTGTTGTGGTGGTCAAGAATCATAAAAAGATTTATTTGATCTTTTAAAAGGTTAATGGCATACATAATGTTGTTGGTGCATCTTGTAAAAGACTTGATCAATTAGTGAGATGCAGAAAATTAAAATTATGGAAGCTATTTCAAATGAAGAGATTTTAATAGGAAGCGGTTTAAATCAAGAAATGGGTCTTGCACGTCCATGTGATACTCAATGGATTTCTCATTACAAGACTTTATCTAATTTGCTTAAACTTTTTTCGGTTACTATAGAGGTTCTTGAAATTGTAAAAGAAGATGGAAAAGATGCAGAAAAGCAAGCGGAGACAAGTGGATTCATGAAAGAAATGTGAACTTTTGATTTTGTGTTTATTTATCATCTCATGCACAAGTCATTAGGTATCACTTATGATTTGTCACAAGCCTTGCAACGCAAAAGTCAAGATGTGGTGAATGTTATGTGTTTGGTGTGGATTGTTAAATTTCGATTGTAAAAGTTGAGAGATAGTGGATGGACATTATTATTTCAAGAAGTTTATGCATTTTGTGAGAAGTACGATATTGAAATTCAAATATGGAGGTGTGCGTCATTGGTAAGAACATATGTGATTAATTTACACTACTATCGTGTTGATATATTTTACACGGTTATTGATATGCAATTGCAAGAACTTAATAGAAGATTCATGAAATAACTACCGAACTTCTTATGTATATGTCATGTTTAGACCCGAATAATTCTTTTTCTGCATTTAATATTGACAAGCTGCTTAAACTTGCCAAATTTTATCCTTCGAATTTTAGCGAATGAGAGCTTTCTATTCTAGAAAATCAATTGGAGATTATCGTTTGGATATGCAGGGTAATAGTGATTTTTTGGAGGTAAAGAAATGTTTTCTTAAAAACTCATGGAAAAGAAAAACACATTGTTTATCATTTAGTTTACAGATTACTGACATTGACATTGATATTACCGGTGACCACTGCTAGTGTTGAAAGAGCATTTTCAACGATGAATGTGGTGAAAGAAGCATCAAGAAATAGAATGGAAGATCAATGGTTGAATGATTATTTGTTACTTATATTGAGAGAGATTTGTTCAAGAATGTTGATAATGAAAGAATTATGTAAAGATTTCAAAATATGAAGACTCGACGAGGCCGACTCGATTTGCCATCGACATCTTGATTTTTTTTGTTTGTGTTACTATATTTTCTTTTTTTTAATATGTAAAACATATTTTTTAGTGATATTCAATATTTTAGAAGAAATTATATTTTTTCAATTTTTATATATAATTATGTTACTCCCTGAATAAAATCCTGGATTCGCCACTTGCCGCGTGTCATTATGTCCCGTCTGAAAATTTATATTCAATAAAAAATAGTGATAAAATGATGTATTTTATATACTAATTTATTTCGTAAATAAATTTTAATGTAATTTAAGTAGTATTAACATTACGTCGAGATCAAAAAGTATATATAATAACTTAAAATTTTGATAGTATTGTATACATTATATTATCCTGTTGATTATATATATCTATATTAATACTTTGGATCGTGTTTGTGTGTCCGACACTCCGACCAAGTACATTCAACATCAGATCAGACTGATCTGAAGATCGATCTGGACAAGTACGACAAATCATGGATTATATCGTCATCCTCGGATTGACAGCTGATCTGCAACTTTGAATAGGTATCTTTTCTTTTTTTGCAATGATGTCTAATTTTAGTTCATTCTTTTGGAGTAGCAAAAACGCATGATGCCGTGGATTTTTACAATTGGCGTGAACTTTGCTTGATAATTTTCTTTTCTTGGAAAAATTGTTTCCATAATTACGTCCAACACGATCAAATTGGCCCCATTTACGGTACAAAAACAATTTCTGTTCTTGACAAATTTCTTTTCCAATATTTTACTTTGAGTATCCCTCCTCCAATCGTTTCTTAATTTGAATTTTCCTGTAAAATTCAATGGTGGCATGAGCATTAATTAAACGGATTTTTGTTTGGTGTATTCCTTTTTAGTAGTTAGTTTTGGCGTTTTATTTTGTAATTAGTTTGGTGTGTTATCTGTTCCGGATTCCTGATTCATGATCCCTCTATTTTTCGTAACTTCATTTTGTTATTATCTTTGAGTTTTTCACATAGCTGTAGTCCTAAATATACTCAGAACCTCTAATAAAATAGACAATTATCCAATACTAAGGACCATTCTCTTATTTAATTTATCCATTAGTTTATCTCTCAACGCGCTTAGTTTTTTTTCATCATCAAATCAAAATTGACTGTTCAGCCTTCTCTTTATAGTGTGGTTCATGATATCTTGGTTACAGAAATGATCGATCTAAATCATTTAATTTAATATTTTTATATCATAATGCATTAACAAAATAAATTTTATATTTTTATATTATGTCTGCTATTTTAAATGAAAAAAATATTGTTATTGGACGAACCAAAATTCTTATATCAAATTATTTTCTCCTTATAAAAAAAATAACAAACCAATTCTAAGAATATAAACTTTGATTTACTAATACATTTTTATATGGAGATTAGATTGAACGGTTCGGATGGATGATCACATCTAATTTGACATTAGAGATTTGGATATGAAGCACAATACTTATATTATAATTTAGTTAGTTAAAAATATAACTTAATTAATATCAAATAATTTTGTTGTCAATGAAATTGAATTAAGTTAATTAACATGGACCAGATAATGATGGATATTAATTATGGTATTATTGCAGTTAGAATGAAGTTATATTACCTATTAAACAATAATCTAATGTGTTTCTCAATTAATTTTTTTGTGATAGTTTGAAAAGCAAATGAAAAATCCACAAATTAAATTCACGAATACTTTGGATATAAACGGTGAATAGATATACATAATAATTGTACTGTATTATATTATAATTGTATTAGTTCACAAGCTTATTAATAATAATATACAAATTGCACAAATTATTGAAGAAACTTGTTAAAATTGCATTTGTTTTTTTGACGAGAATAAAAAATAAAAAAATCTAAAAATAAAGTTCCGACGAGAACATTTCATTTTAAGCATCCAGCAAGGCAGCAACGGTGTCCACCCCCAGTATCACTGGTTCCATGTCGGTGGACTATGGTCTATGGGCGGCACAAGGTGACAAGGGCTCGTTACCAGCTCCAACAGCCCTTGTTATTTTTGGGCAACCTCTTGACGCCACGTGTAAACTACGACCTTGTTCATATATTTTATACAGGGATCGCAACAAAGGACCTCGCATCATTTCCTAAAAACCGTTCTCTGTACGTGGCAGCCTAACAAGGGCCCACCGCCTGGAACCATGGGCCGATACACCCGTCGTGCCGCCCACTGACTTATACGCTGTTTCATTCTTTTATTTTTCTTTAGATCCCCTGTATCCTTTTCAATTTGTAGTCCATGTGTGCCTATGAATCCGAAATTTTGATCCGTACAAGTAGCTACGGCACTCTGAAAACAGGATATCATTTACATTGTGGGACCTTATATTCAGAGACTAGACATGAAAAGGTTCACATAGACACATAGTCGCGAAGCTCAGTAGAGAATCGAGATAGCCCAATAATCAATAGCCCATGGATTCCAACGGTTCGACCCTAGGAAGCTTTTAAGTTTCAACTCAACAACAGATCAGCAAGGCAGCAACTACTCTTCTTCTCTTTTTGTCTTCTCCAAGCTCACCCCAGATTTCCCCTTATTTACCGTGAATGCCCCTGTACGTTCCCCTCCTATAAAATCCACCCCATCCTTTTGCTGGGTTTGCCAAAATAAGAGAGCAACCCGATACACAGTAGAAAAAGAACCAAAATCCCAAAATCCTCTTTTCTCCCTCTAATGGCGAGGCGTTCAAGTGGTCCAGTTCTTAGATCGCTCTCCCCATCTGGTCGATTCGCTTCTACTTCAACTTCGACCCCTTTCATTTCTCCGCAATCTTACACCAGACAATCTTCTCCAGTGCTCTTCGATCGCACAGCATCGTCGACGCGCATTAACATAGCGGGTCCCACTTCATCCCCCTCCGTACGTATCGCTTTGGCTAATCACCGTGCCGGCTCTTCATCGTCTACCCCGCCTCGAAGGACCTGCATGTGCGCGCCTACTACTCACCCTGGTTCCTTCAGGTGCAAGCTCCACAAAGGGATGCAAAACCCCAATCCTAGCTCTGGTCAATCCAATTCAGTGGTCTCGAATCGGCTGAATGCTCGGAGGTCAGCCATGACGAACTCTCTTGTGAGAATTGGATCGGTCGAAGGAGGTGAGTGGGTTAAGCGTGCTCTTGCTGCTTTGATTCGACCTTCCTCACATCAGCAGAGAAGGCGCACCAACTTTCAGCAGAGGCCGAGTCGCCTCTCTGTTATGGCTGTGGCACAGAGTTCTTAGATTCTGATTTAGGTCGAATAGAAAGGGATTCATCTTGTTTTTTTGGTGATGTATCCCTTTTCTTGCTGCTTCGGTGGAAGACAATAACAGCAGTTTTGAATTCTTTGTTGAATTATAAAGAATAGAAACGGTTGTGATGGGTTTCTTTGGTTTTATCCGATCGTACATATGTATCTTTTGCGCAATGGAAGGAGAATTCGAAGAGTTCTCGAAATTTAAACGTGGGTCAATTGAACTAATCTACTCAAGAACACCTAACATTAACCATGATTAATTAAATCACATAATTAATTATTGGACTGTATGCAAGTGCTTATTGATGGGTTTTTGTAAATTGATGTCGATGTTTGGCCTTTGCTCTTCGCCTTCGCCTTCTCGTTCTCCTTCTCAGTTGATTGGTGTCTGCTTGGTACGGTGTTTTCAGATTTAACGGTATGTCCATCCCCGGTAGAGATAATTTATTTTCTTTCTTTTTCCAGTGGAATCTGTTATTTACTATGATGTTTATTTTGTTGAGCTAATTTTTTTTCTTTAATTGCTTGTTTCTTGATTGAAGGATTGCTCACGAGGGTGGCATGATTGGGTCGGACATTTGTACAGACTTTTTGAAAAATAAAAGAGGACCTACTTCAAAAAGAAAAATAAAAGAGGACTAAAAATTAATTGTAAAGTAATTTTGCGCTTGGATCTTCTGTGGGTTTGGAGAAGAAGTTGCTGACTTGAATTGATGATGGAGATTGGAGAGTGTGCTCGAGTTGGCCTGACTAGTGCACGGGGGGGACTCTTTCCTAGTTTCCTTTAACCGTTTAACGGGTCCGGAAAAATTGAATTAAAAATAATTAATAACAAAAACATGTAAACAACAATGATAAATTAAAAATTATGAAACGCCTCGACTCGAATGGAAAGATAATTTTGTTCACTGGAAACGTACGTGAGATTGGAAAGATAAAATTCAAGTTTAAACACTGAGCTGAACTTGCCCATATGTGAATCCGCCCCTGTTCCCTACCCTCAACATTAGTTAAGAGACAAGATAATTATATCAGTATAATACCAGAGGCGAAGTCGACCAAAAAAACATGTTTTGTGCAGCGGCTAGATATCATGTTGAGGTTGCAGGTTTTTTTTTTCTTGGTCGGAAAATCCTTATAAATATTCGTTAAAGTTCACGTATTTTATTACACTTTTATCTAAAAAAATAGAAGTGGTAAAATTTAGAACTGAATTTCGTTTATGATACGGATTATCTCCGATAAAGCGGGGACATACTGAGATGGAGATGTAGATAGGTTTTTATTCTTCTTTATTGTCTGTTAGAGTTGTGTCCGTGAACATGTGTGTCTGCCTGATCAATATAGAGGATGATCTTATATAGGCCTCCAAATCGCGCAACCTGACGGTCATGAGACCACGTCTCCACTAGTCGTTAGTGGACGGTTATAGTCTGCTATTTCGGGGTAGGGCATTATAGCACATAAACAGTTATGACGCATTATTTTGTGTCTGTGCCACTGTAGCGGTTAAGAAGAATTATGGGCTTAGAAAAGTTCTGAATTCGGTCTGTGAGCCTACTCGAGCCCATGAAACGGTGTCAAGTAAGAGGCCCATCAATTTTCATTCGGTCAAAAATTTTAACAAAACTTCTCCGTTTCAAAAAAAAATGAGGGTTTATAAGTTGTTTTTTACCTCCTGATTATGCATTAAAATACTAAACAAATTCAAGAATTTACAAATCCGCAATATAATAAACACATGAAGTAATTGATTTCAGCAGTTTGGATTTCATTTGAAATCATTGTAATAAATTTTTTTAGCTAATTGAAATACAAAATCATGGACACATTTGAATATTTGTAATATAATTTTGACATTCATAATATTCATAATACATAATGAGGGTTAAATTTTTAAACTTTTCAAGCATGTCACATTATTACTTTTCTCCACCATTGATTTTGTTTAAATTTTTTCATCTTCTTGAATGCAAGGGTTCATATAAAATAGATTCACTCTCCTCATTTTAAATAATATTTATAATATACTTAAAATAAAACTTAACTCTTAAAATGATTCAATTTTTTATATAATCATTTATAGATTAAGTATTATGTATTTAATTATATTGTTTAAGGGCGGGGATCACTTGACAATGTGTTATTTTGACAATCTTCATAATGAATTTTGAATAAAGATTAAAAAAATCTTAAAAATAGAAAAATTATATGGATATGTTCTTCTACTTATAGATTGATTGTGTTCAAATTTCATGTAATTTTATTATCGTTTAATACTCCATCAAGGACTATCAAAATTTTATATAATTTATAACGGTTATAATTTGATGGTCTTTGATGGACCATCAAAATGATAATGAAATTACATAAAATTTGAATAATCATTAATCTATAAGTATAAGAACATATCCATAATATTTTTTTCAATTTTTTCATATTTATTTAAAAATTCATTGTCAAGATAACCATTGTGAAGTGATCCCTTCCCATTATTTATTATTATAATAATAACAATAATAATAATAATAATAATAATAATAATTTTATCATTATCATTATTACTTAGTATTTAAAAAATATTATGTCTAAATTTTATTCAATATAAAAATTTATTAAATATATTTAAAATTTTATATTTTTAATTATTTATTTAAGGACTATATTGTCGATGCAAAGTCCGAGTTACAGCACTAGTAATTCTTAATACATAAAGAGAGTTAAGTTTTCAAAATTTTTAAGTATGTTACATCATCACTTTTCTCCATAATTGATTTTGTATAAATTTTTTCATCTTCTTGAATCCAAGGACTTATATCAAATAGTTTATCTCTTCTCATTTAAAATAAAGTATGTAATATACTTAAAGTGAAACTTAACTCTTAAAATGATTAAACTTTTTTATATAATTATTTATAAATTATTATGTGTTTAATTATATTATTATTATAATTATCATTATTACTTAGTATTTAAAAATATTATGTCTAAATTTCTTTAATGTGAAATTTCATTAAACATATTTAAAATCTTATATTGTTAATTATTTATTTGAAGACTATATTATCAGGGAGAAACCCGACTTAAGCTCTAGTTGTTTATAATTTCTGTTTTCGTTTGAACAAAGTTTGTAAAATCTTTTGTTAAAAATAGAGACATTTGTATTTATACATTCACGGTAAATTGCTTAAATATATTTTCCGTGTTTTACACATGAAATATATAGTTTCAAAAACAATTAAATTTAATACTTCTTGTTAGTTACAGCAATAACGAATTATGTCATATCAAGAAATTATTGTTAACTACGGTTGTTCCTTGAAGAAATATCTTTTTTTTTTAACAAAAAGTATTTTCAATAGAATATAGTTTTGTACAATAAAATTGTTTTTACTGATGTTTTTG
This sequence comes from Schoenoplectus tabernaemontani, assembly GCA_037127355.1. Lineage (NCBI taxonomy): Eukaryota > Viridiplantae > Streptophyta > Magnoliopsida > Poales > Cyperaceae > Schoenoplectus > Schoenoplectus tabernaemontani. Next base: position 10,931,346 of record CM073754.1, on the reverse strand, counting down.
GAAACATTTTATATTATATAATAGTAAGAGTATAATTAGTCGCACAAAAGGAAAATGAATTATCACATCATTTATATATAATTTCTACTTCTTTAACATATATCAATAGTTGGAGTTGGACATGAGTATTACAACATCCTTAATTTTCTTTTTTTCATTTTTAAAGAAGCCACTAAATATTTCTTGTGTTTGAAACTTTAAATTAGAATAGTGAATTATGCCTTATATTTATTAATCTAATTCAGGTCGTGACAATACTTTATCAGAAAAACATGAAATAAATCAGTGTAAACTTTTGTACGTAGTTGAACTAACATTCTGTAAAACTATTAATACAAGTGGTGCTATGTATAAGTACTTTGAAAGCCAAAACATACGTATGAAGTTCAGGCAAATGTTGTGATTACTTGTCAAAATGTTTTTTTTTTGTACTTTCAACACGATTTTTATCTTCAAGAACTGAATGGAGGATTTGATGACAATTATCTTATCATAAAAAGGAATATTTTATGATAGTATAAACAAGCATTATGTCATGACCTAAATCAAAAAGAAAGAAGTGTCGAAAATTAAAAAAAAAAATATCAGTTGATTTGTTATAAGGTTCCAAATTGTCAACCAGATTCCTAACATGTGGAGCTAACAACGGTATCTTCACATGTTCGGTGACAAAAACAGAAGCAAAATGCTTTTAGTAGACTTCTCTTTTCCAGAAATGTGTACACAGCTGTCAGTTTCCGGTGAATATCTGGTTCATGCTCTTGCCAAGTTTCTATTTGGTGTGCACCAACTACTACATATTTTATATATCAACTAAATTATCATTTGTCCACGGAAAAATTGTTACTTATAACACCACTTCTCAGTGTAAATGGGTCGGATCATATTATTTTATTATATTCAAAGTCAATTTGATTAAATTCGGATTAAAAAATCTTAATTTATATCTGATTCGATCCGTGTAAAATAATTAAATATTTATTAATTATTTTTATATAATTTTAAGTAATAAAATATTGATTAATTTATAATTAATCTTAATTATTATATAATTAGTGTATATTTAAGATTTAATTGATACTAAATCACAAAATTACTTCAAAAAACATAATTAATCAGATCGGGTCGGGTTCATCCGAACCCGACATGACCCGATTCGGATAAAAAAAATTAAACCCACACCCGACCCATTTATCTTCGGATCATGTCGGATCAGGTCGGGTTAACCCGTCGGATCGGATCGATAATTAACACCCCTACTTCTATAAAAAAACACATTTAACATAGTTCATAGTAGGCTAGTCTTAAATTTATGTCATGCTCCAAAAGTTCTTCACATTTCTGCAACGTTGAACCCCTTCTATTTTTTTTAAGACTATGATTAATTGAAAATAACTTCATAATTGAGATAACGTGTTTTCAAATCAAGTAAAAACTTTTTGGGAAATATAAAAGTTTCCGAGGATAGATGTTTCTTATAGATTGGCGCCTATTAACTTTTAAATAATTTGACATTTCAAAAAACAAAACCAAAAACTTTTTTAGGTAATTTCATATCATTTGATAATTCATTAACGGGAAGGATCACTTGGCAATTGGCTATCTTGACAATGGACACTACGAGAGAAAAGATTTTTGGCAACGGTTACTAAGTTTAGCAATGATTTTTGAACCGTTATTAAAGAGGTGTTAGAAAAGATTCTAAATAGCCGTTGCCAAATCACAGGTGTTCGAATTTTTTTTAAGCGGCCTATAGTAATGGTTCTGGACAAAAAAATAATTATTAAAGGGATATTAAACAATGGTTTTGGGCTGCAAATCGTTGTTAAATAGCCCTTTAACAATGATTCTTTGCCCAGAAATGTTGCTACCTGTCATTTTATTTTATTTTTAATTTTTAATTTTTTTAAACTTGAACTAAGAATATACAATAGATAATATGAAATAAATATAGATTGATATATAAGAACAAACTAACAACAAACAATATGATATATTATTCATTCAATAATTAATATAAAAAATATATAATTATTCATCCAATGAAAAAATATATTTATCAACAATACATTTTTCTCATGCAAAAATATGAAAATCTATACAAGTTCTAAAAAAATCCAAAAGTAAAATAAAAAAAATAGATCTTGAATCTTCAAATGCATTTTTGAGTGTCAATATGAGATTTTTTTGGCCCTGAAAATTATCGTAACAACATAAGCAATTAACCATGTAGAGCTCATCGTAAGCTTTCCGTGACCGTTTGAAGTTGAGATAATCGGATTTCGATTTTTTTTTCTTATTTCTTTCATCTTTCTCTTTTTTATCTATCAAGATCTATTTTGTATCAAAACAAGAGAAGAAAGAGATCTAATCCGTGAGATTTTGATTTCTGAATCATTAGATTGGGATAAACAAATTGTGAGATTAAAAAGTCTAACAATCCGTGGGAGTAAAAAAACTAGAATTATATTGGTTAATTCTTTTCTATCAGACCAAAATTTGAATAAATCCACACAGAACTATTATTAAAGGGGTATTTAACAATCGTTTTTGTAAGAAATCTTTGCTAAATGAGTATGTAACTTCTGTGTCTAGACTATATTTTAATAATACCATTGAGCCATTTTAACAACAGATTTGATCTATAATCATTGTTAAATGAGTATTGTCTATTGATATTTTTGTTGTAGTGAGATCTTCAAATAAATATAAAAAATCTATAAAAAATTATAGATATGTTCATCTAAGACTGTTAAATTAAAACTATTGTAAATTACATAACATTTTGATGGTCTTCGATGAACTATCAAATGATAATAAAAATACATAAAATTTAAATCACCATCAATCTATAAGTAAAATAATATACTTATAAACTTTTTGTTTTCTATTTTAAGAATATTTTTGTATTTATTTGAAAATTCATTATCAAGATTCTCAAGATAATCCATTGTTAGAGATCCCTTCCCTTCATTAATTGCCATTAGATATGAGTCGCTGTAAAATTGTTATATAATTCTTAATGTATGTGAGATTTTTTTTTTCAATTCCAAATTATTTCCGAACTTAATTGACGGATCTTTATATTTAAAGTTAATTTGTTATGGGTGTTAATTTTTTTATGTTAATTAATTTATTGTTGATAGATCGTCATCCATTTTTTGTTGTCACCGTTTCTTACCTTGAACTCTAATATATCGTTATATCCCTTAAATAAATATACCTAATTAAACATTATTTGGACTATTTATCATACAAACTTGCCGCCTAATGCAAAAAAAATCCCCGAATTGTCAAAAGAGGGGGGAGTATATCCATTTATCCTACCAATTAATATTAATTTCAGGTGATTTTATTTGGGCTCATTAATTGCGTTCCTGTTCCGGCTAACCCAAGAAAAAAGAACAAATCACTAGGCGTGTTCTATGGAAGTATATATAGAGTGCGAGGAAATAATTTATAAGTCCTTAGAAATAATCAATTAATTATTTGTCAGAATTTTTAAATGAAATATAGGAGGGAGCTTCACAGAACTGTCAAAAGGGACTACTTATAGTGCGAGGAAAATGCTTAAAGTACGAAACTATGAAATTCTCCAATTAATTCCGGCGTCCTTATACAGTAATAAAGAAATATAAAGTGGCAATTCTAACAAGTGATTGGTTGTTGAGATATCACAGAGAAGTATCAAATCTTTCTTAAAAGAATAATGAATATTCCCAAAACACAAATTCTTGACGCGGTGGTCCCTAACATATCAACAAAACTAAAATTCTTCCTTGAGAGAGAAGCCAATAAAGCATATCTTATGAAAAAAAGGTTCTAGTAGAAGAAATTACACTAATGAATACTTATCAAATTAATTCATCTACAACTTTCTTCAGAAGCAGAATCAAAGTGGAAGAGACATTAACACACCACTCAAAATCTAATAATCTATATAACTAATATATCTATACATATGGCTATACTAACAATTAAGACTAATCTACTAATTAATACATCCGATCAAACACAAATCTATCAAAATTAATGATCTTTTTTATACATCAAACCTAATTACTATTCATCAAACGGAACCGAGAGGGCTTCGGTTGGAAATTCCTTCTCCGGTGAAGATCTCTGCATGAAGGGCTAATCATGAGCATTAAAATCGTCTTCACTGAATTCGCCTTTCGACCTGCCTTTATCAATTCAGCCCGGCTCAGAGAACTCGAACTTGGATAGTTAGATATTCGACGTGTGTTCCTATGTTGGCTGCACCTGAATGAACCAGGATGGTTTGTTGGTGCACAGAGACAGGTGCGAGGTGAAATGTGAGATTTGCTTGAATAAGGATTCATACTTGGGTTGTTTCTTTTGGGAAGAGAACGGGAAGCTGATTTGTTAAGAGTAGCAGCCATTGTTGTAGTTAGCTTGAGGAAGGAATTGTTCAAGTGAGGGGTTATTTATGGTTTAATTGCTATTTGACTTGTCATAGGGGAGTTTTACAGAAGTGCCCCCTCAACCTCAAAAGTAAATTTTATGCAATTACACCTGTTTTCTTGTTTTTATTTAAATTAATGTTTCTCAAGTCCTGTTCAACGAATATAGAATATAGTGACCTAAGAATATTGTTATCATTTATCCGTGGGTATTATACTATTATTTAATTCAATGTCAACGTCTTGCTAAAACAGCACACACTGGTAATTCACATAATAAGGAGAAAAACATCACCTAAAATTCAAAGGAAAATAAAAAAAAATGAGAAGAAAAGAGGGGAAAACACGCGACTCTTTAAAAACCATGGTGCAATCTTTTCCAACAACAACTAAAAATGAGAATGGTAATGATGATGATAATATGATAATAATAATGATGATGATGTTGATAATATATTATTATTAATAATAATGCTAATAATAATAATAATAATAGTACAATAAACTTATATTATAAAATATATTTCTAAATTTTAAACTCTTAAAATTTTCAAATTTAAAAACTAAAAATCTAAAAATCTGAAGTTTATAATTCTATTACTATATTTTAACTCCTAAATCATGATTATGATATATAGATCGTCATATTCTAAGTACTTCTATCCAAAATAAATTTTTAAATATATTTCATTAATTCAAATCTCTTTTTATTATTTTCTCCCATATCAGTCTCGATTAATTTTTTCCTTTCTTTTATGTTTTTATGATAACTTAGAATATCAATGCATACTGGTGCCTTAAAAATTCTTTATTAGATATGACCAAAATCACCAAATCATCACAAATAGTGTTGAACTAGCTTATTTTGAATTAGTCTATATATGGTTAATGTATACCAGAATGGTTGAATAAGCAAATCAAAATGGGCTGCCATATGTCGAGATGATGATACACAGTCACAGATGCTCTGTATCCATGTCAAGAATTAATTGTCGTTTTCTGTAGTTGTTTGAAATATATATCCGTCATTGTAAGCATATTTTGGTCGTTTAGTAATAATGGAAGGTAGTAGTAGTGTTAGTGTAGTTTATCTAACTGGATCCTAGTCACTTGGTCGAACTCCAATTGGTGGAAATTTTGCTACAATCAATGGCAGCCTCAACTAGACAATTATATTTTAAAAAAGGTTGTTACTTGTTAGTCGTCATGCAAACATTGAAGTAGCATGAGAGAACTATTATAAATTAGTGAAACAATGTCATGTGCTCTGATTTATTCTATGAATAGTAAAACCATACATACACAAAATGACAGAGTAGTTGAACCTACTCTGAAAGCTATTTTTTTCTCATCAATTTGAGTAAGGAAACTTATTTTGCAATTGAACTTAATTAACAAAAATATCCAATTTAAAAAAACGATGCTGGTTATTTCTGAATGTTTCAAAAGGAAAAATACTTTTGAATGGAGGTTGAAATTAAAATATAGTTTAGCATTTTTTTTTTATTAAAACTGAAATGAATTATGTTTACGTAGACATATGCAATTTAAACAATTTCTTATTGATTTTTTTTTTAAATTGGCAATTACTGTTCAATATTTTTTTTAAAATTGGACAACATGATTTTACATAAATAAAATTGGCAATTACTGTTCAATATTTTGCATACACTATTTCAATCCCTGTAAATTGATAATAATTGATTTCGCTAGTATTTGATACTGTCATCTCAAGTTTCCTTTATGTTTTTTGAAATATGTGGGGAACTTGTCAAAATGACACACATACCACCATCAATAATCAATAATGTCATTGATATCATTATTATTCTACTTAAGATGAATTATGTTGAAGTTAACGATTTTGTTGTTCAAATTATTTTGTATAGTAAATATTGAACACCTTAGTTGTTGTTCGAGTTAATGACATTTAAGATTATCAATAAATACAAAAAAGTTAAATAAAAAATCATTAACCTAAATAATAACTAATTAATTTAAGAGAAAAAAATTTTATACCCGGAACTCTGTACCCCTTTGTGTACCCCAACTTAACTATCGCCGTCAATTTTAAATTCTTTCTATAACTGACGAAGCCCAATCCATCCCGAAATTAGTATTTAGTATTTTAGTTAGTAACACTCGTATGAAACTGGAGGCCTCCATTCAGCCATGGAAGGGAACACCACCGCATCTACAACAACGTCTTTCGAATTTGACGGCGCTTTCTTCCCTCTCCTCCTCACTTCACTAACCTCAGCCTCCTCCAGATGGTCTCCTCCACCGCTTCCCCCCACACATCCATTGTTGGCTTCTGCCTTCTACCTTCTCCGAACCCCAACCCCAACCCCATGCCTCCCGCTCTTCTTTCCCTCTTCCCTCTCTTTCGTGAGAGGCACTGACACTCCGCCTGAGAACTCTCACCAAGCATTTATTTTTGCGATGAGTAGTTCAGGAGCAATCAGAGTGCCTCAGTCTGTTTTCAGCATATTACACAAATGCGCTCAACCTGATAACAACCTAAAAGAGGGGCATGGACGAATTTTTAGTAGATATGATTTTACTTTGCTCAATTGAGATCAACGTCTTCTAAACTTTGCTCAGAATCTAGGATTTTGAATTTTTCATTAAATAAAGTTGTACTAAAATTGTCCATGTGTTGCTTCAAGATATGCTTTATTTCATTACAGGTCACAGGAAGGTCGGATGCATTTGTCAATTGCTCTCCAAAGAAATCCATCTATTACCATAGAAACCCTTAAAAGCAAAATCTGATACCACTTGTACATGTACTTTTTTGAGAATTTATTTGATGACGTGTCATATGTATGCAGTAGAGTTTGTTTTCTTTGTTGAAATTGTGATTTGTGTAGGTTCATTGTTCCTAAAGTTTGATAATTTTGGCCATATGTATGTTGTTTGCAAAGGAGCTGAAGTAGTATTTCACATGGAAGCACCTGACTCATCCATCAACAATTACCAGCTTCCTTACTCTATCAATGTAGAAGGTCTTCTGTTCAAATCCTTCTATCTTTTTAAAATTTTCTGGTGTACATCAATTTTCCATTTACATTGCAGTACCTGTCAGGTCTCTACTTTTTTGGTACATCAATTTTTATGACCTTGTCTCAGATCTTTATATTTTAGAAAGATTTTCGTTGAGTTATTCCGAACCCATAAAAATGTTGTAATTGCAAGCATTGGGCCTTAACGTGGAGGTGACATTCATAAAATATCATAAATGCTACTTGTTATTCAGTGATGCAGTAATTTTTGTGCTAAGACAATCTCAGAATGCATTAAGAAGGAATATTTGCTGGAATAAGCAAATAATGGTTCAGTAGTAAAATTACTTTGAGAGGTCCCTGATGAACCTATGATCGATAATAAACTCAATCGGCAGAAATATAGTACCTTCCTTTTCTAAATTTGGTTATATAAATTGAACTCCATGTAAATTCTATTTTTCACATGATAAAAGGTAGGAGGTAGTGGTCTTGCAAATATTATTTCTGAGCCCTTCAAATCTTCTTAAACCAACTACAAGCTTTGTACATATGTGTAAGAAATAGATTGTTTCACTAATTGTGGAGACTTTGGTTTTTAGTAAGGTTCTTGAAAAGTATCTTTTATTTTCACTTTACAGATATTAGCAGAATTTAGCACATTGTTGTATGGATAATGAGAAATTTGACAATAAGCCCCAAAATTATGGCTAAAATGTAAATAAGACTTATTTAACTAAATGTAAATAAGACTTATGGCTAAAATGTAAATAAGACTTATTTAACTAATAGATCAATGGTTTGAGAGAAATCAAGAGAGAAAATATCTTGATTAGAAATTCGTTTGGAGAAATCTAGTACGAGTGAGTCTCATTCGATTGATCAAATATTTTTTTCTAGGTCAAGGAGATGATATGTGAAATTTTAAGCAACTGCTTTAATGTTTTAAGTGTTCGAATCATCATTTCACTTTTCACGCACAAAGAGAATGTATTGAAATTCACATTTTGAATTATATATTATTCAAAGTTAAAATTTTACTTGTTTGATATGCAAATTTTCTATATGTTAATTCTAGTTATATTTCTTTTCCTTTTATTATATTTTCTTTCTTGAATATAGAGTCTTGAAGAATTTTTAGAGTATTTTTTTATTAGATTAAAGAATATTTTATTATGATAGTTTAAAACTTAAAATATTAGGTCTTAAAAATATCTATTACATAATTTTATATATTTCAAAACTAAAAATAATTTTTTTAATAGATATTAAGACATCATCCATATTCAGACATAAATGATAGATATGAAGATGAAGATGATTAATACTAAGACTTATTTTTTAACTAATTTTGAAGTCTTTATATTTTTTTTATTATAATGTAGAAAAAGACTCACACTACTAGTTTTTCTGTCTTTCAAATGAAGAGTCATTATTATTTAGTGAGCAGCTTGACTTCCTCAGGTGGTTGTTTTTGTCTTTGTGTAAAAATGAACATTGATTGCCAAATAAAAATTTTAAGTTTAAAATATCACTTGTAATATTAAATATTAAGACGTCGAATTTCTCATATAAAGACTTGGGGCATTTGATTTTAAAATATTAAGGTTTAGATATATAGACTTGCTAATATTCTAATGTCGTTTAAATATAAATTTTATATTCAAAATATGACTTATAATATTAAATATTAAGACATCAAATTTATCATATTGAGACTTGAGATCTTTGATTTTAAGACATTAAAGTTTAAATATAAATACTTGTCCATATTCTAATTTTGTCCAAATATAAATTTTGAGTTCAAAATATAAATTGATATATTAGGTATTAGTTATTTGGTTATCCGGTGTTAATACTTAGGACATATGAATTAAAGACTTTGATGACCGCCCACAAGACGTGTTAGTGTTAGAGTGATCTACAGCCAATCATATGATGATTATTTTTAGATTATGTATTATGATGACTATTTATGATATATCATTTGTTCCTTGAGTTGTTTATTATTTGTATATTGAGTTGGACTCAATTATGAAACATATACATTAATTAATAATAACTCTAAAATGTCCCTAATCTGTTAATTACCTAGGAACAATAATTAACTAAGATTAGTGTGTAAGTTGAGTGATGATTGTGTTTCACAAATCATACGATAAGTGTTATCGGCTCAATTACACAAATAACGTGTTGGACATGTTATTGGACTTGACCTGTAATAAAATACTATAAGAATTATGTTTGTGTCATTAATATTTTATTTGCTTGCTAATTCTTAGGTATGAGATGAGTGTTCCTCTTATACAAATGATTTGCATTTGTGGATATTATCCAACGTTGTCCGTAACTGGCAGCCATACAGATTCTATCTCGATGTACATCTTTTGTATGAAGAAGAAGTATGAATCAAGAATTCCGATGTCTCTCTCGTTTGTTGACGTGAGCGATGGTTCACCAAATTGGGCGCTCCTAGATAAAGAATGTAGTGCAAGAATGACATATTCCTATTTTGCACCGTTCTGGATATCATGTGACATGGAATGAGTTCGGGACGATTATCGTCGTTCAGGACCAAGATTGTCAAACCGTGAAATTTAATTAAGAAAAGGAATAATTAAGATAATAATTTAAAACGATTTATGTAAGCTAACATTACCTTAAATAAATAAATAAGAGAACACACATAATTAATGAAATAAATAGATAATTGAAATAAATAAAGCTAAATGAGTTTAGATATCGAATAATAGAACCAAAGATCAAATTGAAAAGTTATAAAAAAAATATATAAGTTTGTAATATCAAATTCAATAACTAACACAAATCTTAAATTCAATTATGAAGTAACGTAATGCATTAATTAACAAACCTTAAATATAATAAACTAATTTATTTATTTTATGATTTATAAATAAATAAAGATAAAGCTTATTTACGACTTTATCTAATGATCAAATGAATAATCAAATAAAAATACCTAAATAATACAATACGAACGTATTCATGACTGAGAACAATAGATATACAATAAATAATCACTTAACGTAATTTAAATCTAAGATTTTAATTTATTAATTAAATATAATCGAAATATTACTAAAAGATTTCTGGATTTCACCCTATTTTGATTAAACAAAGAAATAAATGATTTATAATAACAAAATATTCAAATTTGCCTAAATTTAATAACCGGAAATTAATAAAAATCTGATTTGCCACACCAATAGTTATAAAAATTTCGGCCATAGAAAATCTCACATTCACACCCCCTCACCATAAATGCACCTCTCTCTTTATTAACTCTCATTAATATCCCACCCTTTTCCCTTCACTCTCTCTCTCTCGGTCACCCCGCTCAATTAAGTGATTGACGCTCTCTCTCTCTCTCTCTCTCTCTCCCGACCCCATTTCCCCCAAATCGATCACTTCCGCCGTATTTCTCCCTCCCACTTGCTTCGCCGCGTCTCTTCAGCGCGGACGCACTCTCCCTCACCCCTAGTGCCACTAGGCTTCGCTTGCGCTAGCGCAGCGGTGTCTCCAGCGAGTTCTCTCTCTCCCGAGGACCCACTAGATCACCCACTCCTCTCTCTGTAATCTCTTATGACCGATCGCTCTCTCTCCACTCCTCCTTGGTTGTCCCATCGGCGCCGCCTAGGCGCCTGACCTTGCCCTATTACCCCTTGACCCCTGTCTATCTCTTATCGCCGCTCCTCTAACACCTATTCCAGGGCATGCAACCCTATATCTGTTGCCCCCCAAGACTCGGCCCCCCTCCTCTATAAAAGGGCCACCCACAACCCGATCGCTCCTCTTGCTCAATTTGTTCTCATGAGCGAGATTTATTCAGATATATTAAGAAATTGTGCAATACTTGAATTGTTTGGGGGTGGCTAGAGTTTCTTGGAGGGGACCGCCAGTCTGAACCCTGCCCTGTGCTTACTAAACCCGCTTACATTGCTTGCTGCCTTGAAATTTTCCGTACTGGTATACCTAGCTTAACCCTTATTCACTTGTTTGTTTGCTATGATTTTTGAGGGCTGATGCCTTTGTTGCTTGTTGAGTACCGATGACTTATACTGGTACTGGTTTTCCCTCTATGTCTGTGTTGTGATTGATTTGTCTGATCACTAGTGTGGTTGCTTGCTTGATTTATCTGGTTGGGAGGGCTGGTACTATGTTGCATGTTTACTGTTCTCTTGGCCTTATTCATTGCTGGGTTGTTTGGCACTGGTATGTCTCCTGGTACGTCTGGTACCGATGGGTACCAGTGATGCGAGAGCCGAACTAGTCCCTGTTTGGTTATTCTGGTAGAAACCCTGGTCCAGGCTTTTTGATTGAGAGAATTGTTGATGTGATTACTGTTGCTGATCTGCTTACTGATACTGGGTTCTGTGTGTATTTATGGGTTGAAATTTCTGTGGTATGCCTTGGTACACTGGTACCAGTGAAGTGAGGCAGTACCCCCTTGTTAAATGGTCTGGTTTGGCTGGTATAGCCCTGAGCCTGTGAGCCATATGTGTGTTGTCTGCTGCTGGTTGTTCTGTTTTGAACTATTGAATAAATTGTTGCCTCTGTCTGATACCGGTACCCCTCTCTGTGATGTTGTTGCCTTTGTTGCCTGCTTCCTATTGTGTGTACCTGTTGCCTTAGTCGATCTTGATATGTATATTGGGCTGCCTTGTGGGTGTCCATTTCCTTGTTGTCTGGTTCGGTGTTGGGTTTCTGAAACTGTGGCTATCGAGTTGTGATTAATCTGGGCTTAAGTTTAAGATTTAGGGAACCGAATTAAAATAGTAAAAGAGGGTTAGGCCCAAATTAAAATATTATGGACTAAGTAATATATATTCAGGAATGTTATTAGGCCGACAAATGAATTGAAATTAATAAAAGTTAAGTTAGTTAAAATAATTAATTAAGGCCCAATACTTAAAGTCTCAAGATAATGAAAGGTGATTAAATTAAAAGGATAATTAATTAATTGGAGGCCTCCCCGAAAGGTTAGGCGGTATCCATGGATTAATACGTAAATTTAAAGAATCGGGAAATGATTAAATTCCCTGACTGCTCCCGAATACGGGATATCAGAGCATAACTGGCAATATTTTCAAATTCAAAATATTAATATAAATAATTAGAATGCAAAAATTTGATTTGAAATTAAATAATAATAATAATTAACAACTATAGTTTTTGTCTGAGTCAATTCTCGTATCTGAATTAACTGGAGTAGATCCTTAGGAATTTGTTAATGATAACACATTCGCTTAAATTTTATAAAATTAAATCTAGCTTTCTATTATGAAATTGTTAATTTGCTCTCATCGAATCGTCTAGTCGGTTTAACCCAAATCGATTTAATATAAAAATTAAACAGTTCTAGGACGGCAAGTTATGTTTTTATAGTAGATATGATTATTCATTTACGTCTAATTAATCAGTGGGTTCCACAGTCACGGTTAACTCTGAGTAGCCGATCAATCAAATTAAAGTAATCATACTTCAAAATAAATTAATGCACCACCGCCGTTTAACTGTACGTCATTCTGAAGGTTGTGTTATCTATAATGAGCTTAATCTCCATTCTCATAATCATTTATCCTTGTAGTGTATCAGATCGTCAACTTGTACCCTTAGTATGGTCTATGCTGATTCCAGATCCAAAAAAAAAACCAATGCAAAGGCTATAAACAAAGCCTATAAATATTTCTTGATCATTTTGGTATTAGTTCTCTAGAATTAATATGTGTTAATTAATCATTAGACATGATTAATTAAGTATATCTATCAAAGAGTTTGATAGATAGGTCAAAACGGGTCAGAAGCAGGTCCCGGAGAGTGTTTTCGGGACATATACGGCCCCGGGCACTGGGCACAGTGAATTCTGAGACAGTTTTCTGCACAGTGCGGTTTTGTGCATGGTTCGGTTTTTGAGTCGGTTCGGGGGGTTATCTTGCTCCAAAAGTAGTCAAATTTGGACATAACGTGGTCAACTATTAGTGGAAGATTTTCATCTAAAAAATGTCATACCTATAGTCAAGAAACTCGAGATTTTTCATCCCTAACCGACCCAAAATTATGCTGAATTTCCGCTGCACCAGTTTTCATTTTTCTCATGTGTTGAGAACCTTTTCCACCACCTCTAAGAGTTAGAATTCATGGAGAAGGACCAGAAGATCAAGGAGAGCACTCTCAATTGCCCTAGCAAGAGGTTGAGAAGACGTTTGTGGGCTATTCTTGGTAGATACTGTTGGAGGAGATCTCGGTTGGTCTTTTGGTGTCGTGCGCGTCTCCCGATCGTTTTCTGCCCTTCCGGTGACTCAAGCACGCATCAAAGGTATATTAATCTTGTTTATAACTTATGTTTGGTTCAGTTTAAATCATATACAAGATTCTTTTGGTGTTTTAGATGAAAATTTTCGAATTTATACACTAGCTACACCGATAAAATCCCTACAAGACGGTCATCAGTTGATGTTTAGGAACATGGTCACCGTGGTTAATGAAATTTTTAAATGAGGTTAATTGATTAATTAGTATTAAGACATATTAAGAGTATAGCTCTTAGTTATAAAGAGTTTATAGTCAAGACTACTTGGTTTGCTAAGTCATCATGTCACGTCTCCCTTTCAAAATTTTTTTTTGATCATAACTAGGTATAAAGCATGTGAATATTAAGACAAATAAAATCAGATATGAAAGAAAAAAAAATACTTATATTAATAATTATTAATGTATATGATATTAAGTATTAAGAGTAAAGTTATTAGATATAAAAACATTACGATTTAGGGCGGACAAAATGTATCAGATTGTAAAATATCTTTAAAAACTATTTCAGTTCATGGTCAACGCATTTGAGTTGGGTATTTGACAGGATACTGAACTTGAGATATAATTATCAGGTGCCAATAAAAAAAGCGTTCAGAAATTCATATTTTAATCCTTTATCTCGAAAACTAACAATGACATTCCTAAAAGTCACTAAAATGCCTTATTGAGTTCCTTTAATTGGTTGGTGGGGATCTTGGAAGCCCAATTTTCCTCTCTAGCCATTAGTCAACATGAGAACGTCAATACATTGGATTTGTATTATCATTTGTTGAACTTTGCAACACAGTTATAAATCTTCCGCAATTATTTTCTATATCTTTGTCAGAATGAAGCGTTTTTGTTAGTAACTTGGTGAGAAACAATATCTTTAAAATGGAATCAATCTTTGGATCTGTGTACATTTTAGTTTGCAGAATGCTCACTAGCTATTGGATATTTTGTGTTGTTAGTTTTCTCCATTATCTCAATTATTTTATTAATTATAATAATTTGAAGTTTTGTTACTGCGTGGTTGTAATTTAAGAAGAGATTATTGACATGTTTTAAATTGTACAATGAAACTTAATATTAAAATTGAACTCAGACAATCACACACCACACCAAAATATTTGCAAGATTTATAGGCGAAACCTCACACAAAATTGGCCTCCTGCCTTAATTTGCTGGTTGGTACATCATGCTAGTTATTCAAGGAGAGCATGTAATTAAAATTATATAAGCTGCCAGTATTTAATCTTACAAAGTTATAATCGTTTAATTTCATTTATTTAGTTTTCTTTTCCATTTCAATATTGATTTCTATTTTTTGTTCAAAATTTATTTGATTATAGAAGGAGAGATGGAGATAAGAGGAGATCAGAGAGGCATGACCCTTTCATGATTTATAAAAGTGTACGGGGAGATTATAAAATTTTATTATATTTATATAGAAGTTATTGATTAGGCTCTCTATAATTTATTTCAATCATTTAATATTTAAATTTCTCTCAATCCAGCCCATCTCATATGCAAATCCCGGCTCCGCCTCTATAAAAATATTTTTATTTGTTGTGTAGGATAATATAAAAAATGAGCGTCTCATTTTTGCCTAAAATATTCTTACACACGAGACAAATGATCAAGCGTGGGTACTATAAGACTTGTTATGTCGTTATTAAGACTTGCTATTTCTAGTATTAAGACTCGTTATTTTGTGATGAAATTAGAACTTCTAATTTATGTTATTTGGCTATGGTAGTGAGACTTATAATAGTTGGTATTAAGATGTATTCGTTCTAGTATTAATACTTATTATTCTATGATGAAATTCAGACTTATTATGTGTGCGATTTAGATTTATAATTTTTTGATATTTTGTGATGTTATTTTTTAGTTTTAAGACTTGAAACAGTTAGTTATAAGAGATTGAGAATTATATATATACTGTCAAAAATTCTGATGATCGCTCTAATATGAATTCAAAATCCTGGTGGACTTGCCCAATCTTAACGGACTCGATAATATAGATTTAAAGTTCAAAATATCATTTTATATAATAGATATTAAGTGTTGGTTCATAAATAATAAGACTTGTAACCTTAGATTTCAAGAGTTGATAATTTAGGGTGGTCAAGGGATTTTTTTAGTCCAAAATATCACTTCAAGTGATAGGTAGTTCTACGTTGTGTCTGAAGTATTAAGATTTGTAACATAAAGTGTTAAGACTTGAGTATCGCCCGTAGAACAATTAGTTTTCATTTTCGTGAACTTGGTCAATGACATTTTTAGTTAAAAATATCACATCTTATATTAAATATTAAAAATTTGTGTTTTGAGTATTAAGACTTGTAACCTAAAGTGTTAAAATTTGGCTACTATCCGTAAGGCGGTCATCAATTTTCATATTCGGGAATGTGATAAATGAGGGTTAACGTTTTTTTCAGTTGAAATACAAATTAGGATACATATTTGAGATACAGTTAGTCCACTTCTTAATTTAAACGACTTAAAAAAGAAAGAACGATATCAAATTTTACATCCTTGTAACTTCTACTGACGAAACCTTGTAACTTTTACTTATATTATTAATTTAATACGATTGTTGTATTAACAATTACCATGTCATTGTAACTGAAATTTTAGTTGCGCACTTGTAATTATTCTAGAAGTGGGATATGAAATGTTCTAACTGTCAATGTTATATTTCTGATGACAGGCAAATTGTACTCGAGCAGTTTCTCTCTCACCTAATAGATTAATGCAATGTTGCACATCATATTATCCGGTTATATTATAATATATGTTAAATAAATGTTCCACTCGTGTAATTTTCAATTAAAACTTCTATCCACCACATTTTGTTCTAGATTTTGAAGCTTATTCAGACCTAATTAATATACGTATGCATTCATTGTCATGAGCAGTAAGTCCTGTATTGAAAACCAAACCGAAAAGTATATTCTGCAGTAACATATCTGACCAACCATTAAAATGATCCCACTTGTGTTTTTTATGTCACTATAATAAAGGGAGAGGAAGGGTGGACTAGCAGGTCTGGCTTCCTTGTTTAAAAAAAAATAGTTAAAATGAGTAATAATTGAATAATTTTAATAATAAAATCTAAAGTTTTTGGTGTTCCGACTTCAATCCTCCGATATGTGTACAAAATATTGCCATTGTCAAAGCATATCGATATGTGTACAAAATATTGCCATTGTCAATAAATTCCCTTCTTATTTTCATTTAGCTTCAAACAAAAGTTCCAAATATATATCATTGCGGGTGGGACTACATAAATATTATCGGTCTCACGCCCCACAGTTTTTATTCTTTTATTAATGTTCATTGATTTCAGGTTACATGCATAATGAGACAATCAATATACAATTACACAGAATTTAAAATCTATCGATATGATCAAAAGAAAAGACAAATTTAAGAAACTATTTGTAAGTGGTGTGCTACGCAAAACGCTAAGCAGAAGATTTCATCGCCTTTTAATTTTTCTTGTTAATATTAGATATTTGAAGAACATTGATAATGATTTATTTCGCAGCTGGTAACGAGAAAGTTTATCCAAAGCAAGTCACCTGGGCCTAATTAATTATAGGATATCTGTCGAGTTTTCTGTGGCAGCCATGGACTGCCCATGGTGTAGTAAACTACAATGCCCTCTCGATCTAAACATTTGTTCTTTATCTTTTATTTTTCAATAGAAAAAATATTGCTCTTACAAAGAACTTTTCTTCAACTACATATATTTACTGGCAAATGGCCTATTTTGAAATCTAGACTCTCATCTTTCTCTCAAAAGAAAATAAAAACTACATATATTTACTGTACGATGGACACTGTTTTATCAGTACCAGGGAATCCAGATTCAGTGCTGACACATCCTTATCTTTACTTTGTCCACTTGTAATATGATAAATAGTCCAGCAAGCGACCTGTGAAGAAAAAAGAGTTATCTAGATGTGTATTAAAAAGGAAAACGAAATTTAAAGAAAAATATCAGAGTGGAATATTTCTTTATGTCAACATCTCACCCTTGTATATACCTTTAAGAGAAGCATCTGATAATGATAAGTTCTACAAGTTGGGCCTTGTTGGTAACATCCCCCATTTCAAGTTTTCCAAAGTGATCTGTTGTGGCTATGGCTGTTGTAGCTATGGTACCAGATGAGTAAGTTTGTACCGGTCAGTATGGAGATCTTTTTGATTGATACTTGTTTGTACTAAAATTTAATTAATTGGAAATTCGGTAATGTAATCTTTTATTGGTTCTAGCAATACTGACAGATGTTTCAGATCCAAAGCGTTAGTACCATATTTTGGGGGTTTCAAATGTGGTTGGATGGATTCAAGATTGGTTGAGTAAACAGTCATTCACCTAGTTTGCTTCTAATCAGTTCTTTTGGAACCAAAACCCAGTATCTGATTTTAAATCTTAGTCATATCAAATAATAAAGACAAATTCAAAATCAATATCAGGTGGACCACAAAATGAAAATGTAGTTTCCTAACTGCTACTTTGCTCTCCAATCTAATTTGACAACGGAATGTATTAAATTTGAATAACTTGCATCTCATATTACTAGCTGTACCAGAGGCGGACATAGCATTCGCCAGGGGGGTCAGTTGACCCCCCCCTGATTTTGAAAAATAGTGTTTTTAGGTTAATATTTTGTTAATTTGACCCTCCCTGGATTAAATTTCTGACTCCCCATGGATTATCTGATTATTTTTCATTGAGAAAAAATATTTAATATCACGGATAATGAAAAAATTATGTAAAATTTTTAAAATATAAAGTCTTGTAGAAGAAAATTTTCTTTATTGCTATGATTATTTATTATTTTAACTTTTATTTTTTATTATTTTTAATATATAAAGATATTATTTTAATATTTTTATTTAGTACCCGATTAGTTAATGGATTTAAATCCGATAAGTTACTGAATCCGATTATTGAACCCCCTGACCAAAATCCTTCATCCACCCCTGAGCTGTACAGTATCGGATTTAAGTTGATAAGTGCATTCTCACGAGATAACAAATATCATATCTTAAAATGTGACTCCATTGAAGGTGACTTGGTATTATTTTTTTCAAAAGCTGCTGTTTTCAGTAATTAAGAAGACGATGACATAGTCTGGATCCACGATTTAAGATTTTAACTGCTGGTATTACTCATTGCTAATGAAATTACAATGCCTGGTTTGGTTATTTGAAGTACATATACTGTTTAAGCAACCATTCTTGAATCCTATAAGTTAATTTTTTTTTCCACCAAAAAGGGGAATATATTTCATATGTGAATCAAGGTGGCTCAGTGTTGATAATATTTAGGTTCTAACAGCATCGAGCCAAAACCGGGAAGAGATAGGGTACTTTGCTGCAATTAACTGTGTACAGTACTATTTTGACAGTATGTATAACCTTTTTTTTAGCTTAACAATTTATATATTGCCTCATATCTCATAATAGTATATTATATACCATTTGGCACAAAATTTTGATTCAGCAAGCTAATAACTCGTCATTATGTCATTCGAACTGAAATGGAAATTATGCACCAAGTCTGAATTGCTATTTTGCCAATGACATTGGCTGTGAAAAGAATAAATTGAGCAATCTCAGGTATGATTAACTAATCATTTCAAGTGGATTTGATTTCCATAAAAGCATCATATTTAAACAAACAACACTGTGTCTATTTACAGTAGCCACTAGTCTTTTTCAGAGCTTCATGTGCGGGTTCTCCACAGTGTCAGCTATTTCATCTCATTCAGGCCAGTACCAAATGGTTTGTAATTGTCACAGTGTCTGGTTTTGTACAAATTAACAGAATCCCAACTGGGGCTAGATAAATTTCAATAGCATACGTTTCTTTTCAAGGTACAAACAATATATACAGTTGTAGCCAAATTGTACAGTCTCCTGGAGATACTAACATGTCCAAAATGTTATAAATTTGACTGGATAGAACATGACAGTTATGAGGTCGATGTCAGCATTGTCACTCAATGTAAAGATCTTACATAATTTAATGCCGACAGCCTGGAAATTAGAAATACAGATTAGTTATCTACTTATCTTAAATTCAGGTGATGTTAACTCCATTGAAGACTGTCAGAATGAAGACCAGAGCTGCGCCATAAATTTTCAGCACGCCATCAATGACCTTTCATCCTGTTGAGATATATACATGCACTGTAGTCTGTAGTAATATTGCCAGTGGATTTGATAAAATCATTTTTATACCCATATGTTGTAAGAATTGAATTTATGCTCATCTCATTGTTACAAGATAAAAATTAAATTTTCTTTCTACTAATTATCCTAACATCAAGTAAATGGAGGATGGATACTGATGAACCTATCAAATAAAACGATTCTTTAATTCTTTGAGCAATCTAAGCAGAATAAGAAAAAAAAAGTTAAAGAATTCACCTGTCAATTCCAACATAACTAAGAGTACAGTGCAATTTGGCATGTACAAAATAAAGAAGCATAAAATTTAATTGTCTCATCATCAAGCAATATACGATTTAAATCGTATAACTAACTGACAGTATTACAGTGGGTATTAGTTGGAACACAGGGCAAATTGATGTTGTCTTCAATACGAACAGATTCTATATCGGCGTGCACCAGCAAACATTAAAACAATATGATGATATGCATGATAGTGAATTGGGAATACCATAGTAGCACTTCGCCAACGAAATGTTCATCTAGTAATTTCAAAGAACAGCAAAACAGTTCTATTCTTCCTACCTTTTAGGCATCATAAATTTAGTATAATATTTGAAGGGAAAAATGACATAATTCGTATACTCTTATTTTACTATTATATTATCATATAGAATTAACAAAACTGAGCTTTTATTCAAATAAAGAAAGATATGATCTAAAAAAATATATTCTATAGTTTAAGTTTATTTTGTTTATGTCAACCGACAATTATTTCAACAATAAGTAAGGGGTTTCTGTCAGGAATTAGAGCAATAAATTTCTACAAAATATTTAGTATTTAATAAAAGATGAATTAAAGTAATGGAATTTCTATATAAATAATCCTCAACTTGAAATAATTTTTGTACAAAAATCTGAACATTATTTAGTTGATTTTTTTTTTAAATTAATTTACTTTAGTGATGTTTCTTTTTTTATCCTTCAGTTCATTCTTAGTTTATATTTATATCTTTCTTGTTAAATGAGGTTCTCATATAATATTAGTATACTGTCGTTGCACAATAGTACTATTTTTTTCAACTAATATTTTACCAAACAGAATTGAATGATGTAAGAATTTTAACATTTTCTTCTATTCGTACAACTATCTTAATTTACTATTGCAAATAGCATTATTTATAATGTCTTTTTCTTGATTTATCTAGTAAATGTTACCACTTAACCTTCCCGGGAAAGAAAAAAACAAAAGTCCGGGTAAGGGATATAATCATTTCAAGCAAGCTTTTTTTTTTTCTTTTCTTTTCCGACTCCATGAGCTCTCGAGAAAAGAAACCTTCTTTATCCTTACCAACATAAATAAAACTTCTTACTAATATCGAATATGACACGAATAAAAGAAATCATATAAATGATGCCATTGACAGTCCTGGAATTATAATTTCATTCTTACTTCGTACCCTTGTCTTATTATGTGCAATTGGGTTTGCCATTTACAGTTCTCAGTACCTGACCTTATCTTTGTTGCAACTACACATGTCCTGTGAAATTCACAATCCAAAATTTTTAACCAATTTACTTGTAGCATGTCACAGCCATTATGACTTTGCTGATTCCTGAGTTCCTGAGTCAAAACTCGTCAATATTCTATTACCATCTTTTTTAAATTCCTGCTAGTCTTACCTCCATCTCAGGCAAAAAAAAAAGTGTATGCTTTTTTACTCCATCTAGGTTTTAGCGTGTTCTCACTCTTCAGTCTGTGTTTGCATAAATATATTATATAACAATAGCACCGAGAAGCCCAGGTCAATTTGAGTCCAGATAGTCTTGTAATGCATGTACCTTTTCTTCTGTTGACCTTTTCCTATTGACATTTCTCTCCATCTGTTACTGTCACAGTTTAAACCCACGTACCGCTTGTCTCTCATTTCTGGGTACTACACTACTAGCTACTAGCCTGATCCGTAAGGCATAGGAGAATTCAAGCACCTGGGCCCAGTTCAGGGCCTCGATGTACAGGTACTGGTAACTGATAAGTTCCATTTATTAGGTCAGACTCTTGATAGTACAGAAATAGAATCTCCCGACACGCACATTAATTTTCTCCTACACTTTTTGTGCCAGTATGAAAATATGAGGTGTTGGCTTTGTTTACTATTCTTCAACTTATACAAGATAGAAAGGATCTTTGATTTGGTCAAAAAGGATTAGCATCCTCTTGCAAGTTGGAGTTAGTTGCTAATATATTATTAAAGCTCGGCATTAGGTGAAGGTGACTTAATTGCAGATAATGCAAAGTTTCCTTTTAGCAGCCACCGGAAGTACACCATGTTGGATGGTACATAATGGTACAAGACATTAATGGTTCAAAGCATTACTAATTCAGTGTCGCTGCTGGTACCAGACGGTACCCATAAAGATATATTATGAAATATTTCTTTCAAAAGAAAGTTACAAGGGATAAAATCATAGATTCTACCAAAAAAGTCTCGTTGGCTTTATAGTTCCGCATTCTACATTACAAACACATGGTTTAACTGAATAACAATGAGCTCAAGATAACAAAAACATATATGCACAACCAGACATAGTGTAAATGCTGCCAAAAAACCCTCATAAATTAACATCCCTCCAAATTCAACAAATATGCACACCATGATAACACTCAAATCAAACTAAACCTAACTAAAATTTGATATGAGAAAACTTTCTTATCTTACATCTAAGATGCTTTATCTTGATCTGCATAGGTACCTGGACCTGAACGGGCAGCAAACTGCTTGTTATACACCCTATGGCGCCTTTCTCTTGCATAAATAACCCAAAAAACAAGCGACAACATAACAGCAGCAGAGACCATGACTAGCCCAATATATACCCATTTACTGTACTTCTCCAGTCCAGGGCAGTTATTGGAGTGAATAGAGGTAAAGGTGTCACGAACAAAGGTGCAATCTTCTAGCTGGTTCAGGAAGGGCCCGTACTGATACAAGCCTTGGCTTATATTGACAGCAGCTGCCATTTGGTTGTAGATTTTGGGTGTGACTCGGCCAGTAGTGCTACATATTTCTTGCCCAGATACAACTTTAGTTGCGCACTCATACCCCTTCCATACCTGAAAATTTGATCTTTGATACTAAGCTCAGACCAGTAACTTCAATAAGAAATATCAGTACCATACTTCCATTATTCCTGCTGTGACTGTTGCTTCAACTAGCATTTACTAATATGATTACTTTTGCACTATGTTAACAATCTAACGGAATGGTCTAGTAAAAAAAAAACTGCAGCTGCATCAGACCGGAGAGGCCAGACAAGTCAATGATTTTATCATGTATTGTAAGTTTGCATGGTAAGGACTTTTACTATATGACTGCCAAGTACCAAGTGCAAATATTTATAGCGACTCCAATCTAAGATGGAACATTGCAGAGCTTATTTATGGCTTGCATGAAGGAATCTGGAATAGCATATTTTTGGAATATACAAAAGCTGCATATTACTTCACCTGAGTTGCATTGCTCAAGTCAACCTCTCCAGCACTGCAACTACGGTTGCTGAGATCACCATTGTAGGGATTGCAAAGCATTGGCATCAATGGTCCCGATTGATTGAAGTACAATGGAGTTGGATTGGCTGGAATATTCTGATTTGACACATTTGAAATGACCTGGTTGACAAGTTTGACCAACTGAAAGGTGACCTCCCGGCCTTTATAGAAGGAGTCATTTGCGGTTGCTGCATCAACACATGGCAAAATGTCATCTAAGGCTGTGTGGAAGTGAGGATGTGTGGCCCACTCATCCATGGAGACGCATGTGTCTGCCACCACACTGACATACATAAACATACAAATGTGTGAATTTAACTTCCATTAAGCACTTTTATTCCTAATTCCATCAGTAATGAAGCACATTAGATAAATATTAACCATTTTCTCATATCTGCAGCTAAACCTATTATTCTTTTGAGGAACTCAATGTTACACTAACTGTTTCAATTAAGATGAACTAAGCTAATAACTGGCAATTTTCTAAACTTTGTTGGACCAGTCTCAATGGTTAATAACAATTTTTTTGGGCTTAAATGTGCAGTACTGAATGAAATGGAAATTAAGTATTTAAGGAATATGCTTGATCTAATTCTCAGGTCTTTTCTAAGTTCTAAAAATGTGGAAATCAGTTTTTGGTTCAGCTTGCAAAACATTGACAAATCTGGAATTAGCAAAAAAAAAATGTTAAAATAACAACTATCCTTCTTCTTTTCTTCATCCTGGAATACCTATTTTTTTGTTTGCTTTGTATCTAATATAGATCAGCACGTGTTTCGTACAATGTACAAACACTGCTAGTAAATATCACCTTGAGAAAAATAAGACATAATTACAATTTTTCAGAAACAAACAACCACAACCAGAACTGGAACCTTAAATTAAACTTACTTGTGTAGAAGAAGAAAAATGCCACATAGTATAAAAGTCCCTGTCACGAGAATCCATCCAACAACAACCAGACTACAGTGTTTGGCATAAGAGCAAATAATTAATATAAGTTCTCACAACCAATTCATGGTAGATAAATAGAGAGAAAACAATGCTGACAACTTACATGGAGACAATGAATTGCCACCCAAAAATCGAAAAACCTAGAATATAATTAAAAAGAAGATTTAGCATCTTATAGGAAAAAAAGTATAAAAGAACTTCTTTTCTTTACGTCAGTGTCAGCACTTACAGAATCCAACAAATGCTAGAAAAAGCATGACTGCCGCAACAATGATCAAAGCCAACCTCCTGAAATAGGGGAAATAAAACCAAGCGGTTTGAACAGTAAATTAAACTTTCTCCAGTTCACTGAAATAATAGAGGTTCTTCGCATTTGGGCAATAAGATTAAAGTGAAAATTCAATTAAAAAATAATAAATATGGGACTGCTGTTTTCTCACTCATCCTCATCAAATATACTATTTACTAGTCACATTAATCTAGTAATCAATTTTTAAATCAATCCGGCTTTATTTAGTCAATTCAGTAACCAGAGCTAAAAATTATCTCGTGTTGGGAGCACAGTTGTGAGTTGTGACTATGTTACTAATGAACAACTTGACATTACAAATGCTGGATGTATTACATAAAAAGAAACTTGAAAACATACACGGAATTGAGGACTTTCTTGATCTTTCTGGAATTATCAAGTGTACGACTTTCGAGGTTGTTGGCTGACGAGTTCAGTTTTGTCTGGGCTGTATCAATCTGGTTCATGACATCTGAGGGAAGAAAAACCTGATCAACATCGACTTTCTTGGCTGCCACAAGGCTATCCGAGAAGTTTCTCAAATTGTCCACTGTGTAGTTGGCCTGACTCACAACATAATCTACAGTAGTAGTAGTGCTTTGATGGAATTTCCCTTGGCCAGTGTACAGCACCACACATCCAACTCTGATAGAAATTGAAAGTGTTAATTATATCTTAATTAGTGATGCAAGGGAAATGATCAATTTAACCAGTAATGTTGTAAACCCACTTCTGACAAAAAGGCTAACCATGATATATAAACCTTGTTTATTTTGATTTTCTTTCTTTTTGTATTGAATAACACATGATTACTCTTAGTTCAATATAAATCATTATCTGGGGGGGGAGCTCAATTACTTTCACAACAACATTAGGCTATTATGAAAGCTAACATAGAAAGTGGAAACAAACATGTCTAACATAGGCTCAATTACTTTCTATCTTGTATATAAGTCACAAGACAGAAAACAAAGATCCTGCTGAGCAAGTTAGCATAGAAAGTGGGAACAAACATGTCTAATATGAAATGTATCAAAGAGAAGGAAAATATGAAAGCTAGTTTGGAAACAAGATTTGTATGAACATAAAACAGACATACAAATATTATGTCGGCTTGCACATTAAACCCAAAAATTGTTTTATAAACAACTACAAAGCCTTTAATGCCAAATAAATTGGGGTAGGCTAGAAATGAAACCCAATCCGAAAGCATAGAGATAAGAGACCTCGGATGTAAAAAAAAATGTTTTATACTTTAATAGTTTTACACTTCCAGTTCCAGATTTGATTTTTTGCTTTTGTTTAGTTTTTTCCCTCTTCTTTTTATTTATGTTCTATTGAAGAAGTTACATACAATTAAAGTAAAACATGAGACCTCTGTTAGTATTTAACAGTTAGTCAATTATAGACATCTAAAAATTCTGCAACACCACTGGTCTTGTATGCAACATATTAGACTAAAAAGCCTTTTAAAGAACTGGTAACAAAGAGAAATGGACTGCAGCCATTTGAGTTGAATAGTAATTCATGCTAAGAGAATGATATGCGAACAACAGAACCAGTGGCGTAACAATTCCTTGTTCATCTACACAAACCTAGGGAAAAAGTTTCTTCAACCCTTATAATAGTTTCAAGTATCGTGCACAACCCTCTAAAACTGGAAATTCACATGCCCTTACAAGATGAAATATCAATTGTAATCCTCTTTCTTATTTTTCTTAAAAATATCTTCAAATTAACAGATCTCTCCCTCATTTTGTGAAAAAAAAAACTGGAAAGATAATGACGGGAGAAGGGCCAGTTTCAGCACTCAATTGAAAAAAACAGAATTTTTGTTCATGCTCTATTTTTTGAATGATATACATTATATTTGCAATTTTATTCTTGTTGCAGCCTGAATTAGAAAAAATGCCCATTATAGGAGATGGTAAGTCAGCTACATGAGTAAGTTAAATGGTTTAACTGGGTCTAAGTTATAATATCCTACAACGATGAAATGACGATAGTGGTCAACTGGTAATGGAACCCCTTTTGGGCTAAACACAAACCACCACAACAACAACAAAGCTTTTAATCCCAAATAAATTGGGGTAGGCTAGAAATGAAACCCAATCTGAAAACATAAGATCAGAAATCTCAAATATCAATGAATCAATGATAATAATGATGATGATGAAAATAATAATAATAATAATAAATTAATTAATTAAATAAAAATAAATAAAAATGATAATGATAATGATGATGACAATATGATAATAATAATGATAATGATGATGACAATATGATAATAATAATGATAATGATGCTAATAATGTGCTAATAATAATAATAAAAAATAGTAATAATAAACCTACATTATAAAATATATTTCTAAATCCTTAATTTTAAACCCTAAAAACTTAAAATCTATAACTCTACTGCTGGACTCTAACTCTTAAATCATGGTTCTGGTACATGGATCGCCGTCTTTCAAGCACTCCTATCTAAAACAAGCTCATTGGATATATTTCATTCCTTCAAATCCCTTTTTATTGCTTTCAATTGGAAAAACCAGAAATTTTGTTCATGCTCTAAACACAAACCAAACTTAACTAATTTTCAACAATTAAGAGAGATAATAATTAGCTCGGAGAGGATTAATTACATGGCGGCAAGAGTGAATAGCATGAGAAGGATCAAAGAGAGTGCATAAGCTGCGCGGGAATAGGAGTAGCCCCTATGGGGGAAACAGCAATAGCATAAGCAAATGGCAGCCAAAGACAATCCAAATCCCACGAACCATGCAAGAGCAATTGCAAACAGTGGAGCTGCAGTAAATCCCACCGACTGCGCAAAGAAATTAAGAAAGATAACAGGAGGTTAAATGAAGTCATATGATATGACAGGTCAGGTAACATGATTTGGTATATAGCATTCTATATAAATAGGGAAGATTTGTTCTGACAGGTTAGAAGTTGTTCAGACAGGACTTAATTTGAGCATTGTTGCCACAAAAAGTTGTACAATTTGTTTCTGATTTTTTAGCAGATCAGTGCCTCACAAAATTAATTATTGAAATTCAGTAACTTTGAATAAACTAGTCATGTTAATAGCTGCAGCTACATATTTTGAAGATAATAGTATATATTCAAACAAAAATAGTCATGTTAATATCAGAGAACTTACAGCCCAGTAATGATTATTACTAATGTTCCAGCCGCCATTATATTTCTTATATCCATCAAGAGGGTCTCTCCTGTGAGTCCTTTGCTCAGCAAGGATGAAAGAGCTGTTTTCTACTGGTACATCACTGACTGTCGGCGCTTCAGCAACTGACCTCCTCCAGTTCACCAACCCACCAAAAACCTTCTCCTCTTCAGAATTTAAACCAACCATGTCATTTTCACGCACCAAAAATGTACACAAAATTGAGGGTCTTCAAGAAAATATACGACCAAATTTCTATAGAAGGAAATACTCCATTTGAAATTAGGACAAAATTCGAACTTAAATCCCAAGCAAAATACTTCAAACTAAGGCCAGGAAATAAAACGAGTACTCAATGCAAATTTAAAAGAGGTATATCAAGCAAAAACTGAAACTTCCAAGACTATTAATTCTGACTCAATAAGGGTAGTTGAAGAACCTGAGATGGGTTTCTCCTGCGGCTCTAGAGAAACATGCGAAAGAATTAGTGGAGGAGCTAAGAGAAGAATAAACGAACATAGCGACAGTGAAAGAGGCAATGCCATTCTCTCTCTCCCTCTCCCTCTCCCTCTCTCTCTCGGATTATAGAGAGAATGCCAGTATGAGTAATGTTACTAATGTAGCAGTGATTTTTTTAAATGAGTATTAAATAAATTATAATTTTATTAAATAAATTATAATTTTATTAAATAATTAAAATTTTAATAATAAATATATCATAAATGCATGAGTGAAACTGATATCTTTCTTAAAAAATATCAGCCAGTAAAACTCACTCTAAAATATTTCTCCCTTATAATAATAATTAAAAAATACACAAGTGAAAAAGT
The DNA here is from genome assembly GCA_037127355.1 of Schoenoplectus tabernaemontani. Classification (NCBI taxonomy): domain Eukaryota; kingdom Viridiplantae; phylum Streptophyta; class Magnoliopsida; order Poales; family Cyperaceae; genus Schoenoplectus; species Schoenoplectus tabernaemontani. The sequence goes on along the minus strand of CM073754.1, from coordinate 10,902,598 downwards.
ATTATTCTTATTGGCGCATTTGAGGAAAAATGTCAATGCGTGTTTACAAAGCGCTAATGAATTTGATATGTTGTCATGTTTATATTAAAATTTTAATTATTTTATATTTATTACGGTGGCCAACCTAAACTATTTTTAAGCCGAAAGTAGTCTCTTGATCAGAGAAGGGAATGAATGATGACGATTATCTTACAAGTGTGCAAATCTTATCCAGAACACTTAAAATTATAATTTAATTAATACTCATTTAAAAGGGGAAGGGATCACTTGAGAATGGTTATCGTGACAATCTTGATAATAGATTTTTAAATAAGTACGAAAAAAATCTTAAAAATAGAAAAAAATCTTATAGATATATTTTTCTACTTATAGATTGATGGTGATTCAAATTTCATATAATTTCATTATCATTTGATAGTTCATCGAAGATCGTTAAATTATAACCGTTACAAATTATTAAAATTTGTAATGATCCTTGATGAAATATCAAACGATAATGAAATTATATGAATTTGAATCACTATTAATCTATAAGAAAGATATATCCATAAAAAAAATTCTATTTTTAATTTTTTTTTAATATTTATTTAAAAATTTATTATCAAAATTATCAAAATAACACACTGTCAAGTGATCCCCACCCTTTAAAAAATCTCACATAATGTAGTCGTAGCGCCCCTTCTCAATAATCACCTTCATTTGCTCATAAATATAAAATGGGACACTAATACCCTCACAGATTTTTTTATTAGGTGGCCAAGGTGGCTTGCTGTTGGAGAGCGCATCTGTCTACATCACATAAGAAAATTCTACAAAAAAATGAACGTGTCTTGTGAGTCATTAAATTCGAAGCTGTTTATATTAATTAAAGTATTTAATAGAAAATCTTAATATGATTTACACGATTCAAATTTAGATCATAGACTGAGTTAAAGGGATCTTCGTATTTTTTTTCGTGATTTATCACAAGTTTTTTTTTTCAGCGGTAAAAGACATAAAAAAGCAATTAATAAAATTCTAGATTCTCCTCTAATATTTGAAAGAAAAAATCAAATGTAATAATTATGTAATATAAGTGATCATTTAAATTCTAAAAGTAATTAATAAAATTGGATTTGTTATTTTTATTTTGCATAAGATATACTAATTGTCAAGGACAAAATTAGTATGTCTATTAAACTAAATGATGATTAAGTTTCACAAATCATATGATAAAAAATATCAACTTAATAATACAAATACATATTGGAGAAAATATTATTGGATATGATCCGTAATAAAATTTCGTTGATGTTTTATTAATTTTTAGAATTCTAAGATATGAGATTAATATCATTCCAATATACGTGAAAAAATATATATTTATGGATATTATCCAGCACTTATTAATGTTGAATATAGCAGACACCATACAAATATTATCTTAATATATACCGTTTGTATAAATATTATCAAGAATATCGCTGTCTCTCATATTTGATTATGTGAGTAATGATATCAGTGGCCTCTTATAATGTAATATAGTTTATGTATTTTCAAGATTAAGAGTTAATAATTAATTATAGAATTATCAAGAAGTAAATAAATGGGGATGGATGAAACACTCCTGCATTGGATTTATTACCGATATCTGTGGCGTACCGATATAATGTGTCATTGATTTGACACAAAGACAATTGACTTTCAAAATCGTGATATAATGAACTTTGTTTTTAAAAGCTTGCCATATCATGAACAAGGAAGTATTTATTGTAATTGAAAGGTATCAATAAAAAGGTGATTGAATTTCATTAATACAATTTTACCTGACAAGCTTAGTAATTGTAAGAAATTTGTTAATTAGAATGTATCTTTATATTATTCATATCAGGCCTTTAAAAATGAGAAAATTTTATTCAAGTTTCATATTCAAAATATCACTTAAAATATTTATAACGATTAATATTTTTGGTATATTCAATACATTATAGATTGTATTTAAATTGCACGAAGAATAATGTGCAACCAATGTATAAAGACCGTAACATGTTTATAAGTTATAACTGTCTTTTCTATTTTTTAAAGAACATTTCATTAGAAGATGACAAGGTGTGTTAAGATTGCCGTGATAACTAATTGCCAATGAATTGACACAAAAATAATAATAATAATTGCGACTCAAGTCAAATAAACTAAACCGTATTGTTAATACATACAATATTAAGAAATCCTAAAGAAATACCAACGCTCAGTTAAAAAACAGAAATATGGGTACAAGTATAACCTAGTGGAATTAATCAATCAATGGAAGGGCATTTATGTAAATTTGACTTGTGCAATCATGGAATGTAATTAGGCATAAATTAGTATGATTAGGAGCATGTGGAACAGTGGAAGCTCAAACCACCCACCGCAAATGAGAAAAAAAAGGAACCTTAATTATGCATCTCCGCATCTATTTGTTTAATTTAGAAGTGTCCCGTATTATAAAGAATGACAGTGATGTGATTTATATAATGTGAAAAAAGGCATTTATTAGTGTATTGTCGAAGACATAATTGAGTGCTTTTTTTTTTTAAAAAAAAGTGCCTGACTTAAAAAAGTTCTCTCTTTAAAGAAAATGTGTTGGGATATCCTTTAAAAAAAAGAATTGCCAAACCGAACACCATAGTTTTTTTTAGCATCTAATGCTGATGTCTCCTGATTTGTTATATAATGCTTAGAATGTAAATTTAAGTGAACCCTGATCTTTACAAAAAATATATATAATCTTTTATAAATGAAAAAGAGTTTATCAAATAAAAAATATGAAAGAACGAAAATTTTGTAAAATAAAACTTATATTAAGCATACAGAGAATCTATAAATTTTGTTGACCAAATGAAAAGATGTTAGCGCAAGGTTTTAACTTTTAAACTACAAAAGATGTAAGAGAACATAGTTATTCTTGTATAATTTTTTTTATAATTAACAACATATAAATAAATCAAAATCATTGAATTTAATTTAATTTAATCTCTATATCCAATATTAATTTTGATTCATAGCAGAGTTAGCCTGAGAAAATGGTAGAGTGCAAAAAAAAAAATCCCCAGGTGATGCCTCTGAAGAGAAATTATGGGATACAACAACATCTTGCAGCATAACGAGCATTTAATAAAGGAGAATAAGTTATGCTTAATAAAGTCAAATCACAATGAAATTATAAGAAGCTATGTTATACGGGTACTCCATATACTCTGCCACACTTAGTGGATTGCCGGCGGGTACCGCGGGCACGGGCCGGGTACACCCGCGACGGGCGGCGGGTACGGCGGGTAGACGGGTACGGCGGGCACGGGTAGACGGTTTTTTTTTTCAAAACCGTACCCTACCCGTCTCATACCCGTGCCGTCGCGGTACACGGTACCGCGCAGTGCACGGTACGGGGGTAGAAGGGTACGGGTACGATTTTTTTTTTTTTTTGCTGTTTTTGTTTTATAAATATATTTTTTATTTTGGAATGTCGTAAAATCTGAATAATATCATTTCGGCTAAGTACAAATATAAATGTTCATTTTAAAATAATAATATATTTTCTAAATGTTCATTTTTTCAATTATTTTAAAACAATAGATTAAATAAAAAAATAGATAAAAAATTTAAAATGAACATTTAAAAATCAAATAATTTAAAATGAACGTTTAAAATATAAATAAAAAATATTTTAAATCAATTAATTTAAAAAGTAAAATATAAATAAAAAATTAGAAAATTAATTACTTTAAAAATAATTTTGAATTATTTTAAAAAAATAGATTAAAAAATAAAAGTTACACTCCTCCTTTATTCCTAGGGCTTAGGACCGGCTATGTAAAATAACATAGGCGGAGTTCTAACTTTTTTTTTTAGTAGTTTTCTTTAAAATGAATAATTTAAAACTAATTGAAATGTTTAGAAATTTATAATTTAAAAAATAGCCATAAAAATTAAAGGAGGTTAGAGATTAATACCGACACTGCCTTTTACTACTAATAGTTTGCATTCATGTACCATTGCTCGCTCTCTTCTGCACCATCTGAATCCGAATTATAACCCGGCCGCGGCTCGGTACCGCTTTCTTCAGTCTCGACTTCGGATGATTGTGGTTGATCTCGATATTGATTGCGCTCCTCAGCATCAATCCAATCTTTCAAGCACACAAGTCTCTCAAAAATATGTGGACCCAACTTACTACGTTTATCGGAGAGAATCCTGTTCGCCGAACTAAAGCAACTTTCAGAAGGGACAGTTGACACGGGTACGATAAATACGTCGTGGGCCATCATCGCCAGCGTTGGATAGCCCCTTGCATTTCTCTTCCACCACGTCATGATGTCAACATCTTCATTTTCGTTGAGCATCGACATATAGCTCAATAACTCATTTGTGGATGTGTGCGGTGTGCTTTCCGATTGAAAATCTGCTAACAATCCACCACTGCTAGTGCTCCTGGAAGTGAAACTATTAAATAAAATAATTAGTAGACAAATAATGTAGATATTATAAATAATGAATATTAAAAACACATGTAATTTATATTTTTACCTAGGGGCGCGGCGGGACGAAGACGGATTTTGGTTGTCAACCATTCTTGAGTTGTATATGTTAAACATCTCATCGAACTCGAATTCACGTATGCCTCCACCCCTGTTGGATAAATGTAGATTATCTTTGTAGGCTTGAACCATTCGATTGTGTAATACTTCTTGTATGCGGATTGAGGCGACTTGCGATGATGGCCGGGAGGGGTATATCTTCTCAATATTTCAAAAATTTTGCTTCATGGCATCTACGATCGCCGTGAGAGATTTATCCGGGTTTACGCTTGTTCCAATTCGCGATATACCTTGGAGATGCTATAGAGATGTTTCAAAACTCAAATGAAGTCGGTGAATACGAGCGGGATAATTGGACGGTTGCTTTAAAAAAAGTTTCTAGAAATTTTCGAAGTCTTTCTAGTTGCTCCCATTCCTCGACACTGGGTTCCAATGCCATTCCCTCTGGGGTGGAGTTTCTCAAAAACTCCCCAATAACAGCATGGTAAGGAAGGCATCGGTGCAAAAATCTATAGGTAGAGTTCCAACGGGTATCTATATCCCAAGGAACTCTCAACTTGCTCAATCCATAGTTGACGCACATCAATGCGAACCGTTGTTTTATTTCTTGGTTTGAAACAATATGGTTGAGAGTATCCTTAAATTTAATTATCAACAGTTTTACGGTTTCTGTTTTAAGGTCCGCCTTCACAACGAGGTTAAGTATGTGACAAGCACACTTTTGATGAAACATTGCACCATTCATAATTGGGTTTAGTGACCGTTTAAAAATATCAATGGAAGCTATATTGTTGCTAGCATTATCGAAAGATATAGAAAAAATCTTGTTATCCATATCCCTCTTCAGATTATATTCTTGTAAAACCTCAATAATGGATTTGAAAATTACATTTGCGGTGTGTGGAGAATCCAATACTCTAAAACTTAATATTCTTTTTTGTAATACCCATTGATCATCGATCCAATGCCCGGTAACACAAGAGTACCCAAGACCATGTTTACCGGCGGTCCATATATCAGATGTAATTGAGACCTTATTATTTTGATATGCAAATATAGCTCGGAGTTCATTTTTTATGGTGGTAAACTGGTTTTTTATTTCGCCTACCAATTTTCTATGATGGATCCTCTTGTACATTGGTTGAGCGCACCCCCGAATGATCAACCGGGCAAAACTCATGCAACCACCCATACTTATTGGTTGTTCTTTATGGGTAATATATCGGGCCATTTCACTAAGCATTCTTACTTCATCGAATTTGGGTGAGTTCTGGTACCATCTGGTTGCATAAGGGTTTGGATTTGTCTCGGTCCAGCATTTTCACTTGGAACCTCACCCTTTTTTTGGTGCATTTCAACGTCTTTTAAAACTGGTCATACCACTTGATTGTTTATACACAAAAAAAGGTTTCTTGCAATTTGATACCTTACAATCAAGAGTACAGTGCAGGTACGCGGCACGGCGCGGCACGGTACGCGGTAAACGGCACGGGTACAACGGGTTTTTTCCAAAAAACACCGACCAAATTTCTCAAACCCGTATGCCGTGTACCGTTTACCCGCGCACGGCACGGGTTGCAGGGTTTTAGCAATCCACTAGCCACACTAGCACGGACGCGGATACAAATCCGATACGCGGCTACAAATCCGATACGGCACCAATACATACCAAGTGCGTCACATGGCGCATCCATTATTTTATTTAAGTTTGATCGGTTGATATGGTCAAAGGTGCGGTCAGATATGTTCAGGTGCGTTTTGGTCTTCTTGATCGTCGCAGATGCATCATACAGATGGATACAACACAAGCCACTTGGGCGCTGCACATTGGTGGCCACAATAATAAGTGGCAGATTCAGAATTTCATTCAGGATTAGACACTGAGTCACTGAACGGTTTGAGCGGAGATCGGAGATACTGAAAGAGGGCGGAGACTAGTGAGACGGGAGGAGCGCAGAGATCAGTGAGATTAGTCAAGCGAGTAGGCGACTGGCGAGCGACGGAGGTGTGAGCAAATTCGCGATTCTCGAATTGTCAAGTTAGGCTTCGTCGTTCGTGTGAATCAGGTTCGCAACTCAATCGATCTGATTTTTTTTAGTTTGGTGCACCAATTTACAAACTGGCGTACCCGTTAACTCTAACAGATGGATCCGCGACGCGATTCAGATTCTAGGCCGAATTTTTCCATTCAAAATTTATTTTGGGTTCAACGTAAGGTCTAATTTGAGTCAAGAGTGAGACACAATCAACAAATACTATTAAACTTCTGAAGAATATCAAAATTTAGGAAGACAAGTGTCTGACCTTGGAGTACTATAGATCCGCCCCCTAACAACAATCAACTCGTTTCACTTACGCAAGCAACCCATTTCATTCCGGGATATGTTCGCACCCCTTCAAATCAAAAAATTGGTTCAAAAGTTCTCGAGTTGTTAATTTTGCATCGAGATTCGTAATGATCATTGAAAATATGAAGTTGAGACCTCAGACTCTTTAAAAATATAAATCTCGATATAAAATTAATAGTCGGCGAAACCTTCGAATTATTTTTTTGATTCAAAAGGGTAATTTATCCCGAGTCCTTTTCAAAATTGTTTGAGAAATTGAACGCAGGAGACGGGATCGATAATAAGTTAATAACAACGAGGCAGGACACCTCCTTACCGCGTACCACGTGGGCCCCGCGTGGTGCGTTTGTTGGGAGCCCGACGTTCTTTTTTCCTGTCTTTTCGCTTCTCTGGATTTTTTTCCTTATTTTTAAGCAGTATTCAAAAGGAGCCGGGTTACCTGGCCACCCATGGGCTGATGGGCGGATTTTCATGCAAACATTGAGTTAAACCAATCAGTGATTCACATGGCATCCTCTTCTTAGATTAATTAATGAGAAGAACTTTGTTATTTTTCTAATACTATAAATCATTATTCTCATTAAAAGAGATTTTTGTAGTACATCAATTGACTATAGGTTGGAAATATCTAAAGTTATATTGGTGTAATTGGGCAGGTCAGGGTTCGGGTTTGGGTCGGGTCGAGTTAGATTAATTTGACTTAGTAAGGGTTACGGGTTTGATCGGGTCGGATCGGATATCGAGTTTTCTAGTGTCGGGTCATTTCAGATTTCGTGTCGTATCAGATCGGGTCGGATCATCTAGTGTCAGATCATTTTGGGTTTCGGATCATATCATGTCGGGTCGGGTCGGTTATCAGGTCATCTAATGTTGGATCATTTCGGGTTTTGAATCATATTGGATTAGATCGGATCAGATTTCACCATCTAAGTGAATTTTAAGTGATGCATATTTGAGTCATATATGTTTCACCATAATTTTAATTGAATTAAACTATTTTATATTTATCTCCTCAATCCTCAATTCCTCATCATCCATAAAATATAAGTTTCATTTGAAAGATATGTTAAATTATTGATAGAAAAATATTTAATAGATATCATAGTTAATATTATAATTAATATTAACTTTATTATTTAAATTAAATAAGTTATTATTCACAATAATAATTAAATTATTCAAGTTATTTGATATTTGTACGGGACCCACGTATGTCATGTCTGAGTCTCCAAGAGCATGAGCTGAAGCCTAAAGATAATATTTTCATAATTCATCCAAGCTCTAACCATAATTATGAAAATTTTACTGTTGGGTTATATCATATTGGGTCGGGTCGGGTATCGGGTCATCTAATATCGGGTCATTTTGGGTTTCGGGTCGTATCAGGTCGAGTCGGGTTGGGTCACGTATCGGGTCATCTAGTATTGAGTCATTTCGGATTTCGGATCGTATCAGATTAGATTGGGTTGGGTATCAAGTCATTTAGTATCAGATCATTTTAGATTTCGGTCGTATCAGGTCGGATCGGGTATCGAATCATCTAATGTTGGATCATTTCGGGTTTCAGGTCGTATCAGGACAGGTCGGATATCAGGTCGTTCACTGTTGGGTTATTTTGAGTTTTGAATCGTATTGAGTCAGGGCGGGTTAGGCGGGTTTCTCGGGTCGGGTCGGGTCGGATTCTGCCAAACCAAAGGATTATATGTTAGTAAATATTTAACTCATTCCGATATATGATATGTGAAATTACATTTTGTTAAAGATAAATACAAGTTTTTTCGTACGCTTAAATTTTGACATTTCTGTGTACTTTAAGTTAGAAGTTCTATAATATATAAAAAGGAAAAATTGTCTAATTATATTATTCAAATTTAAGAGCTATATTGTATAAACACTTCATCATATATATAAGATAGTATATTCGGTGCTTCATATAAAATAACACTGATTTAACTAAGTACTTTTTAAATCGTGTATTTCAAATTAACATTTGTTGTTTCATTTTTTTATTATTAATTTATGCAGGTAATATTATTTCATGATATTTATTACTATCTTATTGAAGTCCTTGCTATATTTTTTTTATCAACTAACTAATACTATAATGATTCAATACAGTTCAACTAATCATCTTTATTTCACATGAGTTTTTAAATGATTTACAACATTTTTCAATTGACTGATTAGACCCTACGGGTTTTCATCAAAAAAAAAAAAGACTGATTAGACTCTTTTCCGTTTCCTAGTTCCAAAAAATATATATCATCAGTAAAGACTAAGAAACACAAGAAGAATTGATTTTCTTCATCTTGTAGTTAATTTTTTTAGTAAATGAATTTCTCGTAAGGAAGGATGCAATTTAAGTTTTATATGATTCGTGATTGAGAAAAACAAACCAAGTTCTGATCATTAATTAACCTAAGAAGAAGAAGAATGCCATGTGTCAATCATTAATTGGTTGAAATAGGAAATCCTGCCCATTTGTTGGCAGGTGATTCGATTCCGATTAAAAAGCATGTCGCTCGTCGACCGACACGTGTCTCGGCGCAATGACTCTTTTTCCGATTACTCTCTTCTTTCCTGCTCAGTCAAAAATGTCTTTTTTTTTTGAAAAAAAAAGGAGGAACGAACGAGAGCGAAACCCTAATAATATCTTATTGGGCCTGAGACCCATATTTCTCCTACGGCCCGTAAAGTTTTCTGGACGACAAAGCAAAAGGCTGATACACAAACTATGATCTGAAAGTGCTGTGGGCAGTGGGCTAGAAGAACTTGGCCTTTGAAACAAATTCACAAACTTTTCGTCTGAAGGTACATGGATATGTAACCAACGGTTGGGTCCTTTGGAGGTTCAAATCCTTTCCTCATCTCTCTAATTGGGATCATGCCATGCCTTCTGGAAAACTGGATTGCATTATTTTCTGGCTTTTAAATTATCTCTCTGATTGCATCAAGCCATCAGCATGCATGCTGGCTTTCCAAATGTGTGCCAGTTCTCCCTTCAATCTCTACCATGTTAGTAGACTGATCTTCCAACCAATATCAGACAAGTATAATGCCTCCTATCACCTTATCTAAAATTTGGCAAATGATACCAGCAGTGGGATCCTTCTGGAGGCTTTGGCATGGATAGCCTACACAAATTAACACTGCACTCCTAACCCTAACCATGCTATGCAGGCGTGCAGAGGCAGGTACGGAGGAGAGGGCTTCATGGCAGCGGCTGGATGAAACAGGATGAAAAAGGGGCAATCATACATATATATGCAATTGATCCGGCAACCGAAAAGACATACCTTGTCATTATAGTAATTTATACTCAGAATACTGATAGCATCGTACCAATACAATACAATATATTAATTAGACTTAATTAGTGAATGCCAGTCACGGATTCGGGCATTCCTCTCATTTGAAAAATTTGTACCAGCTTAGCACGGTTACATCTGGGCAATGAATTCTCGGGGGAAAAATTCACCATTTGCAGAACATGACAATAGATACAAAATATTTTTACAAGTATTCTATGGGCCGGATTTGCAGATCCTAAAAAGATATACAAATTATGGAAACTTTAACACTTTAAAAAAAAAAATAGGAAACTTTAACACTTAAAAGTGTCACCACCAAATCTCCACCCCGCAAACATTAAAAAGGTCGGGCCTTGCAATCACGCCACCCAGTCAAATTTATCGCAATAATCTTCTCTTGCAGCCATAATAGGTCTTCGATTAATCTTTTACCCAATCCTCAAAATTCCCACTGAAGTAGATGACCAGTTAACACATATTCATATTTTCTGAAAGGGCAACTCAAGTTCTTTAACAAGTGGCTAAAAACATCCTCATACTATTTGAGTTCCTCAAAATCTTCTGATACATACAAAATCCTATAGGAAATACAATAGTAGCTTTCCTCTCTGTACCATGGTGGATCCAGTTGTCTGGTTACTCGACTCAGGTTGCGGGAACCACATAACATGGAATCCATCAGTTTTTCGAGATCTAACACCAGTTCCTTTCCTGCCAACATTTCTAGCTGCAAATGGGTCGCCGCTTCGAGCAACCCATATTGGAAATGTCGGTTCTCCGTCTGATAGATTGTTCATTCCGGGTACATTTTTGGTGCCAGAATTGAAATGCAATCTGGTTTCTGTTGGCCAGCTTTGCAAGCAGGGTGCAATCCTAACATTTTCTTCATCAGGCTGTACCATTAAAGATTGCTCAACCGGGCGAGTTGTCGGAAGGGGGCACAGGGTTGGGAGCCATTTTATCCTCGATGAACTCAACATGTCTCGTCCTGAAGGTATGCATTCTTATTTATTGAATAATTGTTTGATAGTGGGAGTTACTTCTTACTAAATATAAAAAGCTATTTTATTGTATCTTTTCAAGTTTGGCATGAATTTAGTAATGGTGTTTTCATGGGAAAATGGCATTTTCAAGCATTTTCTTTACCTGGAAATTCAGGCCGACCTCTTTCTTTATTTTACCCAGTAGTAAGAGATATTCTAATAATTTTCTTATTTGTATATTGCAATAAAATAAGTAAAAGTTTAATTCAACAATACAATTTCTTTTCTATTTTTCTTCTACAGTCGTTCATAGGTGTAAGGTGTATGATATGCAGGCATGATAGTGTTTGGCGGTTTCTGTTACTTCGACTTTTGTCTTTTTTCAGTGTTGGTAGCAAATTAAATATGAATGAATTAAACTTTTGACGAAAATAATATGGTTGATTATAAAAGAAAAATAAAGATAATATTATCTGTATAGTCGAAGGCTGAAAGTGGTTATCATTTTATATAGCAATTAATAATTTCCTTAAAACACCACAGAAGTTTCACAAGTGGTTAACAAAATAGATACAGTTCAGGGATAAAAAGGTGCAAGGATGCATTTGCCAAATGGATTTATCATCATGTTATTATAGAAATATAAATGCAAGATCGAACCCTCCGGGTCTAAGAACAGAATACAAGGATGTTTTAGCTGATGTCTATACTTTCAAATTCTAATAGAATAGCAATTAAAGTTTTAATGATGTCTCATGAACTGCCAATCCAAAAAAACTATTTGGTTACTGTTATCTCTAACAGCCCTGGGAAAAAAGTTTAAAAATAATAGATAGACATAATGTACCAATTGATAACTGTTGTATTTAGGTTAGATTTATTTTAATTTTCTTTTAATTAATATGTGTAAAATATCAAGTTCAGATTTTGCTTTGAATTTTATTACTTCTTCATGACCTAACATATGTATTTGTTCCATTTCATTTTGGGACATGAGCAGGGAGAAGGCTGCAAATGCTCCCGGCCATGCTAAGTGAAACAAACACCTTACACAACTGGGCACAACGAAATGAGGCTACAGGTAGCAGTTCACAACAGCTCACGACTGCTTCCAGTGAAGTCAACAATGAGAGAGCGTTGAAAAGGAGGATAACTGATGCTGAAAATATTCCAATTCAACCCCTTAAAGTGGCTAAATTAGAAAATTCTCTTAGATGGATAGAAAGAGAACTCATGAATGATCAAGTGGAATTTTCTGATGATGACTTGTTTCTCATCGATCTGGAGGTGTATCAGCATACTCTGTGGACCTTGGCTTACAACTAAAAATAGTTGTACAAACCTAGAATTTGGTAATATTGGAACACATTTCTTTTTCCAATTTAAAAGACCTTACTTCGAACAGTAATGTAAAGGTATAGTAGTTCTTATGGACAATGTCACCCTTCTGTTTCTGCGTTTAATTTTTCTTTTCCAAAGAAATTGCCAATTAGTTTAACATTCTGGATACATTTTTCATTCAATTTGGAATTTCAATTAATTTATTTTATTGGCAAAAATGTTTTTTTTTTGAATTAGCAGATGGAAACCTACTATTTGATTTTATTAATTAAAAGTAAAAAGAGTTACATAGATAGAAGGATATATATATAAGGGAGGAAAGCAATGAATTAAAAGCAAATCAAGGATTAGTTTTGGAAGAGTGATAGAATAGTGTCTTTTTGAAAGAGTGGTAGAAAAATAGTATTTTTAACTATTCGGAAGAGCAAAAATATTATTTGGCAGTTGTTAATCAAAATAGTTAAATTATGAATAATTATAATACTAACAATGATGATGATGATAATAACAATAGTAAAATAATAATAATAATAATAATAATAATAAAATAATCATAATCATAATAATAATAATATTCATAGTTGTAATCATAATAATATAATAAAAATATAAACATAATCATAATATAATAATATAATAATAAAAAATATAATTATAATCATAATCATAATAATATATAATAATAAATAATTTTAATTTTAATAATATAGTAATAATATAATAATATAATATAACATAATCAAATAATAATAAAATCATAATTATAATCATAATCATGATAATAATAATCATAGTCGTAATCGTAATAATATAATTTTATAACCATAATCATAATATAATAATATAATATAACATAATAAAATAATAATAATAATAAGTAGTAATAATCATAGCTATAATTATAATAATATAATAATACTAATGATGATGATAATATAATAATAATCATAATTATAATATAATAATATAATCATAAATTATAATAATAATACTAAATATAATAATAATAATAATAATAATAATAATAATAATAATAATAATAATAATAATAATAATAATAATAATAATAATCATAATATTATTAATATAATAATAAATCATAATCATAATCATAATATAATAATCAAACAATAATCACTATTCGGATAAGAGCTAATTCGGTATACCAAATTAGCACTCTTCCGCACTCTTCTACTTAGTCTAAAATTTATTTGACAAATTAATTCGTCGGAATAATAATTTTATTTCTATTTTTTGTTATTTCATGGAATGTCAAACAAACCTTATACTATCCTATCTGAATTATCCTGGGTTCCTATGAGTTATATTTCTACCCCATGTGCATATTGCCCATTGTGCGTTGTACGATGCCTTTTTAATTTTCATTGAGTGTACTTCTTCTCTTGCCTCTGAAATATATATAGATTGCGTTCGTTCTAGGTTGTCCATGCTACTACCGCTCATTGAGGCTGTTTTGATGTTTGATCTACTTCGCTCTAAATTTTCAAGATTGTGGGTGTTGTGCACGTTGTTGCTGTTGCTTGGGTGAATATGGGCCCTGCCAGAGATGCTGTGGTTGGGCAGAAGATGAAGAGGCATTTGGCTGATTCATGCGCTCTTGTGATGCACATGATACATTCGGTGATTGCCGGCCAACCCTTTCTTTGTAGGTTGAATTACCCTGGGTTCCTATGAATTCTATTTCTACCCCTTATGCATATCGCCCATTGTGCGTTGTATGATGTTTTTTAATCTTCATTGCGTGTAGTTCTTCTATTGCCTCTGAATATATAATATTTATAGATTGTGTTCCTTCTAGATTGTCCATGCTAGTGCCACTCATTAAGGCTGTTTTGATGTTCGACCTACTTTGCTTAAAATTTTTAAGATTGTGGGCGTTGATGCATGTTGTTGTTGTTGCTTGGGTGAATGCGGATCCTGCCAGAGATATTATGATTGGGCAGAAGATGAAGAGGCGTTCGGCAAATTCATGCGCTCCTGTGATGCACATGATACATTCGATGATCGCTGACCAACCCTTTCTTTGTAGGTTTTGGGCAATCTGTAGCTTGCTTTGTAGATTAACCAAATGAAATATTTTGATTTTGGGTGAAAATCTTAGGTGCCATATATTTTTTAGGGTAGGGTTTGGTACTCCGGGGTTATTAAGGAATTTGTATATTAATTTGACTGTGAAAATTTTGATTGTTGTAAGGTTCCATGTTAATTGGCCCTGGTTGTTTTTGTTGATTTTGCATTCACGATTGTCTGTAGTTTGCGAATGTCGTGTATGAAAAAGGCTGTTGTGTTGGGTGGTATTGATGTTGGATTTAAAGGAAGGGAGTGGTTAAGTGATACTAGTGCAATTATCTATAGCCATTTTATTAAGAGGATCCATTTTTATAGTTAAATGTCGATTATTCCTAGTCCCCAAATTGCTTAGGTAGTGTAGCCCTTTTTCATGACACCAGATAGTGCCCCCTCCCCCTTGAAAAATTATCAGTTGTCTCTATTCATAAAAATCTTTGGTTTATTTTGGTAAGGGATTTTGGTTATCCATGCCGGTAGTAGAAAAATCTGTATATAATGTAAGGGCATAGCATTTAGAACCACATTAATAAGAACTGCTCGACCCATTGGAGATAGGTGTTTTCTGATCCATCCATTGTTTCTCTGTTGTACTCTAATAATGAGTGATAAATATGCTTTTTTGGATGATGGTTAGTGGTAGCCCTAAATCATTTATTCTTTTTTACTTGTTCTTTTATTTTTCTTGTTCATTTTCTTTCTCTTTTTTTCTGGTCCAAGATGCATGTTGGGGTATAGAAGGATAATACATTTAGAAGATGAGTGTAGCTAAAATATAGATGTTGCGTTGAATATGTGGTAACACAAGGAGATATCAAATCAGAAATGATGATATACGAAACAAACTTGAGGTAGCACTAATTTAAGAAAAGCTGGTCCAACACCGTTTGCAATGGTTTGGTCATATCCAACGAATGTCTCTTGAGACACTAGTATGCGGTGATATTCTAAGTCATCCTGAAAATACAAAAAGAGGAAGATGTCGATCAAGACTGACACGAGAGAAATCAATAAAAAGATATTCGAATGAATGAAATATATCCAAAAGCTTGCTTTGGATAAGAGTTCTTGGAAGACGACGATCTATGTATCAAAACCATGATTTAAGAGTTGGAGTTTAGTAGTAGGGTTATAGACTTCAGGTTCTTAATTTTTCAGTTCTTAGATTTTAGAATTTTAGAGTTTAGAATTAAGAATTTAGAAATATGCTTTATAATGTAGATTTATTGTACTATTTTATTATTATTACTATTAACATTACTATTATTATTAGTATATTATCAACATCATTATCATTATTATATTATCATCATCATCATCATTATCATTATCATTTTTATTTATTTTACTTATTTATTTATTATTATCATTTTTTTCATCATCATCACCAAAATAACTCCAAAATATTTCTAGATAATTCCAGTTATTTTCCAAAGATATTACTGTATAAAGAGATAATTACTTTAAAAATGGAGAAAGATAGCTTGCAACAACATTGCATTAAACTTACTTTAACACTGAAAAGATTTCAGTACAGCCATTGCAACATTAACACTGAAAAGATTTCAGGGAGTGTTTGGCACTCAATGGAATAGCAAAAAGTTGGAATATAATAGCTATTCCGATGAATTAATTTGCCAAACGAATTTTAGACTAAGTAGAAGAGTGCGGAATAGTGCTAATCCGGTATACCAACTTATAGGTGGAATACCGGATTAGCTCTCGTCGGAATAACGATTATTATTTGATTATGATGTATTATATTATTATATTATAATTATGATTAAGATTTAGTATCATTATATTATTATATTATATTTATGATTATAATTTATTATTATATTAATATTATGATTATTATTATTATTATTATCATTATTGTTATTATATTATCATTACCATTAGTATTATTATATTATTTATTATTATTATAAATATAATTTTAATATTATATTATTATATTATGAATATAAATATAATTATTTTATTATTATCTTATTATGATGAAGATTATTTATTATTATATTATTATATTATGATGATTATGATTATGATTATGATTATGATTATGATTATTTTATTATGTTTTATTATATTATTATATGTTGATTATAGTGATGATTAATTTATTATTATATTATTATAATTATAATTATTTATAATTATTTTTATTATTATGATTATATTTTTATTATTATATTATTATGATTATGATTATGATCATGATTATATTATTATGATTATGACTATAATAATTATTATCATGATTATGATTATGATTATTATATTATGATTATATTATTAAAATTATGATTACTTATTATTATTATATTATTATAATTATGATTTTAATTATAATTTTTTATTATTATATTACTATATTATGATTATGTTTATATTTTTATTATATTACTATTATAATATTATTATTTATTATGATTATTTTTTATTATTTTATTATTATTATTATCTTACTATTATGATTATTATTTTACTATTATTATCATCATCATCATTATTAGTATCATAATTATTCATATTTTAACTATTCTGAGTAGCAACTGCCAAACAATATTTTCGCTCTTCCAAATAGTCAAGAATACCACTCTTCTACCACTCTTCCAAAAAAAATAATATTTTATCACTCTTCCAAAATCACCACTCTTCCAAAACTATTACTTGATTTGTCAAATGGACCCTCAGTTTTTATGCAATTGAAGAAGCATAGACAGAAAAAGAAAGAAAAGAATATCACTTACCATACTCAAGCTATTAGATACAAAATAACGGCATTACAGAAACAAATGCACATTGCCACATAACCAAATTATTTTGAAATTAGAATGTGTATATCACAACTAGCCTTTCCATGGTATTCAACCAAAGATATTGTAGTTATAAATCCGGAGCCAATTTTCTTAAAACTTTAAATCGAGTTGATGTAAAAAAAGTTTCTAAATTAAACAGGGAATTGACAGGTGTATAAATTATCCAACCTAATTAGAAAAAGCTCATTAAACTGTGGGTTAATTTTACCAGGACATATCTTGTCCATCAGTTTATCTAATGATTGGATCATACACAATTAATTCAAGGGAGTTTAGCAAGTCTGAGTAATTTTGTGTTCTTCGCAAATATATGACATTTGAAATGGTTATGGAGAATAAAAAAGAAGAACATATACCGGGTCACTGTTGAAAATATAAACTTAATTAATATTTTCTTGAAGTTTGTTGTTCAGTCAATATAATTTAAGGCTGATTCATTAGGAATTTTGACAGACCATCCGAACCTTGTTTTAGGTTATATGAGCTATGGATTTAAAACTCTTAAAGTCTAGTTTTTAATGGTTTAAGTTTTAAGTCGATTGGAGTTTTCTAGAGAAAGTTATGACAGTTTTAATAGAGATAGGTCAGATTTGACTGAGCTGCTTAGTTTTCTGTTTTTATATTTATTACGAATTCTAGAGTTTTCTTTTGATGTTTTGGCTCTATAAATAGAGTTGTAATCTGTTGCTTTGTAAGACAATGTAAGAGAGATAATATAATAGAGAATTACAAAGAGTTTTTCAGATAAGAACTTGTTTGTTTCCTCCATCTCTTCTCTCTACCACTATATGAATTGTATCCACTATTAAATATACTCAACAGTCACTAGGGTAATGACCGTGCTATGACGAGCTCGGATGAGCCCAGTGGCATTAACAGCTGCACATCAAAATAATACATGTCATTGCAAAATATTCAAATGGGGCAAACCACAACCAGGTTGCATTTTCCAGGTCAATCCACTACCAACCTAAAATGTGTTGACTAGCATGCGGGACTAGTTCTTATCAGACCATCCACAATCATTCACTTGTTACTCATTTAAACTTCAAACTGAGTGAAGCTTTGCTCCAAGGTTTCAATATGCATCAAAACCAGAGAGAATATTTCAAAATCAAATTGCACTAATGAAGTTTGTACATGCTTGTATTGTTATTATGGTTTTGGTACCAGGTTCTTATCAGACCCGGTACCAGGACTTGTTAAAGCCTAATGTTCACACGATACATGTTCTATTGTGTATAGTCTGTTCAAATTTTAAATCGAAAAGAGAGAGGGAGTGACAAACCAAAATCAGAGTTGCTGCCATGAAAAGAAACAGTAAGGAGAGCTAGGTTCTTATTTGATACTAAAACCAAAAGAGCAAAATAACTCAAAACCGATCTTGCATTGTTTAAATTCATCTACTTTTATTGCCCTTTGAAAAGTCTGGTTTGTTCATTTCTTAAATCCATTTGCTCTAGCATTGGATTCTTATCAGAACAATGTACGAAGAGAATCAGTTCACCCCAGGTTCTTATCAGACCCAGCATCAGGGGTTAGTTCAATACTTGTTCAGATCAAGCAATAAACAAATAAGATACCCAACCAAAAGAAAAAGAAAAGATTAAAATAGAAGTTTTATTTTCTGTCAAAATTAGAAAGGGAGGAATGAGCGTACAAGCTCAGTTTCATCCCCAGATTTTGTGTTTTCTTACTGTTAAATCCTGACACCAGGTTCTTATCAGACCCACTATCAGAGGCTTAGTTTGGTGTTTATTCCAACTTAGCAATTGTAAGCAAGCACGTTATTTGATTGTAATACATGTCTTATCTCGATATAAAAAAGACCAAATAAGGAAAAGTCGATTTACTCTCACCATTAAGAAAAATGTGATCAGAACTGAGTTCAATACTCTGACTCATGAAATTTTTTGGTTTAAACCAAACCTATCCATAAACTCATTTCTTTGAGACAACTTTGCAAAAAAAAAGGGACAAGACTCGTTAAACCTTTGTGATTTATTTCACATGATTTGAGAGATTTCAAGAAGTTTAAACCAAATTTGACCCGTTATCCATTTTCTTAAATTTCAAACCATTTCGTTGCTTACGGCAGTGGGGGTTTTCATCTTTGGTTTATCACATAATTTCGTCTACTGGCTTAAAAACTCACATGTAAAACTTTATCATGTAAATTCGTGTCAGAAAAGAAAGAAAATATAAAGGAAAAGAAAAGAAGAAAAGAGACAGCAAGCGAGTAAAAGAAAAAAAAATCAATTCCATTCATCTATTCATACAACTATCATGGCATAAAAGAAAAAAAAACATAAGGCGCACTATCTAATCTTGATATAATGCTTAGGATGGAGGATTTGAACTTGTTTCTCGGATTGGGGATTATTTGCCAAGGTTTCTACTTATGATTCTTATCAGAACACGGTCTGAGAAAAAGGAAAGAGTGCGGTTTCTAGGTTTTTATCAGACCAGAAACGAAAAGGGTTTGCAAAAAAAAAAATCCTCCTTCTCACTGCTTCGCATGAATTTACATAGCTACACACTGGAGAGAGGTTGTAGGTTCTCTCAATAACGGCGGAGGGTTGGCGCGATTGCAAGAAGCAGGCGGGCGCGTATTCTGCGGACAATTTTATCTCAGCATGTAAATAAAAAAAGGAATAATATATAATTATCCCCAGATTTTGTCCCCAATCGCCGTCCCAAAAAGACTTTCAATTTAAAGAATTAACTTGATTTTATTCATTATATTTTAAAATATACATTCCTTAAGAGAAAATTAATAATTCAAATTCTTTTAAAAACCAAGAGTGATGTCTCTCTAAAGATCGCACGGGGCTTCCATCTAATTCATTTCTTCTTCTTCTTCATAAGAGATTTTTTCTTCTTCTCCAACAATTATCAAGATTGACAACAATCCAATAAACTCGTGCATTTGACAAGGCGGAAAGATGAGATACGCTCATAGCACTGATCCATTTGGCAATTGATGAGGCGGAGAGGCACAATTGCACCACCAATCTCTCTTGCAATTGAAGGCGGAGAGAACCACACTGTAGCATATATTGTTTTCTTTTGATATTTTAATTTACAAAGAATTTGTCTAAATATTGATTGTGTTTTTTCTAAACTTTAATTTTCCTTGGCCCTAAACTAGTTTCTTTGCTTTCATTTTTATTTTTTTGATAAGTCATGATAATTTTACATTTTTTTCCATGAAAAATTCAAAATTGGAAAAAAAAGATATATAATTTACAGCCACAATGAAAGAGAATTGAAAAGGAGACCCTTTAAAGTGCCTAACTTAGAAACTTCTCTTAGATGGATTGAAAGAGAACTCATGAATGATCAAGTGGAATGTTCTGATTATGACTCGTTTCTCATCGATCTGGAGGTGTATCAGCATACTCATTGGACCTTGATATACAACTATAAATAGTTTGTGCAAACTTGGAATTAGGTAAGATTGGTACACATTTGAACAGCAGTGTAAATGAATAGCAACTCTTATAGACAATATCATCCTTTTGTTTTTGGGTTTAATTTTTTTGTTTCCCAAAGAAATGCCTAACTTCAAATTTAGGGTGCATATCAGTGATTAAAATGAGATGGTAATGAATTAAGTCAATTTGTCGTTCTTTCATGGAAAATGATGAAATATATCAAATTCGGATACTTACAATGTCCCTCATGCAGGGGCAGGGTACAAAATTTCAGATAGGTCCAGTACTATACTCCCCAGTTCGTTCTCACTTCTCAGAGAAGACTTCTGCTCCTCTGCCGTGAGTTGTCTTGGGTGATCAAATTAACAAGCTGTCATCAAATGTATACATGAAATCAATTTTAAAAGAAAAGTGCTTTCACTTTTTTTTTTTTTTTTTTTTTTCTGAAAATGAACACGTAATTTGTTTATGAGACAAATATAATATTCTAAGCTTTCCTATGACTTCCTCTCGGCAATTTATCAGTGAAAACTGAAAAGTAAAATTAATGAAACACGTGTACTGCTCATCTTAAAAATGATTTAGTACACACTGATGCGAGTGAGCGAGTCCAATATGTGATACTTCTTTTTCATTGTAGTTAATTTAGAAAGAAAACTTTATTTACGTTCTTTTTTTTTTTGATAAAAAGTGGAATATACCATTGATTTCGTTGAAATTAAAAAAAAAAACTACAATAATATGTTAAAACTTATTAGTCAGTACCAAAGAGCTGGTACTAATAGATAAGTGTGCATAAACATAGAAATCTATGGCATCACAGTATGAAAACTAACAAACTATAGTTTATATCTGCAACAGATAGATCGAAAACAAAGCCTGATGCAACTGCTACAAAAAAAATAAAAATAAACATCATTCAAAATATAGTTTTTACTGAAGGCACCCTAAAAACAACCCAAATCAGCCTCTCATCCACACAAAAGAGGAGTTTCCATTGCCATAACCTAATATCATAAAAAAACATTGTTTTCTAATATCAGGAAGACAGAGTTTTCTAATAACAAAGAAAACCTTTAATAGCGCATTTAATTAATCTCTTCTGTTATTATCACCAAACAAAGGAAAACTGCAAGGGGTTAATTTTTGAGCAAAACCCCCCATCCAAATGGATTATCCTGTTGGATAAAAAAAAATTATTGAGTAATGTGTATTATGATTACCAAATTTATGCCCGATGATTATATATGTTTGATTTCCCAATTTATGCATTGATGATGGTCTATGTTTTATTTTTCCATATATGCACTGATGATCATTGTTCAACATTTCTGTGAAGTATTTTAAATACATGCTAGTAGTGCTCATTAAAGAAAGGAGCTGACAAGCATTTGCTCACTTAGTGTGCCAGCGAATCAGTGATTCCTTGGTTCAATAATGTCTATTCGATCACTGACAAGGTGAGTATCGTTGATCGCATGAAAAATATTGGGCCTATTGGAAGGCAAATTAGGCATAGATCACTGTCTTAATATCAATTACCAAACGAGTTAGAGGCCAAGATTACTAATTATTGGAAGTGCTATGAAACTTCCAACGGTACACACAAATAAATACGGTATAAGCTTTAGTACAATTATTATCAAATCTGACCAGGCCGCAAAATAAAAAATAAGCTCAAGACGGTCTCGGCCTGATATCAGATATGATCCAGCTCGGCACCGACTCAACTCGACCTGATCCGTCCGAATCTTAACCTGACCCAACTCGACCCGTCCGATAAGCACCTCCAGCTTGGAGACCTAATCATATCACAAAGCTTGATCGATTGGATTAAGCTAAAAATGTCATTCGCAAGAAAATATGAGAAATCACGACCTTTTTGTCAGAAATATAACATTTTTTCCGTTGTAATGACTAATGAATATAACATTTCTACTGGCTAAGTTTAACGTTAGTAAAGTTTTGAATTTGAGGATGTCTTCATATCACAACTAGAGTCTAGAGAGGTAAGATTATTGTGTTAAATTTATAATTATAAATTATGAACGATTTCTGTTGACTAAAATTTTCTGTTTAATTTAAGAATGACTCCGGATTTGGCTATCTATTTGTTTAATTTGAGTTGCAGTAAAAAAAAAATTAAAAGATTGCACAAACAAAAAGGAGTATCTTGTCAATATATGATTTTATTGCAACCACCAACTTTTCTATTGTGAGTTGAGGATTGGAGTCGGGCCTTTCAACAATTCAACTTGAAATATTTTTCTTTTCCGTGACGTTCGATTAGATCACAAAGAAAATTACATATTTATTATATTTCTATTCCTATGACATATTTGTGCCGGATTTCCTAATTCGAGAGGTCTGCCAACAATATAATGAGAAAAAGAAATATAATAAATATGTAAATTTTGTTTGTTTCTTAATTCTCTCCTCGTAAGTTTCTTAATTATATGCAATCAATGCGAGTAAGTTGTATAATGGTCCTTAAGATTTTTACAATTATCACTTCAGCCCTACTACTTGTAATCCCTCCTTCAGAAAACAAATTAATCTCAGGAACAAAGAAAATTCCAAAAGCTGTAGGGAAGGAAAAAAAAAAAAAGTAATGAGGTTGTTAGATATCATTTCCGTGGGAATGTAGAGGGCTTGATCCATTGCATGCAGTTGGGCTTGAAGCAAGATCCCAATTGAGCACCTTAGCCCAGCTATGATCAATTTATATGACATTAATTGAATAAGAGGAGGGCCAAGCGGCACATACAATTAAGTGAGCCGATCAGCAATGTTTATTATTTATTTATCTATTTATTTATTTGATTATGCTTATATTATGAGTTGGATTATGGTGCTATATATAGTATGGATCATTTATGTATTATAGATCGATTTTTCATTTTCAAAATCAAAATGAATGATTTAAATCGTTTAAAATAATTTTTATATAAAAATTTAGTTGGAGATCAAATTTTATATACTTTTTAGAATTTTTATTTTTATTTTAGATAAATCACTTCTTTGGATGGTTTATAATAATTAAATCAAGTGATTTTCTAACTAATTATAAAAATAGTAAAAAAATCTAAAAAAATTAAAATTTGATCTCCAACTAGATTTTCATATGAAAAATCATTTTATAGCTATTCGGGTCATCCATTTTAATTTTGAAAATAAAAAATGATCCATAGCCCGACTCTTTATGTTATTATTTTTTTTATTTTATATCTGGAGTCTAATTTTTTTTTCAGGTAGAGAGAACTATAATGTGGGGAACCTTTTTCATATACATTATTGTACGTATATTATCATCATTAAGAACAGATATTATAGATCCATTGAATTAAACAGGTTGGAATAATTCCGTATGAGACGAATTCAAAGTTCTCTCTCTTTGAAAACACTGTGATCTCTTTTCATAATATATACGTACCTTATTAATTGCTGTTATTTAATAATTAATTTCACAGAATGGTATATGCTTGTTACACATGATAAATAAATTGCGTCTTCGTGGCGCAAGTTCAAGTTCGAAGAGACATATAAAAAATATATTAAAATTTTGTGAGTGCCCTATTTTTTATTTCAAAAATAATTAATTTCACGTGATATACGAATCATTGATTAAATTGGCATTGTCCATGGAAAAACGCAATATTTTCTGGAGTGCTGTCCTCAACAACTCCAAACTAAAAGCACTATGATGCCGTATCATTCATTTTCATTATTTGATTTGTTAACCTTTTCTGAAGGATAAACAATGGACTAACTAATGTTAACTGTTCAGTCGCTAAGGAAAAAAAGGCTTCATTTTGATTTATTTATGATTATGGACTACCAACGAGATATAATTAAATCAGTATAGCTCTTATTACAGCAAGTTATAGGTTCGAAATTCGGATAGAAGTATCTATACACATTTAATTGGACAACTTAGACTCATTTTATCTTACAAAAATTAAAACCTGTATATGCCTACAGAAACTAATTTTATGTGTAGTCGGAGTATGTATAGTATAATAAATATGGTGACCCCGCTAGTGTAATTAAATTCAAGTTTTATATATTAAATGCACAGAACCGGGAATGAGAAATTTTGCAAAAAGGCAAAATTTTCTTCTAAAAAATTAGTTAATTTTTCAAATACGACTGGAGAAAATCATGTAAATAATTAAAGTTGTGATCTCACCTCACTTTCATCTAAAAAACATACTCAATTAGATACTACTACTAAAAACATTTTGTCATTTTCAATTAACTGCTGTTGTTTACAATGTGCACTAAATTAAGTATAATTTACCTTAACAATGTAAGTTAGAAAGCCTAAACATGATAAGTGGACTTTTAAAAAAAAAAAAATTCGGATGCCAGAGAAAGGAAAAAAATAGCAAAAGGAAATTTCTGCACAGTGACATCGAAATATATTAACCAGCTCAATGGTACAACTGTTATCACTTCTGCCCAAAATTATTTTGTAAACAACATACTATATAATATGAAAAATATACCAGAAAAGTAAATCATGAAATTAGAAATGTAATTTTGGTTTGATTTTCAAAAACTGCATTGCTGGTTATTTCCGTACAGAACTCGATCAGCAACTGGTAAAATTATACACTTATACAGGTTAAATAAGCAGCTATAAGCCCATAAGGCATAAGCAACAAAATTGCAAAATGATCACAATTACTTGGAATGAGCGGCTATAATGGTTGTGGAATGCATTCAAGATAAGCCAACATGAGCGAAAGTATAGATGGATTATTTCCAACTATGTTCTTTAACCAAATTTTAGAGGGGCAATAAAACACAGTTTTCTAATCTCTCAATATTAAAGGTGACTTTAATGTATTGATAAAATAAATAAAAAAAAATTGTTTTCTTTGTTCAGTTAGAATCTAAATTTTTTGCTCAAAATTTCAAGATTTTACCTTGAATAAGTTAACAAAACAATTAGTGTATGTATTGAAAAACTAGAAAAAGCAAGAAAAAAATTTGCCTAAATATACATTGAAAGTTCTTTAATGGTGCTTGGGCTTGTGATCTCTCGGGCCATAGTAATCTTCATGAAAACTCGGAATCATATGATCATGTCTTTGTGCAGATTTTCTCACTGCACTCTCCTTCGTTGCACCTTTGCATTTTTCATCAGATTGGTTCAACAAAATTTTCTCATTAGCAGATTTTCCTTCTTGGTTTTCCAGTTCCCCCTGATATCAAGAATGAAACAACGATCGATGAGCACAATTACAATTTCAAAATTAATGTTATGGAATAAATTATACTCCTAATTATTAGAAATTTGGGAAAATTAAAAAGTTAGTGATTGAATACTGAACATGAATATACACTTACTGGATGAATCTGCTTCATTAAGGCAACGAGTCTCTCTTTCTCTAATCTAATACCTGTTGAAAGAAAATAAGAATAATCAGAATTCAAATTCTACAAATCACAAGCTGAAAAAAATAATTAAGATAATTTAGTTCCAAGGAAGAATGTATATCAAGTTTACTTACCATGAGCACCAACCATTTGCTGAGATAACAAAAGCAGAGAAACCATCAGAGCTGCTATTCTCATTATATATATATATATGCTTTATTAGAAATTTGCTAAGTCTTTAATTGCTGGTGCTTTCGTTCTCTTTTCTTCTTCTCTTCAATGGCGATGAAGAAAGAATAACAGTGAGGTTTTGGGTTTATGAAATCAGTTAAAATATTTCTATTTATATTTGTATTGGAACTCTTTCCCAGACCACATTGAAAGGATCAATGTGTCAAGGTCTAAAGGCAAGAACTATATCAACACGTTTAAAATATTTCTATGTCGGTATGGTACGTATAAATATTACAATATTTTGCCTAATTTTATAAGTAAACTGTCAGTGCCACTGGAAGGATATGGCCCCTAAAATTTGGAGATTGTTTATATATCTTTATTTCTCCCATTAATTAACTATTCGTCGATAATGGTCGTAACAGCGCAAATTTAGAACTTATATCCGTTCTTGTCCTGTTTTAGATGCAAGTGCATAACATACTACACAGTGGGCCCCTACTTGTTGCTAAAAGTTGGTAATGATAAGTCTTTTTGGCAATGTTTCAAGGCAAATTATGCATCAATCACCAAGTTAATTAAATTCTGAGTGCAAGTGGCATGTAAGCGATTTGCTTCTAGGCCGTCTGATCTTCAGGTACTTTTGATTTGTACACAGCATGGTTTCTTAATTTGCGGAGTACAGTCTAATTAGTGATTAATGCAATCTAACAAAGCTTTGCTCAAGATTAATTAAGAGTTGTGCACCGCTAGAGATTTTCACAAATCTTTTATTACAAATTGTAAAGCATCTCCAACGAAAAAAGTATTTTCGCTGTCTATTTCATGCCATGTTGAGTCAATCTATATCCATACTATTATATAAAGCAGTAAGAATTAGATGGTTCATTTTTTGTTATGGTATTTTTTCATTATACTATTTTATCTCTCAATTAGATGGATAATATCTATTTTTGGTTGATCAAACGTATGTAATTGCATCCATTGATCCCCTTCTTTCTCTCCATTTATTTCCATCTATACTATTATTTCCATTTATGTACATTATTTATAAACTAGAATACTCAAAATATTTCTATTTATGTTATGATATAAAAATATGATTTAAGACTTAAAGTATGCGCTATGATTAGCAACCTTATACATGTTTGATAAGAAATTAATTGTGATAATATATGTTGAAATAATTTGGTGAATTTATAATTTAATATTAAATCAATATGAATTTTTATTATCTTATAATATTTTCATGTTTAAATAAAATAGTCCCCCATTATTTTACTCATCTTCATCACTCTCCAATTCACTAAGCACATCGATTTTCCTTCATCTAATTTATGGTCATGCCATAGAAAATGTCTTCTGATGTTGTCAATGACTTTGATTACCCATTTAGATAAGGACATAAAGTATATCGACTTTGCACATAATACTGTATTTACTAAGACTTCTTGTCCTACTAGGGATATATTGCTCGCTTGCCAGTCCGAAAGTGCATCTTGAATTCCATCTATCAAGTTCTTATAGAACTGCTTCGATATTCCTTTATTTGTTAGTGGTAACCCCAGATATTGTAGAGGAAAGTCAAAATGTTTGCATCCTATGGTTTCTGCCAATTGTTTACTTGGTGCAATTTCATTGATGTCACCAACAATTCAGACTTCTGAATAATTATTTGCAGCCCTGATAATTCATCAAAGATATTCAATATCATTATCAGGAGTTTGACTTGTTGACTTGATGGCTTTAAGAAGAACAAGATACATCATCATATAGACAACTTTTGTATCTTAGGAATATGAGTTGTAGTATTTTCTTGTCGTTTAACCATTGAGCCCATATCACTAAGAAATCCATAATAATATTGAACAAATATGGTGATAGAGGATCATCTTGTCTGACTCTTTTTTTTTAAAAAAAAAAAATCTCTCTGTCACTGAATTAAGCACTGCTTATGAGTATCCCGATAGGACTAGATTTTTAATCCACTCAATTCAAGTGGTTGGAAACCCTCTGACACTTAGACATTTTGCTATGAATTTCTAATTAATAGAATCAAATGCCTTAAAAATATCTGCTTTGAACAGAGCAATTTGTTCTGATTATTTTGTGGCTGCAGTTGTTACATCCTGTGCATAATAAAACCTCTCCAAAATGTGCCTCCCCTCCAAACAAGAAAGTTATAGTAATTTACCTGCAATGTCACGATTTTCATATCGCTCGGATTCCTCAACCCAAAGCACATCTCCGGGAAATATGTTTTGTCAGCTAGGGTATCAATGCCCCCTTCTATCTCCACCTCACCCTTGTGCAACTTTTGGTTATCCTTCACAATCTATATAATTTTCACTTTTACTTGTACAATGTATTACAAGAAAGAGTTTTCTATGGACTTAAAGTATACTTTACTCACATAAACATTCTCTTCTGGAAACATCAAGCACAAGTATTTACAGAAGCACCTATAAATCAGTGGTATCAACTATCAACAATTCAAAAAAAGAATGAAACATAAGCAGAAAGTACATATTACAATTTGATAGAGCTATTGATAATGCAAGCCGTAAAATTGGAGAAGGAGATGCCTCTTCCCGGAAAAGTCAACAGGTTTACTACCTTCTTTTATAAATCAGATCTTCACCAGATGCACTTCATGTTTTACTTTTATCCTATGCTGATAACGTAGCCTTCATTTGAGACTAATTTTGGAATTAAGCTCGTATTTCCTTCATAATAAATTATTTTGAGGTAACTAAACTATAACCACCAATGCCAAGTGGTTTTGTTTTATCATAAATGTCAAATGAGCTTCTATATTTTTCTTAATCTGATGGTTAGACTGTGTTCCTTCCAACAAACAAATTTCATGAAGTTCTATTGTAGTGGCCTCTAGGAAACAAACACCTTTTCCATGCAAATACTGAAAATTTGTGTCGAATAAAATACATGGCCTTCCATAAAGTAGGTACCATATTCGGCTTTCTTATCACGTGACTAAGCTCGAGCTAACGAATACATGGTCTCTCCATAAAATGCTTATTATTACTCAACTGGTTCTAATTCTCACAAACAAATAGAGAAATCATCAACAACAGATATAAAATAAAAGTACATGCTGTCATGTAGCCTCTTCCAGAGGTACTTCCAGCTCATAAATGAATAATAGCATTGGAAAAAAAACAATCAGATAAATTTGATAATCCAAAGCCAAGCATTATCTTCAGGGGCGGAGGTACAGCTTGGTAGGGTTAGACAGCTGATCCCTCTGAATATTATAAAATACTGAGTTACTCTTATAAAATGCTTCAGCTGAGTTCTGAATGGGCTGCAATTGCTATACCCAGTTAATATAAAAAAATCGAAGTATATAATGTTATTTTTTGGGCCCAAAACTTTCCTTCAGCTTGGGCTTTCTTCCTGCCTGGTGCTTGTACGAAGCCTATTAGGTGATTCTATTTTTTTTTGGCGCATCCAGTTTTGCCCTCCTCCACACTCAATTGTTCTTCCAATTCATTTCCACCTTGTGCCATGTACAAAGCGTGATTGTGCCACACTGCCATGTCCGGACGTCCCATTAGGGTTTCCTCTCTGGTCTCCACGGCTCCACCACCAGAGCCCAGAGGACTCGCTTTTGAAGCTCAAGCCACGCGACACATGCTTTTGTTCTTCACCAGTTGAGATCTCATTCGTTTCAGGTAACTATCCGACTATCCCATTTGATAATAATAAGCTCTTAATTGCTTCATTAATTGATTTGTAGTGTGTAATAGAGGTAATTGCTTCATTAATTGATTTATTCATGCATTTAATTGCTTAAGTGCTTCATTAATTTGAATTAGACGTAAAAGTCTAATAGAGGTAAAATTTGGGTTCCAGCCTTCCAGGATATTAAATTGATATGCATTAGTTAAATTGGCATTGATTTACAAATTTGGGTTCCAGCCTTCCTGGTCTCCACGGCTCCACCACCACGGTTTATCCCTTAGTTTACAAATTAGTTAAATTGACATTGATTTTGCCGGTGGCTACACTTAGTGTCGAAAGAGTATTTTCAGCTATGAATGTTGTGAAAAGTCGCTTAAGGAACAAAGTGGAGGACCGATGGATGAACGATTGTTTGATAACTTATATTGAGAAAGACTTGTTCGATTGTGTTCATAATAAAAAAATTATGCAGAGATATCAAAATATGAAGACTCATAGAGAAAGCCGGCACACTTTTAGTTAGTATACCTGTATTCTTATTTCAGAAAAAAATGGACTTGAATAACAACTAGTTCATATCCTGGCACTTGGTAGTTTGTATCCTGGCATTTGATATTTTTAGCTTTCTACCCCCTCTGATCAATTGTCTAGCTCCGCTCGTAATTATCTTACCAATAAAAAATTCACATCCATTCTCCTTTTCATTCCCATCGACTCTCTAGAACTTTGCAAGTCATAATTTACATTAATGATTTCGAATCGTACAATGTATCATGTATCGTAGTATATATTATTGTATCGTGTATCGTATCGAATTGTTTAAGATACACTAAGTTATTTTAAAAATTAAGTAATATAACTAGCTATAAACGAATTTCATTAAAAAAAGTTTCAATAATAAAATCTATCATACTTCTATGGCGCAGCGTTATGTTGTATGCTATATGACCATTAAACATTATCAAAATAAACTACTTCATTGTCAATTCTCAAAAATGCTTTTAATTTGTAAAAGAAAGTCACAGACAAATGTACAAGTTAAATATTAACATTGTAACATAGGGTCCGTTTGGCAAATCAAGGAATAGATTTGGAAGAGTGGTAATTTTGGAAGAGTGATAGAATATTATTTTTTTTGGAAGAGTGGTATTCTTGACTATTCGGAAGAGCGAAAATATCGTTTGGTAGTTGTTACTCAGAATAGTTAAAATATGAATAATTATGATACTAATAATAATAGTAATAGTAAAATAATAATCATAATAGTAAGATAATAATAATAATAAAGTAATAAAAAATAATCATAATAAATAATAATATTATAATAGTAATATAATAAAAATATAAACATAATCATAATATAGTAATATAATAATAAAAAATTATAATTACAATTATTATAATTATAATAAGTAATCATAATTTTAATAATATAATCATAATATAATAATCATAATCATAATCATGATAATAATAATTATAGTCATAATCATAATATTATAACCATAATCATAATAATATAATAATAAAAATATAATCAATAATTATAAATAATTATAATTATAATAATATAATAATAAATTAATCATCACTATAATCAACATATAATAATATAATACAACATAATAAAATAATAATAAGTATTAATAATCATAATCATAATCATCATAATATAATAATATAATAATAAATAATCTTGATCATAATAATATAATAATAAAATAATTATATTTATATTCATAATATAATAATATAATATTAAAATTATATTTATAATAATAATAAATAATATAATAATACTAATGATAACGATAATATAATAACAATAATGATAATAATAATAATAATTTAATAATAATAATATAATGATAATAATAATAATAAATAATAATCATAATATTAATATAATAATAAATTATAATCATAAATATAATATAATAATATAATAATACTAAATCTTAATTATAATCATAATATATTAATATAATATAATATAATCAAACAATAATCGCTATTCCGACGAGAGCTAATCCGGTATTCCACCTATAAGTTGGTATACCGGATTAGCACTATTATGCACTCTTCTACTTAGTCTAAAATTTGTTTGGCAAATTAATTAGTCGAAATAGTTATTCTATTCTAACTTTTTGCTATTCCATTGAGTGTCAAACACTCCCATAGAGAATACACATTTATACCTTGAAAAAGATAAATTATATAATATATAAGTTTTCTAATATGTACACACTACACAGAGAAGTCACATTTATAATTTTATACTTTATAAATAATTTTACGAGTATCATACTAACACATTGAAGATCTGAGAGCCGTAAAGATTACCAAGCAGATGAAAATCCCTGCAAACAGAAATAATACTAATACCAAAGTAAAATTTGGGCACCTTCACCGTTATCATGATATCATCAGTGGCGTAACCCACCCGAGAATTTTTTTTTTCCTTCAAGATGCTCATTGCGCAATGAAGTAGGCAAGCGGTAATACTTTAAATTTTATGTGTATGATATATATGAGTGTTAATATGAATATTTTATTGCAACGATCACCAATCATTGCAAAAGTATCTATATTAACACTCATATATACAGACGTCTGACAGGTGGGGCGGCACAAATAGCTCTGTCTCCGACTGACTTTGGATTGTTAGTTTTGATCAACGGAAGGGGTTGACTGTATCGGATAGGAAGGGAGAGAGGTGAGGTGATTGACGGGTCAGACGAGATCGACGGGGGGGGGGGGGGGGGGGGGGGAGAATAGATCGACCAAGGAACGGAAAGGGAAATTCTTTTCAGCGGAGAAGAGATGCTCAGGGAAAGAAATAAAAATTTGAAAATTTTCTCTCGACGGCCACGGGGGAAGAAAGGAAAATTCAAAAAATTCTCCAAAGTTGAAATTGGGCGTTGTCCAGCGATTTTCTAATTCTTGTGGATTTTTTTTTATTTTTAAGATCTTTTAAAATATTATATTTATTTAGAAATTCATTGTTAATATTATCAAAATAATAATTGTCAAGTGATTTCTTCTCATTAGATAATGGGAAGGAATCCCTTGACAATGGGTTATTTTGATAATGAATTTTCAAATAAATTTAAAAATTTAAAAATAGAAAAAATCATATAGATATATTCTTCTACTTATAGATCGATAGTGAGTCAAATTTCATACAATTTTATTATTGTTTCCTCGTCCATCAAAGACCATTAAAATGTTATGCACATTGCAATAGTTTTAATTTAACGATTTTTGATGGATTATCAAACGATAATGAAATTATATAAAATTTAAATACCATCAATCTATAATTTGAATAACATATCTATAGATTTTTTTCTATTTTTTTTCTATTTACTTAAATATTCATTGTCAAAATTGTCGAGATAACCATTGTCAAGTGATCTCGTCCCTTATATGTTAAGAGGACAGTAACAGTATCAATTTCAAAATTAAAAATTAAAATGTTACATAAGATTTAGATAATGTTTTAAATAAGAATTGAAGATGCTATAACTGGTCCTGCATGTACGGCGCAAGAGAAACGGGTACACGTGTTAATATAAAATGAGGGTCAACTAACGAAGTGTCGTCATGAATAAGAATGGAAGAAATAAAAAAATTAAGAATATACAACATATATATTAAAAGTAAGTAATGAATGAAAGCATAAAAACATTAAAAGAGTTAGTTTGAAAAATATAAAATAATAATTGATCGATAAATATACAAACAAATAAAAAAAGACTATATACGATATTAAGCGTTTTTTTTTTCTGACAAAACTATGACGGTAAGGACAAATAATGCAAAACTATGATGTGGCGGAAGTTGCATCTATTATCAATTTGGATTTCAACAGAATCAAATTAAGCTCCAAAGAAAATATGTATAATTCCTGAAAGAAATTGCAATACTACTAACATATGTAATTGTAAACAAGAAAAAGAAAATATATTTCATTCTCGTATAAAACATCCGACCCAGATCCCTACATAGTTTTACGCTAATACCTTAATCCCCTCAACATATCATCATATATAGTAGCATGGCACAGATTTAGATTTAGAAGATTAATATCTCGGCCCAAAAGGATGGCGCAAAACACAAACGTCATGCGGAGGAACTATGATTAATTTGCGATCGATTTACATGAAATCAACGAAAGGAGGACATGACTGAGTCCAAGTGTCCAACAAAGATAGTTTCAAGATTATGTGTCATAATTTCAGTTGATATTTGAGCATATTAGTAAATTAGTAAATTTTGAGTTATCAGCTCGGATTCTTCTCTTGCTTCAGAGCAGGCTGTTCGCTGATTATTTCAACGATTACATTAATTAACAACAAACTTATTCTAGAACCTGCAGCTTAATAAAAAAATATAAAAGAAAAAGAAACATGTCCTTTATTGTTAAAGCAAAACACGTCAGAATTAGATGCATTTGAAAAATTAAATCTTTCTTCTCTATGCATGGGTAGGAGACCACACTATCTGTTAAAGCATAGTAGCAGTAGCAGCTAGTAGGAACTTGGGATTTCTCTTGCTTCGTAACAAAGAAAGAAAAAGAAATAAAGAAAAGAGAGATTGATTAGTTGTCCGTTAAAGGCTTAAAGCAAAATGCGAAACTACAGCACTAAGCTCAAAGAGTCTTTGGCTGAACAATCTAATAGCTTCTATCTTTTACATCAATTCTGATTATTTACAGTCTCTCTCAAATGCACAGAGAGAACCCAATTCTAGTTTGGCTTATTCTCGAGTAACAAAAGAAGTCAAAATCAATGTATAGCTTCAAAACAACACCTCACATCTACTTACAACCGCTCGACATAAAAAAACTCAAACAAATCATTTTCCTTCCAAAAGTACCTGAAGACTGTGCAAACCCTCAGCCGAGATGCTCCTCATAACCCGACTGCTCCTATGCGTCCGCAAAAGCGGTGGTGGTTCCAAATGGAAACAGATCAAAACTACCGTCACGTTGTCAGTGGCATCTCGCCTGATTGACTCCTCCACAAACTCCTTGCAACAGAGCTTCACGTCATTATGCTCTTGCAACCTTCGCCGGATGAAATCCACTGCATTTTGGTTAGAGAAGACATCCCAAATCCCATCACTCCCGATTATTAAGAACTCATCTTCTTTTGTAAGAGTTATTAATTTGAGCTCTGGTTCAGCGCTTAGGGGGCCAGGACTGGCCCCATCAGAGCAGTCGGATTGGTATTGGTTTTTCATGCCCTCTAGGTGCCAGTCACCGAGAGCACGAGTTACAGCCAATTGCCCATTGAGGTACCCCTCATCAATGAAGCCACCTAGGGTCTCGACACGCTGGCGCTCATGGATGCAACATGGGCGGTGGTCTCGTGACATCTCAATTGCAGAACCATGTCGGGAGAGTACAGCTCGACAGTCACCGGCATTAGCTACAAGAAGGGATCTGAAAAGAGAAAACAGTAATTTTAATATCCATTTCTATATTAAAATTGCACATACATCCATTTCTACCTTATAAAATTGCACATATATCCATTTCTACATTAAAATTGCACATATACCCATAAGAAACACATAGCATGTATGAAAACCAAATTTAAACCCATCTTTCCTTTCTTATCCATTTAGAAACTAACAGCAAACTTTTGAAGGGGTAAAAAGGGAAATTCTACTGAAGTGTTCATGTCAGATTCAAATATTTTGGATGGACCTCTTCTCTCTGATGTAGCCAAGGTGATAACCATTCAACTCTGTTCAAGATCTAAGCCGGGTCTATATAGCACAGGTGCTGCAGTGAAAGAATCCACCATAGCAAGACGCCTTTTTGAAAGAGCAAAAAAGACTCACTTTTTTTACATGCCATTTTTTTCTCTGGGCGGTTCAGGACCTTATGTTCAGTTATGTGGTTCTAGATAAAGAATGTTTTACTTTTCGTACTTTTGGTTTCTGATCATAATAGCTCTTTCTTTTAAAGAAAAGTCATCCAAGTCTGGAAGTGTCTCACAAATAAAAAAAAAAAAAAAAGTTTTTCATTTCGTTGGTGGAACCCACGCCAATCTCTTATGAATTCCTACAAACTTAGGTGAGTTCATAAACAAAATTCACCCCTTTCCCCGCTTTCATGGGGAATGAATCCGGCAATGGCCGAAAAGAAGAAAGAATGGGGAAACTCTGCAGCAGTTCAGAAATGCAGTATTTCAGGTTAATACATGATATTTCAATTATGAATTTGATATTGCTCCAGGATAAAGAAGTCCAGTACAAACCTTCCAAAAATCATTGCCGTTAGTGCAGTTGTGCCAGAAGAGAGAGATGATTGAAGAGAACATCTTTCTGCAAATCGGGTGTCAGTTTGCACAAATGATCTGTGCACCACCTTCTCCAGTTCAAGAGGAAAATCAGCATCTTCAACTATTACCCTTGGCAAGTTGTCACGCACAAAAAGCGCAGCATCTTTTCCTCCATGTCCATCAAACACCTAAATTTAGAAAAATAAATTATTCATGTCACTCCCAAGAATGACGTGTAACAAGAGGCTGGTTGAATTTATCTAAAGATGTATTTCATTTCATATTAAAATTAATATCCAAGAAGGGATATGAAGGTAGTGAAATTTCAAAAAAAAAAAAAATTGCACTGCACAACAACCATCTACCAAATCAGTTGATGAAAGACTCTTCACTAAATTCATAACAATTCTGTGTTTACAAACAAAATGCAAATAAAAAACTAATAACCGATTATGCATTATATGAGTGACTTAATTGATATAGAATCATGAATTGTGGTTCAATTTAATAACATTTTGCTGAATCGACCTCTATTTCAACGGTCAAGTATATGTAGAAGTTAATGCTACTTAAAATTAGCATAAAAAGGTTCAATCTATGCAAAAGTGCAAATGTGGTAGAGAAAGAAGAATATTACCCCATAAAAGGAAATGGTTCCCCCCGTAATTGAGTTGTAGCCATAGTTCTTAGTTAGGTCAGAGATGCACACGTGTGCATCTTCCATGTATTCACGCCTGCCAATATCTGAATACTCGCCTGATCTAATTCTTGGTTCAAAAGTTGCAATTTGGCTATTTTGTTTGAAATCAGTTATGACAGTGTTCTCACAAACTTTCTCCATCTGAGAATTTTGAAGAATTGCATTAGTCAAAGAAAAAGGTGAGAACATTAATTTGTATTGGGAAGGTAAGAAAGATGACAAGATATGGGCATAAAAGGTATTTAAGGAGGCATGGGTAGTCTAACAATGTGAAAAGCACCTAATGTCACACAACAGACGAGGATCTTCAACAGTTCAACTGTTTTTTTTTTATACGCAATTAAACTGAAATTCGGTAACCGTTCTTCAATCCAATCAAACTAAACTTTCAGCAATATAAGGGAGATTCCACTCGCATTGGAAATATAAAATTGCCAACAGGATCACCTTCCCAAACAAACAAAGCAAACAAAATAGAAAGTTCTAGGTACAAGGTAGGAGAAAATAAAGACCGTTCAACCGAAACTAAAACAAAATTGGAATAATTTCCGTATTTTGTCTCAGTACATACTAAAGAAGAAAACTTTACACTTGATTTAGCAAATTCAGGTGATTTCTCAACTTGCGCCTCGCAAAATTCGAGCCTGTCAACTCTCTCTGTCGCATTCTCCAAATCGTCTAAGCACATGGCGTTCAGACCGCGTTAGTATAGCCTCTTTAGTAAAAAAAGGGGAAGGAGAGCAAAAGGAAGGGAAGTAGACACGGTTATTGTATGAGAGAGAAGAATCTGAGAATATAGTAAGCGAATTACAAGCGAGAAACGCGAGGGATTTAGATTTGAGAAAAAGAAAAAGTGGAAACGGAGGAGCGCTGTGGAGGAGATTTCTTTTTGGTGAAGAGATATTTTTAATTTAAGGAGGTGCGTTGAGGAGGTGAAGCTTTATATATTTATTATCATTTTTTTTCTCTAGACAAAAAGGAAAAGAAGTAGGTGTAGTACACGCGTGCGAATGTGCACCAGTGAATTTTTGGTTCTCGCTGCGACACGTGTTTGCTTGGAGGTTAAATTTGTCTTTATGGCAAATTGTTAGGTCACATCCATCAAAATAGCGCTGATTTGCATCTGACGGGTGTCTTTTTCTCAGTTATACGTGTTGGTCTCAGTTATAACTTATAAGCAGTACAACTTTTACTAATTCTAAATTAATTATGCATGCCTGAAATTACTACATCAATATATGCTAATTGTAAGCGCCAATTGCAGAAATATTAATAGAATACAGGAAAGTATTATTTGAATTTAACAAATTAAAATTAGGGAAATTTTGAAGAACATAAAATTTTACATTACTTTTATTTTGAGAAATTTTATTAAAATGATAATCCGATAGTTTTAGAAATACTGTAATATGTTGATAATTTCTTTCAAATTATTTTCATGCATAGAATTTTTGACGTACCGCATTTCTATACATTAAAATACAGTCCAAATTTTTTTTAGGATAAACGTTACTAATTATTTTTAACTATTACTCATATTCTTGTCCGACAAAATAATTCATAACTATTAAAATATATATAAAAGTTTTAAACATATTCAATGAAAAATTCATATAAAGAAAATTTTGAACCAAATTTTTTTTAAATACTGAAGATATATTATTAGCAATATAATAATGTAATTTTGATATAATAATTTATAAACGATAATATTAAAAAAATTGAATTATTTTGAGAGTAAAATTTCATTTCAAATATATTATATCTATATATTATAAATGAGGAGAGAAAAAAATTATGTATAAATCATTTAATTTTAATAGATGAAATATTTAAATAAAAATAATAAAAAAAGAGTGATGATGTAAACTTAACTCGCATTATATATTAAGAATTATATCGTGCTCCAAGCACGCATCATATAAAATTAATTAAGAAAGAAGAGTACGTACTATGTAGGGACTTCTCAGTAGGGTTGTCAATGATATTCATTTTGATCGTTTATCTGATTTGTATCGTATCCGATAAGATGGGTATGGGTAATGTTTTATTTTCGTTAGGTCATCGGGTATATGGGTATGAGTAAGAAAAAAATTTCGTTAGCTTATCGGATATGGATATGGTTAAGGGTTTTCGTTATCCATTATCCATTGGATAAATTATATAAATATATATATATATAGTTAAATATATATAAATACAATTATTTTATATTTTTAATAAAAATATATATATATAGTTAAATTATATAAATATATATATACCGAGGTGGATCCAGGATTTTGGTCGGGGGCAATTATCGGATTGTAATAGTTTATCGGGTTCAAACCCATTAACTAATCGGTACTAAATAAAAAAATTAATAATTTAATATATATACTTAACTAATAAAAATTATTAAAATAATAATATTTTATATATTAAAATAATAATAAAATAAAACTCAAAGTAATAGATAATCAAGTTGATGAAGAAAATTTTTGTCTACGGGACTTTATATTTTGATATTTTTGCATAATTATTTCATTATACACGATATTAAATATTTTTTCTCAATAAAAATAATCAGACAATCCAGAGAGGGGCAAAAAAATTTCCAGGGAGGCAAATTATCAAAAATCACTATTTTTCAAAATATAGGGGGGCACGTGCCCCCCTGGAAGCACTTGGGTTCACCCTTGTATATATAGTAATTAGTATATATTTTTTATGACAATTGACATGAAAAAATTATATGATTTTTTTATATCTAAAATATTAATTATTATTGTATTTTATTAGTATATTTATTTAATACTATTTATTTGTCTAAATCATATAATTTTTTTTCATTGAATTATTTTTATTTTTATCCGTTATATACCAGTATTCGTTCGTTACTTGAGATTTTTAATGGATAAGAGTAGAATATGGATAAATTTTTTTTAATGAGTATTAATAGAATATGAATAATTTTTTTTAATAAATATGAATAACAAAATATCTTCAGCCGTACTCTAGCATTGACAACCTAGCATTGACAACCCTACTTTCCAGCCAATTAGATTTGCGTGGACCGATTCTTTTTCTTTATTATTTTTTGTGCAAGGCTCGATTAGTAATTTAGCAGTTGCATCGACTATTACGAGGACCGAGAATTTGAGCAATTGAAGAGGAAAAAATGTTTTTATGAGTTAAAGTTAAGTTCAAGCACGTATATTTTATTGATACCAAAGTTAATTATAGAATTACAATGATATATAAGAGAACAGAAGAAGAAGAAAAGGAAAAAAGAAGAGAGAAGGAAACTGAATTCATGAGAATTGAACTGAAGTTATATATTATTAAAGAAAAGTAAGCGGATATTCATATATCAATATTCAAAGTTGCGGTGCTTAAATTGAATAATAAAACTAAAGTACAGAACAAATTGTAAAATTAAATTATTCTGAATGATAATTCATTTGATTTAAATAGTATCTCCATATATTTTTCTAAAGAAATATACTTAGTGCATTAGGTCAGGTAAAAAAGGGTTCTATAAGATAGATGAGTAACAAACTTTTAGCAAGTCATTTGGTGCACGTCCCGCTTTATTTCTGCTTGATTTATTTCACAATTTGTTTTTTTTTCTTTAAATCTCTTTTTTGTTGTGCGATTCACAAAAGACTCTATATTTGACAAGTGACAATAACTTTTGTACATGATACTTCTCAAAAAAAAAAACTTGTATTACATCATGAAACTCTCGAGACAGCTAGCTTCAATTAATTGACGCTTGCAACATAATATTTTTTTTTGAAGGGTAAAACTAAAGGCTGTATTATTTTTTCATTAAATAAAAAAATAGTTACAGAGTCTTAAAACAAAAAATGAAAAATGAAAAAAAAAAAAGATAAGAAAAAAAATTAGACCAAAAATATTTATAAAGCATTTCTAACACGTGATGTTGACAGTCCGAGACGATGGTAGTCGAAGTTAGTGGCGGCCAGTGGTGAAAGACGAAATTGCAATGGTGGTAGTCGAAGGCTTGTTGGTGGTAGTCGAAGTCACGATGGTGAGAATCAAAGAGATCAAATTTGTCGAAGTGAAGTTGTCGAAATCGGTGAGGAGATGGCGGATGAGGTGGGGGCATGAGGAGGTGATCAGATCTGTCGTGATGTCGATCGTGGAGGCGGGTGAAAGGATGAAGCGGGGCGGAGGCGGGTTAGATCTGTCGATCACGGTTAGAGTTTGCTTTTTTTTTTTTCAAATGGAGAGGAGAGAGAGAAAGGAGGGAGGGGAGGAGAGGAGAAGGGGAGAAAAGAGAGGAGTGGGGAGACAAAGAGATGTCGATAATGGCACTGTTTCCCGCTTCTAGAGTTTTAAATTTTGGAGGAGTACCCTTTTCCTTTTTTTCTTTTGAGAAATAGATCTCAGAGGATAGTGCAGCACACAATAT
Source organism: Schoenoplectus tabernaemontani (assembly GCA_037127355.1). Classification (NCBI taxonomy): domain Eukaryota; kingdom Viridiplantae; phylum Streptophyta; class Magnoliopsida; order Poales; family Cyperaceae; genus Schoenoplectus; species Schoenoplectus tabernaemontani. The sequence continues at coordinate 10,861,026 of CM073754.1, read as the reverse complement.
TACTTTTTTTGCTTGCACAAATAAATCTAACACTTAAGAAAATATATTACCTCATCTGAAATATGCAAAGAGTCGTATACATTAAAATGTAGAGGTGGCAGAACCCGATCCGACCCAAGAAATATGTCCAACCCGCTCTGATCTAATACGATCCATAATTCGAAATAATCCGACACTAAACGATCTGATATCCGACCCGATTCGATCTAATACGATCTGAAACCCAAAATGACCAAACACTAGATGATCTGATACCCGACCCAACCCGACCTGATACGACCCAAAATCTAAAATGACCCGATACTAGATGATCTGATACTCGACCCCCGACTCGACCCGACTTGATACGACCCGAAACCCAAATGACCTGACACTAGATGACCCAATACCCGACCCGACCTGATACGACCCGAGACCCGAAATGACCCGACACTAGATGACCTGATACTCGACCCGACCCGACCTGATATGACCCGACAATAAAATTTTCATAATTGTGGTTAGACCTTGAATGAATTATGAAAATATTATCTCCAGACTCTAGCTCACGCTCTTGAAGACTCAGACGTTACATCTTCGGGTTCCGTACAAATGTCAAATAAGTTGAATAATTTAATTATTATTATGAATATTAACTTATTTAATTTAAATAATAAAGTTAATATTAATTATAATATTAACTATGGTATCTATCAAATATTTTTCTATTAATAATTCAACATATCTTTCAAATGAAACTTATATTATATAGATGACGATGTATTGAGAATTTAGGAGATAAATACAAAAGAGTTTAATTCAATTGAAATTAAGGTGAAACCTACATTACTCAAATATGCATAACTTAGAAATTCAATCTGATATAATTCATTCGACATGACTAGATCAGACACAAAGATGGTGAAATCTGATCCGATATGATCCAATCTAGTCCGATATGATTCAAAATCCGAAATAATCTAACACTAGATGACCCGATAACTAACTTGACCTGACCTATACGATCCGAAACGACCAAAATTACCCGATATTAGATGACCTGACACGACCTGAGATGACCCGAAACCCAAAATAACCCGACATTAGATGACCTGACACGACCTGAGACGACCCGAAACCCAAAATAACCCGATAATCGACCCGACCCGACCTGATACGATCCAAAATCCGAAATGACCCGACATTAGATGACCTAATAATCGACCCGAGACCCGACCTGATACGACCCAAAATCTGAAATTACCCGATACTAAAAGACCCGATATCCGACCCAAGTCGACCCGACTAGACCCGTGACCCGATAATCTTACTGAGTCAAATTGACCCAATCCGACCCGACCCGAACCCGAACCCGACTAACCCGCTCCGATTACCACCTCTATTAAAAATTATATATATAAATAATCAGTCACAAAAGAATTTATTAAAAATAATGAAGAAGACCCCAAAAATCAGCTAAGCTTCCAGTTGCAGCAATAATATTATACATTGTCAGTTTACATCGCATGACATAAATAAAACTTCAAGACAGTAGTTACATGTGTAGGTGGTAATTGAGTAGATCGGATAATTTTATATATTATTTTTTTTAATTTTAAATTAATTTAGATTGAATTGTAGGTCATTGATCTATGATCGAGTTGAATTTGAATCGAATCGGACCAATATAATTGAAAAAAAATTAAATTAATTGAGTTCAAATTCAAATAGATCAGATGAATTTTAAATATCAAAATTTGCCATTCTAATGCATGGGCGAGATGAAGAAAATCTTAAAGAACCTACACAGACTTCCTGCGACACCCGAAGATTTGAGTCTCACACATCACGCTGCAGGGGGGGGGGGGGGGGGGGGGTGAACTTACGGCAGTTCTTTGGTTGCTGTGTATGATCAGCAACACAATTTTGCATAGACGTATACACTAATTACAAATTAACACAATTTTGCATAGACGTATACACTAATTGCTCATTAACTAATTACAAATTAACCAATTTCAATTTCTATATAAATTGAAATTGTTGCTTAAATATTTGTATATATCGAAACACGTTGCAAATTATATATCCAACAAATTCGCGTTGGAAAGATTATTTTTTTTTAAATTACCTAAGATACAACTATACAGCTTGACTAATCATCTGAAAATTTTACAAAATAATCAATGATTCTGAAATGATTTTTTTGGTTCCTACGGATCCTGCTAACGATATCCCTAATCCAATCCCCGGCCATTGTCCCCTTAACATAAACTTTTTAGACATTTGACCAGTCAACTGAAGTAAAAATGGGAAGAAACAAAGTGCGCTCTGCGACCGCATGTTTGGAAATACACTCTCCACCTAGCGTCTTTGGAGGCGGCCTTTTTGTCATTACCGCATAAAAAAATTTGCTAACTGTTTTTAAAAAAAATTAATAACAATTTTATGATCATTAATAATAGAGGGTTAAGAAAGGTAATAAACGATCGTTAACAAATGGAGGATGTTTGGAATACTTTTTCGCTGAGATTTTCGTTAGGTTTAGCAAATGTTAGTGTCTTAAACGTGAGTTTTCTTAATGATTTTCATTTAAATATCGTTAGCAAATGTGTATACTAACGGTTTTTACTGTCAAAATCGTTAGAAAATAGAGGTTTTGCTAACAATTATTTATTAAAAACTGTTAGCAAAGAATTTTTTTAAGGAGGCTGATAATAGTCCCCATAGTTTTATCCCCAAAGAAAATCCCCAAACATTGACTACAATATGATCAGCGTCTAAGTCAAAAGTCACGACTGTCCATTTTATTCCGATACTATTTATAGCAACCTGTAGATTTATTTATATGTAATAATTTTATTATTTATATTTTTCGTAGCACCATAATCAACTATAACCGTTTATATATTGTTTTGCTGTTGTTTATATCTATATACATCAGATATTTATATATTTAACAAATAATGTGTTTTAAGTGTGTTTTGGGCATGTCATGGAATCTATTTATATAATTTAGGCTTCTTGTTAATATTAAGAGTATCAATCTTTTATGCAATTTCACAATTTTAGCAATTTACTCTGATCTTTACATTGCAAACTATTTATATTTATTGACATAATTATTTATACATTTCATTACAGAGAGGTCAAAAGATAAGTAAGAATTTAGATGATCTTCGACGCTATTTACATCATAGTTGCATATTATTTATTGCTATTTATGTCTATTACATGGTTATTTATAGTTGTTATCTATTTTATTTATACTAATTAAATAAATAAATAATAACTAATTATTAAGATTATTTTTAGCTCAAAACATATTGTGCATTTAAGGTTCTCGGGTAGGATATTATTTATATTATTCGGTAATCTTGTTTGTAACGTAATATTGTAAAACATAATTTATGAAAAGAGTATTATAAACATATCACCAAGAAGTTAACACAGTTAAGTAATCGAGACTTACAAAAATCATGGCGTGAAAGTTAGTTCAAGAGATTTTGAGCACTATGTTTGGGTTATAATTGATGAGAGGTAAACCATCATATTTAAAGGATGATAAATAAGAAAATTAGAAAGCAAAATATCTAATTTTTTTGTTAAAAATAAGATCTGACTGATGATCGAGGATTTGATAAGGCATGGATAAGACACAATAAATGGTTTGAAGAGAAATGAGGAGAAAAAAATTGAAAAAAAAAACTGTCAGAAAGGAAGAAAAGAATTTGAAATAACGGAGATGAATGAAGGGATGTCACGTTGATAAGATTTTAAAAAGTTGTTAAAAAAAAGAAAATGAATATTTGAAAGAATGATCAAATATGATAATTAGTCGTTGGGGACAAAAAATGGAGACGGGACGCTGGGATTAGAATATTATTCCTTTTTTTAAATGCATTTTTCTAGATATTGACCACGGTCATCATGTGGCCTCCGAGACCGTGACCACGGGCAAAACATGGCCGAGGCTGTGAATATAGTTTGGCTCTTTAGAGTGATTAATATAATACTATAATTTCAATTATGTTGTTAATTAATATTGTCTTTGAATTAATTATGTTTGGCATATTAGCTGGTTTTGACTTATGTTATGAACTGATGTATGTGCATCTTTCTGGTAAACAACAATAAGATAAATATGAAAAATTGAGTTCTCAGAACAAAACATTAGTGAATGCATAAAAATATAAACACCACATAGAAAACTATAGAAACCAGCGACATATATTTAAGCACAAAATTTAATTGTGCTTTTAAATAGATCGAAAAATATAAACACTTGAAAAAAAAAGAAATATGAACACGTGAGTTCTAAAACATTAATTAGTCAATGTGTAAAAAATATAAAGACCGGATTGAAAAAATATAAACACCAACAAAATAATTATGAACACCTGAAATCTCAAATAATAGTTAGTAAAAGTACAAATAAATGTGGATATCAGAATGACAAATATAAACACAAGCAATTATGAATACCTGGGATCTTAATGTGTAATTAGTACATGTGTAAAGATGTAGACACTCAATTGAAAGATATAAACACCGGTAGAATAATTATGAACATGTAAGTTCATGATTTAAATCTAAATATCTGAAATTAAGATATAAACACTGCGATAGAAATCTAAATACTTTGATCGAACAATACTTTGTTAAACATATGGTATGTATGAGTAAAATTTGAATATAATAATTAATCACTTGTCTTAATATAAACATATGTGACATTAATTTAATTATAATTAAAATTATGTTATATTGTGTATATATATCTAGAACTTAGATATAACCATCTTTTATTGAAATATAAACATCAACTGCACCAACTTAAACACTGATCAATTATATCAAGTATTGTTTATCAATATAAACACCAAAACCTCTGTAGACACTCGTTGGAAGTACAAACACACACTACAAAGGAACTGAGATTTACTAATGATTTTTACTGAAAACCGTTAGTAACATTAGATGGTGGCAGTTTAAAAAATAAGTTCAACTATTTTCTAACGGTTTGGAAGAAGAAAACATTAGAAAAACATGTCAGAAATTGTAAAAAAATTGTCGACAACATTTATTGGTTTTCAATTAATGACCGTTAGCAAAACACAATGCAAAAGCTTTCCTAATGGTTTCTAATGAAAAACCGTTAGCAACGATTTTGCACTGGATTTTGCTAACGATTATTAATAAAAATTGTTAGAAAACCTTTTTGCATTAAGTTTTGCTAACGGTTATTGCTAAAAAAACTATTAGCAAAGGTTCAAAACTCATCCCGCCATCAGCGAAAAGGGGAGATTTTCTAGACGACAACACCATTAATTCTATTTTTTCCCTCCTCCTTGTCGACAACCTTACCAAAATTGTCCAACCTTACAAAAATTACCCAACCTTTTCCCCTCCTCCCAGTTAAAACCTTACCAAAATAGACCGATACCTCTATACCTACCGACAAAGGCTGAGATCTACGCTATACCTTGACAGATCATATTTGGTGAGAGACGAAGCGGAGTAGGGAAGAGAAATCATGATAACTTACTTGAGCTCCGTAGTCGATAGAGATATTAACCGGGTCTGACGGTACCTGACACGCCGTTATGGAGCCCGAACGGAAGACCTGCCGTCGATAAGACTAATAGTGAAGACTTCTTTATCAACATCCCTAACGAACTATCACCACGGGATATAGTGAATGACAGTCATGACTGGGCCCCTAGACAAGACATTGTGGTGGACAAGTTTGAAGGAGAATCGGGACGAATGAGGCCGGCGACTTCAGGATGACGGTGCACTTGAAGAATATTCCTTTGAAACTCTGGTCAAGGGAGACAACCATGAGGATACTAGAGGACTTCGGAGAACCCGCATTTATCGACGATGCATCATGGTTGGCCGGATAAACGCGTAATTTACGCAATGGTCGACTGTCATGATGGACAAATGATACCCCCTCAGTCTAGTGCGCGTCGGGGGCATCTGGGAAGAGGTCTTCGTGATAGTGGTGGGCTGGGCAAATATCAATGGCCCTCCGAACCTAGCAGAGGACTACCTGTATGGGAGGACTGGGCATGGTGTTTTTGGCATGGAGGATAGTGCGAGGAAGTCATTAGCGCGGGGGTCATAAAGGTTGTGTGATTTCTATCGCAACCAGGCAGGAGGGAGAGGCTTGAACTCAGATGGGGAGTCGGGGGGAGATTAGTAAAACTATAATTTTTTTAAATTTATTTATTGTAATAAGTTGTGATGGTGATGGATTTTGTGATATTTGTGTTGATGACATTTGTGATATTTGTGATTTTTTTGTGATATTTGTGATATATGCTCATTAAGGGAAAAGATAATTCTACCAAAGGGGAAGTTAAATTAAGTAACAAACTGAGGTTTCTTTATTGTAATATTTTTTCCATACACTACATTTACAGCCATTGCTTATTTATAGGCAATTATAACACGTAATACAATTATGTCCTAGTTAATACAATATCACATTCTCGGTCAGGCAGTTGGAGTAAGGGTTAGCGCATTCCTTCAGAATAATTAAATAACTCGCGACCGTTAAGGCCTGGCCGCTTGCCCGAAATTTAAATATCTGATTTACTACCCCTCGTCTGTTTCATCTTTCTCGCTGCACTGCTTCTTCCGACTGAGCAATTATTACCTCTTCTTCAAGTCCTGACATTCCCCGGTCCTTCAATTCATTCTTGTCCTCAAGAATGAATTGAGGATAATAACGCTAAAGGAGTTCGTAATCCTCCCAAGAAGCATCCTCTAGAGGCAAGTTAGTCCAATGAATGAGTAATTATGGAACAGCTTCATTATTACGCTTAATCGCACGACGATTTAGTATTTGGGCTGGATAGATCTTCAATTGGCCGTTGGGAGTTGCAATTGGAAGTGTCGGTGAAATGGTGGAACCACGACTGATGTGTTTCTTCAATTGAGACACATGAAGAACTAGGTGAATGACAGAACCAATTGGCAAACGCAGGCGATAGGTGACAGACCCAATACGTTCCTCAATCTCAAAAGGGCCATAAATTGAGGACTGAGCTTGTGGTTTTGGCGGCTTTTGATGGAAATTTGGCGATAAGGTTGAAGCTTCAAGTAAACCTAATCACTGGTACCGAAAGAGCGCTCGCTACGGTTTAAATCCACAAATTTCTTCATGCATGCCTGAGCTTTGATCAGATTATCTTTCAATTGCGTCATAGCACGATGGCGATTGCGTAGGAAGGAGTCAACAACTGCAATGTTACTTCGAGGAGGATGTCCCAATGAGGGGTGAGGTGGTGCATACCCATAGAGAGCCTGAAAGGGAGTCATTTTCAAAGAAGAGTGAAAGTTACTGTTATACCACCACTGTGCTAAGGGTAACCATTGGGACCAATTCTTAGGTTGATCCAGGAGCATGTCACGCAAGTAATTTTCCAAACACTGGTTCACACGCTCTGTATGTCCATCAGTTTGTGGATGATACGCAGAACTCATATTTAGATCAATGCCATGTAATTTGACTAGTTCTCTCCAGAATTTACCTGTAAAAATGGGATCCCTATCAGAAACAATAGAAGTTGGTAACCCATGATTACGATAAATATTATTGAAAAAGGCTGCAGCCCCAGTTATAGCAGAATAAGGATGTTTCCAAGGAATAAAATATGAAAATTTGGTCAATCTATCCACAACCACCATAATTACTTCATAACCCTCTGATTTAGGCAATCCCGTAATGAAATATAAACCTATACTACACCAGGCTTCGGATGGAATTGGTAAAGGGTGCAATAACCCAGGAGAAGAATGAAGGTCAGGTTTAGTAAGTTGGCATGTGTTGCATGAATTGACATAATGAATAACATCAACTTTCATTTTAGGCTAGAAAAAATGTTATTTTAAACGATGATAAGTAATAGTGATGCCAGAATGGCCCTCTGAAGCTGAATCATGGAGTTCCTTAAGAAGTAATTGGCGTCAGGAACCTGCATAATCCACACAAATTTTGCCCTTCCTGCGTATTAAGCCTTGATGAATTACAAAGGTATTATTAGTATTAATTGTAGAAGCTAATGTATCTTCTAAGTGTGAAATCCAAAGATCAGCTTCATAGCTTTGTATTATATCTGAAACCCAAGTTGGTGTTAATTCCCCATTTTGCCCTTCAATTCTGGAAAAAGCATCAACCATTTTGTTATCACAACCCTTTTTATGTTCAATGGTATAGTTCAAATCAAGGAGTTTACTCAAACCCCTATGCTGCAAGGTTGTGTGAATTTTTTGTTCCAATAAATTCTTGAGGCTAATCTGATATGTCTTAATAATGAAATGGCTATCCAATAAATAGTGTTTCCATTTGGTAACTACCGTAATTAATGCCAAAAGTTCCTTTTCATAGGTAGATAAACCTTGATTTTTTATTCCTAATTTGTGACTTAAATAAGCAAGAGGTCTATGATCCTGCATTAACACTGCCCCTATACCAAACTGAGATGCATCAGTCTCAATTACAAATGATTTAGTAAAATTTGGCAAGTTTAAAACAGGTGCATGAGAAAGAGCAAACTTCAAATCATCAAAAGCAGTTTGTGCACTAGGAGACCATCCAAAGGAATCCCTTTTTAAAAGGTCGGTGAGTGGTTTACTAATAATCCCATAATTTCTTATGAATTTATGATAATAGCCAGTTAAACCCAAAAAACCCCTCAATTGTCGCACTGTTTTTGGCACTAGCCATTGAAGCATAGCTGTAATTTTTGAAGGGTCAGTTGCAACCCCAGCAGAACTGATGATGTGGCCTAGGTACTCTATTTTATCAGTTGCAAATTCACATTTTGATAATTTAGCATAGAGTTTATGTTGCTGCAAGAGGCCAAAAACTGAAATCAGGTGAGAACGGTGAGACTGAAAATCAGAACTATAAATTAATATGTCATCAAAAAAGACTAATACAAATTTACGTAAGAAAGGCTTAAATATGGAGTTCATGAGGGATTGAAACGTTGTTGGTGCATTGGTTAGCCCAAATGGCATAACCTTGAATTCATATAATCCATCATGTGTACTAAAGGTTGTGAGGGGTATGGAAGCTTGATGCATTCTGATTTGATGGTACCCTGAACGTAAATCAATCTTGGAAAAAAAAGAAGCATGCTTAAGTTCATTAAGGAGATCATCTATAATAGGAATTGGGAATTTATTTTTTATGGTAATGTCATTAAGCTTCCTATAATCAATACACATGCGCCAAGACCCATCTTTCTTTGTAACTAGTAGTACAGGAGATGCAAAAGAACTAGAAGAAGGTTGAATGAATCCATTGGACAAAAGTTCTTTAAGAATTTTCTCAATTTCAAGTTTTTGGAAATAAGAAAATCTATAGGGCCTTAATGTAAAAGGTTTAGTATTAGGTGTCAGGACTATTTGGTGATCACAAGATCTGGGAGGAGGTAAAGAAGATGGTGCTTGGAAGATATCTTTGTACTGATCAAGTAATTGCTAAACCTCCAAGGGTAATTTGTCAGTATGTGTAAAAGAAGGCGCCTCAGTACTTAAGGGATGTGCCAAAAAGAAAGATATGCCATAGTCAACTGCCTTAGTCATAGCAGTAAGTTGGTTGCAAAGGGTAAGAGATGATGTCAGTGATTTAATATATAGTTTGACACAATTGCCCTCAAGGTGAACAGTGAAGGTTTTTGCTTTAGAGACAAAGTGTACTGGACTATGTTTGTGCAACCAATCCATCTCTAATATCATATCATGGCCAGATACAGGCAATACATGGAAATCACCTTGAAATATGTGTCCCTGTAATTGAAAAACTAACTGGGAGCAAAGCAAGTCAGAAGTCATTTTTGTCCCACTGGCAGTTGTGACTGATAACAATTGAGCAAATTGAGTGGGAACGGTAAGGAGATCCAAAAGGAAAGGAATAATAAATGAATGTGTGCTTCCACTATCTACCATAGCAATAATATCTAGAAATTGAATTTTCCCTTGAAATAGTAAGGTATTATGATTAGAATGAGAAGCAGCATCACATAAAGTTATGGTGGCAGTATGGGAAGGAGATAGATCATTAATCGATTCTTCATCTAAAAGAGAGTCATGACCAGCTGACTTCTCACTCTCTAGTAAGTGTATTCCTTTAATTTTATATTTATGCCCTGGAAAAAAAATTCTCCACATCGAAAACATAAGCTCAAGGTTATCTTCTGATCCAGAGTTAGCTGTTTAGTTGAATTTTGAACAATGGGCTGTGTAGGCAAAGAAGAGGAAAAAGGTACTGGATCTTCACGAGACTTATAAGTTTTAGGTTGAAAAGGTGAGGAATAAGAGGGTTTAGGCAAGTGTTTAAACATCTTGTTATGACTGTCAATGGATTTCTCCACTTGCCTAGCTAATTTATAAACCTGTTTTAGAGTGGTGGGGCTATATAACAACACAACATCTGCTATCTCTTCATTTAAGCCACTGAGAAAACCCAGCAAATAAAATTCCTCCTTAGCATATTGCTTAGCTAGAACCCTGGCCTTAATTCTCTCATAATTGCGAATGTAATCATCTACCCTACCTTCTTGATGGATCTTTCTAAACTCATCAACCAGATCTTTCATTTCATGGTTAAAACGGTCCAAGAGCTCATCTTTGAATTCAGACCAATAGGGATTGTGATTGTTGAGTTTATAGTAGCAGTACCATTCTCGGGCCTCACCCACCAAATAGGATATTACCGTCGATACCTTGGCATTATCATGTATATGAGAGATATCAAAGAAAAACTCACAGTCCTCAATCCAGTCCATAACACCAGTACCATCGAATTTTGCCAGATCAACTCGAGGGGGATGCCATTTTGGCAATTGTTCATGAGTATGTCAAACGTCATCTTTATTATAGAAATCATTGGAACTAGGATGATCAGGCCGCTTGAGTGATCTTGAAATGAAAATTGGTCATAAGTCGCATGATGTTGAGGCTCAAATTGAGAAGGAGTACAAAATGTATGGGTATCACGGGGCCGAGGAGTATGAAACTGGTGTGTAGAAGGAGGTGGTTGTGTTGCAGGAGGAGGAGAACGTTGGTTGCATTTCAAAATGCGTAAGTCTTCTTGAATAGCAGCAAATAACTTAGTATTATGTTGTTGGGATATGGCGAATTGTGGGGATAGTTCTTGATAGCCCGCAACAATGCTAGGAAAATTAGGCTCCATAGCTGAAGGTGGAGGAAGAGAGTTTTCACCCTGATCATCAGAGGTACTTATGGTCTTCACCATTTTTGCTTGATCTTGAATCGAAAGTAACTCACGACCCAACTTTGATCGGCGAACTCTGATACCAATTGTCACGCTCTCAAGGCAATTGAGAGGATGATTAACAAAAACCAGCAAGAATTTGGAGTTAATTCTTAGCAATTGACAAGGGAAAGGATAATTCTACAAAAGAGGAAGCTAAATTAAGTAACAAACTGAGATTTATTTATTGTAATATTTTTTTCATACACTACATTTATAGCCATTGCTTATTTATAGGTAATTATAACACGTAATACAATTATGTCCTAGCTAATACAATCATCCGAATATGGTTTATTCAATATCACATTCTCGGTCAGGAAGTTGGAGTAAGGGTCAGCGCATTCCTTCAGAATAATTAAATAACTCGCGACCGTTAAGACCTGACCGCTTGCCCTGAATTTAAATATCTGATTTGCTATCCCTCGTCTGTTTCATCTCTCTCACGCTGCACTGCTTCTTCCGACTGAGCAATTATCACCTCTTCTTCAAATCCTGACATATTTGTTCATATTTGATTGAGTCTTCTAACCTCTCAATCACTACATCATCCACATTATTGATCACTTGATTTTTTTTTTATTAACCTAAACTCGGTCTTGGGAGGTACCCAAACACTACCTAACTGCATTTGTAACTGCCACGTTTTATAAACCACTTTTGTGAAGCGTAGTGAAGAAGCTAGAATGAGGAGATGGACAATTATATTACAACTTAATTAAAGCATGAGGTGAAGACGTGAATTTAGGTGAACTCGGTGAGAGTCCAGCTAAGGGATTAATTAAATGGAACAGTTATATTGATCTATGAGAGAAGAATTAAGATTTTGAATAACTTATTTGTAATTTTTTTATTTGGCATGAGCAGTAAATATTTTAAAGTGTTTTAAAGTATCAAATTTAAGGTGAAGTAAGTTAAGACACCTTTATAAAGTTAAAGCATCAAATTACTTCTTTCATTTAATTTATTATTATTAAATACCACTATTTTGCGGTGATACGCTTGTCAAATGAAAAATAAAAAAAAAAATCCTATTGCTTCGTTTGGATCATACTAGTGACCTCTCTTTTCTCGGTAAAGGACGATCAGAGGAGAGAAATCAAGTGCTACATCCTTTTGGAAAGTATAAAGAACAGAAATTGGTTGACGGCAATGTGAAAGGAAGCATGTGCAAAATATTATTCGCCTCTATGTAATCTGCACCAATAGTGATGTGGATTCTGATTCAAACGTGCATTATTTAAGCTTTTTGTTACCGGTGGAGTAGTCAACCAGACAGCTTGCATGTATTATATATAATCGAATAATTAAATTTTCCCTTAAGTTTCTTATAATAGCATATGTTCCAAATAATTTTTCCTGGCAGGTATTGGATTTTAGCAGTTATTTATTTGTCATATAAATATTTAATGATATTAATTAAATATTAATTTTTAATTCCCGTTTGAATATATATTAATTATTAAAATCTTATAAGCATATTACAATAAACTATATGGAAGGATAGAAGTGTGATTAGCCACGCAACAGAAGAACTAAAAATTAATGTTAAAAACTTTCTGAAATTTTTTATTTGTGATCTTTTAAGTGGAAACTAATTATTCATAGATTAGTTATCTAAAAGTTTATGTTTGTCTTGCTGATCAACATCATATAAGTGCAATAATTCATCAACGACCAATAAAGAAAGGTCAATTCTTTTAGTTCAATGAAAGGTCGTACGTAGTCGGTTAAGAACAATTAGTCATTTTGCACGTTTTGCTTATTTTGGGTTTCATTTTTTTTTATTAAAATGGACTTTTTACTAGCTATGATGTGATTTTGGTCGACGTCAGTAATTTAATGTCACCATCAGATTGGCATGCTTGAAAGATAAGCTTTGGATATTATGAAGTACAACAATCAATAAATATTCAAATGGAAAGATTTGGTGAGAATTATATAATTCATGTTATAATTCTACAACGATTATTACTGGATGAGTGATAGTTACATTCTTATATTTAAATATGAACATTTTTTAAAAGGTTTTTTTAATTGAATGTAAAAAACGTTTATAATTAACTTATTAAAAAGTTTAAAAATATATAAAAGGTAAAAAAAATTACGTATCTGAAATTTATTTATATTTATAAAAAATCTTAAACACTTTATATATTAAATTTATATTTATAAATAAATATATAAATAAGTTAAATGTTAAGATGTAAAATATTTTTGCAATGTAGAGATACTGCTACCGCAATGTAAAGTTCTAGGTATTGAACCAGCAGCAGATCGGTTTGGGCTATGACTGGGCCATCCATTTTAATAGGCCCTATTATAAGCTTTGGAAAAGTTACAGTTCCCACACTTTGTCCACTTGCTACAGTAGTAGTCATCAAGTAGAAATCTTAATGCTGAAATTTTGAATCACCTGCTACACAGCTAGAGTGAAGATGCATATTCTTTGCATGGTTATTCAAACAGAAAATTATTAGGTCAAATACTATGTTGAATATTGATATATAATAGAACAATCATATTAAAAGTTTAAATTACAAGTTTACAACTATCAAGGTCATAATTGAACAATTTTTTTAATAATTTGGGATTCAAAGTTCAAACATGATTTTTTAAGAACAAATACACATAATATAAAAAATACCATGTATACATGTTATAACTAGAAAAAAGTTTCGAGAGACATATATTGCACGTCACATTCTCCAAATTTAGATGATAAAATCCGCTAGTGACCATACATAATTAGTTCAATTAAAAGAATTTTCTTGTATTCTTAAGTGTGAGATATTGAATAAGTTTTATCTCCTTAATTGTAGTTTGAAACTCGACTAATATATCCCCAAAAGAAAAGTACTAAGAATTGAACAAATAAATGGACAATGTATCCTTCATAAATTGTTGGAAGAGAATTTTGGTTGCAGTTCGAGGGATATTAAATTAGAAGCCAACAAAAGGAGATTTAACAGTAAACACTTCCACTCCAACTTTCCTGGTTTATTCAAATAATGACGAAGAAGTATGATGTAATGCTCAAGCTTTGCATGCAAATGTGTGTGTGTGTTTGTTCAATATGTATGTACTTATGTAGTGACGAGTTATGAACAAAATTACAATTTACTGAATAAATGATGAACATGTTAGACTTTTTGAAAGCATTGATAGTTCAGAAAGATAATATGCACATAATTAATTTTGGGGAGGCATGCAGTAACTATTCCATGTCCTTCCAGATTCTCCTTCAAACATTACAATATATTAATTTACTTCATATTATTTTGATATTTTCTAATTAATTAGTTAATTAACCATATGCTTAATTAAACATAATTTTAGAACAATTCAACAGATTTAAAGCACACATAACAATTCAGAATTCATTGAAATTTTGAGACAAATGAAGATGATAACTAGGCCAACATTCACAGTCGCTAGTTAACTCTGACTGCATACCTGGCCTGACAAATGACAGTTACACTAGTAAGTACTACTACCACAGAGTCACCCTGCTATTTAATTTCTTAAAACACTCACTAAGTTATTAATTCCAATAAAATTTACTAAAATTAATTCCTTCCATCATAACGCACCTAAATATGATGGAAATAATCAATTAACTTCACCTAAATATGATGAGAATATTAGAAAGACATAATTACCATGCATCAGCCGAGCCAGCTAATTAATACCTTCAACTCTTCCATAGGTAAACCATAAAGCAAAAGGTCTCTCCTTTGTACATTCGCTCTTCCTCGGAGCTGACCCACTCCTCCAGCAACCTCCACCATGACAGACCGTGCCCCGCACGCATCACATCAACATATTTTCCGGGGCAAGTTTTGCATGCAGTATTTACCCTTTGCTCAATGAAACTGAATGTGAAGATGCCGTCCTCCTTCTCTTGCATTGCCGCTTCCTCCTCCTCTGAGCTGTCACTGTAGTCACTGCCATCACTGACAGCATGCCCGAAAATCCAGTCATGGAGGTCCCATGTGATCTGAATCAAGTGCCCATCTGACAGATCAAATTTGTTTGTGCCACGAAACTTCTTAAACAGGTTTTTCACAGCTACCACTTGCCTCCCGTCTATCTCCACAAACATCAATGCCAGCATTCCACGGGTGAGATTGATTGAGATCTCATGCTCCACACCTCCAAATGTGACACTTGTGTTGTACGTGAATCCCTTCATCTTGACCCGGTCCTCACGCCTGGTGAGGACTGCAGTAGGGCCTGATCGGAGTCGAGCCTTAGTAAGCCCATAGGCCCACTCAGGCATGTCCCCGTAAAGGATGAGCATCTCATCATCAATCACAACAGCAAAGTAGTAACAGGAGGAGGGCTCCACAGAGTCTGGGATGTGGCAGCGAGCACGAGAGAAATCCCATGCAAAGCATGCACTACAGAGGGGCTCCATGGTGCTGTCAGGCTTCATGACCACAAACTGCTTAAACCCCCGCATTTGGTGGGGTTGCGTGGGGTTCACCTCAAAGAAAAGGGTTGAAATAGAACCTCTTGAGTGCTATCCACTGGCACAGATGATGTCGAAGCTCTTTCTGTGTCTGGCACGGCGAACCCAACAACCGTACATATTGAAGGCTCGCTGAAACTTGGGCGAGACCAGGTTACTATGACATGGCCAAAGCTGGTGTTGTAGCCATATTTTCTAGTGAAGGCAATAACCTCCTGAGGTTCCGGCCTAGGTGCCGGCTTTTCTTTTGGGAAGAAGAAAGCAGGGAGGATTTTTCTCAGCATTGTGAGCTTGAGAATGCAGAGTTACTAATGGAGAATGGGGAGAAAAAGGGAACGATTTGCTCAGCGAAGAAGGCTGTGAGAGAGGCTCCGTGTTTTTATAGAAGTGATATCAGGTGTTAATGGCGAGTTTTCTTGTTTAAATTGTATGCAGCCTATTATGAAGTGAATCGATCGATAAGATATATGAGCTTGATTGTATCAGGCTAGCTGTGAGCTACAAATTAACAGATGTACGATTTAATTCTTCAGGGTTGACAACTTACACATGAAATGATTGGAGATTGAAGCAACAGAGAATCAAACAGCTTCTATTAATTGTTCTTCCTGCTGTATACTCTCTGGTGTTATCTTCAGTTGTATTCTGTTTGTTTCTGCATAAAATAGAACCAACGAGGTAATGGATGTTCCATTTCATTGAAATGGAGAGAAATTTTGTCAAACACTTTGACCTTCTTTCTAAATGGACAGTATGTTAAACTACGTGGCTAATTAAAAGGCAAGAGCAAACGACTAAATTTTATTGTTTGTGGCAAAGGATGTGTAGCTCGAGTACCATTTAATAATGTATTTTTGCAATAGATTACAAATTAGATGAATGTATAAATAAATATTCATACTATTATACACATAATCGTGCTAAATCATTCCGAATGGCACTTTTGTCATTTATTGTCATAATTTTGATTATTTAGATTCTACTTGAAATGTTATATCTACATGCAACTATCCGTACGTGTGATCATGTTAAGTAAATCATCTCGTGCGGAATTTTTTTGTTTGTTGTCGTGATTGTAATAAATATCTTGTACTAATATAGTTTCAGATTCCAACAAAATAAGAAAATATTCATTTTTTTAATTAGCTTTTCAGACAAAACAGTTGATTCTAATTAAAAGTTTTGCATGCAACTATCGTGATGAGTCATTCTGTACATAAAATTTTCTCATTTATTATCATAGCATTAATAGCTTAGATTTAATTAAAAATGTTACACGTGATCGAAGTATAATTTTACTAAATCACTTGATATTATAATATTAATAATATTAATTATTTATGTGGTAACTAGATCCAAACAACAAGAAAAACACCACCAGCTGAGCGCTCTCAACCTCGGCAGATCTAAAAACTAATTCTTTCAGTCACTCATCAAGCATATATAACAATTAATCAAGGTGTTGACTATAATAAATCAATTATTTGCTTTTCTTTTTTCTTTTTTCTTTTTCTTATTTCTCTACTCTATATAATTATTCATTTAAGCTTATCGCAGTAATTATCTTTATTATAATTGTGTCAAGTATCAAATTGTGTTACAAATATTTAAATAATAGTGGTAATAATAATAATAAACGACGCTGCTTATGCATTTCTGAAATCCAAAATTTAAGTTTTCACAATTGAATGGTGATGGCATGTACAATAGAGCCGCATGTTTTACTGCATAATCTAGAGCCTCAAAAGATCATCTAATTCCCTGGTGAATTGGTGACATGCTTAAATGAAATGGCATACGGGTGTAATTAAATATTCCGTTGTTTCATTGAATTTCAACACGTCAATATGTCCAAAACTTTTGTCACTTTTGAAGTGATTAAAATATTAAATATATACATAGTGCTCTGGGGCTGGCCATTGGATCGTTGCTCTTAACGGTACCAAAATTTCCAGCAGACCCGAAGTCAACAGGTTTCTAACTAACAATAGATTTTTACTTTCATACTATACAAATAAATTGGCAATTAATCCTATAAGCTATAATTCAAATTACTAATTAAACGCTGGGTGTTAAGAACCGAACAAAATTGTAATAAAATAAAGCTGAAGCGAGAACTTACTACGGATGTGTGAAAAAAAATGAACAATTAACATACATATGCATATATATATAGAGAGATTATTATAAAAATATTTGTATTTCAGCCTATATATAAATACGTCAAAAAATATATTTTAAAAATTTTAAAAATTTTAATTTATGATTTTCATTAAATTCTTCATATGAAAACCTTATGAGATACAAAATTTTAAATTATTTTGAATTTTTTAAGTTATTCTTTTGAATTAAAAAAAACAACACAAACATTAAATATTTATTATTATTATTATTATTATTATTATTATTAGAGCTATTTTTTTGAAAATTTCAAAAGAGTGGTTTAAAAAACTCAAAACACTCTAAATTTTTGTATCCCATAAGATTTTCATATAATGAATTTAATGAAAATTATAAATTGAATTTTTTTTACTTTAAAATATATTTCTTGACGCATTTTCATATCGATTGAAATGCAAATGTTTTCACAATTATATATATAGAGACACACACACATACATACATAACAGATTGCAAGTTAACTAACGGAATAAAATCTTCTTCCATGCCGTCGTGTTGTTTAATTAGTAGTGTAGCATACTAATAAAATCTACACTACTAATAATATTATTTATCGGCTGAAATGCCTTAGCCAGCATATAAATGTTTTTAGTTCGACCATATAACTATGTTATGGTATTTTGTGAAGTATCATGGATATGTTGCTTCGGACTAGATGTGTTGTTTTTGAATCATGTAATGTTTTAGACTCAAATATTTAATTTTAAACTAGATATGACTTATTTGGACCATTCAATTTAATCTCTATATGAAAATATATTAGTAAATTAAAATTTATATTTTTTGAAATTGGTTTGCTATTATTTTTTAAATGGGGAAATGACTTGGTTTGAAAATTCTGATTCATTCAAAAACAACGATTTTTTCCCATCCAAAAAAATAGCAAACTAATTTTAAAAAATATAAAATTTGGTTTCCTCATATATTTTCATATAGATTGAACAATTCAAATTAGTTATATATAATTTAAAATTAGATATTTGAATCTGAAATATCACATCCACGTGCTTGCGTGAAGCACTGTAACACAATTTTATATATATAATGCTGTCCGTTGGAAATTTGTAGCAAGACATTTCAAAATAACTTGATGCCCCTGCCGAGCGAACAAGTTCAATTGGGTCGGGTTGTGATATCAGCTATGGACTCTTAAAGAATAAATAATTAACAAACGGTGCATTTATAATATGCAGATTATAATCTTATTTATTTAAAAAAATAATCCTATTATGATTGACAAAATGGTGCATTTATCGTATCATCATGGTCGTTATTATTATCATCATCATTATTATTTTCATTATTCTCATCATTATTATTATCATTTTCATTGTCACTATTACTACATTAATTTTTTATACTTGAGATCTTTGATTTGTATGTTTTTAGATTGGGTTTCATGTCTAATGGTCACAATTTATTTGGGATTGAAGACTTTATTGTTGTTGTTGTTGTATTATGATTGAAAAACATAGATGGTCTTTAGTTGCATTTGAAGAAACTTAGATGGCTTTTTAATTGAATTTCAAGGGATTTTATGGTATAAATTAATTTTGCAAATTAAATGATACCTATTAATATGAATAGTAATCAAGTTGAATTTCCTGCTAATATTTTAAATTGTAAATTAGAAAAAATGCCTTTGAAATACTTAGATTTAAATCTAAACGTAAAAAAAACTGCTTTCTTTCTATTTGTTTAGGTTTTTTTAGTATTACATTTTTTTAGTTTTTTTTTTGGTAAACTTTGTAGCTCCTGAAAACGAAATGGGAGTTTGTGAATACATCAATTTTCCCCAGAAAAATAACTTGAGTAATTTTAGTGCACATCATATTTTTATGTATAATCGATAGGATGTTCGTCAAATTTAATTTAACTTGAATTAATCAGTATTCACTAAAATCACTAAAAAAAATTATTTTTTTTTTTTGAAAAAAGCTAAATGTTTGATCCATATAAAATATGTACTCATTTTAGAGATTAAAATATGTGTCTATAACTTTAATTTTGAACATAGTTTATAAAATAATAAATGTGTCCAAATCTATATACCGGGGGTTAGAAAAACGTGAATAAGAAAGCACAACAGGGGGATTTAAATTGGCATGTAACGATTAATTAATTGTAACAGTTAATAATAAGCAAAAATGTAATAAATCACAAATAATAAGATAGTTCCGTGCATATGATGGATCAAAAACTTATACTTGTCGAATTTAAATTGAGAACCCCGCCCCACACACACTGACACAAAAAAAACGCTTCAACGAGTTTCTTGGTTAATCATATCATGAATGATCTATAGTGTTAAAGGAAATGATGAATTAATGAACTGGAACGTTCTGAAATACGAACAAATTTACTTTTGAAATTCATTCAACTGCGAGATAGATATGTGCAGTACAAGCCACTTCGTTTATTTGACATAGATAATTAGTGGCATTTCTATTACAAGTTTTCTTTTCCTTTTTTTGTTGAATTAAAGATTAGCCTCTTCAATTTTATTCGAATCACCGTGCACCTCATTTTTCTGGCAAACCACTATTTTTTTCAATAGTTTACCTCACAAATCTTACAACAATTATTACCAAAGCAAAACTTTAAATTGGCTATTCCATGTTTAATTTTTTTCCATTTCTTTGGATATCCGTTCCATTAAACTAGCTAGAACCGCAAATGAAACAAATTCGATCGAACTAGGCTATATACTAATTCGATTTGAAATTAATTCGAACTAAATAAACTCAAACTAAATCGAACTCGAGCTAAATCGAACTTCAGCTAAATTAAACTCATTATTTTAATTTTTACAGTAGTTTTCATATTAGCATAAATAATGAGAGATAAAATAATTATTATTTTATTAATTTTATATTAAAATTTTAAAAAATAACTAATATTTATTAATTTTATATTAAATTAATAATATCTTATTAATTTTATAATAAAATAATTATTTATATTACATATATTATTAACTAACATTTTAAAATATGCACAAATAACTACATATCTAACTATTACAAATCAAATTCAAATTAGTTCATTAAAAAAATTATTGAACCATATTCAATTTAAAACAGAATCAAACACCAAATGAATTACAAATTACAAAATTTTTTTACACCCCTACGTTAAACTCCAGAGAAATTCTACACATTTCTATATTAGGCTTAAGATTCTGCTACGGTGTCGTCTACTTCACAGAAATACAAAATTATTTAGAAAGTTAGTAATTTTGCAGCATTTAATTTCGGTATTTATGAATGAAGCACAATAATTAGTAAGACCTCATTAGAAAGAATTAAAAAAAAAACTAAAACTTGGTCAACACTGAATTAATGGTACAGAATCTGTAACTCCCCGGTACATTGTGTATGCTATTTTACCATTGTTGATTACACGTCATCTACTTTAAAAGAGGTTACGATCTAATTTAATTAATACACATTCTTTCAATCTGTGTGACTACATTCTTTCGCTCTGTAATATGTATGACTGTGTGAATGCATCCAACGAATATATTTCTTCTGGCTTCTGAGAGGCCTAAATTTGGCAGTGCCACAGTACAGACCGAACCCTATATAGTTGAGACTTATCAGGCTTACATGGGCTTTCAAAAAGGAATAGAAGCTTAAGGAGGTCTGAAGTTGGGCAAAAATCTCAAGGCACAGGAATACATAGCTTAAATTCTTGGGCAGGCTTAAAATATATGGGCAAAGAAGAGGATTTTAAATCTTGCCAAGAAACACATATTGGGAGAAATTAAGGTACTGGGGTCTTAAGGAAGTAAGGAAGCCTGCCTTAGTTTTAAGAAAGTCTCAGAAAAGAAAAATAAATAAGATTGGACCAGGTGGGAATTGAGGCCCCTTGCTACTTTGTTTCTTAAATCCTAAAATTTACTGTTCAGAAAAGAAGCGCAAGAAACAGACAAACCATACCAAGTACTACTACTGCTACTGTGATTCAAATTTTATTTACCAGAAAGATGCAGATGGGACATATATTAATTTTAGGATCCAATGCCCATCTTCTCCAATTATCCAGAACTGATCCAATAATAAACTTACTCCCCATCAGTTTGATGTTATAATTGAACTGTTTGAAATAAAGATTTACTCTATAAATATATTAATCAGAATTAAATGCAAAAAATCAAGCAGCTCAATGCACTTCTTTCGCCCAGTATTGAAGCCTAACAGCGGAGGCCCATATATTGGTAGGGCTGTGAATTACAATTTACGCCTATTCTTTCTTCTTCTTCTTCTTCTTTTTTTTTTTTTTTTTTTTTTTTTTTTGTTGTTGTTTGTATGGTGATGATAGTGATAGTGGTGGTGTGTGTGGAAGGGGGTGAATAGAATATGAATATCCTTCTTTTTTTGTCTTTTTTTTTTTCCACATGAAGATACGGGGTGGGTAGTTTCTACAGAGATTTTTTCGTACGGATATTTTTATAGACAAATTTATTACAGTTCTGTTTTAATTTGAACGGTTACATAGAAGTCTAAATATGAAATTTAATGTATAATTTTTTTATTATTGTTAAATTAAAATCATTAATGAATGATTTGGACGATTCATAAAAAAAGAATCGTACAGCTTCATATAGGGCTGCAAATGAGTTGAGTTCAAGTGAGTTGGCTTAGCTCAAATCGGCTCATGAAAATTCGAGTCGAGTCGAGCTCGTGAAACATTTTGAACTGAAAATATAGTTTAAGATCGGCTCATTACTATTTGAGCTAGCTCACAAGTTGACTTATGAGTCAATGTATGTATATTGACTCAATTTGATATTTATATTTAGTATATTTATAAATTGTAAATTTGATATATCTACAAAAATAAAATATGAGTTAGTACAAAATTGATATATGAACAAACTATATTTTCAATAAAAATTTTGCTGCATTAATTTGAATGTATGGACCAGCAAAAAAAACTATCAAGTCAGATATATGAACCGAGTCACGAGCGAGTACAAAAAGTTGTTAAGCCACTGAGATGATAAAATGGTAAGATGATGAGAGATAGATTATCGCATTAGAATTTAGCAGAAAAAACATATAAACTATTATTATTCGAGCCGGATCGAGCCACGAGTCGAGTCAACCCCAACTCAAACTCAACTCATTTAACTATCGAGTCAGATTAGCTCAAACCAAATTAGCTCGAATCATATTAGCTCAAACCAAATTAGCTCGAATCAAATTAGCTCAAACCAAATTAAATCGAGTCAGATTAATTCAAACCAAATTAGTTTGAACCTGAATTGAGTCCAAATTGAGTCAATAAACCGAGCTTTTTTTGTGCAGCTCTGGCTCCACGCAGAATGTTATCCGGAGAATATTGGTTCGAAGACACGAGCGTATTGTTTGCATCGGAAAAAAAAAAATACAACCTGGCATTTGGCGCGCCTGATCCTCGGTTGTCCCGCTAGGATGCTGACACAACTTTCATTTTGACGTCAGAGACATAAATTTGTCATATTATAGAAAATTCGAAGCTAAATTTTCGAAAAGATTAACTTGGAGTTTAATATAGAAATTATATGCAAAGGCAGTTTTCATGTTTGATGGTGTAGAATAGTATTGTTTTGAGAATAGTAATATTATTTTTCATTTTAGCAATCATTTAAATATAAAATTGAAATCGAGAATAATAATAAAACAGTGTTAATCCGCTAACTCATAGAAAACATTGAGTTAGCGGATTAGCGTTCATGAGGGTAGTGAAAATAATAAGAATTTTTTTTCTTTTATATTAGTATGGAATAGTATTAAATAATAATTATTATTAAATAAAATACTAAAAAATAATTAATTATTTTAACTATTATCTCCACTGTTCTCAAGTTATCATCCAAATTAACATTTTACTAACTTGAAATAGTAAAAAATAGCAATGTTCTCATATTTCCTGAGATATCACTAACCTCACACTATTCTCAACTACTAACTCAAACAGTGCTACTTTTTCACTAATCTTTTCACCATCCAAACACACCCGAGAAGTTTGCATTACCCTTTGTCAGCTTCTCTTAGGATAATTTTTTAATTTGCTGAATTATAATGATTTGCTGAATTATAACGACAATACATTTTTACCGAATATAATAGATGATTTGTATTTTATAAGTTATTATATTACAAAATAATTAACGATTCTCTAATTCTATATCTCTTATAGTCGATAATAAATTCTAAAACTAGGTCAAATTCGTGACTTAACATGAAGAGATAAAATATTGATGTAATTAAAATTCTCAAGATTTTACTTTGATGTTAATCAATTTGAAAACATTTTGTCACGATTGTGAAGAACCTTTATGCTACGTAAAACATTTTCCCCTGGTTTTACTTCGGTGCTAATCATTCTTCATAAAAAAAAAAGTAACAAGAATTTTAATCAAACGGGCGCTGTCATAATTTTCAAGATGCTCTGCACACCTGTTTTACTGTACTGTCGATTTATATATATGACCACATTATCACTTTATACTGAGAAAAATGAAAAGAAAAAAATATCATCCTTGCCTCTGTTCTATGCTCCCAATTTAGTCATTTATTTTCTATTTGACAATAAAGCGCAATAAAAATTAAATCGCCCTGAAATAATGTTATATGGTAGTAGTATAGTAAATAGATGAAATGATTTACATAAAAAATATTTTAAAAAGATGAAAATTAAACCCTCGTATTTCATAAATATTCATAAAAGATCCATTCAAGTTTGAAACATACAACCATCAACACAGAATACATTGTCTATTACTACTAGATTAAAATGGAGAACATTGTCTTTTATCACTAGACTAAAAATCATTCTTTTGTGTAAAAAAACAATTGAAGGAAAACATGACTTAACTTTACATATGTGCTTTAATTTTACACCATCGTAAATTATTTTTATTTTGATATATTAAAATATTTATTACATTCTTATTCCAAATAAAGTGTTAGGTGATTAGGTCTCCATCTCAATCTCTCTGTTTTTGGAATGGAGTGTACAAGCAAAAGACATGTGATGTCTATTTATGCATCAGTGGGGGATTGATTAATTACCTGGCTATTTCCTAGATGCAGAGTAGAGGACAAGGATACACTCATACACATCTTGTAGGATAAGCTATTACATGTTTGATAAGTTTCATCTGGATAGACAGGAGCATTTCTACAACATGTCATGTTTTAGCTATAAGCCTCCGTCTGTATTTCATTATTTTGCAAAGAAAAAATATTCTTACCCCCGCACTTTCACATTTCGAATCTGCACCGCATTCAATGATTCAAAGTTCAGTGTGTTTTCCAAAAAAAATTCCAACCTTCAAGAAAATCACATATAAATACTCCAATTATAAAATATAAAAACTTTCGTGATCATGTATAAATACTCATGTGTAATAATATAAATATATATATATCAAACATGTGTTTTATTTACTGCTGCATTTCCCGTTAAGTTCCCTTCTGCTATCCGCAACAGTGTGGTTCAGAACGAACATAATTTTTGTACAAATTGTAGATATTCTCTATATTTATTATAAATAATTAATATGCTCAGTATAAATATTTTTTTATTTCAAGTAATTTGTTATGGTCCCTACTGTGATTCCAATTGTGATTCTTAGTGAGTTGAGTGGGCTGGGGAGAATAGGATGCTCAATCATCTAAATGACTTGTGTCAACATGTAGAATGTGTACTAGAATCTTTTGGGGTGCAGACTTGGAGTGCGATTTGTTGAAGTTATCACTTCTCAAGATGTAAATTTAAAAATTAATATTATTTGAAATCTATGTTCATTAAATAAATTAGTAACATAAAACATCTCAAACTCATATTTCTATATCTCCCATGTTTTTTTTTGTTAAAAACTGAAATTTATGAGTTGTAAAATTAATTAGAAAAAAATAAATGAGAGTTGTAACTCAAGATCTTCCTTGTGCTATAAAAGGAGAGACATTCTATCTCATTTCAAGCAAAAAAAGAAACGAAGAGAAAAAAAGAGAAAGATTCAATTGAAGCTGAAGAAAAAAAATAATAGAGAGAGTTGAAAAGTGTGAGGTTGCAAGAGTTTTAAATAAAGAAAGTTATAATTTTGTTTATATTTTTGAGAGCTAATAAAATATTTTTTTAGTGTTCTTGAATATATCTTGTGTCTAAACTCTACATCTCATCGCTTTTCTATTCTTACCCACTTCCTACAAATTGGTATCAAAGCCTTAGTTCGATCCACCCATCAAAGAATTGGCATCAAACTTATTATTTTCTCAAATATCGAAACTGGCCAAAGATAACTTTGAGAGATGAAAAATACAAATAAAATCTCTTTTTAGTAGACAAGACCTTTGGAGAATTATGACAAATGGGTATACCGAGCAAACTGAGGAAGAGTTCACTGGGACTACAACAGAACAACAAGCTTTTGTGCGCGACTAACAAAAGAGGGACCACAAAGCATTATTTCTCCTTTATCAAGATCTAGATAAGGCAACATTCGAGAAGGTTGCAGAAGCTACCTTGAGTAAGCAAGCATGAGACACACTTGGCACAATTTTTCTAGGTGTAGATCATGTAAAAATCTGACTTCAAACATTACGGGTTGAATTCGTAGCGGCTCAAATGAAAGAGGATGCGTCAATTTCTGACTACTTCTCCTAACTACTTGTCATCATTAATAATATGAAATGAAATGGTGAGCAACTTGAAAATATTTGTGTGATGGAGAAAGCATTGCGATCTCTATATCTAAAATTTGAGCATGTAGTCGTGGCAATTGAGGAGTCAAAAGATCTAGAGAAAATAACAATTGAAGAGTTAATGGGATTCCTTCAAGTACATGAGCAGCGGATCCAGAAAATTAAAGCACCGCCGACAACAATAAATTTAGAGCAAGCATTAGAGTCAATTTTCACTCTAACAAACTAAGGTGGTCGAGGTGGTAGTAACAGAGATCGTTGTAGAATCAGAGGCGCAACAATCACTCCAACAATGATCAAAGTCAGGAGACAAATAACAATCACTGTAGAGGACGCGATCGAGGCATATATGGACATGTTCATGGAGGCAGAGGAGTCTAGTGCTATAACTGTCAGAAATTTGAACATTATGCATCGAACTGCAGAAGCAAGCCAGTTAGACAAGTCGAACAGTTGAACTTTGTAGAAGCACCGACTCAAGATGATCCAACATTGCTATTAGCTCAAAATAAAGTAGAAGAGCAGAATGATATGTGATTTTTAGACTCAGAAATAAGCAAACACATGTGAGGTAAAAAAGAGTTAATGGGATTCCTTCAAGTACATGAGCAGCGGATCCAGAAAATTAAAGCACCGCCGACAATAATAAATTTAGAGCAAGCATTAGAGTCAAATTTCACTCTAACAAACTAAGGAGGTCGAGGTGGTAGTAATAGAGATCTGGTAGTAATAGAGATCGTTGTAGAATCAGAGGCGCAACAATCACTCCAACAACAATCAAAGTCACGAGACACATAACAATCACTGTAGAGGACGCGATCGAGACATATATGGACGTGTTCATGGAGGCAGAGAAGTCTAGTGCTATAACTGTCAGAAATTTGAACATTATGCATCGGACTGCAGAAGCAAGCCAGTTAGACAAGTTGAACAGTTGAACTTTGTAGAAGCACCGACTCAAGATGATCCAACATTACTATTAGCTCAAAATGAAGTAGAAGAGCAGAATGATATGTGATTTTTAGACTCAGAAACAAGCAACCACATGTGAGGTAAAAAAGAGTTATTCTCAAATATGGAGGAGAAAAGAAAATACAAGTCTCGATGATTCCACCAAACTCAATGTGTAAGATAAAAGAACCATTAAAATTTTGCAAAATGATGGTAAGATAGCATTCATCACCAATGTGTATTATGTGCCCAACATGAAAAATAATATTTTAAGCATCGGATAATTCTTAAAAAAGGTACATAATTCACATCAAGGATAGATCTCTTACACTTCGTGATGCCAAAGGACAGCTAGTCGCTAAGGTGGTCATGTTAAATAATAGAATATTTTTCATATATCTCAATGCATTTTTAGGGACATGTCTGTTAGTAAAAGCAGATTTTTTTATATATAATAATTATATTATTAATAATAAGGGTGATAAAAGTAAAATTTAAAATCTATGAATGACAACGCGCTACTGGTAGTTTTGATCACCAATAAAGTTATGGTGAGTAGAGATATTATCTTCAGTGAAAATGAAGCTTGGACATGGTTTAAAAATAAAATCGATAAGAATGTCTAGTAGAAGAACCCGAAGAAGATCAACTTCATCAATAAGAGCAGCCAAATACATCAACCTCTGAATCATCATCATCCAATGATAATGATAACCTCTCGCCCAGACGAATAAAACTCTTGAGAACATATACAGAAGAACCCAGCAAATTGATGGCGATGAGACAAATATTTTTTGTCTCTATGTGGATATTGAACCACTTAGGTTTAATGATATTGTGTAAGATGATAATTGAAGGATTGTCATGGAGGAAGATATTTGAGCAATTAAGAAAAATAATATATGAAACCTAGTCACACTGCCAACGAATAAGAAGGCAATTAGCATTAAATGGGTGTACAAAATCACAAGAGGTGCATATGTTCAATCAACTACTACAAAGCCCCTCTAGTTGCTGAAGAATACAATTAAAAGCACGACACTAACTATGATGAAGTCTTTACATCCATAGCACATCTTGATACAATAAGGATTTTAATTTGTCTTGCAGCACATCACGGTTGAAAGTTCCATCAACTAAATGTGAAGTCAGCATTCTTAAATAGTATCCTTAAAAAAGAAATTTGTGTTGAACAACCAGAAGGATTCATTATCAAAAGAGTTGAGAAAAAGGTATATTATTTATAGAAGACATTGTATGGGCTCAAGCAAGCGCCTCGAGCATGAAATACGTGAATAGATGGCTACTTAAATAAGAAAGGATTTATCAAATGTCCATTTGAGTATGCCCTCTATATGAAGAAGAATAAATATGGAGTTTTATTAACTTATTTATATGTTGATGATCTTTTATTTTCAGGGAGCAGCCCTAACATATTTTGAAAGTTTAAGCACGTAATGTTTTAAAAATTTAAGATGATCGATTGTGATATAATGGGCTATTTTCTCGGTATAGAGATTAAGCAATAATTAGATGGCATCTTCATCTCACAAAAGAAATATATCAAAGAGATCATGAAGAAGTTCAAGATGACAGAGTACAATTATGTTGGTATATCAGTTGCAACTGTGACGAAGTTGACAAAAGAAGGTGATGAAAAATCGATGGAACAAGCCATTTTCAAAAGTCTTGTTAGAAACTTAAGGTATCTGATAATTATAAGACATGTCATTACGTATGGAGTTGGGCTTGTGAGTAGGTACATGGAAGAGTCAAAATCATCACATTGACTGACAATAAAATGAATTCTCAAGTACCTAAAAGGAACAATGGATTTTGACATATCTTATTCAAAGAGTGCTAAAAAAGTTTTCTATGGATATTTAGATAGTAATTAAGGAGGTGATCAAGATGAAAGAAAGAGCACAAATGGACATGTCTTCTTTTTTGGGTCTACTGTATTCACATGTACCTCAAAGAAACAAAGCGTTATTGCTCTTTCTTCATGCGAGGCAAAATATATGACGGCAACTTCTGATGCATGTGAAGTTATTTGGCTAAAAAATCTTCTGAACGAGTTAGATCATTCCTAACTTGAGTCAATTATTATCTACATTGACAACAAGTCAGTCATTCAACTTGTACAGAATCCAATGATGCATGGGAGAAGCAAACACATTAAGATCTGATTTCACTTTCTAAGAGATCAAGTGAAACAAAAGAATGTGACTTTGGAGTACTATAGTACAAAGAAGCAAGTTGGAAATATTTTTACAAAGGCTCTCCTAGTTGACACATTTAAGAAATTCAAAAGTGCGCTAGGCATACAGTAACTTCATGTTTGAGGGGGCATATGTAGGGGTTATCACTTCTCAAGATGCAAACCTGAAGATTAATTACTAGAAATCTTTGTTCATTAAATAAACTAGTAACATAAATTACCAAAAGCTGAAGTTTTTGAGTTGTAGAATTAATTAGAGGAGATAAATGAGAGTTGTAATTCAAGATCTTCCTTGTGCTATAAAAAGAGAAACATTCTAGCTCATTTTAAACAAGAGAAAAGTAGAAAACAAAGAGAGAAAAAAAAAGAGAAAGATTAAGCTGAAGCTAAAGAGAAATTTTAAATAAAAAAGTTGTAACCTTGTTTATATTTTTAAGAGCTAATAAAATATTTCATAAGTGTTCTTTAATATATTATGTGTCTAAATTTTACATCTCATTGCTTTTTCTATTCTTACCCACTTCCTACACGATTATCATAATTTCTCATGCCACATTCTCAAATTAATAACAAACTTTTTTTAATCAGAAATATAAAAAAATCAACTCATAATTTGAAATACAAATTCAAGAAAACGAATGTGATTTTAATGGCTACTTCATAGCTAGGTACTAAAAGAAGTTTACGGCATTTTGATTTCTTTGACACAAAAAAATAAATAAATAAAAGACAAAATGGTAAGAATTGCAAAATTGAAATCATGAAGTTTTTGCATGTGCTTTTGGTTGTTATAGCGAACATAGATTATAGATTGACAATTCTTAATTAAATCCGCTGCAAGTATGTATCCATTATCCAAACAATCATTTGTTGATGATCTTATCCGTTTCTGCAACCCTGCAATCGCATATTCTCATCCTTTATCTTTAAAAAGAACTTTTTTTGATACTCGAGAAAGTTCTCTTTAGGTTGCACCCAAAAAATAATATATAATGCATGTTCTTTTTTTAGAACCAAAGACGATCTAGTGTTATATAGAAAATTCATGAGTCCAAATAATTGAACAGCACATAATATCTCACTATTAAGGCGACAAAAAAAAAATTAAAGACAAATCATTCATACTTCTTAAAATTTGGCACCTGCCCCGATCTATATCTCCCAACTTGGGCGGTGGTTGGAGCCTTGGAGGAAGGGACCCTTTTTGCTCAAACAGCCCTGACAAAATCGTAAATAAAAAAATAAGTTTTGGGCCCCAAAACATTTAATGTGCGCATGTTTTTGCCTTTCCCTTGATATGAAAGTACGAGACCATGGAAGCCGGGATAGACAACATGCTGCCTAGTTATCAGTCATAATTGCAACTTTTTGTTCGCTACAACTAAATTCTTTCATCAAGAAAATTTTACCAACTCCATATATTCTTGGGTTACTTTGCCTTGACGAAATAACCTTATAATTAGTTGGTGCAAAAAACAAACCCGTGTTGCACGCATGTACACGTCTCTCTTGCGCGGGTGTGCAAGTCTTGCTCAGGTAACGCGTTACTGAAGGGAAAAGAATCAAAAATAGAAACCATGACCTGATTTCGATTTCATTGTATTTGGTGATTTGGTCGATTCCATCGAATTGTCGCTGTAATATTTTTGCTTATGTGCCCATAATCTGAAGATTATATTTGACGGGTGCATGTAGTAAAAGTGCAGTGAACACTTTAAAGCGTTTTTAAATATTAAACGGGAGTGATTTAAGATTATTTGATTTTTTTTATTCTCTTTTAACTTTATTACGTTTATCAAACGGAAATTATGTATACGATGCTATCTAAGATCAAATTGAAAATTTTCTAATAATCTTTGTAAGAAATTCTTAAAATCCATGTTGCGCCGTGATAGGCGTGAAATTGTTCCCATGAATAGAGAAACATCAAACATCTCGATGGAATTGCATTAGATTGATGAAGACTTTGCAACTAATTTTCATAACCAATAATGTGAACCCCCCCCCCCCCCCCCCCCACCCCTCAACGATCTCCCATTCAACCCCAAACTTATTCAAAACCTCTCTGTATGCTGTTGTATGCATTGACCATTAAGTAATGATTAACGTGTCAGATATGTATATACGTACGTATAAACACATATATGAATATATATTTATGTTTAAACGTGTTTGTACATGACGTATTTACGTATCATACAGTCGTGTTGTTAAATGTGCGTGAACAACATATGAACAATTTCGACATACTTAAACACGCACGTCTAACACATGTAGCACGTATAAAATACTTCAGTATATTAGACTTTTGAAATATTTGTGTGCTTAAAAAAATGGCTTAATAAAGTTAGAGACTAAAATCACTCTAATATGTATAATATTTTTAAATATGACATATTAATTTTATTTTTTTTGTGACTAAGACCATTCTATTTTTTTTTCTTTATTTTTTTTAAAAAAATATTAAATTTATATGTGCTACAAGTGTTGATATATGTCAAACACGTATAAACATAAATACGTTTTATAGGACATATTAGACATGTCACTTATCATAAATGTATATGTTTGAGTTTTAAATTTTTAATACGTTAAAAAGCACATTCAATTGTGTAAATATATATTAACATACACAAACTCGCACATTTATCAACACCCTACTTACCACCTGTTCATTTCACAGTGCGCCGAAAAAGCTGATAGAAGTTTCCATTAGTGCAATTTGTTTA
Organism: Schoenoplectus tabernaemontani; assembly: GCA_037127355.1. NCBI lineage: Eukaryota > Viridiplantae > Streptophyta > Magnoliopsida > Poales > Cyperaceae > Schoenoplectus > Schoenoplectus tabernaemontani. Next base: position 10,828,499 of record CM073754.1, on the reverse strand, counting down.
TTGCAACTAGTAAATTACTAAATAATTATGCAGAGTCTACGAATAATGTTCTCACCTGATCCGTTGCAGCCTTATAGGTCATGATTAACGTAGCAGTCTCTCCCTAGGTAGCCCCTGCCAAATTTTCAAAATAAAATAAAATAGCAGTCTCTGAACACCACGGTCCAATTGCTCACTCACTTTTATCCTGTCAAATCATTGTACGTCTTTCACAATTATTATTATTCCTCCTAACAAATATTTGAATTTAGAACCCCTAAAATTTGTGTCAACGGTGCAGATTTAACAAGAGGATCAGCATTTTTTTTAATTAGGATCAATATCACTGATATTTGAAATCTTTGATCTTATATTTTTCGACATTGGGTTTCATTTATAGCCTACCCCAATTTATTTGGGATTAAAAATTTTGTTGTTGTTATTGTTGTTGTAGGATCAACATGACAAGTTTCCCAGTCGGCTATACTCAACAGATATAAATGAACTCTATAATTAGAAATTTAGCAGTTCAACGAGCAGAACCTCAAAATCTCGATGATGAATTTCATGTTAAACTTTTTATACATTAATTATTAGATAATTAGTTGAATTCTTGAAATTTATAGGGTATAATTTTGTAAATGCATATTGCATTTATGTTTTATATACATCTAAACTCTTTTATGGTAAAAAATATATATAATATATAGTTTTATTTCTTCTTGGAAAAATTACCAACTGAATTTGTATTCATTGTATGATCCTAACAATAACTCTTTTTAAAATCCTAACAATAACTCATATGACTTAATTTATATTCATTGTAGTAATTTTGTTGTTATCACTTATATCTTTAAAGACAACAAATTATGGTGATCAATTTTCCACCATTTTTTCTGGACTTCACTTAACTCTTGGATTAATTACTACTTCATATATATATATATATATATAATAACCAATTGTGTTACTGGAAGACAAAAGGAATAATATATAAAAAAAAGTCTGAAGTATATTATTGTGATAATAATGCCTGGGGACTTCAATAGGGTCCGTTTGGCAAATCAAGGAATAGTTTTAGAAGAGTGGTAATTTTGGAAGAGTGATAGAATAGTATTTTTTTTGGAAGAGTGATATTCTTGACTATTCGGAAGAGCGAAAATATTGTTTGGCAGTTGTTACTCAAAATAGTTAAAATAAGAATAATTATGATACTAATAATGATGATGATAATAATAATAATAGTAAAATAATAATCATAATAGTAAGATAATAATAATAATAAAGTAATAAAAAATAATCATAATAAATAATAATATTATAATAGTAATATAATAAAAATATAAACATAATCATAATATAGTAATATAATAATAAAAAATTATAATTACAATCATAATTATAATAATAATATAATAATAATAAGTAATCATAATTTTAATAATATAATCATAATATAATAATCATAATCATAATCATGATAATAATAATTATAGTCATAATCATAATAATATAACCATAATCATAATCATAATAATATAATAATAAAAATATAATCATAATCATAAAAATAATTAAAAATAATTATAATTATAATAATATAATAATAAATTAATCATAAATATAATAAACATATAATAATATAATACAAAATAATAAAATAATAATAAAATAATAAAAAATAATCATAATAAATAATAATATTATAATAGTAATATAATAAAAATATAAACATAATCATAATATAGTAATATAATAATAAAAAATTATAATTACAATCATAATTATAATAATATAATCATAATATAATCATAATCATAATCATAATCATAATATAATTACAATCATAATCATAAATATAATCATAATATAATAATCATAATCATGATAATAATAATTATAGTCATAATCATAATAATATAACCATAATCATAATCATAATAATATAATAATAAAAATATAATCATAATTATAAAAATAATTAAAAATAATTATAATTATAATAATAAATTAATCATCACTATAATCAACATATAATAATATAATACAATATAATAAAATAATAATAATAAGTAATAATAATCATAATCATAATCATCATAATATAATAATATAATAATAAATAATCTTGATCATAATAATATAATAATAATATAATTATATTTATATTCATAATATAATAATATAATATTAAAATTATATTTATAATAATACTAATGGTAACGATAATATAATAACAATAATGATAAATAATTTAATAATAATAATATAATGATAATAATAATAATAAATAATAATCATAATATCAATATAATAATAAATTATAATCATAAATATAATATAATAATATAATAATACTAAATCTTAATCATAATCATAATATAATAATATAATATAATATAATCAAACAATAATCGTTATTCCGGCGAGAGCTAATCCAGTATTCCACCTATAAGTTGGTATACCGGATTAGCACTATTCTCAGTACTCTTCTACTTAGTCTAAAATTCGTTTGGCAAATTAATTCGTCGGAATAGCTATTCTATTCTAACTTTTTGCTATTCCATTGAGTGCCAAACACTCCCTAAATGTTTGAAGAGATGACGGAGAAGATATTCAAAATTGAACATATGAAGAGGTTCAAAATTCATCAAAATTGATCTTATAAGCTAAATACTTTTTTCGAACAAATTGTTTGCAAATAACCAACTTCTTGTATTTTTCGGCTAGGCAAGCCGCATGCGTATCATTTTTTTTTCTCTTTTTTCCCCTTTTATGAGTTTCATGTGTTGATATTTGATGGTATGTACCATGTGCTGTCAAATAATATTATCACACTTATCATATGCACCTGTGAAATCCAGCAGGTCAAATCCAGGCTCACCGATGTAGATTTTGAACGGTTTTCTACACGCTCCCAATTTGCACACGTTATAATTTTCCAGCCCACTCATCGCAAATTCATACACTACCTATCACTAATTCTCAGAGACAAACACACATATATTGTGGAAATTAATTAATTAATTAATTTTTTTTCAAGAAACAAATATGAAAAATAATATATGCTATTGGGATCCCTATTTATTTAAAAAATAATAATTAATACCATGTTATCACTGCGCTCTTAAGTAACATAAAGTGAGCTTAGTTGAAACTTGAAAGGCACATCTCATAAACAACAAATAATAACAGAAAGTTCCATTTGACTATTTCCGTGTCTCACTTTTTTAAACTCAGTCAGAGACACAGAAAGATATAATATCTTGTGTGTTTGCAAAAAATCGAAATATAGTATATGTGAGTTGAATAAAATTAGTTCAAAAAAAAAAATAGCCTGACAACTCAGTCGGGCCTTGAATGGTGGTCTCATATTTCGACATTATACTCACCTTAATTTCTTATTTTGTTGCCGGACTAGCAGTATTTTTGAAGTCTGGGGCGGACAGTTCATTTTAAGACGGCTATGAAAAAATCTAAATACAAATTTTAATATATAAGGATTTTGTTTAATTAAGATCATTGATCAATGATCAGATGGTTCACAATAAAAAAATTGTACCAGAGCTTTTAAACTCCGTAGGTGATGTGAGTTCTTGAAATCCGCCCCAATTGATCAGTTTTTTTTTGTCTCACCATAATTTCAATTTTATTTTATTTTTCTCATTAAAATAATTTCAACCAACATTTATATATATATATAGTCCGACCATAGTGATTTGCAAAACACATAGGCGTTGTGTGTTTTGCGCTCTATTCTCAATCTAATCTTCATATCAAAATCTATTAGTAAACCAAAATTTATATTTTTTAAATTTTTTGCTATTTTTTCTGGTGAGGAGAAAAATGACTTGATCTGAGAATTCTGGTTCATCCAAAAATGATGATTTTTCTCCTATCCAAAAAAATAGCAAATGAATTTCAAAAAATATGAAATTTGGTTTATTAATAGATTTGGATATGGAGATTAGATTGAACGGTTTGGATTGATCATTTCTGACTTAAAATTAATAATGAAGCGCAAAACACATAACGTTCTTGTGCTTTGCAAAGCACCATAGCCTAATTCCTAATTCTATATATATATATATATATATATATATATATATTATATAATATATATATATATATATATTTCTAATGAAGCAGGTAATAACAATAGGTATAATTGAAGCAGGTTTCGGTTCCTATCTTGCTATTTAGGTCCGGGACAACTCCGGAGAAGGGGCTATCGTCGGTAAAAATGATATTTATTTTAATCAAAAGAGAAAAAGAAACATGCTTAAGAAGAATTAAGACTTTTGCAATGAATTGTTTTTCGTAATTAATTATCAGTAACTAAAAAAAAAAGGTTTGATGTTCGTTTAGATCTACATGGATGGAATTATTTTGGTAACTAAATGCATGTTTCATCATTAATTAATAGCGAATGCATTTTTCACATACTTAATGAAATAGCAATTAATATCAATTCATTTGAAAATTTTTTTGAAGTAGCTAGCGATGGCCCGGCTAATTTGTCATTTGAAATTAAATGTAAACTTATTATGTGACTTGAATAAAATTCACAAATTTATATTTTAGTTACACGCATTGCTTTTCTATAGACTATCGTTGATACAGTATATTTCAATTTTAGTTCTTTTTTCTTCATGCATTTCCCATTTGATTTGGTATTCATCTTTTTTTTTTCATACGATCTCTCGTAAGAATTAAATATGCATCTCTACTATCAAAGTTCTAAATGTAGTTATCTTTGTATTCTCTTTTTGTAATTGTCTCTTTGAAAATAATATTATTTATCTACACTACTAATTAAACTATCAAAGCGATTAGCAGCTTGTTATCGAATTCGACAACTCGGGAACAATACAAAATATATATTTTTAATTAAATATAAAGATTAAGTCTTTCAGCTTTAAATATTGATAAGTTTTTCATTTTTATCTAGATCTTGACTTTGATTAAAATTCACATTCACTGTTGTGATGACATGCGATCTCAACCATCCATCGAAGTTCTGTACAAATATCCCAAAAGCTCTCCTAAAAAGCCACAACGTTATTCCAGTTGTTGGATTAAAAGGCTAGTTTTTAATAATGTAAAATTAATTGGATAATCATTCATAGATTTGGACCTTTAGTGTAAACTTTCAAGATCTATCCTTGTTTTAGTTACATAACAAATGTTGCGCAACTGAACTAATTAACCGAAAATGACGGTTCACCATTGTGAACATGCCATGTGGAGATGTATTTTGTGGGCTTTGACGTGCCACTATAATCAATCAAATCTAAATAACTGTCAAGTTGAGTTTGAGGATAATTGGATATATTCATAATAGATATATCAAAATCAAAACGGATAAATGGATTTGTCAACTGACGAGTGAGTTCTGGTGATATATTATTAACAAAAATTCAAGTCAGGCTATTAATTAAACCTTTTTAATCATGATAATAAAACTTCTGTACTTTATATGGTTATGGTAACATTATTGAACTGATGGTTCGTGGCGACATTTGCTTTCTTTTAAGGAGCTCCACAATATAATTATCAGTATTGTAAATGAATATCGTTTGTATACTGATTTTATATTTGGGGAGGGATCAATATTGACAATGACTATTTTGACAATTTTGACAATTGAAATTAAAATAAGTTCGAAAATATTCTAAAATCAAAGAATTCAATAGATATATTATTGAACTTATAGATTGATAAGTATTTTAAATGTTATGTAATATAATTACTTTTTGGTTGTCATTGAGGATCGTAAAATTAAAAAAGCTGTAAATTATATAAGATTTTTATGATTATTGATGAATTATCAAACAATAATTAAATTACATAAACTTTTTTTTTCTAATTTCACCTTATTTTTATGCATGAACGATTGACCAAAAAACAAAACATCGTTTCAAACACGTTTCAAGTGTTGGGTAATTTTGCATTCATGGTCAAATCGATGTTTTGTTTTTTGGTCAGTCATTCATGCATAAATATAAACAGGTTCTCCTGGAAAATCACATTATTCCGTATATTTGGTCTGAATCAAATGGTTGAGACTGCATACAATAGAAAATAATACTTTTTCCCCTGCCCATCAAATATCCAAATATAGTTTCCTCTTTCATGCGATCAAGTGGTAAATAGAAAATAATACTTTTTCCCCTGCCGCCCCACTCTCTGACGAGAAGAAAGAGGCGTGATTTTGCGGTTTGTACATTAGGAGAATAAAAGACGTATATATTACGTATAAATATTAATATCAATAAGTATTAGTGTCTAAATATATTTATATGCGATGTGTTCATGTGTTATATGTATCATGTTGTTAAACGTACGTAATTAACATATATAACTTTAACACATCTAACACGTTGAACATGAACACATTCATTTAATATGTGTACACCTTGTTAGGGTCCAAAAAACTATTACAATGGCTTAGTGAGTCGTTGTAACTTCTGAGAACCGTTGTAACGGTTGATTGATGCTGAATGAACCATTATTTAACGATTGTCTGAGGAATAAAATCAAGAAGTAAAAAAAACTACAGACAGTTCAAACGATGAGCTATTACATAAAGACTCATGAGTTGTTATAACAACTGAGGATAGAAACACAAAATTGAAGTTTTAAAAAAAAATTGAAACTAATATAATTATTTTGCTTTGAAACATATTTATGCATGCATGTTATGACTATAAAATTTAAATTTTAATTCACGATGTTGTTGTGTGCTTAGAGTCTTCATAAAGACATCGGCTATTCAGTATTTTATATCAACATGTACAAGTTTAACATCACATCTTTCAATATGATCACGAATAAAATGATATCGTATTTCTATATGTGTGGTCCTTGAATATAATATTAGGTTCTTTGAGATTATTATAGCGCTTGTGTTGTCACACATAATTGGTACGTGATGGAAGCTTATATTATAGTTTTACAATAATTGTATCATTCATAAGATTTCAGTGCAATAACTTCTCATAATAATATATTGGATCTCGACGGTTAACAGAGCCACCGAGGTTTGCTTGTAGTTTGACCAATACACTAACAATCTTCTAAGGAATTGACATGTGTCACTAAAACTCTTTTATTAAGTCTATCACCGATAAAATTCACATTAATATAATCAATTAGATCAAGCTCGATTTATTTACCATACCATAATGTAGAATATAATGACTATTAATGGTATTAACCTAGAACACAAGTTTGTTCAAGTCAAATTGGTAATTGATTAGTATGACAACTTTCTAACTACAAAAATATAATAAGTGACTAAGAGAAAGATAATGCAAGAGTGCTAAAAAACTTAGTCATCAAACAAGATGCACAAAAATATAAATATACAATGAGAATCAATCAAACATTATTTGCTATAAAAGAACAATTAATCTAAAATAATAGACGGACAACTTTGAGAGAAATAATTTATAAATGATAATTAAAAGATAGAGCTAGGTAGCAAAATATAAGTGTAAAAATCTAAAAAACACAAAAGTTTTAACGAAATTCGGTTATGAAAATCTACATCTCCGAGATATCACTCCAAAAATGGAGTGCTGATATATTAACAAAAATCATTTTACAATGAAACCTTAACTTCTTTATAATACAAGTACAATAAGACTAAGAGACATATTGAGCCTAATGCTCAAAGATGAGTAGAGCAATAAGAGATCAAAATTATAAATAAGAATCTCTATAAAATTAGGTTTGATTCAAAAGCTTGGAAGTTTCTTGTGAGTGTTTGTAAGAAAAGAGTTTAGGTTCTCTTGTGCTCAGTTAGGAGTACTCAGAAAGATTAAGATTGTGAAGATTTGGGTAATATAATAATTCTGAAGCAAGCCCTTTTATAGAACACTAAACAGTTAGGAAGTTATAGTTTTTGCATAGTAAACCATTATAATGATTTCTAAACCGTTATAATGTCTGCGCAAAAATTATTAAGAATATCACTTGTCAGAGCTCAAGAATCTTTTTAAAACGTTATAATAATAGGATGAATCATTATAATGATTGAGAGAGATATTGGACATTTCAGAGAAACATTACAATGATTTGACCATATTTGACTAAGCTCTGACAAAGCGCCTTTGTACAGAGACGTTATAACGGTTCAGGAAAGCATTATAACAACTCAAGCCGTTTAATGTTTCCCAAACGTTATACAATGATGATCTTTGATATTTTTGTGAGTCTTTTTGTCTTAGAAAATTTTGAGAGTAGTGTTATAAACTGTTATAACGATTTATGAAATGTTATAATATTTTTCTACGATAAAGAGTTTTTTCTTGCATACTTATATAAAAATTTGACCTTTTGAATAATACTTTTTATATTTTAATCCTACATCTTTATGAGACTTCTTTCAGTTGTCTTCAACTACATCCAACTTGATCATTTGATGAAGTCTCCATAGGATCCTACAAATATCTCAAAATATTTTGTTAAATTTAAATATATTTTATAAAATAATAAAATTAAAGAAATTATTTAGTACAACCAGCCTAATTGGATGAACTTATTCAAAGCCTTCAAAATTCTAAGACTACTAATTATCTATACTTAAAATTTTATGGTCTTTTTAAGGGATATGTATATTCTATTATTTTTAACATGAAAATAGGTCTCATTATTTTAATTTGGAGCATTCAATTAAAATAGATGAACTAATTAAACTAACAAGTTTTAAATTTTAGGAGTACTTTTGGATATATTTTATTCATTGGTTTAATATAATGATTCAAGTTGAAATAATAGAGTTATTTTTTATTTGAAAAGAAATCAGGTGACATGATTAAAAATGACATGATTAAGTATGATACGATTGACATGACGTACCTTAGTTGTGCCGGTGCCGTGTTATAATGTATCGTGACGCCTCTATCATTTTTAGAAATGGTACAACACAACATAAAAAAATACAGTACGACACGATATGATACAATACAAATTTAGAACACTAGTCTCAAACCAAAGCCTAAAATAAATTCTCTTGAAGGATGGATGAGTGGATCAGACAGGTGGGATCGACTGCACATGAGCATTAAGCTCCTATTGGCTAAGAAGAAGTAGGCAGTGAAATATAAAAATAATTTAAAAATCACAATGTGTTATTTTAATAATTTTGATAATGAATTTTAAATAAATATTAAAATTAAAAAAAAGAAAAAAATTATAGATACATGTATTTTTTTTACTTACATATTGATAATGTTTCAAAATTTATGTAAATTCATTTTCATTTGATAGTCAATAAAAAACTATCAAAAATTTATACAATTATAACATATTTAATTTAATGGTCTTTGATGTACTATCAAACAATAATGAAAATGTATAAAATTTGAAGTTAGGAATCCTTTCCCTTTTTAAAAAGGAGATCCCTTAATGATGATTTATTTTGACGAAAAAATTTTAAAAATAGAAAAAATATAGATGTATTTTTTTATAATATTATTATTATAAATATTAATAAATATATGCATTCGAATAATACTATTAATATAAATATTTATTTTTATTATATATACATAGTTATTAATAATATTTATTAATATTTATAACATATCTATCACAAAAATTGTATACATTGCATATCCACTTCGTATTCCGTTTAAGGCGGACTTAGTTTTGAATTTTGACATCCGTTTAATATCTGTATCCGTCAAATAAGAAGCGGATATGAATATGATATTAGCCCTATCTGTTTCGAATCCGTTACGTTTACAGTCGTAGGATACGGGATGGATTTATGAAAGTTCACCTTCTTAAATATGTAAATTCTGAACGGTCACCGTTGGATTCATTATTTGATTTTTTATTTGTTACTAATAAAAAAAATCAGGTTTAAATGCACACGAGCAAAAATCATTTTCTCACGCATAATTCGTAAATTGCGATGAACGATTTTGCATTCCAATATTGTTATGCATTACATAATAAATAGGAATTATTAAAACTAGAGTTGTAATTTGAGTTTTGTCAATGACAATATAGTACTCAAATAAATAAAATAATATTAAATTTTATATTAAAGAAATTTAGACATAATATTTTTAAATGACAAGTAATGATGATAATTATAATAACAAATAATATAATTAAATATATAGTAATTTATAAATGATCATATATAAAAATAGATCATTTTAAAAATTAAATTTTATCTTAAGTAAATTACATATATTATTTTAAATGAAGAGAGAAACTATTTTATATAAATCATTGGATTCAAGAAGATGAAAATATTTAAACAAAATAAATGGAGAAAATTGATAAGATGACATACTTAAATTTTTTGAAAATTTAACTCTTTTTATGTATTAAGAATTTTAAAATTAGAATATTATCATAATATATTTAAAAAAGATAACTGACACAAAATATTTTTTTTTCTAATGCCCGGCAACTGTCTCCTTCGTCTTTTCTAATTTGTACTTTTTTAGTTTCACTTTTTCTGGTCGCTTTCTCCGTTTGTGCTTTTTAAATAAGTACTCGTTAATAGCTCATTCATTGCTTCTTAATAGTTGCCTTCGCTGCAGAGTAATTCACGCTTGCCTCTTTCCATTTCATTTACTCCTACAAATATTTCTTATTCTGTAAAGATATAATTATATATATATATATATAATTATATATATATATATAATTATATATATATAATTATATAGCTTATTAGGCTATGGTGCTTTGCAAAGCACAAGAGCGTTGTGTGCTTTGCGCTCTATTATTAATTTTAAGTAAGAAATGATTGATCCAAATTGCTCAATCTAATCTTCATATCCAAATTTATTAGTAAACTAAATTTTATATTTTTCAAAATTCATTTGCTATTTTTTTTGGATAGGGGGAAAATTATTATTTTTGGATGAACCAGAATTCTCATATCAAGTCATTTTTCTCCTTACCAGAAAAAATAGCAAAAAAATTTAAAAAAAATATAAATTTTGGTTTACTAATAGATTTTGATATGAAGATTAGATTGAACGGTTCAGATCAGTCATTTCTGACTTAAAATTAAGAATAGAACGCAAAACATACAATACCTTTGTACTTTGCAAAGCATGACTATATATATATATATATATATATATATATATATATATTGCTTCTTCTTCTTCCTGTTTAATAAATAGTAGAATCAAACAAGCAGACTTACAGAGTAAAAGGTAAAGGACAGAATGAAATAATAGTAAAACGTGATCACGTCCTGCACAAGTATTGGACATTCCTCATGTAATTTGCACAAATATGAAATAGACCTCATTGTAGCCTATTGTTATTTTTATTTAGTTTTAAAAAAAATTGTATGGCAACCGTAGTATAATACTATGGTTTGATTGTCATACTGCATTTACGTTTAATTAGTAATGTAAAATTGTTTGCATGTCATCTAAAATTAATTTATTTATCAACCATCTCTCTTTCCCAGAAACATTATCATGCTGCAAAACATGGGCACATGACCATACATTACAATCAAACAAAATGGAGAGAAATTAACAACTTAAAATCCAAATAATATCTCACGAAATCAGAAATAATAAAAGGACATCAACCCCAAATTATCCAGGTGGTAGTACCTATTTGCAATTTTCTTTTTTTATGAAAATATCGTAGGTATTTGCAAAGTTGACAACTTTCTCGAGAATCAAGGACATAAAGAAAACCAATGGAAACTTTTTGGCATTTGCCAACAGAGAAAGGCAGGGGTCGGAGAAAAGGGGACTTTTTACTTAAAAGTTTAATAATCAATGTTATTTACAGAGTCGGTCTTAGAGCAAAGTTATTTTCACAAATGGTCTAAATAAGGACGTGAGTTCAACTCACGTCCTTAAATCTTCATTTTGCCTGCCCGAACACTGCCTAAAGAAACAAAGGATGTGAGTTAAACTCACGCCCTTTAGACGTTGATGTGTTCTGATTGTTACCTTTCAAAAACACCGAAAGTGAAAAAAAATGATATAAATGCGATATGTGGACTTAAAAGGGCGTGAGTTTAACTCACGTCCTTTGGGTCATTTTGGTCTCTTTTGTTTGGGCAGCGGACGGACAAAAAAAATAACATTTTAAGGGACCGATTTGTGAAAATAAATTTGTTCTTAAGCTGTCTCTATAATTAAGATCTGTTTTTAGACCCTTTAAATAAAAAATCCAGAAAAGGCAAAGATGAAAGACTTCTGTAGTTGTGTATGTGAGGTGGGGTTCATCACCCCTCCAGTTTATTTAAGAATTCATTCATTTTATTTCATTCCATTCCAGCACTATTGTTCTACACTTCCCCTCCTTTCACTCCCCCTTTCACCCTCCCCTATTGCCTCTCCCTCCCCCCAGAAAATTCCAATCTTTACCCACCAAACGAGATTATCCCACCATACCTTCCCTCCCTATCCCCATTCTCTCTCCATTTCTCCCCTTCTCCTCTCCAGCTTAAACAAAACTCAATCACACAATCTTTCTTTCTTGCTCTCCAAAGGCATTGCCTTTCTGTCTATCTGTACATTTTTTTTAAAAAATGGGTGGGTTTCTACTACATCTAATGGGCTTCTGTTTGGGGGCATTTGTGTTGCTGGTGGGGTCTGCCACCGTGGCGCCAGGAGGCAGTGGCGGCGGCGGCGGAGGTGGTGCGGCAGTGGTGATAGTGGATGGAACCAACCCCATTGCTACTACTGATGAGGATTTTGTGTGCGCCACGTTGGATTGGTGGCCCCCAGAGAAATGTGACTATGGGACCTGTAGCTGGGGCCTTGCCTCCATGCTTAATCTAGTGAGTGTTTGATTATTGTTTTCATTTCTGTTGTCATTGTAGGTGTTCAAGTTCTTTTTCCTTTTTTTTTTTTTTTTTTTTTTTTTTTTTTTTTGGGGGGGGGGGGGAGTAATTCGGTTTCACTATAATGGGTTATGGAGTTCTTTTTTCTGGATTGCATTATTGGGTTCACCATCAGACTAAAAAATATATATAGAGATAGAGTAGAATCTCTTGCCTCGTTAATTTTCAAAGGTGTGAACATTTTTTTTCCAGAAAAACAAAGTTAAACCAAACGTACGTGGTCAAATGTCGTTTTGAAATCTAGTTTTTGCTTTTAAATCCCCCTAACTAGGAGAACTTAGTGTCATTTAAGCCCCTTCAAAAAGCATAATTTCATTATCTATTGTAATCAAGAATTCGGGGCTAGAAGTTCAGAGAGACCCTTCAAATAGTTGTAATATTACTTATGGCAGTGAAAATAAATCAATTAATTAAGAATATATAGTCTGATCTTCTGAAGTTTGTCATGTTTCTACTAAACAAATAATCATGTGTTCCCAAAAGATTCTTTTTACTGCAAAATTGTCAGAATGGGTTTATTATTTATACAGCTAGCCCACCCATCCCCTTGTTACATGTTTTAATGGTTTTAATTTTTAAAAGAATGGTCTTTAAGGCTCTTGGGCACCCACAACATGTTTCTCCGGAGTGCCAATTTAATATTAGAAAACTGTCTGGTAACATAGAAATTAATCTCAAGCAGAATCATTTTTTTAGTTATTACCGCTGTTCTCCTCTTCCCTTTTCTTTTTTGGGCAAAAGGATGCAACTATATTTCTTGTATATTTGGTCACTTGAAGGACACTTGATTTGTGTATCATTTTTTCTTTACAGAAAACATTAAAAAAAGTATCAGCAAAATAAGCACTTTTCTGAATTGGTTATTGACACAGGTGTTATATCTTTTCCTTCATGCAGAATCTTTCTAATAGCATCTTATTGAATGCCGTCAAAGGTGGGCACCAATTACTTGAATTAGTCAAATAACCAAGTTGAGATAAAATGTGGCAGCTTTAGATTGATGGCATTTCTGATTATTTTTTTATTTTTTTAGAATTTTCTCCTCTAAAGATCAGGCTTGGTGGTACATTGCAAGATAAGGTGATATATGATACTGGGGTGCCTCAGCAAAATTGTCCCCAATTCACCAAAAATGCTTCTCAACTGTTTGGCTTCTCTAATGGTTGCCTCCCTATGGAAAGATGGGATGAGCTGAATGATTTCTTCAAAAAGGCTGGGTATGTGTGCTATTTTGTTACCTACAAGTGCGGGTGTACAATGAATGACAGGAAATACATTAGCTTCCAAGAGGGGGTCCATTCTGACAGTACAGCTAAATTTTTGTAGATATATATAAGGGTTTTTTTTTTTTTTTTTTTTGGGGGGGGGGGGGGGATGGGGACCAAAAGGAGATGGTTGCTTAGAACTTGATTTATAGTTGCTACATAATATCTTCGTAAATAAAGGTTCATAAATTTTATTCTGCTCTTTTCCTGGTTAATAATGAAACTTATTCCTTCTGTCTTCTTGTGAATTTAAACTGTTACTGCCTCTATGCTAAAAACTTCAACCACTCTGTTCAACCTTTCATTGGATTCAACAGAGCTATGATATACTTCGGTTTAAATGCATTGAGTGGGAGGATACCGCTTTCCGATGGTTCATATGGAGGCCCTTGGGAGTCTTCTAATGCTGAATCACTCATTCAGTACACAGTTAACAAGGGCTACACAATCCATGGTTGGGAACTAGGTGAGATAACTTGTAATCATGTTTGCTAAACTCACTACGTAAAGTGGTTTGTTAGACCAAACTTAACTAGTAAATTGTGGTGTTGCTTGGACTTTCTTATACACCAGATACAAAAGAGGATAAGTGGTTTGCTTACCAACTTCTGAATGATGAAAAATATATGGAATCTGAAATCAATCATTGTTTGAAATCATTTTAGCGTTTTGGTTACATTGGATCATTTTGGTGTTCAGTCAGTAAACATTGAGCTGGAACATACTTGACCATATAATACCGTGTACAGACTAAGATTTTGAGTGAAAACAGGTCAAGCAGTTACTTGGTCCCATCCACAAAACAAAATTCTTAAAGCTAAGTATTCAGAAGTTAGATGCCACCAACCCATATAAATCGTGCAAGCATCTTCAAAAAGTTGAATATCTTTGACTTGATTTGGCCATAAAAGCATGGCCTTGTCCCACCTTACCAGAAATTTAGGACAAATAATATCAGGTTTACTGGCTCAATCTTTCAGCAGAAGGATAATTTGTTAGATATCACATACCCACCTAACACTATCTATTCCTTTTTCTATAACAGTAGTTACCAAACACATGATTAAATAAATTAATAAACATTTTTTATGTTTTATCAATCATAATGGTTCATGCTGATTAATAAGATATGGAGCTAATCGAACAACCCTATTTTGTCTACAATGTTGGACTTGTTTTACAGGCAATGAACTTTCTGGAAGTGGAGTTGGGACGCGGGTAGATGCAGATCAGTATGCCGCAGATGTAATTAATCTAAAATTAATAGTTGACACAGTGTACAAAGGGTTTGAAACAAAACCATTGGTATTAGCACCAGGCGGCTTTTTTGATGCGAGTTGGTTTACAGAGCTTATTAACAAAACAAAACCAAGCTCATTAGATGTGCTGACTCACCATATATATAACCTTGGACCAGGTATGTATATTTCAAGCAGAAATTATTGTTACTTTGGTCTGTGTAATGGTGAACAGATTGTTACGAAGCATATTAATTGGACTTAAGCTGAAGAATTTAAAATGCTTATAACCTGGGTACATGTAGTTATTATGATCTAACTATTGCAATTATATCAGGTGTTGATGCAAATCTGATTGATAAAATTCTTAACCCGAAGTATCTGGATGGAATAAAAAACACATTTAGCAACCTTCAAAGTATAATAAAAAATGGAGGGACCTCAGCTGTTGCATGGGTTGGTGAAGCTGGTGGGGCCTACAACAGTGGTCACCACCTTGTCAGCGACACATTCGTTTACAGCTTCTGGTGAGCCAGACTTAAATAAACTTACTGCCAATAGTTATGATGATGATAGTAATAACAGTTGTATTCATATTAATTGTGATAATCATTATAATGGTGACATTTATGAATATAAAATAAGAGGCTTCTGGTGATGCCCATGGTTAATGGTGCCACATCAATACCAATAAAAACAAATCTCAAGTGACAATTCTTTTTTACTCACAAATAACAAACTGATGAATTTTTTTTTGTATATATCATGCTATATTCGCACAAAAAAATGATATCAGTTTAGTTTCATTTCCATGTGCACTTCCTCTCTTGATGTCTGTTGAAATTTCATGATTTTTTATATGTATGTAATTGAAATGATTTAGAATATATCTAATGGTTTGCACTTTTTTTTATAAAGTGGTTTGCATTTGTTAATTTAACCACAAATAAACAAATAGGCACAAAGGGCACTGATGACCATATGCATTAGAACCCTCATAAAATTAATAATATTGTTGATAGTTGAAATCTGTTCATGATTTTTAGTTTTTCGTGCAATTTTTTGTTAAAACACAGAAAGGTTTGAACAATAGGTGTAAGAGTGCAATATGTGGCATCGTTTTGAATTTTTTAATATTCAGGTACCTGGATCAACTTGGGGCATCAGCAAAGTATGACACCAAGACGTACTGCAGACAGTCATTAGTAGGTGGAAATTATGGCTTGCTTAACAGAACAACATTTGAACCAAACCCTGATTACTACAGGTAATGTCGTTTCTCTTTTGTTTTTTCAGCAACACTTCATCTGTCTTTTTGCTTCTGAAGGTAATGAAAATTCAAAAAATTTGTCTCTTGTTTTTTTGTACAGTGCCCTTTTATGGCATCGGTTAATGGGTAAAAATGTTCTCTCAGCAAACTTCAGTGGAACAGACAAAATTCGTGCATATGCCCACTGTGCAAAGGGATCGGTGAGTTGAATATAACTAATACATTTCCAATTACTATATCTTAACTTCTGAGTAATAGGGGAAAAAAATCATAATTTCAGGAAGGGATTACTGTGCTTTTGATCAACCTAAGTGGGAACACAACATCTGAAATCTCAGTTTCAGCCATTGACAAGATGTATAAAACCCTAAAGCAACATGAAAGGCCTTCTAAGAAAAAAATCAACCATAAGGGATTAAACAAAATGGCCACGGGTTTCACAAGAGAAGAATATCACTTGACACCTAAAGATGGCAACATACAAAGCCAAACAATGCTACTGAACAACAAAATTTTGGCCATCGATTCAAGCAGTAATGTTCCGAAATTGGAACCGATTGAAGTAGAGGCTGCACAACCAATAACAGTTGCACCATATTCGATTGTTTTTGTACATATTCCTTATTTCTATGCTCCGGCTTGTAGGTGAGTTAGAGTGGTTGTAGTGTCATTATCGTTTGTAAGATGCCAAAATTGGACAACCAAGTTGTCTGATTTGTTTCCAAGCCGCAAGGCATGGAAAAATTTGTATTCATTTTCGGTTGTTTGATTGGATAATAAATGATGAAGAGGAATATAAATATAAAGATTTGCAATTGTACAGATGGTTCTCTTTTAAGTGTTGGGTTTTGGTTTAGCAAGACCTTAAATTTACCTCTTTTTATTTCTAATATTCTTCTTGTCCTATTCAGTTTCAAGAAACTTGTGATAGTAAGACCCAATGGTACGAACTGTTTAAGAAAGACCAATCTTTAATGTCTGATCTATCACAATCTATCCATCTTCGCATTTTTTTTAGGTGGATGTGAAAAATGGATAATTTGAACAAACAGAAAAGGACGAGATTACTGACATCGTGCCAATAAACTCGTGTGATCAGAATACTCCCAAGTCCCATCTTTACTGAATTAAATAGAAAAATATGCTATCTTGAATTCCCACCAGAAACCATTAAGTAGTTCATAGAAATTAGAAAACATCAGAATTTTTTTTAGGGCTCGGAATTTATAGCAGCAGTAAATATGTACTGGCCCCCATTGTGCATCTTCACTCTCCAGATAACTTACTGGCTATCAAAACACTACAGTTGATCACATGGTGCTATGGAAGCTATCTTTTTGTTTCATTAAAAAAAAAGACTAACTTTGTGGTCCAAAAGTTACAGTTCCATGGTACTGTACCAGTTTGCCACATGGGACCAGCGGGGGCAAATTTTAACTCATTAGACCATCCTTATTCTATTGTGAAATTGATTATCAAATATCATTTGATAATTATTATTTAAATTTTAGGGATACAGAGACTAGACAAAATTAGATAATTGACTAAATTTGATAGTCTATTTGACAAATCACGTCAGCGCAGAAACAAAAAATTAATTATGAAAGTGTCATTTTGACAATTTCATTCTATTCAAGAATGACATTCTTAAAATGAATTGTCAATTTGATGACGTGACATAAAAAAATTTAATTTTAATAATCGACACCGATGCAGATGCTCTTATATAACATACCTCACCTTACAGACATCAGAGTTTGAAAAATTGTTTCATCCACTCTATGGTAAAATTACTCTCTTAAAACTTTTTAATCTATCAACTTTTTTTACCCAAGGTAAAATCTAACTGTATTTTAAAACTATAAATCAATGATCGAATCCTTGCGTCTTTTTCATTTTTTTTTTCAAATAGAAATGATTTCTCCTAGCGATAGTATAGTTTAATGTCTACCCACCTTAGGAACATTTTTCCTGAATTTGATCTTCAACAATTTTTTGGGATTAAAGGTTTTGTTGTTGTTGAACTTCAACAATTTGGTGGAAACTGCAAGAAAGCAACTATTGGATCTTCCATATATAGCCGCGTCTTTGAAAGTTACGAGATCTATTTTTTTTTCTCTAAGAAAAAATCATGAGATCTTCGATGAAGTTATGAATATTTATATATTTATTATATTGACAATCGTTAACTTAATTTACAACAATAGTACATAAGTTTAATAATTTTATTATTCGATGTCAAATTGTGATGTTGCTGTTAAAGTTTCCTAATTGTGACTTGGATAACTAATGCTGTAGGCCTGTACTTACCAGCTTGTCTTTAGATTATTAAAAGAAAAAAGTCATGCTAAAAATTAAGATTGACTTACTGTTTCTTCTAATAGTATTTTCAAACTTATTTTTAATATTCATAAAGACGTCTAACAGTTCAAACACTGTTTACATAATCTTCAACACAGTTAATTCTGGATAGCGGATATCGACTATCATTTTCTCCAATCTACACATCTCAAAACTCAGAACAGTGTTTGCTTAATCTTCAGCACAGTTTAACACAGTATATTTGACTATGACCTTCACTAACCTTCATAACATTAGCCTTACGAATCACTGCCACAGCAAGTCATGGCATCAGGCATCCCCTTCATCTTCAAAGAATTCATTATTCATCCAACACAATGTTTGGCTCAGATGAATCATGATAAGAAGTACAAGCTCCAGAAGAACCATACTCTCAAATACTTGTATAGAGGCTTTGGTATCTTTTACTGCTAAAAATATCTTAAGATAGATGTGCAATGTTTCAAATATTATGTAATTTACAGGCGCAAGACAATGAAAAAGAATTAAAAGATAAATTTATTAAACACTACAAGATACAACCAAATAAAATTTTGTTATAAGCATAAAATCTAATCCCATTTACAAGAGATTTGGGCATGTTGCGGAACTTGAGCAGGTATTAACCAAAACAAATTAGACAGTCTAATTATTCACAATCAGAAGCTATATTTCTTTGCAAGCCCCTAATAATACAAAATGAAAAACCTTGTGCATATTGGAGATGGACTGGAGTGATGTATCTCTTAGTCTATTGGTACTTCAACCTCCATCTTTAGACTGGGGTTGGTCAGAATCTGACACACAAAAATAAACAGGTTTAAAATTTTCAAAACTCAGATAGCCAAAAATAAAAGGGCATATGCATATTACTGTAGAGAGCAGTTCAAATTTATCATGAAACAACAAGCATTATAAAGTTGTGCAAAGTATTTGCAAAGGTACCTTAGTGAAATCTTCCAAAGAAAGTGAACAATCTCTGTCATAGCCGGCTTCTTTCATTAACTTGCTCAGTACTTGCTAAAAAATTACCACATCCAAAAAAAAAAATCTTAAAATATGGTTTTGAACCTATTAAAATGCAATGATGGACCATTTTGCAATTATGAACAATTGAACATGAACAAGAAATAAGAAAACCCTATTTTTAAGAGAAATTTTGGATCAAATGAGATTTAACCAAATAAGTTCACAAATAAATACAACAGCATCAGAAGTAAAATAAAATTAGGAACATATGTTCAGAAAAATTTACCTCCCTCTGTTCCTCAGTCATAAATGAACCAGTCAAATTACGAAGCACAAGAAGTATATCTTTGAATGTCACCTTTCCCTTTCCTTCAACATCATAAACTTTGAATATCACTGATAATGTGACAAAATAGGAAAAGAAATATTAGTCAAAATTAAAATGAAAAACAAAAGTTATAGAACATATTAAATGAATATAAATTCAAACATATTTCAATATATAAGCTCATTACATTCAATCTTCTGCTGAATGGTAGCTTTTTGGCTGAAGGGTGAGAGAAAGGCTACAAAGTCCTTAAAATTCAATCCATCTACCATCTGTACTAGCCTCTGAAAATTTGAAAGTTAAAAGGAAGGACCGGTATTAATGAACCCTAAAATATTCACCAGTGTAATTTTAAGAAGTACACATCAGCCATCTGGTATAGAAATCCTCGGTGTAAATAGAGAGAATTGAGAGCACAAGATTTCCTATTATAAAAAATAGAGAGAGATTTTAGCGTTTCTCAGTAATTAACTTGAGAGAGGGTATTGAGACTGAATTCAGGTATGGAGAGAAACTCGTCTGAGGTAATGTATCCCTTGGAGTTACGGTCAAGCTGACAAAACCTCTCATAGAGTGCCACTATCTCCTCCTGAGAATCTGAAAAGAAAAATAGCACTATGTTTTAGTTTTAGCTACAAATGCTTAACATTTCCAACTTAGTTTACATACCAAGTTATTATTCAGCATTTAGCAACTACAGGCAGAAACTAAATCAAGTTTCCAATACAATGTTTCAAAGCAACACTAGAACAAGCATCTGTCACCAAGCTTCTATGACTGGTAGCTTCATCTATTGTGACCACAAGGCAGATCATAACTACATAGAAAAAGGAACTGGTGCGTCACTACCAGCTAACCTCCTAACCTCGGGACCAGTGCATGTACTCAAATCGGGTTCTTTATGGCATTAATGGTTCGTTGAGCAGAAGGAATAAAACCAAATAAACAAAGAAAGGGTCAAAAAGTAACGGAAAACAAAAGTAAATTCAATCGGATGGATTGATTTTGGAGGATGTCTCACAGAGATAGTGGCAGTGTTCCTGTACGTCCTCGATGTCGTACTGAGTCAGAATAGACGAAGCGTTGCCCATCGGCGCTTGCGACCGCTTCGATGCTTCCCAGTCGAAAGAGGGGAAGAAGTCACTGAGAGGGAAGAATCAAGATAGAAGAAATGTCTGGGAATTTTCATTCCAATGGCTTTTCAAGCTAAGAGAACGAACGGTTTATAGGCCTATTATTGGGCCTTATAACGGGGCCTGTCTTGGGATTCTTGCCTGGAATAATACAAGTTCAAAACTCATTCTCAACGCAGAATAGTAGAAGAGCTCACTGAAAGAGCCTGCTTATCAGAAGCTTTCAGTGATGAATTGTTTTTGTTTGCACGTCCTTTTCTCTTAATTCCACAACACATTGTTTAACGGAGGAGAATTGAAGTCAGATGCTACTTTCTTCGTGCTCTCTTTCTCTGTCGACATCTGTGGTGGTGTCATTCCTCAGCTCAAAAGCAAGCTGACGAAGTTGGCCTTTTCACTTGTTCCGATTTTATAGCAAGGGGAAGCCGGAAATTTAGAATAGTTTCATGAGACATCCCAAAGGCATGTACAGCAGGCTAATGCAGTGCAAAAGATCTAGCACAAAACGTTGCGCCACAGAGTATCCATTGTTAACAATACAAAAGATGTCAGTATAACACAAAGTACAAAAGATGCCCGTCACACCAACTACTATAATTATTATAAAACAACAAATCATATTATGTATTTGTTTCCTTGTACAATGACAACAACGCCATTACCGCGAGTTTAGCTTTGGAGAAGACCTGAACTAAGAGAGCAGGCGCACTTGTTCCTATTTTATCATGGAGGAGATGAACAGTGGATTAAAGTTGGTACATGAGTTAGCCATGAAAGGACAGGATCCACCGAGCCGTTACGTCCTTTCTGAAGAGAACTACCCGGTCGGTGCTTCGCTGCCACCTTCCTTGATCCCGATCATTGATCTCAGCCATCTGTCAAAATCAAATGGTGAGGATGAATCGGCTAAACTGTTGTCAGCTGCCAACTCCTGGGGCCTTTTCCTAGTAAGTAGTAAAAAAAAAAAAAAAAAAATTATTCTTTGTCCGCTTGAGATTCACTTGTTGTATATCACATAGATCCGCATAAAATTCATGATATAAACTTTCCATATTGTATAACCTTAAAAAGAAGGAATTCCAATGAGCACTCTGTACTTGAGATCCACTTTTAGGTTTATTCGGGTATAATAGTACAGCAATTTTTTTCCTCGAAAAAAAACAAATAGTATAGCAAATGATTTATTTATCAACTTATAAGAGCTGGTAGTATGCATATCATGGATTGGCCCATGAAATCCGTATCTCTATTCACAAAATTTGAATAACCGATCTGAAATTGTTCAACATGAACTTCATAGATAACTTTACTTGCAACCAAGTTTTATAATTTTTAGAATATTTTTTATTTTACTTTTTATAGTTAGAATATCATCACTTGATTTTATCATTATGAACCATTCAAAGAAGTGATTTTTATAATTATCTAAAAAATAGTAAAACATTCTAAAAAATATAAAATTTAGTCTATAAGTAAATTTGTTTAAAAAGATCATGTTAAGCTTTTGGACAATTATTTAGACTTTGAAAGAAATAGATTCATATCACGGACCGATCCGCATATTACTAAAGATCCACTTTTAGGTTTACTTGAGCATAATCTATAGTATGGCAAACGATTTATTTTGTCCAATTTATAATGTACTAGGATTGGAATCAAATAGAATTTTACTCGGTGATGATTCTGATGGGGTTCTTCTTAAAATAAATGTCAAATGAGAAGTGCTTTTGTGAAATCCAATAAGAAGATAGAGGGGTAAATTGAGCACCGTACCGATTGGTACCAATTAGTTCTAGTGCAAACCAAACAAAGGTAAATAAGAGAAATTAAGCACAATCACAAGAGACACAAGATTTTTACGTGGAAAACCCTCTCAACCTGGAGGGTAAAAAACCACGGGCCACACCGGCAAACTTTCACTATACCAACAAACGGTTACAATTGTTTTTCTCAAGTTTAAACTCTAAACTTAAGGTATACATATGCAAATAGAGAGAAAATACTAAAGGTACATACTGCGAGTCAACACCCGCTTCAAAATCCCAATTTCATTCAAACCCAAGAAAACCCTAGATTTGAGAAAATAAGAAAATCTCTTTTTACAAACAGGGAGAACACGATCAGAGGCAATGGAATCGAAGAGTCTAACTTACTCTTCGTTTTCTTCTCCTTCACCGCCTTCTATTTCTCTATCCTTCTACTTCTCTCTCTTTCTCTTTCTTCGCCTTTTCTCTCTGTCGAGCACACGGCAACGAAACCCTTTTTTTTCTTTCTTCCGCGTCTCTTCTCTCCAAATGAGAGAGAGAGAGCTTTTTTTTTTCCTTTTTTTTTTTCGTCGTTGCGAATTTTGGGGGACCCATCACGGCCCAACACCAACAATCTCCCCTCCAGCCCCACGGAGAGGCACACCTGGTCTTCAAGTCATCACTGGTATCCATGCCGACAAGCCGGCGACAAAGCTCAAGCTTGTCCTTCTGAACTATCTTCGTCGGCATGTCCGACGGTTCTTATCTCATGGATCTTCTTCAGCTTCATCTGTTGATTCTTTATTACATCTCTCAACCAGTGAAATCTCACATCAATGTGCTTAGTTCTAGAATGATATGTAGCATTCTTGCTCAAATCCATGGCACTCTGACTATCACAGAAAACAACTGCCTCTTCTTGTTGCATACCAAGCTCTAGGAGAAATCTAGTCAACCACAATAGCTCTTTGCTAGCTTCCGTTGCTGCAATATATTCTGCTTCTGTAGTTGACAAAGCCACACATTTCTGCAATTTGGACTGTCATGATACAGCTCCCCCTGCAAAAGTAAACACATAACTCGAAGTAGACTTTCTGTGATCCAGATCTCCAACCATATCAGCATCTGTGTAGCCTTCTAACACAGGTTCACCCTTTCCAAAACTCAAACACAACTTGGAAGTATCTCTTAAATATCTAAGAATCCATTTCACTGCTTCCTAATGTTATTTTCTGGGATTAGATAGAAATCTGCTTACCACACCAACTGCATGAGCTATATCTGGCCTGGTGTAAACCATTGAATACATCAAACTCCCTACAGCTGAGGAGTATGGCACTCTTGACATTTCATCCTTTTCTTTCTCCGTTGATGGACACAACTTCTTACTCAATTTCAGATGGTTAGGAAGCGGACAACTTACTTTTTTTGCTCCTTGCATGTCGAATCTCTCAAGCACCCTTTCGATGTACTTCTCCCGCGATGCCCAAAGTCTTCGGTCTTTCTTTCATCACGAATGATCTCGCATGCCCAATATCTGACGTGCTTGACCCATGTCCTTCATGTCAAATGACTTAGACATCTCCTTCTTCAACATGTCTATCATCTGAGCATCATGTCCTGCAATTAACATATCATCAACATAAAGCAAAAGGATTAGAAATTTTCCATTAGCAAGTCTTTTTAAGTAAACACATGGATCTGTCTTGGTTCTCTGGTATCCATGACTCATCATGAAAGAGTCGAATTTCTTGTACCACTGTCTTGGAGCCTGTTTCAATCCGTACAAACTCTTCTTCAACTTGCAAACCATGTTATCTTTTTTTTTTTACTTCAAATCCTTCTGGTTGCACCATATAGATCTCTTCCTCCAAATCACCATGAAGGAACACAATTTTTACATCAAGTTGTTCAAGCTCAAGGTCTAAACCAGCTACTAGACCTAACACTACACGGATGGAAGTCATCTTCACCACTGGTGAGAAAATCTCCTCAAAGTCAATACCTTGTTTCTGCCCAAAACCCTTCACTACTAGTCGGGCTTTGTATTTCATAAGTTCTCCATTTCCATCTCTCTTTAGCTTGAACACCCATTTGTTCCTCAATGCCTTTCGGCCCTTAGGAAGTTGCACAAGCTCATATGTGTCATTTTCTTGCAATGATTTCATCTTATCTTTCATTGCATCATGCCACTTAGCCTTGTCTTTATGAATTTGTGCCTCCTGAAAACATTCTGGCTCTCCTTCTTCCGTTAATAAGATATACTCTGAAGAAAGGTATCTTTTAAAAGGTTGGCGCTCTCTTTCAGACCTTCTAACCTGGAGCTATTCTAGCTTCCCTTGATGATGTTGCCCCCCCTGCTCAGGAGCATCATAAATGACATCATCATCATTATCACTGTCTATCATGTCAAAGGTTTCCTCAGTGGCTTCTTCATTTGATTCATCTTCATTTGTTACTGCTGATTGCACAAGTGAAGGAACTGGTGTGAGTTCTATGGACTCACCAACTCTCTCTGACTTCTTATCGTTGTTTAGATCTACCCTATTTGGTCTTCATAGAACACAATATCTCTGCATCTGACAATTCTCCTCTTTTCTGGGTCCCATAGTCTGTATCCGAACTCCTCATTTCCATAACCTAGAAAAATACAAGGAGTTGTTTTGTCATCCAACTTAGATCTTCGCTCCTTTGGGATATGCACATATGTTTTGCATCCAAACACTCTTAGATGAGAGTATGACACATTCTTCTTGGACCATACTCTCTCTGGTATCTCAAATTTCAAAGGAACGGATGGTGACCTGTTTATGAGATAGCAGGTTGTGCAAACTGCTTCTCCCTAAAATTGCTTTGGCAATTTTGCCATTTTGAGCATGCATCTGACCTTCTCAACAATGGTGCGATTCATTCTCTCAGCTACACCATTGTGCTGTGGGGTTCCAGGTACTGTCTTCTCATGTTGGATTCCATATTTCACACAATATGCTTTGAACTCTTTAGAGGTATATTCTCCACCGTTGTCAGAACGGAGACATTTTAGCTTCTTGTCTGTCTCCCTCTCTATCATGACATGAAACTCTTTAAAGTAATTGAATACTTGGCCCTTTGTTCTCAAGAAATAAGCCCACACCTTCCTAGATGCATCATCAATAAAGGTCAGAAAATATCGATTGCCACCCAACGACTCCACCTCAAAGGGACCACACACATCAGAGTAAACTAAGTCCAGTACATTATGTTTCCTTTCTGATGTTTGACTAAAAGAGACTCGATGTTGCTTACCAAATAGACAATAATCGCAGGGATCTAGAACCTCATCTTTGATCGAAGGGATGTGAGATTTCCTCGCCAGAATTTGTAGCCCTTTCTCACTCATGTGGCCAAGGCGTTGATGCCACAAATTTACAGAGCTTCCAGCTTGTACCGCATTCAAGCCATTCTTGAGCACCTTTACGTGGGTTATGTATAAGGAGTTCCATGACTTCCCTCTTGCTACAACCATTGATCCTTTGCTAAGCTTCCATTCTCCACCTCCTAGGTAATGCTTGAATCCATCTTTGTCCAATGCATCACCCGATATCGATTTAGGCGTAAATCGCAATATGCCGCACATCTTTCAAAAGATTAACCGACAACCCATATCCGTCTGCAGGCAAATATCACCAATACCCGCAATGCATGAGTGGCTAGTATTACCCATCTTCACTGTACCAAAATCTCCAGCTTTGTACGTCATGAAAAACTCTTTATTCGGTGTAGCATGATAAAGCAAGCACTGTGTCAACTATCCACTCAACTCCTCGCGACCTTCTACATGTAGACATTGATCTTCTTCACAAGAGAGAATCACTACATCTTCTGCAGTTACTGTGGCTGTGATATTTTTGTTGTCATCCTCTTTCTTCTGATTTTTGCCCTCATTCTGTAGTCTTTTCCAGGCTCTACAATTTCTCTTTATGTGACCTTCTTTACCACAATGGTAGCATTGTCTTCCTTTGGACTTTGACTTGCCTCTGGACTTGCTACGACCTCTTGATTGTTGTCTGCATTCAGCTCTCCCCCTGTTCTCTGTGACAAGAGTCTGTGCACCATTTGTATCAATTGACTTCCTTCTTGTCTCTTCATTGAACAAGCTGTTAGTAACTGTACTCATGGTGACCACACCATTCGGAGCTGCATTACTGATTGTCACGACCAAGGTTTCCTAACTATCGGGCAATGATCCCAAAAGCAACAAAGCCTGTAACTCATCTTCTAAGGTCATCTTCATTGCTGACAATTGATTAATCAAGTTCTAAAACTCATTTAAATGCTCAGCAACATTGGTACCTTCTCTGAATTTAAGATTTACCAGTTTTCGGATCAAAAACGCCTTGTTAGCTGTTGTTTTCTGTTCATACAGTGACTCCAGTTTCTTCCACAACTCATGTGCGTTTGTTTCACTTGCTACATGGTGGTACACACTGTCATCAAGCCACTGTCTAATTGTGCCAACCGCTTTTCGATTCCATTTATTCCAATTAGCGGTAGTCATCTCTTCTGGCTTCGCACTTTCTCCTTCAACCGGCTCATACAAGTCCTTACAGTAAAGGATATCCTCCATTTTGGATTTCCATATCGCGCTACTTGTTGTTTGTCAATTTGATCATGGTGCTACTACCTTCCATCTTAACCCACAAAAGCACGCTCAAAAGAAACCTGAGGCTCTGATACCACTTGATGGGGTTCTTCTTAAAATAAATGTCAAATGAGAAGTGCTTTTGTGAAATCCAATAAGAAGATAGATGGGTAAATTGAGCACCGTACCGATTGGTACCAATTAGTTCTAGTGCAAACCAAACAAAGGTAAATAAGAGAAATTAAGCACAATCACAAGAGACACAAGATTTTTACGTGGAAAACCCTCTCAACCTGGAGGGTAAAAAATCACGGGGCACACCGACAAACTTTCACTATAACAACAAACGGGTACAATTGTTCTTCTCAAGTTTAAACTCTAAACTTAAGGTATACATATGCAAATAGAGAGAAAATACTAAAGGTACATACTGCGAGTCAACACCCGCTTCAAAATCCCAATTTCATTCAAACCCAAGAAAACCCAAAATTTGAGAAAATGAGAAAATCTCTTCTTACAAACAGAGAGAACACGATCAGAGGCAATGGAATCGAAGAGTCTGACTTACTCTTCGTTTTCTTCTTCTTCACAACCTTCTATTTCTCTCTCCTTCTACTTCTCTCTCTTTCTCTCTCTTCGCCTTTTCTCTCTGTCGAGCACACGGCAACGAAACCCTTTTTTTTCTCTTCCGCGTCTCTTCTCTCTAGCGAGAGAGAGAGAGCTTTTTTTTCTTTTTTTTTTCTGTTGCCGAATTTTGGGCTGGACCCATCACGGGCCCAACACCAACAGGTTCCTTCATCTAGAATTAGTTTTAAATATATTTTGGGAACCCTCATATTTCAATGTAAAGTTATGATTCGGTCAATACATCATCTCATCATGACAAATTAATCAGGCTACAGACCATGAGATACCATTTTCGTTCTTGGATGAGTTGCTAAGTGTGACAAAAGAATTCTTTGCTCTACCTGTTGAAGAGAGGCAAAGGTACACTAACATGAAGGATGGCAAGCATTTCCAATATGAAGGATATGGAAATGATAATGTGGTGAGTGATGAACAGACGCTTGATTGGTGTGATCGGTTGTATCTTTTAGTGTATCCAGATGATAAGAGAGATCTCTCGCTTTGGCCAGAAATACCAACAAAATTCAGGTAATATTCTGTATTTTGAACAGCACTACAGATTCTTGTAAAATTTTAAGAACGTTCTCTAATTTCATTAAATCTTAAGGACTTAAGTGGAAAAGATTAGCTCTTACAAATGGAGTCCCAATTTTTTTTGTTACTGATATCATACTTTTGTATCATTGGTATAAATTATATCCACTAAGAGATATTACAAGTATCTTAATTACACAAAAAATTGTCATACTATATGCATAACTTGGCTAGGATTTAGCAGGGACATTCTGCAAGAATTTACCATCAAAAGCAAACAAGTTGGTGATTACATCCTCAGTTTCATCGCAAAGCAACTGGACCTCAGGGAAGATTTCTTTGTCGACCAATTAGATGAAAAGGCCGAAATCTATGCTCGATTCACATATTACCCACATTGTACACGGCCAGATACGGTATATGGCATCAAACCTCATTCAGATGGCTCTGTCATGACGATTCTACTTCTAGACAAGGACATCGGTGGCCTTCAAGTGGAAAAAGATAACAAATGGATTAATATACCAACTGTTCCTAATTCATTGCTAATCATCTTCGGAGATGTTATGGAGGTAAATTAGTCCATGCCACATGTCCTTCAAAACTATTAACTGACATTTTTGTTATTTCATGTAAATCCATTTTTTTCCTGTTCAGATGATCAGTAACGGAATTATCAAAAGCCCGTTACATCGTGTTTTAACAAACACCGAGAATGACAGGATTTCTGTGGTTATGTTTTATGGACCGGGGCCAGAGAAAGAACTGCAGCCGGCTAATGAACTGGTTACTGACAAGAGACCAGCTTTGTACAAGAAGGTTAAGGCCAAAGACTATGCTACTGTGTTGTTCGACACATTCGCACGTGGGGGTCGCGCTGTTGACCTGTTCA
This sequence comes from Schoenoplectus tabernaemontani, assembly GCA_037127355.1. NCBI lineage: Eukaryota > Viridiplantae > Streptophyta > Magnoliopsida > Poales > Cyperaceae > Schoenoplectus > Schoenoplectus tabernaemontani. The sequence goes on along the minus strand of CM073754.1, from coordinate 10,798,702 downwards.
AGGTTGAATAAGAAAACTAAGCAAAAAAGCAGTGGGAACTGTATAACTTGTAGTTAATTGTAAGATAACTTGTGCTTTCCTGGATCGTCTTTTATGTTCGTGTTTTATGTCCTTTTTTAAATTGTATAAATAGGCTGGTGCTTGTTATTTTCTTTTGTATACTTTTGCATCACAAAAACCTACAATAAGTAAACCTTATCTAAGAACTTAGGATGATATGAAGTTATATATTATTTCAGTTCAGATGGTCCAAATACTTCAATAGAGTCCTGTGCTGTTATAAATCAGACAAAACGAACAGCTTATGTGCATATGCATGTTGGGTTTCATTTAATTCGGATCCTTAATCTGAAATCTGTTTGATTTCATTTCATTTTTTTAACCCTTAAAATCCAAATGAACAGGTCAAAAGGATTCGGGGGCCATCAATGAATTTGCGACCAATTCCAAAAACAATTGAGGGGGATGTCAGATCATATCGAATCAATGTCATTTTATTATCATGTTTATGTGGCCTTGTTCTATTCTGTCGTTATCCTCGTAAATCTGCTTGCTTCCTTTCGGCTGTATCAGGCTTGAAACAAGATAGCCACGCAAGCAATTATCCACAACGCTATCTTATGATGATATATGATATATCAGCATTTCACCTGTTATTCTGGGCTCAAATTACAAGATCTATTTCTCTTTTTCTTTTTTTCATTTGGACCGTTAGATTTTAAAGAGGTATTTGGTTAACTACCATAACGTAAACTGATTTCAAAACCCAAAATATGCAGTTGACATGTCCAAACAATTACGAATTTATGGCATTGACGCAATCATCGCTAGTTGATTCTCTGATTGAATACAGATAATTAGCAATAGTATTGTCACAAGCCCATTGCCTCTTGTTGTAACAACAGAATGGAAGCGAAGGCAAGGCTTTATATGGTGATGTTTAATGGGCCACGTCTTGAGAAAGATATCAAGCCTCTGACCCACCCTATGACATTGGTCAATGAAACTGAACTAAAGTTCTGTAAAATGTCTTAATTTTTTTGTCCATCAATTGTCTTTATTTTTTTAATTTTTAATAAATTAAAATTTTAAATTTAATATCAAAATAAAATTATTAGATTTATTATTTTAGTCTAAATCATTTTTTAAATTAAAATTATGATATTTAAATATTACTTTATATAATATCAAGAGCCTCATAAAAAAATGCATTAATATGATTAATTTCTAAATATTAATTTTATAACTTCTTCATACATAAGTGTAAAAAGAAATATATTTTTATATGCAAGAAAAAAATATATAATTCGGATCAAATTTAACGGTTTAATTTTGATATTCTAATTTTAACTTTTGAGTAATTAAAAATTTAAAAAGTAATGTACTTGATGCAAAAAAAAATGAAGGCATTCCGTGATAGATGCAATAAAATTTAACGAAACAAGTACGACAAGCTTTTGCTTTTTATAACTGGAAGAAGAACGGAGCAGCAAAATTTCAAAGACCTTCAGTGCAGCAACCATTAAAAAGAAAACTTTATATTATGATGCAAAGGTTAAAACCTTCCACACAACTGTTGATCGTCATCATCACCAATTCAGCAACCATCCGATAAAAAAAACTGCCAGGCCTCAAAATCACACGGCCAACAGGTAAACTCTAACCAAAACTACAACTTTCAAAAGCTAATTGCCCCAAGAGGCATAATGTGAACCAACATAAAAACAAAAAAGGGGAGAAACAAATGTTATATTCTCAATTTCTGCAGTTCCTTGCTATTAAAAGATCTCACAGATACTTGAAGAGGATGCCTCCATGAGTGGCAAAGAAAGGAGCAAACACAAGTGATTCGACAGCCATGAGCTTGATGAGGATGTTGAGTGATGGCCCGGATGTGTCCTTGAGCGGGTCTCCAATGGTGTCACCAATGACTGCAGCCTTGTGGCAATCAGATCCCTTTGGACCAAGGGTACGAGCGTGCTCTGTTGCGCCAGCCTATTCATTGCAATTATAATTGAACTTAATTAATTTACACCTCTGCAATCTAATACAGTTTTTATTTTGAAATTTCTACAAATGAATTATATTCAGCAAGTTGGATAAGCAAATACCTCAATGTACTTCTTGGCATTATCCCAGGCACCACCGGTGTTAGATGCGGAGATGGCGATCTGGAAAAGGTGAAACACACAAGTACCTATTTTAGCTACAAAATTCTAACAAGAATAACTGAAAAAGAACTTGAAATTAAATTATACAACAAACTTGCTCATACCAAGCAACAAGCTTAATGCAACCATGGCAAACTAGGATAAAAAAATACATTTTACAAAAGTAAAAGAAATACTAAACACATACCTGAACACCTGAGACAAGAGCACCAGCAAGCACACCAGAAAGGGTCTCAACACCAAAAAGAGTTCCAACAATAAGTGGGGTCAACATCACAAGAGCACCAGGTGGGATCATCTCTTTAATAGAGGCATCAGTTGAGATCTTGACACAGGTGGCATAGTCAGGCTTGGTGGTGCCCTCCATGAGGCCAGGAATGGTGTTGAATTGGCGACGCACCTCCTCAACCATCTTCAGGGCAGCACTACCCACACTCTTCATTGTCATAGCTGAGAACCAGTACGGGAGCATGGCACCAACAATCAGGCCAATGAAGACCTTGGGGGTAAGCACATCAACAGTAGAGATACCAGCACGGCTAACGAAGGCACCGAAAAGGGCAAGAGACACAAGAGCAGCGGAACCGATAGCAAAGCCCTAAAATAGAAATAATGTAGCAGAAAGGTAACTACGTTAGTAATGAACAAAGTATTAATTTGAAGGAATATAAAACAATATAGCAGAGAAAGGTAAGGAACGAGACTATTAATTTGAAGGGATATGGTAATTTCTTTGGGTAGTTTCAAAGAAATTAAAAACAGATGGTTATGTAAACTAAAGAAGAGTATTATGAAACATAAGTCGTGAATTAGTTCGAGTCCAACCATTATCTAAATGTATATGCAACCTTTTCTCAAGTTCATGATGCATAGAAACATTTTACAAAAAAGGAGAATTTTCAGTGCAAGTCTAGAGCATGATTTTCTATCAATGTAAAGCAACAATACTAATGCTAGCAAGATGATCAAATACTTCCGATAAAAAAGTATGCAAAAATAATTCCCAATCATGCTAGGAGTCACTAAAACAAGAGTTACATAATTAAAGAAGAGAACTGTGAAACAAAAGTTATGACTTAAAAAGTCCAACTACGATCTAAAGGTACCTGTTAGCTTTTCCTCAAGTTTACGGTGCATAAACATTCTTTCAAAGAAACTTTTGATTTGAAGTATATAGCATAATGCTGTATCATTGTTAAGCCACAATACTTTTTAATCAAGCAAGATGATCACATATGTTCAATAAAAAAAAGTATGCAGCTGTGATACCAAAACCAGAGCCAATTTAATCAAACAGAACAAGAAAAAATCTAATAGTTTCAAAAGCTTGAAACAAACACATACAGGATGACATAAGAATATACCTTTCCAATGGCAGCAGTTGTGTTACCAGCAGCATCCAGTGCATCAGTCCTCTCACGGATCCTGTGGCTCATGCCCGCCATCTCAGCAATACCACCAGCATTATCACTAATGGGTCCATAAGCATCAATAGCCAAGCCAGTAGCAATGGTGCTGAGCATACCAAGAGCAGCGACCGCTATGCCATACATGGCAGCAAGACTGAAGCTCACAAAGATGCTGACAGCAATGGCAAAGATGGGGATAATTACAGACTTGTATCCAAGAGCAAGACCAAAGATAACATTAGTAGCAGCTCCAGTCCTGCATGAGTCGGCAACATCTTGCACAGGGCTGCAAATTAATGTCAAGATATGTCAAAGTAGGTAGAATTCTGTTTACAGAAGACATTAAAAATATTGTTGAAGTTTTTGCTAAAGTTGATTCATGATGGCTAATTGGCTTATACACAGAAAACAGAACAATGGGGGAAGAGGGGAAGAGAACAATGACAACTGGTAAGGCTATAGAACCATCTCACTTTTTTTTTTTGAAAAAGTGCCATCTCACTTGCCTATCAAAGAGTTCAATTGCAGTATGAACTATTTTATGCACTCCATGTTGGCATAGACACCATACCCATCATCAACAACAACAACAACAAAGCCTTTAATCCCAAATAAATTGGGATAGGCTAGAAATGAAACCCAATCGGACACCATACCCATGCATCCGTAAATGTGTAACATCAAATTATTAACATTAACATATATACACAACAATATAATTGACTAAACAGTAACACCTCCAAAAGATGAATACTAGAACCCTGGATCATTTTGTTTCCAAAACAGTTCCATATTCTGAAGGAAAAGACCACAAAAGAAAAAAAAAACAATAGATGGGACAAACAGAAACCTACTAAAGAAGAGTCCAGTAAGCAGGTTAGGGACTTACGTGTATGCATTGCTTGTATAATATTCAGTAACAAACCCTATAACAAGACCAGCCCAGAGACCAATAGCAACACAGAAGAACAGTTGCCTGAAAATGAAGCAAACATATTAATACCTATAAATCTCTATCTTGTCAAATAAAATCATAGTTTAGGCCATGAAATCTCACCAATTAGCCACTTCCTTCTGGCTACCAAAATTGAAGATGGTGAAATGAGCTGGAAGAGCAATCCAGGAAATAATGGCAATGCCAATGGTCATGAAGGCGGTGGAGATGATAAGCTGTTTCTTCAAGGCAGGCTCAATCTCACTAACCAACTTAATTTCAAACAAGTCAGTTGCAAAGAGTGTGGTGATTAGGCAAACAATAATTCCAATGGAGCTGATAAGCAAAGGGTAGCACATGCCAGTGAAGTCATGATTAATTCCAAAAGATGAGATGGAAGCCACAACAAGGGCTGCACAGGAAGATTCTGCATAAGACCCAAAGAGATCAGAGCCCATGCCGGCAATATCACCAACATTGTCTCCGACGTTATCAGCAATCACCTGAGATAAAGCACAAAAAATAGCAAAATCAACTAGGAACCACAAGATGCTGCATGATGCAATAAACATACAGGTTCAGGCCAGAATCTAACAGTACACAAGGAACAAATTTTCATTTTGCTTTTCCATTTTTGTGCAGGCAAACCAATTCTATTTCTTTCTTGGAACTTGTCCATAGGTGCATTAAAATCAGAATCAGTGAAAAAGATTTAAAAACAAAAATCAAGACTCACAGCTGGGTTCCTAGGATCATCCTCTGGAATATTCCTCTCAACCTTACCGACCAGATCAGCGCCAACATCAGCAGCCTTCGTATAGATACCACCACCAACTCTGCCAAAGAGAGCCATGGATGACCCACCAAGACCATAACCAGTAATACTCTCAAACAAACCTTCCCAATCATCACCATAATACAGCTTGAACAAATTGATTGTGATGTAAAGCACCAGCAATCCATTAGCAGCAAGCAAGAAACCCATAACTGCACCAGATCTGAATGCTGTGATAAAGGCCTTGCCAACACCCTTTCTGGCCTCTAATGTTGTACGGGCATTGGCATAAGTGGCAATCTTCATGCCAAGAAAACCAGAGACAAGAGAGGTGATGGCACCGAGAAGGAAGGAGATGGTGCTGAAAAGAGCGTTGGCAAGAGCTGGTTTGCAGGTGGTATCCTTGCTGTATGTGCAAGGTTGGCTCTTGGTACTGAAGCCCTTGACAGAACCAAGGAATAGAAAAATTAGTACTGCGAAGATGACCATGAATGCACCCACATACTGGTACTCGGTGAAGAGGAAAGATGTTGCTCCTGTATAATCAGCACATGAATTATATGAGAACTCTTCTAGTAAATACTCAATATGATGATTAAACATATTTGGCACATTTGTATAATTATTGATTTCTTGGATTTAACTCGGTCTTGCTAGTTATTATCTAAAGAAATTGGAATATGCTCTTCTAAAATCAATTAATGCATTCCCCACAACTACTTTTTTTACTGATTCAATTGCTCCATGTAATAGTGATCAGTCCAACACATTCTAGTACTTTTCATAACTACTTCCAAATAGGCAGCATAAAGTTGATTTTAAGAACTTGGAATAAATTAATTATTTCCATAGAAAATTTGCCAAAGAAATGACCACACAGAACACAACATCTTATTTTGCTTATTTTAGGGCCTTTGTAAAGCTCAGTTTAAGTGGATTTACATTCCAAATAAATAATTATGTAAAAGACGTTCATAACCCCAGTAGTGACTCTGAAGTAGAACGTGCAGTCTGAATAAACTTACTAGGAATGATCAACTAAATTAGTATAACAAGTTATTTATTTAATTTCCAATTACATTTAGTCTACGAAGTATGTATGATAAAAAATGTGAGCTCATATTCTGACACTTCATGGGAAGTAGTGACCAATTTGACCATTTTTTATGTGAAAGAAAAAGGAGCAACGGACAATATCAAAGATAACAAAAGCACCACTATATTCAAACTAATGCATGCCCCCACCAATATCAAAGTAAACAATGTTATTATATAAAATAGAAGTATTAGACAAACTATTAACTAATAATTAACTAATTTAAAAACTGAATATTAGATCCGAGGTCTGAGGACCACGTTCTCAGCACAATAGGCCAGGAATACTTGACGTGAGAATATCTCCATTTGTAAGGGTAGAACAGAGGACCACGTGGCATTACTAAAAAGTCAATGGTCAGACCTAAACATAGAAACACAGATTTTCTCAAATAAATTATACAGAAATGAGCAAAGAGAAGTCCTTAAATAAGAGCATATATCCGAGAAATTAGTAGAAACTTTAGCAAATTATAGATCTAAAAAATTGTGAAATGTATTAAGAACAAAATCCGAGGAACACAAGTGCTCAAGTAGATCCAATTTAAATATCTATACACCTGCAATTACCATAAGGGACAAATAAATGGGATGCGTACCACATGAACAACTAAAAAAGCGCAGGCCCACTGGGACTTTTTCAGAGAAGAGTACTGCTAACTACTAATTGCCAAATTTGTTCCTTTACTAAGAACAAGGGAGCACATAATTCAACTTTCTCTGCTTCCCTCATTACAAGGATATTTTCGAGGAAAAAGGGGAAGCATGTACCAGGATAGGCTCCCATTCCTTTAATTTCTCTAAAAGAGAAGGAAAACAAGGATAGAAAGTATAAAATAAATAATATCTCTTAACTCTGAGATCTATGTATGTTCCTTCTTTAAAAAAATATGTTTGCAATACTAGTTCCCAACGGAAGACCATAAACTAAAACCGAATTACTCAAGTTAAGCTCAGTAAAAATGTATGTGTATTCCTTCAAATTGATAAAGAGAAGCAGAAATAAGAAAATATTGCATTGACACAAATCCTTCGTATATGGAGAAGCACCAGATCTAAGATGAATTTTCCGCAAAAAACACCCCATCTAAAATTGAATGCCGCGATCACACATAACTACACCAAGGTACGGGGAGCTAAAGAGATAAATTCTCTCTCGCTATCAAAGAACAGAGTCAATTCAAATTAAAAATTGAACTCTCATCACAATCCAAAAGACCTAAGCAAAAGAAAGAGCTCTCCTTCCACCTTTCCACCGCTCACGCGCACTGAATTAGTACATCTAATAATTAAGTAACCGAGCTAACCTTCAGAGATGGCGTTCTGGATCTCAGCGCACTTAACCACGATATTGTGATCATTAAGCCCCTCTTCTTCTTCAATCAGGTAATCTCCATAACCGTTTTTGCTGCCTCCGGCCGATTGTTTCTCCGGGGAGACCTTGACACGGGAAACCAGCACCCACTGCACGAGAGCAAACACAATACCCACCACGGAAGCCACAGGAATCAGTATCTCGGTTGCCAGATCGGAGAGAAGTGCCGCCATTTCTGTCCCTGGCGCCTATCAAACCCTAGGTGAAGAGAAAGGGTTGAATGTCAATCTCTTGGGAAAATGCAGAGGAGTGGTAGAAGTGAGAAGCGATGGGCACATAGCTAGGTTCGATGTCATTATATAGCGGCGCTCCGCTGGAAGTGAGGGAAAATTGATTATTGATCAAGTTAGTAGAAGGCTCATCTCCGTTATTATTAAATGGACGTCTCCATTTCGGGAAATCTATCTGCTGTATTTTAAGATTAAATTGAAGGACCTTTTGTATAATTTAAATCGGACATTGAAAACAAACATGTCAGATCAATTATTTGATATATTTTCAATAATTTTGATGAATAAATATGACATATTGATTTTACAAATTCAAAAATTATAATGAAAAAGTCTTTTTCAAGAGGAGAAATCTCTTGGTAGGCTAGGAAAATTTATTTTCACAAAAAAGCAGGTCACTTAACTTTCAATTTCAATTGAGTCCAAAACCAGTCAAACAGGTAATTTTCTTACAAATTATAATTTCAATTGGTTTTGACTAGATTATTATATTCTATTACGTTCTAGCATCGCCATTTGCATAAAAAAATTGTTTGCGGATAAATTCATTTAAATCCAAAAGTGTTCTTATTTCTATATACGTCATGTCGAGAAGAAAAATATATTTATAACAGCAAAACTAATATCCACATGAACAGAAAAACATCCTCAAATATTAACTATATATGTCACCTCATCAAACAATTTTTTTTTTGTATTGAATGATTTTTATTAGAACAAAGGAAAATTTAGCTACTTGTAAGGGGAAATTTAAATTTTAGAAGTTATTTTTTTATGAAGGATGACTAATTGACATGCGATAAAAATTTTCTTTAATGCTCGTGTTCGATGGGAGAATCAAATGTATAAATATAGAGCCAATTAATTGTCAAATTTATTAAGAATGTAAAAAATAACAAATTAGAGAAAAAATAAATTTTTAATTTTTGTTGTTAATCTCCACAGTATGATTTATGAAACATTTGCTGCGTTGTTGAAAATGTTATCTAATTTTAGAAATAATTATTATGAGAATCATTTTTCTAAACAGATATTATGACAATTATTCACAACATTTTATGTTTATATCTATAATATCATTTAAACCTAGGGATAAGTAAACTTCTTTTAAAGGTTTTGTAGCATTTAAATACAAATTTATCCTTAAACATTATAAATTGGATCACTTTGCCTGATTTGTCAGCTTGCAAATCGTTCATCTCCAGTTTCCTGCAAATGGAGAACGTTTAGGTATGGGGACGTGCCACAGGGGTTAAATTAAAAACTCGCCGATGTGATCATTAAATTACGGAGGTGTAGGGTGCAAACCGTAAAGTGTTAGAATTGTGATTTGTGAGGGACGTATCCGTGAAAAAATACAACTTGAGAGTTATCTAAACTGAGACAGACTGAAAATATCTAACACGCACAGTAACCCCAGTACCCCACGAAAAATTATAAATGACATAACAACCATCATAATTTGCCACTTTACACATTACAGAGCTGTAAACTGCATTTGTATTCTTCCTTTCAGAGTAATAGGAAACACAAAGGGTTTCTACATGAAAACATTTTAAGTTTTAAACACCGAGAATAATAAAATAAATTATTTTGTGAATTTAGATGCTGAGGAGCAGGGGAGGGAATCAAACAGGGTATCTTAGAGGCATCGGCATCGCGTGGTTTTAACGCCTGTAGCTGTGCCTGTGAGTGTGAGGGACACCGGACACATAAACAAGCCGCTAGCGTGTCACTTTCCAATTGGTTAACACTGAGAAGTACGCGCCACAGAGCGCGATGTGATTTATGACCAAGTAAACAAAGGAAAATAGTAGTAGGAGCCTAGGTGGGGGTAAAAAGATAAAAATAGGTTTACAGCTGTGACACGGTCAATCAGGCCTGACTTGACTTGTACAGGGGTAAAAGTGTTTGAACGGTGAGATTTGAGCAGGGGATTGAAATGGAGGGGTTGCAGGGGATTGAAATGGAGGGGTTGCTAGGGCTGACGTAAAAGGCGTAGAGAAACCGTTTCATGGAGTTGCGTGCTCATCCTATCCATTCACGCTTTCTAAATAATAACCGGAGTATATATTTGATAACGTTGTCTTGGAATCTTCTCGATTCCTTGGAAACAATTATTATGAGAATCATTTTTTTGGAAAAAGATATTATGAGATCCTTTTCTACAGATTTTTTTTTAGCAAATGGAAAAAAATATACTGTCGATTTTGGGATTATTGGCAGGGATTTTTGACGGGTAATCAAAGATTCGGGTCATGTTTGGATCCAAGTCTTTGTTTCAATTTTTTTGTTTCTTTATGTTTAATGGTTTTATTTTTTTCAAATATTTATTTAGTTATTTTATTATATTTAGTTATATATTTAATTATTTAAATACGCCAATTAAGGATTAATGATTTGTCTTGGTACTGTTTATTCTTTCTTATACTCAATTGTTCAAAATCCTTCTTTCACAGTAGCTTTAGCATCTAGTAATAATAATACTTTATCATTGTAATTTACACAACCTTTGACTGCCTCTTATCTAGATGAGTGGCATTTGCTACAAAGTGATTTTCAATATTTTGTCTTAAATCTCTTGTCTTTAGATATAATTATATAGATATGGTCACCATCTACATTCTTTGTATGAATGGTTAGAATATGGAGGAATACCTAATTTAGATTATATCTCTATCTGGAATGCACAAATTCCATTAGAAGTTAAAAGTTTTTTTTTAATTAGTTAAAAAAGATAGGATTTTGACTAAAATTAACTTGCTTAGAAGAGAGTGGCATGGTTCTCTTCAATGTGTTTACTGGTATAGAGTCCACTGATTATCTTTTTGTCACATGTCCCTTTGTTGCTGCTATTTGGCAATAAATTGTTATATATAATAATTTTACCTTTTTAGGGGTTAATTTACAAGATCTTTGACTTTTAGATTGTTTTATCCCTTTAAAAGATCATATTGTTGTAGAGATAGTGAGAGGGGCTATGCTCTGGACAATTTGGTTAGAAAGAAATAGATTGTGTTTTAGTGATTATAATTGTTGTAATATTAAGGAAATTGGTGCTAAGATTATAAGTTTAGCAACATTTTGGTGTTCTGGCAAGGGTAACATACTGAAACTATCCCTAGTTTTACCACAAAATACAGTTAATTTACTGTTTGCAGGTGCTAGGGGAAGTCACTCTAGCTTTGGTTCACACTCAGGAAGAGGAAGAGGACAGGTCAGATTCGACAATCTGGTTTTGGTATCAGCTTCTCAACCAGTGTCTGGCGCAGAGTTTGAGTGAAAAATATTCTGCCTTGCTTACGACTAATATCTTGAATTCTCTGAGTGTTGTTATTAGTAGGTTCTTTTGTTATATTTGGATATGGTTAGTTTCTAAAAAACTTGGGTTTTATGTTGTGCTTGAATCTTTTAGCACTCAGAACTAGGTGCCTAGGGATTTCATAGTTTTAGGGTTGTTATTTCTTATTTTTGTTTGTTTTTGGTCTATAGACTTAACGCTCCAATTGGTGCCATATATTTGATACCATAAAGATCACTTAGGATGTAAAATATTTTTCTTGATTTTAATGAAATCTTCGGAGATCATTATGCTTCTCCAAACCAGCATGAATCTGTCTCTTCAAGTCACGAAGATTGATTGTCTCGTCGGCAGAAAATGTGCACGCGAGATTTGTGATCGAGACAATAATTCGGGTCCAGGTCTGGGTTACGGTTTTAACTATGATCCCTTCTTTTTTCTTCCTCATGCAGTATATTTCTTCAAAATCGTTATTACTAATCTTGCAAGAGGTTTTAATTTAAAATGTGCCTTAAGTCAAGATCCTTATTCAGCACTCTTCTTATCTCTATTGTAAGTTTTTCTATTCACGCTATTATTTATTACCATAAAATTAAAATCATGTAATGATAGTTTTTACTCATTTTTTCCAGAAAAAATGACTATGATACTGGTCAACGTGTACCAAAGATGTCAAATTATCAACACTACAATCAATGTGAATTATGATATTAGTGTCACATACACATTTTCTGCTAGCTAAGGTTGGTTTTTAGAAAATTTAAGGAATAATTAAATCAGCAGCCACATACCAAACACATGTGTTCAAAACCATGGAGTAAGTGATTGAATCTCAACCAATTTTCAGTTTTGATGGTTATGGTTTGTGTCCGAAAATTATTTTTGAAAGTAGCTACTCAATCCTGATTGAAGAAAGAACCTACTTCCCAGCTCGAGAAGTCCCACCAACATGTGTCTCGATATGGAATGAGAAAGAAGAATAGTGACAACTGGATGCGAAGATGGTGACATCCAGGATGAAGAAGTTATAAATATGAATGATGAGGATAAAATAAATGTCTTAAAAAATAGTAAAAGTGTGATAAATATCTATCACTTTCATTAATCGAGGAATGCAACACTCATTTAGTCTGTTTGCTGATGTCATATGTAGATGATCCATACTATTGAAAACCCTCTATAATTGATGACCAATTTGGCGTCGATCAACAGTTAAAACCAAATCTAACTTGAAATAAAAAAATATTGCATTTCATCTTGAATGAAATATACAGTTAGAGATGCCAAATAGCAATAAATCAAAACTAATTATTGACATATAAGATCCCAACTGTCCATAAATATTGAATGTCACACCCACTATAATGGATATTTGGAAGATCATAATCAATCTGCTTGAGCACTTTTATTATGGCGGTGCTACTACAGCGAATCACGATCGGATGACTTCAAAAATGACAATAAATATTATAAAAAGTTGGTTGAGGGAGAACTTCAAAATGACTATCAAGGAAGAAAGAAATTACTTAGATAAAAATTTCTCATAATAGAATCAAGCTACAATAAGATATGAAGATGAAGGTAACTTACAATTGTTGACTTTTTCAGTAGTTAGGAGAGATCATATGAGATGTTTATGTCTCTGCTTAGCAGCCATATAAATTTTCATAATTGACATCAAACATCTCATAGAGACAACACCCTCAATAAACTTCGGTATTGGAATTTTCAACCGTTTTATTATTAAAATTGTGATAACAATATTTTTATCGTTGTTGTAATATCTTTAATATATTGAATATTATGTCTTTTATTATTGTTGTTGTAAGAACATTCTGAACATTTTATATTATTGTAACATTTTAAATTTTTATTGTTATTATAAATAGAAAAAAGAAATATTTATCACTTAATTAGCTAATTTAAACAGTTAAAAAAAACTAAATATAATAAAAAATTAAAAAAATTAAAATCATTAAACAATCCATTAAGAAAATAAAAAAATTTAGACCCAAAATAAAGATTTGAGTTCAAACTTTCATACCCAAATTTTTATCTCGATCCCTGTCAATCGTCTCAGAATCGGTATAATATTTTTTTCATTTACTATAAAAATCTGCATTTTTTTTATTTTTAGAAATCATTTATTTTTTAGTTGGAGTTAGCATGATGCATGATGATATATTTTTTTCAGTGGAATAGAAGGACTCGTAATAATTACTCGATCCCTAATCATTTTTTCCCTTAGGACCCGAGTAGTTTGTACGGTCCCTCAAACAAAAAAACCTAGGAACTGAGAAAAATAGCTGGTCCCTAACCATTTCATTTTTTTTTTTAAGAAATTGATAGTTTTCATTTTAAGTTGAAATTGATAATTGAGAAAAGAATAGGTTGAAATCGATAATTGATATAAATTAGTTTGGTTATATATTTTATTTTTTGTTGAAAATTATTTTTTAATTGTAATAATTGATAAAATTTACACTAATTAAAAAATATTATAAAAAATATTGCACTAACTAATTAAAAGTAGAAATAACCAAGCTACATAATATTAATTAATTAAAATAAGGTGCATCACCAATTGATTATTCATCGTCTGTCAAACATCCTCCTGATGAGTGATGGTCATTACCAGTCTGATGCTCTGCTCTGTCATTGAGGAGAAATCTCAATGGATGAGCTTGCTGAGGTGGATAGCCCAGCTGATGTCTATGGTCGGGATGAGATAGATGGTCAGGATGAGTTGGATGGAGACACCTGCATTTATTTATAATTACAGTATAAATAATATATTACTTAGAATTATACTTAAGTAATCCTGCATGTCTTCTATCAAGAATATCATCCATTCTTCAGTTTTTAGTAATAATAAGTTTTATTAAATTAATATTATTAAAAATAAGAGTGAGAAACGTAAAATTTCAAATATACGAATGGCAACGCGCCACTTGGTAGTGGCGCGTTTCATTATTTTTACGAAACGCTCACTGCTAGTGGTGCGTTTCCTTATTTTTATGAAACGCGCCACTGGCAGTGGCGCATTTATTTCTTATATATACAAAACACGCAAGTGAGATGGAGGCGCTGCGCGGGGTTTGGACAAAACGCCACCCACGAATGGTATGCTGCCATTCGTATATTTAAAATTTTAGAGTTCTCACTCTTATTTTTAATAATATTAATTTAATAATAATTATTAATAATAAAAATTGTCCATTCTTACTAGGATATCAGGGGTGGTTCAGTCTTCATCACCCAAAATTATCCCCCAACAGATCATCATTATCGTCGTCGCTTACCCCACATATCAATTTACCTATCAAAAAATAAATTAATTAAAATTCTATAACTTTTAATTTATTTATAAATGAAATAATTTTTTTTTTCAGAATTAAATAAAAATTTACCCCGAATCGATAAGTCCCAAAGGCAACTGACATCATATAGGGTGACAGTCACCTCGTCGATCATAGATGAAATATATTCGTCTATGTTCTCCACTGCTCGACAAGTGCAGAAATCAATATTTTGCCAGTATTGCATTCACCCATAGCTAACACTTGGTGCAACCCGAGTCACAATATATAATCGGTAATCTGATCGTTGTACGTAAGTAATCCCCCTCAGTGTGTGTGTATTGATTCATAAAAACTAGCTATATACCCGCGCGTTGCAGCAGCTTTTTTTATTAAAACATTATAAGATAAAAAATTCACATTTATCTAATATTAAATTATATTTCATCAAATTATAGAGAAAGCCTATAATAAAGACTATATTTAATCTTGGATGAGATTTTTGCACAATATGAGTTAATGATTCATGATTTTTATAGCAAGAAAAGTAAATTATTCTAACATATATTATCACCATTAATTTCTTACCAAATATGCACAAGGTTGCTAAATAAAAAAATAATATTATGGAAATAATAGTATATAAGGGAAAGAAATGGAGAGAAAGAGTGGATCAATGGACGCGATCACATACGTTCGATCAATAAAAAATAAATATTATCCGTCTAATTGAGGGATAAGATGGGTATAATAAAAAATTACCATGACAAAAAATGAACCCTCCAATTATTAGATGCTTTATATAATAGTATAGATTTGTTCGGTAATTCCTCGATCTATGAAGATCTGTGGTGTTCTACAGCACAAACAATATCTGTGGATACTCAATCCAATCTAATATTGCAAAATTAGATATAACTTGGTCCATTGCAATATTTTGAAAAATTAGGTCTAATTTGGCATAAATTTGGTACCATTTTGTTTTTTTTTTGTTATAAATTGATTTTTTTTTGTACAATTATGATTTTTCTAACATATTAGTTCTAATTTGGTGTTATTTTATTTATTTTTTGATAATTTTGGTCTAATTTTGATCCATTACAGTATTTATGACAATTTTGATATTATTTCAATTTTTCAATATTTCTCAAAAAATAATATTACATAATCATTTCCTACTAAAAGCCATTAAAACTTAAAAAAACTAATTCAAACCAATTAAATTCGGATTTAATAAAAGAAAATTAGTACCTTTCAAATTGCGTCAAATTCACAGTTCCGGGGTTCTTTGAGTTTTTTTTCTCAAAAATATAAAGCTCGGTGCAATTGAATTTGAAATTGATGAATATTTAATGAGTTTTTTTTTTAAAAATAATAAATCTGTTTTTTTTGTTATTGGAGGGACCGAAGGGGGAGGGAGGAAAAAAAGAAAGCTCAGATGGGTGGGTGCAGTTTTGAAAACAGAACTGGAGGGACCGAAGAAAATTCTCGATTCTTAATTTTTTTTTTGGTTTGAGAGAATCCTAAGAAAAAATAATTAGGAACCGAATATTTATTTAGAGGTCTTTCTATTTCACCGAAAACAATAAAACCATCATACTAGTTTTAAATAAAAAATAAATATTTTTAAAAATAAAAAAAATTGAAGAATCTGTCTTTTTTATATATACTTTTTTATTTTTATTTTTTGTACTGTTGTTTGTGAAAATTCTCAACAAAGATGCATGGGCATTGTGGCATCAGAAATTTTCGGCTATTTGTCCAGCTATCGTCCAATGGAGAATTTCGATTACCAAAGAAGTTATTGGGAACTTGCTATTTGTTCAGCACATCGAAATATACTATATGGGGCCCACAAATAGAGATAGGCCACGTACTCGATATATAATATTTAACGATGAGAAAACATCTCTATCCCGGGGACCTAATTGTTTATCTTTTATTTATTATCACTTATTAGGGATTTTTATTTATTATAGTTGTCAAATAAATAATTATAAATATATATTTTTAATAAATTTAATAAAACTTTACATTAATGAAAATTTAAATATAATTTTTAAATACAAAATACGTATATAATAATAATTATGATCATTATAAATGATATAACTTAACACATGATAATCTATAAAGGATCATAAAAAATTAAATCATTTAAGAGTTATGTTTCATGTGGAGTATATCACATACGTTATTTTAAATGAGAAGAGAGTAAAAAAAACTATATATGAATCTTTGGATTCAAGTAGATGAAAAGATTTAAACAAAATGAATGATATAGAAGTTTTGATAATGTGACATTTATGAGAGGTTAAAAGACTTAACACTCTTTATGAAATATAATTTATATGAAACAAATAATGATAAGAAAATACTTATTTCTATAGATATATAACACCGTTTACAATCAATTATATTTCTTCTGCTAATAACATTCTCTCAGCATCAATAAGACGGTCGTCTTGGCTCTGGTATGATATTGGACTTCTTTCACTGAACTAGATGATTCTAAAAATTATACTAAATTATAATTCTTTTTGTAATATTTTTCATCTGAAATGACCCATATTTTTCATAGTAGATTAATATTGGACCCGAGCTAGAATGTTGTTATAGTGAAAAAATAAAATCAGTGCATACTCATTCGTTGTCGCTTTATTTTCCTTTTCATGATGCGTGTGTAATGAAAAACCATCTAGTGAATAGATTTCTCCTTCCATGATTTGTCTTGTGAAGATTGCATCACTCTTTTGGTTTGATGCTACTTAGCTTCAGTTTGCATATACGTTGCCTTCCTAAAAATTAAAGTGAGGTGCTTTGAGGGAATTGTATGAAGAATAAATACATGAGAATGGTACATGAAAAATATACATTTTTGTCTATAAATTGAATTTCATGAATTAAAGTTGCATGTTCCGATCTTCATTAGTTGCATTATACATTTGCCAGATATGTACAACCCTAACCATCAAAGGCATGACAATAACACCTTTTTTCCAAGTTGAAAATTGAGGTAAGCCCTCTACAAAAAAAAAAATAAAAGAAAAAAAACATAATTTATATATATAAATATCTATATGACTTCATCATTTAGATTAAGTGGAAGATAGATGTTATCAACTCATAGCAACAAATATTAGACGGTAGAAGAAGGCCTGGGGGGGGGGGGGGGAGAAACTTCGAGCAACGAAAAAAATTCTATGTACCAATTAATTATAGGAATTCAACATACGCTATTAATTTGAGAAGAGAAAGAGGTAGAAACAGCTAACTAATCAATGAACATAATAATGAACGATATGTTTACAACCTCTGTTAAAAAGCAAGTTTAGAAAATAAATTAAATTGTTTTCTGATGTGGCATAGCTGTGATGAAAGGAAAGCTGACCCTTTTTCTAGAGTATGAATTAAATATTTATTTATTAATTGATAATACATAATCATTAATTATTACATCTACTGTACATAGAATTTGCATGATACCTGCTGTTTCGTACTATGTTCCTATAACATGAAGAAATACTCCACTTTTATAAAAAGTACATTTATTAGAAAAATTATACAGATATATAAAAGATGATAAACAAAGGCACTAACAATTGTATACGTATATTCTCATGCTAGAATTTATATTTTGATTCCTGAACTTTCTTAGAGAAAATGAAGTTTGTTTCCGTCTTTCATCTGCATCAAGTTTATTCTTCAATAATTAAAAAAAAACAAATTGATCATTGATCTTGTTGAAAAAAAAAAAAAATAGTTTCTTAAACATTAAATTATGCCAAATAAATTTATTCAGATTAAATGAAATGATTTAGGTTGTAGTCCTAAACTTTTACCCAAAAAAACACACAAGTCCATGATTTTCATTTGTGCCTAGAGGTGTTAGTGTTTTGTCCGAACCAACGACTTAATCTATTTCAATCTAAACAAATAATTCTTAATTAATATTATAAATGTGTTTAATGAAGGACCGAGTTGGTTTAAAGAAAAACGTTAAAAAACACATTAATTCTACCTATTCTCAATTAACATATAAATTATTCTACCTGACAGATAATGTGAGTACGCTATAAATGTTTCTTTCTTTTCTTATTTTAAAGGAAACCATGATATCGAAGTTTGAAGCTTTAAATTAAACAAAAAGTTGACATTTTATCATCTAAAAACATAGATTCGGATTATTTAATAATTGGACAATGCTCGTGAAATTATATAATGTCTTCGTGATACGTGCTAAACTCAAAGTTCAAGTTGCACGAATGTTAAGTATTTATATATAAATATTTCTATCTAAAAAATATGCCTTGAGACAGAGAGGTATTAGCTCACTGATTATTGAAAGTTGAAACCGTTGGATAATTGGATTCAAATCAAGATCTGTGTGTGATAAAAAGGTGGATGCAAGCAATCCACTCATTTTTCTTACCCTCAGATTTTTTGCTAGAAGGCTTTGTGTGGGGCATCATTTGATGAGGGGCATCACATGGTGAGTCTAAGCGAAAGAGTAAATATACATAAATCATGTTAATACTGATAGGAAAGACTATATTTTTTTGTATGCATATAGCACATTTCATTTCTTTACATCTTCATGTTGTACAGTGCCTGTTTGATTGCGTCAAAAATCGTGCAACCCAATCTCCAGAAACCCACTATAAATCCATCCATCCGTACGCAATTAATATTGAATTCATTATAATATGTATTATTTCTTTATTGTTCTTTTCCAAATAAAATTTGTCTGCAATTGGCGGGACTGTTGTGCACGGATCTTCTCAACCATCTTCAAGGATATCTTCAGGAAATTACTTTAGAATTGATGTTACAAATATATTGCATTGCCATCTTTGATTTTTTTTTTCTTTTTTCCTTTATTTTTGCAACCCGAGTCTCATGGGATCAATTTCTGTTCTTTTTTTCTTTTATTTTTACCAAAGAATTACTTTTTGTATCTTAAACCTATTAATAAAATATTCAGAAAGATGACCTCTATCTTTTACTCAAAAAATTGTCTGCATTTAATAGTTTATACAATAGCGAAACAATAACGCTGTACAAAAAAGAAAAAAAAATCTTATTATTTTAGTACAAGATAAGAGGCAGAGTCCTTCAACCAACTTTCTGAGTCTCAACGGGATATTTTTTTGAGATGAATATAAAAAAATTATCTAACTTTAAATGTCTATTTATTTATCATCATTTGGATTTCTAACTTACAACCACCCACATAAATAATATTATTTTTATTGCTAAATCAAAAATTATTTTTTTGTTCCAATGTAATATTGAAATTTGATTTTTGAACCTACAAATTCGCATGTAGAGAATGGAATTTTAATTTATTATTTGTAATATCGTTTTTGAATCATGAATTAGTTTTTAGAACTTGGAAAAAAATTCAGGGTGCACAATTTAATTATCTCAGTAGATTCGTGCTTGTAACTCGTGGACAAAAATATTATCCAGACAACAAGATTACAGAGCTGGAGGAATATATAGTTGCCTTCATTAATTATTATCTTGATAGTGATACTAATCTAATCCAGAGAGAAAGAAAATGATAATTTCGGATAAGACTGATATCTAAGCAGTGAATCAACCAATGACTGAATGACCTAAAATTTTGCTCAAAAGATCAGTAGATCAAGACGGATATTTCATATTTGCTTGAGCGCCTGACAAACTGGACTTAATTTACACCAATTTTATAATAAATCTCGAATTGACAAGTCGATGAGTGCTTGTGCTGTGCTCCTTCAAGCCCCTTCGAAAAGTATTAATTGCCTGATCCTTTGTACAGCTCAGCACCGTGTCAATGTTTCACTTTGGTCTTTGGCTAATGAAAGATGTTAATAACTTAATACACTTTGGCTAGCAAAAGAAATTAACCTCATAATACACTGTAACAATTCATATACAAATAGTGAGGCACGGTTGCATTGCAAATTAATACAGTTATTGCAGGACCGCCTAGTTATTCAGGCGTTGTAGTAAGAAGAGAGCACGTATGACCGTAAAATAGAAATTATAATTAAAAAATATTTTTTATAATTTTGAAAATTCTGTTTATTATTTGAAAATGTGGCTTTAAGACATAGGTCGATTTAAATGGAGTGAATGGGGTTAATTGACCATCATTTTTTTTTGTCAAAGTCTTTATAATTATAATAAAATATATTATTAAAGATAAATTACAACTGCTATAATAAATTAACTCCATATTTTTTTCTTTATAAATTATTTTATTACCACATATTTTTTTAATTACCAATTTTTTTATTATTCTTATTCTACATATATGCATATCATGACCCCCTCATTAATTGAAAAGCTGCTTCTGCTCCTGTTTAAAATGTTGCATGTCCAAAATCTAAATAACAAATCTTTTATAGATATTTAAAAAAACAAAAAAGAAAAAAATATAGGCGGTCCAAAAATGCTAGCTAGACGTCTCGACCTGAAGAAAAAAAGAAGTATAAGAACTGTCTTTTAATTAAATTAATAAATATTAGTTATTTAAAAAAGTATAATAAAATATTAATATTTTAGCTCTAATTATTTATGGTAATATAAAAATAAAATTTAAAATTAAAATAATTAAATTCGTGTAGATCTCAATTTTAGTTTAATTTCGATTTAGTTTGAACTCAATTTAATTTAAATTAATTTAAAATTAAAGTTAAACACTAACTAATTCGATGGAATTCGATTCGTGAGGCTTTGAACCCTAGAAATAATTCGGATTTCGTGTGGCGGATCCAAACGCTCCAACACCAAGTCGCACAAGTGACAAGTGACAAGTGCTGTTCACAACTTCACATCAGTTGAAGACTTATAATAACTCCGTTCCTCACACGGTCACACCACATAATCCAAATTCCACCGCGCCATATCACCTAAAGTCATTCTTGTCGCCAAGACCGCTTGAGTTCAGTTTAGCTTGTTTTTGAACGGACCTCCCCTGGTTTTCATCTCTTTTAATCGCTCCTCTGTTCTTTTTTTTTTTTTTTTTTTTTGAGAAAAAACGCTCCTCTGTTCTTATCCAAACATTTTCTTCATCTTTCTTTTTTAAGGGGGTGTTAATTTATTTTTCATTTTTTCGTAAATTTTTTGGATTTCATTTTTCCCATATATGTCATGCCTCATGCGCAACAAATCACAAAAATTTACATATAATTACATGGTCAAAATTTTTGTATTTGAATGTGGTCGATTTAATTCATATCAAAAAGTTTATAATCCAAACTCAACATCAACATGTCACTGTACCACATTCCAATATAGATGATAAAGAGTCTCTTTTTTTTTTTTAAAGTCACGCGAGTTTAATTTTTATAATGATGTATGAAAAATAATATATGTTGAAATATATGAGAGTTCTATTAAAATATAAAACTATTTATATATTTTTTAATTATTTAATATCGATTAGAATATATTCAATTTTAATTAGTGTGTAGATAATTTTTATTAATGTTAAATTTCAAAATAAATAATAAAGAAGATTAAATGGGTAGGTCCGATCTGATTCGAGACGGATGAAAATTGGCATAGTAGAAGTGATGGAGACATCACATGAGATTACATAAGTATGATATTACATGCTATCACGATCATTAAAGATAATATAAGCAATCAATGTTTGCTAATACAATGATATAGACGAACGAAATTTCTCGTGTGACAAAGTGGCAACTACCAAATCTTAAAGTCTAACCAAACAATTGACAAAGATCCTCAGTTAAATTTGTTAAGAATGAAAATTATTCTGATTATTTTTCCAACTCTAAATTACTTGAGCTAATGAGAAACTGACACATAAAATAATTTATTGATTCATGGTTTGATTAGGAAATATGTATTACTTCTTTACCAAGCATTTTAATTTATTCATCAAGAATAAAGTTTACTTTTCTAATTTTAAGGGTATGTTCTTTCCTTTGTAAAATCAAACTCCTAATTATTTAAACTAGGGCTATAATTTGAGATTCGTCCCGATAATATAGTCCTCAAATAAATAATTAGCAATATAAACTTTTAAATATATTTAATAAAATTTCATATTAATAAAATTTTAAACATAATATTTTTAAATACTAAATAATAATGATAATTATAATAATATAACATATAATAATAATGAAAATTATAATAATAAATAATATAACTAATACATAATAAATTATAAATAATCATATAAAAAAATTAAATCATTTTAAGAGTTAAATCCCACCTTAAATATAATACACTTAAATGAGGAGAGATACTATTTTATATGAACGCTTGAATTTAACTAGATAAAAAATTAAATAAAATTAATAATGAAAAAAATAATGATGTAACATATTTAAAAAAAAATTGGAAGCGTAACCTTTATGTATTAAGAATTAAGAATACTCCATGTTCCAAGATCTATAATGTGAACGTATATTGAGAGAATCTTTTATATCAATTTCCTTATCAGCTTATACATTAGGGATTATTCTGAAAAGGTTGCCCATTAAAAATGCAAATCATGTCACACAACTGGGAAATTTCTCGCTAATTGTCTTCTAAAAGAAAGAACAATTGGATGCTGCCTAAAAACTAGTACATTTTCAAATTGTCCGAATTTATTACATGACCTGTGTAAGTGATAATGAAATTAACACATATACTATATTTTTAAAATTCGACTGGCAGAATACAACATATACTTAATACATATTATATATAGGAATACTATGAAATTTTATGCAAGTTTTATTGTTCATCAAATGAGATGAAATTTTGCAGCGGTCCATGGTGATTAGATGAAATATGAAATAATTATTAACTTACATACAAATTGACAAAAAAATGATAGATAATCCGGCTAACGTCTTTTTATAAATTGCAAGCGTCTTATAACAGTCAAATAGAAAAAAAGATAGATAATGTTTTTTTTCTATCAATTAGCAGTGAAAATTGTCTCGTCTTTTTCGGAACATTTTCTCTCCCTCTTCTTTGTTTGCTGTGCATGCATTATTGTATTTAACGTGGTGTCTGAAAATGATTTGATGTTTCGAATTCGTTTTTGATATGTTAATAAATAAATGCCATGTTGGCCGGGAAGCCCAAATACACTTTTACTTTCTCACCCGAGTATAGTAACAGGCACAATTGACTATTATAATAACTGAGCCACTTCTACATTCAAGCACGCACAATGGAAAGATCACCATCATGGCATCATGACACTTCATTTTTTCTTTTGAATGGTTGGTATTTATGTTAAAAAAATGGTTGGTATTATTTTACCTTTAAAACAGGAAACATCTTTCTAACACTGCTCCAAAACAGCGGAAGTTTAATTTGGAGGCTAGAAGTGTCAAGAAAGAAAGAAGGGAGAGGGGCGACAAATGAAAGAAATTTAATTTTAGGTTTACAATATTATGACAGGATAAATAGCTCGGCTCGTGACTCGTTCATAGTTTGCTCAGATTTTAATTTATCATAACTTGAGCCGATTTTTTTTTTGAAGTAGCAGACTTTTACCAGCTGATTTTATTAATTAATAAAAAAATATTTACAGTAGCCATTAGCCAAGTGGCTTCAGGTTACATTGCAAGAAATGAAATTTACAATTATAGCTGAATAATATCACGAACATGAACGTGTACTGCACTGCCATACTTCTGTCTCAACTGTGGTATCATCTTATGTAGTACTTTGTCCATTGTTCTATCTCCATTGTTACTCGATGGAAACTGTGTGCACTGCCCCGTAAACACCGAATTTAACTCAAGCTAAATCTGGCTCAAGATGACTAGTTTGTGTACTTTCTGACTCGAGTACGAGTTAGATTTGGCTCGCTTGGCAAATTGTCAACTGGCATATATACTTGAGCTTGTCATGTCTCTATTTAAATGTTATTCATATTGTTTAACCTTATTTGATTATGTAATATGTTTGTTGTTATGTAATTTATTTATTATTTATTTTGTTTTACCAGTTGTTATGGTTTCAATTTAGTTTTGAAAATAATTGGCATATGAAAACATAAAAAACAACTAACTCAATGAGCTCGTGAGTTGGCTCAAGCAAGACACGAGCTGAGCATGAGCTAGGCTGACAACTCAGATTAGACTTACTAACTCGAGTCGGCTCTGCTCATATAACTGCTGGCTCGAGTTCGAGTTTCCTTAGCTCAACTCGTACTCGTTTGTTGAACGGCCCTATATGATATATGAGTCAAAAAGAAATAAAAAATCAGTCATTCATAAAAAATAAATGAAAAGAAATGAGAAGAAAATTAGGTGAGAGGATAGTTTTATCATATCATTTTTATTGAATTTTATTATTGATTTCAAGGAGATAATTCATCTTCTAGATAAATAATAAATCAAGTGAATTTTCAATTGATAAATACTCAAATTTAAAGAATTGATGATGAAATTTTCAATTAGACAAATTTTCATAGATATACCCCTAAACAAAATGGCTAAATATACTATGAATCAGAAAAAGTAACCGTAACGATGGTAATTTTTATCTGTCAATCTCTTTTTTTTATCACATTAAGAAAATTATCTTAAACATTTACTCAAAACTGAACGACTTAACACTTTAGCATAATCTCCCAAAAAAAAAAAAAAAAAATCTAGCGCCGCAGAATCTCCCAAAAAAATTAGTATCCAGCGCCGCAGTTTATCCTCATCCATGTTATTTCCCCTTCCGTTTTTCTTTCAAATTAAACTGTGTGTCGGCCGAATTTTATTATTGATTTCAATCATGGTGAGTGACCACCTCATGCTGTGGTTTATTATATAAACATGAGGTGGAGATTTCAAACTCTCTCAGTTCACCACTATAGCAGAATTGGATTTTATTAACGGTTTTTAAAATAATTTACTAACGGTTTTACAACCGTTAATAATTGATAAGTTAGGAAAAATATAAACAACCGTCAGAAAAAAGAGGAGCGTTGGATGGACATTTGCTAATGGTTTTTAGTCAAAAATCGTTACCAAAGAGTGTTGTGAGTTTTTTTTTAAGTTTTGTTAATGTTTTTTTTAGCAAAAACCGTTAGTAAATGGTGTTGTGATTTTTTTTTTGAATTTTTGCTAACGGTTTTTGCTAATAAACCATTAGCAAATGGTTTTATTTTTATTTTTTAATTTTTACTAATGTTTTTTGCTAATAAATCGTTAGTAATTTTTTTTTTTTTACAAATTTAACTTTCTATACAGATGAATAAAAAACTAAGAACGGTAAATTATATAAGAACAGATGATAAATGATAAGCATCGTGACATATATTATATTATTCATTCAATAATTAATATAAAAAATATAATTATTCATACAATGAAAAAAATGTTTAATGAACAATACATCTTGATTACTCAATAATATGAAAACTTATACAATTTCTAAGAAAAAAAAACTGAACTAAAAATTTTAAATAAACTTCAAATGTGTTTTTGAGGTCAAGACGATGTTTTTTGCCCCGAAAATGATGGTAACGACAATTGCATAGCTTTCTGTGTCCGCGTAGCACGTCTCAATCGGAGTTTCCTATCAAAAGTTATGGTCATTTGAAGTTGAGATGGTCGATTTCAATTTTTATTTCTTCTATCCGATCTCTTCTTTCTTTCTTTTTTCTCTCTTTTTTCTCTCATCTCTCTTTTTATATATGAAAAAAGGTTGGTAATCCGTGGGATATCTGTTTTTAATTTTGGATTTTTGGATCGTTGGATTGGGATGAACGAACGGTGAGATAGGCAATCCGTGGAAGCAAATATTATTAGTAAGATGTGATATATTAGATTTTTGCGCATGAACCTTTGCTAACGGTTATTTATTAAAAATTGTTAGCAAAAATCTTTGCTAACGGTTTTTTATAAATAATCGTTAGCAAATGTGAGCGCAAAATATTTACTAACGATTATTTATTAAAAACCGTTAACAAAGGTTTTGCGCTGGGTTTTTACTAACGGTTTTTAATAAATAACCATTAGCAAATCTTTCTGACAAAAATTTTATACTTTTTGACACATTTTTCTAACGGTTTCTTCTTCAAAACCGTTATAAAATAGTTAAACTTATTTTTCAAAATGTCACCGCCCAATGTTACTAACGGTTTTCACGAAAAATCGTTAGTAAATGAATGTTATTAAAGGTCCTTTCTGTGTAATTGAAAAATAGTATTTTTCGGTAATTTGCCCCCCCTGAATTTTTTTTTCCCCCCCCCTGAATTGTCTGATTATTCTTATTGAGAAAAAATATATTTAATATCGTGCATAATGAAATAATTATGCAAATATATCAAAATATAAAGTTACATAAACGAAAACTTTCTTCATCAACTTGATTATCTATTACTTTGAGCTTTATTTTGTTGTTATTTTTAATATATAAAATATTATTATTTTGATAAATTTTATTATGTAAGAATATATATTAAATTATTATTTTTTAATTTAGTACCCGATTAGTTAATGGGTTTGAACCCGATAAGCTATTACAATCCGATAATTGTCCCCATGACCAAAATCTTGGATCCGCCCCTACTTTTTGTTGTAGGAGAATAGCTGATGTTCTCAAAATAGAAATAGTAGTTGTGTATCCAAACGCAAATCTGTTATTCCTGAACAGTGAGAATAACTATTATTCGTCTATTATGTGGTGAGTTTGAAATAGTTATTGTTCTTCTCAACTCTCCATTACTATTCTCAACAAATAATCCAAACAATATTTCTATCATCCGAAATAGTATCATATTTTTACTATCCTCACGCAAACCGAAAAATCACTATTTTTTTACTATTCTCGTTTGCTATTCTCAATTCTTCTATTTTTACGTTATTTTTTGCATGATCCAAACACATCCGTAGTGCACCAGTATGATAATAAATTAATAATTATCATTGCCTACCAGAACAAAATGGTCCTACTTAGTAAGTAATCCAACCACTGAGAAAAGGGTCCTTAAACCGATTTCCAGCCTTTGATGTGCACCAATTAACTGCCAAAAATGTCATTGTTGAAGCGTCGGTGTCCCTTATGTATCTCTGTACCTAGATTCAGTATAGAGTTGAGGTATCCGTGATCCATCAATTCTTTGTACCATGCTGGTATACACAATTGGCTGATTATGCATGTTGGTCACTTTGGAATAGGAAAATAATTATACTTTTTTTTTTCAAAAACCGAGGCTTGCCCAAGGTTTTGGTTTGGATATTTAGTACTGAAGTAGTGGGTTTTTGACTGTTATCTCTGTGAATTTGAATGTATGTTTGTTGGATGATATCATCAAGCCAAGATGTATGCATGTACAACTTGTCAATTTTCATGTAGCCTAAATTATTTTCTAAAGAGCGCTTAAATATCTTTTCATGCACACGTCCCTTGTAATTTTCACTCGTATGAATGGTAGGGGATCCCAAACAAAAACGGGTCCCACTTAATATAGTGGTGAATGAAATAGAGCGACAAATATCTCTCAACAGCTATTTTTCTTTTAAAAACGGAACTGCAAGGTTGCAATTCCTATTGGAATCTCTTATTATTGCTAATTGATATTATTATTTGTTAGAAGGACCCGCCGTTAAAATATCATAAATGTTTGGTTGTTTGAACATAGCCTTCAATTGTTCTGATCTCTGAATTTTAAAATCGTTGGAACGCCATAAAATTTGAAGACATATTTTTATTAATTCTGAGATTGTAATATTCACTTTTTTTTTCTAAAAAAAAACAGATCTGTATGTTATCATGAAATAGTTGGTTTTAGATTCAAATTAAGGTGATATAATACAAAAGCATATTAATTACATTTCTAATTGAAGAATATTAAGCTCGATTAGATACCAACATCATAAATTTAAAAAAAAATCGGTACAGGATTTTAAAAAAAAAATCATCAGAAGACCAATCTTACATAAATTTAAAAAAAAATTCGGTACAGGATTCCCGATTAGATACCAACATCATAAGAATATATTAAGATTTTGAGAGTACATACAAAGTGTTGCAAAAAATATTATTTTATTATTTTCTGGTTATATTTAAAACGTCCAGAGAATTAAGAAATCTCAAAAAAAATATTGTTATTTCAATTTTTTAATATGTAAATTGTGTCAAACAATTTGGATCGAGCTTTGGTTCATTGTGAGATATGGCTCCGAATAAAAAAAAAACTCTTTACGATATGAGGATCTAAATGAGGATATGTATTCACTATTTCATTTGATTCTAAATAAAATTCAAACAATTTACATATTTATATTTGTGAATTCTATTTTTTCAAAAAAAAAATATTACATAATTTATTTTAAATACTTTTTCAAATCTTACATGATATATATAATACTAGAAATTACTTAAATGACTTGAACCGTACATATTTCATATTTCAGATAAAATACTTAACTTTTACATAATCTCGTATTTGGCTACATTCAATTGTGAATCCAGTTAATATTTCAGTGTGAAAATTCAAACTGTTATGTATTTGCATGTACTTGGATATATACTAGTATTTGATGATTATTTTTCCCTCGTCTTGTTTCCAAATTAGTCTTCATTATATATTTTTTCTAATATCCTACAATCTCTCCGGCGACTCTAATTAAGCGGGATATATTTAGCCTCATTGTTGCCAAATTATATACGTACGGAACAAATCTAAACTGTAAAAAATAAATATCTTTTAAATTTTCTACCATCTGGTAGTTCACTCTCATTGAATTAATTAATACCTCTCCCCATCACTAATCATACTCTTTCTTTTTCTCCGAAAAGTATAATCATTAATTACACGTCCTTTTGTTCTCCCAAAGAAGCACACCGTTGCTCTCTCAATATCAGGCATCATGACAGCTAATCCAATGTTGAATAGGTCGTGTGATCATGCGTTGCACATTAAAATTGTATTGCAAATAATTACAATATTTTTTTATCACGTGAAGCACGTTAAAAAAATCATGGATATATTATAAATATAGTATGGGAATATAATGAGATGGAGGGTGAGTACGGTTGTTAAAGATTTAAAAATATCTAATTATTATACTATGTGATCTATACAAATTTACATGAATTAGATCCGGAGGTGCTGCAAATTATTTTAAGATTAATTTTGTTACAAAAATTGAATAATTTACATATTCAATTATTCATTTAAAGCAACTGATGACTATGATATTGGGCGTTACACTAAAATAAGCACATCCGCGGCGAATGCGCGGATCTTGAGTTAGTATTATAAATGTATGATAAATGACAGCTAATAACATGATTTAAATTATTTTGACTCCACATTGTGAGAAATTAGCAACCAAATATCTACTTATTTATACATTTAGTCTCCAACCGCTACATGTGACGTGGGTACTTCCCTAGCACCAAAAATAATAATAATGGATTAGACCACAAACTAGAAGAAATTGAATTACAACAATTACATATATATATAGAGAGAGAGAGCAAAATCCCCGTGTTTCACGTCCGTATCTCCGATTTGAAAGTTTAAATGGTTGATTCAAACCGTTGAACATGATTTTCATATTGAACTATCTTTGGATATAAAATTTTATATATTTTTTGAATTATTTTGGTATTTTTTAGATGGGTACAAAATCGCTAGTTTTGGATGGTGCAGAAATTGTTAGATCGACAAATTTTGTACCCATTTAAAAAATTCAAAAATATAAAATTTGATCTCCAAAGATAGTTCAATATGAAGATCATATTCAACGGTTTGGATCAGATGTTTGAACTTTTAAATTTGAGATACGGACGAGAAGCACAGGAGGTTTTGTGCTTCGTGAAGCACCGTAATCTCACTATATATATATATAGTAAAGATATCGTGAGCTCACAAAGGTCTTCTATGAGTTTAACTCAAAAAGTACATCAAATCATCTCCAAATTTTAATTTTTCATTCTCATTAAATTCTTTACATGAAAATCTTATGGGATGTAAAAATTTAGAGTGTTTTGAGTTTTTTATGTTATGATTTTTAATTTTTAAAATCAACTCTAAAAATAATAATAAAAATATTCAATGTTTGAACATAATTTTTAAAAATTAAAAACGGTGATTTAAAAAACTCAAAACACTTCAAATTTTGGCATTCCATAAGATTTTCATATAAAAATTTTAACGAGTATGATAAATTAAAAATTTGAAATTATTTAATATATTTTTTGAGTTAACTCACGATTTCTTTATTATATATATATTAACCTAACAAACATCTTATATAAACCTAACAAACATCTTACCCCTTACATAAGCACTGCTATATCTAGCACCGACAGCAATGGCTCGCCAACATTTTCATTCCTTTAATTTTTTTTAAAGGGTTGTAAAGCAAATTAGGGGAAGAATCAATTCCGAAGAGATTTGTAAATATCTAATGACACCAAAACTTCTAGAATTCACAATCGCATGCCTAAAAGCTTCTCATAATAAGCTGTGCTTAAAAAGAATGAATTAATTGTAGCTGCCAATTATATCATAGTCGGCACTAAAAAATAGGGGTGGATGCAAGATTTTGGTCATGAGGCAATTATCGGATTGTAATAGTTTATCGAGTTCAAACCCATTAACTAATCGGATACTAAATAAAAAACCCACATTTCACTATCAAAAACTGAAATTTTTAAATTAAGACCTAGAGTTAGGGGTTCTTTTACATATTCAAAAATACCTTCTTATCTAATAAAAAATTTTAAAATAATAACATTTTATATATTAAAAATAACAACAAAATAATAGATAATTAAGTTGATGAACAAAGTTTTCATCTACGGAACTTTATATTTCGATATCTTTGCATAATTATTTCATTATACACAATATTAAATATTTTTTTCTTAATAAAATTAATCAGACAATCTAGAGGGTAAAAAAAATTTTCAAAGGAGGAACAAATTACCGAAAATATTATCGAAAAATATTGTTTTTCAAAATCTAAAACTCCCCTCTACTCGGATGACTATGCATCCGCCCTGCTAAAAAAATATGTCACACACCGCTGTCAAACTCTGTCAATTACTCAATTAATTTTGAAGCACCTACGCAGGAACCCAAAATCAGATCTGAAAAAGTTGGTAACATGAAGATCCAAAATAAGGTGCCTAATTATGCCCAGGAAGGCTGGAATTAATAAAACAATTAAGATCCCTTTTGTTCCAATCAGTAAATATATAACCTACTCTTGTCCCATCCACAACAAACAACTTCTGTATACTCCTTCTTTGAAGATGTAATGAATTATGAACTTCTGTGGGTTAATTTATGCCCCCCAAATGATTCCCATAAACACGTTAAATTGTATTTTCTAGATGTCATCCGAAAATCTTATTAATATTTTGTTTAATCTAATGAACGAAATCTGTTGGTATTGATTCTTGGAAATTTATCTGTTGGATACTTGGATTCCCTCCCCTGCTTTCGCATTTATCTTTTCCTGGTAGCTCTTTTGTATTTCTCTTTTGACAGGCAGTTCCTATACTCCCCTTATTTTTACAGGTTTTTTAAATGAGTATTAAATATATCATATTTTTAATAATAAATATTAAATAACTAAAATTTTAATAAAAAGCTTGATAGCACAACAGTCGCAGTGACACCTTTTCTTTAAATGCAGTGGGACTGATGTCTTCTTGTTTATAGAAAATTATTTTAGAATAAATTTCGGGGACTGACATTTTTGAAGAAAAAAAATTCAGTCTCACTGATACATTTTGTTAAAGGCTTCAATCCCACTTACGTTTTTGTTACAGACGTCAGTCTAGCTGGCACATTTGTGCAAAGAACTACTGCGACTGACGTGTTATCATGTCTATTATTAACATTTTAATTATTTAATGCTTAATATTAAAGTTATTATTTATTTAATACTCATTCAAAAAATAACGGTCTTTTTTATGTTTTTGATATAACATTTTCATTATTTTCCCTTCTAACATATTATTTTCAATTCATTTTTTCCGGATAAATCTTCATTTGTATTTAATTTTAATATGATTATTCCGTTTTTCTTCTTTCCATGACTAATTTTGCGTGTGCCTACTCATGAATAAACATGTTCCTACAAGTATGAACACATTATATAAAAATAGACACAACTATGTGCAAGCATAAATATTTATTTGTACAAATACAAATACGTGTCCCTGCAAGTATAAACGTTAGTTCCTAATATAAGCAAGTAATTTGTGTAATATAAATGCATAATTGAACAAGTAAAAGATCACTTGAATATATATGTTCAAATATAAGCACAATCTAATCAAAGTATAAGCACTATTATTTCAAAGTGTAAACACAGGTCTATATATGCAAATTATAATTAAGGATGGGGATCCTTTCAATGGGTTATTTTGATAATTAAATAAAATAAAAAATCATAAAAATAGAAACAAGTTGATTGGTATGTTATTTTCTTATATATTAATATTGATTCAAATTTTATACAATTTCATTATCATTTGATCATCTATCAAAGACTGTTAAATTGAAATCGTTGTAAACTATATAAAACATTGATGGTCTTTGATGCAGGGGCAGAGGGAAGAGGTCAATGTTCCTAAAAATACATACTAAATATATGATTTTTTTTATTATTTTTTAGTAATATATATATAGAGAAAGAGAGTAAAGATACCGTGAGTTTAAGCTCACGGAGGCCTTCCGTGAGCTTAACTTAAAAAGTATATCAAATCATTTTTAAATTTTATTTTTCACTCTCATTAAATTTTTCATATTGAAATCCTATGTGGTACAAAATTTTAAAATGTTTTGAGTTTTCTAAGTCGCTCTTTTCAATTTTTGAAAATAATGTACAAATATTAAATATTTTATTATTATTTTTAGAGCCGATTTTCAAAATTATATATATTGGCCCCCTATTAAAATTATATATTGATCGATGAGTTGTTAATCATGTGTTGATTGTTGAGTTATTATTTCAGTCAACTCTAAGTTGATAAGCGAAAGTATTATAATTTTTTAATCACCCATTCATATTTTTTTGTTCATAATTAACTTAATTATCAATTTTTTCTTTACTTTCTGTCAAATTCACCAATCTTTTCATCTAAAATTTTTTTTATGTTCAAACAAATTCTTATTCGATATATTTAAGTTTCTCATCACTTTTAAAAATTAAGCTGAATTATTATTAGATTGTCCATAATTTCATGTTTGAACTAAGATTTTTACTTAATCCTTCGAACCGTCAACATCTTTTGGCAGCCAATATGCTTGCTAATCAATTATATATTTTTAATATTTTTATTTTATTTCTAAATTATAAAATTAGTGGTATACAATCATATTGATTAGACTTTTAAATTTAATACTATTGACAACAATAATTAGTATGCTACAATAAATTATGTTAGGAATCAGGATTTCTTATTGCATTTCATTGCATTGCACCAATTTAATACAACATAAAAAATTTAAATGAATGATTATAATTAAAAAAAACTCAAGAAGTATTTATAATATTATCATTATTTCTAACAACGAGTATACAATTTAAACTTTTTGCTTTATTATATTTTTATATTATTTTATGTAATTACAACTTGTGATCTCAGCCCCCATTCGGAAATCCTTGCTCGGCCCTTCTTTGATGGGCTATCAAACGGTGATAAAATTATATAAAATTTAAAACACTATCAATATATAAGTGAAAAAATATGTCTATAATTTTTTTCTATTTTTCTATTTTTTTATTTAAGAGCCCATTGTGAAGATTATCAAAATAACCGATTGTTAAGGACCCCACCCTATAATTAAATACTAATCTTGCGCAAGTATAAATTGATTACGAACAAAGAACTAGTCATGTTGGTAAAATAACCAATGGTATAAGTATAAACATTTAATATTGCAAGCATAAACATCTAACATATATATGTAGTTGGACATTGAGCTCTTATGCGAAAAGAATCACGTGAATGAGCATATGGGATGAGACTTTGACATGATTAATTTAATTTTGGAATAAATAAAACCATTAA
This sequence comes from Schoenoplectus tabernaemontani, assembly GCA_037127355.1. Taxonomy (NCBI): domain Eukaryota; kingdom Viridiplantae; phylum Streptophyta; class Magnoliopsida; order Poales; family Cyperaceae; genus Schoenoplectus; species Schoenoplectus tabernaemontani. The sequence goes on along the minus strand of CM073754.1, from coordinate 10,764,100 downwards.
TTATTAGTGTACCCTGTGTTTGACGAGTGGAGTAAAATTAATTTAAACTATTTAAATGTATCAACAAACAGGAGTGAGTTAAGATAAAGTGATTTAAAACACTTACTAATGTAAAAAGTAAAATCATCAATTTTTTGATCCATTGACAATTTTTACCTAAACTAGTAACTCGGGCTTTCGTCCTGACAATATAGTTCTCAAATAAATAATTAACAATATAAAATTTTAAATATATTTTAATGAATTTCACATTAAAGAAAATTTAGATATAATATTTTTAAATGCTAAGTAGTAATAATAATAAATATAATTAAATATATAATGATCTATAAATGATCATGTAAAAAAGTTGGATCATTTTAAGAGTTAAGTTTCACCTTAAGTATATTATATACATTATTTTAAATGAGGAGAGAGAAACTATTTTATATGAACACTTAGATTTAAGAAGATGAGAAGATTTAAACAATATCAATGGTGAAGAAAAATGATGATATAGTATATTTGAAAAGCTTGAAAATTTAACTCTTTTTATGTATTAAAAAATATTTTATCTATTACTCTACTACTATCAAACGTCACACTGTATTAAGGTGATTTAATATTTGCTGTGTCCACCAAACATGAATAGTTAGTGAAATAATTAGGAGAACAAATGTCAGAAATTTGGTTTTTGATACAATTAGGCAATGAGATTAAAATAATTAGGAGAATGACTGGTTTTTGTGTCAAATAGATTAAAATTTATTGTAGAACATCCATGATGTGGACGTACTTGGACCATCTATTGTTTGATTGGACGGACCGTAATAATAGAACCTTATTTTGAAGGCTACCATTTTTAATAAGACATGGAGCAAGCATGCTTAACATTGGATTTTAAAGTAAAATATCAGGGTTTCAGACCAGGGTTTGGAGATTCTAATTTTGTCAGTTGCCCAGTTGAGCCTGAATTACTTCAAAGATAATAAAATATGGCACGGTTTGCCCAATTTTCGAGAAATTTATTATCAACAAGGCTGTAACGTGCTGTACTAATTAAAATTTTAAAATATATATCATTTCCTTTGATCACTAATGAGAGTATGAGACCCCCCAAAGGGAAGCACTTATACAGTACTTAGCATTTAAAATTAAGATTCGAAGAAGAATTAATTAATTAACCGTGACCTCGCAGTGGCACTTCACAGATCTAATAGAAAAGGAAGAGAATCTCCTATTCTAATAACTAATCGCCTTCCCCGGATGGTACTGCATCATAGATTAAATACAAGACAATGCAATGCACATGATTGTTTATTTTGATGTAGATTATTATGTTTGGCACGACATCTTGAGGGTGAAATATGCTTTAGATACTGCTCTAAACAAGGACGAGATACAGGGATCAAACCGTATATACTCTGAATACAACAAGGTCAGAACTCAGAACTGTTATTATGTTTTTGTTTGTTTGTTTATTTATATTTCTGATACTGCTTTGATGCAGTTTTTTTAAGCGTGTCGCTGGTACACTGCTCAACTGCACTGTATATAAATATATGAATTTATTTTTCTGATACTGCTTTGTTACCATGAGTTTTGAATTGATGGCATCACTAAAACTTAATCATAGATATTTAAATAGGAAAATATTATAAGTATATAAAAAAATCAGACTTTATTATTCACATTAAATGAGTTGTTATTCATGTTGAATGACTTTATTATGCAACTCTTTTTGTATTGTACTTTTATTATTATTCAACTTGGACACCGCTGATATAAATAATAACTCATTTAACATAAATAATAATAAAACTGTATAAAATGAGGTATTATAAAGTCATTAATATAAATAATAACTCGTTTAATATAACAGTGTTTGTATAGATTTAGGTATACTAGCTATATACCCGCGCGTTGCAACAACCTCTTTTATTTAAACATTAAAACATTATAAGATAAAAAATTCATATTTATTTAATATTAAATTATAAATTCACCAAATTATAGAGAAAACCAATAATAAAAACTATATTTAATCTTGGATGAAATTCTTGCACAATATGAGTTAATGATTCATGATTTTTATGGCAAGAAAAGTAAATTATTCTAACATATATTATCACCATTAATTTCTTACCAAATATGCACAAGGTTGCTAAATAAAAAATAATAATATTATGAAAATAATAGTATATATGGGAAAGAAATGGAGAGAAAGAGGGGATCAATGGACGCGATCACATACGTTCGATCAATCAAAAATAAATATTATCCGTCTAATTGAGGGATAAAATGGGTATAATAAAAAAATAGACTCTCCAATTCTTAGATGTTTTATATAACAATATAGATATAGATATGTATCATCTCCCATTTAAAAATAGGCTGTTGTAAAAAAGATGAAGTTATTTATTGAATCTAGAATATTATGTAAATAGGGCAGATAACAATTGCGGTTGAGATAATATACTTGTTTGTCTTCTATTTTTTTTTTTTGAGCGAGATCGTATAAATTATTTTACTGAATAGTAATGTGTTAACCGTCTGCTCAATAGTCAATACTTACATGTTAACATAACAGATAACAACAGAATAGAAGCAAGAATTATGCGTAACAAGTAATATTTTTTTTGTTTGAATATAAATATGAAAAATACATTCATTAAATAGCAATAACTATTGCATAACTATCAGGTTATATATTGCGTGGTCTTCAATTGGCCCTGCATTTAGGAGTTCAATGCCCATGAGGCCTTATTGCCTTACGATCTTATACATCGACCTCTGTTAACTTGGAATTATTCATCAGTCCATCCCTTTCGATTTTGGAATATAGACTAACAATAAGAAATCTAAGATGGGTACAGAAGAAATCATAACTTGTCACCAGTTCTGTACAAGATAAAAAAAAAACTTATCGGTAAACACTTTAATACTGGAGTGAACTATTTACTAGTTGAATCTTTTATGGTGGTTAATTTAACTTTATTTGTCATCTCATTGTCAAATAGAAATTTTTGCATGAAATATGAAGGTTATTAGATATATTGTAAAATGTTCTGAAATTATAAAAAAAAAATATCGATGCATAGAGTAAAACTAGCATGTTCCTAGGAGCACGGAGCTCCTCCGTGACCCAAATTCAAAAAATATATTAAATTATCTCTAAATTTTGATTTATCACTCTCATTAAATTATTTATACTGAAATCTTGTGAGTTACAAAAATTTGGAGTGTTTCCAATTTTCTAGGTCTCTCTTTTTTATTTTTGAAAATCAACTCTAAAAATAATAATAAAATATTTAATGTTTGTACATTATTTTTAAAAATTAAAAACATTGAATTAGAAAATTCGAAACATCCCAAATTTTTGTATTCCATAATATTTCAATATGAAAAATTTAATGAGAGTGATAAAATAAAAGTTAAACATGATTTGATATATTTTTTGAGATAGGATTATGGAAGGGCTTTGTATTTCTAAGAGCATGCTAATTTTACTACGATGCATATTATTAAATGAGGAAGGATTCAATTACACTATTTTTTATGATACCAAATTACACCATATATTTTAATTTTTTTTGAAGTCCAAATAATTGATTCAAATCATTTAACATGATGAATATTTTAATTTGTTTTACTCTTTATTAAGAATTTTACAAAATCGTTATTTTCATACCATCGAATTTTGCACTCATTTTAATAAACAGTGAAAATTTCAAAAGAAATATAAATTTTGATCCGCAAGCACATTTTAATATATCTATCTTGTTGAACGATTTGGATTGATTGCTTGGACTTAGAAAATGTCCGGTGTAATTGAATCTATCCTCTTATTAAATTGTGAAAATAGTACGGGTTTAAGTTGATCCCCATTGTATCCATATAAATCTGCCCCTTAGAAAACATCCTCATTTACACACTCTTAAGTTTAGTGTGTAAATACATAAAATGAGACTGTGATAGAGCTTGAACTCAATTTTAGAGAGCTAAATTTTTTTATAAATATCTTAGTCACTGTATCTCAAATTTTGAGGATTAAAATGACAAAATAATTATAATTATACTATAAAATATTATAAATCTTTGATAAATATATTGATTTTCAAAGTGACAAGGGGAGCTGGAGCCCACCTCCACCCCTCAAGAGCTCTGCCTCTCAAAGGAGGGATCGGTTGACAATGATTAATTTTGATAATTATATTTTTTTAATTTTTTAAAAACTTTTAAATAGAAATTTATTTATGGATATATTTTTTTTGATTTAGATATAGTTATTTATTGTATTTTAAAATTTATATCATTTAAGTATTCTTTAATAGTATATTAAATATTATTAAATCAAAATCATTTTAAATTACATAAAAAATTTATGATCATTGATAATTTATCAAATAGCACTTTGATTGTGTAAAATCTAAAATACAGTCAATAAGTTCAAGAATATATTTATAAATATTTTTATTTTTAAAATCTTTGTTAATCTATTTGCAATTTTATTATCAAGATAGTCATTGTCAACTGATTCTTCTGCATATAAAATCCATGAAGTAGAATTTTGTGAATGATTCAAAAAATAATTACAAAAAAATAATAAGTTAATAACGTACAATATAAAAATTATTTAAACAGTTGCGGCATCAAATTGTGGACATAAGTTTGGCACACATATAAGTTGTCCATGTTCTTACGTAGGTTGCACGATCTAAATCAGATCTAAACTACACGGACATTCATGGCGGAGCCACATGATGATGGTAGGGGTGTCGCCTCTTGGCCGATTTTTTTTTTTAAAAACTATCCTTATAATTATATATATCCAGAAAAAAATATTAGAATAATAAATTTATATTAAATAATTTTTTAAAATTTTGCCCTTTTCCTAAAAAAAATTATTTTTGTCCCCAGACAGAAGGTCTGGCTCCACCTCATGGCAGACATTTAACACTTTATCAAATTTTAATTGGGAGAGACCGAAATTTTATCTAATAGCAAAGGATAAATATTCTTCATATGTGAGGTCATAAGTTCGAAATCCGAATGAGATGTCCTTTATAAATATTTATGAAATTTAAAAATTTGACTCTAATTTTGTTATAAAAAAAATATCAAAATCTTAATTGGGCAGCACGGCTACATTCAGTCAGAACTTCCAAACTTGATTGAACGGTAAGAAGCCGAATGGATCTCTGTAATGAGCTCCCCCAGCTGGAGAGGATCTTGATTGTTAATTAAAGAGAGGGTTTCTAGTACAAGTATAAAGAAGAGGAAAAAGGAGACTGGCCAGTAGATTTGAAATTGTACAAACACGGTGTGGTTGTACAATACGTTCATTCTAAGTAATTCCGAAATATTTTTGAATTTATGTTCATACTGTCAGAGTTCGTACTGAACAAATCCTAATTCCTAAGAATCCCCGTGTGATCAGACGTGCGGTGCAGATTGGCATCTTTTTTTTTGCATTCTTTCGTCCTGTCCGAAACGAAAACTACTACAATTTTCAAGTGCCATTAATATAAACTTAGTGCAGTACAAGTTGGCTGTTTGTTGTTTATCCACCCGTGGGAATTGGATTCTTTAATTAAGAGATGTTCATCCATATCCACGTAATTTCCTCTTTTCTTATTAGTTTAATTGCATTTTGGTGCAATCAGTAAACCCATTGAACATTCTATAGCTGGATATTTCCCAAAAGAAAAGAAGTGAAATTAAAAAAAAAAAGCATAGAACGTTTACCACCTCATTCACCATAGTGCTCAAATTATTTAATCTGGGCAAATCATTGAGGTGAAAGTGCAACTACACTTTCCCTACTAAACAATTGAAAGAGACGTGAGCACCATTTTCTTTTTTCTGATCCTCTTTCTATTAAGAAAACACCTGTTGAGTTTTCTGGATCTTGTTTATGAGAAAGTGGCCTAAATTCTTCATTTTAAACCGTCCACATCTCATTCAAGCCTTTCAACATCCAAATCACTAATCACTAGGTCCCAGGTCCCCACTATATATTTAAATTTCATCACTATAAATATTTATCCTCTTGTGTAGTGTGTTTGTGTGTGTGTGTGTTGGGGGAGGGGGGGGGGGATCAACTTACCTAAGGTGAAGTGTTGTAATTGGTTTCGAGCTCTTCCCTATAATTAATTTACTTTTCAGCTTAGTGGCACACGTAATTGAATGGAGCTGTCAGCCATTTGTTCCAAACGCGCCCAGTAGCTTGTCATCTTGTTATCCCTAAATAAATGCGTCAAAAAAAAAACATCACGGTATAGCCCAGTCCATAACAAGTTCTCAATTTTTAAGCCCAGCTATACCTATATATCTCACCGAGGTCATGAAATGCTTTGCGCTCAACACTCCAAACCACTGACTAACATTGCAAGTTGCAACCTCTTCTTATAATTGTCAGGTGTACCGTGTATTGATTGTATTGATATGTGTGTATGTGTGGTGTCTCCATGTGTTGAGGGGGAGGGAGTGGTTCTTATGTTGAGCAATTCATATTTCACTCTATAAACTGAGACTGTTGTATCAAAACACTACTGATTAAGACATCTAAGCAAATTAACATGGAGAGCCTAGTGAAGCCATACAGACTACTAAGAGACTAACTAACAGTCTAACACACTGAAATACAGGACATTTTGATTCAAACAAAATCAGGCATCACTACATAGCTGTCCACTTATACTCTCTTAGGCTAGGGAGCATACTTTTTCTGCAGGTAAGAAAACAAATAAACCCAAATTATTAGACAATGCCAAACAATCTGATCGTAAGAAGTATATCAAGATCAGATTCGAAAATAGTAGTTACCTTGTCTTGAGCTTCTACAACAAAGCCGGTCATCATCAACATGTGTTGCATCAACACCCATCATCCATGACCCAACAGATGTATCGTCATATGCATAGGTCACAAGTGACGCACTGCATAAAAAGAAGTATATTTTTATCAAGTAAAAACAAAGAAAACATCAAAAGAAAGCGACACTATATTTCTTGGTTCATATTAATACCATATACTAAGTTCCTAGGCGGATACTAATTTCAATAGAATTCCTCATATAGGGATAACACCTACTAATTCAAATAGAGTGGTGTTCGGTGGAGTGGGGTGGGGTGGGGTGGGGTGGGTGGGGTGGGGTGGGGTGGGGTGGGGTGGGGTGGGGTGGGGAGGAGACAAAAACCATGTACATAGTGTTATAAATACTGTCATAAAAGAAAAGTAGTTAGAGATGTGATGGAGAAGCATTCTACCTGTTGATGTTGATACACTGTGCCAAATTGTTTGATAGTATAAACAGAGAACCAGAAGCATGCCGAAAGTATCTGATCAAACCCAGAATAAGCCGATGAATATTGAAATGTTATGCTTACGTTTTTGAATCTCCAAATTTCCACCATTCAGGTTCATACAATTGTTTTCCCCTGGCAAAAAAAGATATAAAAAGTAACATAGAAACATACAAGACAAGACAGCTGTTATGTTTTTTAAAAGTAATAATAACAACAAATGTGTTACTATAGGAATGAAGAAAAGAACATACTCATCAGTTATAACAGAACCAGATTTCATGCATCCCATGTAAAGGCCCTGACTACTACGGTCACTTTCAAGAATATCAATTAACCCATCTTTATAAGAAAAATGTTTGTCAGACCAAAATACTTGCTAAACTATCCAAAACTTGCAACTGAGAAAAAAAGACTTAAGGAATTATACTCATTAAGTTAAAATTCATAGAGTGCTAAACCTAGTTGAAGATTAATATTGTCATCAACTTTGATGTAGTATTCAGCATCCCATGTTTGAACAGCTGCACTGAAGAAATATTTAGCCTTTTTTTTTTGAACTTCCTCATCAGCTTCCTCATGACTTTCTACAATTATAATAAAGAAGGTTCAGCAAGCAAGGATAAATGTTTTTAAACTTTTTCTTTCCCACTTTGGTTTATTTTTCAGATTATTTCCATGAACCACGAAAGACATTTCTATTGAGATGGCTCCCAAAACCAGTGTAAACACCAATCACTGCAAGAAGCTTCTTTCCTGAAGAAGCAGATACATTGCCGTGCAAGACACCTTGGTTTTTAGCAAGTGTTAAATCCATCTCAGCCTCTACGATTCTCCTCCCGATATCACTAAATTAATCACTTTGGTTAAGAAACAGTCTCTCTGAAATTTTACTGAAGTAGAATTGTTGACAAAAGCAGCATGGCCAATTTTCAAAAATTGTTACAGTGATGGGAACTTACTCGGATCCGAGGGTCAGCTTATCCTCAGTAGTTAAGACTTTAGGAACCTGAATCATTATCAAAATAATTAAGAAAAATTTCATCAAGAGTTTTGCATATACAAAAATCAAATAGAATTTGAAAACAGGGAATATTCTGGTTTGTGAGCGCGAAAGATCCATACATTGTTCATATTTTTCTCAAGAAGACTTGAGAGAAGGATCCTGTTCTGAGAGTCCTGCCACAATCTGAAATTTCATCGAAAGATTAAAGAAAGGTGGCATTCAGAGGTTCACATTCAGCGGCCAAATTTGAAATCTCACTTCACATTCAAAGCATGCCCAGATCAATTCCTAAGATCGATCTCATGCCAAAAGAAATACAATAAAATAAAATTAAACAAAATCAATAAACAGTAAGCAATAAACGACCTGCCAGCAACATAAAGCCACGCTAGGCATGACAAGAAGCCCATGATCAGCGGCGCCTTGCCAGAGGATGAACCGGAGCTGGAAGACTTGAAGTGCGACTTCGATCGGCGCTCTTTCCTCAAGGCACTCGCCAGTGTCTCCTGCACAGACAAAGTGCCTCCGGCACCGATATCCATTTCCGTCTCGCCCGAGAAAGGTGAGGCGGTGCTTGGATCGGGGGCTTTGGCGGAGTTCTGATTAGCTCAACTGATCGGTGATTCGTTGAGAGATGCATCAGCATCACAGAAGAATGGCACACGAGTATCTCGTATCTGTGTTCGACGCGGGTCCCTTTTCCCTTTCCGTAAAGCAGTGGGGAAATTTTCCATAAATGGCCGGGTCCATATATTTTATTAACATTATTAATGACTAAGAAGATAGGTTATTTATACAGATTATCAAGATTTAAAGGAAAGAGCGCAATTTAGATCTTTTTTTTTTTTCTGTGCAACAGCTGCCGCCAAAACAAAGATTAAAAGGAGCAAGTTTAGGTCGTGCTCCTTAGTTTAGATTCAAAGAACGTGACTTCAATTTATATTCTGATTTTATGTTGTATATATAGATTTTTTTTTAGCTTTTTGGATTGTATTGAAATGTTTAATTATATTTTCATTAAATATGTCTGATTAAAACTTGAATTAGATTATTTAATATTTTCTTTTCATATGCACAACTCAGAAATCCCATCATGTATATAAGTAATTAAAATTATATATTTTTTATATTAAGATTATTTTTAGCAACTTGCCCAGCATGTGTTTACGTGTATATTATTTATATTCTTTTAAGGTATTTACATGATGAGCATGCCGCTGAAAAATGATTTCAATAGTTAAAAAGATAAATACAATTTTAATAATATCTATCATGATCATGTAGTTGAAAGATATTTGGGACATGCAAAATGAAAAGAAAAGCGTCACAATCTCAAGAAAATCAGCAAAAATTATAAATAAAAATTTGAACTTCAAAACTGATATAATTTTCGATAAGAAATTTTAATTAGAACATTTAAAAACAATTCAAAAAAATCGTGAAAATATTTATATGCACAACACAAAATTATGCCCAACTCAGTTTAGTGTGCCACCTGAAATCATATCCGTCAAATTTAAAATTTAAATCCGATGATGACAACAAAAAGATACATTCTAAAGAGCGCAAATTAGCTATTTTTTATAAATAAATAACTCATTCCCGGTTATTTGTAAAAAAACTAAAAATATTCTCAGTAGTGGAGCTCCTCTCTCCATTCCTACACTACACTGTCCATTTGTCAAATGAACTGCATTGTCGGCCTGTTGGGATTTTTTACTTAAACGACCTAAAAACAGATTTTAACTACAGAAACGATCTAAGAGCAAATTTATTTTCACAAACGGTTTAACAAAGAGCGTGAGTTCAACTCACACCCTTAAAACGCTATTTTCTCTGCCCGTCCGCTGCCCAAATAAAAGAGAGCAAAATGACCCAAAAGACGTGAGTTGAACTCACGCCCTTTAAGTCCACATATCGCATTAATATCATTTTTTTTTTCACTTTCGGTGTTTTTGAAAGATAACAACCAAAGCATATCAACGTTTAAAGGGCGTGAGTTCAACTCACGCCCTTTGTGTCTTTGGGCAGTGTTCGGGCAGACAAAATGGAGGTTTAAGGGCGTGAGTTGAACTCACGCACTTATTTAGACCGTTTGTTAAAATAACTTTGCTCTAAGATCGGTTCTGTAGAATAACATTAATTATTAGGCTCAATAAATAAAAAGTCTGCCTGTTGCGCACAGAACAGGTGGTACTGAAGCTTCGACTATTGACATTGGGCTTCATTTGGAGTCGGAATAGATTTTAAAGCATTGAACCATATTGTAACGCAATTTCAACATTGGGCCCATCCCCGTTTCAATTTAACCTTTACCATCCAAAATAAAGTACATAGATGCATTTGGACAGTAGGTAAAATAAAATACTTTAAAGTATGGATCAGCCAGTATTTTGACTTCAAATATTTTATTTTCAAAGTATTGAATAATCCATCGAATATGTATTATGTGGTTTATATCATATGTTAAAACTTTAAAAAATCTTTTTTTTTTTGTATTTTCTGGATTATATACTCTTTTTTGAATTGGGGAAAAAATGAAATTTTGGTTTTCTATAATATTTTTGTGTGTAAATCACATTGAATTACTATGATCGCTGACTGATCTGAAGTTACAAAAAGGAAATTTAAAACTAGAACACTTGACCCTGTAAAGCACCTCCTGAAGGAATATTATTCTATTTGAAATTTGGTCCAGTTTTAATTCCCCAAACATGTCCGAGGCTCAGAAAGCAGTATAAATCTTTCAATGTTCTGGACACATCCTGATGTTTTCAATGGGCTTCTCAGTTTTTCTCTAAAAGCTTTTTCAGGCTTTCAGGTTTACTGATTAAGGCTTCTAGGGCTGAGATGGAATTGTCCTTTCTCGGCTCATGTCATCTTATAAATTTGTTTTGGGTATTTTTCTTGAATTAATCCGTTGTAGTAAGTATTTTAAAACATTTTATTTTTTGAAATCATCAAATCAAAATAATTTAAGATGATGTAAAGTTCAAGCATTTCTATAGGTACTTTAAAGTTAAATTATCAAAAAAAAATTGAGTAAAGATGAAAATTTAAGTTACTCATCTTTTAAATTATCCGTAATAAAAGATATCTACGCGGGTTTTGAATCTGCGACCTCAAGACGATTTGATTTTTACTCAGTTTTGGTGCTTGTCAAATGGAGGGTAAGTTTTTCAACTTATATGCCCAGGCACCTTGAGTAAGAATAAAATATTTAACAATAAAAAACAGAAGAAAACGATTTTGGCTAGAATTAAAGGCAGAAATAAATAATTAATCATTTTCATTGTTTTGTCGCCTTCTCTGTATGTAAAATTGTCCGTCGCACTCTCATCCGTAGATAAACATTTCATTTTTCCATGCTTTGAATAGATCCCTCGTTAATGATCTGGCATTGATGCATTGTGGAGTTCATGATGGGATTTAAGAGCTGATTTTACATACTTGCTTCTATTAAATTAGTAATACTATTTTTCTGTGTATATAATATATTTTTTTTCAAAGCTAAAGATGGGATGAAACCTCCCCACTTTTTTATTAATACTTTGTGGAAGTTTTGTTTATTTGATTTTCTGTCAGAATTCCAGATGTTCATATGTGGAGTAGTTTTTTAAACTAGAATATATATATACACACACACACACACACCCCACACACACACAGTAGATTAGCTAGCTATACGCCTATACCGAAAGCAGAGGATCAGTTTTTCTATTTAACAACGTGAGCACACTAGTTCATGTGGATCAATTTGACTTAGTGATCATGCATTCCAGTACTATCAAAACCTCCACTTCTCAAATATTAGTAGTATTAATAGTAATAGTAATAATAGTGTTATAATAATAATACTATCAGTACTAGTAGTAATAATAATAATAATAATAATCAAACATATGAGATATTCAATTATGCATGCAAATAAAAAAATGTTGTATAGGGACAGAATCATCACCTTGGACTCTCACAAACACGTTACACTTCTGGAAATCAATTCAGCAACTAACATTAATATTTTACTCCTCAACTCAGTCCAATAGAAATAAAATCTTATGGATAAAAAATTCATCACAAGTTTTCATCCGCTTATAATTTCTTGCTGACAAGACCTTTCCACACTTTCAATCTACGGTACATATTGGACATCAGAGGACCCTTAGAGTAACCATATTCTCGCTCCTAGCAAGCCACAATAAAATATTAATAACAGACAACTTGTGAAAAAAAGAGTGGCAGGTGACTAATATCTGCTATATATGTCGAACAGAAGAAGAAACAATACAACATTTGTTCACAACTTGTAGTTTTGCCCATCATATCAGGGATCTTGTTCAGCACAACTACAATCACATAATGTTCTGAATTTCTAACTCAAGATGCATTGAAGTTCATGTGCAATACGATCATATCACAAATCTGGAGAAAGATAATGATGATAACCACATTTGTCATCTAAAGACAGCGATGTGCTAGAATATTCACAAATGATAAAAAAAAGTGACGTGCAATTACTTAAAAAATCATAATAGAAATGAGAAGTTGGTTCTGAAAAATACTGACTTTATAAAATTTAGCTGCTTAAATACTGATATGTTTTAATACTTTTAGAATTTAGAATGTAATCTGCACAAAGATACCTCATGTAAATAAATTATTTCTACAATGAAATTTAAGGACGTGATCTTTATTTTTTTGATGAAAAAAAATGTTATGTGCCAAAGGGAGCGATGTTATAATTTTCTTTTACCTTTTACAAAAAAAAAACTGCCCTTAATAAAGAAAATGGAGCAGTGATATATGATTGTTTTGCTTAGTTTAAAAAAGTACCAGAAAAATCAGTATTAATATTCATTTAAAAAGTAAAGCGGTTTTCAAAAAAGAGTACTCTGAATTTTTTTTTCTTTCAGTTGTCAGAATAATCTATTAATTTGTCACTATCTGGATTTTTTTTTCTAAGAATAAATCAGTCGCCCAGCTGTAATATTACTTATCCTAAAACAATTAATCAAGCGCACTACTCTTAAAGGGATATTCAACCATTTAATGGATGTGGGTCCTCGATCTCTAACAAGTGCACGCTCAAGAGATCTCTTACATAGTTACATTGGTAAAAGAATGTTCAAATGGAGCGGATAATATTCGTTTCGTTCGGTTCCGTATATGAAAACTGTAAATATATTATTTATATTTAAATATTAATTATTCATAAAACGATGCGGATATAGATTTATTTTTGAACTCTATTATTCAAATCTGAAATAAAATATATATAATAGAATTTTATTTATAAAATAGTATTAGTTGTCAAAAATTTTATTTGTATACAATATTATTATTATAGATATTAACAAATATATGTATTACAAATATTTATTATTAACATAAGTATTTATTTTTATTATATATTCAGAGTTATTAGTAATAAATATTAAGTTTTATTCATAGCCATCACAAAATCTGTATCCGTTAAATATCTGTATTCGTTTAAAGTAGATTTGCTTTTAAATTTTGATATTCATTTAATATTTGTAATTGTTTTGTATCCGTCAAAAATAAAATTGGTACAATATAATTTCAACACTATTCGCTCCGAATCCGTTTTTTTACAGCCCTATAAAAGATTGATCACTATATTTGATGATCTTTTTAATTTTAAGTTATAAATGATTTAAAAATCATGCATGAATGAATCAATAAATGGACATGGTAGGCTAAACTGTCCGCGTTTACATTAATTATTTTTAGCCATGCCCAAAATTTGCTATTGTGGCGTCGTTTTATAATTTGATGTCGCATTCACTAGGATGTAGAGTTGTCAATGGGTCGGGTCGGGTTAGATTCGAGTCGGATCACATTATTTTTTTTTGTCCTGATCCGAAACCGATCCGATTAAATTCGAGTCAAAAAATCTTGACCCATACCCGACCCGTGTAAAATAATTAAATATTTATAATTTTTTATGTAATTTTAAGTAATAAAATATTAATTAATTTATAATTAATCTTAATTAGTGTATATTTAAGCTTTAATTAGTACTAAATAAAAATATTACTTCAAAAATATATAATTAATCAGATCGGGTCGGGTCAATCCGACCCGACCCGATTCGGATCAAAAAAATTAAACTCATATTTAATCCATTTATTTTCGACTCATATTGGATCGGATCGGGTCAATAATTGACACCTACTAGGACGTAATAACAACACATTAATTTTTCGTTGAATTTTCGTCTAGATACTCATATTTATTTACCATCTAAATTAGCTCGGTCAAGCCAAGTGGGTAGCATCAAAAACAAGTTGTTCACTGCCTGTCAAGCTTGTATAACATAAAAACGAATCAACAAAATTAGATTTTTTTTAATGAGTCTAAGTTATCCAACTTTTTTAAACATTCATAAAGCATTTATCTGAGTTTACGACCTCCCACATAAAAAGTATTATTTTTGTCACTAAATTAAAGACTGGTTCTCAATAAAATTAGAGTTAATTAACTGTGTTTTCTATAAAAAAAATATAGATTGAACTTTTAGATTATCAAGAAAACAATTTATGGAGACGAATTTGTAAATGTTTCCATTTGATTAAAAAGAGAGTTCAATGGCGCTATAGATAATAACTAGCTATCCCATAGTTCAGATTTCAATTTATCTTCCACATATCAACTGTAAGTTTGTGTTTCAACCATCTAATGTCCATCAATAAGGTTAAAATATAAACAAGATGTTGTACTTTTGGGAAATTTTGATAGTGGAAATATAATAACTCGTCCGTAGATCCCCAAAAATTCAAACGTTCCTCATTCGGCTCGCATTGTAAAATAAAATACTCGCAATGGACAACATGGTAACAAGAGGAATGGCAGTTGGTATAAGCAGGTGTTACTGTTACATGTGCAAGCAACAAGAGGAAAACATTGCGCTATTTATTCAATAACTGTACTAAAACATTGACTATATTCGTTTTTACTGTCATAAATAAGATAGCAGGATTCTGTCATAGGACGATCCGGACGGTTCAAAAAAATTTAAATGATTCAAATTTAGTTAATAGAAATATATTTTTATTTTTTATTTTAGTGGACCCCATTTATTATAGACACAATAATAAAATTAAATTAAGTCATCACATCTATGGCATGTGAATTTAAGACAGGTGGTACTAAGATTCTCAAGATTTATACCTTGTGGTGCTATTAATGATGAATATGATTTTCAACAAATCATATTTAACTATAGATTGAGAAAGAAGGACAAAGGACTGTTTACTTTTATTATTCGGGGGGAGAGATACAACCAGATATTTAGAGGCTCTAAAAAAACAATTCACATTGAATTGGTAGAAGTGTACGATTTGGGCAGATCCAAGGTGGTTGAGGGAGGGCAAGTATTTCTTGATTTTAAAAAATAGTGATTTTGGTAATTTGTTCCATTTAAAATTTTTTTTGCCTTCCCTTGTCTGAATTGTCTGATTATTTTTATTGAGAAAAAAAATATTTAATATCGTGCATAATGAAATAATTATATAAAGATGTCAAAATATAAAGTTACGTAGACGAAAACTTTCTTCATCAAGTTGATTATCTATTACTTTGAGCTTTATTTTGTTGTTTATTTTTAATATATAAAATGTTATTATTTTAATAAATTTTATTAGGTAAGAATATATATTAAATTATTAATTTTTTATTTAGTACCTGATTAGTTAATGAGTTTGAACCCGATAAACTATTACAATTCGACAATTGCCCTTCTGACCAAAATCCTACATCCGTCCCTTTGTACGATGAGTGGAGGCTAAGTCCAAAAGCAAACGATAACTTTTTAGTAGTTCTTAATGCTCTTTTTAATTGTTAGCATAGATTAACATCCTCAAATCTATTGAGTTTTTTTTTCGCCAAATGAATTTCCCTGTAGCATGAACCTCTTTAATTTTGTTTTTACGTAAAAAAAAAAAATAAAGGTCATCACCTATGTCAGTCACGGATCCAGAGCTTGAGACGAGCATGGACTAAAAAAAGATAGACACGTATTATTTCTCATTAAATTTTAAGTATATGCACTTTAACATTAATATATTATTCTTTTATAACTTTTTTCAGAAAAATATGATAAATTTTAGTAATATTGAGAATTAGAGGCACTTGTCAATGCTTTCCTTAAAAAAACTTGTTATTAAATCGATAAGTATTGCACTACTAATCTAATCCAGTAGCATTAACACTTACATTGTGCTTCATAAAAAAAAAGCACAAAAAAAGAACGAGAGAGAGGAGGGTGATAGCTCTAGGATGGTGGTATTAAAGGTCAAAAATAGTGTAAGAATATAAAGAACCTAAGGTAGAAATGCATAAACCGATTTGAGGCTTAGTGTTTAAGTGTAACGGCAGCGGAATACAATTCAATACGATTCAATTCTCACAAGAATATAGCAATCAAAGAAATGTGAGAAAAGAAAAGATCAAACAAGAACACAAAATGTAACGGAATTCGGCTTAAAAATATCTACGTCTCCGGGACCCTCAACCTCCAACAATTGAGGTTGAGCCGAAACACTAAAAATAGTTTTATACTTGTAGAACTTGGTCCTTTACACAAAAATGGAATGTCAAGCATATCGATAACAAGAGTGACAACACACTCAAAAGGTGAGTGACAACACACTCAAAAAATAGAAAATGAGTGACAACACACTAAAAAAGGTGAGCACTACAGCTAAAAAATGATTGAGCGCTACAACTCAAAAAGGATTGAGCACTACAGATCAAGAAAACGTTTATAAGAAGATCATGAAGGATCAACTTGGGAGAATAGAGAGAAACTAGATTGAGCTTGAATAAGATATTGGCTAATTAAGTGTTTCAATATCTTGAATTATCTCTCTCACTTTGTATATATGCCTAGTAAGCTCTCTAGAGTAATGATTTAGCTAGTTTGATCTACATACAATCAGTGAGAGAGGTGATTCTTTTTAAATAGATCTTCTGAAATAGCTGAAGAAACTATTTTCGGCCTGAACCGTTATAACGGTTTGAGAATCGTTATAACATTTTAGAAAGAATAGTCATTGGATTGATTGAGCAGAAATGTTATAACGATTCACTGAAATGTTATACGTTTCATAAACCGTTGCAACGATTACTGAATCGTTACATAACGATACGCTCTGATTTCTTTGAGAATTTTCTGTCTTAGAATATTTTTGAGTATTGAGATGAACCGTTATAACGATTACTGAATCGTTATAACAATTCACTGGGTAGAAGCACTTTTATTTGTTGTTTAAGCTCAATTTATCTTGATCAATTCAACCCAGTTGAGTCTAACTAAACTTGAGCCTAATACAGTCTTTATTAAGCTCGTGTATCTCATCATTAGTCTTGGTTCTTGTGCACTAATTCATTTGCATTTCAATCCCTGCACAAAACTCAAATAAGCCAAATTGTAAAATTCAAGATTGTTTTGCAAATTGACAAATCAAAGAAGATATTTAGTGTAACAGAGGGAAATGATAAAATAATTAGTGAAAATAGGCTAAATTTTACCATTTAGTTTAAAAATATATAATTAATAAATTCTACATAAAAATATATAATTTATTCATAAATACATAAAGAGGATTAAGTTTCTAAATTTTTTAAACATATCACATCATCACTTTTATCCATCATTGATTTTGTTTAAATTTTTTCATCTTCTTGATTCCAAGGGTTCATATAAAATAGTTTCTCTCTCCTCATTTAAAATAATGTGTGTAATACACTTAAGGTGAAACTTAACTCTTAAAATGATCCATCTTTTTAGAAACATTTCAAGATTATTATGTGTTTATTTATATTATTTATTATTATAATAATAATTATTATCATTATTACTTAGAATTTAAAAATATTGTGTCTAAATTTCTTTAATGTGAAATTTTATTAAATATATTTTAAATTTGTATATTATTAATTATTTATTTGAGGACTATATTGTCGAGACGAAATCCGAGTTATAACCCTAATAATAAATAAAGAGAGTTAAGCTTCAAGTTTTTCAAACATGTCACATCATCATTTTTTATCACCATTGTTTTGTTTAATTCTTTTTATTTTCTTAAATCCAAAAATTCATATAAAATAGTTTCTCTCGCCTCATTTAAGTAAGATGTATTATATTTAAGGTGAAACTTAATTCTTAAAATGATTTAATTTTTTATATGATCCTTTATAGATTATTATATATTAGTTATATTATTATTATTATTTAGCATTTGAAAATATTATGTCTAATTTTTTTTAATATAAATTTTATTAAATATATTTAAAATTTTATATTGCTAATTATTTATTTAAAGACTATATTATTGAGACTATGTCTGAATTACAGCCTTAATTAATGAAATTCATGTAGAATATTTATCCCTCTTATTCTCTTCCTCTCTCCTTTAGAAATTTTAATATTATAAAACAAGTAAAATACCTTTAACAGATCCGATCAAGCGATCACCTTTGTCCTTTTCCTCCCCTTTAATTCTGAAGCGTTGTTAGAGCATCAATATTTTACTATTAAATTGATTATCAAATCCTAATTGATAATTATCATTTTGATTTTAGGGATATAAAAAGTAGATAAAATTAGACAATTGCTAATATTTGATAATTCAAATATTTGATAATTCATTTGAGGCCTATATTAGACAGTGGAGAGAAAATTTCAATTATTTTATCATTGTAATTAATTACTTTAGTCAATGTGTCGGAACGTTTCAGCATGTGTTGACTAGCTGATTCAGTCAATAATTCATTGGATTCGCCGTTTCGACAAGTATCTCAGCTGTGTTGGTGCATTTCTGGGTTGTACTTGAGGAGCCACACGCGCTGCCACATCGATTGGTCCACAGACGATCCCATGAATTAAGTAGAAAAATCTTCAGGTGTGTTGGTGCATTTCTGGGTTGTACTTGAGGAGCCACAGGCGCTGCGCATCGATTGGTCCACAGACGATCCCATGAATTCAGTAGAAAAATCTTCAAAATTCCAAAGGGGAGGGGATTCGAACTGCCCATCCGTTCCCATATTAATGGGCTACCACTGCACCAACCTGTGGTTTCCGCCATTAGCCATTTTGAGTTATATATATTTACTTCTAAATACCTTTGCTTTTATTTTTTTTTATTAAACTGCTTTTATTTTTTTTATTAAATTGCTTTTATTTTTTTTATTAAACTGCTTTTATTTTTTTTATTAAATTGCTTTTATTTTTTTTTATTAAACTGCTTTTTTTTATTAAACTGCTTTTATTTTTTTTATTAAACTGCTTTTATTTTTTTATTAAACTGCTTTTATTTTTTTATTTATTTTATATATAAATTTATTATATATTAGTATAGCCGTATCTTAGTTTTTAAAAAAATCCCGTATCGCCGCATCCGCACCCGCACCCGTGCAACATAGTCCCCAACCTACCCAAAAGTAGTTCACTTACGCACCATTGATGGGTGATTGGGTCGGATAACTATTCTCTGGAGAGTATTTTTCTGTGGAGGATTTCAAAGGACAATCATAACAGCTGTGGAAAAGTCTAAACATAAATTTTGGGTTTATTATTATTAAATCAGGATCGTTGATCTCTGATCGAGCAAATCAGATCAAAAATACTCTACATGAAGAGTTTTTTTTACTCTCCAAGAGATGTCGTTCTCATTGGATCCGCATAGTGACTGCAATAACTCATACCTCAACGGCTACCTGTTAGATAAATTTTTGAAGTTGATCCATATGTCCTTTTTTATCACAGTAAGTTCAGAAATAAAATCTTTTTATCTTTGTTATTTTATGTTCGGAAAATTAAGTACTACGCTGTGCCAAGTCTTTTATATGACAGATTTTATTAAAAATAATAATTAATAAAATAATATTATTAATAATAAGACTGATAACGGTTAAATTCTAAATATACGAATCGTAACGCGCCACGCTCACGCGCGCGGGTGAAACGCGCCATGCGCGGTGGCGCGTTTCACCCATATAAATACCAAACGCGCAGTATGATGCGCGGTGTTGAAGGAGAGAGAGAGGAAGGAAGAGAGAGAGAAAGAGAGAAAGAAAGAGAGAAAGAGAGAAAGAGAGAAAGAAAGAGAGAAGAAGAGAGAGAAAGAGAGAGAAGAGAGAGGAAGAGAAGAGAAGGAAAGAGAAGAGAAGAGGAGGAAAAAACGTACGCGAGCATTTTTGTGTTTGGATTTTGCAATTAAAGGTAATTTTATATAAATATAATTTAATTGTCTAGATTAATTATAATTTAATTTAATTGTGTAGATTAATTATAATTTAATTTAATTGTCTAGATTAATTATAATTTAATTTAATTGTGTAGATTAATTATGTAGATTAATTATAATTTAATTTAATTGTGTAGATTAATTATAATTTAATTTAATTGTGTAGATTAATTATGTAGATTAATTATAATTTATATGTGAAATTATGTAGATTAATTATAATTTAATTATGTATATTATAATTTAATTTAATTGTGTAGATTAATTATAATTTAATTTAATTATGTAGATTAATTATAATTTAATTTAATTGTGTAGATTAATTATAATTTAATTTAATTGTGTAGATTAATTATGTATATTATAATTTAATTTAATTGTGTAGATTAATTATAATTTAATTTAATTGTGTAGATTAATTATGTAGATTAATTATAATTTAATTTAATTATGTAGATTAATTATAATTTAATTATGTATATTATAATTTAATTTAATTGTGTAGATTAATTATAATTTAATTTAATTGTGTAGATTAATTATAATTTAATTTAATTGTGTAGATTAATTATAATTTAATTTAATTGTGTAGATTAATTATAATTTAATTTAATTATGTAGATTAATTATAATTTAATTATGTATATTATAATTTAATTTAATTGTGTAGATTAATTATAATTTAATTTAATTATATAGATTAATTATAATTTAATTTAATTGTGTAGATTAATTATAATTTAATTTAATTGTGTACATTAATTATGTAGATTAATTATAATTTAAATGTGAAATTATGTAGATTAATTATAATTTAATTATGTAGATTAATTATAATTTAATTATGTAGATTAATTGTACGTTTAATTGAAGATTAATTGTACGTTTAAATGTGAAGATTAATTCTAGATTTATATATTATTTAATTATAGATTAATTAGGCTTTTAATTGTAGAATTTATTGATTATTTAATTATATGATAGATAGATTAAAAATGAAGTACAATAATTATAAATTAATTATGAAATGAATTTTTTTACTAGATAATGGCAAAGTAGCAACGAAATGACAATATCATAATTTATCTCCCTGAAGACAAACATCGGACACATTATAGTCAGGCAGAGGTACATTATATTCTTAAAAATAATAATAAAATACATATATATGAGAAGCTAATTATGAAATGAAAATTACAGAGAGAGAACAATATCATTCGTTTCCGCACTCACCGTCCGACGATACCATACATCTCGCACATTCAGAGTAGGTTGCGAGTTATGGGATTTCTTCATCTCGCCGATTGCGTGAGATTTATGTCCAAGAAGCGGAAGCCCGTAACTTAAAGATTGATACGGGTTTATTGAGCGCGTTGATAGAGTTTTGGAGGCCAGAAACTCATACATTTCACTTCACTTTTGGCGAGATGACCGTGACTCTAGAGGTAAATAATAAAATATTATTAATTTAATTACAAAATTAAAAAGATGGTATAGTAATATAATTTTTTTTAGGACGTCGCATGTCTCATGGGGTTTATCCACCATTGGTGAGCGGTGATTGGATATACGATGGAGATTTTTCAGGATACATCCGTCAGTTATTTGGGCAGGATGATATATCAGCATTCTGCAAAGATGGGAGGTAATTTATTAAACTGTACAAAAATTTAAATTTTTTTCGTTCACAAACTGTGATTAAGCTAAATGTAAAATTTTGCGACGTTCTATTTCCCTACGAGAGTTACGGTCCCACTTTGATCACGCTCCAGAGGCAGACGATCATCAGGGTCTTAATCAATATGCGATCGGTTTTGCTTTGGAGTTGGCGGGGTCTATCATGTTCCCCGACAACAGTGGAGACTCTGTACCGGCGTTTCTTCTGCCGATTTTGACGGTAAGTATTTTAAGGAATTTAAAATAATTTATGTTTCATAATTAAATAATTTTATTACTAATATTTAATTTACAGGAAGATTTACAATTCGGTAGAAGAAGAAATTGGGGCGCTGCGGTACTTGGTTATTTGTATCGGCGTCTTGATGTGGCATGCCAAGGACTGACGAGGAGTATTGGTGGTCCGTGGCTTTTGTTGTTGTTGTGGAGGAGGACGCGTTTGCCCTCAGCTCGTCCATTACCTGCGTCAGATGCATTCATTTTCACTGACTGGGGTACACCGGACCGTGATAGTTGTGCGCCTTTTGGCAGGTAATAATTTAATTTAAAAATAATCAATCAATCGATGAAAATATATGTGTAATCACTAATTATAATTTGAACTGATAATAGGAAATGGACGCTTGATAAGAACAGATATCTCAATCCGTCACACGTCGGTGTGAAGTACGTGAGGGATCAGCTGATTATGCTGTCGGACACGCATGTCAATTGGAGGCCGTACGAGTCGGTTCGTCACTTATTGCCGACATGCGTAGACGATTCTATGGACTCGTATACTTGTCGGCTTCCACTTATTTACTTTCCGATAGTAGAGTGGTACTATCCGGACGGGTGAGACGACGCTTCGGCTTACTTCGATCGATCGCCTCCACTTCCCGAGGTATTCTACCATTTATAATTTTTATATGTATTATTTCTTATACTAACTATTTGCACAATTATACTAACTAATTTTACAGGCATTTGTGGAGGAGCATCAGAAATTATCTGCGCTTGGATTCAAGAAAAAAAATATGAACTGGAGACAACATCATCAGGCGTATGTAGATATATGGAATGAGCTTCCTCCACGAGACCCGGATGAAGAAGAGTGGAATGCGGAGGACTATAGAAGGTATCGACGGTGGTATGATTTCTATGGAGCCGCTAGCGCTCCACTTGATCCGAGTGATGTCGTACCTCATATACCTTCAGCATCGGAGATCCCTGACATCGGCTACATTCCTCACGTACCTCACAGACAGCGCACGGTATATTAAAATTTATAAAATTTATATATCTATATGCACTATTCGGTAATAAGTAATATATGTATGTAATCATTGTATAACGATCGCTAGAGTTACAAAGAGTGCACAAGGCGGTCCGATGGGCGGTCGGCTAGGGGATGGAGACGGTTTGGCAAGATTTCGCTCGCCGATTGCAAGGGGCATTTTGAGGATGCAGGCATGCCTCATAAGATGGACGAGCTTCTTACGGCGGCGGGATTACCTACGGATATTGATGCTATTCCGGATTCGACGGGTGATACCGAGACCGCACCGACTCCATCCACTACTCATCCACCGCATTTCCCTATGAGATCTGCGACTTCACGTCTCTCTTCGACAACGTAAGTACTTGTATACCTTGATTTCAATGATTTGAACTGTATTAATAGCATAATTTAAATGATTTAAACTGTATTAACGATGCTGAGAACTACGATTGGAATGAAGTTATTGCTAGGTTGTCCGTTGAGATTCCCGATCCATCGAGTGCACGCTTCTCGATCCATTCGGCACTCGGCAAGATTTCTCACGGACCCGCAGATACCGATGGATCATGTACCGCAAAGACGACCAAAGAATGGGATCCGCGATGCGGCCGGCATTATGATCCAAATTAAAGATGGTTATCCTTCCGGCCCGGAGAGTCATCGCATATCCAGGATGATGCCGCAGCTGCCTGCACAGGACACGAGATTTCACTCCACTTGCTCATGGTCGGGAGCGGCGTGACGTTCATCCACCTCCTCGATATACACCTAGCGTGGTTAGTTGTTTGTTCTACAACTTAGTCAATATTAATTGTTTAAAAAAAAGCACTCACACGATATACCGTCTTTATTTTTACGTACACGTCCGAGAGCACGTCGATATGTTAGGCGTCGTCAGGAGTAGTTTATATGTTGTTTTTTTATATGTTGTTTTTTTATTATGGATATTGTTTTTTTTGTATTATTTTATTATGGACTTTCTATGTTATTTTTTTATTGTTGTATTATTTATTTTATTGTGGTTATATTTTATTATGAAGTTTCGCTTAAATACAACATATTTTCTCGCTTAAATAGAACATAACCTTGCTTAAATACAACACACATATAGTACGCAAAAAAAAAAACATACATCATTTTTTTTTCCTCCGTGCGAAAAAATTTAAGATTCTACCTCCAAAATTATTTCCTCTAGCACCCCTAGTTGAAGCATTGATGAAATTCTCTTTCTTGATCATGACCGATTGAGAATCTCGTTGATTGCAAGGCATCTCGAGAAGTTTGAGTTATTCCGTTGTTATCTCTTGGATCATAACTAGTTGAGTGTCTCGCTGATTGCAAGGCATCTCGAGAAGTTTGAGTTATTCTGTTGTTATCTCTTGGATCATAACTAGTTGAGTGTCTCGATGATTGCAAAGTATTTCGAGAAGTTTGGGTTCTTCTGTTTGTTGTGGGACTTGAAGCCCTACTCCTATGCCTCCCGATTGTAATGTATCCATTGGAAGTGGTCACGACTCATTTCATCTCTTCGATATGACCCACCTTCAGAAGACTGTATATTTCTCGTTCTACCTCGACCCCGTATCCTGCCCTCCATCTCATCCATTACCATTCAACGTCTAACCTTCGCACGCCGACCAATTTTTATCAGTTCTTTATCTCGGTATTATAGTTTCTCCAAGATATGGCGGCCAAACTTGTTGATCACCGTAACAATGAAATTGTCCCACTAAGTATTCGATAGGTGGTTATGTATTGTATCGCTCATCTATGAAACCGTACACATCAAAGTTTCTATGTTGGCATACAAAGAATTACGTGAGAGCAGGTATCCCGCCGGGTTGAGGTTTTTGACAATCACACGTGCGGTGCGGTTCCTGAATTGTGGGTCATCTCGAGTGCGTCGTTCACTCGAAATTGTAACAAGTGTACTTGAACGGTCCATACCCTCCACTCTCGATCCTCTCACCAAGCACATGAACCTCATATTCTCCTCGAGCAGTTCCGAGTGGAATTACGTTCATACGAGCTGTAATTATTGAAACAAATACAAAAGGTATCACGATATGTTCAAAATTTTGTAAAATATAGTAAAATAATATCAACACGAACCTGCTTTGTCGTCACGTTTTGCCAAGATGTCATCAATTTTGTTTGGCCATTGCTTGCATGCTCTATGCAGGTTCATTGCTTCCATTTCCCTCTTATCGAACCATTTAGCACATTTATACCATGTTCTCTCCACAATTGCTGCAACCGGTAAAGTTCGTTCAACTCAAGACGCTATTCGAGCTTCGTAACCATTGTTTGGTCATTATACCCCATCGATGTCCTCCATCATACGTTTGTGCCCACGAAGCAAAATTAGGAGGTTCTTTATCATCATTTTCTAATCTTCTCGCCGACTTTTTTAAAAAATCATAAGCTTTTCTATTTGATTTCCTCAAAATTCGCCATCTTTCTACGAAGCGACGCGGTTTTTTTTTGTTCGCTAGTCTTCTTCGAAATCATCTCGAGATTATCTTCTTTCTTTCCAGCTTTTCCGCTTCCTTATATAAATTCTCTCGCGACGTGTTGCATGCAATACCGGTGTACCGCCTCTCCATGTTGTACAGACCATCCCAAATGCGGTCGCTCAAAAACTCCCTTTATTCCCCTATGACGGTTGGATATAACACATATTTTCATATTACATTGGATCACTTCATTACGGACCCATCGCATGAACCAACCCCAATTGTCCACATTTTCTGCATCCACGATTCCAAATGCTAGAGGAATGATTTTATTCTCTCGCATCGTATCCACACGCCATCAATAATCTACCCTTATAACGGCCCGATAAGAATCCAAATCGTCAATAGTTATAACGGGTCTTAAATGTTTAAACGCTTTAATGCACGGTCCATAAGCCCAAACTATGGATTTAAACATTTTTACATTATTATCCGAAGTATCACACGTCAATAATTTAAATTTTGTACCGAGTAGTCCGAGCAATCGCCTCCAATATCTCGTGGAAGCAATGTATATGATCCTTCCCAAGTGCCAAATAATTGTTCAATTGCTCTTTCTCGCCCACGCCAAAGTTTACCGTATGTCGGTGCCACACGGGATATTTTGTTTCTATAATCATACCGATTTGTTGAATCGTTAGAGAGAGATCCTTCTTTAAATGTTGTCGAACACATCCTGCGCAATCAAATTAGATGTGAGTTGTAAGTGTTTGCGGTCTCCCCGTGGTCTTCTGACAAGTGGGGTTTTTTATTTGTGATGATCCTCCATGTGGTCGAGCCCTCTTCAGGTCTAGCGTATAATCTCCAAGGACAACTACCTTCTTTGCATTTCATAATAAGTCGTGTTTTACAACTTTCTTGTACCCAACATTGAACGTTTTTCCTAACACTCCAATCACAAATTACCCACTTTAAAGCCGATTTAGAAGCAAATATTCTATTTTCACTAACTCATCATCGAGTCCTAAAAGATATTCATTCGCGCCTAAACGGTCAAACATCTCAAAATTATTTAACGCTTCTACGGGATGGTGTCTCTCGGTTCGTCCGTAACTAACAATGTGGTATCGCATCTCTCGAATTTCCTCATCTTCGATTCATCGATCGAAAAATCCGAGTGGTCGGTGTAATCCTCTCCTGTTTCTTCTTCATTTGAATAATACGGACCGCCATCATCTTGCTCATCCCGATCATCACTTAATTCCATTATCGTTGGATCAACACTACTTCGGCATCATTATTATCGGCTAAATTACCAGGACGTAGTACTACTACTACCGCCAAAAAAATTATATAGTGGCACCGCTTTGGTTTGGTTGTTGATAAATTATATTGTTCTTGTAAATAATTTGGATACGGATATAAATTGGTTTGATCGTAGGTAGGATAGGAATTGGTTTGATCGTAGGTTTGATAAGAATTGGTTTGATCGTAGGTTTGATAGGAATTGGTTTTTTGGAAATATTAAGTTCTCACTCTTATTATTAATATTATTATTTTATTAATAATTATTTATAATAAAATCTGTTTATATGAGCCTCACTTTTTTTTTTGACTGGCGAAATTTCTAACAAATAAAGAAGCATAAAAAGAGGTAAGGTACTTATAATTTTTTTATTATTTAATTCGGAATGACTCTGTTTTTTTTTTTTATATTAATAATGCACTGTTTTATCTACGTCGATACGGCTCAACTTAACAATGTGTATTTGAAATTTATTTCCAGATTATAAAAAGAATTATCGATTAATTTTTTCTATAATGTTCTTATATCTTACTCACAGCGACAATATATATCATATGTCAAAGCGTGATTATGGCATGTCAGTGTCACATAATACACCGTGAAATGTATAAATCATTTTACAAAACGTGTTGCGAGTGGTCAATTTAGCCGAAAGGGGACATATTATGCGACATGTAACATAACATGATAAGTACACGCGGAAGCTGCCGGTCACATGATATTCGGAGATGTATCTAGGCATGATATGTAGATATTTAGAATTTGCTTTGAAATGGAGATTTTAATTCTTTATTTGTATTAAACTTTTTTTTGGGTAATAGAATATGAGCAATAAAATTGTGTCATATATTGTGCACTAATTATATATAACATAATTTGAGCAACAAAATTATCACAAAAAATGACAAGAAATACATGAAAAGAAAATCATTGTACTTAAAAGCATTTCATCAAACAATATTTGAGCAATAAATATTTACTGTAAGGAAAAAAATGGTTTTCTTTTAACAAATATCACCATCAATTTCAAAACAAAAACGTAAGCACACAATATAAAGCTAAGATTATTTAATAAACTTTACAAATTATTTCAATTCGAGCTTCAAAAATTGTTACTCACCGTCATTAAGGACTAGTTGTCCACTTGTCCTGGATTCTCAACGACAAGTGAAGGCTTCTTTTTTTTTTTGAGGAAAAAGTGAAGGCTTCTTCATTTCTAAAATTCTTTTTTGGAAACTATAGTATCAAGTAGACAAGTGGTGTACTAAAGCGAGGACTAAATATAATAAGAAATTTTGGTGCTTCATAATAGTTTAAAAAGGCAGCAGATTTGGAGCCGTGTTGGGAACCGTTTGATTTAAGACAAATTCAACATCTGTCCAAATCAGCCATTTAAAAGTTTGTCGGCACAAACCCGAAAGCTACAACTAGCGACCTCATCCCAAAACCCCCAATGCATGGAAAGCTTGAAAGCTACAAAATGGTCCCAAGCAATGTAGTCTGCCAAAAATTCCAGACCTCCACTATGCTTTTGAATTTACGGTAAAAAAGAAAAAAGAATCACCTTCTATTTTTCGTATAATCCCTTGATTCCCTTCCAACAAAAGCACGTCTCTAATTGACTACGACACTCAAACCCATGTCATAGGAAAGTACTTCCACACTAAGTCAAGTCGCTTAAAATCGATCATGTAATTTACTAATTTTACACGAATCGATACTTGTTCCTTAATCCTCCCCCTCGCCACACGCGGCGTCTGATTTGGAAAAAATAAATCGTACACGGAGACCGAGCCACGTGCAATTGGGAAGATGCGAATCCGACGGTCAGGATATGCCAAGCGCCAGCGCATTCCAGCACAAGCCACCTGTTGGCTGTTGCGGCTCCCGCTGCCTATATTCCCGTCTCGCGGGAATCATTCCAGAATCTAAAACATGGCTCCGCTCTGCGCTTGTGTGATTGTGTATTTCAGTATTTGTGTCGCTTTCAATTACATTCAGGCCCTTCTCCTGATTTTTTACATGTAGACCCTCCTTTCTTTCTTTCTTGAACAAATGGAAGAAAGAAAGAAAGGAGGGTTTTGGTGAGGGATCGAAATAGAAAGAATAAAACCGCCTTGCTAAGATCCACACGCAAATTAAAATAATCATGCATCTACCAATGTAAACTGACTCTGTCATTTACCTTCTTCATGTTTGATGTATCCTCTCTAATCGATCATTACTCTTCTGTCTTCTTCTCTCTCCCTCCCAAATTTGTACGGTGCCAGCTCGGATTCTCCAAGCTCCGAACAACCTACAACCGTTGGTCCCCAAATATTTAACCTCTCTTCTCTCTCAACCTCCTTTTTCCTTTTCAACTTATCAAACCTCTCCTTCTCACTTCTCCCTCGAACGTCTCCTCTCTCACATTAGAGAGAGAGAGAGGACCAAGACTCGGAGAAGAAGAGGAGAGAAGCTTCGGTCATCGTGATGTCGGTCGAAACTCAAACCCCAGGGAAATGGAGATCTATCAGGGAGGTCGTGCTACAGAGCGTACAAGAGTACCAAGAGCAGCAGAGGCTGAAGAAGAAGTACCGAAAGAGGAGCTTCTCCTACAGCGGAGAAGGTGGTGGCTTGGCCGGAATTGGTACAAGTGGCAGTGGATCATGCGACCTCGACGAAGATGAGATGGGGTGTAGCTGGGGCGAGGAGGAAGACGGAATTGTTGAATTGGAGCAGATCGGGGCTGAGAAAACCAAGAATGTCTTGATTTTGATGAGCGATACTGGTGGGGGTCACCGTGCTTCAGCCGAGGCAATTCGAAATGCGTTTCAGATCGAGTACGGTGATGATTATAAGGTATGGTTACTAATTGTTTTCTGTTTTTGGTTGGTTTTTGTTTGCGTTCATATCGCTTCTGATTTGAGCTTTTGTCTGGAGATGAGAAAATTTTGGGTACATTTTCCTCCATGAAGATTTTGTTGGGTCTTTTTAGGCGTACACTTGTTTACCCTTTTTATAGGATATTAAAGGCTGGTCCTGAAGAGTGAAGACCATCTCGATTCAATTTTGAACATGGAGCTCTAAAATTATGCAAGTTAACCAACTTCGATTTGGGTTGATTGGGGCTCTAAAATTATGCATAACCTTTTCTGGATTATGCAGCTTTGACTTATGGTTTTGACCTCTCTTCACCACGAAAAGGTTCTTTTCTAACTTCGTAATGAATTTGCAGGTGTTCGTGAAGGATCTGTGCAAAGACCATGCTGGGTGGCCACTGAACAATATGGAGAGTTCATACAAGTTCATGGTGAAACATGTACAACTATGGAAGTTTGCTTTCCATGGCACCTCCCCTCGCTGGGTCCACTGTCTCTATCTTGCTGCTCTTGCTGCCTTCTATGCCAAGTATGCCTTTTTCTCTATTTTTTCTTTGTAATCGTTGATTCCATAGTATATCCATTCCAAGAGTTTGTTACCATCGTAATCTTGTTGTGCAATTGTTGATTTAATCCGGAAACAAATGAATTTTGTTATGCAATTGTATCGTGTCATGTACCAGGGTATTTTCTTAGTGAAAGTAATCAAATGTCATTTATTTTAAGCTCAAGATGGAATGAAGTACATCAAAGTTGCAATTAGGTTTTCAAAACTTGTGGTTCCTAAAAATTATAATTCAAATTGGGAGAATATTAGGGAATTCCGGGGTATCTTACTGGAAATAGGCTTTGACCAAACAGTCCCATAATAGTTGTTTTGGTTGTATAAAGCTGAACAAGGCTCATCTCTGAAGAAGCAATCACTTTGAATTAGTTCAGGACCTTTTAAAATGCACTCTCTACAATTGAAACCAGGTGCCATGATGAGAGATAGAGATATATATACATATATCTGCTAATTTAAATCCAGCTAGCTTCCAAAAATATAGAAAAGGATTCCAGTTGCTTCATAAACATATGATGTGTTATGGGGTGAAATATCTTGCCAGTATTTACCAATTGTGCAGCTGTCTCCTTCATTGCTCTCTCTCAAAAACGTGCTCCTTGTTTGGCATGTTCAATAATTTCAAAGTTCAAACTAGATCTGTCCATACTCCAACAAGTTGCATTAAAAGAAAACTTGTTGTTGGATTGAGCAAAGCACAAGAAAGGTGCAATATCTCTGATAATGATAAGATCATTTTGAAGCTGTTCTTACATCAATCTATTTTATAAAATGCTAATTCATTTTCTATGAGAACTTTGGCTCGGCTTGCACCCAGAATTACCCTGCCACAATTTTCAAAGGCTTACATCTTACCACTTACATCTTATTCTTCTATTTTTTTTTCTGTGGTGAAGGAAGGTGGAAGCGGGCCTGAAGAAATACAAGCCTGATATAATAATTAGCGTGCATCCGCTTATGCAACATATTCCTTTATGGGTGCTCAAATGGCAAGGTCTTCAAAACAGAGTCGTATTCGTCACTGTGATAACTGACCTCAATACATGTCATCCCACATGGTACTATAAGATTGCATATAATTAGTGTATCCTATATTTTCTTTGGTTTCTGATGGTTGAAATCAATTTCAGGTTCCATGCTAATGTCAATAGATGCTACTGCCCCTCTGAGGAGGTGTCAAAGCGGGCTTTGCTTGATGGGCTTGAGCCTTCTCAGGTTCAGGTTTTCGGCTTGCCAATTCGGCCATCCTTCTGCCGTGCTGTCCTTGTCAAGGTAACATAGATCTTTCTACAGAGAAAAAGAAATTTTGTACATGAGTCCTATACTCCTATGTATACTAAGAAACTCAATGGTGCTCATTGACAAGAGTTGACAAATGCAGAAGTGTCCTTAATAAGATTGACTGTCAATTTTTTTGAAGCTACGAACTGTGAAGCATTACAACATGGCTTGTTTTGCGGAAGGGGTCGTGCACCATGATTATAATTAATAATTAAAGCAAAAGGACTGGGAGACTTTTTTTTTCACAAGGCTTCTGTTGTAAGCCAAGTAAAATAGGGATTTGCAAACAATGAAAGAATAGCAATCATTTTTGTTATACTATTGAGATGCTTTGGGATTCCACACCAATTTTGGATCTGTTCGACTCTTTAAAAAAATTATTTAACCCTCTAATGCAGGAGGAACTGAGAGAAGAATTACAAATGGATGCTGTTTTGCCAGCTGTCCTTTTGATGGGAGGTGGTGAAGGAATGGGGCCTGTTAAAAAGACAGCCAAGGCTCTTGGTGATGCTTTGTTTGACAAGGAGCAGAATAAACCGATTGGTCAGCTTATTGTAATATGTGGCCGCAACAAAACTCTGAGCTCCACACTTGAATCGCTGGAGTGGAAAATTCCAGTCAAGGTGTGAAAATCTTTTAAAAAAAGTAATGAGAAGCTTGTATTAATGGAACAATTCTGTTTTTTATTAAATTGTTCTGTCTTACAGATTAGGGGGTTTGAGACACAAATGGAGAAATGGATGGGGGCATGTGATTGCATTATAACAAAGGTATTTAATACATCAATATAGTGATCATCCCAATTTTCTGCTGCTGTATTGAAGTTTTTTTCTCATTTTCATGCTGATTTCTTGTTTATAACATTTTTTTTCTATAGGCTGGGCCTGGTACAATAGCAGAGGCCTTGATAAGAGGGCTTCCAATTATCCTTAATGACTTTATCCCTGGACAGGTTTGTGTCTTGAACCTTTTTATAATGCCTATTACATTTGGAATATTATTATATGCTACAGTTGCAAATAATTGATGCATTCCAAACATAAAATCTTTTACAGGAAGTTGGCAATGTCCCTTATGTGGTCGATAACGGAGCAGGTGTCTTCTCGAAAAGCCCGAAAGAGACAGCCTCACTAGTTGCACGTTGGTTTGGGCCTGAATCTGAAGAACTGAAGAGGATGTCTGAAAATGCGCTAAAATTGGCCCAACCTGAGGCAGTTTTTGACATTGTTCGAGACATCCACTCACTAGCTCAAGGACATGGCCCTTTGTCTAAAGTTGCATACCCTGTCACCTCTTCTTTCTACCAGCTACCAATTGCCTAAAAAGAAAAGAAATATGAAAACTATTTTCCACCTGCATTCTTTCAGGGAGTTCGGTTTTGTGAAAATTATGTACAGTTAGGTTCCACTATTCTTTCGCCTGAAGATTGAAAGGAGAAAAGGAAAAAAGAGAAGTAAAAAAAAAATATGACGTGAAGGTAAACTATGCAAAATATGTAGGTGTTGATTTGGAGTCTCAAAAGTATGTATCGCTTGGGTAGTGTGCTTGTTGATATTTTTCTTTATTCATTTTTGCTACATGATATTGGCTGATTAATGATTGTATTTTAGTTATTTCCTTTCCACCTCCAAAGATGTGTTATCTGACTTCTGATTTTGTGATGCTTGTTATATTGCTCGAGCATAAAAGTATAAAATATCCCTCGTCTGCATTCTTATTTTCCATTCTTTGTATGGATTGACAGAAATTGGTTTGTCACCTAGCCATTTCCATTTTACTGTCAATGCATATATCTGATTTTGGGATGCTTGATATATTGCTCGAATATCTCGTCTGCACATTTGCTTATCACGATACTTATCACGTGAATGTATTTTGTTTCAACTAATATTGATACGCATGAGTCGAGTTAGAATTTTAGATTGAGGGGGTCGGGATTGGAGGGGTTAGATGTTTATTACAAAAAAAAATGGTAGAAATCTAATATATAAATTTTTAAAATTTTTACAAAAAAAATTAGGGGATCAAATATATAAATTTTTATTTTTTTACAAATTATACATATTTATCACATATTTTTAAAAAAATAGAGGGGCCCGACCCACCCAGCCCCCTTGGATCCGCGTCTGTTATACATCATGACATATTATGTAAAATTGTGTAGATACATCATGTTATATAACACGGCATAGTATGACACATCATATGATTAAATAAAGATAAAGACATACAATCCTTTTTTACATCTATAGATATATATAAAATATATTGAGAAAATTAGTTTTGTGTCATTTTAAAATTTTAAAATTAATAAAATATTATTTAAATTATTTTTTTTGGTTTTTTTCTCTCCTCTCATTCGTTGGAATGTCACTTTAAAATTAATTTGTTTAGATTTTTGCCATTTATATCGTATAATTGTATAATTATTTAATGAACATGTAAAATTTAATTGTCCAGACAAAAATACCCCCAACAGATACTGATAAAAAATGATTGAAATTTCATTTAGAGCATCTCCAATTCTGATTTAAACGAATTTCTATTCCTATGTGTCAGTCCTTAATTTCAATTTCAGCGATGGAGCACAGGTTTTTTATTTAGAAACTCGTTTCTAATGGACACCTCGGATTAGAAACCATGCGAGTTTCTGAAACTGTCATCGTTTTCTCTCTCTTCTCCGAGCTTGGATCCGAGTAAGAAACACACAACAGGTTGAGTGAAAGAGAGAAGGATAAATGGCGTTAATGGTGGCGCTGGAGGAGGATCTGCGCGCGCTATCCACCCAATCCCGCCGCCGCCACCCAGCTGTCAAGGACGCCGCCGAGCACCCGCTCCTAAAGGTCAGTGGGATATTTCATCTCACCCCTTCACTTAGCGAAAACACCCTCGCATTTAGTTTTCTTCCAGTACTATTCCCTCCCATGTCTCTAAGGACAATTTGGTCGGAGTACAATCAAATGTCTTGATAAGGACTGACTGAGAGGGTAGGAATTTGCTAACAACACCTTATGTTAAAGACAAAAAAGATTCTGGTAAGATACTTTTAATCCAATCTCTTTGGACGATATCCGAAACGAACATGCATACATTTTGTAGCATTCCCTGTTCTTTTGAAGAAATTGCAAGAAGAGCATTTTTCTGTCTCTTTCTGTAATTCCAACAAGCCTGCTGTTTCTTTTATAAAGTTCCACTCTAGCTATCTACTGAGGCCATACACTGTAAATGTCAAAATTATGGACATAGATAATTAATTTGGACAGATTGAAATGATGAACCTTGACTATGAAAAATAGATAGCGTTGGGGCAGAAGAGGAGTTACCAGTAAAAACAGTCGGGATGAAAGAGATGGTTGTACCACTGGCTGCTGGTATTCTATCTGCTTTTAGGAGAGTTATAGCTCGCCGTATTTCTCTCAAGGTTCATTTTTGGTTTCCTGTTTAATTGTATTGTCTTACCTTCTCTGTGTAGAAATTTGTAACGTATCATCTTAAGAAAGGACTTACCTATGTCCAACCCAATATATTAAACAGATACTGAGACCACATGTAAAAAATAAATGGGCTTAATTGTTAATTGAGTCCAATGCAACAATATCACATATATGCATTGACAGTAATTGGTTTGTCACCCAGCCATTTGAAAAGGTCTTGTAAAAGGAACTGACTTCCTCCAAAATGTTACTTCTATATAATTTATGTTAATATTTTGTCAGAACGTGAATCTAATTGCCAGATATATTTCTTGTTGTGTATTCATTTTATTTATTTTGACTGAAAATTGAATAAACTTGATAGGAATTGCAGTAACTTTATCAGTATAATGTGGTTAATGTGAGCACAATTTTGTTCTAGTCTAATATCTTAATGAGTATGAGTTTCTGAGCACTTACATTTCTTTCTTTTCTTCTTTTAGAATTTTCCTTGCCTGCATAGTTTTTAATTTGAAAATTTCCTAATTTTCCATAGGGTGATGCTTCTGATAGCATGCATTGTCAAGCTTCAATATCCTAGCTGGGCATATATGAGCACAATTTTGTTTGGAATTGTTTTTGTTTTCTACATCGAAAATCTTACTGAAGAAAGGTGCCATTGTTTTCTGATTTCTTTGACCTTCTAGATAAAAGACCTGACAGCACTTGCTGCAAGTGGATCTGCGCACTCGGTTTATTAGGTACATACGTGCAAATTCTAAATTAAATTTTCCTGTGTATTTGTATTACTAAACTCTGTTTTTTGTATAAGGCTACTAGGTTGCTTATTTCAGAGCAATCGGTATAAAATTCTGGTATATATGTATTTTTTGTATAAGGCTGCTAGGTTGCTTAATTCAGAGCTATTGATATAAAATTCTGGTATATATTTCTCACATGAAGAAATTCCAGGTCAGTGGTCTCACTTATTTCCTTAATGATAATAGCCATTTTGTTTTGTGTGCAGCTGTGTTCTGTGACTGTGTAGTTGTGTGGACACTTAGATATCTTTTGATTTTGATGTTATACTGTTATAAAAAGTGAAGTTCTGATTGTTTAGGTTTATCTGATGACCCATTCAGCTGGAATGAAAGCCTTGCCTAGTCCCTGCTAAATCTAATTGCTAATGATTGTATAATCCATATGACCTGTTAATCTTGGGAGTTGTGCATGATGAAGTATTTTGTTAGGTACAGTTTGGTTAAGATCAGATTTGCCTCTGGAGTGTGTTCATACTAGTTTGTTAGAGAGTGTGTTCATCTAGTTTGTTGGAAAGTGCGTAATTGTGTCAAATATTGTATGCTTGATATTAATAACACTGATGATTTTGTTGCTGTATAATTTATGATTTTGAAGAGAAGTTGATTCTCTATTAATGTATTTGCTTCAGGTTGGGTTAACCGTTTTCCTTTTTTCTTCAGAATTTTTCTTTATTTTTCTGAACATTCAACACAAGTGTGCCCAAAAACATATTAAAACATGTCAGGTTATTTATAAAATTATTTATTTTCATCAAAATTAAATTACATAATTTATATTTCATATAAACTAATATAATGTCAGGTTATTTCAACTTGATGTGAACACGCAAATGCTTTGCATATTTAAATTGTTTATTAAATTTCATACAATGACCTCTTTTAATTGCATCTCCACTTTTAATCTGACGCAAATGGTCTGGCGCGCCAAATTTACTCCGAGCGAAATCCGACCTGGCGTTTTAGAATTAGAAAAAGCGAGTCAGCCTTGGTGCAAGAACAAGTTTGTTTGGCGCTCTGTTGTATAGCAAAAAGTCTGAATAGTATTATTATTCAGATGAATTAATTTATTAAAATAAATTTTAGACTAAATAGAAATATCCGAAAGAGTGTTAATTCCGTATACTAATTTATATGTGGTATATCGGATTAACTCGCATCGAAATAACGATTATTGTTTAATTATGTTGTATTATATTATTATATTATGATTATGATTTATTTATTACTATTATTATATTATGATTATAAATATATTAAAATATGATAATATTATTATGATTAGTATTATTTATTATTATTATATATTATTTATATTATTATTATATTATGATTATGATTATATTTTTATTACATTATTATGATTACGATTATAATAATAATTATTATTATTATTTTATCATCATCATCATCATCATCATTAGTATCATAATTATTTATGTTTTAACTATTCTGATTAATAATTATCAAATAATATTTTCACTTTTACGAATAGTAAAAAATATTACTTTTCTACCTATCTTTCGTAAAAGTAAAAAATATTACTTTTCTACCTATCTTTTAAAATGACACTATTATAACTCTTTCAAAACTATTTTTTAATTTTCCAAACGCTCAGAGTTTTAGAAACTGTTAGCTTTTATAACTAACGTCGCAATAAAAGTTTTAGAAACTGTTCGCTTTTATAACCATAATCGCAACAATTAAGTTTAAAACCATTTTAGCATTATATTCCTCCGCTGTTTTTCCATTGACCCTCATCCAGTTGCCCGGTGACGACGGCGACCTAAGTGACTAAGTGAGAGAACCACCTCTCAGCCGGCAGCATCTACTCCTGATCTCCTCACCGCCCAGCATAGGTCAGAAAATCAATCGCGCATTGAGGAGAATCTGTGGAGAATCTGTGGAGTTAGTTCCATCTACGATTGGTAGTGCCGCGTCGATTGGAGATATAGAAAGCGATCGTTTACACAAATTGATCCATCCGCGGCATGTGCAAGAGCAAGAGCGTCAAGCTTGACATAAATGGAAGTGACATCCAGTGCCTATTTTCAAAGTTTACCAGACTTGGTGCTAGCTACGTGGAGCACCTCTTTCTTTCCCTTCGTGTAAGCTCTCACTTGAGACACATGGAAGCTCACATTAAGACAAAAGGAAGTAACTACAGCACAAGACTTAAACTTGAAGATACGAACTGCAATCAGGGCAGATTTTCTCAGACTTGCAAGTGGATACCTTTGTTCGTTTCATCTTGTGGTTTTGCTGAATTTGAAATTTTGCTGATTTCGTGCTGGATTTCTTGGTTTATGGTAACTCATTTGCTTGTTTTTTGGAATCTGGCTGATTGTACTTATTAAATTTCTTGTTTTATGTAACTGGATTAGAGATATTTGAAAAAAAGAAAAACTGGGTGCCAGTTTGAATTAGCAAGGTGTAGAATTGAGAAATAAAGGAAAAGGAACTGATCGTGTGATCAGAAGAGTACATATTCAATTAATATACTATTTGAAATTACTTTACATCGACTTTGATACATAATTAGCATTATCAATAAACGAATGGGATCAGAGGAAGAAAATAGTTTCTATATAAATGACAAAGGACAAAATGGAAATACAAAATGTTAAATACAAGTACCAGATTTTTTAAATTAAAATTATACAATAAGTGTATAATTGTGGCAAAAATCTAAATAACCTCATTTTGCATGGCATTAAATAAAGAGAAAATTTTAGGATGATATTTTACTAATTTTAAATTTTCGGAGTGACATAAAATTAATTTTCCCTATTATTTTTCATAAAATATTTTCTAATACTTTTCTTCACTTTACTATAAATTATATATTTTTCCATAAATTTAAATATCTTTTTCAATAAAAATGATACAATTTGAAAAAAAAAGACTAAATATGACTAAATGTGACTAAATGTGACTAAACATGTTAGTATGTAGCGTATTATATACGTGTTATGTTATGATATAACCTGACGTGTCTAAGCGTGATGTATCTTATGTGTATCATATCATAGGTGTGATATGTCTTTTCTCTATCTTTTTTAGCACGTCACATAAAAAAGTATACAAGTACGTCACAATAGATACATTGTTTTTTTCATGTCACATCACAGTTTTTATTCACTATCTGAAAATCACATATCATAAAATTGCAGGACAAAGACAATAAGTCAATGATTATAAGTTAATATGTTATAATAATTATAGAAAAAATAACACAATATAATAACCGAAATAATAACTTATTATTTCAGTTAGTATTAATAATAACAACAAGGGCAAAATTCTGTCTAGATTTCCTTCAAGAGGACGCATTGGAGACCGCGCGGTCAGTGCAATTTGAGTACGGACTCTCGCCGATGCTAGTAGGGGCGTTAATTGTTCGGGTCGGATTATATTATTTTATTATTATTTTTTACTTGATTCGAATTTGATTCGATTAAATTTGGGTCAAAAAATTTTGATCCATACCCGACCAGTGTAAAATAATTAAATATTTTTTAATAATTTTAAGCATTAAAATATTGATTAATTTATAATTAATCTTAATTAGTGTATATTTAAAGTTTAATTAGTACTAAATCACAAAATTACTTTAAAAAATATAATTAATCGGGTCGGGTCGGGTTGACCCGAACCCGACCCGATCCGATTCGGGTCAAAAAAATTAAACACATACCTAACACATTTATTTTCATCATGTCAGATCGGGTCGAATTCGGATTCGGATCGGGTCAAGAATTATTATCCCCATAGATGCTAGTAACTTACTTTTATTTGCTCGTTTATTTCGAAACTTTAATTGTTAGCATGAATTGGGACTTTATTAGATGGAAGGAGTTCTAACACAATAAATTATACTAGCATTCGCATGTATTTTCTTACTTTCAAACCTTGTACAAATTTGTCCTTTTCTTTTTATCTTGATAGATACTAAGCTATTAAAAAAATTGTTAGCATGAATTGTCATTACTCATCATTCCTATGTTTTTTTTATTATGTTTTGTTCATTGTAATATGTGGTTCTATGCCTGCTTGAGTAGAATTAGATGTTAGGGATGTAGCCTCGGACTACTACTCTTGTATTTATATGATTTCATGTAATAAAATCGGTGGTTCTTGAAGCCATTTTTTTTAAAGCTAAAACTATGAATAAAAATCATATATTCTAAAAAAAAAATATAGATAATATTAGTATCCTATGAACTTATGCAAGCGGCACCTTGATCATTGTCATTGGTGTCCATTGTATCTATTTTATTTATGTATAAATTTATAAATATAAACTATTTTATGTATTCTAAATCATTTCAATTGAATTTATATGAAAATTATAAAATTTTAACTAAGGAGAGTTAAATGGTAAAATTTGATATGTTGATTTTGTTAACGCTTGTTGTATATATTTTTATGTATACACATAGAATAGAATGGTATTAATAAAATATTTATTTAATTAATTTTATTATTCAAATTTAAATATTTGGACCAATGCGACAACAATCACTTGGTCATCTGATCCCTCGTATTTTAATCCGGTAAAGCAACGGAGGGGTCGGATGGATCGACGGGTCGGGGCACTTCCCGTTTACTTTCCCTTTTTTTTTTTTTGAGTCTGGTCTGGCCTCATCAGACTTCAGAGCGGGTCGGATTCCGTCGGCGCTGCTTCATCTTCGCTGCGGAGACGGGGGAGAGAGGGAGCGAGAGCACTTGGGCAGCTTCTGCAAGCTTTTAAATAGAGAGAGATGGAGATGCACTGGGTGAAAGCTGATCCCTCCGATTTTGGAGGTGATCTCCCCATCGCTCGCAGGTAATTCATAGATCTCTCCTGTACTTTCTAAAGGTCAGAACGTGCGCCACACCCTGCTTATATGGTATAATTGCGCGTCCTCATATATAGTTCCGTAGTTTGCCCCTGCAAGGTTAGAAATCAACGGTACTGTTGCTTATTTGTTCTCAATTGCCGGTATGTGTCCTGTTCAAATCTGCACATAAACGATGCAAAACTCGAGTGTTGCAAAGTGACAGCTTATGAGTTATATTTAATTCAGATACGAAGAATGGTGAGGGCATAATCAAGTAGAATTCTGCATAAGATAGTTTTTGCACCAATACCTTTTTTTTTTTGATAAAAGTGGAGAATATCCACCTGCTTCATTGAAACAGAAATTTTACAAGACAGTACCAAACGGCTGGTACTGATAAACAATTTACACCAAAACCTTATTTTGGTAGTTTCCGACATTTGTTTGTAAAAGCTAGCTTTTTACAAAAATAATGGATCAAGTTGACTATAATGTTCTAATGCAGTGGACACACAGCTGTGAAAGTGGGAAAATCAAAGGTGGTGGTATTTGGTGGGTTTGCTGATAAGAGATTCCTTGTCGACATTGCTGTCTATGACATTGGTACACACAAGTTTCTCCTTGCAAAAGCTAAACTATGTTTTTTTTTACAGTACCAGACTATCAGTACCATCTATTTCTGTATGATACCCATATGTATAGAACTTCTGATTGGTGACAGCCCTTGATCCAAATTTGGTAATCATGCCCATACTGTACCAGTGGGGTCTCAAGCACTAATGCTGCTGCTTTCATGGAGTATGATTGTTAAGAGTATTTGTATGTGTTTGTTATATATAGGAGCATCTTATACTTCTTCTTTTCTTCTCTTTCTTTTGCTTTCAGAAAATAAGTTGTGGTACACCCCAGACTGTTGTGGAAATAGTGGTTCGGAAGAGCAG
Source organism: Schoenoplectus tabernaemontani (assembly GCA_037127355.1). NCBI lineage: Eukaryota > Viridiplantae > Streptophyta > Magnoliopsida > Poales > Cyperaceae > Schoenoplectus > Schoenoplectus tabernaemontani. The sequence continues at coordinate 10,722,137 of CM073754.1, read as the reverse complement.
GTTGGCCCCAATGCTAGAGCATTCCATGTTGCGGTAGCTATTGGTTGTAACATGTTTATTTTCGGTGGCCGATCTGGTACTAAAAGGTTGGCACTTCTTTTGGAATTTCAGATATTTTATATGTCCCAGTAAGACAATTTCTGACCAATGTTTGTATATCTCAGGTTGGGTGACTTCTGGATGCTTGATACTGGTATGTGTCTCCCTGCCTTTTCTTGTGCTCTCTTTTGATCCTCTTATTAAATTCTGGACTAATGCGTAGAAGTGATTTTTTTTATGCAGATTTTCTTTTAAATAATACATAAAATTTTCAATTTTCTAGTATCTCAAAGAAACAATGAAAACAAAAAGAATAATAAAACACTTAATATAGGTTCAGACATTATTCCTTTAATAATGTCAGTTTTAACATTTACTGAATGCTTGTAATTATCTTTCAAAAGAGATATGGCAATGGTCTGAACTTACAAGCTTTGGAGATTTACCATCACCACGGGAGTTTGCTTCTGCTTCAGCCATAGGAAATCGTAAAATTGTTATGTATGTCTCATTCTTTGATTCTTTCCATTGGGTTTTCATTTTATCAAACTTATCTTCTAAGAATATCTTTTGGATATTTTTAATATTATCTGTGATATATATTCAGGTATGGAGGTTGGGATGGTAAAAAGTGGCTTTCAGATGTTTATATTATGGACACAAGTGAGTTTGTTCTCATAATTTCTTTATGAAATTATCCTTAAATGCTCCCACACAACCTTAGTACAAAAGTGTGTTTATATAAAAAAAATTGCAGGAAACTTTTATTGAATTTCTCTTGTATTGCCTTAATAAGTTACCCAAACTGCCCCTCCTTTTTCCCCTCATGTACATGAAACAAAATAGTGAGGAAGGAGCAGCAATTTAGGCATCATTTTGATTTAATTAGAGTTGAGGAGAATGGAGGTGTTTTTCACATTTTGTAAGTGTGTATACTTGCTGCATTTGGTCGGAGGTGTATATATAAAATTGCCTGACCATGCAAATCAATCAGCTTAGGTCTGCTCTCGTATAATGCCAGGAGCCATGCTGAGATGACTTGATTTAACCCAGATGTGTTGTGAATGTGTAACATTTTTTTCTTTAACTTCTTATCTTTTTTTTTTCATTTAATAAAAAATAGTGTCACTTGAGTGGACTGAGCTGTCGATCACAGGGTCGGTTCCAACAGCCAGATGTGGTCACTCTGCCACAATGGTTGAGAAGAGATTGCTTGTCTTTGGTGGGAGAGGTATATCTCCTTTTGTTGCTTTAATTTTTTTGTTTCTCTTTCTTACAAATTTCTGGTGTACCAGCTATGCAATTAAGGCCTTCTTTATCTTTCTTGCTCTGATGTGGTTACTAAAGGAACTGAGGACAAATGGAGCAACACAGACTTGTCCGTCTCATGTATATGCTTTTTCAATGTAGTTTGTCAGATATTTATATATTTTATGTGCTTTATGTGTTTCTAGGTGGTGGTGGACCTATAATGGGTGATCTATGGGCTTTAAAGGGACTAATTGAAGAAGGTGAGTCTTATGCTATAGCTTTTGTTAAGCTGTTGAAACAAAATTATACTGCAAGGATTTTATTCTATGTTCATGCATGGCATTCCTGTTGGATTGATCCTGAAGGGTCCTTATGGATTGGTATTGGCCAAGTTCGTTGTACTCATTATATTTCATAGCTTGTGCTTACCAGTTAAATTCTTTTGTTGAAAAGTTTGTTAAAATTCAGCCATTTCTTGAAGGATTTTATGAATTACCTTTTTAATCTTGTCTGTGAAGTGGTAGTGATAACAAAATCTGTTATTAATTTTAAATCAAAATTTTGAAGAGAATGAGACACCGGGATGGACTCAACTTAGACTCCCAGGCCAATCGCCAGCTCCCAGGTGTGGTCATACTGTTACTTCTGGAGGTCATTATGTAAGTGTTTGGTTTTGTCTTTTTATTATTACAGGTGAAACTTTGTTGAATTCTTACCAAATACCAACTCAATATTGTAACCAGTTTATGTGAAATACATAGCTAAACCATTTTGATACTAAACATTTTGCACTTGGACCTGGTCTTTTAGATGTTTTCAAGAGGATTGATGATTATATTTATCTTATAGCTTTTACTTTTCGGTGGGCATGGAACGGGTGGCTGGCTAAGTAGATATGATGTATACTACAATGATTGTATAGTTTTGGACAGAGGTGAGGTAGAAACTGTTGCATTATTTTTTGGATAATCAATGTGTGTTTGCCAAAAAAACCTTAAATATTATTAAATATTAATCAATGCAAAATGACTAAATGAGTCATTCTATATACCCGCAAAACATCAGTGTCTTCTCCACCCCCTTGTCTCCTATTTTTCAAAAGATACCCAAATTATCTTTGCTCTCTTCAGTTATCGCAGGGCAGTGACATGGGTTTAGTTGTATTTTAGAAAATGTTACTCACAATATCATTCTTTTTTTGCAAAGTATATAGTTTATTTTTTTCACTAACTAATATCTGCTGATGATCAGTGTCTGTTCAGTGGAAACGAATGAATACGAGTAATGAGCCACCATCTCCACGTGCTTACCATTCAATGACTTGCATCAGTACACGGTACCTTCTGTTTGGTGGGTTTGATGGGAAGACCACCTTTGGTGATTTTTGGTGGTTAGTTCCAGGAGGTACTTGTAATTCCTATTTTCACTTTGTGGTTTATGATTTTACAGTCAACACTTATATTTTTTTTAATGTTGTGTTAAGGATCATGTTGATGGTGGCATTGTGAAAATTGTAGTTGCGAATTTAAATTCCCCCTTTTGTCTTTTCAGATGATCCTCTAGCAAAGAGATCAAGAATTCCAAATGTTCCTTCAGAAGTCATTGCGCCTTCTGGTGGATCACATGATGCTGATGCAAAGGTACTGAAAATCACAAGGAATATGTATATTAAGCAAGGTTAGTTTTAAGTTAAAGAAACAGGCACAGGATCATTTACACAAGTAAATTACTGTTGCCTTGTAATTACGCAGGATCTATATAAAATAGACAAGCTTGTGACCATTAACTTACTCGTTAAATTGCATTTTTTTATGAATTGAAGGAAAAAGAAGAGACAAACGGAGAGTCCCTTATTTTAGAACTAGCTGACAAATTGGGCATTTCTATTTCTCCAAAAGCTGATGTTGGCATTATCGATGAAATGGAGGACAAAGAGCTAAGTGAATTATCAACAAGATTTACTGGAGAAAATGTATCAACCATGGACCAAGCTGCTGGAGTACAAGTAATTTGTAGCTCTAGTTTTTTGAGATTTCAGTCTGAATGGTTGACATAGTCATCTCCGTATGAATTTGCCTACTACAAATTTCATTAAATCGAATTAAAAAAGAGTTGATACAGAATAGATAGAAGAAAAAAGGGAAAAGATAGAAAGAAATAAGATGATTTGAAATACAAGCTAAACATGACAAGATGGACTAAAATAAAGAGAAAAAGAAAAATAGTAGTCTGATCTGTCGCATCAACTGCCGATTGGTCTGTCACACGATTCTCTCCTCTGATAAAGATTGCTGTAGGTGACCTCCCTCTGACTGGATAGGTATGTGCCGACATTGCAGAATGTAGGATGAAGAAAAGAGAGATGGGGTGATGAGAGTCTGGCTCGGGGGGGGGGGGATCAGTATCAATTGGAAAAAATGGAAAAGAATGTAGAGTTGCTAAGCGAGTGGTACCACATATGCAGGAGCAGTAAGATACCAATTGTAATCTATCAGCACCGTACAAAGACACCGTATCACCGGTACCAACCGATACATTTTAGTAGCAACGATGTCAAGAGGAGTCTAAGGATCTCCAACACGAGTTTGGAAACTTACTCCTATTATTAGAATATTAGTACTTTGAAGGTATATTTAGGTTCTTAATCAATGAATAAACTCACAAAATTTAGATAGTAAACTGGTCCTCATATAATAAGGCAATGGAAGTTGTAAGAAAATCAAACATCTGATCTTTTTGTAATCTTGTAATATACTCTAAGAAAACGAGATAACAAGGATATGCCCTAAAGCATGAAGGAATATACTATTCTACATTTTTTTCTATGGAATTCCAAAATGTTGAGCTGTTAATGTTTTCTTTGCAATTATGTCAGAATTCGAATTTTAAATTTCTAGTTGCAAAACAAATCATATATTTTAAAATTTTGTACATGAAAGAAAACCACTGGTATAGAATATGATCTAACAATTCTGCATAATAAGGTACCAATCGAATATTCCTGAATGGTCTTTATAAAAAATATTCAGATTATTCTCTATTTTCATGGCTGAAATTTTTTATTTATTTCTGAACAGGTATATATCTTTTGCTAAAAAAGTTATATTGTATGATTATTTAAATGAAAAACCGAACAGGTTCATATCTTGCATTTATTATGTTAACCATCAGTTCCTTTGAAAAAGAAACATAAATATTGTCGATAAGAGTTTTAAACTTTGAAGGGGTAGTCATTTCTTGTGCAGAAGTCAATAGTGTTTAAGTGGGTGTTGTTGGATAGATGAGGGGAGGGGCTTTTTGGTATAAATAGGCAGCTTAACCTTTATGAAGTCATTATTATGGTATGATGTCCTAACCGCCGATTTGTATACTGTTTGACAATTCAAGTTTTATGGTGAATTTTAGGTAGTAAGAGATCATTGGAAGAATTGTAGTCCCAGTTCCATACAACTCCAGGAGGTTGGTCCCATGTTGCGTGATTACAAGCGGCTCATTGTCCAAAGCTATATGTAAGTTGCTTTTAGTTCTTGATATTGTTTGTTTATTTTTGAGGTATTACATGAACTCCCTAAGCTATTTTAGAAATTGTAAAATCCCAGATTTGTAGGAGAAACTAAGAAGGAGACCTAGCTGCTAGCTTATTTTAATCTTAAAAAACAAGAATATGTAATTTTTATAATATATTATATAACAACGAAATGATGAAGATAACTATGCTAAAATAATTTAAACATCATTTTATAAATAAATTTTGTGCAGTTTTTTCTAGTACTGCATAGTAGGTTTTTTTCCTGCAACGATGCAGAGCGTTGTTAGCAAATAATAGGAGTTAAGAGATGATAAGGCAATGCAAATTGTGTAGGAGTTCGGAATTTTTTTTTACTAATTATGTTAAATAAATGTAAATGTAAAAATGATTCTTATCTGAGCTGTATGTTTGTGCTTGGTTGAAATTTGTATCTGGTATCAGTAGGATTAATTCAATCTATGCTCTGAAATTTTGCTGCAAGCATTTCACTGATATGCAGTTTTGCACATTTCAGAGGAAGATTGAACTTTGATATGCATTCAACTTTATCGGTTCTCTCTGGCCAAGAAAAATACCGGTTCTTCCACTTAAAAAGTGCTTCTCAGGTAATCTCTCTCTCTCTTTCTCTCGTTCTCAATAGTTTCGGAATCCAGTACCAAGCTCGACAGCTCATTAGTTTAGTATTAGAATTATCAGAGCTAAATTCTATTTTAAAAAATGTTGGCTGATATTAAACATTAGTTTGGTTGGTCATTGGCTTCGTTGTGTAAACTGCACAATGATTAGTTGATTATCCAAACTAAATTCAATTTTTGAAAAAGGTTGGCTAATGTTTAGTTGGTTCTGGGATTCCTTATAAGAACCGACAAATACACAACCCCCAAAAAATATATACCATAACCTTGGATACAGCTAGAGTGAATGAGATTTGCTTCAGTATTTATTCTTCTATTATCTTAGTTTATTATTTTTTTTGTACCTAATAGTTACGTATGAATGACATTCCGAGTTTGCTTGAAGAATACAAACTTCTTCTCTCAAGTTGACAAAAGGCAACTCATCAGGAATTGTAATGTTAGCATAGTAATTCCTCATTTCATCGGTTACTATTTATTCTTTGTTTATTTTCTTTTTTTATTTTTTGAATTATCAGCTGTTTTAAAAATCGATGCAACAATTTAAATATAATAAACTGCTGATGGCAAATAGGACATAACTCATCCTTTCATCATATGGTTTCTGGAATGCAAAGAATCTTTGTAAATTGTACTGGCAACATATGAAAAGTACTTGAAGAACTTGTTACCAGTGAAATAAAATGCGGACCGTGCGGCCGTATATATGCATGCGGCTCACTTACTGCGCTGAACTTTTTATGCGGCTGCATATTGCCTCTGAGAGGCCCACGCAGGACGCAGGAGGCACGTAGGGCACAACCCATTAATTTATTCAGAGGATGCAAGGCGCAACCCATTATTTTATTCACAGAAAATAGTAAAAGCCATCAAAAATCGATGGTGAGAGCATTTCTATCACTGGGAATCGAACCAAACCACCACGCTACCAGCAAGCACCTTTTCCGCTGCTTTATTTTTTATATTTGTTTGATGTGAGGTCTTATTTATTATTATTCACTTTTAAAATATATAATATAAGGAACACTTAATTTCACATGTAAATCTACATATGAAGTCGCATATTACATATACGATATGCAGCCACATACTGTATATGATATGCAGTGTTCTTCTACATACATATTTAAATTCGTATTTTAAAACTTTGTTACAGTTGGAGACATCCTCTGCAACGTTATGCCTTTGGAGATTTTTTCGAGATTGAATTTGCATGAATCTCGAAAACAAATCCAATGATCAGTACACGGTTGCACACAAATCCAATGGACAGTACATTATGTTGCACAGTACAGCAGACGATGTGATGTGAGTTCCTTAGTGATATTTAATAGTGCAGTAATTCTTTTGGTCACTTAGAGCTCGACCTAGGCATGAAATAAAATAATAATAATAATTTTGCCCCTTTAAAATGGTACAAATTGACTAATCCTTGGTGGAAAGTGGCACTACTTGCGGCATCTTTTGCGATGAACTTATTTACCAAGGTTGTATGATTACAAGGTGTTGATGACACAGATCAATAATGATACAACAAAACAAGTTTTATACAGCACAAAAGGTAAGAAAACGATTTTCAAATAACAAGCTAAATCGCCTAACATAATTTTAATATAAGTCTTCTATTAAAAATTCAAGATATCTCCCTGAGTTCCCACATTTTGATCGTACCATCATCACTTGCTGATGCCAGAAGTCTCGGGTCCTGCATATTAATTTGTAGGTTTGTAAGCTCGTTACATTAAGGTGATGAATGCAAATTACAAATGGTAACCGCAGTCACCTCCAACAAAATAAATTATCCAACTGAATCCATTATACTTATCTTTTCGCCATGTATGCTGGTTGAAGCCACCAATTGTTAGATAATAAAACCTGTTTTGACTTAAATATAGCCTTCTGCTATCATTTGCAACTATCACAATTGTAGTAAATATTAAAAACAATGATATTGAAACTCAACCTTAGGATTCCACCGAACAGAGTTGATATCCATCTCATGTGCTTTTTCCTTTTTCAACAGCAGTCTATATGATGGTTCATCAACCTACATGTTACAATGATTAAAAGATATCATTTCAAAAAAAAAATTGAATCGTTTCTTTTTGTGTTTGGAAAGCACTGGATCCAATATGCTGAATGAAATTAAAATCTCTATTAAGCCAATACTATTTATCTATTTCAGGCTATAAAGTTCACAAGATCACCTGCAAGAAGTATTTTAGGGATAACATGAATTACTATCCTTGTTTAGTTTTTTATTACTTGTAAAAACTGAATTACCGAATTTCCCTTTTCCTCCACAAAAAGGCAGAGAGCATCATCACCAGCTCCACTTGCTATAATACCCTCGCTGTTAATAATAAAAACACACTTCTTATCACGAGAACTAAACACATTTGGTAGTTGCTATTACACAAAAACAAGACGACGACAAATGACAACAACAAATCCTTTAGTCCCAAATAAATTTGGGTAGGCTAGAAATGAAACCCAGTCCACAAGCAAAAAGAATAATAAGAGTTTGGCTATGATAGTAAACGTAGCACGGACAACCCGTGTGCTACAGATAGTTTTTCTGTGTTCAAAGTTCAAATGGTCGATCCGACCGGTCAAAATGATTTTCATATGAAAATCTAGTTGTAAATCAAATTTTATGTTTTTTACTATTTTTTACTATTTTTTAAGATAATTAAAAAATCACTTGATTTAATTATTATGAGCCACTCAAAAGGAGGGATTTTCTCTCTTAAAAAATAGTAAAAAAATTCTAAAAATATAAAATTTGGTCCCAACTAGAGTTTTATATGAAAAACATTTTGACCAGTTAGATCAACCATTTGAATTTTAAAGATGGAGCAACGGTCCATAGCACACGGACCATCCATGCTATGCGTAGCACCGTAGCCTAACTCATAATAATAGGAGCAGTGGTTGCTATTAAACAAACAGAACAAACAAGTTCCCTTATCAGTACCATGAAAAATAAAAATAAAAGTATTTGACAATACCCCCAACTATCTTTAAACCAACAGATGTTTCCTTGAAAAATGTATTTGCAAAACTTACTGAAAGAAAAAATGGGTACCTTGACCAGTGAGCTGAAAAAATAGTACGACCATGATATCCAGACAAGGTGGATAGGTGCCTCCTGAAATAAATCAATATGTAATTATAGATGACATTTCTCAAAGAAACATTAGATAATAAATCCTAAATACAGAAAGAAGAAGTAAGTTCTAATATATACCAAGGTGCAAAGCCTTCCGTGTTTGATTGAGAAATGGCACTACTAGTGTCCCATACTTTTAGAGTAAGGTCATCACTGTATAATGAATAAACAAATAAAGATTAGAATAGGGTTTTGTTTCTTATTTATTGAGAGGTTATGGATACAAACAAAAGTACCTTGAAGTAACCATTCTATCTCCACTAGAATTGAAAGAAACAGACCAGACTGTTGAAGTGTGCCCACTGTGCATAAAGAATGGAAAACAAATGTACCCAAAATTAACACCTTCAGATAAGTCAACAAAGCGAAGCATCCATTACTTCAAATTTACATTTTTAAAAATAGTAATGTTTGCAAAGCATCTGGGATATTTCTACGTTTTGCAGGGTCCTTTAGATACATTTTGTGCTAAGGAAAGGACTAATAGTAGGAAGAAATCTACAACTTGCTGTACCTGCTCTTTTCATTTAATGTTTGCACACAATGCCAATCATCACTGTCAGCATCCTCTGCCCATACCTAGAAGTCTCCACAAAAGAGCATTCAGATGGGAGAGAAGAAAAGGAGGTTCTGGTGTGGCAAAAGAAAAAAGAAAAGAAAATGGTGCCTCCACATATTCTACAAAATTCTACAAGTTCCTGCATAATAATCAATATCCTGCAGAGCCCCACAAAACTTAGGAACCATAATTGTTTAACACTTCTCTCCTTCCCGTGTATGTTCTCTCAAGAGGTAGGGACAAAAGAAAGACAATTTACACATTTGATAAAAACTAGGACAGGGTATAATTGATACTTAACGCTTCTTGTGTTTACTGAGATTGTTTTAACTCTTTGCAGAGATATACATGATTGCTGGCTCACTAGCAAAAAATAACCCTAATAGAAAATAAAAAATAAAAGAAAACAATGGAAAATGCATACCTTGATGGAGTTGTCATAGCTAACAGAGACCAATACATCAACTAAAGGATGCCACTGCACCATCTTCACATCTTGCGAATGGCCTTGAAGCACAGCCACACAATCATATTCATCTCCAGGTTGCACCTCCCAAATCCACACTGTCTTGTCTCTGCTACATGTTGCCAAATATGTCCCGGAGCAACTCCAAGAGACACTCTTCACCTCATTTTCATGCCCCTATCCAATATATCCATAGGAAAGGCTGTTGTAAAACTGGAAAGACAGCTTTATCTTATTAACAAGATGGGGGAAAACCATCTGTTTCAGTATTTAAAACAAAAGGACCCACCCCCATTGAAAAATCAGAAATTCAGCCCTTTCATTCATCTTCAACAACATTAATATTGCTAAACTGATATGACAAAGTATACTGCAGATTGAAATAGCAGGACCGCTTAAATTTTAAGAAGCTGTAGAAATAAATTTGAAGTAAAGTTGTGTGCCGATCGAACTCAAAGGTGTATATTGCCATTTAGCTAGAAATTCACCTCCAAGGTAGCAACACATTCAAACTCTCCACCAACATACTTCCAGATTGCAGACGTAGAGTCAAAGCTAGCTGTGGCTAAAAATTTACCGCATGGTGACCAAGCGCAAGACCTGACAGTGCGATTGTGTGTATCTTCTAGAATAGTCTGGGAAAGTCCAAACAATAATGATCAAGTACTACAATTTAGTTCATTTTATTGGAGCACTGAACTAAGTACATGCAACAAAGTCACGGACGAAATGGTGATTTAATGCTAGATACTGCTTCTGCAACAATTATGTATGAAATATAGGTATGCTCCCAATATGCATACAGATGGTGTCCCTAAACAGTTTAGTTCTCTTTGTTTCTCTTTTGTCTTATATTGCACAATTAAGACATACCAGCTACTTGCTATTTTATCTATTCATCTTATGCATTTGCACAATTGACAATTGTTAAAGCAGTTGAAACAACACTGCCTTTCTTTCTTTCCGGCTCATTGCATAAGTGATGTTAGTTCAAGCAAACTGTAGGATGTCACACACTACCATTTATGGCTATTCCTCTAGTTGTATAATTGAGGCTAGCCAAAGGCCAAAAAGGACATCACAATCTCTTCCCAACTTATTCATATTTTCTAAATTACCACACAGTACCGAAGATTGTTCGAACACAACTAGAAAATGTCAGTAAAACTAAAACTGAGGCTTCATACAAGTAAAAATGCACGAACCAATTTAGATTAAAAAGGCTAGTGGAAACGTACCGAGCAGTCCCACTGATTGGTGGGGCCAATCTGCCAGATCCGCACTGTCTTGTCGCCGCTGCAGGAGGCCAGCATAGCGGATACGCCGCCGCAATTGTGCGGAGCCGGGTTCCAAGCGAGGCTCCATACCCGATCTGAGTGGCCTTCTAGTTTCTGTACCTCCCTCAGGTCAACGTTTGAATCCACCAATTCCATCTGAGAAAAGAGTGTGAGAGAGGAGATTGGCGAGGGATCAAATTTTGGGTTGGTTCCAAAGTCTGACTTCACCTGCGATCACGTCTTCGTCTTTGTTTTTGTTAGGGTTTTTTGGTTTTGCTGTGGGCCTGTGGCCGCTTTCTATGCAACAAAATTTGGAGCGGGTGTTTGCTTGATGAGGCAATATTTTCTTTTTGTTAGGGTTTTTTTTTGGGGTTTTCTGATTAGCAAACTGAGGATTCCATTTTCGGATAAGGTAACTATCCTTCGGAATATTTTATGTGGAGAGTTTTTAAAATTAATCACAATGGCTCGTTTTAATTACAATTGTTGTGAAAAATTTAAATATGAATTTTAATGCACGAAAGATTTATTATTATTAAATTAGGATCGTTAATCTCTGATCGAACGGATCAGATAAAAAATACTTCATCAAAAAAAATTTTTTTTTGCTCTACAGAGATGTCGTTTATGTTCATATAGTCTTGCTTACTGACATAAATGAACCAATGGACGTGATAAAATCTTAATAATATTATTGAATTATTTATGGTTGTTAATGTTGGTTGAGCTTTTTGCTCAGATGACGAGTTAAAATCGCCTAAGATCGGGGATTCGATCACAAGACCTGAGATCTTAAAATCGGACTGTATGATTCAACCCGAACGGATAAGATATCTTTAAAAATTCGAACTGTCTGCGATCGCGATTCAAATTGTAGCAGATACGGTTTACATGAGAAAAAAAAGACTGCCAAACTGTATTGAGAGCATATTTTCTTAAAGTTCGAATTCTGGCGCACATTGCTCAGAAAAATAGTTCTACTTGAATACTAGCTATATAACCGCGCGTTGCAGAATTTTTTATTTAAACATTAAAATATTATAAGATAAAAAATTTCACATTTATCTAATATTAAATTATAAATTCACCAAATTATAGAGAAAACATATAATAAAGACTATATTTAATCTTGAATGAGATTTTTACACAATATGAGTTAATGATTCATGATTTTTATGACAAGAAAAGTAAATTATTCTAACATATATTATCACCATTAATTTCTTATCAAATATGCACAAGGGTGCTAAATAAAAAAACAAAAATTATGGAAATAATAGTATATAAGGGAAAGAAATGGAGAGAAAGAGGGGATCAATGGACGCGATCACGTACGTTCGATCAACCAACAATAAATATTATCCGTCTAATTGAGGGATAAAATGAGTATAATAAAAATTTACCATGACAAAAAATAGACCCTCCAATTCTTAGATGCTTTATATAATAGTATAAATATATAATTACGTATCTTGATGAAAATGCCGAATTTATTGTGTTAGATTTGAACAGATGAGGAAATTTTCTTTTTGAAGGTCGTTGTAACAAATACAATGGATGTTAAAATGATTTTGCCTAATCTAATATAAATAATTGAGTAAGAATTGTGTATCAATATTCATTATCTTAGTATGTTTGCATATTTATCCACAAGTTAAATAAAGAGGCTATACGCTAAACTCTTTCGCAGAGTACGCCAAATCTCGTGTTATCAGTTCTCAATCATCACAATCCAATCAAGTTATTCGTAAAGAAAAAAAGCTGAAAAAAATATTCTTTTTGCCTTTTCATTTATTTCAATTTATTATCGAAAGCATAAATCAAATTTTATTGCTTAAATTGTGAAAAGGTTAACATCCAAATAATGTACCAAAACAAACTCCAATAAATAATTTGTCGAAACCAATATGATCAAGTTTCGGATGCACTGATTGTCTAGATATGGTACTCCGGATAAAGTTCTACTTTCAACAACATTTTGGGGCAAATATATTTTCTGTAATGCCAGATCTCCCAGTAGATTTTGACAATTGCATTGTCAAACGGCCCAATTAAATTTGGGCCGACTAAAATTCCAAGCCCGATACTCTCATGTCTCTTCTTTGTTCAATGACTTTAATTTAGGGCTGCAAACGAGTTGAGTTCGAGCGAGTCAGGTTTGGCTCAAGTTTGACTCATAAAAATTCAAGTCGAGTTTGTGAAACGCTTCGAACTGAAAAACCTAGCTCAAACTTGGCTTGTTACTATTCGAGCTAGCTCGCGAGCTGGCTCACGAGCTAATATATATATATATATATTGATTAGATTTGACATTTAGATTTAATACATCTACAAATTATAAAGTTGGTACATCTACAATACTAGTACGTGAGTTGGTACAAAATTAGTATATCAATAAATTATATTTTCAATAACATCTTTGTTGTACTAATTTGAACAAATGGACCAGCAAAAAACTATTGAGATATACGAGTCGAGTCTCTAGTGAGTTAGAAATGTTCTTAAGCGGCTGAGATGATGAGAGATAAATTATCATATTAGAGTTTGACAGAAAAAAAAAATATAAATTATTATTATTATTATTCAAGCTGAGTCGAGTCACGAGCCGAGCTAATTTCAACTCAAATTCAGCTCATTTAATGATCGAGCCAAAATAACTCGAACCAAATTAACTGGATTAGCTGGAGCTCGAGCCTCAAGAGAGTCACGGGCCCGAGCTACTTCAATCAATCAACTGTTCCATATAACATTTCGACCGAGGTAGAAGTCGAGAAAGAACCGACTCCGAGCTATTCCCTTCCCCCCTCCGTCGATTCTCAATTCGACACATTTTAGTAATAATAAGTTTTATTAAATTAATATTATTAAAAATAAGAGTGAGAAACGTAAAATTTCAAATATACGAATGGCAGCGCGCAACTGGCAGTGGCGCATTTCGTCCAAACCCGCACAAGTGAGATGAAGAGGCGCTGCGCGTTTCGTAAAAATAATGAAACGCGCCACTGCAAGTGGCGCGCTGTCATTCGTATATTTAAAATTTTACGTTTCTCACTCCTATTTTTAATAATATTAATTTAATAAAACTTATTATTACTAACAACTGTCGATTCGAAGACGAAAATCCGGATCAGGAAATGGGGCTGTGGGATGCGCTCTATCGCGTCGTGATGCGTCGCAACTCCGTCTACGTCACCTTCGTCATCGCAGGCGCCTTCGCCGGTGAGCGGGTACCACTCTCTCTCTCTCTCAGTAGAGTTGTTGGACTTAGATCTATTTTAATTTCGTACAGATCGGAGCACAGAGCTAGATTGTGTCCGATGATTTATTTATTGAAAAAAAAATGACATTTTTATTATAAATGAAAAAATTACATCTTTAGTTTTGTAGATAGAGATTTAATTTACTTTTGCCAATCGATCCTGTTTCTTTCTTGAGATTACTTCTTATAAACTTGATTGCGGTGAACAATGTACAAAGAAACCAAAATAGCAGTATATAGTCAGGGAGAGTTAATTTTCCTACCTTCCCATGAACATTTTAAGGAGAAATAATAGCAGTTCTCATGGATATCGTGAAAAAGCAAAGGCAGTGTGTAGTTATTCTCTCTTGTTTCGAATCTAGAATTAAAAGAAGAGATTGGATGGAGACAACAGTAGAAGTGTCCCCTGCTTCTCGTTAATTTTTTTTTTCTTCTATCTATTTATACCGAGTTACAGACATTGTTATGTTATTTCAGGCAGTTGACTATGGAGTACACAAATTGTGGGAGAGCAACAATGTTGGGGTATTTTTCTCTTATCTTTTATCACTTTGCCCCACATTTTCAATTCGTTCTGCATAACACCTGACCAGTTGGATAGGTGACATAAATTTGTATTAATTTTGTCAGTGCTCATCACTTCCAATAATGTAAATAAACCACAAAGTTTGGAAGAAGATAAGAATTGTGGGCAGAAAATGGACGCCCTTGCGTTTCTGTGCTATGTGGGTATGAGAGAGAGAGTGAGAGAGAGAGCACTAGAGGAGTTCTACATATGATTTTGGCAAATTATATTCAAATTTAGCATATTGCAAATCACCTAGAATTTCTCATATTTATTACTAAAACTAATTCAATTGTAGATATGTATTTGTGAATAACAAAGGTCTTATTACTGGGGTTTATTTATAAAGATGATTAAGTGGTAGTTAAAAATACCCTGTATATAATTATCTATTTCTTATTAACTAGTTTGTCAAATAATCTTGTGAATAATTTATTTAGTGTAGAACTATATGTGCCAGCACTGTATCTGGTGACAGCTACCAATATGAACTGATAGCTACTTGAATTATGATTCATTTAGGGCCATAATGTACTGTGACATACAATGGTGTCTTTCTAGGATCACGAAAGGCTAACCAATCATAAATTCCGGTGCAGTTAATGCCTGTTATATTGGATTCGTGAATATCAATAGTCCCCCAAAATAGATATAATTTGGTGAAGCTAATAAGTTCAGAATTGGAAATGGATAGTCCATGATTTCAAAATTACCTGAAATCTGATGGGTATTATGGTTTTAGAATCTAGTAAACACATCAACGCTCAGTGAAAATCTCACTCCTGTAGTTTTGATCAGTCATGATACAAGAATAATTCTGAAGCACGTGATTAGTCAAGCATCTTGGGTTGTTTTCTAAAGAGTGGTTCAAAGCCTTGTTTGGTTGTTTTCTAAAGGGCGGGTCCAAGCCTCAATGGATGTTTTTCTTTGTTTCAAAAAAGATTAAAGTGGGCATTTATCTTCTTACCTCAAAAAATAAGATACTAGAATATTCACTGAAAATCTAGTGATCTTACTGATGAGAAATTACTAGATTACTTGGAAGGCCCTACTCTTAGTTTCTAGTTTGATATTGCTGGGTTTAGTCTGTTACGTAGAGATTAAAAGAGCAGACTTAGAATTGCCTGAGACCTGGGTAATCTTGCAAAGTTTATATATAATGGTCAGCAAAGAACCCTTGAATAGCTCTTGAAGACCCGTTATCTCTCTCTGCCGATCTCTATTGTCACCATTGATTGCTCCAGGTCATTAAATGGCTTTTTGGTAGTGTGATTTACCAGAGAGAATACATGATGAATTGCTGAGAATTGAAGGATAGTGCCCTTCAACTTTAGACATGTCAAATACAAAGGTAATTTAGCACCGGAGTAAATGTAGGTAGTTATTGCAGTGTGTTGTTTATTTAAGGGTGAGTGTGGATTGAGAGGGAGGGAGGACTAGCTGAGAGAAATTGCTTTTACAGCCTTGCATTTTGCTCTCTAAATCACAAATGTTATACTGTAACACTCATGTGGGAGTTGTTGTGTTACCTGGATCCAACAATACTCACAAGATAGTTTAAATGCAAATAGCCTTAATTGAACTGACTGACATCTTTCTATTTCTTCATTTGTGAATTTTCAACAGAAACGGTATGAAGATATACCAGTGCTGGGGCAAAGGCAGGCTGAGATGTGATATGTTTCCTGTTGCATTTCCTTTGTATTAAATAATGTAGCTTCTGAAATGGGTAAATCATTTCAAACCGGTCAAACACTTGGTTTATTTTCTTTTTACGGAGTATTTTGGATTTTTGAGGTTCTTAGCACAGTTTGGAAAAGATGCGGTTTAATTGATATTAAAAATTTCATGTTTTTTATATCATCTTTTCCTTGGAACTCTCCATTTCTTTTTCTCTCTTTTGACTAATGATTGGTTATGTCATGTGTGCCGGGTTGTAATTCATAACTGGTCCCTTGCGATTTTAATTTCTAACTCTCTGTCATTTTTTTTTCTTTTGATCTGGCATGTGGCAATTGGTTGGGTCAGATTCGGATCGGGCGGGTCGGGTCAGTTCGACTTTCTAGAAGAATGTTGTGTTTTTTTTCAGATTTTTAATAGATTTTAATTGGATTGAAGGTCATTTGATCTTGGTTCGGATCGGGTTAGATTAGTTTGATTTTTTTTTAAAATCAGATCGAATTAGATTTAAATTCGGACAGATCAAATGGGTTGTAGGATTTGAGTTCTGCCACCTTTGAGTGGCATATGATAGTCGTCAGAGCTTAGGCTATTTTGTAAACCCCTTGAAATTATTTACCGTTTACTTGGTTTAGGGAAAAAAAAATATCGCCTCATGTCGTCCCCAGGCACTTTGGATGTGCTGGCTGTTCTGACTTCTGACTGAGAATTTTATTTGCAATTCCAATAGGAAATGGAGCTACGACTCTCATCTTTCTATAAGAAATACCAACAGAAAATAACAACAAAAGCACATAAAACACCGGCAGAAACAAAGGACAAATAAATTATGAACATAAAATAAAGATTCATTAATACGGAGAACACTAGTACACCAATTATATTACTGCAAAAACATAATCATGGAGGATAGCATAATAATAGAAAATTAACAATTATGATCTAAATGAACACGATTTAACACTTCATCAGTGAGTGTTGGCGGTATTAGTTCTCTTCTAGCAGATCATGCAGTTTTCTTGATCAAAGTTCATTTCCTTGTTAGATTAGGCAAGTATACTCCTTGGAAGTTACGCAATCAGTAAGGGGCATGCTGCACATCACTATATCAGCATATGCTATATTATGCCAGTTGAGCTGGAGTCTGGAGAAGTGGGTTAGATAAACCATTTTGTTAAAAGAAGTCAAATGCTTTGAATAACAGATATTGCCAACATTTAAGTATGATGCATGGTTGTCAAACTTGCATAGGCGAGAGATCATTTGGCGTTAAATACCTCAAACGTGATTTATGTTTTTATTAAAAAAAAGATATTTACATCGTCAACATGTACAATCTGCCAGGCAATTCTAAATCTAAACAGGCAGAAAATACGTTTCTATGATTTGTTCTGTAAATTAATAAGTTTTGATAATTATAAGCACTATGGACGGCTAGCTAAGTGCATGACTAAATTCAGCCTTTCTAAAAGTTTCATGCGACAAAGACAACTACGGATGGCCATATACTTATCGCCTATCTTATTCTTAGGCGACAGTCTCCTGGTATCATTTATTGTCGACACGGAGAATATGCTTTCAGCACATTCTTCAATATTCGTGCTAATTCAATCAACGTCAGGATAATCCAAATATATACTGCCAAACAAGAAATCCGAGAAAAAATGCGGAAAGGAAATTGGTTAGCACTTTTTTTTTTTACTTTTGATGTTGAAATCAGAATAAAACTGTAAAACTTCGTACAAGTAGTGTACAACTAGTCAACTACCTAAGAATCCATTGTCCCCACGGCTTCACCTTCTCGCCCTAGGTTTACCAATAATTGATGTTGAAATCATGATTAGTCCTTGTTTGATCAAACCTCCAACAGACAAAACTATCCTCTGGATATCTGGCACCTAAACCCCTACCAAATCCACAAAAAACCTCGATCTATTCCAAAGCATGGACCCACCTTCTTGCAATTAGATCTTGAAGACTTGAACATTCTATTCACAAACATGCCCGCCACACCAGAAGCCACGTGACATGGTTAAATGGCGGCACGGCAAGGCCCTCGCTCTTCCTAGCGTTTGTCTGTACTGACAATTAACCAACACATTTCCGTGCCGGCAGGGGTAGTAGCACTACGGTGTAGACCCCCAGAGCACCTCAGCAAATACATTGGCAGCCTCGACTGGTGAAATTGCAGCCTCTTTGACCCTTTTCAAAATCTCCTGCTTGATCATTCTTCTCTCTCTCTGCCTGAGACCTTCTCCAACCTCAATCTGTATGGCAAACCGTGCAACTGCACTTGCAAATGGTTTTACCTCGAGAAAACGCAACTGCTTACTCCCTCCTTGGTCCGGCTTCAAAATTTTCCCCACATGAATCCAATGGACACCGTTTCCTTTTTCTTCCTCGGGGCATTCCCAGCTGTCAATTTCGATCAGAGTTCCCCCGAGTTCAGACCGCTGGAGGCACAACAGCCGCTTAATCAAACCCTGGGCCAGCATGGCTTCCACAGCCTCCCTGCGGCCAAAGTGCCCAATTCCTAGTGCAAACTCCAATGCACGAATTTGAACCTCTAAATCAGGAGAAGAAAGGAGAAATACCAACCTCTGTAACTCACCGTGAGAATGTAGTTCGTCAATCAGGGGGCTTCTGATTGCAGCAATGAGCCCATTTAGTGCCCGAAGAGTTGCTGGGGAGGCAATGGTAACTAGTGACTCTATTGTGGAGCCCATCAACACAGGTCCTACAAACACATCCTTGTTGAACCGCACAAGTGCAAGTATAAGAGAGGCACACCGATCCCGTACCAACTTGGCACCGCTTGGATCGGCAAGGGCCGATTCCACGACAGAAAAGGCGCCTGATTTGAGAAGCGTATCTTGAAAGCCCCGGTCAAAACCCTCACTGGCACGTGTTTCCAGAGAAAGAAGGAGAGTAGCACGCTCTTCATCAGAGAACTGGGACTGCAGTGCTGAGACAAGCCGGTCGAGGGTTTCCCGGTCAATCCAAGACTGGATCTCAGACGCAATCAAGCCAGCGACCTGCGAAATCATGACATGTTGTAGCGATTTTGGTCTACGAAAGATGGAGTTCACAAGGGAGGCGCCGATTGACTTGTTTGGCGAGGAAGGGAGGGACGCGGACAGTGAACGGAGCTCAGATAGGAGATGACGGAGCGGGCAGAGCAGGGGATCACCGGAAAAGAGATCGTCGGAGCCGGTCTCCAGCTCCAAGAGAGCTCTCATGGAAGGAGAGCTGCAGGCGCCGTCGTCTGATGCGGTGGCGATCACTTCGACCTCCTTAGACGCACGCTTGAGCGCGTCCAGAGCTAGCAGTATGTCGGGATCGTGATTGCTCGCTTGGTTGTATGGAGGCCTCTCCTCCTCCATGGACGGAGGAGAGAGGAGGGGCTTCTATTAGAGCGGCTATTTTATCGTGGGCGCCGGGGTGTGAGAGTGTGTGTGGTACTTTTTGTCTGGTTTGGCTTCTCTAATTTTGCGGGGTTTTGTTGTACGCCAGGCAGGGAATGGAGCGAGAGCGATGGTCTCTATTAGGAATTGAATCATTGATTTGGGTTGTGGCTTGGGTCTTGGGTCTTGGGGAAGTGGAGAGGCCGAGAGGGAGCTGAGCACGCCCACTAGTGAGGCGCGCGAAAGGCGAAACAGCGACCGGCCGAATGGGTCAACTATCTCTGTTATTTTCTGAGCGAGAGACCGTAGCGGCTGCCTTTATGAGGCATGGCCGCATGGGAATACATAAAATTGGAAGGGGGGGATTTATTAAGACCGGTATATATTATTTTTTTAAGCTTCAACCCCATAGTTTGCGTGGTATAATTAAGTTTTACAAGTGGGGTTGTTCCGTGAAATACAAAATTTTTTATGTTTTATATTTTTATTTTGAATTTGAAATTTCAAACGGCTGATTCAAACTGGTTTGAACATGATGATATTTATATTGAAATATTTTTGAAAATCAAAATTTTTTATTTTTTTTGAAAATTTTTGCTACTTTTTAGATGTTTGAAAAATCATTAATATTAGATGGTGTAGAAATCGTTAGATCAACAAATTTAGTACTCATCTAAAAATAACAAAATTTTAAAAAATATATAAAATTTAATATTCAAAAATATTTTAATATGAAGATCATGTTCAACAGTTTAAATTGATAATTTAAACTTTTAAATTCGAGATACAAATATGAAGTAGGAGATATTTTATACTTCATGAAACATCATACCCTCACTTTTACATATTATGGACTACTTAATTCCTACGTCCTAATTGTTTCACTTAATTGTGATATTCATCGTTAAAAGTTAATTTTGTCAAAAAAAATAATAAGATTAAATACATTCTGAACAAAGTTTTATGTGTAATATATGAAGTATCTTATTAGTTTTGAATGAATAGCAGTTAAAAAACGTAAATAACATATCTTTAAGACAATCTCAATTAATTTACATGATTTAAAGATCGAGTCGGAATTTTTTTATCAAAACATGAATAAATGCACAAAAACGTGCTATATATGTATTCTAGTATGTATATAATGACATATCTCTTTGATTTGACAAGAATAATATCAATAATCTCGTAGACTACATCGTGAATTTTTGTGGTCTTCCGATTATAGTTTTTTTTTATCAAAAAATATATGATCATTTGAAATTGAAAATGTTGAATTTTGGTTGTGCCTCTTATCATGTTTTTTTAATTTTTCAGATCTGAGTTTTAAAAATGAGTACAAGAAAGAAGATGAAATTGAAGGGGATAAGATTTATTATTGTGATGTTCGTTTGATCGGGAGCATTGGATGAAGTAAAGTATGGACGTTGGATATCATGAAAGTTCAAATTCCGTGGGTGAATTTGTGGCTATCACTTTTTTGAATTAATATTGATTGGGACGTTTAATAATAGTTTCTATGAAAAAATCGTTACTAAAGATAAATATTAAGGTGTTCTGACATAGATTCTAATATAATTCTTAAGTGGGATCTACTGACTTATAATAACGATTTTTTCATTAAAAAACATTATTGAAGGTTGTCCATAAATATATTAACATAGATTATGAGTTGGCCCACTGACCTTTAATTACTGAAGAATAAAGATGGACATAGATTGAGTTATTTTAATAGAAGGTGGGGGAGGTTCAAAGCTATTTGAACAAAAAAATGGGTTTAAAGTCTTTGAGAGCCGTTAATTTTGTATCGAGATTCATACTTTCAATAAAATCTAAATTCAAAATTCATACTTTCAATAGTTATTACGAATCTCGATGCAAAATTTGAACCTCCCCCACTTCCATTTTAATATAGATTCTAAGGTGGGGTCCCATGACCTTCAGTAACAATTTTCATAAAAATCATTGCTGAAGATATCTGATAATCATTGAGATTGTTAAATCACAAATTGTAATCAAGCATTAATGATAACTAAGATAATAATAATTTGAAACTAATTAAAATAATTAACAAATAATATAAATCAACAGTTGAAGAAAATACCCCTACATATATGACTGAATATTCAAATAAGATAAATAAATGAATTAGTAATTAAGTTAAGGATAGTTTTGATCAATAAATAAGACCAATAATAATAATCGGACAGACTAAATCAGTAATTTAAAAATCTTAATCAAAATGACTAACAATTAATTAAAATTTAAATAACGATAATATCACTAATATTAATATTAGCAATGCTGATATAACCCACATTATAGCCGAACCAACGAGTCATGAATCGAAAGTATAATAAAACGAAAATCATGACCAATAAGCTAAAATCCCCTAAATTTGCTATGCAACTAATTGATAACCCGAGAATTTTATAATATACGATCGACCCGCATTACACCAATCACATAACTTTTACAAAAACTCTTGGTCACCAAATAAAATGCCATAGAAGATTCCAAAAGAATTTCAATTGGCTCTCTATCTCCCCTCATTTAATACAATCTATATCTCTCACTCTTCATTTATTACTCTCTCCCTCTAATTATCTCTCTCGGGTTCACTCACCCGGCGACCTCATACTTATTTCCCTCTCTCTCTTAACTACACCCCACCAACCCGTCACTCACCATCTCTCTCTCATTTCGCTGGCGATTCCTCTCTCACTCCGCTCATTTGTCGTCCCTCGAGCTCTCCGCTGCCATATTTCCCTCTCTCTATGATGAGGAGTTTCACCTGATTCTCACTTTCTCTGCCTCTCTCCCTCGCCTTTCCACCTTGCTTGTCATATCGGGTTCGTCAACCCTCTCCCTGACCTCTAACATCATCCTTGACCCTAGCCTCTCACTCTCCCCTTTAAAAGAAACCTGGCTCCCCTCTCTCCTCTCTTATAACTTTTGGTTTCTCATGTGCTGAGACTAGATTCAAATTGATAGGAGCAGACCTAAACTTGAGATAACGGTTCAAATTGAGAGGAAGAGGGTGTAGCCGAGGTGCTTGAGAAGGGGAAAGCCAACTTGACACCTCCTTGCTAGCTTTACCCGTGCCTGATTTCATTACTGGTAAACAATCTTAGCCCAAGGCCCTTTCTTTTAGTAATGTTTGGATTTGTTGTTTGTGAAATGTTGAATGTTGCTTGCTTGAATTTATGCCCTCTGTGCAATACCCCCTAACTATTATGATCCGTCAATCATTGGTGTGGTCTAGGGTTTGGCCGTACTAGTTTTTGCTTGCTTGTATGGCAGTCCTGCATTTTGCTTGCTTGTGTGGCACCTCTATGCTGGCAGTCTGATCGACACACTGGCATGCCTTTTTGTCGTTGTCTGATGATTTACCCCAATGCTGGTTATGCAATCACCAAATAACTTGATATGATAAGAAGTTAATATTGCCTGATCTGCCATAATATTTATGCTGGTATGATAGTCTGATTTTGAAGCCTGATTTCTTAGTCATGGTGTTGTATTTTGCTATGTGAAAAATTTCCCTGAATGCTGGCATTGTATGTAGTAGTTATTGTACCTAGTTGGTGACTGATTTTGGCCCTAGTACACTAGTACCTTTAGGTACTAGTGAAGCAGGGTGCTGTCATGACCCCTTTTGTAGTTTCTAGTAGTTGTCTGATTCTTGGTGCTGATTTTTAAATGCTGGTTTGACTCTGGTGACTGATCTTGGTATTGTGTTGGTTATGTTGCTTTTGTACTGATTTTGCTGGTATACCCTATTGTTCTAACCCTGGATTGTGAATTCGATATAATATTGTGAAATCTAATTCTCTGGTAAATAATTAGGGTATTCAAACTGAGTATGATGTCAATTGCCTCTTTTTGTTGGTATATGTCAGATTCACCGTGACATGTTGATTTTGTTGTCTTTGTACCACTGCTAGTACCCCTGTGCTGGTACCAGCCTCTAAAATTTTGCCTGGCCGATTTTTACTGCCTTTGTACCATTGTTGGTACCCCCTATGTGGGTACCAGCCTTCTCCCCTCTAGTTGTGTTATTGGTTTAATTGGGTGGTTTGTGTTGTTGGTTGTTTGTGCTTATTTTTTTTTCTCGGCCGAAGTTGGTTTCCCTTCTTTATGGGTGGTCATGTATGTGACTTAAGTTGGATGTAATGTGAACTAAATAGAACACTTAAAAGATAAGAGAAGTAATTAGATAAGTTGGACCTAAAACATACCTTAATGAATTATGGGTCGGATAATGACTAGGAAGTGAAAGGACATTTAAAAATTGGCCCAACTTTTAATAATCAGGATTTAAGGAAATAAAAACTCATTGGACCGATAATCGAATTGATAATTAATTTAAAAATTCAATTAGGATTAGTATTAAAATAATAGAGGCCCAATGATTAAAAATCACAAGATAATTACGTGATAAATTAAAAATATGACTAATTAATTGAAAGCCGCTCAGAAAGATTTGGTGATATTCATGGACTAAAATATAAACTTGAATATATGGAAAATAATTTTATTATCTGCCTCAAAATAAAATATACCGAACAAATATGATGGTATCGACACAGTCTATGATCTCGTTCATTAAAACACCAACACATTTAATAAAATAAAATATTTAATTAAATTAATTGAGTTTCTTTTCTTTTGTTTTGGTTTTGATTTATTTTATTGAAAAACCTAATTTTTAAACTTATAAAAATATAATACTAATATATATATAATAAAAATAAATTATATGATTTATGAAGATAATAAAATAATAAATAGGGTATAATTAATACATATAAAAATATATATTAATTAATTTTTCTATTTTTAAAATAAAAAAGAATATTAAAAATAAAATATTTTATATAATATAATATATATTAATTATTTTCTCTATTTTTAATTAATTAATAAGAATTAATAATAATTAGTGCATATAATATATATTAATCAATTTCTCTATTTTAAGTTTTAATCTTTATTTCTTTTTGTTCCATTATAAAATTATAATTGTAATCGGAATTGAAATTGAATAAAATTATTTCTGGATTGATTATTTGTTGTGTGTTTTTAGAATTTCTGTGTATCTTATCAGCTATTGAACAACAAAACATTCGGGATTCCCGACTCGAAAGCACAAATGAAAAATAATAAATAATTAAATAATACAGACTTATGAAGATTAAGAAATACATTATAAAAGTGATAAATGATAAACCCCATAAGAATGGATACAACAATGAATAAATAATCAACATAACGAATTCTGATCGAAACTTAAAGGAATAGGTATAAATAGGGAATCAAACAATAAACACACTAAAATAAATAACTAATTGATATAACAAAAACCAAAGAAATTAAGAAAAGACATGTAAAAGTGATTAAAAATGTCAAATACAATAAAATAGATATAAACGCGACAACTAAATTTCTGACACCCTATAAATGTAGCAGAAATGCTGTCGAATTTTTAAGAAAAAAGACACAAAACCCGAATGGACGTTAATCGAAACTCCATTTATAATTAAATATCAATTATGAAATAAATCACGTTAAAACTAACAAATATTTAATTTAAATTAATAATAGGTGATATAGTCGACTCGAATCCACTCACGGAGTACGAGGTTGATCCCGACCTCGCTTACGCAGACGCCGATCCAGAGACGGGCGTGTTGCCTCCGAAGTAGAGCGACTCTGTGATCCTCACCAACGCTCTCATGTACGGCTTCCTGAGATTTAATTTTCTTTCTTCAGAAATAGGAACTCAAACCCGAAAATAACTATTTTTTTAAATTAAATTGAAATGTTATATTTTGACCAAATACTATTTAGAGACCAAATTTTAAATTATCATTGCATACGATAAATTGACCAGCATATTTGAATCCTACCCGCATTCGCTTGTCATATCATATTATTATGCATGTAGATAGGACATGATTAGAACTCAAAAATCAGTCCCGACATAGGATTAGATTTAATATAAAATAATAAGTTAGATTTTATTTATTAGGATAAAATACTATTATTATCAATATTAAACCATTTAGTTAGGCAGTTAATCATGCATTAAATACATGGGAGTGTTGAGAGACGGGCCGGGTGATCTCAGTCTGAAATTGTCTTGTATAACCAGACCAACGGGTTACGTGCGGTGACCAATCGGCCCATGGGACCCCTTGGTCTGTATATATATTGTGCACCTTTGCATGTCGGTCATTCACCGACCTCATCATTTGACGGATTCGGCAGTGCCACAAGTGTTTCTCTTTGAACAATATTATATGTATTATTATTTTGTATATGATTTGATTTCAAATTTAATTGAACGATTAGGATTGAAATGACTTTCAGTGTTTAGTGTGGATGGTCATTTTCGAGTCTGAATTCTATTCTATTTTATTATATTATTTATTTAGCTGGCTTATTTGAGATCTCGGTATGTCCGAAGGGCTTTTCTCATTTGGTCCCTAGTTGGTACAAAGAGTATCCCATTTGTTATTATATCCATTTTGTCATTCACGGATAGTTATCTCCTTTTGGCGATATGGCAACTGAAGTCATACTCTAATCTATTTATTATTTATATAGTGAGGTAGATTACCAGATTCAGCAGACCAAAGTATGTGCTTTGTCATAGCATCGTAGCGAAGTTTTGCAAAAAGTGCATAGAAATATAATTAGATTCATATATTATTATTATATTGTATTTAAAACATCAGTATCGGTATTTGAGCCCAGTCTAAAAAGAAGATCAAATCTTAAGGCTGGATCTAAATTCCTACTGAGTAATTTTTAAAATTACTCATGTTTCCACGGTGGTTGTGGGATCCATGTTATCCGGTGTGGGATCTATCTTGGAGAGAGCGCTAGGGATAGTCCTGCGTGATGACAGAGGTGCTTCATCGCATCTGTATGTGAGTTGGGTAGTTGATTAGGACTCTTCGGGATATCGGGTTTTTGATTATTTCTTTTGGGTTTTATTTGAGAGATTTTGCTACCCATTTCGATGGAGTCAGCCCCGCCGATGTAGGCATTGTATTTATTACTGTTATTTTGGAATGTATTGTCATGTATCCATTATTATTATTATTTTATTTATTCTGTGTTATTTATTTTATTTATTTAGTTTTCCGTACGCACGTCTTATCATGTATACGTGGCGGGAGACATGCGTACGTGGCAGGATTGTCATCCCTAAACCGTTTTAATTATTTTGAAGTGTGAGAGAGACAATATATTCTGACTTAAGATAATAGATTATGACATATGTTTATGAAGTGAGACTCACTGATCTTTAGTAACTCATTGAAGGTAGCATTCAATAAAACTTTTTTTTAACCGTTACTAACTTTCTTTATTTTTTATTATGTTTGACATATTTTTTATAATTGTTGGGAATTAAAAAATATTATTGAATCTTCCGTTCATTTCTTCAAAACATTAGCTTATATTTAGCAAACTATTTTTTTTAATTACATTATTAAATGGGAATTTCTAAAAATCAGTTCTGTAATAATGTAGTATGGAATTGTGGATTGAGATCCAAATGCAATTACCAATTATCATTCTTTTTTTGTTTCATTTATATCGTACAGAGTTAATTTTTTATTTCTTATAACGAATTAAAATCAGAATTTATTAGAAAAGAAAAGAATGGTATATATTGATATTATTTAACAAAAACATAAGTATATATTCTTTAGGAATACTTGTTCAAGATATCAAAAAAAAAGTTAATAATAAATCAAATATATGGTGTGACATAAAAATTATACTATTAAGTTTATTAAAAAATTTAGAAAAACTATTAAAAATTTAATGGTGTGCATAAAAAAAGGACCACTGGAATCTATAATGTTTATACCGTTGTACTTGCTTCTCGACTCCCTTCAGGTAAATGCTGGTTTCGCCCCTACAGCAGATGATACGACGAAGTCAATCAAAAGATGAATCACGTTCCATGGGGTTGCTGCTTTGGCATTTGATAATAAACAAACTTCTGCATGAACGAGCACTCTGTATTTATGCATATATATTGAAGTCTGTGACCTTCGAAAACCAGATGTGAGTTATTATTTACAGGAAAACAAAGAGTCCCTCTGAGGCTCTGACTAACAACTCGCCTCTTGCCTTTCATTCGGCATTTCACCATTATGCATTAGTATAAAAATTGAATCAAACTATACAGCCACGGTAGTTACCCTTGCAATGTTCTTCTCTATCGAAGTTATGGAAGGAAAATACTAATTTATCAAATGATCTTAGAAAATATCCAAAATAATTTGATCTGCGATGCTTACAGTGATTACCAGAGTGATTATTTGAGCATATCACTACCATTCACAAGTTAGGGGAGGGAGAAAATTGAGCGCAAGCTTTATGGATCCGCCTTCTCTATAGTACCGTATGCATACAGTAACAGTAATGGTCTGAATTCATCATGACTGTCGGATTTGGACTGTAAACGGACAATCACAACAGTTTCCTATTTAAAGGGGCAGACAATTTGGACATTTTATTTTACGTGTACAACTCTAGACGATGTGAATTCAATCTTTATAGCGGAAAATGGCGCGCTTTTTGAAAAAGAAAAAGGGCAATACAAAGAGAAGGCTATCTAGCAAGATGAATTAAGCGAGTGAGAGATGGGAGAGCAGGTAGCTCGACGCAGAAATGGTTATTATTTAAGATCGTTCTATTGCCACATAGAACTTTCCAATTTATTTTTCAAGCTCTTTTTATTAAAAATAAGGGATATACATAAGGAATACATATACGATTCAAGACTTGGGTAGTTACAGCCTAAAAATTGACGAAGAGAACCATCCTTGGATAGTCCAGCCTAAAAATATTACTGACTGAAAACTGGAATTTCTATCAAACAAACGGGGAAAAAAGAACCCACTTTTAAGTGAATTACATGTAGAGAAATATCAGGGAACTAGTACAGATAATGGTTTAATTTTTAGGAATACACAACTTCTTACTGAGAATCAGTAATTACATGTTACAGTTACACCACCACCCTACATTCCATTGTATTCTTTCCTTATCTTCCATAGCTTTTCACAGACAACTCTCATGTCGGGTCTGTCGCGCCGGTAAGGAGCTGCGCATTGGAAAGCCAAGCCGAGGATTCTCCTTAGCACCTCATCAGGCACTTCTTCCTGCATCAATGGATCTACTATTTCCCTGACACGCCCCTGTTCATACTTGGAAAAAGCCTACATGAATAAAAAAAAATCAAATTATTAAATGCTAAAGTAAATGAAATGTACTATGTGAAGGCTGCTTTGGTCTTCAGCTCAAAAAAACATTTATGAAGTGAATTAGAAGAATATATTGTAAAAGTAACAATATTTGCAGCATAAAATTTTGAATTTATGGATTGGATTGCAACTTTTTTGTTACTTGTGGAAAGGGAAGGTAATTTTCTCTTTAACAATTTTTCAATTACACGAGATTTTTCGCCTCATTCTCTCCTTTGCTTTAATCAAATGCACCATAAGACTGGTTAACCATGCAGTTGCTCTTACCCATCTAACCGTAATTTTTTCTTCTTTCCTCCTTGTTATTTCCACTGGACGGCGACCTGATATGACCTCCAGAAGTAAAACCCCAAAGGAGAAAACATCACTTTTTGGAGAGAGATGAAACGTCCTCAGATAGTCTGGGTCTACATAACCGGCAGTGCCCTTAATGTTTGTGCTGACATGGCTCTGCCCTTCTTTAGTGGGGCCTGTCCTGGCAAAGCCGAAGTCAGCTACCTTGGCACCAAGTGTATTGGTCAACATGATGTTTGACGACTTGACATCTCGATGGATTATAGGCTTTTCTGATTTTTTTTTTTTTAAATAAGCATCATTATCAGAGAATGTGTAACAGAAAAAGAACATGGTTTATGCCATAACTGAAAGCAAGTCTAAGATCTTACAAGTATGTCTGTCCAGTATTACTTATTGGTGTTACCAGACCAGTGTGTACCAATACATTCTTTGTCTATAATGTCAATACCAGTTCAGCTTATGATCATCACAAAATTAAAATCCAGTGTGGTGGTGTTTTGGGAGGGACAAAAGCGGCAGCACCATCATGCACCAGTATATCGAATTTCTCAAAATAAAAACTAATAAAACAAAATAAGCTTATTATCAGAAGCCCAACCTGCATAGTTATGGAGATATGTTAAACCATGAGCAATATCAATCACTATTCCCAGTCGCTGACTAAATTTTAGAATGCCCCCTCGATCTCCTGCCAAAATAGTTTGTAAGTTCAACATCTATATAAATTGACCTGGTAATGATAAAAATGAGTAGACATGGTATGCATTTACCATCCAGATGTTCTCTCAGTGTTCCATTTGGAACATATTCTGTAACTACGAGCTGCTCGTTTGCATCATCAATGTAACCCAACAACTGGACAAGGTTCTTGTGATCAATTTGAGTTAGCAAAGCAACTTCATTACGAAACTCTGCTTGTAGAGCCTTGAAATTTTCCTTCCAAATTAAATGGCAAATAAAAAGCGTATTAATATTGTCACTGATATAAAGAAAAATATTCTGCACCACCTAACACGTACCAATACTGCTATTTTATTTGAAGCGATGAATGAACTTACCCAAAATAACAAATCAAATACTAAAACAATTACCTTTTTAGCTCTTTTTATAGCAACAATCCGACCATTAGGCAACTCTGCTTTGTAGACAAATCCAAAACCGCCTTCACCTATCATATGATCCTTGGAGAAGTTTTGCGTTGTCTTGTATATTTGAGAAAGAGTGAGGTTCAAAGGCTCTCTCCTACTATGTTTTGGAGACAAGTTAAATCTATAAGGGCTCAGCGGTGCTCTTTGTGGGCTTGGTGGCACTCTTAGTGGGCTGTCATGAAATCTACCAGAACTTGGACTGGGCCCAGGAGATGAAGGCCAATGATCTACAGCACAAAGGTGTTGGGATCACTGGTTAGCTAAAGGAAACTAGGTAAATGTATACCAGTTTTGTCATTCGAATTCAGATACAATTAATCCTAAAATTCCGCAATTATACAACTTCATATCAGACTTAGATGTCTTAAAAATGACCCAGTTTTGGCTAAATAACCCTAAATGGTGCAAATTGAATTCAATAAACATCTAATCAGAGTTGTATAATTAGGCATAAATAAAATCAGAAGAATCTACTAGCTCTCTACTCAAACAGTCACAGACACACTGGGTTAAATTTGGATAGAGGGAGAGTGTGTGTGTACCTAATGAACTTGAATCTCCGCGTCGAACAGAATCCCCAGCTTCATTTCCTCTTTTGGAGTCCAAGCAAGGGAAAATGTAACCATAAAACATAACGACCATATCTGGAACAGCCATGAAAAAATGACTGGAATCAGCATCTACATTCTTGATTTGCTTCTCTTCCATTTATAATGTTGCTAATTCAACTCAACAGAATAGCCTGGTAGTAAAGGCAAACTATTCTTCCATGGTCTTGTCAGAGCTGCAAAATGGGAAAAGAAAGCCGAATACATCCTTTATACATACAAAATACCCATGATGAAACATATTTCTTTCTATGTAAATCATTACAAAGAACTATCCATATGATATGCACACAAACGGAAGCTATGTGAACTGAAATCGTGGATCACATGGTAGCAACATGAACTTTGCTATTAGGTATCGATCCATGTTATTATTCTTCCATGTGTGGAGCATGCTTGATGAGAAAAGCAGCTTTTATCATATTCTGATATTTGTGAAGTACTTAATGCAAGTTTATATATATATAATAGTAAAATACCCAACTGATATTTGTGCAGAATTTCAGTCCGGCAACTACCAGGGTTCTAATGCTGTTCATGCAGCTATATGATACAGGATATAAATCAAAAAGGGGAAAACTAGGGATATGTTTCTTAATTTCACTTTGGGCCATTTTCAGCTTGCAATCTGAACTTGTTAACTGTCATATTCTGAGAATACTTGGGTGACGACAGTGTGCTTCAGACGCTCAATCTTTCATACAAAGCATCTTACAAATTAAGGCCGTTAAAAACACAATCATCAAGGAGATATAATCAAAAGGCCGAGAAGGAGAAGAAATTTCTCTTAATAGTAAAACTAGAACTGCACATGCCTAAATATATTTCAGGAAATTACCTTTTAAGTAGTCATCTCCAAGCCCAAAGCACGCTTTATTAATTCACTCGACAAACTCCAATTTCTCGCCAAATAGATGGAGCCAAATGAAGCAGGAATCAAGAGCTCGACTTCCAATTCATCCTCCAAAAGCGAAGACTAAAATTTCTCTCAAAACTGAGCGAGAAACAAGGAAACTCAAAAGGGGAAACTGATTCGATGGGAACGAGGGGAGGTCTTTGCCAAGTTCCTTGACTACAAAGAGTTTCGAGCGGATTTTAAAATTTTGTATAGTGTGGAAAAGGAAATTGGGGCCGGATACATAATTTCCTGGGAAAGACTCTGAAGGCGACCTTGGAACGGAGTTGACTGCTTGTCTGTCTGACAAATGGGTCCAGGAGTTGAGTGGGGTCTAGGTATGATGGAGTTCTCGACTTCTCGTTGACACAACGGTCGCGCTCCGCGGGTAGGTTGTGAATTATGAAATTTACGACTTGTGATTTGGATTACAGAGACGCAGTGAACTTCTCTGTCTTGAATTATTAGACCTTAGTGTCGGTGTAACCGCGTAGATCATTGAAATTTGAAGGTAGTTTACGTAAGTACGGAAGATACCTGTTTGGGGAGAGTCCGGAGGAAGTTGACCTTGCGTTTGACTTTGATGGTATTTAGTTATTTACAAATATTTTGTGCATTTAAGTTTTGCTTGTTGGCGAGTCTACTATGAATGGTAATGGTCTCACCTGTATTTGGAGTAGGCGTAGATTTAAGTCTTGAAAAAAGTTATAAGTTACATATAGAGAAGAAATAGAGTTACTATGCATAATACGAGATCTCTGTAATCAATATCAAAATGATCGATTGGAACTGTTTAAAATGATTTTTTCATATAGATATTTAGTTATAGGTCAAAATTTATATTTTTTAAAAATTTTCTTACTATTTTAAAATAAATAATTTAAAAAATATTTCTTCTGAATGACTCATGATAATTAAATCAAGTGATTTTTTAACTATTTAAAAAATAGTAAAGAAATTTAAAAATATAAAATTTGATATATATATATATATATATATATATATATAAAAGAGTTTGTTTATTGTGTTTTCGGTAGTATTTCGGCCGAAACGCTACCAGTACAAATTTTAATTTAAGTAGTTCAATAAAAAAATTATATAATACTCTTGTCGAATACTAATTTTTATCGTGTTTGAAATTAGTTTATTATACTTAATAATTTTTAGAAAATAATTTTTTTTTACATACAAATTTTATTATTTTTCTATTATTTTAGGGTTATCTTTCAAAAATCATTAACCATAATAAACTAACTCCAAACATGATAAAAAGTCTACAAGATTACGATATAAAAATTTTATTGAGCTACTTAAATTAAAATTTTGAGTATGAAAAATTAAAATTTAGATTGGTAGTGTTTTCGGTCGAAGTGCTACTAAAGCACAATAGACTAACTCTATATATGAAAATCATTTTGAGCGGTTCGGATCGATCATTTTACTTTTAAAATGAAAAACTGATCCATAGTATGAAGGCGATTCATAATACAAAATGCAACACCATAGCCCAATCGTTAGTCATCAAGTACAAAATAATTTTATATTTTAAGTCATATCTCTCATTATTTAATTGAAAATACCGATCTAATCGTTCAAACTATTCTCTGAATTAAAATATGCTTGGAGACCAAAACTTATGTTTTTTGAAGATTTTTTTATCTTTTTTAGAGGTAAAAAATACATTGAATTTATGATTTTCAATAATAACAATTTTTCAACCTCAAAAAATTCAAAAATATAAGATTTAGTTTCTAAGTATATTTTTAATAATGGAAACATTTTAAACAGTTGTATCATTATTTTGAATTCGGAAATAAAAAATATGACATAAAATATAAAATATATTTTGTACTTCACTACTACCGTAACATAACTCTCACTCTATATACACACATACATATCGAATTTATGGCTGTCCTATTTTAAAAAAAATGTTATTTTGCTTATGAATTTAATGTTTTCCACGGGTTCGGTTTTTTTCTATTGAAATGTTTTCTATTCCAATTCATAAAAAGAAACACGCAAGTACCAGGATAGTGTGTCGATATTGACGAAAATATCCGAATCAACAAATAGTATATAGATAATATATAGAGGTGTTAGGGTAAGGCTACTATATATTATATTTGAATTCATATTTGAGTCAAAACTTTGAAATCATATTCTTATTATTTTCAAACTGAATTGGTTCTGATTTCAGATATGGCATCTAATACTAGACATTTCATGTCTAATATTTCGATTTGGATAGATAGATCTTATAATTTATTTCTCAATTGTCGAGTCTTGTCTAGATTCGGAGCGGTTACGGTCCGAAACCTAGGAGTATTTGTGGCTCACGTCATTGTAATATATAATTATAATTTTTAAACATCTCATAGAATATACTATTATAATGATATAATATATATATCTCATAATGAGATGCATTATGATACTTTACAAAGTTTAGGAAGAAATTTTATATTCCGACGGTTCAAACGATCAATCTAAATTAGCTCAATAATTTATTTATGTCAAAATTTTATGGAATATTAAATTTTTAAGATTTTTTTAGCTTTCTAATTATTTTTTAAATTATTTTTAAAAAACTTATTTAACATAAAAAAATAGTCTAACTTGATTATCACAACACATTTTCATGGTCCTTGTATGCTCTATTTTTATGTCAGCCGAGTAATTGCTTGATCCGGATAAGCTCACTTTTATTGAACTTGTGGATGTCATGGCTCGATATTCTCGCTTCGCACTTGATCTAGCCACAACATTCTCCGCTTCTTGCTTTTCCAAGTGACCAAGTTGCCACCTATAAATGTACAAAATCCCTTGTGGTTGATTTCCTATCGCACAACATTCGCTTCTTGCTAATCGCATCGTAAAAACCAACCACATTGTTAGAATTATTTTTCTTCATCCATATTCCTTGACCTAGAGTGCCTTTAAGATACCTCAATATCCTATCAATTGCACTCAAGTGGCTGGTACGTGGAGCATGCATAAACTGACTTATAACACTAACTGCAAAGGCAATATCAGGTCTGGTTACGGTAAGATAAATTAATTTTCCTACCATCATTTGATATTGTCCTATGTCAGATAATGTCTCACCATCTTCAATTCCTAATTTAATATTTGTCTCCATAGGAGTACTAGCTAGTTTGGCTCCTAATTTACCAGTCTCTTTTAACAGGTTAAGAATATATTTTCTTTGGTATAGGAATAATCCTTTACTCGAGTGAGCTATTTCTATTCCAAGAAAGTATGAAAGTTTTCCGAGGTCCTTAATGTCGAATTCTCTTTTTAAATATTGCTTGACTCTTTTAATTTCCTCATTATTATTTCCAGTAATGATAATGTCATCTACATAAACAAGAATAATAATAGTGGTGTTTTGTAAATGCTTGATAAACATAGAGGAATCAGCAAGACTTTTAAAAAAATTAATCTTTAAAAGAGAAAAGCTTAGTTTGGCATACCATGCTCTTGGAGATTGCTTCGAGACCATATATTGCCCTTTTAGTTTACACACCCGTGATGGGTTAGACTCATTTTTGTGGCTTGAGGAAGAGTCATATAGACTTCCTCTTCTAAATTCCCTTGAAGGAATGCAATTTTTACATTCATTTGAAATAAATCCCATCCCGTCAGGGTGGCTACCGATAGCAAAATTCTAACAAGTATTCATCTTTGCTACAGTGCAAAAGTCTCTTGGTAGTCAATACCATAAGTTTGAGTAAATCCCTTGGCCACTAACCTAGCTTTGTACCTTTCAATTGTACCGTCACAATTGTATTTGATTTTGTATACCCATTTGCAACCTACGGGTTTTTTGTTTTTTGGTAAATTAACAATATCCCATGTGTCATTTTTTTCTAAGGCTTGAAGTTCTTCTTTCATAGCCTTACGCCAATTTGGGCTTTGGTTGGCTTCACTAAAGTTGGTTGGTTCAATTTTGTTGGT
Organism: Schoenoplectus tabernaemontani; assembly: GCA_037127355.1. NCBI lineage: Eukaryota > Viridiplantae > Streptophyta > Magnoliopsida > Poales > Cyperaceae > Schoenoplectus > Schoenoplectus tabernaemontani. Next base: position 10,686,100 of record CM073754.1, on the reverse strand, counting down.
AATATTACTCAAGTATGCTCGGTATGCAGAAGATACCCTATTATATGAAATGAAATCTTGAATTGGATACATCACTTGTTGGGATACATAATCCCTTAATTTGACGGGAGGACGAATTTGTCGAGCGGATTTTCTTCTCAAGCTTTCTTCTTGAGTTGGTTCTTCACTTGACTCATTTCTCTCTTCTTCTCCCCCTGAAGAAATTGCGCTTGTTTCACCAACTTGTGCTTCATCTCTATGCTCAACCTGTTCTTGATTTGTTTCTTCAGAAACATAAAATTATTTGGGGACAGATGACAAAGTTGACCTTGTGCATTTCCTTGTTCCCTTGTTTGGTAGTATGGTTCATTTTCAAAAAATGATACATCTCGTGAAATATAAAGTTTATGATTTTTTGATCATAACATTTATATCCCTTTTTTTGGGATGAGTATCCTAAAAATATGGTCTTAACAGCATTTTTATCAAGCTTGTCATGTCTTTTTATGTGTACGAAACATGTACACCCAAAAACTCTTATGTGATCAAGATCTATTTTTCTATTCTTAAGAATTTCTAAGGGACTCAAGTTTTTAAGCTGGACACTTGGCAATCTATTTATGAGATAAGTTGCAGTTAATACAGCATCTGACCAATAAGATTTTGGAACGTTAGTTTGGAAAAGAAGAGATCTAGTGACTTCAAGTAAGTGTCGATTTTTTCTTTCTGAAACTCCGTTTTGCTCAGGGGTATTAATACAAGTAGTTTGGTGCAAAATTCCTTTTTGTTTAAAGAATTCTATAAAATTTTTATTTACGTATTCTGTTCCATTATCTGATCTAAAGATTTTAAGTTTTGCATTATATTGATTTTCAATAAAATTATAAAATTCTAGAAATTTTAAAAAAACTTCATCTTTTCCTTTTAAAAGAAAAACCCAAGTAGTACGAGAAAAGTCATCAATAAACGTGATAAAATATTTAAAATGGTTATACGAATCAATAGGGGCTGGGCCCCAAACATCAGAATGAATTAAATCAAAACATTTTGCTGACTTATTGATAGATAAAGGAAATGGTAATCTAGATTGTTTTGAAAACTTACAAACATCATAATTTTTCGAATCTAATTTATAACAGAAAAGTTTATTCAAAATTTGATCAGATGGATGGCCAGATCTCCAATGCAATAATTTATCACGGTCTACTAAACTTAATGACATATGGCATTTATTTGTGTTTTCATTAAGATAATAGAGACCATTTTCCAAACTTTCCTCACCAATCTTCTTCCCTGATTCTCGATCCTGAAAGATCACTGTCTTTGGTGAGAATATAACATTGCAATTCAATTCTTGGGTTATTTTACTAATTGACAATAAATTTGAATTAAATTCTGGCAAATATAAAATATTTTTCACATCTTTTGTAAGAAACTTTGTTGTACCATACTTATGAATTTGGACTTCATCTCCATTAGCAACAATTACATGTTGAGGGTCTTTATTTTGTGTAATATTGGTCAATTTATTTTTATTTCATATCATGTGGTCGGTTGCACCTGAGTCAAGTACCCACCTATTTGTATTTCGGCACGCATTTGCAACTTTAGAACTGCTGTTAATTTTTGGTGAATTAAAAATATTGTTAGAGTATACAAAACACAGGTTTCCGTTCTTTGCAATGTTGTTGTTCACGGTAAGCGATGATTCAGTTGCACCGTCTGAGCCACAGAAGATCTAGAGGAGTCACCAATTAGGCTATTTGATTGAGCGACGGATTCATCTCTGGTCGTCCCTTCATCCGTCTCTCTGCCCTTGCTAAAACCACCGAATCTCTTCTCCTTTTTCCGCCGCCCCATTTGCCTCCTCTGTCGCCCCTTCTCTCTCGACCGGTCGGAGGTGAGGGGTGGAGGAACCAACATCCGTCACGGTTGTGCCTGCTTTCTTGCGGTGGTCGCACCGCATCACGGTCTTTGGAAGCTCCTCCTTTTGGTCGTGTCCCGAAAACTAGGGTTTGAGTTAGAGTGATGTACCTGAAATGCCTGGTTGTCTTGATTTTCGAGCTGCCGAGGGTTCATGAGGGCCCGCCTCGATTGCTCTTGTTCAATTCTTGCTACTACGTCATCAAAGCTTGGCATCTCGGCTGATGCTAAGATTTGAGACCTAATTGATTCATAACTCGTATCTAGTGCTCCCGGTATGTAAAGATTAAATCATGTTCGGATCTCTTTTGGATTTCGGTTGGATCTGTTGTTGGTGGGAGATAGACATTGAGTTCTTCCCACTTTGACATGATTTCGGTCACCAATTCGTTATTGCTTTGGGTACTGTTTAATTTGAGCAAGTTCTTGTTTGAGGCTAAATATATGAGCAAAGTTTTTTTGTTGACCATACCTTCTTTTTTGGCTTTGTCCCAAACCTCCTTTGATGTGCTGGAGTACATGAGTACGTTGGAGATCTGAGGTTCCATTGTGCTGAGTAGCCATGTCATGATCATTTGATCGATGGTCTCCCATTCTTCAATCTTTGCGGTCTCTTCGGCAGTTGCAACAGTTTTTTTTTATTTTGGTTTTTCTTTGGTGCCAGTGACAAACCCAAGTTTTCCTTTGCCACCGAGACCGATTGTAACCGATCTGGACCAAGGTATGTAGTTTTTGTTGCCATTGAGGATTAGGGTTGTGAGTTTGGTATTATCAGATAGTTGTGACATGGCTTGATGGGCACTGGTACAGGTATTCAGAATTTTTCTGGTTGTTGGTACAGATTTTTTTCTGATAAGAACAAAACCTTGCTTTTTCTAGTTGCTGGTACAGATTTTTTTTGATAAGGACTGAAACTTGCTTTTCTGGTTGATGGTACAGAATATTTTCTGGTAAGAACAGAAACTTACTTGATGCCCCTTTTTTTTTCTGGTTGCTCTATGATGATGAATGGGAGACACGGGTAGCTCATCAAGTTTTTTTTTTTTTTTTTTGGCTGAGGAAACCATTGCCTATCCACTGAGAGCCTTGTGATTTTTCTGATATTGTCTGCAGGACTTATTATCCGCAGCAATATTTATTGTTCTTGAGTCAGGAATTTTCCTGCTCTGATACCATGTGAAAATTGAAGAAAACAGAATGAAGAATGATTAGTTTTTATTGCTAATTGTTTCTGATAATTACAAGCTCTTTGTACATGATTATTTATAGGCTAGTTTTATTAGCCGTTGGAGAGAACCTAATTACATCCTTATTATAAGTAACCAGATATGGATGCTAATTTGTTCCTATTTACAAGGATATATTTTGACTTCATTCATATTTTATCTATTTCTCAACAACCTAGTAATTCAAAAGGTATTTTTACTTTTTCCATTTTTGAATGGCATATAATACGGAATGGTGATGACACATTTAGTTGTATGTTTTTTTCTTATCAAACTTGACTTTTGTTGTATGTTTTTTTCTTGTCTCCCTTGTTTTGTTTGCTGTGTACTGAATGCTATCTTCAGAACTTGTATTAGGTTTTCTAATTGTGTAGTCCTTAGACTGTGATGCTTTACTACTTAGATGGTTACAATCTTTGTTTAGGAGTCTTGTTCCAGGTTTTATATCTTATTATATCTTGTAATAGTTACTTAAGTACACTTTGAGCCTTGAATGATACCAGTTGTTTGATATCAGGAAAGGTGATATATGATGTAACTTTGCCATGGTTTCAATAAAACTGCGAAAATCATTCTGCTTTTGTCAAAAAAAAAATTATAGTACTAAATGCAAGTTAAACACCACCATGAAGGATGGCTTCATTCAAGTACCATGATATATATATTAATTGCATGGCTAAATCTAGTCATCCCTCTCTAGTCAAATTGCATGGTTGAAGTTAGTAGCAGCCATAAATAAGTCATCTTTTAGGGGGGGGGGGGGGGACAAAACTAACAACAAGATAGTTGACTTTAATTTTTAATGTTCTAACTCGTTCAATTCTAGTCAAACCAGAAAGTTGCAATCAAATTTATTAGCAGCCAGGCACGTAAGAGTTAAATGTGTCACAATCTAAAAGAAAAGAAATCATCCAACAGCCAGTGGTAAAAGAGAGACTTTCAATTTGAAAATGGTTACCTGAAGCTCCAAACTCTGGAGCAATGTATCCAAAATTATTAAAAATATTTAATAATTAAATTATTTTTTTAATAATCTCCCACTTAGGTTATATGTGAAATTTAATAAATATATATTCCTAAGTGAGTACTCAACTGACTATCAACTCCCAAAAAATATGTGTCTTTCAAACTGTATTTATAAACTCCCACTGAAACTGAATATCCTTAATTGATATGACACCTATATGAGCAATTGCTTAACACCTTTGGGTGACAATCTTTAATTGTAATGGAGTTTATACATATATGTTTGATAGACAACTATTTATTCTAAATATTTACCTTTACAAGTAGAACTTGATATCTTTATCAAGCTCTATTGTTGAAATATAACTGTCATTTTATTATCACACTCATGCAGCCGTGTGATAAATCTTTAACAGTCATATTACAAAACTGTAATTTGAAATTTAATTAATGATTACATTGAAATTAAAATTAGAAGCTTTTAGAGGGATAAATATTATAAATTCAAAAAGTAAAAATAAATCAAAGGATCAGTAAATGTTTACAAATTAAAATTAAAAGAAATAGAAAGAAAGTAACCATAACAGATGCATGCCTACCGTGTGGGCAATGGAAGAAGGGGATAAAGTACTTTTCGTTGACTAGCGAACGTGCACAGAGAGAGCAAGGGAAAGAGGCAGTGAGCAACTTGTAGAAAGAGTGAGGGAGAGAGATGGCGAGAGAGAGAAAGAGGCGGATTGACTTCTGCCATGATTTTGGAAGAAGAAGAAAAAAAAGAGGCAGAGCGACAAAATGAAAGAGTGTCGATTGGAGGAGATGAGGGAAGCGAAGATCGGGGAGGGAGGATGTGAAGTGACAGATCAGGAATAGTTTGTATTTGTTCTTTTGTTATAGTCTGTGTAATAAATACGAAACAAATAAAATGAGTACTTCATCACACAGGACAAAGATGCGATGCCGTAATAAATCTTATTCTATATCTAATGGCTGATTGTTATTTCAAAAATTGATCTATAAATCTTTATTATTGTAGGATCAGAACAATTCAACGCCTAATAAGGAGTAGAGATAGAGTTAAAGATATTATAAGAGGAATTAGGAAAGATCTCTAAACAAGACATGGAGTACTTCAATAGTTAAATTAATTATGAAATATTTTATTAAATTTAGTTTTAGAATATCTTCATAAATATAGGGAGTCTATCTCATTCAATAAATAAATAAATTATTATTTTTTATGATATTTTATAGAAAATGTATGCATCTTTTGACATTGTCTATTTAATAACCTCTATAATTTAAAACTTTGATTATTTTCAAGTTGGACTTCAAACGAATGCTCCCATTATAATGTAGTAATGTTAGCATAGTGATTCATATACTGATGGGTCAAATCCAACTTTTTTTATTAATGAACAATTGATCAAAACGGCTCAATAAAATCTTACACACGAGATTTATATGGAATATCAATTTTATATTTTTAAAATTTTTTATTATGTTTTTAAATTTTTAATATGTGATTATTCAAAATTTTAGAAGAGTTCCAATATCACAATTCTTGTTGCATAATAATTGTCACACCTTACTTTTTTTAATTTATTTTTCAAAGTTGGCACCCAATTGTTGAATACAAATATTAAATTTTGTTTATTATTATGAGAGGTATGCATATTAAATATCATGATTATTTAAAGATATATAAATTACATCAGCTGATAAAAAAGTAAATAAATATAGTTAACTATGATTGATTGATTTTAATATATCCATTTATCTAGTGCGAATGAATTTGAAAAATCATGAATTTTACATGCATTAATTTCTTAAGAAAATAAATAAGATTAAAATTTTGATTCGATATTTGAATATCAAATCTTAAGATATAAATAAATAAAGTAAGTTTTCTTTTTTCTCACCCGGAACATTCTTGAAATTAAATCGGAATCTTTTATACATGCATTTTCCTTGAAGATAACTAGTCCTTGTATGAATATTTTTTGTGTCAACCGTAGGTCGTAGGAATTGGGAAGAAAATAATTGATGCCCAATCTAGAAAATAAAAAAATGACTCCGGTCAACGGCAAACAGAATCCTTGCCGTAGAAAGCGGGGAGAGGAAAGAACAACGAATATGGTTAGATTTAACATAAACTTCTACCCAAGCTTCCCCTAATTGCAAGAAAAAGGAAAACCTCTCCTCTTGTGAAAATGCTTGAATAAGTGTAGATTTCATAAATTATGGAGTATGGACTATGGTTTTAGCCTCAAAAAATTTTTGAAATGCATTCTTTTGACTTTTTGTATGTTTCCTACCATTAGTTGTCTATGGTACTATCTACAAGGGTAAATGTTCGTGCCTCAATATTGTTTTGGGATTTTGTCAATGATCTTGGACATATTCTTGGGGTTGTATCGTGCACAACTCCCTCATCAGAAATTTCAAATATATTGCACGTAGTTAGGAGCGGAAACAAAAATGATCGATAAAAAATGTCCGAATTAAGAAAATAGAATGTTTGAATTGAAAAAAAAATCACTACATCAAAAAAAAAACTTTATTTTTAGTGAGGCAAAAGTGTGTCCAACTGTCAGCTGACACCAACACTGATTCCGCCACTACAAGTAGTGTCCAGTGGTATACCATAAATTACTTCATTATATAATATTTTTCAACATAAATAATAAATCATTAAGTGTCAACTTACAATCAGTTGTCTGCCCTGCCTAACCTCACTTGTTCAGTTATTTTTCAAACTCGTTTACATTGTAACACTTTTTCGAACAATTTTTTTATTTCACATCCAACAACATCATAAGATTTCAATTCTCAGAAGCAAATCAAGGGTTCTGTATCACTACTCTTTTCCTAAATATCAGCAACATGCATTAATTCTTGTTAGTCGTGGCTTGACTGAGGTAGATGCAGCGTAGGCCAGGGAGTTAATTGTCTCCTGAATTTTGAAAAATAATATTTTTCAGTTAAATTTTTGCTAATCTGACATTCTAAATTTAATTTTTAACATCTTTAGGTTTATTTAATTATTTTTATTAAAATAATTTTTGTATACCATAGATAATAAAAGAATTATGAAATGTTTCAAAATATAAAATCTCATAAAAAAATATTTCTTTCATCAATTTGATTATCTATTATTTTAAGTTTTATTTTTTTATAATTTTTAATATTAGGGACAAACTTGGGGTAGCACCAATTCAAGAGAAGCTAGTCCAACATCGTTTGCGATGGTTTGGTCATATCCAACGAAGGCCTCCTGAAGCATCAGTACGCAGCGGTATTTTAAGTCGTCCTGAAAATACAAGAAGAGGGAGAGGTCGACCGAAATTGACATGGGAGGAAACAATAAAAAGAGATTTGAAGGAATAGAATATATCCAAAGAGCTTGCTTTGGATAGGAGTGCGTGGAAGATAGCGATTCATGTACCTGAACCATGATTTAAGAGTTAGAGTCTAATAGTAGAGTTATAGACTTCATATTCTTAGATTTTTTTAGGATTTTAGGATTTAGAATTTGGAAATAGATTTCAGAAATAGAGGTTTAGATAGGATTTTAGGATTTAGAATTTAGAATTAGTTTTTAAAATAGGATTTTAGAAATTAAAAATAGATTTTATAATAGAGGTTTATTGTACTATTATTATTACTGTTATTATTGCTACTATTATTAGCATATTATCATTATCATTATCATTATCATCTTTATTTATATATTATGATTATTATTTTATTTTATTTTTTTCTTCCATCATATTCATTTTTATCACTGATATTTGAGATCTTTGATCTTATGTTTTCCGATTGGGTTTCATTTCTAGCCTACCCCAATTTATTTGGGATTAAAGGCTTTGTTGTTGTTGTTGTTGTTGTTGTTGTTTTAATATGTAAAAGAGTATTTTTTTTTATAATTTTTTATTAGATAAGAATGTATATTGAATTATTAATTTTTTATTTAATATCTGATTAGTTAATGAATTTGAATCTAATAAACTATTACAATCCGATTAGTGACCTCCTAATCAAAATTATGCACCCGTCTGTGGCTTAATTAGTCTTGGGATATTAACTGTGTCTTGATTAGTCTCCTTTTAAAACTTCCTTCAGCAGTATTAACTCTTGTTGCTTTTTAGTGTTCTGATTACTCTGTTAGCTTTTTAGTGTTATGATTACTTTGTAAATTGACTCTTTTGCTTTCGCAAAGAAATGAAAGCTGGCGTTTTTGTTGGGGTGCCTTTTTTCCTTTAAAAAAATGTAGTAATTGCATTATTTCCCCGTATTATATTTTATCGTATATATTAATTACAGCTGACACAAAGTTAGCGGCTAAAATTTACTTTTGGCCTGACGATTCTGCCAATAAAGCAACAATCAAGGGAGGGGGGAGGGGGTGCTAGAGAGGATTACAGATTACTGAATACCGTGAGGGAAGAGCAGAGATGTTGGGGCCTAAGGATGGTGTTAGTGCTGTAAAACGACACTTCGGTTTCAATATCATCAAACAGATGACGATTATTTTTATATATAAAAAATAAAAAAATTATAAAAGAAAAAACTATTTCAAAAAAAGAAGGGCCGCAGACTATGATCCAAGAAAAGTTAGGCCGCCGAGTCAGTCTGCGGCTTATCTCTCAGCGTCAATTTTCAATGTTCATAATTTTCTCGTCATTTATTAAAATTTAATGTTCTTATACATTTTGAAAATAAAGTTCTCTATAACATACTAAAATTTCATAAATTTTGAACTAGCCAATTAAGAGAAAAATACCCTGAAACACAGAAATGACACTAAATTTTAGTTTGTTATTTTAGATTTTTCTGTGTTTCGAGGCATTGTCTCTCAATTGGCTAGTCCAAGTTCATGAAATTTTAGTATATTATAGAATACTTTATGAACTTTTTAAAAGGTATAAAAACGTTAAATTCTGACAAATGATAAAAAAGTACCGTCAAAAATTGATGCTGAGACTTAAACCATGAATTGAGTTTGCAGCCTAACCTTCTTTTGTCATTTTGAGCCGTAGATTGGGTCTACGGCCCTTCTCTTTTTGTAATTTTTTAAAATTGTTTTTCTTTTTAATTTATAATTTTTATTTTTTATATATAAAAATAACCCAACAAATGAGTTTGACGTCTTCAATCAAATTTTGCGTTCTGTACCACGAGACTTAATTAATAAGAGTGCTTGATATATCAGAAAATTACTAAGCAGTAGAAGGCCGTACATCAATAATATTGTTGCTGGCTGTAGTTCTAATAGGATACATGAATCAATTCCCACATATGTTTTGGATCCTTCAAGTGTTTATGGTTTTTGTTCGTGGTGATAGATAAGCATGTGTACTGCCAAAAATGGCAAACAATTCAACAAATGCACTACTTGAGAATAGATGCTAGCAGAAAAACGGTACACACTTCTTCCAGGATGTAAATGCTATGACGGCGGAACTCTCTTTCAAGCAAAAACAAACTATTAAGGAACATTAATTATCACACTAAAGGCAAGCACGACAGACATGGAATAAGTCATAATCACACATTAAAGACATTGTAGAAACAAAATCCCAAGAAATTTGTTCTTCTTTTTAATATTAAACCATTCATGCTCATAGGCACTAAAAAGAACTTGATAGATCACATTCTACAAGCATTAATACCCAACTAGAACTAATGATCAATCTGAAGATAACACCCCAACAAACCATACTTTTTACCTTATGTCTCGGGGGCTGGCTGTGTAACTCCAGCTTGGACAAGAAGTTTTCCTAGGGCATCAGGTGTACACACTTGATATTTCACCTCCCCAGCAGGAGCCAGGTAGATCTCAGCCAGCTCAAGCTTCTCAGCAGTCAAGCTAGTGCTGTCCATAGTCTTACTTAGAACCTTTAGTGCCAGCTTCACTGCCTCCTCCCGACTGACGTCCTCCTTGTAGTCTTGTTTTAGCATCGATTGTGCAGCCTGGTTGTTGGCCCCGATTGCTGCTGCTTTCCACCCGCCATAGTTGCCGCTGGGGTCACTGACATAGAGCTGGAACCCATAGTTGCGATCCCACCCTGCAAAGAGGAAGGAGACGCCGAATGGGCGGAGCCCACCAAATTGTGTGTAGCCTTGCTTTGTATCACACAGTGACTGCACTAGCTGCTCGACTGGGATTGGCTCCTGCAGATTCAGAAAATTACTGAGCATGAAACATGAACAATTGTACAAAAAGATGAGATGTTTACCTGCGATTATTAATGCTCTGCATAATTAATGTGCAACATTGTAAGAAATGCGTGTATGATGGGGAAAAAATCAGAATATCTAGATAAAACAACATGGAGAAGACCACTTGTAATAGACCAGAACTACAGACAGAACTTAAGGAGACCACATAGCAATGGTATCATAAAGATTCGCTGTAAAGTAAGATTTTAGTTAAAATATATTAACCAGATTTTAGCTATCCAGAACTCTTTCTGATGCAGATGAAATTGGGTTAGGATAATAATATTCATCAAACATGCATATCAGGATTACCATATGAAGCAGTAAACTACCTCAGTGCTGATCTTCATTACTGCTATTAATTTTAGATAATGCCAGAATTCTGATTAGTATTGCTAAACCTAAGAAAAAAATAAAAACAGTATGGCCAATTACAGATAAACAAATAGACAGGAACACAATAATTTCTTGAGTTCATATAAACTTCTCAGGGAAGGAATATACTGACAGCCAGGTTGCTGACCATGACAACCAACAAAAAGGTTATCAACACAAAACATTAAAATTTCAGTATATTCTCCATAGTTCAAAAAGGTTGTGCATCAAATTTGGCACAATTCTAGAAATTAATTATCAAGCACTGATAATTCAGAAGAATTAACTTTCAAGTTGCCAGATGCATAACCAACCAGATTTTAAGTTGCATCAAGTTACACAACCTATCTAAAATACAAAGCACATACATAATTTAATCTTTATTGTTCACTGATTTGTCAGTTTTCACAATTGTCAAGTAAGTTTGTTGTCAATCTAACCCATCACTTCAGTAAAATTATAAGATAAACAATTCAATGCCTCTTTTTGCAAATTTAAACTTGTTTAATCACTTCTATAGATTAGTAATCTTGGAGAACATTGATATAACTAATAGTTTGAAGTTAGTGTGTTTATAATAATCAATTAATGTAGTTCATCCATTTTTTTCCTCCAATTTGGTTTTTAACTTCATACATGTGACAAGTTCAGTATTAAATGTAAAATCTTATTGGACCCAAGCAATCAAACAACAAGCCCCCTTGCATTCCATTATTAACTTCACACAGAAGTGAGGTGGAAAGAGAGATTATTCATGTAAAGACACAATGCTTATTGGACCCAAGCAATCGAACAACAAGCCCCCTTGCATGTCATTGTTAACTTCACACAAAAGTGAGGTGGAAAGAGAGATTATTCATGTAAAGACACAATGCTTGGAAGATGAAAGCTTGAATCAGTGCAGTTTTTAAAATGGAAGCTGAGAAAATTTTAAATTAGTCAAGTATCACTCTCACTTTTGAAAAGATATTGTACCCACAGATTCTTAGAAAAGGCCTATCAATCTTTGCTGCCATCTCAATAGACTATAACCAATTAAAATGCACCACTCTTACTAATTAAATTCCCTAAAAATGGGAGAAATTTGTAGCTTTAGAAACTAACACCAATATACACAGTCAAATACCTGGTATGCAAAAGCATAGCGCTGGGCCTGGAGGCGAGCTGTGTTGATCAGGATGTTAGCATCAGACATGATACCAGCCACGGCACATGACACATGGTCGTCAATCTTGTACATCTTCTCGGACGATTTGGAGGTCTGGAGCAGCTTAGAGGTCACCTTCTTCTCTCCCACCAGGACCACGCCGTCTGTGGCCAGGATGCCGATAGCCGATCCGGCGTTGCCGATGGCCTCCATGGCGTACTCCACCTGGTACAGTCTACCCTCGGGGGAGAAGATGGTGGTTCTGCTGTCGTAGCGTCGCGACATTTTGCAAAATTGACGCGATCTGAGGCAATGAAAGAGTATAATGGGGTTAGTATTCGGGATTAAAGGAGCTTACAAGAGGACAGGGGTAGAGAAAAAGAGAAGAACCTTGGTGAGATCGAGCAAACAGAGCTTTGAAGTCGGCTTGTGATGAAGAGAACGGGAAATAGGTTGCGCTACCTTGCTTGGAGAAAGGGTAGTAGAGATGGAAGAGGAGAGTTTTAACGGGGCGGATCGGATCTATAGTCCGTTAAGCTGAGAGAGTTGATAAATGTTTTTTTTTTTACAATGATTTATGGCCCAGCTCAAGTGTCCAACATTTATGTTTTGTCCAAAACCAGCCCACAAGGGCAGCATCTCCTTTGATAAAAAAAAAAATCTTCTTTTTCTTTTTCCTTTTTTTTTTCGAGGTCCAATATCACCCCCACAGCACAAAAAAGAAAAAAAAAACTTTCGCGACCACCGAAAATTTCATGATTAATCTATATTAATTTTGATATCCATTTTAACATATCGTAACATTTGGGTTGATTTGCCCAAAGACTGATACAGCTTTCGAAGTCCTGTTCCAGTTTGAAGTAGTTAACCTTACATGTATTTCAGATCTTACTTGGCTGTTTCGCAGAATTTTATTATAATATCAACATGATAAATAAAAAATTATTCTTAAATTAGATAAAACTTCAATGTCTAAAATAATATTAGTATTAAACAGAAAATTTTCATAATCGAGTGTATGCAGAAATGCAGAATCCGAGTTTTATTGAAATTCAACGCAATCATAACTTTTACTGGTTTTCAATTCTAGGCGAATTAATTTCATTTTTAATCAAATCAAAATAACTGAATCTTGCACCACATAATTAAATAAAGATAATAAATAAATTTGATCTATAATGGCGAAACTAAGTAGCTGAATGCGGCATGAGACTTTTCTTAGGGAGGCTTCCTACAGGTGGTATGGCCGTGGGTGGGGTTGTATGCATTGTGCCTGTGGATTTTGTTAAAAGAGAAGGGATTTAATTACAATCGTCATTGATGTCTATAATATTTATTTATTTATATATAAATTTAAAAATTTTAATCATTGGATGTATTTTATATTATCTCAATTATATATATTTATATATATATATATGAAAAATTATAAAATTTTAATTTCATTTAAATAACATCAAATATCACCAATGGATCATGGAATGTGGTTGCATACGACCACGATTAGGCCTTTGCAGAGAGGTTATTTAAATTACTAAATCAGTTTTTCAACTTACCAGTGGGACTAATCCCCAGAACCAAATCGGATTGAACAGTCTGTGGGTATTGGGTAACAGTAACACAACTAATAAAGGAGCTTCTTGAGAAGATTTGTAGGCCTCCATTTTCGTTTTTGAGGAAAATAGGCCGAATTGCAACTGGAATCGAAATATGGGCTATAGACCTTTAGTTCACTTTGAATTCTTTTCTTGTTTATCGACTTTCTTTACTGAACAATTCAGTTTAGGTAGGTGTTGAAATTTGAAAATACTCGTACCACTACCAGAAAGCAAAATCCAAAAGAAAAATGTTAACACAATGTAAACTTGTACGGATAATATATAACTGTATTTTATTCATATTTAAAAATTTAAATATGGATATATGTATCCGAATATCTGAATACTAGATATATAATATATTATTTAATATATTCATAAATTATATATCATAAAATTAATATTATTCACAATTATAATTGGATAGATATTATGAATTTTAATATTTTTTTAAAATTAGTAATATATTTTTAAATAAATAATAGTATTGAAAAATTATTTTATTGTATGTTTCAATATATTTTATAAATTTCAAGTAAATTTTATATTTATCTTTTATAATATATGTCGTTATATGTTTCGTATTCGAAATTATCCATATTTCTATTCATATATGGAAATATCTATATTCATATATGTATTCGAAAAATTAAAATGCATATGGATACGATTTTGAGCACTAACTGACCGTGTCTTGGGGTTGTCAATGGATATCCATAATCCGAAAATTCAATCCGAATCCGCACAAATAGATCCGCATATGGATCCTTAAAATATATTCATTAGTTTATTGGATCCGCATATGGATTCTAGAAAATGATCCATCTAATATAATGGATCCGTATTTGGATCTTATAAAATTTGAATTCGAATCTGCTATGAATTCGATATATAAATAAAATTATATCATATGTCAATTAATAAAATAGACATGTTCAATTTATTTTAAAGAACAATATTTATGTTTCACTCTGTGTTAATTCATAAAGTTGAATAGTAGTTATTTTATTATGTTATTTGATGTTTATTGTATGTTTTGAAAGTTGAAACAAATAGTTATGATTGTTGCTACGTTTATGATTGAAACAAATTATTTTAAGATTGCTATAATAGCAAATGTGAATTATGATTATTGTTACGTTTGAAATAATTTTAAGATAACATGGTAATTTTTCTTGTCATATATTAATTATGCTATTTTTAATATTATTATAATACAAGATCCGAAATATGATCTGAATCCGATCTGAAATCCGTTATAATAGTAAATATGGATTCGCATTTGGATTCTCAAAATTTTATTGGATACGAATCCGCATATGGATCTTATAAATTTTTAATGGATTCGCATTTGGATCCTTCAGAATCCGATTCGAATCTGATCCATTGACAGTCCTACCGTGTTCGATCTGTTAACTTGTGCCGGGAAAAAATATATATCAATAGTATCATTGTCACTCATTAGTAATGAGAAATGATATTTTATGGGCCCCTTGGTAAAGTAAAATTATAAATGGATCCAATATAACTGAAGTACAGTTATAATTTTATAATTTACTTAATGGATACCAAGAAATAATTATAATACAAAGATGACACAGTCTTAATTTGTATAATAATTATAATATCATAAGACAAAGAATGGACACAAGTAATATTAATAATAACATTACTAAAAGAGAGGTTGGAGGAATTATTTTAGTTCTGGCAGCTGACATGGGGTTTGTGTGTTCCCAACTATGTGCGTTTTAATTGATGCAGTTGCTGCAATAATGATTTAAAACCCTCCAATGTTTGTGCATTAGTAGAATATGTTCATTGAAAGACAGAATCAACACTGCATAATCACAATTACCCAAAATATTCAAACTGGTAAAACATAATTAAAATAGACACTAAACCAAATGTCCTCATATTATAAACCATGTGTCATCACATAATTATTAACCATGTGTCATCACATAATTATTAACCATGTGTCTTACTATATATGATTATACTTGGATCTCAGTAATAACCTGAGATTTGTATTTGTTTCTTAGTTTCATAAGGTTTTAATGTTCATTACACTGATTGCTACTAAAAGGTTTTAATGCTGAGACCACTAATTGAGAAATAACAATACTTTGTTTTACATTTAACTTGGTTAAAATTGAATTATGATGATTATAGTGCGGATACAAAAATATGTGCAAGATTGGGTGTTAGAAGTTGTGTGTCAATTTCTATTTTGAAGTCTGGTGCAATGAAATTGGCTCGATTGCAAAAAACCTAATAATAAAGTATTGTTAGTCTTTTCCATTTATAACATAGGTTATTCTGTTTGTATTGTATTGTTAGGAAACAAAGGTCAATGTCAAGCATGAGATAGCATGTGTGCTAAATTATGTTGCTCCTATTGTTGAAATAGAAGCTTGGTACTTGCATACTAATAATAGTTATAATCTAACATATTTTGTATTTTGATGTCAAGTCACTCGGCACTTTGTTTTTGTATTATGTTGCTCTATTGTTTGTAGAAGCCATTAAGATAAATTGAGAAAAAAAGAAACAAAGATGCACAATTTTTACGAAAATACACAATTTCTTATTGGTATTTGTTTTAACAGATAATAAATCAAGTTCAGCGGCACTATTTTTTGGATATTTTTGTAAAAAAACATGTGAATGACGCATTAATTTTTTTTAACAAATTTATTAGAAACCATGCCAGGAGAAACTTTGTTTTTTAGGAGTTTTTAATTTGAATTTGTTTTAACACAGATTTAGGCTAATTTTTGTGAAAGGGTTAATCTGGGTATTAAAGAACTGTCAATACTAATCAGTCAATTTGAAGGTCTTAAACATAATATTTTAATTTGAAATTTTAAACTTAAGCTTTGTTTACCATATAAAATATGAATATATAATAATATTTTACTGTCATTTTTACGAAAATACACAATTTCTTACTGGTATTTGTTTTAGCAGATAATATATCAAGTTCAGTGGCACGGTTTTTGGGATGTTTTTGTAAAAAACGTGTGAATGACGGATTAATTTTTTTTAACAAATTTATTAGACACCATGTCAGGAGAAACTTTGATATTCAGAAATTTTTAATTTGAATTTGTTTTAACACGGATTTAGGCTAATTTTTGTTAAAGGGTTAATCTAGGGATTAAATAACTGTCAGTACTAATCAGTCAATTTGAAGGTCTTAAATATAATATTTTGATTTGAAATTTTAAACTTAATCTTTTTTTAACATATAAAATATGAATGTGAAATAATATTTTAGTGTCATTTTTTACGAAAATATCCAGTTTATTAGTTTATTCACAACAGATTGTAATTTGAAATATGGTAAACAATTCAATCTGCACCTTCCACTACATTTGTTGATCTACTGGTACATTTATTGTAGACTTAGAATTGTAATAGTTGCTTAATTCATTATGACAAGCTGATATAGTGTCATTGACATCTAAGTACTTTATGACTAGCTTTTATGTGAAATTATAACTAGAATTTATTACATATTCTAATGTTTTTGTTAAGGTAAGATTTATCTGATTGTGACAACCGTGTTTGCAGGACATCCCACATGTTATAACAGCACATCAAGAAGAGGAGATAAACCTCTAGACGGTTGCTTTG
Source organism: Schoenoplectus tabernaemontani (assembly GCA_037127355.1). NCBI lineage: Eukaryota > Viridiplantae > Streptophyta > Magnoliopsida > Poales > Cyperaceae > Schoenoplectus > Schoenoplectus tabernaemontani. Next base: position 10,669,025 of record CM073754.1, on the reverse strand, counting down.
ATTTAGAGTTTTCTATGTGTGGAGGAGTCTCTTCTGGTTAGAGGAATTATTTTAGTTACGTCGCTGACATGGGGTTTGTGTGTTCCCAACTATGTGTGTTTTAATTGATGCGATTCTTTGCAATAATGATTTAAAACCCTCCAATGTTTGTGCATTACTAGAATATGTTCATTGAAAGACATAATCAACACTGCATAATCACAATTACCCAAAATATTCAAACTGGTAAAACACAATTAAAATAGACACTAAACCAAATGTCCTCATATTATAACTAGAATACCGCTTACAGTTTATGAAATAAAATATTTTATTTCACTCGCGATGCTTCGCAATGATTGAAGAGAGAGAAAGCACTCTGTTATTCTTGACTCCGCTCTCTCACGAATCGAAACCCTAGCTTCGCTAACCGAAACTCTAACCCATCTTCGACTCAACAATCACTGACAGTCACCGGTTCTTGATGATTTCTTGGCATACCGAAAGCTTGGTCAGGTACTAAACTTGTCTAATTTCACATCCATTTGTTTGTTACATAATAATTTATTTGCTGGCAATTAACTAAAATAGAGTTGCCATTAAGGTGTTTACTTTATTAGGAGTCATTATCTGACATACTGGATGTGTTGTCTATGGCAAAGAAAAATATTTAGTTAGAATTTTAAACAATTATTAAGTCATTAATTGAAAATTGAGAAAGTTCTTTTAGAGATGTTATTCTAAGAAGAATATATTAGAACTTAACACTAGATTGTCAAGATTCACTTTAATCTTAAAATATCAAATTCTTATATGTTTACATGCATTAAATTCCTACCAGTATTTGAATGGTGCTTTGAAATTTCAATATTTAAAATAACGGACAAATGTACTTTGATTCGTGAGTAACATCTTGATTATTTTGTTGTTGTCTCTATTCTATTTACTGGTATACTTGACTGAAGGTACTTTATACCTAAGTAAATATTTAATTTATTTATTGTGCTTTTATTTTATGTGTCATTTGACACTTTTATTGACATAAACCTCTTTAGTTTTTTTTATAGGGAAATAAAAATATTTAGTTATGATGGAATCGGTTGAAGGAAGCTCAACCCTCCCTTGTGTTTCCCTGTCTCCACCTCTCAATCCCACTTTACAATAGTCAAATGCTACAAGCAGGTGAATCTCTTCAAATTGTTGTGTTGAAATTAAAGATGAAAATGATAGTAATATTGTTATTGGTTAAATTGTGACAACATGTATGGTTTTTATGATCAATCAACTAATATTACTATCAACTATTGCAGGAAACGAGATTCAATGCCAAAAATTGGGATGGAATTTGCAACGATAGATGAAGCATATGAATACTACAATAAATATGCACTTCAGGTCGGATTTAGTGTCCGAAAACATAATATTCGAAAGAATACATCGAAGGTCATTATAATGAGACATTTTACATGTTCGAGAGAAGGTGCGTCTAGAAAAAGATCCCCTAGCAAAGGTCCACCAAAAACTAAGCGTCTAGAGTAAAGAATTGGGTGCAATGCACATATGCAAGTTAATATATGCAACAAAGGTGTTTATGAAGTTACCTCTTTTGAGCTAGAGCATAATCATGAGACCACAACTCCAACAAAAACGAAACCGTTGAGATCTCATAGAGAAATAAGTCAGGCACAAAAGATGATGAGAGATTTAGCTTATGCGGCTGGTATTGGAGTAAAAGATACAATCAAGCTTTTAGCCAAACAAGCAGGAGGATGATGTCATCTCACTTTTATTCCTGATGACTACAAGAACTATCTAAGAACAAAAATGGAGAATGCTGTGGTGTTTGGAGATGCTGGAGCTTTGATGCAATACCTTCAAAACCGATAAAAAGCAGATCCATCATTCTTTTATGCAATTCAAGTTGATGAAGATGATCAAATTACTAACATCTTTTGGGCTGATGGAAAATCATTGCTAGACTACGAATATTTTGGCGATGTCATTTGCTTCGATAGCACTTACAAAACTAATAGTTATGGCAGACCTTTTGCTCCCTTTGTTGGGGTCAACCATCATAGACAAACCATAATATTTGGTGCAGCACTCCTGTATGATGAGTCGACCGCTTCGTTTGAGTGGTTGTTTCAAACTTTCTTAGATGCTACTCGTGGAAAATCTCCTAAGGTAATTTTATCAAATACTAGTTTACTAGGACCAAAATAATATTTGACCAGTGATTACATGCTTTTAAGGTGTCTTTGTCCGAACAATTTTGTGTTTAATGAATTGTTGCTAGCTTCTATACTTAAACTAAAATTAAGACGTTGAATTCAACTATTATCATTATTTACCTATGTTAATGAACATATGATTAACACATTATTTTTTTCTTGTTATTATATATAGTATGTTCAATCATAATTTAAGAACTATTACTTTTATCACTGCTTGTTGCAAGCAGCTTTTAATAATAATTATGTTATATATTTCTCATGTGAAAAAAATACATGTCTCAATCTTAGAATCAAAGACACGATAAAATATTAATGACACAAACACAATCTATATAATGTTTTATCTATTAGGTCTGTTTAATATATGAAATATTTCATATATTCGTGTTATTAAACAATAATCTTCTATCAACATTTACAGAACTACAACGTACTTTAATCAACACGACGGTCTTATATGGCATATTAGTATTCCTGCTAATATCCAAGACCTGTAAACATTTTAGAGTTATATATTCATCTTATTTAGAGTTCTGCAGTTCAAGACCAAGTGCATCTTCTTAAACATGTCTAAATATGAATATTTAACTCATGGAACAATAATGTTAACAACATTCAATTCATAAATATAACATAAAGTAATCATCAAAGATAACTTTTAGAACACAAATCTAACACTTATAAACTTAGGATTTTCGTATAAGTGGGCGCCAATGCCCTGAATATACTAAAAAATTCGGTCTCCTGGGGTGATAACGCCCTTGGAGAGTGACAGCTAAAAGCACGTACTCGGTATTCTGAATATGATAATCTACCTCACAAAGTAATATAATAGTAAAACAAACGAATTAAGAATATGATTTCAGTTTCCATATCGTCAAAAAGAAATAACTATCCGTGAATGAGAAAATAGATATAATAACAAATGGGAGATTATGTACCAACCAAACGCTAAAGGAGAAAGCCCTTCGGACATATCGAGATCTTAAATAAACTGTCACACCCCAGAAATAATGAATCGGATTAGGGGTGCTAAAATCCCGCCACGTACGCACGACGAGACGTGCGTACGAAAGGCTAAGTGAATAAAAACAAAGAGAATCCCAGAATAAACAAAATAATAATAATAATACAAAACAAAACAGTCCGAATATACAGATAAATACAACGCCAATCACCGGCGGGGCTAACACCATCGGAATGGGTAGCAAAATCTCTCAAATAAAGCCCAAAGAAAGAAACCAAAAACCCAAAACCTGATAAGCCCTAATCAACTACCCGCTCATCGTGTCTTGATGCGGCGAAGCACCTACGATATCACGCAGATCTGCTTTGCACTAGCACTCTCATCAAAACTCGAGCCCATACACAGTAAACCTGGATCCCACAACCACCGTGGAAACGTGAGTAATTTTAAAAATTACTCGATGCGGTTAGATCCGACCTTAAGATTTCTTCTTTCCTAGGCGGACCCAAATACCGATCTACCGAATATAAATGCAATGAATTATTTTAATATATGTTAATGTATTAATATTTTATACATTTCGAGAACACCTCTACATGAATGACATGAAAATGACAAATAACCCAAAATAGAAAATCTATGGAAATAGTAATATAATATAGAATATAAGGTACGAGAAAACAAACACCCGAAATAAATATCCCAATTTGCAAAACACCGGATTATCCCAAGCGGGCGCCACCGGCGTCCCACTTACGAACTTGGGCCTTGCTTAAGCGGGCGCCACGGCGACCCGACTTACGAACTTAGGACTTTATGTTTATGCGGCGCCAATGCGCATAAACGACAATCGGACTCCCGAGGCGATAACGCCTAGGAGAGTGAGCGTGCATAAGCACGTACTCAGTCTGCTAAATACTGTAATTCACCTTACAAAATAAAAGCAAGTGGATAATTATGTCTTCGGTTGCCATATCGTCAAAGGAGATAACTACCCGTGAAATAACAAATCGAAATAATACAAATGGGAGCCTACACTGTACCAACTAAGGGCCGGAGGACCGCATCCCGAAAATAATGACAAAATGAAATATAATACGATGGGAGCCTACACTTTGTACCAACTAAGGCCGAGGTCCGCATCCCAAAGAGGGAGCTTTCTTCTGTACCAACTACGGGCCGAGGACCGCATCCCGAGAAATGACAAAATGACGGATATTACAAATGGAGCCTACATACCCACTAGGGGCCGGGACCGCATCCCGAGAAAATAACAAAATAGGGTAGAATCCGGACTCGGATATGGACGCCCACACTAAACAACGAGAGACATGGTATCCTAAACGCTCAAATTTGGATTAAAAATCTTTAATCATATTAAGAATATTAAAAATATAATATTGATCAAAAGAAAAACACTCACAACACAGTAGAACGCCAAATGACGGGGTCGGTGGATAACCGACAGACAAATCACGCAAGGTGCGCGGTGGGTACGTACGGACCAAAGGAATATAACCCGTTGGTGCAGTTATACAAAAAGCAACCTCGAGGCCGAGATCACCCGGCCGCCTCTCAAGACTTTCCCATGCATTTTGCATGATTAATTTCTAACTTAATTTATAATTAATGATATTAATAATATTGATCTACTAATTATATTCTATAACTTTATTTATTTAACTCCAACATAATCCTATCTCGGGACTATTTCCCGAGTCCTACTCTATCCCGTCTACGTGCGTATGATATGATATGACATGCAAATGCGGGTATGTCTCGAATATGCTTGGTCAATTTTACTTGAATGCATATGACAATTCAATTTGGGTCTCTAAATAATGTTTGGTCGAAAAATACCTCGATTGATTTATTTTAAAAACATTTTTAATTTCGGTTTGGATTCCTAACTCTAAAGAGAGAAAATCAAATCCCGGAAACCGTACACAGGAATAGTTTGGCAAAGTCGGTGGCGTTAGATTTTTTATCTCCGGGGGCTCACGATCTCGTCGGTTGTCTCACCCTGAGTGTACTTGTTTATCGGCTCGTCGGGACACATCTGAGAGCCTACATAGTCCAAAAATAATTAAATTCGCGAGTATCCTATTAACGTTAGGTCTGATTAGGTCAGGGTATACCGAACTCGAAGGCGGGAGTATTATTATTTATAGTTTGTAATTTAGATTATATCCATTTTGATTAATGTGATTAACTTAATTTTATTTAGATTTATTAAGTTTAACTTAATGTTATCACTTAATTATTTTAATTATGATTAGGATAATTAATTATTTAGAAATTGAGAAATTAATTAATATTGCTCTTATTAAAAATAGAGAAATTGATTAATATATTTTATAATTTTATAAGTATTGTTATTCACTAAGGAATTTATTTACTATTTACGTTTTTATGGCATTATATTTGTTACCATTATTTATATTTAGAAAACGAAATCCATATGTTATAAATTCATAATTATATTTTTTTATAACATAATATCATTTGACATAACAAATGATATGCTCGTCATTATTGTTAACTTAAAGTTTATGATTTACTAATTATATTAATAGTTCATGTCTTATTTTATACGTCTTATTATTAACATAATGAATTTTATTAATATAATCATATTATACTATTTCAAATACATTGTATGCTTGCATAACTCGCAATTAATTAATTTTAGAAGTTTTTTTTTCCATTTTAGTTTTATTATTATGATTCTAAAAATAATACTACTATCCGCTTGACATTTTATAAGTGCACTTGTTTTTAAGCTTTTCATTATTGCTATTATCATTCAACTATTATTAATGTGTTTGATAATTAATATTTATGCATATAAAGTTATTAATTAATTTTTTTATCTAGTATTTAAGTTATATCAAGATCACTTAATTGACCCAAGGTTATTTTCTTGTGCAGATCATGTTTCTTAATTTCGGGCCTAGTACATTATTTTATTCTCAAATTTCTAATATTCCTATTCATAGAGTAAATTAATCATCACTAACCACACCAAGTGGTTCATCTAGCAGCATGATCGATAGGTACAAGTCAAGCCAGAAGGCCATTAATCAGGATGGTTCAAATAATAAATCAAAATCAGCAAGGATCAGTCACATAACTAAAAATAGGGCAATACGAAAATCAAGCTAGGGGTCAAGCAACAATTTAGGCAATCAGTAAAATAATCCATAGCATAATTCAAGAATAGGGTAATACCAGATCAGGGGCTATGCATATAAAATCAGCTTTAGATATCCTAGGAGAAAATGTAGTATCAGTGGCAAGGGTCAAATGTCAGACATAAAACCAACATATCAGAAATCAGCACATAAATTATATCTAAAATCAGAGACAACACATACCAAATTCGAACAGTACCAAAAATTAACCCAAATCAGCCAACAAACCAAATACATCGAGGCACAGGCTCAGCCGGCACACGGCCCACATGGCATGAAGATTAAAGGAAAGATTCGCTGCTAGGAATGTGGCGCCGAGGTTATCACACCAGAATATAGGAGGAGGAAGAGAGACACCAAGTTCCTGAAGAAGAGAGCGGGTCTATTGAGACTTTCAGGAGTTACCAAAAATAATCAAGGTAGCGGAAATAAGGCTCAATGGTGGTTGTGAAGTGAGGAAGGGGATCAGCGCAATGACGAGGGGGTGATGGCCAATGCGCTGTGCTGGTGGGGTTTTGAGATGTGTTGACAGTGGCGCAACCTCGGACGTGCTCTCATCAGACCCGACTTGGTGACGCCAAGGAGTGCGAGGGATGGGTTGGCCTCGGTCAGAGAGAGGGCAGCTAGAAGGGTGGTCCGATGAGGCCAGCGAGCCGGGGCTGATCTCGGTGAGGGGTCGTTGGGTCTACCCCTAGTGCAAGGTCAGCAACAGAGAGTGGGGCGCACTGTGGTGGCTTGATGTCGAATAAAAAGAAAAAAAAGAAGGAGAAGTGTCATGGGTGACAGATAGGTTTTGACAGAGGAAAATCAAGGGAAGGTCAGACATAGGAAATGACAGAAGAAAATGGGGAAAGTGGGTATGGGTTAAATTTTGATTTTCTATGACACCATGTACATCATGTAGACAATCATGCGGTAGTTAGATTTTTAGAAGCTTATAACTGATTAATTTATTTATCATTCTAATTATTTGGACATTTTATTTTATCATATTAGTTAAATTTTGTATTCGTACTAATTTAATTATGAAGTCTTGTCGTATCTGACAATCTCATTATCAAATTTAACCCTTGAATTTGTGTTTCGTTAATCCAATGTTCCTTTACTTTATTAATCACCATCATAATCTCTATTCATCAATAAAGGTTGTTCTTTATTTCATCAAAGTTCTGTATTTATTGTTTTTATAATTTACGGAGTTTTACATCCAACCTCCCTTATGAAGATCGTTTCGTCCCCGAAACGAAATATAAGTTAAGCGACGATCAATCGAGGATTATTTTTTTTTGATCAACCAATTTATTCCCATACCGGTCTGGTTATTAAGTCGTGCCATATCTAATTTCTTTGTATTATTTAATTAAACTTTTAGTTTGTATTAATGCAATATTTGCTTAGGTTAATAGTTATCCCTTTCTACTTCTTTTAATTTATCCTTCAATTTAGGATTCATTAGGTTGTTGTCCTTCAATTTATCATTTAACGTTAGTATTATTTCATTATTAGTATGGTTAATTTTTTTCATTGAATTTGAATATATCAATATGTTCATTTCATTTGTTTTATTCAGATATTAAATTATTTAAAATATTATCAATTTTTAATTTGGTATTTGAATCTTATTTTATGTTTTGAGTTTATTTTTCCTGAGATTTTGTGTTGAGATGTATATGTTATCCAACATTTTGCTGGTTTAAGTTTCACTTTATTTTATCTTTTCGTTTATCTACTTGTTGTTTTTATTATTATTATTATTATAGTTTTAATTTAAATTTAAAATATTTGTTAGCTATATATTACTACTTTCAATGTATGTATTATCATATATGTATATTTCTAAGTATGTTATTAACTCATGGGCATGAGAGTTCTATTTTGATTTTCTACAACTGGGTCGCTATAGTCATTTGCGTAGCCGTTAAATTATCAAAGTATATTTCCTAAATCGGTTCATTTATCCTCAGTGAAATATAGTTGTACATCTAGATAATATTTGTTAAACTCATATTCCTCAATTATTCATTTAGACTTCACTAACTCGGGTTTCTTTCGAACAAATTTGATTTATCATTTGTATGATTAACATTATTTATTTCCTTATCGATTTGATATTAATTTGAATTCTATTCATTAATCATATCTATTTCTTTAATTGTTTATTGATTTATTTATTTACTTCCATAATTATTTATATTAGTTCATTCATTTAATTAACGCTAAGTCATTCATAATTATTTAGTTAGTTATTATTCTTGTCTTTATTTATGTCATCGTTAATTTTTGGTGTTATTCGAATTTATTGCATTCCTAAATTTGGGATGATTTATCATTTGTTTCAAATTTAAATCTTATCTTTCTTTAATTATTAATTTAATTCTTTTAATTTATTTAGAATTGGGTTTGTATCTACTTATTTAAGTCATTGGTAAATAAAAAAATTTATTATAATTCATTATAAGTTTTATTTATCTATTTATTTAATCTTGTGCATTGGTTTAAGTTATTTATTTATATTAAATTATTTTAATTATTATCTTAATTATTATTATTACTTATTTAAAATTCATGGTTTAACATTTCACCCCCTCTTAAAAGAATTATTTCGTCCTTGAAACGAACAATTTTGATGGACTAATTATTCTTATACTAACTTTATTATAGTTAAATAAATCTTAAATATATATTTGATTTATTTTTTTGACGCTTGCATTAAAGTCTCATTATTTTCATGTGTATCATTTTATTTTATCTATCGACTTTAATTATTGATTGTTAAATTATGAGCTTTTAAGCTCTTTCAAATCTGATTGGTGACATTAATTGTAAGTATTCTTGGCTGTTTTTTTTTTATGTTTATATGTAATCATCAATCACACCGTATTTTATTTACTAAAGATTTTTAAGTTCAGATTGAAATAAAATTCTATATGAAATCTACATTGAAAGAATATAACTCAACGGGTCATACTAACACAATTAGATCAGCGATCTGAATAAAATCATGTTGGACATGCGAAGACAATTTTGATTAAACAGAATTTCCTCAAATTTAAATTGATTTGGACCTATGATAATGATAAGTATCACCAAGATAAAAAAAAAAAGTAATGATCCGATGTACATCGAACATCAAGGTGGTTCAAATAAGGAGTCGAATATCACATAGATACAAATTCATCGGAATCCCGTGCAGGTGAATGGGAAATTTGCGTGGATGATTTCGTATCAGGGTTAGAGTAGCTTGACTTAATCGAATGATTAGATAAATTAGGCGTGATAGTGAAATCTACGGTTGATGAGATGTTAACGATTGCTTGGATCTACTTCCAATTTTATTATGTTCTTATTAGTTACCAATCTTATTATTAAGTATGTATTTAATTATGTTATCATTTTGTCAGAATATTAGGTCCGTGCGGAAATATGAAAATATAACAGAATATAAATGCAATTTCCAAATTTTAAATTTTACCTTGTTAATCTTTTTGTAAATGTGTTTATAAATTTTAAATTTTCTCACGTTCGAGTAGTGGGATCCCAAGGGACTGCGAAGTCACGCGTACATAAACGTGCAACGCCAGCCCATTTCCTAGACATACCCCTCACAGACCTATGTCAAGTATATTTTATTATTTTGTTTATTTTATTCATATCTCGGGATTTCCTGGATGTTACCCTAGCATGGTTTATATTGAATCGGATTATAAAAATCCATGCTCTGATACCACCGAAGGATGTCACACCCCAGAAATAATGAATCGGATTAGGGGTGCTAAAATCCCGCCACGTACGCACGACGAGACGTGCGTACGAAAGGCTAAGTGAATAAAAACAAAGAGAATCCCAGAATAAACAAAATAATAATAATAATACAAAACAAAACAAATCCGAATATACAGATAAATACAACGCCGGTCGGCGTGGCTAACACCATCGGAATGGGTAGCAAAATCTCTCAAATAAAGCCCAAAGAAAGAAACCAAAAACCCAAAACCCGATAAGCCCTAATCAACTACCCGCCTCATCATCGTGCCGATGCGGCGAAGCACCTCTCGATATCACGCAGATCGCTTGCGCACCTAGCACTCTCATCAAAACTCGAGCCCATACCCAAAACCGGATCCCACAACCACCGTGGAAACGTGAGTAATTTTAAAAATTACTCAGTACGGATTTAGATCCAGCCTTAAGATTTGATCTTCTTTCCTAGACTGGACCCAAATACCGATACCGAATATAAATGCAATGAATTATTTTAATATATGTTAATGTATTAATATTTTATACATTTCGAGAACACCTCTACATGAATGACATGAAAATGACAAATAACCCTGAAATAGAAAATCTATGGAAATAGTAATATAATATAGAATATAAGGTACGAGAAGACAAACACCCGAAATAAATATCCCAATTTGCAAAACACCAGATTTATCCCAAGCGGGCGCCACCAGCGTCCCAACTTACGAACTTGGGCCTTGCTGCTACAAGCGGCGCCACCAAATGACCCAACTTACGAACTTAGGACTTTATGTTTATGCGGCGCCAATGCCGCATAAACGACAATTCGGGCTCCCGAGGCGATAACGCCCTAGGAGAGTGAGCGTGCATAAGCACGTACTCTGGTCTGCTAAATCTGGTAATTCACCTTACAAAATAAAAGCAAGTGGATAATTATGTCTTCAGTTGCCATATCGTCAAAGGAGATAACTACCCAGGAAATAACAAATCGGAAACTAATACAAATGGGAGCCTACACTGTACCAACTAAGGGCCAGAGGACCGCATCCCGAAAATAATGACAAAATGAAATATAATACAGATGGGAGCCTACACTGTACCAACCTGGGGCCAGAGGTCCGCATCCCAAAGGGGAGCCTACACTGTACCAACCAGGGGCCAGAGGACCGCATCCCGAGAAATGACAAAATGACAGATATTACAAATGGGAGCCTACACTGTACCCACTAGGGGCCAGAGGACCGCATCCCGAGAAAATAACAAAATAGGGTAGAATCCAGACTCGGATATGGACGCCCACACTAAACACTGAGAGACATGGTATCCTAAACGCTCAAATTTGGATTAAAAATCTTTAATCATATTAAGAATATTAAAAATATAATATTGATCAAAAGAAAAACACTCTGGCACAGCCGAACCCGCCAAATGACGGGGTCGGTGGATAACCGACAAGCAAAGGTGCGCGGTGTATATACGGACCAAAGGAATATAACCCGTCGTTGTCCGGTTATACAAGGCAACCTCGGGATCGAGATCACCCGCCCGCCTCTCAAGACTTTCCCATGCATTTTGCATGATTAATTTCTAACTTAATTTATAATTAATGATATTAATAATATTGATCTACTAATTATATTCTATAACTTTATTTATTTAACTCCAACATAATCCTATCTCGGACTATTTCCCGAGTCCTACTCCTATCCTGTCTACGTGCACCATGATATGATATGACATGCAAATGCGGGTATGTCTCGAATATGCCGGTCAAGTACTGAATGCATATGACAATTCAATTTGGGTCTCTAAATAATGTTTGGTCAGAAAATACCTCAGTTCAGATTTATTTTAAAAACATTTTTAATTTCGGTTTGGATTCCTAACTCTAAAGAGAGAAAATCAAATCCCAGGAAACCGTACCTGGGAATAGTTTGGCAAAGTCAGTGGCGTTAGATTTTTTTATCTCCGGTGGGGCTCACGATCTCGTCAGTTGTCTCACCCTGAGTGTACTTGTTTATCGGCTCGTCGGGACACATCTGAGAGCCTACATAGTCCAAAAATAATTAAATTCGCGAGTATCCTATTAACGTTAGGTCTGATTAGGTCAGGGTATACCGAACTCGAAGGCGGGAGTATTATTATTTATAGTTTGTAATTTAGATTATATCCATTTTGATTAATGTGATTAACTTAATTTTATTTAGATTTATTAAGTTTAACTTAATGTTATCACTTAATTATTTTAATTATGATTAGGATAATTAATTATTTAGAAATTGAGAAATTAATTAATATTGCTCTTATTAAAAATAGAGAAATTGATTAATATATTTTATAATTTTATAAGTATTGTTATTCACTAAGGAATTTATTTACTATTTACGTTTTTATGGCATTATATTTGTTACCATTATTTATATTTAGAAAACGAAATCCATATGTTATAAATTCATAATTATATTTTTTTATAACATAATATCATTTGACATAACAAATGATATGCTCGTCATTATTGTTAACTTAAAGTTTATGATTTACTAATTATATTAATAGTTCATGTCTTATTTTATACGTCTTATTATTAACATAATGAATTTTATTAATATAATCATATTATACTATTTCAAATACATTGTATGCTTGCATAACTCGCAATTAATTAATTTTAGAAGTTTTTTTTTCCATTTTAGTTTTATTATTATGATTCTAAAAATAATACTACTATCCGCTTGACATTTTATAAGTGCACTTGTTTTTAAGCTTTTCATTATTGCTATTATCATTCAACTATTATTAATGTGTTTGATAATTAATATTTATGCATATAAAGTTATTAATTAATTTTTTTATCTAGTATTTAAGTTATATCAAGATCACTTAATTGACCCAAGGTTATTTTCTTGTGCAGATCATGTTTCTTAATTTCGGGCCTAGTACATTATTTTATTCTCAAATTTCTAATATTCCTATTCATAGAGTAAATTAATCATCACTAACCACACCAAGTGGTTCATCTAGCAGCATGATCGATAGGTACAAGTCAAGCCAGAAGGCCATTAATCAGGATGGTTCAAATAATAAATCAAAATCAGCAAGGATCAGTCACATAACTAAAAATAGGGCAATACGAAAATCAAGCTAGGGGGTCAAGCAACAATTTAGGCAATCAGTAAAATAATCCATAGCATAATTCAAGAATAGGGTAATACCAGATCAGGGGCTATGCATATAAAATCAGCTTTAGATATCCTAGGAGAAAATGTAGTATCAGTGGCAAGGGTCAAATGTCAGACATAAAACCAACATATCAGAAATCAGCACATAAATTATATCTAAAATCAGAGACAACACATACCAAATTCGAACAGTACCAAAAATTAACCCAAATCAGCCAACAAACCAAATACATCGAGGCACAGGCTCAGCCGGCACACGGCCCACATGGCATGAAGATTAAAGGAAAGATTCGCTGCTAGGAATGTGGCGCCGAGGTTATCACACCAGAATATAGGAGGAGGAAGAGAGACACCAAGTTCCCGAAGAAGAGAGCGGGTCTATTGAGACTTTCGGGAGTTACCAAAAATAATCAAGGTAGCGGAAATAAGGCTCAATGGTGGTTGTGAAGTGAGGAAGGGGATCGCGCAATGACGAGGGGGTGATGGCCAATGCGCCGTGTCTTTGGTGGGGTTTTGAGATGTGTTGACAGTGGCGCAACCTCGGACGTGCTCTCATCGGACCCGACTTGGTGACGCCAAGGAGTGCGAGGGATGGGTTGGCCTCGGTCGAGAGAGGCAGCTAGAAGGGTGGTCCGATGAGGCCGGCGAGCGGGGGCGATCTCGGTGAGGGGTCGTTGGGTCTACCCCTAGTGCAAGGTCGCAACAGAGAGTGGGGCGCACTGTGGTGGCTTGATGTCGAATAAAAAGAAAAAAAAAAAAAGAAGGAGAAGTGTCATGGGTGACAGATAGGTTTTGACAGAGGAAAATCAAGGGAAGGTCAGACATAGGAAATGACAGAAGAAAATGGGGAAAGTGGGTATGGGTTAAATTTTGATTTTCTATGACACCATGTACATCATGTAGACAATCATGCGGTAGTTAGATTTTTAGAAGCTTATAACTGATTAATTTATTTATCATTCTAATTATTTGGACATTTTATTTTATCATATTAGTTAAATTTTGTATTCGTACTAATTTAATTATGAAGTCTTGTCGTATCTGACAATCTCATTATCAAATTTAACCCTTGAATTTGTGTTTCGTTAATCCAATGTTCCTTTACTTTATTAATCACCATCATAATCTCTATTCATCAATAAAGGTTGTTCTTTATTTCATCAAAGTTCTGTATTTATTGTTTTTATAATTTATGGAGTTTTACATAAACTAACTAAATAAATAATATTATAAAACAAAATAAAATTCATACTCAAATATGACCGCCCACACTAAACACTAAAAGTCATATAATCATAATCGCTTAATTTAATTGGAAACAAAACATATACTGAATAATAGTATAATATTGATCAAAATAGAAAACACTTGTGGCACTGTCAAACCCGTCAAGTGACGAGATCAGTGAATAACCGACAAACAAATGTGCGTAATATATATACAGACCAAGGGATCCCACAGGCCGATTGGTCACTGCACGTAACCCATTGGTCTGGTTACACAAGACAATCTCAGACTGAGATCACTCGGCCCATCTCTTAACACTCTCATGCATTTAATGTATGATTTATATTACCTATCTTAATTAATTGATAATAATAATAATAATAATATTTTAATCTAATAATTATAATCTACAACTTGATTAAATTTTATTTAATCCTGTCTCGGAACTAATTCTTGAGTCCTAATCATGTCCTATCTACATGCACAATGACATGCGAATGCGAATAGATCCCAAATATGTTGGTCAATTTATCGTATGCAATGACAGTTCAAAATTTGGTCTCTAATCGATATTTGGTCAAAAAATACCGTAGTTTAGGTTATTTTTTAAAACATGTTATTTTTTAGTTTGGGTTTCTATTTTTGAAGAATGAAAATCGAATCCCAAAAATCTGTACCTGAGAGTGCTGGTGAGGATCACATAGATGCTCTACTCCGGAGGTAGTACGCCCGTCTCGGGGCCGGCGTCAGCGACTACGGGGTCAGGAATGACCTCGTACTCCGTGAGTGGATCCGAGTTAGCTATATCACTGATTATTGTTTTAATTTAATTTTTGTAAGTTTAAAGTGGATTATTTTATAAGTTGTATTTAATTTTATAAATGGAATCTCGTATAGCGTTCGATCAAATTTTATATTTTCTTTAAAATTTTGATAGCACCTCTACTATAATTATAAGGTGCTGGTATGTTTATTTTTTTAATATTTCTATCATCCTTGTTATATTTATATTTTATTCACTTTTATTTGAACTTCTTAAATTTCGTTAAAGAAGGTCATTTGATAATTTGATGTCTCGATGTGTTTAATTTCGTTGAGTTTTCGAGTCGAAAGGTCGAAGTGTGTCGTTTGTTAAACATTCGTTCGGTAAGCGAATGATTATATTCATTCAATTAAAAGCACACATCGCAAGCAATTTAATAGAACAAATGCTTATATTCATTCAATTCAATTTTTGTTACAATTACAATGGAATTGGAAAAGCTATAATTATAGCAAATGGAGAAACTGATTAATATATAATATTTTATATTTAATATTTTGACACTTGTTTTATTTATTAAGTTTCAGAAAAATTGATTTATATATATATCATTGCTAATATTGCTTTTGATATTTAACTTGTAAAGTAGAGAAATTGATTAATATATATTACTTTGCTAACATTATATTTAGTGTTATCCTTCACTAATAACAATAAAAAAAATCGATTAATATAAAATATTTTATGTTTTAAATTCAATACTGGTTTTATATATTAAAAATAGAGAAATTAATTAATATATAAGTCTCAAAGTATTATAAATCTCTTATGGCATTGATTTAATATTTTAAGTTTGTATCATATTATATGTGCTACTATTATTGTTAAAATAAATACATAAATTA
This sequence comes from Schoenoplectus tabernaemontani, assembly GCA_037127355.1. NCBI lineage: Eukaryota > Viridiplantae > Streptophyta > Magnoliopsida > Poales > Cyperaceae > Schoenoplectus > Schoenoplectus tabernaemontani. The sequence goes on along the minus strand of CM073754.1, from coordinate 10,652,833 downwards.
ATATATAATTTGTTTTATACATAATTAATATTATGACGGAGAATTTATTTTGCAATTATAATATTATATTATATTTATATACTGAATTTATTTAAAAAGAAGAAAATTATGAATATTATTCAAGTACGTATATGTTCATTTTTATATTCTTCATAATATTAATATTATTTATTTTAAAGAAGATTAGAAACTTATTAAGATTTTAACATACTTATTATTATAAAGGTTATGAATATATACACACAGACGCATATATTATGTTTGTAAATAATATTATTAGCATTATATAATTTCTAGTGTTATACTATTTCTATTTCTAAAATAGAGAAATTGATTAATATATAATATTTTATACTTAATAATGTTTATATTAAAGATAGAGAAATTGATTAATATATATATATATATATATATATATAACATTTATAAACATGTTTATATTTAACTGGTGTACTTGTAATTTTCTTAATACAATGATATTCATCCAATTATTTTGTTAACGTGCTTAATAAGTAAAGTAGTATGTACATAGAAATTTCTCAGTAAAAATCCTAAGTAATTCTTATGAGTAATATTTATATTTACAAATCACCTTATCAATTATGTTCATTTGCATAAATTCTTATTTAGATTAATTAATAATAATTGTAAGTAATGACTAATTAAATTTTATTTATTGTTATTAAGTGATATCAATTTTATTCAGGGTGCATCTTCTTAGATATACATAGTTAATTATTGTTAGTACTATTACTATTTGAAAATATTGAGGTCACTTATATACATACGATCTTATATCGATTGCTTTTGTTATATTTATTAATTCATAATTGCATCATTTAACATGTAAGTGTTATTTAAAAGTAAGAAGACTAGAATATCATAATATTCTCATTAACGTACAAAAGCATTTTTTTTTACTCAAATCAACGTGCAACCACTCAGAAGTTCTGAGAGTAACTGAGCATCATAACACATAAAAATTAATTTACTTTAGACTTTCAAACTTCGTCATTTCTTTATGAGATGGAGATCTTTAAGACCCCTTTTTCCTCACTGCCATGTCGTAGAGGGGTAATCTCCCACCTGGCCATACTTGATTAAGCTCAAGTATGGTCTGTCTTATAAAATTAGTTTAGAGCAACTAGCAACTTAGAATAGCCAAAATGTTGTGTAATTACAAAATTGAGTCACTGTCACAATTAGTTCAAGTGTGTTCTTACATATTTCTCTTGAAAGAAATTATTTTTAATCACAATCAACTAAGACATCAAAGGAATTAGGCAAACAAAAGGGGAGAAGACTATCAGAGCCAATTTGGATTAAGAGATTTCAAGTTTATTTATCCATTATTAAGGAGCAAACTAACAAGAACAATAATAAAGGCATGAATCAGCGCAAGAGAACAATTGACAGAGGTAAACTTCAAGCAAAGGCTTCAGTCAACACAACCAATAGGGGGCACGACTTAACTAGTTGACACAGGACCCAAATAAGAAAGGGGTTACCAGTATCAGCCCAAGGCAACGAGGATCAGACACAACAGAAGCATGGAGGGAAATGCCTTCGATTTTGACTTGTCGAGCTGGGCTCGCTTAGGGATGGTAATGGACCGGGTCGGACTGGATTTATATCAAATTTGGAGTTCGGTCCGTCTTTTAAAACTCTCAGTCTAGTTTATCCGACCCTTACCTCCGCGTTTAAAATTAATGATCTAACCCGCCTATAATGCTTGACGACCCTACCCATCCCGGTTCGACTTTGTCAACGATATTTTTTGTTAGATTTTTATAATTAAATTATTACATAATTAATTAATAATTTCTTTGATTAACGATTTCTCTCTTATTAATATTATATAATTATTATTGTATTTAAACTAAAATATTATTAAATATTTGCACTATCATAATATAAATTATTTTTAAGTCTAAAAATTATTAAATATTTGCACAAACTCAAGTACATAATTTATAAATTGTGATATTTAATTAAAAAATTAATTTGAATGAACATTCTATTAGTTAAATTATTAATTTTATCCAATTTTATAAATTACTTATATACAATTATACAATTATACATAACACATATAAATATATATTACATATTATCAATATTACGGATCGGACGGGTGGGCTTCACCCTAAACCTGTACCTGTCTGACCCGTCCTTTGACCCGGCCCGACCTTATCCGTTTGACCTCCGGACCGGACGGGTCGGCTATTAGGTTGGACAGGTCCGGATAGATCAGACGGACCATGGATTTTATTGCCATCCCTAGACTCGCTGTCAGTGTCATCTGGCAGCGCAGGCCGCAAGCGCTGACTGACCCGACTGGGGGCCAGACGCACTGTTGGAGCCAACACTCTGGCGAGGAGTTCATCTGGTTAAATGAGCACTGTTGGAGCCAACAACAGTGAGCCAACACTCTGGCGAGGAGCTCATCTGGTTAAATGAGGCCTCAAGAAATATGAAATCGGTCTGAGGCGTGCTGACCTCGATCAGAGAAAAGAGGGTTGTGGTGACGCTGCGCAGCTCAAGTCCAGCGCCTCGTCGAGTGGGGTTACAGTAGAGAGGATCAAGCTTTGGTTTGTAGGGGAAAGAATTTTCAGAGGTGACTCCTTTCTGTGAGAAAGAGTGGAGTGGGAGAGAGGATTCACGGAAATAAAAAATGGGGATTAATGAAAGAGAGGAGATTAGAAATAGTCTGAGCACGGTATGGGCACAGGGTCAAGGGGGTGAAGGAAAATGGAGGTAAAGTCAAGTTTCTTGGAAATGTAAGAAGAAAGAGAGTATGAATTTGATTTTGATTTTCGGCAGTCGACGTAGTACAGATAATTGTGTGTTTGATCGATTTTCAAATTTAATCATCAATCAATTTATATTTCTTAGTTATAAATTTTTGTTTCAATAAATCGAGGTTTCTTTAACTAGATAATTAGTTTTCTTTTATTTAATGACTTAATTAATTTCAATTTATCAAGAATTTATGTATCGTCTTTTAGTTTGGAATTAAACTAATTATATTTTTATAAATTTTAATTTGATATTTAAGTTTTTTTCTAAAGATTTAATTTCCTCTTTTTAAATTAAATTTTTTTATTATGCGTATTTTTTCATATTTTGTTAAATTAATTTTTTAATATATTTTATTATTTCAAATTGGCGGGTTTCACGTCCCGTGTTTTTCACTCACTTTATTGTAGAAGTAAGTGTGACCCTGTTGACTCCTATTTAGTGCACAATCCAAAACTAGTCCGAGATGAATTATTTTCTTCAACTGTGATGGCACGATAATCGTCATTTAGAAACTTGACTAATATAAAAGTTTTTCTATTGAAAAACATATAATGATTAATTTTAAATTATTTATTGTTAGAAGTAACATTATTTATATCAATTCAAATAATTATTTTAAACTTCTACAGCTGGAGTTACATTATTTATATCAATTCAAGTAATTTTTAATATCTTTTGCAACAATATCTTTTATAGCTTGTAAACTTTCCACGATATTGCTTCAAGTATAAAACTATTTATAGTTTTGAATAATCTTATTTATCTTTAGTGATTTAGTTATTGATATCTAGCTAGTGTCATGATTTTCATATGGAAAAAAGTTAAAAATGCATTATCATAGTCATCGTCATCTCGCTGTGGTTGTAATTTTAAACTAAGAAAATCAAAGTTGAAACAGTATGAAAAATAACAGCGTTAGTTTCTTTGATAAATACAATCAATAATATAATAGATTCTCAAAGAAAACCATAATATATATATCTGCGTAATGCAGCTATGTTAATAATAAAATTTGAAGTAATAAAAAATTAAATCTAAAATCAATTTGTACAAAATGATGTGTATATAAATTACGATCAACACGACAAATCTCGTACCAAGAAACTTATATATCCATTATTTTTGTGTTTATTAATACAACATGCGAAATATCAACAACAACAACAATAAAATATTTAATCTCAAATAAATTAGGGTAGGCTAGAAATGAAACCCAATCGGAAATCATAAAATCAAAGATCTCAAATATCAATGATAATAATGAGGATGATGAAATAATAATAATAATAATAATAATAATAATAATAATAATAATAATAATAATAATAATAATAATAATAATAATAATAAAATAAATAAACATGATAATGATAATGGTGATGACAATATGATAATAATAATGATGATAATGATGCTGATAATATGCTAATAATAATAATAATACAATAAACCTCTATTATAAAACTTATTTCTAAATCCTAAATTTTAAACTCTAAAATTCTAAAAATCTAAGAACCTGAAATCTAAAACTCTACTACTAGACTCTAACTCCTAAATCATGATTCAGGTACATGAATCATCATTTTTCAAGCACTCTTATCCAAAACAAGCTCTTTGGATATATTTCATTCCTTCAAATATCTTTTTATTGCTTCCTCCCATGTCAGTCTCGGTCGACCTCTCTCTCTTCTTGTGTTTTCAGCGCGACTTAGAATACCACGACGTACTGGTGCTTCAGGAGGCCTTCGTTGGATATGACCAAACCATCGCAAACGGTATTGGACTACCTTCTCTTAAATTTGTGCTACCCTAAGTTTATTCTGAATATTATCATTTCTGATTCGATCTTTCCTTGTGTGGCCATATATCTAACGTAACATCCATATTTCAGCTACACTCATCTTCTGGATGTGTTGTCCTTTTGTAACCCAACATTATGTGCCATACATCATCGCGGGTCTAATCGTCGTCCTGTAGAATTTGTCTTTTAGTTTGTTTGGGACCTTCTTGTCACAGAGAATACCAGATGTTTGTCTTCATTTCACTCATCCGGCTTTTATTCTATGACTAACATCTTCATCGATCTCTCTCGTCACTCTGCAACATTCATATGTACTACTTGTCCGTCCAAACTAACATCTCATATATTCGATTTCGATTCAACTAAGTCTAAAACCTTTCGATTCTAAAGTTTGTCTCAACAACTCTAGTTTCTGATCGACTCCAATTCTGCTCTCGTCAATCAACACCATCACTAAGGTGAAAATATATGTACTCAATGCTGACCCTTGATGTAATCCTATCTTAATAGGAAATGCATCGGACTTGTCGTCACATGCTCTGACACAAGTCACAATATTTGTATACATATCCTTAATAAGGGTAACGTACTTTGTTGTGACTTGATTTTTTTCAAGCAACCACCACATGATATTTCTTGGTATTTTATCATATACTTTATCTAAATCAATAAATATCATGTGTAGATCTTTTTTTATTTCCGATGTCTTTTCATAAGTTGTTTTATGAAGAAAATTATCTCCATGGTGGACCTCCCAAGTATAAAACAAAATTGATTTTTAGAGACGGTTGTCAGTTTTCTTAAACGATGCTCAATCACTCTCTCCTAAAGCTTCATGGTATGACTCATGAGCTTAATTCCTCTGTAATTAGTTCAACTTTGAATATCTCCTTTATTCTTGAAGATTGGTACTAATATATTTCTTCTCAACTCATAAGGCATCTTATTGGACCGAAAATGATATTAAATAGCTTAGTGAGCCACACTATTGTTATATCTCCAAGACATCTCCATACTTCAATCGGGATGTCATCAGGTCCTAACGCTTTATTTGGTTTCATCTTTTTTAAAGTTTTTTTCACCTCAGACTCTTGAATTCTCCGAACAAATCACCTGTTGGTGTCAATTGAGTTGTCCAACTCGATTGCGATTTTCTCACTCTCGTCATTGAATAGCTTGTCAAAGTATTCTCTCCATCTGTTCTTAATCTCATCATTCTTCACCAAAAGCCTATCAGTCTCATCCTTAATACATTGAACTTGGTTGAAGTCTCTTATCTTCCTTTCTCAAAGTTTAGTCATCTTGTAGACATTATTTTCGCCCTCTTTCGTATTTAATTTCCGACACAGTTTCACGTATGCCTGACCCCTTGCTTCGCTCACACATATATACCATACAAAAAATTTAAATATGATCGATAATCTCTGGGAAAAGCAAAGAGACAAGCCAGTGCAGTCAGAGGCGCAAAAAGCGCTCGTTTAAGCACAAAGGCAAGGCGCAAAAATAATCTTCACTTTTTTGGTTGAGAGGCGGACGTAATTACAAAAGGCGCACTATTATGCGTTTTTTGGTGAGGCGCAAAAAACGAGAGGCGCATGCCTGATGAATTTTTTTACATCCAAGTTTAATTTATTATAATATTTAAATTTAATACGACTTTAAAATATTTAGGTTTTTGTTTTAAAATTTGATATGCATTCAAAATATAATTTTGATGAAATATTAATAGAGATGACAACAAAATAAAGAAATATGAAAAATAAAATGAAATAATATTAAAAATCCTATCATATTTTGTTATGAATATTATGTACCCCTTTAGATTAAAAATTTCTAAACTACCATAATATACCATGTAAAAAATAAAAGTTAAATAATAAATTAATAATCAAATCTATCATTATAGCATGTAAATAAACTAATTTTATTTTATTTAGAAATTTGATGAGATGATGAGTAATATTGTATATGTGTACATATTTTACTATTATTTTGTATATCAGAGAACTGGTATTCTTGTGCTGGTAAACGTTATAACGTTTCATCAATCGTTATAACGTTTATGTATTGTGAATCTTGAGTTTCCAAGAATACCCCTTGTCAGAATTGTATAGAGACGTTATAACAGTACAAAAATGAATATAATGAATCGTTATAATGATATAGAGAAACATTGAACGCTTTACAGAAACTTTTCAACGCTTTGACTGTTTGACCAACCTTCTGACAAGTCTACTGATCTTCAGAAACGTTATAACGATTCAGTGAATCTTTATACGTTTCATGAATCGTTGAACACTTTATGAAGCGTTACGTAATGATACACTCTGTTAATTTTGGCTCATTTATGCTCACAAAGAACTTGAAATATTTTTTAGTAGGTTTATTGAATCGTTATAATGCTTTATGAAGCGTTACGTAACAATACACTCTGTTAATTTTGGCGCATTTTTGCTCACAGAGAACTTAGAATGTTTTTGAGATATGTATTGAATCGTTATAACGATTGGGGAATCATTATAACGGTTCTCTGCGATAGAGAGCACTTTCTTGCATAATTATGAAGAATATAGAATTTTGAATTATACATATACATTAAATATGATCCTATATCTTCATAGAAGCTTCTGAATTGACGTTGATCATTTCTTCTTCATTTCCTTAAAGGTTCTTAGAATCTTGCAATCAAATCTTAAGAAAACTTGTTAGATTCTATAATGCTTTGCAAAATAATAAAATTAAAAAATTGTTAAGTGTAACATTAAGATTTTAACTCTTATCTTCCTAAATTTTTAAAATTTATGATATATATATTTTTCCTCATATTTTATTTAATAATAATATTATTATTTTTTATATTTTTTTATTTTAGAGTTTGCGAGGTTTCATATTTTATCTCATGATAATTGTTATTATTCTCATGCATGCATCAAGAAAAAAAACATGTCAAAATAATTACCAATCTATTCAATTTTCTTTTATTGTAATTTAGAATTTACAGATGTCTTTATTGTCATTTATGATTTTTCCTAACCGTTCATGGTATCTAACAATTATTATATTAATCATAATATCTTTACATAGCTGATGTAGATGACTCATTTATGAAATCTAAATAACCCAAATAATTGATATAAATAGATGCTAGAGCAAAAGTGTAAGATACAATCTATCGTATGCACATGACAGTTATCAGCGTACACATAATTAACACAAAAAATAATTTATAAAATATAAATAACCCACATAATTGATATAAATGATATTAGAGCGAAAAACTAATTAGCGGGACATGTCATTTAGTATTGTTTTAGTATATGATAATTATTATAAAATGTTCACATATTTAATATAAATAATTTATTAATGAAATAAATAATCGGATTAATTGATATAAATAGCATCAGAGCGAAATAGCATGTGATGAGGTATACCATTTATTTCTATATTAGCATATGACAATTATCTTAATGTTTGCATATTAGATGTAAATAATTTATTTGTGAAACATATATAATACACATCCTTGGTACAAAAAATATTTTCAAAGTATTTTAGACATTAATATATACTAGATGTTAATAATTAGCTTATTTTTTATAAATAAAAAGAAAGTTTAGTGTAAATGGTACATCTAGCGTCTGCTAGATTGAAGGATGATATTGATGGTCAAATTTAGAACTCATACATGCCTTTTATTGTCATTTGTAATTTTTCTTAATCGTTAAGGTCTTGCAATTTCTTTTTTTTTTCATGATAACTTTTCATATAAATAGATGTAGACTACGTGTTTTAAATAATTTTTCATGATAACCGTCATGGTCTGAAGTTTTATATAAATAACTAAAATACATTTCATTTATATTGAGTCTATCACTAGAAATAAGCGTCGGTTGAATAGTGGAGAGGAAGCGGTCAATTGGTCAAACTTTTTTGGGGATTTTACGTAGGGATGTCAATAAAGCCCAGGGCCGTGGGCTTCTGTCTCCGACCCGACCCTGACCGGCGGCCGGCCGGAGGTCAAACGGATAGGACCGGGCCGAGTCAAAGTACGGGCCGGATTGGTACAGGTTTAAGGTGAGACTCGCCCGTCCGACTCGTAGTATAGATAAATTTTAGTAATGTATTGATATGTGTTGTGTATATTATTGTATATTGAATCAATAATTTATTTTGTTTATTTATTTATAAATCTCAATATAATATTATCCCTTAAATTATATAAGAACATTAGTTATTAATATATATACATTTGTGCTATGAAAATATCGATATATCATATATTAGATATTTAATTACCATATTAATAGTCTATATTTTCATTGGAGATGTACAAACTACAAACTTAATTAAATACAATAATTATTTTTTAAAGATATAATATAATTAAGAAGAGAGAAATATTTAATAAAAGAAAAAATTAATTGATTATGCAACAACTCGGGTCGGGATAGGTACGGGCGGGTAGGCCCGTGAAACACTATGGGCGGGTCGGGACAACGATTTTAGACCTGGAGGCAAGGGCTGAGTAGGCCGGGGCGAGAGTTTTGAAAGACGGGTCAGACACCGAGTTTGGCACAAATCTGGCCCTATCCGGCCCATTGCCATCACTAATTTTACGTGGGGATGAATGTCTGGGGATCATTATAAGCCTCCGAAAGGCATCGATTATCAAAATAGATAATTAATCGCGGGGATAAAATTTGAGGATGAATGATTGAGGATAATAATAATTATTATAAAAAATATTAAATAAATTTATATTAATTTTTCAGCTTAATTCGTGACTAAAAAAATATAAAAATTCACAATTCACAACTCGCAACTAGTGGTTCAAAGACGGTCCGGTCCGGTCTAAACCCGAACGGTACACGGTCCCACACGGTCCACACGGGCCGGTCCTAGGCGGTCCAAATTCGAAAAAATCAAACCCATCCCATCGTTGGCCCCGGGGGGCCGGACCCTCACGGGACGGTCCACGGTCCGGTCCGATCCGATTTTTTTTTTATAAATTGGGAAAAATAATAATTTATCATATTTTTTTTAATAATAATAATTTTTAACTAATTCGAATTATTATTTTTAATTATTTAAAAATCTAATAGTACTTAAAAATTAAAAAATTTGCAAAAAAATAAAATTTCAGAAAATTATAAAAAATAATAAAAGTTACAAAATAAATTTATTAATTTTCAAATAATAATTTTCATCGAATTAATTATGTACTTTTTAAAAATTTAAAAATCAAATAATACAAAAAATCGAGGGTCCGGTCCGGTCCACGGTCCACAGTCCGGTCTATGGGTCGGCGCAGGACAGATCGGTACGGTCCATTTTCGAGTGAAGCGAGGACCGTCCGTGATAGCTCACTGAACGGTCCACGATCCGGCCACGATTCTGTCAGGTTCGGTCCACGGTCACGGTCCGATCCGAGACAGATTGGACCGTCCGGTTCATTTCAAACCACTAGTCGCAACTGTGAAAAGACTCTCCTCCTGAAAAAAAATAAAAATAAAAAATCATCTGAGAGTGCGCACGGGGTTCTCTTCTAAGTTCCAACCCCGCTGGGCCTTCGGCACCAAGCAAAGATGATCGGCTTCCCGCTGCTCCCGTGAACATAAAGTGCTATCGAATAGAAGATCAGATCTCTCTTCAAAGAATCACACGAGGTTCGTCGGAATCGATCTCCCATGGCGATGAACCACACGGGAGTAGAAGCGGATGCTTCTCCCTCGCCTCCTCCTTTTATCCCGGCAGGAGAGGGGTGTGTCTGGGCTGATGTATCCCCTCTCATTGACGCTGCTTGTAATGGTAAAACCAAATAATCTTTTCTGTTCGCCTGGTAGGGATTTTGACAAGTTTCTTGTCAGTCGTGGTTATTTCTCACTTAATGTTTGACTGTTGTCTACTTCTCGTATGGAGTATTGGGTACTAATGTTATGAAGCCAGCTAAACAAATTTAACTGTGTCTGAAAATGTGCTAATAATGCTCAAGAAACTATACATGACAATTGAAAGAACGAACATTTAACTTGGAGATTAATAACTCGGGTTGAACATTTTCAAAACTGTTGTAATATTTTCATAACAATATATTTTCATAATTCAGATTGCTGAAGTACTGGGATCACCCCCGTTTCATTGAAACGGTATTAGGTTCCATACCCCATTACCCATTGATTATATCATTATACCATTGGCAGTACTTATTGCATACATACAGCCCATGTTATTTTCTTTTTTTCTTTGATTAAAGTGGATTACTCCACCTATTTCTTTGAAACAGAAGAAAGCTTATGAAAGATCAAAAAGGTTCCTGGTACCACGGATCCCAATATCCCTATATATCTATTACATTCCCACTGACAACACTAATCTACCAGATTCACCTAGAATGTTTAAACATCTCAAAACAAAACAAACTTCAGCCCATTTTATTTTCAATACTGTTAGTCTCATTTGCACTCTTTCTAATTATTGAACTGCTGTAGATCTTCAGAATGGCAAACTTTTACATGGAGAGAGTTTCAGTCTTTTCGCTGCCATGTCTGCCTTAGAGGTATGCTTGATAGTGACTTTTTCTGGACACACTGTTGCATCCTTTCTGCATTTTCGTTACTTACTGTAACATTTTTATACTAACACTCCCATATCTTTTCCTCGCTTTACGGAATCCACAAAAAAAAAGAATCTTTCACTCCAACTCCATTATCTTTTGCCCATGCTGTTTACATTCTTATTGAGTTCTGGTCCTTTTTTGTAGATAATGGATCCAAAAATGGATTCTGGGATTGAGAATGGTTACTGCACAGTTGAAGAAGCCATTGATGCTGGTGCAGCTCCCGTGCCTCTTAGTTCTGATCGAACAATTGATATCCAACGCACAATTGATGTTATGGACCACCTTTTTTCGTGTGAAGTATGTTTGCATGCAATGTATCAGTATACTATTGTTCCATTACTCCTGAATTCTTTTTCTTTTTTCAATCCGTGCCATTAGAATGTGTTGGGGTAACATACCAAGTCAATCAAGCTGAATTTCTAGCTGTACCAGTATCATCAGACTGGGCTAGATGGGGTTTTTGGGTGCATGCAAATTTCAAATACTTTTCGTGTGTCTGTATATATTTTGTTCTAATTCTCGAAGTTATTTTTGCAGGCAACATGGCACAAAGGCTCCATTCTGGCACAAACAGTATTTTCATGTATCTATCTTTTGAGGCTGGAGAGAACCTCACCACACACTATACTAAATGCATATTGTAGGATTATGCATGCTACATGTAATGAATTAATTAAGTCTGTATCCAATGCCCGTACTCATGAGGTATCATTCATCGCAGAATGGTTCTCTTACCAATTATATCATGCTTGTTTATTTTCCAAAGGAAAATAAGTTAAATTAAATTATTAAAAAACGGTAAAAACATCTAATGCATTATAGGAAGAGGATCTCTTTGTAATGGCTTATGGACTTCCTTTGAAAGACGAAGACAACGAGAAGTTGCATGCATATTTGCATTCAATAGAGGAAACAATTTCTCGTAAGTTGCGGGCTTGCAAGGCGCAACTTCGTTCCAAGAAGAAGCAAATTGAAGGTATGAACAGTTTTGAAATTTTGAGTATGCCCTGAAAGGAAAAGCAAAAAAAGAAAGACACTCAATTACCTGCAAAATGGGAAACATCCGCTGCCTCTCTGTAATATGACACCCACCTCCTTACTTTCCTATTTTCTTCCCGATGCTCAGATTGGTGCTCTGTTGCCTATAATTTCTTATAGATAGGATATACACACAGAAAGGAAGAGTAGTTTAAGAATTTCATATTAGGAGGGTAAGAATAAGTTTTTCAAGCTTCCAATGAGCATACAAGATATTTCATAGGTTTTCTGTAGATAATGCATATTATGTATTGCTTCGAACTGAAATATCCATATCCAATATTTTTGGACATTTTGGGTTTACTCATGAAATCATTCCGGTACAAGCATGTTAATGGTACTTCGGATTTCAGACTGATACCATGTAGTTATAAAGAAGAAGCTATTTGCGAGAAAAGAGCGAACAGTAGCTGTAGAAGAATGGTTGATACTGTAGTCCATTGTTTTAACTTTTTTTACATAACATAGACGATCATGTTAGCGCTTCAGATTTTTTTTATTCATATTTCATTAGAACAAATTGGTTGTTTTGATTTTTAGTAATCTTTTGATATTGCAATTGTTCAGTCTGTGGTTTTCTTTGTTTTCACAAGTTTAGTAATTTCTCTGTTGCAGATGTTGAACCCCTTCAGACTAATTCTGAGTTGGAAGAGGGGTATTGCCGAGCTCTTTTATGCCGATTACGTTTTCGTAAGGTCTTAACCCTGATCATATAATTAATTATAAGCTTCAATTCAGAAGTAGTATCTTATAAATGTCTCATTTTATGCTAAGTCCCTATTATGAAGTTTTGCATTTTTGACATAAAATTTGAATGTAGAGACAGCTTAGTAGCTATTTCCATATTTTTCCCAGTTCCATATCCTTTCTGTATTTGTTTGTTTCTTGCTACTCAGTATATCTTGTGTGCCACTTTTATCTAATTTTGTAAAATTCGTGCATTTAGTAATGGAATTTTTTTTTGCTTATTTCACTTTGCTCCCTGAAACATACTAATAATTTTACTTTTCAGTATTTTGATCTCCTCTTGGGACAAATTAGGAATTGGCAAGGAAAAGGACACAACATGGCCCACAAGTACGCCCTTATATGCTTAGCCGAACTTGAAAACATGCGCAAAAATGAGAAGTACCTTAAATCTCAACCGCATATTTCTTCTCAAAAAGGCCCTGAAACTAGCACAACTTCATCAGGATGCAAAGCTATTGGATTTGATGCAACCTTGAATGCTAAATCACTTAGCCCAGCCCCTCCGCGGGCTGCCAAAATTGTTAGCTGGCATGATGTAAGCACAGATAAGTTGCCAAAATAGTAACCTCCATTTTGGGGTGTAATAATTTTAACCTTCCCTTAATTTTTTTCCCCTTCCTTTCTCCCTCAACTTGGGAGCAGACTTTTAAACTTCCTGTTTTTGAAAAATAAACTGGAGTAGCTATGGCTGTACATTAAGTCCAGGTGTTATTTCACCTTATTGCCTCCATTGTGTCTGTCCTTGATTTGTCTTTATTGAGTCTCCAGGTTTGTGCAAGGACATCTTTGTAATTTATAGGTGGCTCATTGCAGTATTATAACCAAAGTTGTACCAAAAACCAGCTGCTGCCAACTTTGTTGTGGCCTTTTGGTTCAGTTACATCAACTTCTAACCAGACAAATTTTCTATTACTTACGCCCAAGTTTGTACAAAAGATACTGCAATTTGGTCTTCAGACTGGTTTTGATTTTAAAAAAAATAGGGTTATCTATTATATAATTATTTATTGTGCTTCACCATTATGTGCAAAAGAAATAAAATTTAATTTTCTTAATAATGCTTCATCACAGTATTGGTGTTTATTTTATCCAGTTGCAATTTAACTTGTGATCTACTCTTTCAGGCTCTGGCATACTTTGAGAAGCTCTTACATGATTTCAAGATCCTGTGTTCCTTCTCTTTTGATCCCATGCTTGAAAACATTCTTCAATTTGTTGTCCATTTCCAGAAATCAAAACCTGATCTGGTTGCTCGAGCTTATCTCCAGGTAGCTTGATATATACACGTACTTTACCAGTTAGAATTTCTGTTTGGTCCAATGTTGCATCACTAATTACCAGATAGAGGTCGCAAAATCTGGTCCGACCCGACCCGGCCCGATTTTTCTAAAAAGACAAACTGTCCTGAATCCGACCTGAAATGACCAGATATGACCTGAAACCCAGTATGAAAAGAAATTAGACAACTCAAAATCAGGCCCAATCTGAACCTGAATGGCTCAAAACCCAAGTCAACCTGTTGCTGAAAATGCATGTTCCGTCACACACTCTGATTTTTGGGTGTCTTCGTCAACATTTTAGAAAGCTGCACCTCAGTTACATATGTGAAAAAATGTTATACTCTAATTTTCAGTTATGTAAGCCAATTTAGGTGTGTAACTTAAAACATCTCTTTTTCCAGCTTCTCTTGATTCAATATGGGAAGCTTTATGGACGAGAGTTCTTCCATGAAGTTATTGCAAGGGTTTTGTTATTACCAGATGTTGCTAAAGACAAGGCATTTCACCAAAACGAATTTGTAGTTCAGCTAGGTCAAGTAAGAATTATGTTATGGAAATAGTTCATTTTAGTTTGCAGTAAACATTTGTGTTTCTTTTTCCTTGATAAATTGTGTTTCATCTTTATATGCAGCTTTTGATGGTATTGCTCAAAATACTATGTACAAATTCTGTGTGGCAACGGCGCAAGCTTGGAAAAACTTTGCAGGATTGGAGTGTTGTTTCTATACAGGTTTAAGGCCCTTGGACTACTATATCTTACCTTTTTATCCTTCGGTGAAGATAGTATGAGCTTAAGCTTACTAGGAGGGTTCATGAGCTTAACTCAAAAGACTGTTAGATCAGCTTCAAATGATGGTTTGTATAAAGATCAAGATGTTGAAATTTGTTGAGAAATGAACACACACAGAAATGATCCATTTGCTAACATCTTACTTCTTATACAAGACCAACCTAAAAGGTAAAAAATTGCAAAACCATAATTACTCAAAGGAAACGAAGATCAACAGTTTGAATATGCCATTTAAAACCAGTCAGACAGATTCCAAAATTGAGCTTACAACCTCCACTTCTTGCTCCGATACTCACTTTACTCATCCTCATTATTTTTCTTAAACTTTGATACTGCATACGAAAGAAACTTAACTTTGTACTACTTATAGTTGGATCTGGCATACAACAGAGAGTTTGGAGGAGTACCAAATTCTTCAACAGAAGAGGTAACAGTCATACGGCATTATTATATGAGTGAGGCTATGGTGCATTGCGATGCACGGATGCATCAGTGCATTGCGTCAAAATCTTAAACTTCAAGTAAAACATGATCGATCCAAACCTCTCATTATTGTCTCCATATCAAACTCTTCTAGCTCACCAAATTTTATTTTTTTCGAATTTTTTTTTACTATTTTGTCGGATGGAAGAAAATCATCATTATTGGATGGTCCAGAATCATTAAATCAAGCAATTTACAAAAGATGTAAAAAAATCATCATTATTGGAATTTGATGAAAAAATGTAAAAAGTTCCAAAAGATGTAAAATTCTCTTCATATTGAGCGGTTCATATTGATTATTTTTTATTTGAAATTTGAGATTTTAATGCAATGTCTAGGTGCATTCATGCATTGCAATGCACCGTAGTCTCACTCTTATTATATTCATATCTTCTTCAAATATGTATATGCACCTCAAATAAAATCTATTTTTCAGGGACTACATGCAAAAGTGTCAAAGTGTCTTTTTTTGTGGGCTCAGGAGCAGACATTCTGGATTGCTTCTCGTTTCCTCCTGTTGGGGTTTGAATTGGAGCTGTACTCACCTGGCGAGTATTGCATGGTGTACTGGTATATATCTGTGGTCCTTGTCCATCTCTTGGAAAAGATGAAGTTGCGGTCCATTGCAAATATTGATACGAGTTAGTATCCATCTATAAGTTCATCTCCTTGATGTTGGTTTTTTCTTTAGTTCTTTTGCTAATTGCCACTGCCAATAATTTAAGTTAATTGCAAATACAAGTACACAACCAAATTGTTGCAAGCTGAAGTCTATACAATAAACTAAAAATTACACATTAATCCAAAATAATTTAATGTACTGTTATTATTATTATATTATTACTATTACTATTATTATTGTGGATATCTATATTATCATTAATATTGTTATTATTATCATATCATCATCATCATTATTATCAGTATCATCATCATTATTGTCATCTTTATCATTCTCATTATTCTCGTCATCATAGAAGTTGAATCGCATTTTGTATCGTGAATCGTAGTATTTTGTATCGTATCGGTGTATCGTGTATCGTATTGTATCGTTAAGATACGCTAAACTTGTCTTAAAATGAATAGATATTAACTAAATTTAATATGTAGTGAATTTTTTCTCTTGAAAACATTATTATTTAGTGTTTTATCATATTTATATTAGTATGTTGGCATAATTTATACTATGTGAGCTATTTATACTATGTGAGCTATATATATATATATATATATATGAACATAGAGTTTTATTATAAATCATGTGGTAATTTAATGATAATTATTAATTAATATCTAAGGAAAATAAAATAAAATAATTTTATGTTAGCTAATAAAATCACTACAAAATAAATTACAATACAATAAACACATGTGAAAGAAGTATCTAAGGAGAATAAAATAAATACAATCAATTAATTTAATCTAGTGGTCCTGACTACATTATCTAAGTCTTCAAAAATTAATATAATTACATATAGTTTTGGATTCTTCATAGAAACACTATTTGTATTTGTGAGATAGAGATATGAGAGTAGGGGCAAATGCAAAATTTTAGTTAAAGGGGGTCAATAGTCGGATTGTAATAACTTATTGGGTTCAAAGTCATTAACTAATTGGGTAATAACTTAACCGAAAGCATTACTTTTTAAAATCTAAGGGGTCAACTGATCCCCTTTGGGTCTTACTACATCCGTCCATGCATGAGAGAATAAAATAAATGAAATAAATAAAAATTAACCACTTGCACTGTCTCGTATTTGAAGTTTATGACTTTTCTCTCTTAACCACTAGTATATTTTTCCTTTTCTTTGTCATTTTTGGTCTCCTTTTTGCCTTTTAACAAAAGAGGTAAAGTCGAAAAAAATATATGTATCAAAATTATTATTAGTATCATTGTCACTGTTACTATCATTAATTTTTTATATATGAGATTTGTAATCTTATGTTTTCGGATTGGGTTTCATTTCTAGCCTATATTAATTTATTTGGGATTAAAGGCTTTGTTGTTGTTGTTGCAATCCAAAATAATTTAATAACTAGTTTATATGAAATTGGAACTAGACAAGTGGATCTGCCTTACTCTAGCTCAATTTGTTGCTTGAGGAAATATTGTCCGCTATGTGTGAAATACTCCTTTTTTTTTTCTCCTCTGATGACAAAGAGGTTCTTATACCTTAAGGAACATATAATTCAAACAATTAAGTTGATCCTCAATTAAAGTTATAATTTAGTTTTTTCTGCTTTTACTCGTAAATTTTCTAATGCAATTTTGGACACTCTTTTTTACTATATTTTCAAGCACTGCAAAAGGGGAAAAATAAAAGGGTTAATCATGCAAAGGATCATTCAAGAGATGCCATTTTTTCACCTTCTTGTTTGTTACTCCAGTGCTATGTTTACCTTTGCGAAGGATTGGCAATGGTATTCTTTAGCTCCTGCTCATTAAGGATATTTATGCTTCTTCTGCAATGCAACCAGAAACTTCATTAATATTATTTCTTGTTTACTTTATTAGGTCCTAGCTGCTCTACGCAATGAAGGCAATGTGTTCAAACTGCCAAATACTTTCAACAGTGAGCATGAGGTTTTGATATACTCTTTTCTTCTCCAGTGTTTTAAGGAAATTATAATGACTACACTGAAAAAAGCTTTAAGCTAAATTAGTTTTTATTGGTTCGCTCAACTTCACTAGAATATGGAACTACATAGTGCATAAAATTCTTCCTTTTGAATAGACTACTATGTGAAGTTTACGGATCTAGTTGCAGCAGAACAAAGTTTAGGGGGCCAACGAAACCCAGCGCAAAGCGTACTTTCTGAATCTTATAATTGTCATTGGCTGCTATTCCTTTGCAGAGATTTATACAGCATTTTGAGCTCCTCCTAAGAGCACATGTTCCTGACCAGATTTCCTTCTCTAGTTTCCATGAATCAACACACCAGGCACGAGTTTCTGTAAGTACTAAAAGATCCTCAAAACTACAATTACTGGAATTGATTACGCATTAAAATATCTATGGTATATAGCTACAGATTGTGCAAGTAGCTGCCACATCTTTAATTATTAAGAATCTCTAAAACGGTGATTGTTACTGATGAAAGAGTATATGAAGTAAAAAGCTACTGAGTTCTGTAGGGATAATCAGCTCTTACTGACCAGAATAATCTTTTGTAAGTCATTCAAAACAACAAGTATAGTGATAAAAAGAGCCATTGGTTGTCTTTTTTTGGAGATGGGAGGGGATTTACAGATATTTTCGGGGATGGGGTAACTTGACATTCCATAGGGATATCTGAAACTGTGTCATACTGTCATGTTATATAAATTGTAGTACTGGGTTTATTTATCCAAGGACCAAATGAAAATCAGCATTACTGATTGCCACATTTTGATATTAGAGAAAGATGCCGTCTATGCTGGCATCTGCAAACTGAGATTCATTAAAAAAAAAGTGACTATGACTAGGCAAGAAAAAGATTGTTGGATACAGAAGGTGTATGTTATGAGCTGAACTAGTTTGCCAGCATCCAGTAAGTTCTATGCATGCTGCCAATTGCCAGTGCCTGTCTCAAATTATGAAATCATTCACCAAATTTTGCATACATATAAAGCATAGCTGATTAGCATCTTTTCGCCCACAATCATCCCTTGCTCTCTTGAAACAATTTAATTGAGATATTGTTTCAGGATGTTGTAAGATGTGACTATTTCAAGGAGATTCAAAGGATCACCACATCTCTTAAAGGTAGT
The DNA here is from genome assembly GCA_037127355.1 of Schoenoplectus tabernaemontani. Classification (NCBI taxonomy): domain Eukaryota; kingdom Viridiplantae; phylum Streptophyta; class Magnoliopsida; order Poales; family Cyperaceae; genus Schoenoplectus; species Schoenoplectus tabernaemontani. Next base: position 10,633,516 of record CM073754.1, on the reverse strand, counting down.
TTTGCAGACGCGCCTGAAAAATTGTTGGAAATACGCAAGATAGAACAAGTGGCCGAACGCAACAGGATAGCTGCAAATGTAATTAATCAACTTGGGGCCAGCGACCCATCTCTTAGAGTTTCGCTTGAGTTGACTCACCATCCACATTTTGCTGTTGTGGTGGTCAAGCGGTCATGATTTATTGTTGTTTATAAAATAGAGAGGGATAGAAGTTTCCATTTGGGAATTTAGGCCTGAATTTCTAGCTAGATTCAGAAGAGCTATAATTTGTTATTGTACTTGTATTATAGTTGATTTTTTTTGGTTCAATCAGCAATTTTTTTTGGGTTGAATTTTTAAATTATCTGTAAATGTAAATTTTAAGTTCTAGGATATTCTTTTTAATAGAAAATTGTACTCAGCAAACTGCTGCAAATTTTATTATGTCTTATATCAACAGGTCATATGTCACTGTGTCGCTTACAAACCATTATAAAACTGCTGTGCTGGTCTCACAACTTAATTTAGTCCAATTTCAGGAGTACAGTAAATTTTGATTGTCGTCATCCAAAAGTTCAATTTTCAACATCTTTTTCAAAACCTGTCACACTCGCAGCTCAGGTATAATAGATTTTCGCTGTGAATATCCGTAAAGTATTTTTTTTATCATTTAATTTAATTAAATAGAAGAAATACTAAAATTATATTAATAGAACAAACATATTTTATATTAAACATCAGTTTTTATGTAACTATTTTTTTACCAGCTTATCAGCTTATTACAATAACCACACAGGTTAATTCAGACAGACTTATTTTCTTATATGAATCTGCTACAGTCAACTATCTACAAACTAAAATACTGTAACACCGAGTCATACATACTTTAGAATAGACTTGATACCTTAATCTATTATAGTGTACAATATGATCCTTACGCCATCCTATTCCAACCAACCCTCATCGTCTGTAACAGGGGCATCAGGAACTACTGGAATTTGATCCTCTTCATCAATAGTCATAGTATAGATATATATAGTGGGTAGATCAGACAACATTAAGGTCACGTACAACCACTAATGTGTTACCGGATTGCATGCTAGAAACATAATATTATCGATAATCATATTGGCTTACGGAACACTCTTGACTACCTACAATCCATAAATAATAATAGAAAGTACCAAAAAAAGTGGGGGTGAGAATCATCTCATTGCGGGAGTTATGTAAATTTATATTACTTTTAGTATTTAGAATTTGTATATTAGCATAATTGTCCTAAAAAGAAAATAAACTGCATATTACATCCGGTATATGATCTGTAACTTGATTAAGTAGTGAATTTGGTTAAATAAAAATTATTTATCTCTGTCACTAGCGAAACACGATGATCTACCGGTTTCGGCCATATCTTTAGCGCTAAATGAATGAAAATTCTTCTATACACACACAATATCATACTCTGTAATTTCGTGTACTATGTTCTGTAAATTATTTTGATGAAATTGTGATCTTTATTCTTGATAATAAAATTTCTTCCTAAAATAATATATTTTAAGAATAAAATAGAATTATATAGAAAATTATAATATAACTAATAAATCATATCGATACATTATTTAATAAAATGTGTCCGATAAAGATGAATAACATTAGAATATAAATAAACTTAAAAAGATAAAACATTGTTAATTTAACAATACTAATTCTCAAATATGATAAAATAAGTAATGAAAATATATATTAATTATAAAATTCTTAAGTTAAGAATTAAATGTTAAATACAAAATCGAAGATAGAAATGAATTTAGTCACTAATATATTTTTTATGTAGAAACAACAAAATAACTAATTGAGATTTAATTAAATTTAGTCCATTGTAATTGTATTAAAATACTCACAAAATATTATCAGATGCATACTATATGGTACCATCAAATAAATATATAGACGTGCTTCACAAATAAAAATTTATGCTAATAGATATAAATATTTCTTTCTAAAATATTATCAGATGCCACGTTAGTAGTGTCACACCTCCAACAAAAAAAATAGTGCTTGGAGATGACAACCGCCACATGCACGCAAATACATGAGTACATGTAACGCTAAAAATACACAAGTCATTTATTTATCATTATAAAATAATAATAGTCAATTTATACATACCATAATAAATAATAATAAATAAAGATCAAGAATTTGACGGAAGTAACAATAATAATACCAAAGGAAATGATATCATGAGGGCAACTAATAATCAAATATTGACTACCTAACATATCTCAAAAAGAAATAAAAATAAATCAAACGATTGGACATCTCTAGAATCGATCTTCTCAGTCTGTAACCTTCACCCAGTGCGTATTTTAGTCCAGCCACTAAGATAATAAATATCTCTGGACTTAGACTTAAAATCTACTTAATTTAATTTATAATAAACATAATAACATATAAATACATAATATTCTAATTTAAACTTTTAAGTTGATTTAATTATTTCCTAAGTGTTATATAAAGTGAATGCAAAAGAATTTTTAAAAATACACTACATGAATGTCATGATAATTTTTATCAAAGAAATATATATATATATATATATAGAGAGAGTCCGATTATGGTGCTTTGCAAAACACAGAGGTGTTGTGTGCTTTGCGTTCTATTTTTAATTTCAAGTCAGAAATAATCGATCCGAACTGTTCAATCTAATCTTAATATAAAAATATATTAGTAAACCAAATTTTATATTTTTTAGAATTTTTTTGCTATTTTTTCTGATGAGGAGAAAAATGATTTGATCTGAGAATTCTGGTTCATCCAAAAATGATGGTTTTTCCCCTATCCAAAAAAATAGCAAATAAATTCTAAAAAATATAAAATTTGGTTTACTAATAGATTTTTATATGGAGATTAGATTGAACGGTTTGGATCGATCATTTTTGACTTAAAATTAAAAATAGAGCGCAAAGCATACAACGCTTTTGTACTTTGCAAAGCACCATAGCCTAATTCTCTCTCTCTCTCTCTCTCTATATATATATATATATATATATGAAATATTATAATAAATATAAGTACGAAAGATAAACCCCCATAGCACACATATATATGACTCATCAAGATCTAGAGTTTTAAATAGAAGTCAATTATGGTAGGACGAAGTCACGTACGCCATGTTAATTAATTTTTAATAACAGTAGGACGAAGTCACGTACACTATGTTTTATAAAATAAAATTTTATTTGAAACCATTCAATTCTCTATCAAATATTATAGTAATAAATAAAAAAATATAATAATGACTTAACTTGTTATATGCCTAACAATCTGAAAAAGGGAGACTACCATATACAAATATTAAATTCATGACACCTCATGAGCAATGCTCAGCTCACTGCGCAATACTGAGAATTGATGAAGATGTTAGCATGATTAGCTGTTGTAGATCCTTAGTCATAAAAGAATGACATGCTCACAATGCAGTAAAGCCAAATCTACCGCTCATAAATATATAAATAAATATATATATATATATATATATATATATATATATATATATATATAGAGAGAGAGAGAGAGAGAGAGTGGAGATACCGCGAGCTTAAGCTCACGGAGGCCTTCCGTGATCTTAACTCAAAAAATATATCAAATCATTTCAAAATTTTAATTTATCATTCTAATTAAATTCTTTATATGAAAATCTCATGGGATGCAAAAATTTGGAGCGTTTTGAGCTTTTTTAGTTGTGGTTTTTAATTTTTGAAAATCAGCTCTAAAAATAATAATAATATATTTAATACTTGAACATCATTTTAAAAAATAAAAAACGGTGACTTAAAAAGCTCAAAACACTCCAAATTTTTGCATCCCACAAGATTTTTATATAAAGAATTTAATGAGAATGATAAATTAAAATTTCGAGATGATTTAATATATTTTTTGAGTTAAGCTCACGGTATCTCCACTCATATATATATATATATATATATATATATATATAGAGAGAGAGAGAGAGAGAGAGAGAGAGAGAGTTATACTACGGTTAGTCGCGAAGTATAAAATATTTTTGTACTTCGCGTCGTATCTCTCATTTTCGAATTTAAAACACCGGTTCGACTGTTAAAATTATTCTCCATATTGAAATATGTTTAGAGACCAAATTTTATATTTTTTAGAATTTTTTTTTCTATTTTGTTTGAGGAGATGAAATTGTATTGAGTTTATAATTTTTAATAAGAATGATTTTCTAATCCTCAAAAAATAGAAAAAAATATAAAAAATGTAAAATTTGAACTCCAAACATATTTCAATATGGAGAACACTTTTAACGGTTGAATCAGTGTTTTGAATTTGAAAATGGGAGATATGACGCGAAATACAAAAATATTTTGTACTTCGCGACTAACCGTAGCATAACTCTCTCTCTCTCTCTCTATATATATATATATATATATATATGCCTCTCTCGCTTCGTGATGCCGCCACCATCGATTCCGACGAGGCCGCCTCTCTGCAGAGGGAGGGAGTGTGAGCGATGGATTCCTGCTTCTTCAGAAAGCAAGCACATAAAGAAAATGACTAATTGGTATATTGACTGAAAGAGGAATGGCAACGTGGATATCTAAATACGGGTCGCTAATTTGGCTACCTCCGAGTCTTCTTCCAAGCTATTTATTTTTTTAATTTTTATGACAACACTTATTTATTCATATCTTGCCAAAAGGGAGATTCACAAGTTCTTCTCTTTTTCGGTAAAATCGAGCATGTTGACCTCAAAAGGTAGACATCCTATTTTCTCTCTATTTTATTTAATTATAGTAATTGTTGTGTAAATATTTCTTTCTTCTAACAATGATGAGTCATGCATATGGAGAGTTGTCTTTGCATCCTTTCGTGTTGCCTCTCCATCTAGAGATATGTGAAATTTCTTCACTCTCTGTTATTTGGTGAAAATTTGCTATATTTTTTCTAATTAAAGTCATAAATAAATTCTCTCACCTACTAATTGAAATAAATAGACTTCAATTAAAGAAACTCTGGCTGAACATATGGTGCATTTGAGTATTTCTCACATGTCGATTTTTTGTTGTTGCATTGATACATATGGTGTGCTTTCTCACATGTTGAGTTTGAGGACTAATAATATGTGTGAATGGGATGCTTAGACTTTTTAATCAGTCTGGTATTAATTCTGGAGTGACTGCATTCTATAAGAGATTTGATCTTATTAGCTATTTTGTCAGTACATTAATCTTTGCTGCGGTGAACATTTGTACTTACTTTTTATTTCAAAGATCATGTTTAAGTAATCTGGTTTGACGACTCTCAAGTACACATTTACACCATCACATAGCTTTATTCTTATTAATTTGAATAAATAATAAAATAACTATAATTTGTCTGTTGCATAAAGCAATTTTGTTTATATTGGCTTACACTAAAAGAACTATAATTTTAGCAATTTTTAAGGAGCTTAAGAAAATTTTTGGTTTTGTGGGACTTCAGCAACCATGAACATTAAGCAACTTGATTTATTTTCTTTAATTGACAGTTTCATTTAAAAATTAAAGGTCATGAATTTTAATTGAGTAATAACAAACTTTGTCCTTTAGAATAGAAATTTATATCACTGATTATTTTCTTTCTTGTCTCAATGTCAGTTTATAATAATATGGAAGCATAGAATTGTTCATACTTGTCATGCATAAGTTTTCATTCTAAGCCATTAAGCCAATGGGCTTGGTTTATTTTTTTTTGTCTTGATATTTCGCTGTGTTCTCTTTTATATCAGTGTTGTTGTAGGATTGATATTTTTTGAGGTTGCTATACCTATGTAGTCACCTTGCAAGGCATTTGAGTTACTGGTATGGACTCCCTAAACTGTAGCAGAACTCGCGATAACTTGACATTGATGTAGAATTGTACTAAGGTATTGAGAAACTAAGTGGAACTTTTTATCTCAACTCAATTTAATTTTGTTAGATGTTGCATGTCAAGAATGAAAGATGTCACACTTTAATACCATAATCTGAAAGCCTAATAGTGCAAGACTTTGATCCCTTACTCAAATCTTCAATGGATATTTTCCTTTGCTTTTCAAATGATTGGTTTATTTATAACATTAATATGTCAAATATCTCCAGTCATCATTAGATCCTTTGTACTGTTTGAGTAGACTAATATGTAAATATCTCTAGGGAAGTTATGTCCAGTTTCATAATGCCCTTTCTTTTCTTATAAAATGTTAATTTTTGTTTTTGTCCGCTAGTGTGTTTATGAATTAGTAACTAATATTTTACTTTATTTGCAGTCTTTAATGCATATCTCTATATTGTTATCTCATTCCTTATTTGGATGTATAAACCTATATTTAATGAAGGGAAGACAAGCATATGGCACTCCCGTCTACTATAATATTCAGGTAAACATGCTTTGTAAACTGTTTGTTCTAACTCTTGTGTTGCCATTGTCTTACTGATCCGTGGGTTTTAATTTGCTTTTGTTTCTTTCTTTCTTTTATCATGTGCAGTAATTTTGTTTCAAAAATGATATTCACATTTATTGTAGCATTAATTTTATCATTGAAACTAGTATGAATGTAATAATAAAAATACTACATTAGTATTATATTATCATAATTAATTAATATGATATTTATAAATATTTTACTTAAATCATAATACATATTATATGATATGAATGTCAGTCGAATATTTATCTTTTAGTATTGATAATGGTAAGACTAATTTTTTACAACTAAAAAAATTAATGACTAAAATAATAAGTTATTGAAACTTTAAGGACTAAAATAATATCTTCAAAACTTTAAGGATCAATTTAATATCAAAATGATATTTCAATGATCAAATGGTTACTTTTGAAACTTTAAAGACCAATTCGATATCTAGAAAGAGATTTAGCTGTCCAAATTTTTTTAGCTATGCCATATCATCTATATTTTTCACCATTGATTTTATTTCTCTTCATTTATCTTAATCAAATGACTTATATTATTTTTCTTTTTTTTTTTCATTTAAAAATATGTTATGATGTCTCAAAGGTACGGATTTGTATCTGTTGCCATAAAAGTTGTGGCAACAAATTTCAGCCATCGGATTTATTTAAACGGTTGTGATTAGATGCAAGAGCTATTATTATTAAGTGATACCCACGGTCATAGACACAAAAAAGTATGGCAAGAAGTTACCTTAGAATATGGCAATTATGTATTTCCTCTAAGGTACAATTTTAATACTAAAACAGTATAATTCTTTATATTTTTTAATGAATCATTATGTATCTAATTATAATATTTATTATTAAATATATTTTTAGCACTTTAAAATATATATATATATATATATATATATATGTTAAAAAAATTTCTAACAAAAGTTATTTATAGAAAAAAATCATTTTAAATATCTAATTATTTATAGGGAAGGGATCACTTGACAATGATATTTTGACAATGGATCTCTAAATAAATATAAAAAATATATAAAAATAAAAAAAACCTTATTGATATGTTTTTCTATTTATAGATTGATGGTGATTTATTTTTTTTGGATGAACAGCCCTAATTTGATAAAAAAAAAATGATACTTTAATGCTCATCTATGTAGTTTACTCCAAAATAAATCTCAAGTCAACCTTATGTTAAAATAATATCCAATGTAAAAATAAAATTAGTCAAAAAAAAACAAACATGTCGCAAAGTGATATTATTAAATAATCAATTGAATTTGAGAAGTTGCGAAAGGATAGTTTGTTCTTGTAATTTATCAATCATTAAAGGTATTTGACCCTCTTTCTTTCATGTAGTGCGTTTCATGGTAATTGACTAAAGCAATGGATACCGTAGTAACGACGATATGTCGATATATTAACGTCTCAAGCATCCATTTATAGCGTCACAGAAAAGCTGACTCATAGAATTCAATTCATGATTGACAATATGATTTTTTGGCAACATTACACGTCTCTATCGAAGAGGCGAACACTAACAGATGTAGAATTTGGATGAAATATAGATAAATATATACTAACACTGTGCTCTTCAATGCTCCAGATTATGTTCCAAGTTTGCATCTGCTGGTCACAGGTCAACGCATGCACCAAAATACGATCAGAATTAGGCCCCACCACAAATCGACAAATATGAAACCTATTTCATTTTGTGCGATTGGTCATTTCTACTATGGTGAACGGTGATCATGTATTTCAACTTTCCATTCCTTAGTTTAGTTTAGTGCACGCTTTGTGATGAGAAAGTAGCTCCAAGTACCGAGTGCATGTACTTTTGGCGAGGACAAGCCTAAACTGCATAATTTACTAAGAGTAATAGTGTTTATTAAATAGAAATAAAATAAGCTAAGAGCACCCTGGTGCCAGCAGCTTGTAAAAGACCAATTAAGTCGTAGGTGCTAATGAATTCACATCTGTTATTATGACATTTCTATCATGAATTCGACACACGGAATGATAACAGAGTTCGACAAATTTGGCCTACTTCTCCGGAGCGTCGGAATCACTTTGTTGGTGCCTTTCTTCACCCAAAAAGAAACGATTACAAGGCTGATATGATGATCCCTTATACAACAAATAGGCAGTCATCGATCCTGAAAAGCGCGAGCAAACTGCTCAAAGTATTCAAATGCACAAGATGCACTCAAACTAGCACTTTAATCTAATCTATAATTAATGAGATTGGTGAAGTATATATTTGATTAGGAGATTAGCACTTCAAACGACTTTCCCTTCCGCCTCTAAAGCAGACACTAACGGTCCTTTCACTGAGAAATCTCAGAGAGAGAGAGGTGATTGATTTTTGTCATTATTTTTCTTCTTTATTTTTATTGTACTGATATTTTTTTAAATTTTATCGCTTTGTTCGATTTTTCACCTCTCCATCCGTCTTTTTATCGTTCTTTTTATTCTCAAAAGAGTTTACTTAATTTTAGGTGTTGTGCTTTAAGATACTCAAGAATAATGATTTTGCTTCAATTTTAATAAATTTAAATATTAATTTAATATTATATTAGTATTGTGTCGTACTTAACAACTCATATGATCTAATAAAAATGATTGGATATTTTTCAAACTAATAAAATTAACTTAATACTAAACAATTAGTCAGTTGCAATCGCATGACCTACTGTATAGTAAATAGGCGTCGATCCCACAAAAACTAATTTAAGTCATCAATATTAACAAATTCCTTAAGCTAGACGATAAAAATCTGAAATTTTATCTAAACTAATCAAAACATAAACTAATGATTATTTAACAAATTAAGTGTTTAATCAAGGGTAAGAAAATATAGGGCTCCGACATCACTATCCACATGTGCATTAATCATACTATTCATAAATTTATTATTAATTTAGTGAGCGTTACCCTCTATTTTAGTACTAATTTTCTAGTTAGGATTTTATATCGTACTATAATTAGGTAAACTTCACGATTAAATATTTCATTATTCCTAAATAAATCCCGTGAAGTGCAGATAATTCTAAACAATTCAGTAATTGTTTTTTTTTTAAAAAGAAAAAGCACCACGAGAATGGCGCCAGCTTTCATTACTTTTCGAAAGCATAGTAACTTCAAAAACTGGTTTAAGAGTAATAAACCAGAAATGCAAAAAAACAGAAATTAATTGGAAGAACCTAACCGTGAACAATTCGGTTAGGTTCTTCCAATTAATTACTCTAAAGGTTCAAAAATTCTCATCTAGTCTATACTTCACGATTAGGTTCTTCATCTAGGTCTAAATATCATTTTGGGCCCGAGCACCGTTAGATTTGGGTTAGAAACCTAATCAATTCTCTAAAATCATATACCAAACTAAGATTTGTTTGTAATTTATGAATCTACATAATTTAAAATTTTTTAATCCTAAGCCGATTACTAATATAAATATGGAATTCAATTCAGACACAATTAATTCAATCACAAAAGTAATTCACAGAAATTAAGAACAAACTAACAAATAAGTACGATTAAAATGCAATAAATTTTAAGTTTACATGCTTATGTCCTAGAACAGAATTACTCTCTCATGGAGAAAAGAAAAACACAAAAACAATTGATAAAATCTGAGAAATATATCATAAAAAATATAGAAGTTACGCCCAGTTCTTGATCTCAATCTCCGCTTTCTTTCTCTCTCCTCGGTAGAAAAATAAAAATCTACCTCTTTCTCTATCAAGAAAATCATCTAATAATGTCTAGGAATCCCCTCCACAGTTTTTAACCCTTCTATATAGAAAAATCCTAAAAAAATAGGCAACTAAGAAACCGCCTAAAAATAGCAAAACTGCACACTGCACACAATTTGACCTATTTGGTCAGAATATATAGTCCATTAGGTTCGAATAGGTATAAGGGTTGGTCGGCTGTGAAAATTTGACTAAGTACTAGGCAATTTTCTTTCCTTCAGTTCGGTCCGAATGGAGAGGAAATTTAGTCCAAATAAGTTATACGGGTTAGGTTGTGCCTGAAATTTGGCTAAGGCACTGAGCTTGCTCTTCACTCCTATTCGGTCCAAATGGAGAGGAAATTCGATCCGAATAGGTCAAGTTAGATCTATTTTTTCTATTTTTGCCTCAATCGCTCCTAATTTGCACTCTGAACTCTATTTTTCTTCAAATTTCTCCCAGAATCTACAATATAAATAGAACAATAATATTAATTTGAACTTGATAAAATCTAAATCCAAATTAAATCTTAATTAATCCTAATTAATCCTTAAAAGTTAATTTTTTAGATTAAACCATATATAAAATATCATTTAAATCTCTTTATCAAACTCTCTCAAGCTTGAATCTTGTTTGCCCTCAAGCAAGTATCAAACTCGGATTTTGGTATGATCTCTCAACTCAATTTTTATCTATACAAGGCCTAATATAATAATTTTGAAAAGTAAATCTAAGTTAAGAAATTCAACAATCAAATGCATGTATCTTTACTCTTCGTAAGGCATACCGAAGAGGTTATCAAGTCTGTTTTTAGATATTTTAAAAATTCACAAGTGCATTAGACTCTCTCGACAAAGTTAATCAGATATGAAGTTCTTACGACTTTCAAAACCAAAATATGAAATTCTTCATAATTTTATCAAACGGCCGGTTTATTTTTCAAAAAAAGAGAGAACAAAGATAGAGGATAGAATATACATTGGACTTATTGTACAATAAAGTAGAGGCACTATATATATATATATATATATATATATATATATATATATATATATATATATATATATATATATATATATATATATATATATATATGAGTGGAGATACCGTGAGCCTCCGTGAGCTTAACTCAAAAAACATATCAAATCATTTCAAAATTTTAATTTATCATTCTCATTAAATTCTTTATATGAAAATCTCACGGGATGCAAACATTTGGAGCGTTTTGAGCTTTTTAAGTTGTGGTTTTTAATTTTTTAAAATCAGCTCTAAAAATAATAATAATATATTCAATACTTGAACATCATTTTAAAAAATTAAAAACGGTGACTTAAAAAGCTCAAAACGCTCCAAATTTTTGCATCCCATGATATTTTCATATAAAGAATTTAATGAGAATGATAAATTAAAATTTTAAAATGATTTGATATATTTTTTGAGTTAAGCTCACGGAAGGCCTCCGTGAGCTTAAGCTCACGGTATCTCCACTCTCTCTCTCTCTCTCTCTATATATATATATATATATATATATATATATATAGAGTGGAGATACCGTGAGCTTAAGCTCGGGAAGCCTTCCGTGAGCTTAACTAAAAAAATATATCAAATCATTTCACAATTTTAATTTATCATTCTCATTAAATTCTTTATATGAAAATCTCATGGGATGCAAAAATTTGGAGAGTTTTGAGCTTTTTAAGTTGTGGTTTTTAATTTTTAAAAATCAGCTCTAAAAATAATAATAATATATTCAATACTTGAACATCATTTTAAAAAATTAAAAACGGTGACTTAAAAAACTCAAAACACTCCAAATTTTTGCATCTCACAAGATTTTTATATAAAGAATTTAATGAGAATGATAAATTAAAATTTCGAGATGATTTAATATGTTTTTTGAGTTAAGCTCACAGAAGGCCTCGGTGAGTTTAAGCTCACGGTATCTCCACTCATATATATATATATAGAGAGAGAGAGAGAGAGAGAGTGGAGATACCGTGAGCTTATGCTCACGGAGGCCTTCAGTGAGCTTAACTCAAAAAATATATTAAATCATCTCAAAATTTTAATTTATCATTCTCATTAAATTTTTATATAAAAATCTTGTGAGATGCAAAAATTTGGAGTGTTTTGAGCTTTTTTAAGTCACCGTTTTTAATTTTTTAAAATGATGTTCAAGTATTGAATATATTATTATTATTTTTAGAGCTGATTTTCAAAAATTAAAAACCACAACTTAAAAAGCTCAAAACGCTTCAAATTTTTGCATCCCATGAGATTTTCATATAAAAATTTAATGAGAATGATAAATTAAAATTTAGAAATGATTTGATATATTTTTTTAAGCTCACGGAAGGCTTCCGTGAGCTTTAAACTCACGTATCTCCACACTCTCTCTCTCTCTCTCTCTCTATATATATATATATATATATATATATATAGTAAAGATACCGTGTGCTTAATCTCACAATGGTCTTCTATGAGGTTAACTCAAAAAGTACATCAAATCATCTTAAAATTTTAATTTATCATCTTCATTAAATTTTTTATATGAAAATATTGTGGGATGCAAAAATTAGAGTGTTTTGAAGTTTTTAAGTCACCGTTTTTAATTTTTAAAGATCATATTTGAGACATACCCACATTCACATGTCATATCATGTCATTTGCATGTAGACATGATATGAGTAAGACTCGGGAGGTAGTCCCGAGATAAGATCAGACTAGGAATAAAATAATAAAAAGTTATAGATTATATTTATTATGGAAATACTATTATTATCACTAATTACTAAATAAGTTAGGTAGGTGATCATGCATTAAATGCATGAGAAAGTTTTGAGAGGCGGGCAAAGTGATCTCAGTCTGAAATTATCTTGTATAACAAGACCAACGGGTTACGTTCGGTAAACCGGTTGGCCCGTGGGGCCCCTTGGTCTGAGTATACATTGTGCACATTTGTCTGTTATTCACCGACCCCGTCACTTAACGGATTCAGTAGCGTCAGAGTATTTTATTTTTGACCAATATTATATTATTATTATTCTGTATATAATTTAGTTTCAAATTTAATTAAGCAATCATGATAGACGTGACTTTCAGTATTTAGAGTGGACGGCCATATTCGAGTATGGAGCCTATTCTGGGTTATTCTATATTCTGAAAGTGGGGAATGCGGTCCTCTGACCCCAGGTGGGTACAATGTAGGTTCCCACTTGTTATTATATTTTGAAAATCGGGATGCGATCCTCTGACCCCTGGTTGGTATAGTGTTGGCTCTCATTTCGGGATGCGGACCTCTGGCCCCGGGTTGGTACAATATAGGCTCTCATTTGTTATTGTGTTCCGTTTTGTGGTTTACGGATAGTCAACTCCTTTCGACGATATGACAACTGAAGTCATACTATATCCATTTGCTTTCTGTGAGGTGAGTTATCAGATTTAGCATACCATAGTACGTGCCTTTGCACGCTCACTCTCTTAGGGCGTTATCGTCTCGAGAGTCCGAATTATCCGTTTATGTGGTATTGGCACCGCATAAATATAAAGTCCTAAGTTTGTAAGTTGGGTCGCTAGTGACACCCGCTTAGGCAAGATCCAAGTTCGCAAGGTGGGACGCTGGTGGCGCCCGCTTGGGATAGATCTGGTAACTTACAAACTGGGAATTTATTTTCGGTGTTTGATTCTCGTATCTTATATTATATCTTATTATTATTATTCCTCAGATTTTTAAATTTTGGGACCTTTTATCATTTCATGTCATATCATTTAGGTGTTTTTATAAAAACATGCATAAATTATTTATTATATTTTATATGTTAATCGAAGTGCATTTAAAACACCAATATCGGTATTGGGTCCAGTCTAGGAAAGAAGATTAAATCTTAAGGCTGTATCTAAATATGTAATGAGTAATTTTTAAATTACTCACGTTTCCACGGTGGTTGTGGGATCCAGGTTTACAAGGACATAATTCTTCTTGGATAGAATGATAGGTGCAGTCTTGTACGATGTCAGATGCACTTCGCCGCATCTGCTTGTGAGTTGGGTAGTCAGTTAAGATTTCATCGGGATGTCGGGTTTGTGATTATTTCTTTTGGGATTTTATTTGAGATATTTGTTGCCCATTCGGATAGGATCAGCTCCCGCCGATGTAGATGTTGTACTTATTTGATCATTCTGGACTGTATTGTCATGTATTACTATTTATTATTATTTTGTTTATTATGTGTAATTTATTTATTTATTTCATATAGCCTTTCGTACGCACGTCTCGTCGTGCATATGTGGCGGGATTGTCACTCCTAATTCCGATTAATTATTTTGGGGTGTGACAGATATGGCCTTTATGGCGTGTCAGATGATGTCGTTGATGAAAGCAAACTACTAGAGTTTTGCGCAAAGCCTTGGTATCTCTTCCCAAGCTTTGGAGTCAGGTACGCTCAAATGATTACAGTATTCTGATTTATTATTTTCTTAATTTCATTTTTATCATTGTAATTCTGTTTGGATTTTTTTTGTCTTCGTTGAGTTTCTTTATGCATTGGATTTTTGTTGATTTTCTATTAATTATTACAAACTGACCAACACAAAATAAGGTGAGGCATAGAGCTGGAGCTGGAGGTAACACCCATCGGTTCTCATCTTCAATTGAATTCTTGTGGACTTGATAAGGATCTGAGGAGGTAGTTCACTTCTCCACAAAGTGTGAAGGCGTGACAGTGAAAGACAAGTGATCGAGTTTGCAGAGATAGCGCTCAGAGGAGAGAGGAGGAGGGCTGAGATGCTCTATGATATTTGAGGGTATTTTTGTCTCATTTTAAAATTATTATATTTTATAATTTAAATTAAAAATTTATACTGTATAAGTGAAAAAAATAATTAATTTTAAAGTGACATTAAAGAGATGAAAGTTTAAAGATACATTTTACTAATTTTAAAATTTTAAAGTGGTTTGAGACTTTTTTTTTTTAAACAAATGCAAATGCTGTATTCCACATGCCGCCTGCCCAATAATTATATTCCATTGTTCCAAGCTCGTCAGTCGTCCCAGGTTCCCACTTGAATTCCTCTTTCTAGTTCTTTTGTCGCTTTCTCCTCTATTGGCTCCGGTTGGTCACTGACAGCGACTGGAGGAGAATAAGAAGCCACCCCTTTGTTGAAATTAATCTTAACTCGTAATACAATCTCTCTCTATATATTTTTTTTTCTTCGTGTTTTACTGGTTGATTTTTGCTCTTATTTTTGTCGCCCTGGCTTTAATTGCTTTGTTTCTGGCCAGTTCTTGAGCTTGAGTATTGAAATCCCAAGTCTTTTACCGAGTTGGGTATGTTGTTTTGTTATTCTTGTTTTCTTCTTTTTACCTTTTTCTTTTATGGAATTTTTGGATTTGGATTGAGTCTATTCAATGATTACCTTATTTAGAATTATTACATCTACTTTAGTTGTTAATTCTTTCATGAATTTGTATGAACTACGCCGGCTAATTAACAAATATTACATAGATCTGACTTGGTTTCAGAATTGAGCTGGAAAGGGTCAAATTTGGACTTTATAGACATGAACTCTTTTATAGAAATATAAGAAATAATTATTTGGCCTTAACCTTAATCTGTTTAATTGTGTTCTTAAATCATTCTTTTGACGTAGTTAAGTAAGACAATGGCTGGCGGAAATTCTGAGACAACGTTGAGAAAATATATCGGGGCTCTTAAGGATTCAACTACAGTTACTTTGGCAAAAGTTAACAGTGATTACAAGGTAAATTATGTCTTAGTTTTTTAAGGCACATATTTCATGCTTGCGCAGAAAATGCATCAATTATATCATCATACCCAGGGAAATAAGAAGCATTTGTCATGCTCCTATAAAACAAGTAAAACCTTGTGTTTCTGTATTTTCCCATCCTTGCTTCTTTGAAAATGCCCAAATTGACCTCATTTCCTCCCTCATTTCTAGGGTTGGGGTGTGGAATCATACATGATTTCCTGTGCTATTTAAGTATTTTCAGGTTCTGAAGGGCCATGTGTTATTTCCTAATTTTCTGTGGGAATCATACATGATTTTCAAAGTTTGTTCACCACTTGTTTAGATTGTTTTATGTATTTTCTTCTGAAGCGAGACATCATGGTTTGTCTATTCCAGGAATTGGATATTGCAGTTGTAAAGGCCACAAACCATAAGCCGCGTCCTGCAAGAGAGAAGTACATCAGAGGTGGGTCTCATCTCTCAGACAGTACCAAATTAGTATCATATATGTTAATTTTCCCCTCCCGTTGCATTCTTGGCTATCTTGGTTTTATTAATTGGAGTTAATTGAGCTTAAATAATATAGAAAGTAAGATACTGCGGTTTATGTCCATTGCGGCATTGCCCCATATAGAGAGCAACTTTAAGCAGCTTTTTGTTTCTTTTTCTTTCTCCAGCTATATTTGATGCAATCTCAGCTGCAAGACCCAGGGCTGATGTTGCTTACTGTATCCATGCTTTAGCTAGGCGTCTTGCCAAGACTCGCAATTGGGCGGTACAGTTTTTTTATTTAAAAAATAAGCAAATAAAGAAATAAATAAAATGTTGGGCTTATTTAGCTCTTTACTGCATTAAATTTTGTCTATACAGTGTCTGTTTCGGGGAATAATTTTCTATTATGGATAGAACCATGTACACATCCCTCATGGTAAGTTTCCCTTTTAAGACCATAAACTGACTCAAAAGGAGCATTCTTAAATACTTTTTTATTTTGTTGGTTAGTCAAGGTAAAAGTTGAAATTGACAATAAGCACAATTTATCCAGCAATAAGGTGACTGATCTATAAATCATTGAGCTGTTGGTGTTGCTTATTGATAAATAATGTTTGTTTCATCTGATTTAACAATATTCATGTATCTCAGGTGGCACTGAAGACCTTGATTGTGATTCACCGTGCTCTAAGGGAGGTGGATCATACTTTTCATGAAGAGCTCCTCAATTATGGCAGATCTCAGAGTCAAATGCTCAATATGGCCCATTTTAAGGATGACTCGAGTGCTGAAGGTACTCATACTAACATTACCGATTGAATGCTCATTTTATTAGCTTATGAATAATTAGTGCTGGTTCTTTTAGTTATGCACATGTAACCGTAGTTCTCTCATAGTACCAAATTCTCTTATAATGGACTGATTTTGGTTTTTTCTTTATGTTAATTCAGCTTGGGACTATTCGGCATGGATCAGGTGTTATGCATTGTTCTTAGAGGAGAGACTTGAATGCTTCCGTGTGCTCAAATATAATGTGGAGACTGACCCACCAGTATGTTATCTAAATTATCTCTCAGCTTTTTTATTTTATTTTGTTATTGTACCTATCAATGCGTAATGAATTGATTATGTATACTTACTCTTGTGTGCATGTTTTGCAGAGAACAAGGGAGCTTGACACAGTGGAGCTGCTTAATCAACTGCCAGCCCTACAGCAACTTTTACATCGCTTACTCAATTGCATGGTAACTGGTTATTAATTAACTATATTTTAGGAAATTGCTCTGAAAACTGGACATCTTGAGTAATATTTCTGTTTCTTTTTATATATAGCCACAAGGAGCAGCATCTTACAATATTTTAATTCAGCATGCACTCACAATGGTGAGTTTTCTAATTATAAGAAAGTATTGGTCCAATGCTTGATAATGCTTTTCTTTTTTTCATCAGTTTTCATGAATTACTTTTGTTTAACCTAAAAAACTTTTTCATAATTCAATTGTATGTTTGTTTTGACAGGTTCCTCTGGAAAGCGTGAAGATATACACTGCAATTAGTGACGGAACAATCAATTTGGTTGACAAGGTGCTTCTTTCATTTACATATTGAGTAGTTTCAAATGTACTAACCATTAACAGATTTTATTTGCTAATGGTTTTGTACTTTTGTATTAACACAGTTTTTTGAGATGCAACGGAATGATGCTATTAGGGCACTTGATATTTATAGAAGAGCCAACCAACAGGTATGTTTTATTTT
Organism: Schoenoplectus tabernaemontani; assembly: GCA_037127355.1. NCBI lineage: Eukaryota > Viridiplantae > Streptophyta > Magnoliopsida > Poales > Cyperaceae > Schoenoplectus > Schoenoplectus tabernaemontani. The sequence goes on along the minus strand of CM073754.1, from coordinate 10,615,340 downwards.
ACAAGTTATTATTTGCTTGAAAATGTTGTTATTATATATAGATTTACAGATAGTATTTCTTTTGTTTCCTTTTTTTTTGGATTGCAGACAGAGAGGCTTTCTGAATTTTATGAAGTGTGCAAAAGTGTTCACATTGGTCGTAGAGAGAATTATCTAAAAATCGAGCAGGTTATTGCAAGCTTGTGGCTTTTCTCTCTTACTTTTTACTTCACAATTCTTTCCAGTCAATCATGGTAAATTTATGCTGATTTAAAAATTTTACAGCCTCCTGCATCATTTCTGGTAACAATGGAGGAATACGTGAAAGATGCTCCAACCGTTCGCAGTCTGGTAATAAAAGCAATAACTTACCTTCTTTGATGTTTTAACATTTCTTTGAAACATTCATCAAGCAATAATTGACAATTCTTTCACTTTATAGGGAAATGGTGAGAAAACTACTGTACTTGCAATAGAGCACAAGAAATCAGATTCTGATGTGCAAGAGGTCACAGAGCAGTCCGCACCTCCAGTTGTGGAACCTAAACCAGAACCGGAACCAGAACCGGAACCGGAACTGGAACCTGAACCAGTCAAAGAAGAACCTCCTAAAGTGGAACCAACAGATTTGCTGGTATTTCTCAACACCCCCAGAATGTTAAATGTGCTAAAATAAGTTCATATCAACAGCTTCTGACACTGAGGCTTATTTAGGCAAATTGAGGATTTATTATGCTAGATTGAATTCATTGGGTTTTATTGTGTGTTTACTTTGATGCTATTGATTTTGGCAGCCAACTGATTCCCAACTGATTGAGGTATAGATGCTCAATTTAGGGTTAAACAAAATAATTTGGATGGTTGATGCTGATTGCTTCATAACAAAATCCTGTGAAAATAGTGTTATTAGCTTGAACTGACCATTTTGATGTTTTCATTAGGGGTTGAATGAACCCAATCTTGCTGCAACTGAATTGGAGAACAGAAATGCCCTAGCACTGGCCATTGTTCCTATTGGTTAGTTAGATATAACAAAATATATCCGCAATTCCATTAGAGGAAAAGGAATAATTTGCATTAGTTATTTACTTCATTGGTTGTTGCAGATACTGCATCTGCTGCTGCTCCAGCCGGTGGGTTCACCTCAGATGGAAGTACTGGCTGGGAGTTGGCACTTGCTACAGCATCGAGTTCTAATGAAACTGCTGTGGCTTCAAGTAAATTGGTATGTATTTTTGATATAATTGCTGACATAATAAACATACACCACATATAAATAATTGTTACAACTTAAAATTAACACAGGCTGGTGGTCTAGACTTGCTAACACTAGACAGTCTATATGATGAGGCCCACAGACGTGCAAACCAAACAACGAGCTACAACCCCTGGGAAATGGGTTCCATGGTGGGCACGGTCATGCAACCTCCATTAACCCATGATCTGTTTTACGCATCCAATGCAATTGCAGCTCCTCATAATGTCCAAATAGCTTCCATGGCCCATCAGCAACAAGCTTTCATGCTACAACAACAGATGATGATGGCAATGCCCCAGCAACAAATGGGCCTGAACCCGATTGGAAACTCTTACACAGCTGCCCCAGTTAATCCTTATGGAATGCCCATCCATTCGGCTACAGGGTACACAGGTCTGATATAAATGTCAATAAGAATTGTTTGTAGTGAGATATTAGGAATCTTGATTTTTTGTTGTTGTGCCTTCTCTTGAGGCACAGCGGCCCTGGGCTTATATCTAGATGCGCAAGTGTGACAGATTTGGAATATAATACACCGGTCAGGTAAGGCCTAATAGCGTAGGAGGGATGCATATTGTGTTTTTGTATTATTAGATTCTCGTTGTATCATATCCGTATGTATTGTGCAGTTCCAAGTGTTGTTAAAGCGAGTGGATCCTTGGTGAGATTTGATTATTCTTTTCTGAACATCATCAATAAGAATGTCACTTTCACATTTTCTTCATTTCATTTTGTGAAATATGAGTATTTACCCTTCCGGCTTCTTATTCTTAGTGGCCGACCGGATGAAGATAGAAAGTGTTGTTACACTACAAAACAAATTACTATGTAGTGGTCTCAATTGAAACGACCAAGCATTATGCATTGGATGTTTGATGGGTATAGCCGTATAGGTCAACATTCTTTTTGCCTTTGGTACTTGGTGCATTTTAGTGACTATGTGAATCACATGCATCCCATCATTTAGCGCGTGGAATCAAATCCATTTTGTTTACACATAAAACATACTCAGAAAATAACTTTGCGCTGAAAATTATTTTCAGTGCGTCCATTTCATTTGGTCGGAGTAAAAATTATACAAAAAATATTTTCTAATTTCGTTTTCCACATTTTTTTGAGAGAACGAAAATGAATAGCATGCGGAGACATCTAAGCTGCAAGAATAATTCGTTATTCATTTGGGGTGCGTTTAGTATTCCATGAAATAACAAAAAGTAAGAATAGTATTACTATTCTGATGAATTAATTTACTAAATGAATTTTTAACTAAGTAGAAGAATGTGGAAGAGTGCTAATTTGGTATAAGTGTTATACTGGATTAACTCTTTTCGGAATAACGATTATTGTTTGACTATGTTGTATTATATTATTATATTATAGTTATGATTGTGATTTATTATTATTATGATTATTATTTATTATTATAATTATTATTTAGTAGTATTATTATACTATTATTATGATTATTATTATATTATCATCACTATTAATATTATTATATTATGATTATGATTATACTTTTTTTATTATTATATTATGATTATGGTTATATTATTATTATATTATTATGATTATTATTTTATTACTATTATTATTATATCATGATTATATTATTATTATTATTTTGTTATCATCATCATCATCATCATCATTGTTATATCATAATTATTCATATTTTAACTATTTTGATTAACAATTGTCAAATGATACTTTTGCTTTTTCAAATAGTCAAGAATATCATTCTTTTATCACTCTTCCAAATGACACTATTCTATTACTCTTCCAAAGCTATTCCTTGATTTGCCAAACAAATGATGTTTGATTCAATTTTAGCTCAAGCTCGGTTTGTCTGATTAGATTTTTTTTATTGGTACAATTTTTTAATGAACTAGTTTGAGTTCGGTTAGTAGTAGTTCGATATATAATTATTCACATATATTTGGACTATTGAGTTAATAATATATGTAATAATAAAATTATTTTATTATGAAATTAATATGATATTATTATTTTATTATTAAATTAATAAAATATTAGTTATTTTTTAGTATTTTATTACATTAACAAAATATTAATTATTTATAATAATATGAAAATAAATATAAAATTAAAATATTTGAGTTCATCTGGAGTTCAATTTTGATTTAGTTCTATTCGTTTGCATCCCTACATCCCGTCTGTTAAGTGTTAGCTATTATAGATTGTTTCATCAAATTAAAAAAAAAAACTTCTGGACTGACCAATCCACTAAGCCAAGCAATTCATTATTAAACAAAAAATACTTCCGTAATTTAACTTCCTGACTGACCAATCCAATGAGCCAAGCAATTGGATTATAAAGAACGGAGAAACAAGTTTTTACCCAAATTCGGATTATAAGTTTTAATTTTTCTTTTTTATGAAAGTAATATAAAAGAATACAAATGTGTTAAAGTTACTAAAATTTGAATTCTCAATAATTCTTTTCATTTTTTATTTTCCATAAAAGTGAACAAAGAAAAAAAAGAAAATGTGGTTTCTTTTCCTTACAAATGATCATGAAATTTTAATTTTCTTTTTCTTTCATAAAATCCTTTTCCACGAAATTTACTTTTTTTATAAATATTTTCCTAGCAAATGAACACACCCTTAGGGGAAAAACAACTATGCTTAAAATTGAAATGTGGTTCATGCACGTCATGCTATCTCTTCCTATTGTAATAGCATCATAGCACGCCTTTCGCTAACACCATTTATATACACTAGCTCAATCCAATGAAGCTAAAACTTTTGGCAATTAATGCAGCAAAATCTTGTTTCAACTAAACTTCAATTTCATATATGCGCTTTCAATGGTTCTTAATTTAGTTTTGGCTCTTGGTTGAGACAGATAAACCAACAAAAAAACAAAGGAAAATAACTAATCTGACCAAGTTCTTTGTGCAACAAACAAAAACCAACATATGGGTTTGCTGCAACCAGATTTGCATAGGGCTGCAAACAAGTCAAGTTCGAGCGAGCTGGGCTTAGCTCAAGCTCGTCCCATGAAAATTCGAGTCGAGTCGAACTCGTGAAACCCTTCGATCTGAAAAGTCTAGCTCAAGGTCGGCTCGTTACTATTCGAGCTAGCTCACGAGCTGACTCACGAACCAATGTATGTACGTTGACTCAGTTTGACATTTATATTTAGTATATCTATAAATTATAAATTTGATATAACTACAAAAATGGTACATGAGTTAGTACAAAATTGATATATCAATAATTTATATTTTCAATAAAATCTTTGCCGCACTAATTTGAATGGATGGACCAGCAAAAAAACTATCGTATTAAATATATGAGCCGAGTCACGAGTAAGTACAATAAGTCATTAAGCTGCTGAGATGGGGACGAGAGATAATGAGAGATGAATTATCGGATTAGAGTTTAACAAAAAATAATATATAAACTATTAGTATTCGAAATTCAAATTCAAAAAATCGGAAGAGTTGAGCCATATTAGAAATGGCAACAATGCCCCTCTGCTTTTCACTTTAGAAAAATAAAATAAAATAAAAGAGGCCAAAAAAATAGAGATCATATTTTCTATAGTGCTATAAATTTTATAATTATTCAAATTAAAATAATAAATGGCTCTCTAAATTTAAATATTATCTATAATATTATTTTTCTGATCGTAATATATTTAAGATTATCCATTATAAAATTAGTAACGTAAAAGATATCACCTAAAAAAAATACACCCTACGGAAAAAGAAGGATCGCAGAGCAGCGCTATTGTATTTGTATACGACTGTGCTTGGAGTTATGTTAAGAATTTATGTATTTTTAAGGATTAATGATGTTTTCTAGATTCTAGACGAGGCACGTGATAGTTTTACAAACGTGCGAGACAGGGCTGCATCCATGTTTCGGGTCGTGCAGTGAGTCAAACCACTTGAAATAATCAAAATCATTGTAATAAATTCATTGAATTCGGAAGTTATTCGGTGAGTTTAAAAATTCATGATTCACATATAATACTGATATAATGTATTTTTTTTGAATTATTCATGAATTTTTTAAACTAAAAATATATTATATATTAAACTGACGAATTATTCATAAATAAAACGTGAATCTGATAATTATGATCACAACTATTTAAAAAGAACAAATATTCTCTTTCAAATTTTTGTCTGAATTATGAATTATATGGCTACTGCAGCTTCGACTGTGCTGGAACTGCCCAACCATTCCCCAGTCTGAAGGCGACTTAATAAATGATTATGTTCATCAAAATGTAAATAAATAAATAATTGATTAATGCAGCCGCGCTTGGAAACAAGAAGACCAAATTATCTGTCACTATCACGAATCCCGATTGATCCTTCAAAGTGCGACCTCACTTTTCGGTTTTCTGTTCACCAGTCAGTGTAGCCATCAATGTAGCGATTGTATTTTGGATAAATAGTTAGATGCCTGTTCTAACAATTTCTTCAGATGCGGCCTTCCCAAAGACTTGCAAAATCCAAATATGCTATTATCAAATAAATGAAATCCGAGCACTTTTGAAAATTCTTACTTCTCTCTCTCTCTCTTTTTTTTTTTCTTTTCTGCAGTTTTTGTAATACTATTTTTTACCCTTGAAAACATTGTTAAAAAGTAATTTGGAAAATTATTATTTTTTAATATGCTCCATTGATTGTTTAGAAAATTATTTTTGAAAGCACGCTATTTTATTTTATAGACAAATAGACGATATTGACAAAACAAAATCACAAAAGATTCTTATTAATCATGAAAATTTAAATCTTATTTTTTATAATGTGAAACAAAATAAAATTTCATGAAAATAGAAACAATAAAAAAAATTATAATATTTAAAAACATAAAAATGTAACAGAATTATTTGAACTCGTTAATTTAAGTAAATGCTATAATAACTCAGTTGAATTGTACCTATTATATATTAGGAGTTTTATAGTGTTATTAAAAAAGTTGTTCCTCAAGATTATTTTCATCATTATCATTTTTTTATAAAATATAATATTTTATGCTCTTCATTTACTTCTAGCCTTATTAAAGTTAAACTGCCATTTTCTATTTTTGGCTTTAAATTCCGTAACTCCAGTTTTGGAATTACCACGGTATTTTCAGAACATCCAAGTTCTTATCATGCTATATCTGGGTAAGTGGGTAACATTGCCTAATGCTGCTACACGGTTAAATGGCACAGAAAATTTTCCTACACTGAACTCGGACGAACAACTCCCTTTCTTCCCTTCCCTCTGCTTCCCTTTCCTTCCAATCCCATCCCATCGTAGCACCGAAACCCTAGATACACCTCCAATCATCCATGGCTAGAGGTCTTCGCGGCGTGCGCGACGATCTCTCAGAACTTGGTAGGCACCTCCTAGATATCGCGTGCTTCATCCCTCTCCTGTCCCCTACCCACGCCGACTCACCTCCTCATACGCCGCGCCTCTCCTTCCCCCGCCCCCGGCGTCGCTCTCCATCGCCCCTACCTCCTTCCCCACCTATCCTGTCAGGCATCCTCTCCGACCTTGCTGAGATCGGTGGCGCCCTGAGAGGTGGATTGTCGCGCTTTTCTGTCTCACTGCGGCCCCTACCAGAGAACCGGACTGAGACTGCGGCGATTTTGAGTCTGACAAATCCTCATCCTTTATCTCCGCCGAGGGATGCTGTTGGTGTCTCGGATGATCTTGTGGAGTTTGTGGCGATACTTGCACGGTGTCCTGACTCATGGGTTGAGTTCCCTGTCCCTGTTGGAGATGGTAAGCTTTATCCTATTTTAGTGAATTTATTAGTGCATATACTAAATTCGGGAGCAATTTGGGATATACGTTTCTATTGAGAAATTAGTTGCTGTTTCATTGCTTAATTTACATACTTTTGACTGATCAAAGAGGAGCAATTAGTCTCGATTAATCTTTGATTATTATATTTTTAATAGGATGATTAGAGCAACGTTAATACTTGCCTATTGTCTCGTGGTTAATAGAGTAAATTTTCCAACTTTTTGTGGGTTTCTAACTCTACATATATATAGCGTCAGTAAGCTGGATAGTTGGAACGTAATGGTTAAAATGAAGCATGGGATGTGTATATATACAATTGTCAGAAATGAATGTTCATCATTCACAATTTTACTATTAGCATCTTTCTTTTGGAGGGCCTTTTGGTAACTAGAAACTTCTCTGGTTGAACACAAACTGTTATGTTGAATTGAATTAGAATTTGTTTCAAGACCTACTTTTTTTTTATTTCTTCTATTGTAATTTCAATTACTGATTTTACAGGTTTCAATATGACGAATGCTCAGAAAGATCATGTGGCATCCATGGAAAGACTTGCTCCAGAACTGGCTGTTCTACGGGATAGGCTTTGCCCCGATTTGATGACTGAAGATTCATTCTATAAGATCTATTTTGTTTTGTTGCATCCAAGGCTGAACGAACATGATTCAGAGTTATTATCAACTCAACAGGTAATGGTCTTTTCCCTCGTTGGTATTGATTGTTAGTAGAATTTTGAATTACTGAGAGATGTTGAGGTTCTGTTTTCTGATAGATTGTGGACTCTATGCGGGCCATGCTGAGGGGAACAGAAATCAGATCAAACTCTTCAGATTCATCTGAGAAGGAGATCACACCAGTAAGAAATGAAATTGAACAGATTATTCACCGTGAAAATAGCAGCCAATCTTCGCTGGTACGTAGCCTTGCCAAAACAAGGTCAGAACAGAGCATAGAAAATCAGTGGACCTTTGCCAAGACTCAATCTCAGCAGAGCATGGACCAGTGGTCTGAGGTCCCATCTGATGTGGATTATTATAATATTACCCGTGAAGAAAGTAGTAGGAGGTATGGTCGAGCTAACACTGATGATCTGTCCTCTAGTGACGTTGAGAGGGGCCATGTGACAAATGTGTTGCTTCTTGATCAATACATGGACTCGCTGTTGTCTACTGGTAGAAATAATGCATCCATGAGTTCTTCGGTTAAGCAGGACTACACCAGAAGAAAACATTGTTCAGTTGATTGGAAATCTAGTGAAGAATCCGAGTATGAAATGCTTGATAGTTGATGTGTGCGAATGACACAATTAGTAGCCCACTTGTTCAGCTCCTGTTTAATTTTTATTTCCTTGTTGTTTCGTTTGTTCTTGCTCCTGTGTTGTTAATTACCTGTAAATTAATAGTCTGATGATGGGGAATGTCCGCTGGAATTATGATAGACCTGTTATATATTATGGAAGAGAGGTTGTGTATAATAATAATAATTAAAATGAAGTTCACTCTATAATCTATAAATTATGAATAAGAGACGGTAGTCAGGGTTCACTTCAGTCTGTGTTGGAAATTTCGTCCTGCTGAAGTCTGAGAGAGCCAAAATTCGATTGTTTGTATATGCTTGTTTTTTTTTTCTTTTTCTTTTTTACCTTTTGGAGGTAGATTCATTCTAAAATTTAACACGATGCACTTGAGGACCGTCAAAATTAACTTGTTGATTTTCTGAGTTGGAATATGCAGTCATGCACATTATACAGTTGAAAATCCATCAAATTCTTGAGAGCTTTGTAGTGATGGATATGATGATATTTAATGTTATTTAATGGAACAGCACACGACATTCATATCGTAATAAAGTTAATATATTATCAATTTGTACTTGCAACATATATTATTCTTTAATTAATTTATTTTGGGTTTGTCGGCTTAACTACTGCTAATAAATATTAGCTTTGTGCGTGTGCAAATGTATAGACATGTTACATAATAAAAATTTCAGAGAATGAAATATTAACCAAGACCATTCAAACTTTTTTTTTAACAATTCGAAACGTCATTCAGTTGCTAAATGCATCCAACTTTTTTCTATATTTTTAAGAACGCGTAAAACTTCTTGTAATATTTTTAATTTGTTATCATCCATTTATGGGGAAACGTAATTAACGTACCGATTTGATCTCAGCCGTTGTTATTCTTGCCGAGCAATGCATATTTTAGTGAATAGAAATAATGTCTCTATTTTTACAAAGAATAGTAATTATGCCTTAGATTATAGACGCATATGTAGACATTAGACTAGGGGCGTAAACAGATAGATATTGTTCGATTTTTTTCATGATTCGGATTTAAATAATAATAAAAATTATCTCATTCGTATTTGCATACGAAGATATCTGTATCAAGTATTATTCTATTTTATCCGAATTCATATACAAAAATTCTCATTATATACTTTTTCATTGGATTTTTAGTGTAGATTAGAAATGTAACTAATTTAATATCTAATTTGTTCTTATATATTATGTTTTTTATAATCCACTGAGCATTCAAATTATTAATATAATAATAATTAATAATTAACTTTCATAATCGATGACTCTATAAAAAAATAGTATGCAATTATTTTTTAATGATGCATATAATATTTTCATTTAATATTTAAAGTATATCTGTATTTGTATTCCTATTTATTTGATATTCGATCTCCATCCGTATCTAAAAATTATAACGGATAAAAATATAATAGAATTATTATTCATCCATATCTGATGCGTTTATACCCTACATTATCTAATCCGTTTACACTGTTGGACATGTTTGATGACCTCATGCATACATAGTGGATAAAAAAGTATCTATGTATTAGTAAACGGATCCGATATCATGGATAATAATTTTATTATGAAGTATTAATACATGCATCGAAAATCTCTTTTATGAGATCATGCATTTGATCACCATGATGATGCATGGCTCTGAATTAGTGATTATAAAACAATAACAAACTAGAATTCCAGAAATCTATTGCTATTTTTCTTTAACAAATGAGAAATCTTATTTTTGAGCCGCACTAATATGTCAGAGCGCAAGTGCGTGACCTTGAGCTAAAAGCTTAGTGCGCGGTGCGCCCAAGCCCAAGCCCAAGCCCAAGACCAAGCCCAAGACCAAGCCCAACAAAACAGAGACAACAAGAAACGCGTATTAGCGATAATAAGAGTCCGGACACCGGACTCGTGCCTCCTGTCTCCTGAGGCCGCTTAATTTCTTTTCGTCTGCGGCGCACGCATTTCCGCCTGAAGATCTGTCTCAGGATTATCTCGGGACCTTAGGAGGCGTTTGGTTCAAATACTAATTAATTATATGAAATATTCGAATTCAAGAAATATAATATCAATGAATCTGATCTCAAAAAACATACTGTTACTATTTTTGATTCCGAATGACTATCAAGTAGGGTAATGATAAACGTGTACACGCACGTGTAAATACGGACATGAATAAGTGTTTGTGTCTAAATGTGTCTGTACGTGATGTATTTATGTGTTATATGTGCGCGTTGTTAAATGTGCGATCAATATATGAATAATTTTGACACATTTAAACACGTATGTCTAACAAATTAAACACAAACACGCACGTCTGATCACTGCCACACAGCATGATGCAGTGCATAATTGAAGTAGTAATGCAATTGTAGTTTGGTTCGCTCTGTTATTAGTAAGGAATAGATATAATAATTATTGATTATGAAATTATGATTACTTCGTTTTATGACTATCGCGTTGCCCATAATACAGATGAATTTTCTATTCTTGTGCGACGGAAATCGCTCACATCACCAATTTGACTCAAAGCGCAAATATTTTTTTTTTTTCATTTTCAACTGCCGTTAAACATTCTCCCGTCTTGATAAATTATTGGAGCATCTTCTCTTTTTAAGATAACAAGTGTTTTTTTTTTCTTTCTAAAATTCAATTTTGTGTCTGCACATGTCTTTCATAAGTTTTTTTTTCTTTCTGATTGTTTTTATCTTCATGTTTCATTTGTTCTCGTCATATGCAACTGTGTAACCTAATTTCTATTTAATATTTTTAATTGTTTGTTCTTTGCAAAAAATAATATTGACAACTAAAAGTCACAAAACCTTAATTTAGTCATGTACATCTCAAAACTTCAATTTAATTAGAATCAAACATGATAATCCAAATATATATAAATGTTATAAGTAGGGTATTGATAAACGTGTGTGTCGTGCGTGTCACGTGCGAGCATATGACGTGTTCGACACGGAATGTGTCGTATTAACACATGTTCACATATTTAGACGTGCATGTTTTAACGTATCAAAATTTTAAAAAATCAAATACGCACGTCTAAGATACATAGCGTCTAGCATATCATGTTAAATGTGTCCGTATTTATACATGTTGAACACGTATCAACACTTGTAGCACGTACAAATTCAACAAAATTTAAACAAAATTTGAGAAATATATAGAAAAATCAAAGTGATTCTAGTCATAAAAAATAAATTTGACATGCCATATTTAGAAATATCATATACGTTAGAGTGATCATGGTTTCTAACTTCAGTATCAAGCCAATTTTTTAAGCACACAAGTGTTTTTAAAAGTCTGATACGTTGAAGTATTTTATACGTGCTATACGTACGTGTACACATGTTAGCAATTTCTGTTTTTGAAGCTTGGAAAGCACTGAGGCATTAACACAAACTCCTCATAGTCATCATCACCGTCACGTCACCGTCACCGTCACCGGACTCACCGCCACGCCACCACTGATCTAATATCTGTGTGGAGTTAAATTAGCACATGTGTGAAGTACTTGTTGAGAATAATAAAAAATAGTAGGTGACCATTACTGTTACTGTGTGGAGCTAAATCTATATTGCAAAGGTTGTAAAAAAAATTAAATATAAATTTTAATGTACTGAAAAATTTATCATTATAAAATAGAACCGTTAATGAGCACGGTTCGAAATAAAAAAAACTGCACAAAGCTGTCCAGAGGAGTGGATTCCCATATCCGCTGCGCGGACCACGCCGTAAGTTTAAAACAATTATAGATCAGAACCCACGTTACACGCCGAGCGCAGGAAATAAATTCCTCCATCCCTTCAGGCTACAGCCGAATAGAAAACAACAGCTAAACGCATCGCTAACATCGAATCCCCCTTCTCTCTCCTTAATCCTCCGTCTGAAACCAATCGATCGGAGATCAAATCAATTCGAGAGAGATGCCGATACTGTACGCGGTGGTGGCGAGGGGAACAGTGGTTCTGGCGGAGCACAACTCGACGCAGGGGAACACCGGCGCCATCGCCAGGAAGGTTCTAGAAAAGATCGCTACCCAGGCCTCCAGCGACGGAGACAGCCACCTCTCCTACTCCCAGGATCGCTATGTTTTTCACGCCAAGCGAACCGATGGGATCACCGTGCTATGCATGGCTGACGATAATGCTGGAAGTACGAGTTCGACATCTCTCTTGTTTATCATTTCATTTTTTGTATGCTTGCTTAGGTCAAATTTAATTAGTTTTTAGTTGTCAAGGAGTGATATCTGTCAATTTTCTTTATGTGTATATCTCCCTCTAGTTGTCAAATTAAAGGATTACATTGCTGGATTAGCAATTAGGGCCACACTGATCATGTTAGATATGGCATTGGATTTATCTTGAAGAATTAGGAGAATTGAAGCTGATGATGGTGTATAATCACATGCGAAATAAAGAGTATTTTATAAATCACTAAAATACCCGTACTGTCTCAAATTCATAAATCAGAACAAATGTGGGAGAGATAAACCTAATTTCAATGTAAATCGTGAAATTACAGTCAAAATCGATTCCACTTTGTTGTTGCTTCCAATGAATGAATTTGTTAAAAAAGAGAGTTGATGTTCTATTTAAGAGTATGTGCTTCTAATAGCAAAATTAAGCTGACACCAAGCTTACAGTGTTTCAAAGGAATATTTAATCATCATTCATTGAGCATTGAACTATCCAAATGCATGATTGAATCATACTGATAACACCAACTTTTGAAGGCTGATTATGACAGTTAAGGGTGATTTTATTTCCTAACAGGGTTGATAGATGGGATGCTAACCAGATTAATGCAGAGGCATACAGACCACACTATATGTGGTGCTTATTATTCGTAGGTAATAGAACATGCATTGTTCGAGCCAATGATTTGCCAAGTATACCATGTAAAGTCATAACTGTATTGTAGTAACTCAAGCACGTACTATCTAGTGATCTTTTACATGGGACCTAATGACAATTTGCACACAAACACAGACCATACTTGAAATTAGAGCTAATGCTGTTATTTCTATTTGTAGGACGCATTCCTTTTGCTTTTCTAGAAGAAATTCACAGCAGATTTGTGAAGACATATGGTCGTGCATGCCACACAGCTCTTGCATATGGTATGAATGATGAGTTTTCTAGGGTTTTAAACCAGCAAATGGAGTACTTCTCGAATGACCCCAGTGCAGATAGAATGAACCGCATCAAAGGTGAAATGAGTCAGGTAACTATTTATTACATGCAAATCTGCAACATGTCTTTAGAGCTAATTTTTTTTAACATGAGTGTAGTTATAATTTAAAATTGTAGGTTCGCAATGTGATGATTGAGAACATTGACAAAGTCTTGGATAGAGGAGAGAGGTTGGAGTTGCTTGCAGACAGAACAGCAAATATGCAAGGAACCACGATGAGGTTTAAAAGACAAGCTCGACGGTTCAGAAACACTGTTTGGTGGAGAAATGTTAAGCTTACGTAAGTTTCCTCTTTCTTGAGCTATACAAATATGAACAAGACTTTTTGTTGTTGTTTGGTTTTGACTGCAGACATATTCTAAGAAGAAAATAAAACCCTATCAGTTCTGTTAAGATTTTTGTCCTGTGGAAATTCTATTAATTAGAAAATAATCTGAGTACAACTGGTCATTTATATTGAGTCACATGTTTGAGGTATAGACAAAAAAGTTTGGCCTGAGCCTTATTGAATCCAATTATAAGTGGTTGTACCTTTAATTTGAATAACCTGAAGTGTTCTCGAGTCATCTTGGTGATTGCCCCTTTAACAATTTCATAATTGAAGTAATATTTCACATTTTTATGGCGGTGGATTATGAACTAACATGGAAAACTGCTTGCTTGACAGGGTTGCACTGATATTCCTTCTCTTGGTAATAATTTACATCGTACTTGTATTTGTGTGCCATGGATTTGCACTACCATCTTGCATTAGGTAAATGATTGCCGGCATTCCTCATGCTTGTTGCAATTCCAGAGTTGTATTGTACACCATTTGATTGTTTATGGTTCAGCGTGGCCTTTTTCTACCGAGTGATCTGTATATTTATTTTATTTGTTTATGTTTCAAGAAGGCAGTTTTTGTAATTACGGAGCTTGGTTTGTTAAGGCTTTAATATTTGTGATGAGTTGTTGCTTCTTTAAGAGAGTTCGTTTTGCTAGCATATTGAATGGAAGTGCTGGATTCCAGTTAGGCTAATTGCAAATTGCCTCGGGCTGAACTTTTGCGTGGCATTGTACAATAATAGTTACCTCCATATGCCAGATTTTGTGTGATTTAGTAAATAATTTATATTCAATTGAAAGCCTTTTTGATTTACTGTTTTTTATCCTTAATAAATAATAGCGGAGTTTGTATATATTTTCTTCTTTTTTTTTAAGCGGGGTACTGTTATTTTAAGTAAAACTTAGGCAGAAATCCCTCTAAACTTTCTCATTTAAAAAGTCAGAGATGCTAAACAAAATATTCTATCTGAAGATGCAAATTAAACATCTCGCGGTGGCAAGTAGACAGAAATTGAGCTCATGTAATTTTAACTTCACAATGCTGAGAAGAACAAGCAGTGCATTAGTTAGATTAATTTTGAATCTGCAATCTCTTATATAGATATTAATGTCGTAACTAGTAGCTGCGAAATCATATATAGTTCTCGTTCATTCATTCAAGTTAGGCGGGCAATACGGAGTTTGAAATATAACAATGGTAGAAGTCATCATTATTATGTGTATTTATAAAATATTTAGTTATCGGATATTCTTTATAATTTTATTTTAAATATACGGATCATTAAAAATTTAAAATGTAGATATATTTTAGCTCAATTATAGGTCTATCGTATTCGTTTTTCAATTTGATTTTCAACGATTTATTTTCTCTTTTTTAACTGATGATGAATAACAATTTGTTTCTTCTTTGATTATTCTCTATCACTAACTCATAATTGATTCTTTCTGATCTCTCGACACATGCAAATTCAAATCTGATTCCACCCCTGAACTCTCCAACAGTCCAACCTTTCTTTACGGAGAATTTGAGTTTATATGTGGCGGCTTTTGATCGGTCAGTTTTGGATCTCAGTCAAGAGCAGGCGCACCAAATCAGTTTAGAATTTACAAGGCTGTATCTAAAATTACTATGCGGGCAAACACAATATGAATCTTCTCCTGTCGAGCAATATTGGCAGGTCGTCGTCTCATAAACAGCTTAGGAAAACCCCCATTTCAGACTGACCAAAGTAGTATCAAATTTCTTAGTCTTAGCAAACATATATAACAGAGGCAGAGGTTTGTGTGTTTTACGCTTTATTCTTAATTTTAAGTTAGAAATGACCGATCCGAACTATTCAATCTAATCTTCATATTAAAATCTATTAGTAAATCAAAATTTATATATTTTTTTAAATTTTTTGCTATTTTTTCTGGTGAGAAGAAAAATGACTTGATCTGAGAATTCTAGTTCATCCAAAAATGATGATTTCCCCTTATCCAAAAAAAATAGCAAATAAATTCCAAAAAATATAAAATTTGGTTTACTAATAGATTTGAATATGGAGATTAGATTGAGCGGTTCGGATCAATCATTTCTGGCTTAAAATTAATAATAGAGCGCAAAGCACACAACGCTCTTGTGCTTTGCAAAGCACCATAGCCTAATTATATATATATATATATATATATATATATATATATATATATATATATATATATATATATAGAGTGATGCTATGGTGTTTCGCGAAAGCAAAAAAAAATTTGTGCTTCACGTCCGTATCTCGAATTTAATATATATAGGTGTGCTAATGTACTTTATAAAACATAAAATATTTCGTACTTCATGTTTATACCTTATATTTTAAAATTCAAATGGATGATTCAAACCGTTAAATCTGATCTTCATATTAAAATCTCCTTGGTGATCAAATTTATATTTTTTGAAATTTTTTTACTATTTTTTTGAAGGGTTACAAAATTCATTGAACTGATATCATCTGAACCATTCAATATCAACGATTTTCTACCCATTTAAATAAATAACAAAAAATTCTAAAAAATATAAAATTTAATCACCAAGTAGATTTTGATATGAAGATCATATTTAACGGTTTGTATCGTCCTTTTGAATTTTAAAAATGAGATATAAACATGAAGTAAGAAATATTTTGTACTTTATAAAGCACATTAGCACACCTCTCTCTCTCTCTCTCTCTCTCTATATATATATATATATATATGAGTTAGGTTATGGTGTTTTGCATAGTTAATGATCAAATTTGCTATAGACTAAAAAATATAGTTAAATTATCTTCAAATCTGGGTCTCAATAAATTTTTTGTATCAAAATATGATGGGATATAAAATAATTATTTTTCAAATTTTCTAAGTAGTATTTTTAAATTTTTAAATGACCAAGAAAATATATATTATTTTATTATTATTATAGATTCATCTTTAAAAAAATCTAAAATTAATACTTAAAAAATTAAAAATAGAATTTTTTTATATCACATCATATTTTGATATAATTTTTTTTATTGAGATTCATAAATCAAGATTTAGAGATGATTTACCTATTTTTTTAGTTTGTAACAAATTTGATCATTAACTATACGTAGTATCATAGTCTAACTATATATATAGAATTTTTTTTTTGGGGGGGGGGCAAATATGCAAAAGTAACAAGTCCATACCAAACATCATTTCATAAATTGATATTCTTACCATCACCAACTTCTCTTTGAATATCAGTATTTATCAGAGAAAGTATAGGAAGGATTTCCGTCCAAAATGATGAAATATTACCCCTCTTATCCCTAAAATATTTGATTGATAAAATATCCTCCCAAATCCCTTGACAACCCTATTAAACAAATTTTCACCATTATTTTTCAATTAGTGCAACATTCATTTGTGATAAATTTAAAATTTCCCACCTCAAATTCTTTTTTTAGACACAGAGCATGTCATTTAATCAACTAATATTTTCGTTTAACCTTGTTATCTAAGCCCACAAAAATCTTTTCCTAATTTGTTCCAACTTGCTGCACAGATAATATGATATTGTAATTGAAGTTATTATGCTAGTCTGATTGGCATTCCATGTACGTAGTAGTTGAACAACATTCTAACTTGCGAAGTTGCAAGTATCGGGAGCTACTTTATTGAGGACTATTTGTAAAATATAGTAAAAAGTACAAACTCTCGTTACCCATAGCAAAAGCGAGAGGACTGTTTTATAAAAATTGGCACTGCCTATTATAGTCACTAATTATATAAGCTCGTTGCAGTTGCAGCAGACTTTTTTATTTAAACATTAAAATATTATAAAATAAAAAAATTCATATTTATCTAATATTAAATTATAAATTCACCAAATTATAAAGAAACTTATAATAAAGACTATATTTAATTTTAGATGAGATTTTTACACAATATGAGTTAATGATTCATGATTTTTATGGCAAGAAAAAATAAATTATTCTAACATATATTATCACCATTAATTTATTATCAAATATGCACAAAGTTGCTAAATAAAAAAATAATATTATGAAAATAATAGTATAGATGAGAAAGAAATGGAGAGAAAGAGGAGATCAATGGACGCGATCACAAACGTTCGATCAACAAAAAATAAATATTATCCGTCTAATTGAGGGATAAAATAGATATAATAAAAAATTACCATGACAAAAAATGGACCCTCCAATTCTTAGATGCTTTATATAATAGTATAGATATGATTATTTATTCGTAAATAATTTATTTTTTATCTATAACTTCATGTTTTATGAATAATTCATCAATTTAATATACAATATATTTTTTATTAAAAAATATTTTATTCACGAATTATTTGATAAAAAATACATTATATATTATTTTATATAAAATTATATAATTTTAATATTTTATTATTATAATATATATTTTATTTATATTATATAAAATAAATTATTTTCGAATTATATTTCGATTACATTCCAACTCAAATTTTTGACCTCACGAATACTTTTTCAAATCACGGACTTACCATCACGAGGGATTCTCGGCTGTTCGCGAAGCAATAAGACCGACTGTGGCCCTGTGAGGCGTGAATATGGGATGGCTGGAGTTATCATCCCTTTTGCTTTTATTTCTAGGGGTCGAGCACAGCTGATGCCTTTCCATGGCCGCCTCCTTATCCGGATTTTGCCCCCATCGCCTCCGTCTACGACATCCTTCCTTCAGCTACTCCGCACCAACCTCTTTCCTTTGCTTTTCCACTAAACCCTATTCCAGTTTCAATGCAACCTTATCCAATGTCACAAACCACTCATCTAAGCCCTCCTCTTCCTCCTCGTCCCCGCCCCCACCAACCCCAAAATCCAACCCCGAATCCGCCCCTGACCCGACCCTCTTGGAAAACCGCCTCCGCAGCTCCTTACGAGCCCGCAAATATGACGAGTCTCTTTTCCTGGTCGAATCCATGGCAAGCCATGGCCACAAGCTGAACATCATCTTGTGTTCTGATCTTATAGAATGCTTCTTCGGCTTTGGCAGAGTCGATCTTGCCAACCGTGTCATGGAGTTAATTGAATTTCATTCTGAACCCAACAACTTCGTGTACAATGTGTTCATAACGGGTCTATGCAACAACAACCGGGTCATAATGGCATTGGAAACTCTTGGACGGATGCGGGTACATCGGTGTCGACCCAATATTTTGCTGGGAAATATAATTGTGGGCGGTATGTGCCGTAGTGGCATGCTCGATCTGGCTTTTCAGACCGTGGACTATTTGGAGCAGCATTATAATTGCAAACCTAATTTAATAACTTATAATATGCTTGTGGAGGGTGCTGTTATTGAAAAAGGCACCAAGGAGGGGCTGAAACTGTTGGATGAAATGGCTGCTAAGGGAATAATTCCTGATTATGGCACCTACAATGCAGTTGCACAGGGTATGTGTAAGGCTGGTCGGGTAGATGAGGCCTGGCGATTTTTGGCTCGTCTACCTGACAGAGGCTTTAAACCACGTGTCGTATCCTATCGTGCATTGTTGCAAGCCCTGCTTGAAAGTGAGAGGTGGACTGACATAGACAAACTTCTTGAGGAACTATTTGAGAGAGTTCGCGAGCCTAGATATGTCCACCTTGCAGAAATGGTCAACATGCTCTGCCAGAAGGAAATGACAGACAAGGCATGGTTGTTGATTGATCGAACAGAGAAGAAATGGAAGTTGAAGCCTGATACAAAATGCCGGAACATGGTATTAATGATCTGACAAATATATGGTTACCTTTATCTTTGAAAAGTCAGCCATAACGATTAGTAGTAGTTTGGTTGAGTATGTGGCCATCATTGCTACTGGTTCTTGACTTTTTGGTACTAAGCCCTACTTATCGTTCTGCTACTAATCATTATCAGGATTATGCTGGTAGTTAATAGATTTTGAACATGTTAACCCGTTGCTTGATAGCACAACTCTAGTACTGGTTGGTAAATTTTCACATGGAAAGTTCCATTTATGATCATGGACTGGTAGATGTCTGGTATTTTTTAACTATGTTGTATTGTTGTTCATTTTTGATATTTCACAGTGAGATTAAATTAGCTCTTTTGTAGGTAATATATTCTTACATCAAAATGGGCCGGGTGGACCTGGTATCTGACTTTATTGAGCACATGACCTCCATCGGTTGTGCCCCTGACATGTCAACATACAATGATATCCTTTCTGGCCTGTGCAAACAAGGCTTTGTGGAGCAAGCAGTGCAGATCATGGATCAGATGGAGACTGTGGGTTTCCGTCCTAACACAGCTTCGTACTACCAAGTTGCAAAGGGTTTATGGACTCTTGGAGACCTTGCCAAGGCTGCAGATTTGCTATCACAAATGATAAAGAAGGGTTTGAAGCCAGATGAGGACATTTACTATGGTCTCATTGCAGGATTTTGTAAAGAAGGGCTTGTAGAGGAGGCAATTGAGGCAAAGAGACTGATGGAAGAAACTGGCATTCCTCCCTCAACATCTGTTTATAACTCACTTTTGCAAGGGCTTGCCAAGGTGCGAAGAATCATCGAGGCAATTGATCTGTTTGAAGAGATGTTTAAGAAGGGTCTGAAGCCTAATGAGAGGACTTATAGCATCATCTTGGTAGGTTTGGCACATATGGGATACGTATTGGAGGCTGCGGAGATACTTCTGGAGCTTGGTGACATGAATGTGCTCTCAAGAGATGCACTCAAACGGTTCCGAAGGAAAATATCTAGGATTGCATGAATTAACATGAAAAGGAAAATGTAGAAAGAAAATAGTAACTTCGTTGAAGCTTTGAAATCTTTGAAAATTGATTCGTTTTTCACTTACTATGGTTTGGCAATTTTTAAGAGGATATAGGATGGTATGTCGACAGAAATTTCTAGTTTATCAATTACCAGTGCCTAACTATAATCTGATGAAAAGAAAAAGAAAACTAATATTTACACCACTACATAGCACCGGTTCCCCTCAAATCTCCCCGGATGTCAATAGAATGGGTTGGATTCTTTTAATGCTAAAAATTAAGATTTTCAGTGCCCCCCTCCCAAAAAAAAAGGGAAAATTAGTTTTGTATCACTCTAAAACTTTAATATAACTTTAAAATTAGTAAAATACCACTCCAAACTTTCATCTTTTTTTAATGCCATTTTAAAATCAATTTATTTAGTTTTTTACCATAAATATTGTATACAAGTATAATTGCTAAATTAAAATTCATAAATTATGTATGTTGACGAAATACCCTTTTAATTTTTGCCCTTTCCACTTTGTCCTCCCTCGTCTCCTTCTCCTCTCTTTATCGCCCAACTACACTAGTGTAATTTTTGCTACCTCTTCCCCTTTGTTGTAAACCTTATTTTTCTCTTCAAAACAACCTTCGATTCTCAAACCTGATGTCAGTTTTGGCTTGTTACTAGCTCTTTGCCAATTCAGTTCCCATGCCCATCCATTAGCACAATCTATTTGGTTAAATACTTCCGTCTTCTTGAGTAGTTGTTGACCTGATAAACTAACCACCCCAAATAATTATACATTCAGAAACCATCAGTTCCAATAACCTGTAGGAGCGTCTAATTAATCTTTTGGTCAACACATGCTCTATCTCAAAGCTAAGAGGAAATAACACACAAAAAAATAATTGACATGAATGTGAAATGCGAGATTAATTCAACAAAAAAATATAAATAAATAAATAAATAGAGAGATAAGAAAAAAAAATACAGGCCAAACGTGCCGGTAGGAATTGCCATTGGTCTGAAACAATAAGCTGAGCAAATTGGACACATAATTGGATTCTCCAATGTCTGTGTAATTGCTTGAAGCACCTCTCAGCACGATCAATGTAATGTGGCAAGGATTAAAACTCTGCACCGATTCCCAATAATAGGAGGAATTGGAATGCGCGGATGTGAGAAGGAAACAGATTACAAAAAAGGTGAATCTCTTTCGGATACAAGAATACGATGGAAACTTTGACTAAAAGAAAAAAAAAGGAATTTGGAAATTCCCATTTAAAATCGTTGTACACCGAGAGACCATCAGTTCCGATGATACGTACCGGAGATCGATCAAGATATGCGATGACTAAGATGGAGGGTGAATAGAATGGAAAGAAACTAAAGTGGTTTTGAAGTGTTCGAATATGTGAAGGAGGGGTAGTTTTGGAATTATAGAAATATACCTCAAAATACAACTAATTTTTTTTGTTTAATTAGAAGTGTACAAGAATTTTATAAAAGTGGGAAAAAATTAAATAAATTTATTTTAGAGTGTCATTAAAGAAAGATGAAAGTTTGAGGTCGTATTTTATTAATTTTGAAGTTTTAGAGTCAGCACAAAATTAATTTTCCCAAAAAAGGTTCCGCCCAGATGATTCCCTCTGGGGGTTCAACTCTTTTCTTTTGTGATACACTACGGAGCAAATTCCCCACAAATCTCACTCTTTTGTTTTTCTTTCCTTTTTTTTTGTTTTAAACGACACAAACATTCTTTACGCACGGAGCTGTATTTTAATTAAAAAGGGTAGTTAAAGAATGATGACTAAAAAGATCTGTCTTTTCCTTTTAAGCATTTCCTAAATTTCCTCCGGCCTTCTCATTTCTCCTCCCCCCTTTTCATTATCTGAAGCTACCTGAATCTTAGAGGAAGAACCAACAAGGTCGCCATAATTCTCGCATGCTTCATGCCTGGTAAAGAAACATTCATGAATTTTGAGCCTTCTTCTTTTTAGTCCCACAGAAACATTCATGAATTCATTCATCACAGAAGCCCCAACCCTTTCAGAGAAAATTTCAAAAGTTCTCAAATGTATCATCTTTCGGAAAAACTGTCCAACCTTAGTTTATTTTATTATTGGTTTAAACATATTGTTGATCAATGTTCTGTTCAACAAAGCCATAAGTTTGTGTAGAAGGTGGAGCCGTGTCCGTAGACAGCAAGACTGAACTGCCAAGTTGCATTTCTTTGACACGATGCATTTTAAGGGGACCAAAACCAGCTTAAATCTTTCTCAGTAAAGACTGAAGCATGGTTTCCGAGGTTAGGTTATATGTAAACTTCATTATCTGATGCTGAAGAGCATTGATCAAATGTCTCCATGATGCCTGTGGAATTGAAGTATATGCTTCTGGTCAAAGAGTGGATACTAAATATGCAGCTTAATCAAACCCAGAGGGATAATACGAGCAAATTTCAAGTTCAGAGCAAATTACTGTCTTTTACTTTGCAAAAAGATTGTGTACAAAATAATTAGTTAATCATATAACCTGGGTTGCTTCAAGTGTTACAGATAAGGAGCCAAATGGATTGTCAATGCGTATGCAATTGCATGAATCAGAGACCGTGCTCTTGATTCTAGAATTGATGCGTTTAGATGAACATATAGACACCGCACTCCTAAATTGCAAATTGCCTGCAAGGCTATAATCTAAGGGAAATGAAAAATAGAATGCCATGAATAAATGACCACAATCTGGTCAAATTAGAGAAAAGAAGACTATAATTATACTCCAATTTAGCAACTTAAGCTTCATCCGGGTAGCTAAAATCAAATGCACAAGAGAATCCAGTGCTGATTGAGCTACCTCTTCTACAAGAGTTCAATCATTATAAACTAACTAACTAGGCTGAAAATTCAACAATGCCAGAGCATGTGTACAAAATGGAGAGGAGTGTGGTACCAGAGAGAGATTGGCAACAAGTGAAGGACAAATTGAAGCCAAGGCACTTCAGATCCAGCACAGCACTGCTAAATTAAAAGAACTTTTAAGTAAATAAAATCTTCAAAAAAAGTGGGAGTAACATAATTAAAAGCTTATGAAATTTAGAATGATATTTTTCAAAACTCAAATTTTAGAGTGACATTTTTCAAAATCTCATACTTTGCGATTTGAGATGACATTTAATCAATTTTCCCTGAAATTAATGGATAATTAATGGTTAAATTAATGTAATCGCAATTATGCTTCTCCTACTCACGGATAAGGATACTGGATTTTTCCAGCCATCTAAGAAATGTTTTTTTTTTTTCAGTGAAGAACGATTCCCGCTCAAACTTTCCGTTTCGAAATTTGATTTTCATCTCTACTATATTTCTGTCATGTTAATGGCTCGCAATTGATGTTTAGATTTTGAGAAATTAGGAAAGATATATTGTTTGAGTCGAATCCGATTCAATCTGAAATGAATCAAGAATAAATGAGCTGACTAAATGTCAAGAATTTTGATCCAACCCGTTTAATTGATTTTTTCATATCAAGTTATTTTAGAAGAAATCATTTTTCTGAATGAATCAGAATTTTAAGATCAAATTATTTTTTCCTCGTCCAAACAAATAGCAAAAAAAATAAACGCTTATAGCATTCATACCACTCTCCTGCCAAATTAAATCTAAATCAGATGGAAACAAAAGAATCACAACCAATTAGGAAAAAAAATCAAAATAAGATGCTCCAAAAATTTACAAATGAAACGTCTTTATAAAATTCAAAGAATATTTATCAATATCTGAAATATTATCTAATCTTCCAATTATGCATACATGCGTAGTAATATCAAGGCAAAATTGAGTATATACTTCTCAATACATCTTAATTTGGATATTTACCCTTTCAAATTTAAAAATTAGCTATTTATCCCTGAAGATATCAAAACTTTGGATATTTACCTATAACTAGTATTAACGTCATAATCAATACTTAATTAAAATTATAATAAGATAAAAATCCCCCTTCTGATGATTCAAGATATTTTTTATTTATACATTAATCTTCTTGTTAATTTAATTACTTTAGCGATGCATAAAATTATCACAAAATCATAATTATGGAACTATTTTTATCGCTATCAATACCAATCTCATTGGGTAGGCACTAATTATTGACAGTTCTAATTTATATCAGTTTTGGATTGTGTCAATTCTAGTTCGTAGAAATTTATTATTTTATTTGAGGTTGCATTTGCACATAGTTGGAGCTCAAGGAAAGAGAGCAAAGGTAAGTAGCAATATAGCATCAATACAATGTGCATAGCAAAATAAAATAATTCAATGCACAATCGTTAATTTTGTTGCGATGCAAGTTGTATGGATGATGAAAGAATATATAGGGGTATTTTTCTATTATAATTTTAATTTATTGTTAATTTGATTTTTATGAAAATAATACTAGTTATGGGTAAATATCCAAACTTTTGACATTTTCACGGATAAATACCCAATTTTCAAATTTGAAAAGATAAATATCCAAATTGGGACGTGTTGAGGGGTATATATCCAATTTTGCCTAATTTAAACTATCTTAAATTTGATTGAAAACCTTGAAAGTTGTATTATGGAATTTAGTAAAGTTCTTAAAACGAATGTACGAAACAAATAGAAAAAAAAATCGAATGATCAGAACAAACACAAAGTATATAACAATGATTTAATTGACCCACTCTTTTAGCATGAAGAACGAAATATACAAGTAATTAATCGTAATTTTTTACCTGCATCTCAATTCAATAATTGACTAATGTAAAGCACATTCTGGAAGAAAAAAATAAAAAAATAAAAGTTGAATATACATATCGAGGTGATGTATTATGTTGTCATTATTAAATTAAAAATGACAATGACTTTTTTATGATTGTCACAGTAAATTTCTATTGATGGTGGCATATTTTTACAAAGTTGCTTGTAAAAAAAGAAATATGTGGCTACTTTTGAATTCATCATTGCAAAAATGAGAATATATGACAATATTTAAGAGTTCGCCACTGTTTAAAAGAATCGATGGTGACATCTAATTTATGCCACTATTTAATGACATTTGAAGGTGATATTAATTTTGCCATCAATTGTTGATTTTTTGGTAGTGATTAAACTGGAAAAATATTAATCAGGTAGATAAAATTATTGATATTTTCATTAATAGTCTTTATTGATGAAATTGAATGAATTATTATTTGTACTAAAAAGTAATATATGATTTATTTTGTATAATATCTTTATTATTTAATTCAAATGTTGCTGATCCAAATGATATTTTTTAAGAACAAATACTATACAAAATAAATTACATAATATAAATAATAACTTATTTAATCTGAATAATAAAATCAGTACTATTAATAACAATATCTATATATCACCTCTCTCGTAAACATTTATGTTCGATGAAAAACTTATTAAATTACGCATATTGTTGCTCAAATTTTTGAAAATGGGGATAGATAAAAAAGGAAAAAAAAAATCATATTCCCACCACTTATGCCGACATTGACCCCTCCATTAACTCGAACATGGTCGTGCATCCAAAGATATCAAATTGTAGCCGCTATAGAGGGATAAGATGCAATGACTATTGTTCCGTTCGGAATAGGAGATTCGACCAGTGATCAGTTTCACATGGACTCCGCTCGACCGTCAAAAATATCATTCAGATGCTGCGCTGGTCACACGGTCTCAGTAAAGAATGTTATACTGCCTTGATACGTGGGGCTGTTAATTAAAGTTATTTGGTAGTTTATTTAATTCATATTATATTCGATAATATAAATATAATTATAATTTTATTTTCATTAAGTTATCAAATATGAGTATGGATAAGAAAAAAATCATTAATTTATCAAATAGATTCTATATATATATATAGAGTCTGACTATGGTATTTTGCAAAGCACAGAGACATTTTGTTATTTGCGCTCTATTTTTAATTTCAAGTCAGAAATAATCGATTAAAACAGTTCAATTTAATATTCATATCAAAATCTATTAGTAAATCAAATTATATATTTTTTTAAATTTTTTTACTATTTTTTCTGATAAAGAAAATGACTTGATCTGAGATTTCTGTTTCATCCAAAAATGATAATTTTCCTCCTATAAAAAAATAGCAAATGAATTTTAAAAAAATATAAAATTTAGTTTACTAATAGATTTTGATATGGAGATTAGATTGAGCAGTTTGAATCAATCATTTCTGACTTAAAATTAATAATAGAGCGCAAAACACACAACACTTTTGTGCTTTACAAAGCACAATAACCTAATTCTATATATATATAGAGATAGTAAAGATATCGTGAGCTTAAACTCACGGAGGCCTTCCGTAAGCTTAACTCAAAAAGTATATCAAATCATTTTCAAATTTTAATTATCATTCTCATTAAATTCTTTATATGAAAATCTTATGAGATGCAAAATTTTGAATTGTTTTGAGGTTTTTAAGTCATCGTTTTTAATTTTTTAAAATAATGTTTAAGTATTGAATATATTATTATTATTATTAGAGTTGATTTTTAATATTTTTTAAAAATATAATAATGTGATATATTTAAAAAAATAAAAAGTTAACCTCTTTAGTCTGTACTATTAATAATTCGTGACGCCTAATAGAGCCAAACACAATGTTTAAGATAGATGACTAGATGAGTCGATCTACGAGGGAAGCGCCAAAAAAAAAAGATTCTTTGTGATTGATTGTAGTTGTTCGTGCTTCCCGATAGATGCTTGTTCCCTCCTAGATGCCAAACACACTATTAGATGTTGCTCGTGGTTGTTTGTGCTTGCCGATAGGTTAATATATTAGCCGATAAGTTGTGGACCTTGTGGTAAATGCTTGTGCTTAGTGAATTAAAATCGGGACGGGTCACATAATTTGCACGGATTAATCGGATTAGATAGAGACGGATTAGGACGGATTAATGGGTTAGAAGGAACGGATTAGAATCGGTTGAATTTGAGAGGGCGGCCATGATCTGTTTTAAGAGTGAAGGTCGGATGGGTCGATGGGGCGGGTTGAGACAGGTCAAAATTTCAGAGCGGATCGGATCGGGTATTTGAACCGCCGGATTTATTTTTATCTAAAATTCAAATAAATTCTCAAAAAAACTGAAAAAAATTATTGAAAATATTCAAAATATATAATCATTTTCTTGACAAATTTTTATTTTTTCAATTTTTTATGACTCAAAAAATTAAGTAAAAATTCAAATAAAATGTTAAAAAATTCAAATAAAATGATATAACTTAAAATAAAATGATAAATTAATTATATAATTCAAATAAAATATTAAAAATTCAAATCAAATAAATTGACAAAAAAAAAAAATTAAAAAATGCTAAAAATTAACGGGTTTCTCGGGTAAATTGGGCTGGGTTTCCCGTGTTTTATTTCCGGGTTGGGGTGTTTGCTTGGGTTTTGGATAACGGGTTTGGGTGGTTTTTTTGAATTTTAACTGGTTGGGGCGGGTCAGTCAAATGGGTTGGGCAGATTAGTCAAACGGGTTAGGACGGGTTAGACGGGTCGGGTCAAGTACGGATTTTTCTGGGACAAATTTTAGACAGGTTTTTTTAGAAATTTTGTATACAACCCATTATAGATCCATGGGTTACTTCGGACATGAATTTAGCCTCAGATCAGTTGAGTCGGAGTGTGAACACAGATTTAATGGGTCAGATTTGATCTATGGTTTTGATGCAAGAAACTCAAGTTGGTCCGAACGAATTGAGTTGAATTTATTTGTTTCACTTGGCTCCTATGACTTCAAATCGTTCGAAAGACGTAAAGAACTGCATATGATTTGACCGATTTTTTTGTATCAACATATAAGGAAAATAATGCATTTATGACATCTAATAAAAAAAATCGAAATTTGAATACTTTTTTAGTGAAATTTGAACTCGAGGCCTTTTTTTTAATGGGGCTTGAATTTATGATATGTTTATATCATCATAGTTGGTTACTATTTAAGTCACTAGATTATATACAGATTTTTAATATTCTTCGAGTTACCTTATTTTTTTAATTAATGAACTCTATACCTAAGAAAGTAAATGGCACAAGAAAATAAAAAAAATCTAAGAGGAAAGATATAAAAATTAATTTGAGGTTTAATGTTCAAGTTTAATTGCATCGAAACATAATTTTAATTTAATTTTCATAAGAATATAATAATTGAAGAAAAAAGAGAAAAAAAATCAAATAAGAACACAAAATGTAACAGAGTCTGGCAAACAACACCTACATCTCCTGAATCCTCTACCACCATAATAATTGGGGTTGAGCTGAAATACTAAAACAAGTATCTTCTTATAATTGTAGAACTTGATCTCTTACACAAAAAATGATTGTCAAGTTTATCAGTAATAAAAAGTGACAACACACTCAAAAATAAAAAATGAAATGACAATACACTCAAAATAAATAAGAAGTGACAACACACTTAAAAATGAAGAAAAGTGATAACACACTCAATTGAAAAAATGGAGAGAATCTATATTGAGTTTGAAATAAAAAATGATTTATTGAGAATTATCAACCTATTGGGTTTATCCCTCTCACTTTAAAATATAGCTATTGAGCTTTTGAATTTGAGATTTTGCTATTGGGAACTTATTAGTTGGAATGAGAGAGTTAACCCTTTTATATAGACTTTCAGAAACTGATCAAAAAATTATTTTCGACAAAAACTGTTATAATGGTTTGTGAACTATTATAACAGTTTAGAAATGATGCCCTAACGGCTCAAAAAAGATAGCCATTGGATTTTATTTCTTGATTCTTTGAGATCTTAATCAGAACCGTTATAACGATTTGATGAGCCGTTATAATGGTTGTTTGAGTTGTTATAATGGTTTTGTACAGTTACACAATGATATATTTAGCCTCTTTTAAAAGCGTTTGTTACTTAGTCAAATTTTCATATGATATCCTAAGTCGTTATAATAGCTCTTGAGCCACTATAATGGCTTATTGGGGAAAAGTAATATTCCTTGTTATTTAAACTCAATTTATTTTAACTAATTCAATTCAGTTTGATACTAACTAAATTTAAATTTAATACAGTCATTAATTTAGCTTTTACATTCCATTATTAATTTTGGTTCTATTTTACATTTTAATCTCTGTATATTGCTTAAACAAACAAATTATAAAATTTAACGTTATTTTATAAATCGATAAATAAAAAAATATTTATCATAACGATTTGAAGTTTTTTTGTGTGTGCGTGTGTGTACAACAAACGGCAACCGTTTTACATTAACTCAAGGGACGGAGCCAAAAGATTTTATCAGCAACATCAAATAAGATTTTGAAAAGAGTTGTTCTGTTATAGATTAAAAATTTCGAAAAAAAATTGTATCAAAACTAATTACGATCGTCTCTTTCCATCAATAATAGTGCAATTGAAATTGATTATGATCCATATAAAAACTGGTTTAAAAATTAGTGTAGTCAAAATTACATAATTTTAAGTGTACTCTGAAAATTCAGTGGGGTGAATTATCCACTCATTTTTATTTTGGCCAATGACTTATCAACTCATGTCATCTTGGCGTTGCAATTTTATTGTGGTTCAAGGGTGCCAAGCTAGTTTCTAACGGAGACCATGTCCTCTCGGTTAAAAAAAAATATAAAAAATGAACAACTTATGTTATGGTTATTTTTAAAAATTAAGATATATCCTGCTATTTAAGTTTCACCTCATCCTGTAATATTTTGTATCTCTACCTTGATGGTCCTTGTGTATTTTGCTAGATGTTGCCTTTCCGTTGTGCTGCATACATTCAATATAAAAAAATCAGGATTTTTCATTAATTACAATCCAATATAAAAAATAAAAAAAATGAATAAAACTGCTTAAGCTGTGAGATATTTAGAAACTTTAAGAATCATAGGGCTTTTTTTTTAAAATTAATTTTTCAACCTTTAAAATTTCATTTTTTTTATGTTACAATCAATGAAACAATATAAGAAAAATATTTTGATTATCGTATAGCTAGTTAATTTATGAAACGATTTACGATTGATACTGTCATATTAAAAGACGGTTTTATACAACTTGTCATTTTGATCATGTTCGTTATTAGTTTACTCGCAGTTCTTTTAATTTATCTTTCACAAATAATTTTCTAGAGAAAATCTTTCACAAATAATTTTCTAGAGAATCTTTCACAAATAATTTTCTAGAGAAAATCTTTCACAAATAATAAATTATATATTTTACCTAATAATAGTTGGCTATAAATCCGTTTTGGCATTCAAAATTATTTATATTCTTATTTGATATAACCAATTGTTATTTTTGAAACTCAACCGTTGTAACTTTTTGTATATCAAATTGCAGTAATGAATCAATATACTCATTTGTCCCTCTTCGAAAAATATCATGGATTGGACCACTATTCGACCTCCCTCTCTTCAGTTTCGTCTCTCAATTTTCAACTAATCAGAAGTATAAAATAGTTCCAAGGTAATTTTTCCGTTGTATCTCCAGCCTAGGGACAAAGGGGATAGAAATTCTCTCTTTTATGTCAACCAACACATCACTTAGTGGCGTCGTTTAGCCAATAAATTTCAGTTTCCTCACATGCGCTGATGCACGAACTGACTAGGATCCAGCACCCTCTGAATTTTTTGTTGTCTGTTCGTAAAAAAAAATTAAAAATAACAAATTTATCCTATTTGAAAATAAATAATAAAATTATCTTTTTTTTTTTTCGTTTATGTTTATAGATCAAAGTGGAAACAGAACAGACAGGTGTGTAAACGGAAACTAAAATATTTAGTTTTATCAGTGATCCTGATAAAAAAATAGTAAAAGTTATTCAATTTATATCAGTATTTAGAGATATCTATATTTATATTCGTATTTGAAAATTTTAATGAATAAGAATACGGTTTGATTATTACCAATCTGTACCCGATCATTAGTTATTATTCATCAATATCCGATATTATCAGAAGGTATTCGATTTTATCCAAATACATATCCAAAATATTTTTATTATATACTTTTTAATTAAATTTTTAATGTACATTATAAATCTAATTATGTTATATTTAATTTGTGTTAATATATTATATTTTTTATAATTTATTGATACATTTGAACTGTTAATATAGTAATAATTAATATTTATTTTTATAATTAATGATTCTATCAAAAATAGTATGCAATAATATTTTTATTTAATATTTAAAATACATCCATATTTATATTTTTATCCGTCTGATATCTAATCCGTATGTATATCTAGATTATTCGTATTTGAATCTGTGTCCAAAAAATTATGAAGAATATGAACATGAAATATCATTATCCGTCCATATCCAATTCGTTTAAAATAAAATTATGATGTTTTCTCGTAGAGGCAAAAAAAAAAGAGGAAATGCTTCCGTTTCCTATACTCCGCCACTTCTCTTGACAAGGACTCCGTCTCTTGCATCAATCCGACGTGTTAGTCTCATCCAGTTGGTCTCCTTGACTCGATGACTCCTCGTTCCTAGCCTGGCTTTGCCTCGGCTTAAAGTCACAAATCAATTGTCAAAAAAATATCCATAAAAAATATATAGCTGAGAACATCCTCTGTGGCAAGAAACAAACCATAATAGTGTAACGAATCACATTCATGGAGCACTTGATTACGAAATGTCTTGTCAGAAACCCGCCTCAGGAAATCCTATTTAATTCTTCTATCTGTTTGAATGATTTTTTTTTTGTGTGAGGTAATCTCTGTTTGAATGATAGATATACCGGAGGCGGGTCGGCTTCCCCAGACAATCGAATGAGATAATAATGAGATGAAGACAAATCCACACAAGCATACACTGAGAAAGAGGAAGAGAGAGACAATGGGAGATACCGGTACCGGTATCGCCATGAGCTGCTCAGTTAGATGTATAAATACCTGTTCCCTTCTCTTCTCATCCCATTCATTCCTCTTCTCTTCTCGCCTTCCCCGTTCACTTGCTAAATTTTCTAGGAGCAATAGATATTTCTCCTGGTATTTATCTCATCCTTCATTCTCTTAGGTAACTTGTATAAAAAGAGTTCAATCCCCACTCATTAACTCTCTTCTTTCTCATCTGATCTAGCACCCCATCGGTCCCTCGGATTAATCGTCAGCTTCCCATTACTGCCTGCAAGGTAATTACAAAATCGGAACTATTTTATTTATTTTTCTTATGAAAAAATATTCAAAATTTTCTAATTAAATTCGGTGATTTCTCTGTGCCAGTAGAATTTTGGGGTATTAGAGAAGCCGAACGAACCAGGAGAGGATAGAGGAACAAGAGAAGAGAAAGAAGAGGATATGACGATCACCAGTTCCATTAAGATCTCGGAGAAAAAGCTTCAAGTCAGGGGCCGCACTCTCCTGTCTGGAGTTCCCAATTCTGTGTTCTCCAGCACAGTTGTGACCTCCGGTCCAGTTGACGGTGTTTTTCTTGGTGCAGAGTTCAATGAGCCCAGCTGCCGCCACGTGGTCCCTCTGGGGAACCTAATGTACGAATCCAAATTCTGAATTTTTTCGAGCTGGTGACCTCCTTCCTTATGGGAAAAATGACATTTATTTTTGAAATATAATTTCACATAGAAATAGCCAGAAAGAAATATTAGTTCTTTTTTTACATCTATGGCCTATGATACTAAGCAACATGTATTTCTGGAATGATTTTAATTATTTCTGAAATATTTCTGTAAGCATGAAGTTAATATATTAGTTCAGATGAACTTAACATAAAGCTAGACCACTGCAAGAAAGCTATACTACTATAATTACTTAATTAGTGAAGAATAATTGTACTGCTACAAAATGAAATAATTGCAATTGGTTTTGATTTGCATGAATACTGAATAATCGACTTGATCTGAGGGTGTGTTTAATTTTTGTCATGTGTTGTAACAACAACAACAACAACAAAAACAAAGCCTTTAATCTCAAATAAATTGGGGTAGGCTAGAAATGAAATCCAATCTGAAAACATAAGATCAGAGATCTCAAAATATCAATGATAATAATGATGATAATGAAAAAAATAATAATAAATAAAATAAAATAAAAAAAATAAAAATAAATAAAAATGATAATGATAATCATGCTAATAATATGGTAATAATAATAATAATAATATAATATAACATAATAAATCTACATTATAAAATATATTTCTAAATTCTTAATTCTAAACTCTAAAATCATAAAATCTAAGAACTGAAAAATTAAGAACTTGAAGTCTCTATTACTAGAATCTAACTCTTAAATCACGATTTTGGTATATAAATCATTATCTTCCAAGTACTGCTATCCAAAGAAAACTGTTTGAATATATTCCATTCCTTCAAATCCCTTTTTGTCATGTGTCATAGCTCTATTTTATTTAACTAACTTGGATTGAGAGGAATCCACTGGTCATATCATTACACAGCAAATTCATCAAAGTACATGAACTCTATGGAAACAATTTGTTTAGAATTGCTTTATAGGTTATAGATTAAACATTATCTGATTTTTAGATGGATAAAGCAAATTTAACCTATTTGAGTAAATACATTTTCTATGCAGCTTTATTGACCTGTTCTGTTCCCTTAATTTTGTTACAGGGATGTGAGATTCCTTGCATGTTTCCGGTTCAAGCTATGGTGGATGGCACAAAATATGGGCTCGAAAGGGAGTGAAATTCCACATGAGACCCAATTCCTTTTACTTGAATCCAAACCAACCTCTGATCAAGAGGATGAGCTTTACACTGTCTTTTTACCCCTAGTAGAGGGCCCATTTCGTGCCTCTCTCCAAGGCAACAAAAATGATGACCTTGAACTATGCATTGAAAGTGGAGATGCGGATACTCTTTCAGCCTCATTTTCGCATGCTTTGTTTGTAGGCACAGCGAAAAAATCTGACCCATTTGAGGCAATTTCAGGTGCTGTTGCAGCAGTTAAATCACACCTTAAAACCTTCCGCCCTAGAGCAGAGAAGAAACTGCCTGGTATTGTGGATTACTTTGGTTGGTGCACTTGGGATGCATTTTATGTTGATGTGACCCAAGAGGGTGTTGAGGCTGGTTTAAAGTCCCTGTCTGATGGCGGTACCCCACCTCGGTTTGTCATAATAGATGATGGGTGGCAACTGACTGCACCTGACCCGGAGGCTGAGACGACCCCAGTACAGCGACTTACTGGAATAAAAGAGAACAAAAAGTTTCAGATAAAGGGTGATCAAGATGTTGGTATAGATAACATTGTGAAGACAGCTAAGGAAAAGTATGGGTTGAAGTATGTGTATGTATGGCATGCTATTACTGGGTACTGGGGTGGTGTGAGGCCTGGAGTAGAGGAGATGCAATCATATGGATCCCGGATGCAGTACCCAAAAATCTCACCAGGTATCTCTGAGAATGATACGGCCATGAAAACTGACATGCTTACCTTGCAAGGTCTTGGCTTGGTCAATCCAAAGAGTGTGTACAGATTCTACAATGAGTTGCATGCATATTTGGCTAAATCAGGTGTGGATGGGGTGAAGGTGGATGTGCAATGCATATTAGAAACTCTTGGAGCTGGTCTAGGAGGTCGGGTGCGGCTTACAAGGCAGTACCACCAAGCATTAGATGCCTCGGTTGCAAAAAATTTTCCTGATAATGGGATCATAGCTTGCATGAGCCACAACACTGATGCCCTCTACTGGTATATATTCTTCTTCATTCAATCCAACATCCTATTAAATTATGCATGCCCTTTACTTGCATATCAACATTAAATTTCTTAATTACAGTTCGAAACAAACAGCAGTGGTGAGGGCATCAGATGATTTCTATCCACGGGACCCAATTTCTCATACGATCCATATAGCCTCAGTGGCTTATAACAGTGTGTTTCTTGGAGAGTTCATGCTTCCAGATTGGGATATGTTTCACTCTCTCCATCCTGCAGCAGAATATCATGGCTCTGCTCGTGCCATCAGTGGTGGGCCCATCTATGTCAGGTAGTTGCTTAAATACTCACTCAAAATTATATTATATTTGCTGAGTTTGGATTAAAATTAAGCATTGATTTGTTGATTCCATCTTTATAGTGATGCCCCTGGGAAGCATAACTTTGAGTTCTTGAAGAAAATAGTCCTACCTGATGGATCCATCCTTCGTGCTCGGTTGCCTGGCAGACCAACCAAAGACTGCCTCTTTACTGATCCGGCTCGTGATGGCGTGAGGTATGCCCCAAGTTATGAAGGCTTGTTTCAGTTAATTAGCTTCACTGATCCCTCCCCTTTTGGTACTAAACAATTCTATTACTATGCTGATATAGCTTGCTGAAGATATGGAACATGAACAAATACACTGGTGTAATAGGAGTATATAACTGCCAAGGTGCTGCATGGAGCCAAGTGGAGAAGAAGAATGTGTTTCACCAGACTGGAACTGACGCACTTTGTTGTGAAATTAAGGGTATTGATGTCCATCTCATATCAGAGGCATCAACTGATGCTGATTGGAATGGAGATTGTGTTGTGTACCGGTATAGTAACAGTGACTTGGTTATTCTTTCAAAGAAGGCAGCTTTTCCCGTTACTCTAAAGGTGTTGGAGCATGAGACCTTTACTGTTGCCCCCATTAAGGTTTGTTGAAAATAGTTCAACTGAATTTTCACCCTTTCACAAATATAAATGTTTGTCAGATAAAAAATGAACTCATCTACATTTTTGATTGTGATCTTGCAGGATTTTGCTCCTGGTTATAAGTTCGCCCCTCTAGGTTTGATAGGCATGTATAATGGCGGAGGAGCAGTTGAAAGCCTCACATACCATCGTCTCGATGGGGTCAAATTGATAGAACTTGATTCGAGCTCAGTTGCAAGAGAAATTGAATCTTCTCTTGCTGTAACAGAAAGTGCTGGAAGTGAAGCAGTTGCCATGGTCTGTATGGAGGTGAAGGGTTGTGGTAGATTCGGCTCGTACTCTTCAGCTAAGCCAAGGAAATGCCTGGTGGGTTCTAGTGAGGTCGAGTTCACTTATGATTCATCAAATGGGTTGCTGGTTATACAATTGGAGAGTATGCCGAAGGAAAGAGTTCACAAAGTAGTCATTGAGATCTAATTCTTTTTCGTTATAATTCTTTTCCAGATATTATATGCATTCATTATGAGTGGTTGGTGTACATGTCAATTAGGTTATTGGCATGATATTGGTTGGGTGAAATTAGTGATTCATTTCATTGGGTTATATTGATATTTAACGGAAGGTTAGATTTGAGTTATTGAATGTCATCTGATGTCGTGTACTAAGTTGGTATCGGATGCAGTATCGTTGGAATTAATTATTAAAATAAGATAGCATTCTTATCTTTTATGCTTCCGTTTATTTTTCGTTCCTATTATATTTATTACATATGCTAATTCCTCCTTTTGTCTCGACCCAGAAAGGAATATCACGCACAAAATAAACTATTAGATTTAGTGAAATATGTCAATGTTTCTTTGAAATCAAATAGGCTATTGTTGTCCAATCTTAAATATGAATATTTATAAAGGATTTTCATCCGTATTTTGAATTTATCGTTTTGGAACACAGTTTTTTCTATTAAATTAAAAGTTTGATTCTCATGAAATGTATGAAAAATTATCCCGGAAAGCTCTTTTTTATTAATATTATTTTTTTGATGAAAAGGTGAGGGTCATGCCCTTTTTTTTTTTTTTTTAAGTTTTATTTTCGGAGCAAAAAGCAATTGGGGTCATGCCCTGCTTGTGGGCTCCAACTATCTCTGGGCTCGTTTATCTGGGCGCTGCATCTTCGGGTTTGTTTGGCGATGCATAGAATAACAAAAAGTAAAAATAAAATTATTATTTTGATGAATTAATTTGTCAAAATAATCTTTTACTAAGTAGAAGAAGTGCGGAGGAGTACTAATCCGGTATACCAAGTTATAGGTGGTATAGCGGATTAGTTCTCGTCGGAATAGTGATTATTGTTTGATTATGTTGTATTAATATTATGATTATGATTATGATTTAT
The DNA here is from genome assembly GCA_037127355.1 of Schoenoplectus tabernaemontani. Classification (NCBI taxonomy): domain Eukaryota; kingdom Viridiplantae; phylum Streptophyta; class Magnoliopsida; order Poales; family Cyperaceae; genus Schoenoplectus; species Schoenoplectus tabernaemontani. The sequence goes on along the minus strand of CM073754.1, from coordinate 10,577,688 downwards.
TATTATTATATTATTCTATTCTATTATGATTATAATTTATTATTATATTATTATTTATTATTATATTATTTATTATTATTATTATTATATTATTAATTTATGATTATGATTATTATTATATTATCATAACTATTATTATTATATTATTATATTATGATTATGGTTATATTATTATATTATTATGATTACGATTATGATTATAATTATGATTTGATTATGTTGTTATATTATTATATTATTAAATTATGATTATGATTATAATTATAATTTATTATTATATTACTATATTATGATTATGTTTATAATACGCTGGGCAAATAACTCGTGGCTCGTAACTCGCTCATAACTCTCTCGAATTATAGCTCGTCATTACTCGAGCTAAACATCCGAGTACGAGTTGGTGTAAACTCGCTCGGTAACTCGATGAGCTGACTCGCTTAACTTCAAATACGCGACGTTGCTTGGCAGCCTTGGCTTCTTGCGACTTTCGCTCTCCCAAACCCAAAGGTCGGCCCCAGGCCCCCAAGTGTTACCCAGTGGCCAGTTCTACACTTCTACTTTCGCTCTTCTAATTTCTAAACCCTAGATTCCCCAATCCTAAACCTTTCTCTCTCATCACTCATCAGCCGACATAGCCGCTCCCCTCTCGCATACCCTAATCCTGCTCTAAACTCTCACCGTCTCCTCCTCTCTCGTCAGTTGTCACGCACTCAACTCACCGTCTCCTCTGAGTCTTTTGACTCTCTTCTACCGACTGCCTCCAGGTTCCACTCGCCACTCAGACGAGCCAACCTCTCACTCACCCAATCAGCGCCTCACACAATGATTTGAGCTGTTGTTATTGTAGTTGTTGTGATTTGAATATTTTAAAGTTTGTTGTTATTGTAGTTTTAGACTTTTAGATTAGATTTAATGACTATGATTTTTAAGTTTGTTGCTGATTGCTGAATGGAATAATGATTATTGCTGTTTTACTTTGATTAATTTATATAGACAATCAGTAAAGTATAAACCGATAGTAGTATGTGACCAAAATTATTTTATTTGGTAACCGTGCGAGCTAGAACAGTTCGAGTCGGTAGACTAGCTCGGATTAGAGTGTAAAATACGAGTAAGCTCATCTCGTATACCTTATGAGCCGAGTTCGAGTTCATGTGAACTCGCTCGAGTTGGCTCGTATATGTACCTTCTATATGTTTATATTTTTATTATATTATCGTGATTATAACTATGAATATTATTATTTATTATGATTATGATTATGGATTATGGATTATTGATTATTATTATTATTATTATTATTATTATTATTATTATTATTGTACTATTATTTTTATTATCATCATCATTGTCAGCATCATAATTATTCATATTTTAACTATTCTGATTAACAACTATCAAACGATATTTTCACTCTTTCAAATAGTCAAAAATACCACTCTTCTATCACTCATCTAAAAAGATACTATTCTATCACTCTTTTAAAATTACCACTCTTCCAAAACTATTCCTTAATTTACCAAACGAACCCAAAATAATATGTGAGTTCGATATAACCAATCAATTTCCTTCATCTTTCATTTCTCATATCCTTCTCCTAAAAGAATGAAGTCCACCAAATTGATCATGGGCCTTAGCAATAACAAGGCTCATTTATTTTTCAAGACGAGCCTCTAATCAAACCAGGGGTGTTTTGTATGCACAGGCACAGCTAATGCGTGAACCTAATACAACAAAAGCAGATCTTCCCGTTAGCTAGCATTTAAGCTGACAATGTAGATAATACCATCAACTAGCTATACCAAACCACATTTACACCACGTGGATGATGGTGGTAAAACCATGAAATATTACGCATCTTCTTTTACGGCAAGTTACGACTGCAAACTCTCAAAGGTAGCATATTCTGGCGTGAAATAAACACCACTACACCAGATGAAATTGTTTGTACTGAACACAGTATTTTTTTTTTGAGTAAAAGTACTGAATAGAATATTATGCAACTGCACAACATAACCAACTGTATTCATTTTGTTTTTATAGTAAAATGCATTTAACATATTGCATATGAACAAAACATATGCGATATACTGATATTATTTTCGTAAAATAATAAATAGAACGATGAAAAAAAATAATCTGATATGATTGTCCTTCCAACGCTGTGGCATTCTGTTTCCTACAGTTTTTGTCAGAGCAAAATTTTGTGAATTTTGGTTGCTTGTGACGACCAATTCCTGGCACATCATTATCTCTTTCAGTATACCATGCATATCTTGCCGCACTTACCTAGAAACGCACTGCTGCAATAGCAAAAATTGCTTTTCATTTGACTTCGCCTCCGTATCCACCTAAATTTTGTACTTCATTTGTTATTCAAGCTTCAGATTTGAGAATTATCTCCAAACTTTATGATAAAAAATACCATCCAATATGTAGTTAATTCCTCTTAACAAGTTCAGCTATTACAGTAATAAAATATATTTGTCCGTAAGTTTTTTTTGTGATTATTCAATTTCGTTATTTAACTTTGTTCGAGAAATATACTTTTCTAAAAGCAAAGAAAATTGGCAAACACCAGGACCTCTGATTGAAAAGCGTTAAGGAATAATTTGTCTAAAACTATTCTCTTTAGAATAAAACAGAAATCATAATAATAAAATTTATAACGTAAATGTAACGAAAGACCCAAAATTGAATATATAACAGCGTTCTAAATTAGTAACCTTTCATCAAATAATTATGGTGTCAATTGGAATCGAGAAAAATTCCAGGGAGAGATGTGTCTAATTGTCGATATTTAACTCTCATATGTAACTATCGCAGGCGAGAATGAAAGCAAATACTCTTTGTCATACTTGTAGTTTGTAGATGAAAATGTATTACTCTTTTTCATACCTTTAAAAGTTGATCGCTCTACTTATCAAACAAAATCAAGGAGAATATGGGTGGGGTCATCTCAGTAAAAAAAGGTTCAGCATGCAGTTCAGAGCTAGCCATAGTCGACTATAGACTGTAGTATTTATCTGCCTCAGGTGATGATATTCATGGGTAGAAACAGAAACGATCGATAGAGGGTGTCTGGTTCAAATAAATAGAATGTTCGGATCAAAAGAAAATTTATTTTTTATCGTATAACTTTTATTTTTCAGTGAACCGAGAGAGTGTGTCTGAGCGCCGTGATGACATCTACCTTGACTCCGCTCTTATGACATTCCCCTAGTCATAATTCTGGAGGTTCATTCAGACAATACCAAAAGATTCTGAACATTATCATTATTTTAGGAAGGAAAACTTGAATCCAATTCAAATCGTTCAAATTTAAACAGATGACTTGCATAGAAACTGGGATACATGAGTTGTCATCATCACTTCTGATGAAAGTATTGAAGTTGACAGTAAAGACCAGCCAGATTGAAAGGCTTGGAGTTCAAACTATTCAATATATGCTCCTGCATCATGACTTTTAAACTTAGGAATGTTCCCAAGTTACTGTAAGATGAACATATGTCAAATTTGACATTATATATGTATTATCAAATAAATTAATAACAGAAAAAATAAATAAAAACTAATATTTTTTATGTTAATTATAATGATAAAGTTGCCCAGATGCAAAACCAAAACATAATAAAATGCAAGCAGCATGCAGTTACTCTCGACTTATATACAAGTATCACTATGCAACATCACAATAATTCTTATCTTTTGGTAAAAGAAACATCGCAATGTATTGGTACACTGTACAAAGAAAAGATCTCAGTAAAACTCAGAAACGTTAAACATAGTTGCTTCAAAACGCAGATCACACTTTATTAGTTCATGCAATACTAAGACTTTTTCATTAGGGCTGCAAACGAGTTGATTTCGAGCGAGACGGGTTTAGCTCAAACTCGGCTCATGAAAATTCGAGTCAAGTCGAGTCGAGTCGAGCTTATGAAATATTTCGAGCTGAAAAGTCTAGCTCAAACTCAGCTCATCACTATTCGAGCTAGCTCACGAGCCAATGCATGTACGTTAACTCAATTTGACATTTATATTTAATATATCTACAAACTACAAATTTGATATATCTAAAAAAATAATACATGAGTTAGTACAAAATTAATATATCAATAAACTATATTTTCAATAAAATCTTCGTTGCACTAATTTGAATGGATGAGCCAGCAAAAAATTATTGAGTCAGATATATGAGGTGAATCACGAGCGAGTATGAGAAATCGTTAAGTTACTGAGATTGTGAGATGAGATGATAAGAGAGAGAATGAGAGATGAATTATCAAATTAGAGTTTAGCAAAAAAAATATATAAATTATTATTATTTGAGCCGAGTCGAACCAACCCAACTCAAACTCGGTTCATTTAACTATCGAATCAGATTAGCTCGAGATCAAGTCGAGCCCAAACTTTTTTATGGAGCACTACTTTTCATGACCATACAAAATAGACACATTACACGACAAATGACAATGGCGAGCAAATAAGAGAGAAAGAGACATAACTTGTGCCTGACACACATACACATATATATCAATAAATGCCCTGTTTCGTTTGTTTGTTTAAAGATGCATAGTGTTTTGCCTGAACAGAGTTCATGTGAAGGTGGATCCAGTGAAGGACATTGCTTGATTGATATTTTGCTAGGCAAACTTTCGGGCCTACAATTAGCTGATCAATTATTTTAAGAAAGACTAGTGTTAATCTAAGCACCTTTAAGGTGCATGGATCCAGCAACTTTCTGGCAAAATAATGATTTTACATGTGTTGTAAGTTTGGCAATCAACTTTTCATGTATCTAGTAATTTCTGAAAAATAAATGCAGATCTTTCATACAATAGCGGAGCTTCAGCTGGATTGTAGATGAGGCCACTGATTTAGCCTGCTACCTGTCAAGAGCTAAGTCTTCAACTTTTGTTATGTTGAAAAAAAAAAATAATCTGCACACATATGAGGTAAGAGAGGGAGCCGATCTTTGATTTATCCTCAATAAATACATATTATTTACTCTAGTCATATTAACTTTTCAATCTAAAAGGGGGGGCACAACCCAATTTCGATCAAGGAAGCTCCGCCACTGCTTTCAGGTATAAGTAATAAATTATGGAATGATCAATTCATGTGAAATTGAATTGCATATGTGATATATAATGTACTTCCCTTGGTAATTCCATAGGATAGTTTGGTAGTAACAACTAATCTTCATTTCAGGAAGTCACATGATATGTTCATCCTCCAGAACTGTAATCAATATGCCTAACAAAGTTATTTTAATTTTCAACAGTAGAGGGCCAAACCAAAAAGAATTAACAGAAACAGTAGCAGAAATGCCAACATATCTTGGGTACAGCGTTACTATCAGGATTTTTTTTTTTTTTTTGTTGAGAAATCTATTCTGGGTTTATGAAAACTTCTTAATGGTAGAGCCCATAATATCTGAGAAGTCAAGGTATCTGATTATGTTTGCTTTGTGATTTTTTTATTGGGACTTCACATTCTTAGGTGGTCGAAAAATCCTAGAAATCAATCTGTTTCCTTGATTGCAGGATGAAGTCTCAGTAAATGTAAATTTCATTCCTCTCGCGCCTCTTCCTTCACAGGCTGACATGCATTCACTTCTTTATGCATGGCTAGCAATACAGATAAATGCAGTTTTTGGATAACAAATCAAACTACTAAAGTTGTTATTTCAGTGATTATTTCAACGGACAAGAACCGAGGACCCTCAGAAGTTGATAATTTACTTTTAATTACATACATAATAAAAGCTAATTGGCCCCAAATTTTAACTAAAGCAGTGCTTTCAACTAAGTAATGTAACATTATGCATTATCATTTGAAAGCATTGTTTCTACAATAGATAAATTATATAACCGATGTTCAGTGAAAAACATAGCTAATAAAATTTTCTATTTTTAAAATATTTTAAACTAATTTATATTTTTTAAGATGATTTTAAAATAATAATAATACGATTAAACATCAACTAAAAAACAAATTTGACATCAAAGATTTGGGAGTCTTAAAATATTTTTAGGAATTGAAATTGCTTGTTCAAATAATAAATATTTGCATATAAAATAAGTCATTCGAAATAAATATTTAAAAAATATAAAAATAAAAACTTTTTTTTACTAAAATCCAAAATTTTTCTTCATCTTGTAACACTGACATGCATTCCCATGACATTTATGTGTTACGATTTATTGACATTTATGTGTTACGATTTATTGACATAAAACGAAATCTAAAGATATTAAAATATATTTTGAATTAAACTCTATTACACCATCCCAACAAAAAAAGTCCTACAAAAGGTGCGGACTGTGAGTGATTTTTATTCTTCCATTCTATTATTTTTCTAAAATTTTACTAACTTAAAATTAAATACTTAAAAATCAATTGAAATATGCTCATCGTTATTTTCTTTTTGACTTTTAAAAGTCGTGTACGCGATTTTGTCGCTGGATAGAAATAACGGAGATGGAAAATAAAAGAGGAGAGTTTCCGTCTGCTATGTTTCGCCAAAACAATCGCCTCGGCTTCTCCCAATTTCAAATCGCCTTCTCTTCTCTCGCGATTTGCAAATCAGATCGATCCTTGTTGGTAATAGCGTTCACTGACACACTCCCAAGAGTGTGTGATTTAGAAAATTGGATGAAAAGAATTAAGTAGAAATAAAGTTTTGTGTGATTTTAGGATAATTTTGAGATATTTTAGATAATTGGGATAAATGAAATGTTAATCATCGGTAAAATCAGGAAATGACTAGTAGACAAATTTCTATTTCATTTTTTTCTTCATGTCTTGATTACAATGAGGGATAATATAAATGGGGTAATTTTATATAGACAATTATCTCACCTATTTTTTTTTAATTTTGATAATTATTCCCACTAATTTTCTATTATAATATCTCTTATATAATTATATTATTTTAAAATATTACATTCTCTCCCCTTCAAACAAATTTTGTTCTCAAGGATTTTAAAAATAAATAAAAAAATAAAAAATATTAGATTTTGAAGGTGGTCTTCTAACTCAAGAGAAAAATGAACAAATAAAAATATTAAATTTTGGAGGTGATTTTCTTATCCAAAAAATAATTAATTAATAAATTAGACTATGAAGGCGGTCTTTTTGGTCAAAGAAGAATGTGACACAAAAATATTCACCCCACATCGAAAGAAAGGTGCCACCATTTCAATTGATTTTTTTAGCCACAAAAGAGTCTTGTGAGTTTGAGGAATGACACATATATATAAATGGATCTTTATACGAAGTATCTTGTAAGAAATTTATTATTGGAACCTCTTGTTGGATTGAGTGCTGCAATGTGTCGAGTGGATCTTGATCTTCTTGATGAATAGAGTCTTAATCTTCTTGTTTGAATGAGAAATCATTGTCAATTGAGTCTTGCTCGCTTTGATGAGTAGAATCTTGATTTTCTTGCTTGAATTTGAAGTCCTCATGTACCTTGACTTCAAATTCCTCAATTGATTCAACTTTTAAATTCACACTTTTTTGAAATCAAACTCCATATTTAACTTGTTCATTATAATTTTGTACTTCTCATATGTATTGGCTATAAACTCTTTAAACTTTTGAAGTATTTCATTATCAAGAATTTTTTGTCTAGTGTTGACTTCTTTTAATGATAAGTCAAATATCCGCTCATTTACTCCACACAGCTCTATATTCATCAATTATTATTTTTTATTTGCACGATTTTCTACACATGTGATAATGATCTGCAAGAATAGATGTAGGATTTTGATCAGAGGTCAATAGTCGGATTGTAATAGGTTATCGGGTTGAAACCCATTAACTAATCGGATACTAAATAAAAAAATTAACAATTTAACATATATTTTTACCTAATAAAAAACTATTAAAATAATATCTTTTATATATTAAAAATAAAAAAAATAAAACACAAAATAGTAAATAGTCATGCCGATGAAGAAAATTTTTCTCTGCAGATTTTATATTTTGAAATTTTTACATAATTATGTCATTGTTCATGGTACTAAATTTTTTTCAATTAAAATTAATCAGACAATTCAGAAGAATCAGAAATTAATTTTAGAGGGACTAAAATTATAAAATTTTAACCTAAAAATATATTTTTTTAAATCTAGAGGGGTCTGAACCAATGTACATCTGCCCCTAATAATCTGTATCTTCATAAGTATATATATATCGTCAAAATTCCACAAGATCATGAACTTTCTACATCCGTGTCTATGCTTTATTGCATTTAGATTGATAATATCACAAGATAACACTCTTTTTTCTATTACGAAGTACCTTTCTCCAAATATTTTTATATTATTAACCTGAGCTGCTCCTTTCTAGTTTGACTCTGTAAGCGTGTATAAAGTAAGAATTGGGCTTTCATCAAAATGTTAAAAAAAGTTATCTTTAAGGCCCAGTCGAAAGTTTAGTCCACACGTTTTAGGTTGAGCTGATAGACTAGGAGTCTCTTGCGAAAGCTTAGACCGCCTCAGTATTCATTACACAAGGCAGTAGGGATGGCAATTAGGTCTGTCGGCCCGCTGGCCTGCTCATATTCATCCGGTCCGAAGCCTTACCCGATAGGCCTGATGCTATAACAGGCCAGGTCAGGCTAGGCAAAGAAACAGGTCAGGTCGGGCTAAGGAAAAATTCATTGATGCCTACAGATAACTCAGGACCATTTGATCTATATATAGTTAATTTGGCTTGTTCAATATTCTAGGATTTAGTCTAATATTCACACACCCTTCAGCCTCCAGCAAATAGCAATCGACACTCCTCTCTCTCTCTCTTCTTATTTACTCTTTTCACGCGTGCGGCGCTCTCACCCTTCAGCAGCGATCTCCCTTTGCTCTCTCCATCAGGGGTTGTCGACCTGCTCATGGCGATCTCCCTCTGCTCTCTCCATCGGAGGCTACCGACCTGCTCGCGGCTCGCCAGCACCTCGCAAGTCGCAACTGCTCCACGCCTCCACTGCTCCACGCTCGACACTCCTCTCCAGTAGGCACAACTCAGCCACTCAGGTTAGATGCGATACTGGTACAAGCGCTCGATTATTGAGACAATTTTGTTTACTGATTTTTTATAAGCACTCGGTTACTGATTTTGTTTGATTCGATCTGATTTTACTGATTTTCCTAGTTGATTTGTTTGTATAAGCACTCGGCTATTGAGACAATTTTGTAGCCTTGTACCAGTGGCTTGTATAGTGGCATGTATAAGTTTTATACCAGTGCCTTGTTCAATTAGGCTATATATGTTCCCAGTAATGAAATCAAATTTGCTGTCAATATAAAAGCACAAGGGAAATCTCCTTTTCTGAATTTTTAATTTCATTATATATTTATTTTAGTTTAGAGAACCAATTTTCATTAAATTTCAAATGATACCAACTAGGCAAGGAAGAATTGATAAAACAAACTCCCCTCAATTTAAAGCTATACTTCATCGTTTCCCCTTTTTATTTTACTATATACTGATGAAGAATAACTGTTATTTCAGTATATAATATTTTACACAATTGATTTACCTCTTTTCATCAGTATCATTATTTTTACTATATACTGATAACCGATTTTTTTTGTAGGATATTCGCAAGAGAAATACCTGTTGTTTCCATTTGTTGGCGCTAAAAGATTTTCCATAACATATTTTATCAATTATTGAGCACTAAGCTTAAATTAACTTTTTAGCAGACCTTCTAATAAATACTTATATGTATATTTAACTATTTACATTGAAAGATACATAGTATTATTCATGATGATGTCATCCCTATACATAGTATTGTTCATGCGCACAAGTAATAACATCATCACTGATTAAACTATCTAAATTCTCATCAGTGCCAGCAACACTTGGAAACAACCTGATCACTAGCTGAACAGTAAACACCTAGAGGTGTTAATCTAGATAGGGCCTTCATTATATTTTTATAGTATGTTTGTGCTTGATTACTTTATTTCTTTTGTACTTAATTATTTTATTGTGCTGGAATTGATTAGTGCTTGATTATGGTTGTGTTTTATTTATTTTGTTGTGTTAAAAATCTGTTATGTTATAATTTATTGGGGCGGGCATGAGTGGGCACGGGTGGGCCGGGTAGGCCCATGGGCATGGGCAAGCAAGGGCGGGTAGGCGTGGGTTTGAAAATAATGCCCATAGGTGGGCCGGGCATTCATTTCTAGGCCCAATTCTATCAGGCCAGGTAGGTGGGCTGATAAGCCAAAATCACATATATATTCTGATAGGATTTGGTATCTAAAACTATACCATTTTACCCTTTTATGCACTTTTTAGTTCAATTAGTTGATTTAGTTTGGATATTGCACAAAGTTCGAGATACTGCCATGGTTTCTTTGATTTTAGGACTTTTAGAGCATTTTGAGAATATTTGGATGAAGATGGAGTAAGTTAGGCGCAACTAGAACAATGAAGATCTTGCTGGAGAAAAACTACATGAACCTTTTGACCCAAAAAGTTATCTTTTCGGGTCAAAAAGAGCTCTCTGTCAAGAAACCGCGTGAACTTTTTGGGTCAAAATCTTTTCTTTTCGGGCCGTAAAGAGCGGTTCTGTTTCGCCCCTGAAAGCATCTCTTCGCCCCAGAAGGCTCCAGATTCGATTTTAAACAGAAGAGAACGCCTCCAAAAGACCATAACCGCCCTAGGACAGATTGGAGAGAAGTTTTTTTGAGTTTCTTTGAGAGATTTGGAGAGAGAAGAAGGCAAAAGAAGGAGAAATCAAAAACTGGGTGTAACTCTTATTCTCTTGATGATTTTCTTTCTTTTTTTCATTGCTTTTATCTGTGATTCTTTCTCTTCCATGGAAGAGTAGTCGTCTCTCTAGGGTTTAGGCATGTAACTTGAAACTTGAAGTTTAATCGTACTTATTGTTGTTTTAATTGCTTTATTTTATGAATTGCTTTTGTGATTGTATTATTGTGCATGGATTGAATTGTTTTATGTTTGTATTAGTAATCCGTCTAGGATTAAAAACCCTAGATAGTATAGATTCATAACCTGCAAACGATATTAGATTTGCACATGTATCTTAGAGAATTGTTTAGGTTTCTAACCAAAATCTGATGGTTCTCCGACCTCCAAAAGCGGTATCTAACCCTAGGTGATGGACCTAACCGTAAAGTCTAGGTTAGTTGGGACTTTTCTGAACATTTAGAGTATTAATTAGATGGACCTAACCGTGAATAATTAATCTTTGAAAGGTTTAGAATTACCAGAACTTAACGAGTTTTAATTAGGAAGAACGATGGACTTAACCGTGAAGTTTGCCCTAATTGAAATACTGTGCCAAACCCTAACCAGGAACTTGGTACTAAATTAGATGGTAACCCTCATAAATTAGCGTTAAAATACATAAATAGTACGATTAAAACTCAAGTGGATGGTGATGCTGAAACCCTAGACTCTCTTAACCTTGAAGTAATCCAAACTTAGTTCAATTTACTTGTTAATTTTAGAGAATTATTTAGTTTAGAAACCTTTTCAAATTTTACAGTCTAGCTTAAAGAAGTTGCCTATATCGGTAGTTTAATCAGTCTCTGTGGGATCGACACTTAAATACTACACGGTAGGTCGTGCGCTTGCGGCTTCCTCTTGTGTGTATTAGGTTAATTTTATTAGTTTGAAAATATCACAACAAGCTTTTTGGCGCCGTTGCCGGGGACTGTTTTTAAATATCGATTGATCCAATAGTATTAAAGACTAGACCTTTCTTTTATTTTTATTATTATTCTTTTTTTTATCTTTATCTTGTTCTTTTCTTGCACGTTAAACATTGGCTATTGACCCACCGTTGCTAGTCTATCAGAGATCAAGGCTTAGACGTGTCGCTCCCATTGCCGACCTTCAACCTTCACGTCTAGATTTTGGAGACGTGCTCAACATGGCAGCTAATGATGAAGACAACCGTCTTCTCAAGGACTTCACTGCACCCCGAGCGGGTGAACTTAACATGGGCTACACCGTGCCGACTGTGGCAGCAAATGACCTCGAACTCAAGCCGGCCCTAATCAATATGGTCTCTCAAAATCAATTTGCCACTTAGCTCATGAAGACCCAAATCAAGACCTTGCCAACTTTGAAGAATTTTGCAATACCTTGAAGATGAATGGAGTCACACTGATGCGATCAAGCTTCGGCTCTTTCCATTTTCTCTTAGGGATCGAGCAAAAGGGTGGCTCGTCTTTGACACCAACCGCGGTAGCTACATGGGCCCAAATGTCAGCGGTGTTTCTTTCTAAGTACTTCCCTCCTTCTAAGACCGTGGCCCTTAGAAACCAAATCACTAACTTTGGGCAGAAAGAGGGGGAGTCTCTGAGCGATGCTTGGGACCGCTATCAAGAGCTGCTACGGACGTGTCCTCATCATGGTTTCGAGAAATGGCGCCTCTTACAGACTTTCTATGAGGGGTTGACCAACAATACCAGAATGACAATTGATGCCGCAACGGGTGGGAGTCTCATGAACGGGAGGATTGGTGAGGCATACGACTGTAATCGAGGAGATGGCGCTCAACCAAGTCCAATGGTCAACGAAAGAGAACCAACAAAAGCTCACGTGTCCGGTAGATTTGAGACCGATCAAATTACCAAGTCGCAAGCAATGGTCGAAGCGCTTCAAACCGAGAACCGTCAGATCAAGTCCGAGATCCGCCAAAACAAGAGGCAAGATTCAGCAAATGCCTCATCTGTTGATCAGTTTTTCCCTTGCGCAACCTGTGGATGCACCGACCACCTTACGGTTAATTGTATTTACCAGCAGATGGAAGAAGGGAGCGTTGAGCAAGCAAACATGCTAAACAACAATTTTAGACCACAAAACAATCCCTATTCCAACACATATAACCCAGGATGGCGAAACCACCCTAATTTCTCATGGAGAAATGATCAAGGGTAGCAAAATCCGAGTCAAGGTCGCTCAAATCAAGGTTTTGGACAGAGACAATACGAACCGGCAGCTCAACCACCAAAGTCCAACCTTGAACGCTTGATTGAGAACTTCATCGAAAATCAAACTAGTTACAAATCAGAAGAATGATGATAAGTTCGAAGAAATTAATCAAAGGTTGAAGAATCTGGAAAATCAAATTGCACAACAAGCTGCTGCCACGACCCGCCAACAAGGTCAACTCCCGCCTAAACCTGAACAAAACCCCAGGGAGCAAGCCAAAGCAATCACACTCTACAGCGGAAAGGAGTATGGAGGTCCGTCAATGCCAGCGGAAGAAGGGCCGGAGCAACCACCTAAACAAACGCAAGAGAAGGAAGGAGAAAAGACGAATGATGAACTCGAAGGCAAAGGTTCAAACTCTACAAAACAGGTAAAGGAGGATGTACCCAAGTACATACCTCCACACAGGTTTGTCCCTTTTCCCGAAAGGTTGGCCAATTCGAAACTAAAAAAACAATACGGTAAATTTATGGAATTGCTTAAACAATTGAATGTCAATATACCTTTTACCGATGTTGTGACTCAAATGCTAACCTACGCTAAGTTTTTCAAGGAGATATTGACAAACCGTAGGGAATTAGAGGATGTCCAGACAGTGACTTTGACCGAGGAGGTGAGTGCGCTTGTTATGAATAAGTTGCCCCCTAAACTCAAGGACCTTGGTAGTTTTACAATACCATGTTCAATAGGAAGTGCCAACACTTACCAGACCCTTTGTGACTTAGGCGCAAGTGTGAGCTTGATGCCTAAGTCAATTTTTGAGAAAATTGGTATCTATGACCTTAAACCAACTCGAAAATCATTACAATTGGCCGATAGGTCTGTTAGACTACCATTGGGTGTGATTGAGGATGTTCCAATTCAAGTCGGTAAATTTTTTATCCCAACTGATTTTATGGTGATTGACATGGAAGAGAACAACCTAATACCTTTGTTGTTGGGTCGTCCATTTTTGAGGACAGTCGGTGCTTTAATTGATGCACGTGATGGAAAAATCATCATTAGAGTAGTGGATGAAGAAGATAAATTTTATGCTAACAAAACTCTAAAATTTTCTTCTAATGATCAAAATATTTGCAGGATTGATGAGATTGATGCTTGTGTAGCAGAAAAATTTGGAAAGATGATGAATGATGAAGAAATATTCTCTGCTGAAGCCGACGCACCGTCTAAGACTCCTAAGTCGAACTCAAGCCGCTTCTTTCATCCCTTCACTATGAGTTCCTAGGCCGGATGAGACTTACTCGCCCCGCACCAGCAACCCCAACGCCCCCGCCGGATCTGCTCCGCTAGGCGCATCGCACCCGCACCCCCTCTCTCCTTGCGCTGCCACATCCGTACCCTCACAACCCCACACCAGCAACCCCGCCGCCCCCGCCTCTCATCTCACGCCGCTAGGGCCGACTGCCATAGCGACGTCCACCACGCTGCCGGCCTCGCCTCCCGCCCCACCTGCCGAACCTAGCGCCCAAGCGTCTCCACGAATTCCCATCAATGCATTGATCCTCGAGCAATTGCAAAAGATATCACGACGCATGGAAGCAATGGAGCAACACCAATACGAGATATGGTTCTACACTCGTCGCATGTATAATTGGCACCTTCAGAATGACCATTTCCCGGGGGAATTAATCCCACCCCGACCACGTGATGAGCCGACTAGTCCGACCCCACGGCAAGGTTCCCCTAGCCGTGCTCCAGAGGATTGAGGACTCTCGATTTGGTCTCACAATGGCTAGCATCATCGGCACATTGTGAGTTCTCTCTTTCCCTCTCTTTTATTTTTATTTCGAGCAGTGAGGTCACTGCTTTGTTTAAGCTTGGGGGGGATTGAAATTGTATCTGCATACATTTAGGATTGCATTTAGTTTCTTTATTTTCATATTTAAATTTTAGTGGGTAGTTTTGTAAAAAATTTTGAAAAATCTTAAGGAAAATACGGGCAAAGGAGTAGCCTTATCGGAAATTTGGGAAATTGATTAGGGAATATACAAATTTTTCTAACGTAACACATGGTGAATGAAAATGGTGTTTGAAATTGAAAAAAAAATGTTTTGAGAAGTTTCTTGAATGATAAGTGCCTAGAAATTGACGTCCTCCCACAAATTTTTATCAAATCTTCGAAATCCAATTTGTTTGACTACTTAAATGGAAAATTTTAACTGACAAGAGTGATTATGGCGGGTGTCGACCGGTGCTTTTGAAAAATCTTTTATAAAAATCAAAAGGATCTGATATATATATATAATCATTAGAAGGTCCAAATTTACTAGGAAGCACCACTTAAGAGTACACATGCCGTGTCATTCGCAAATAAAAAAAATGATGATTCAAATAAAGTCACTTTAAGTCTCAAATGTGCTAAGGCGGTATATGGAACTCCCTAACCCCAATTTGGTATGAGACAGCCTTATGTGCGCGTTAAGGGTTTCTCAATAAAGCTTTTTAGCTATAAAAAAAAAACCCGCGCGAGGTTCAGGATTATCATTGTATTTTTTTTCTTTTTCTTGTGGATTTCCTAGATTTTATTTCATTTGTGAGGGGAAGGAAAAATTTGGGTGCATATCATTTAGGAAAGATTTTAGAGCATAACATTGAAAGTGGTGTCTAATATAAATATCCTTGAGTAAAACGTCATGTGTGAAATCGGAAATAACAGAAATTTCCAAGGTTTTTCCCAGAAATTTGTATAATGGCTGAACAAATTTGAAAATATTTGTCTTAAGATTTATCATCTCTTTTTCAGAAAAACCCATGATTTTTAGCATATAGGTTAGGATTTATTTTAGACTAGGTTAGTTTAGATACCGTCCTTTTGTCTAGGTTTAAAACTTGCTTGATGGCAAGCAAGGTTTAAGCTTGGGGGAGTTTGATAAGCCAAAATCACATATATATTCTGATAGGATTTGGTATCTAAAACTATACCATTTTACCCTTTTATGCACTTTTTAGTTCAATTAGTTGATTTAGTTTGGATATTGCACAAAGTTCGAGATACTGTCATGGTTTCTTTGATTTTAGGACTTTTGGAGCATTTTGGGAATATTTGGATGAAGATGGAGTAAGTTAGGTGCAACTAGAACAATGAAGATCTTGCCGAGAAAAACTACATGAACTTTTTGACCCAAAAGTTATCTTTTCGGTCGAAAAGAGCTCTCTCGTCAAGAAACCGCGTGAACTTTTTGGGTCAAAATCTTTTCTTTTCGGCCGTAGTAAGAGCGGTTCGTTTTCCCCGAAAGCATCTCTTCGCCCCGAAGGCTCCGTTCGATTTTAAACGAAGAGAACGCCTCCAAAAGACCATAACCGCCCTAGGACAGATTGGAGAGAAGTCTTTTTGAGTTTCTTTGAGAGATTTGGAGAGAGAAGAAGGCAAAAGAAGGAGAAATCAAAAACTGGGTGTAACTCTTATTCTCTTGATGATTTTCTTTCTGTTTTTCATTGCTTTTATCTGTGATTCTTTCTCTTCCATGGAAGAGTAGTCGTCTCTCTAGGGTTTAGGCATGTAACTTGAAACTTAAAGTTTAATCGTACTTATTGTTGTTTTAATTGCTTTATTTTATGAATTGCTTTTGTGATTGTATTACTGTGCATGGATTGAATTATTTTATGTTTGTATTAGTAATCCGTCTGGGATTAAAAACCCTAGATAACATAGATTCATAACCTGCAAACGATATTAGATTTGCACATGTATCTTAGAGAATTGTTTAGGTTTCTAACCAAAATCTGATGGTTCTCCGACCTCCAAAAGCGGTATCTAACCCTAGGTGATGGACCTAACCGTGAAGTCTAGGTTAGTTGGGACTTTTCTAAACATTTAGAGTATTAATTAGATGGACCTAACCGTGAATAATTAATCTTTGAAAGGTTTAGAATTACCAGAACTTAACGGGTTTTAATTAGGAAGAACGATGGACTTAACCGTGAAATTTGCCCTAATTGAAATATTGTGCCAAACCCTAACCAGGAACTTGGTACTAAATTAGATGGTAACCCTCATAAATTAGCGTTAAAATACATAAATAGTACGATTAAAACTCAAGTGGATGGTGATGCTGAAACCCTAGACTCTCTTAACCATGAAGTAATCCAAACTTAGTTCAATTTACTTGTTAATTTTAGAGAATTATTTAGTTTAGAAACCTTTTCAGATTTTACAGTCTAGCTTAAAGAAGTTGCCTATATCGATAGTTTAATCAGTCTCTGTGGGATCGACACTTAAATACTACACGGTAGGTCGTGCGCTTGCGGCTTCCTCTTGTGTGTATTAGATTAATTTTATTAGTTTGAAAATATCACAACATGGGCCTTAGAAATTTTACGGGCATGTCAGGCACGGGATTAACAAAATACCCGTGGGTATGGCCCATTGCCATCCCTACAAGGCAGGCGTAGGGGAGTGATATCGCCAAGCTGATTAGATGAGGAGCAACTGAGCTGCGTTGTGTGAGACAAGTGATAAGTGCTGGAATCGCTATCGGTGTGAGATGGCTAAGTAATCAGTGACCGGAGTTGTGAGCTTGTGGGAGATGGCCAGCTGCAGGTTGGAAATGAGGTTGATGGAGTTGCAAGGAAGAGGTCTTGCAAGAGGACGTGGCAAGTATGCTGGCGCGAGTTGATAAGTACGTACAACCCAATCTTGGTGACTTCTGAACTCTGAGATGTTTGATAGTGATAGAGGTGCATAGGGTTGGTGGCTTTGATGTCAATTGTCACACTCCCAATTATAATTAAGAGTGTAATTTAGAGAATTAGATGGAAAATGTTAGGTAGAAATAAATTTTGTGTGATTTTAGGATAATTTTAGGGTATTTTGAATTATTGGTATAAAGGAAATGGTAACCACCGGTAAAACTAGGAACTGACTAGTAGACAGATTTTTATTTCATTTTTTTTTCCTGATTACAATGAGAGGGTGAATTTATATAGGCAATTATTTCATTTAACTTTTTAATTTTACTAATTGTCCCACTAATTATTATATCTCCTATTTAATTATTCTAGAAGGAAGTTTATAAAGAAGTGCCGGATCAAGGATATGTCGGTTAGCTCTACAATTAGATTGATATTACTTTGACTTTTCATACCTCTTACTAATCCGACGTTAACTTCTAAGCTAAGGCCTACTTTTGTCCCGAAACTGAAATAAAAAGGAACGGTGTTCCACACCTGGACTAAAACCATACCTCAAAAAGAGGGGAGCTAGATCAACTGCTCTTCCACGTCTAAAAAGTGCAATCTCCTTCAACCAAATTCTCACTTATTCAGCTGCCGAACAAGCTACATATTCGGCCTGAATTCCAGGTAAAGCCCCACTTGTGATTAATACTAAGCCCCATTCGCTAGCTTAGTCTCTCATTCAGACTTCTCTACGTTCAACCAATTAAGTCAAGGACGGTCATTATGACATTCTCAGATCAGGCCCCTCTCTTCTCTCACAAATCGTTCCTGCTCTCTCGTGATCCTCTCATCTCTTCTCATGCATATCGTTGTTCCTGGTCAAGACATTATCCATCCATATCTGATTTGTTTGCACCCCTAAAAATAGGAGATGGGAGAGAGGTAGGGTCGTAATCTAGCAAATAGGAGAAAAAGAGTGTTTGAACTTCCGTCTCCGTTAGATTTTCTCCAGAGATGAGCCATATCCGGCGCACGATTATTAAAGTCAATTAATGGTGAAGAAGTTTGTAACAATCTTTTTCACTAAATATTCGTAGAATAGTAGTTTAATTCTCTGCTAATGAATAAATGAATTAGGAATATACTTGAAATAAGTCAAACTAGCATTATAATAAATAATAATTTAACCCTTATTTTAAACGCAAAAAGGTCTAAGACAACAAGATCCTCTTTCCCCATTTCTATTTGTTTCAGTAGTTGACATACTGTCTAAAATTTTAATTACAAACCAACAAAAAGGTACATTTAGAGTTTAGACAACATTAAGAGCTTAAGCATAACACATTTATAATTTACAGATGACACATTAATTTTTTACAAGCAAATGAAAGAATGATAGTAGCTCTAAAATTAATTTTAGTAGGTTTTGAAAATATACCAGATTTTAAAATATTTTTTTCTAAAAGTCAACTAATTTTACTAAATCTGATAGAACGTGAAGCTAAACATTTAGCAGAGATTTTAGGATGCAAAATTAGATCTTTACTTATTAAATATTTAGGTGCCCCTCTTCATTAGAAAAAATAAATTAAGATCTAAAATTGAGACTTTCTAATCAGTGAAATAGATAAGAAGTTAGATAACTGAAAAGATAAATTATTATCCATTGGTGGTAGATTAACACCAATTAAGACTATTTTGAATGACATACATATCTATTGGATGAATATATTTAGAATACCTGTAAAGTAAGGATAATAATTGACCAATTATGTAAAATGTATTTTTTTTTTGGTTTAGAGGAAGTTCTATCAATTTTTTTTACTGTCTTGTGGTTTTTGGAGTGGTGTGTAATAGCTATGATCAAAGGGGATTGTGGATACTCAACACAAACTCATGAATAAAGCATTATTATATAAGTGGCTATGTAAATACAATAACCTAATAGAAAAGAATTTATGAAAAGATATAATTACAATTAGGTATAATAATAGAAGAACTCTAACTAGCATGTCTCCCTTCTGGAAGGAAGTTTATAGGGAATTAAGTTTCTATAATATTAGTGTAAATAAAATTACAAAAAATAATACTAACATTCTTTTTTGAAAAGATAAATATAACTCAGAATGTGCACTAAGCTCATAATTTCCTATTTATATGAATTAACATCTAATTATAATATAATTAAATGGTTCAATAATAGAATATAATAGATATTATTTAACTTTTAATAGATCAGTAAATGTCATATTACATGAGCAGTTACTTCGCATATATAGTAGCCCGCCAAATGTTACTCTAAATATCGTGGATGATTTACTTATATGGGATGAAGCCCCAATGGTCTTTTTAGTACACATTTAGGGTCCGTTTGGCAAATCAAGGAATAGATTTGGAAGAGTGATAGAATAATATTTTTTTTTGGAAGAGTGGTATTCTTGACTATTCGGAAGAGCGAAAATATCATTTGGCAATTGTTACTCAGAATAGTTAAAATATGAATAATTATGATACTAATAATGATGATGATAATAATAATAGTAAAATAATAATCATAATAGTAAAATAAAAACAATAATAAAGTAATAAAAAATAATCATAATAAATAATAATATTATAATAGTAATATAATAAAAATATAAACATAATCATAATATAGTAATATAATAATAAAAAATTATAATTACAATCATAATTATAATAATATAATAATAATAATAAGTAATCATAATTTTAATAATATAATAATCATAATCATGATCATGATAATAATAATTATAGTCATAATCATAATAATATAACCATAATCATAATCATAATAATATAATAATAAAAATATAATAATAATAATAAAAATAATTATAAATAATCATAATTATAATAATAAATTAATAAATTAATCATAACTATAATCAACATATAATAATATAATACAACATAATAAATTAATAATAAAATAATAAAAAATAATCATAATAAATAATAATATTATAATAGAAATATAATAAAAATATAAACATAATCATAATATAGTAATATAATAATAAAAAATTATAATTACAATCATAATTATAATAATATAATAATAATAAGTAATAATAATTATTATTATCATGATTATGACTATAATTATTATTATCATGATTATGATTATGATTATTATGATTATGATTATATTATTAAAATTATGATTACTTATTATTATTATATTATTCAACCGTAATTGCAGCAAGATCATGATATTCTACTTCGGTACTAAAGCATGTCACAATAGTTTTTTTTTTCTTTTAGGACCAAGATATAATGTTTGGACCCAAAAACATGAAATATCTGGTAGTTGATTTGTGATCGTCCAGGCAACTAGCCCAGTCAAAATCAAAAAAGGCTATGATGGAAAGTGAGGAGGATGATTTAATTGTGATGTCAAAATCCATTGTTTATTTTAGGTAACAAAGTATATGCTTTATAGCTGCCTAATGAACACAAGTTGGGATATACATGAATTGAGAAACACGATTGACTACATATAAAATATTAGATTTTGAAATTGTAACATACCGTAATGTACCAACTATACTTCGAAATAGTTGTTGATCTTCAAAAGTTGCGCCATCAAATTTAGATAGAGGCTTACCAGTAGCCATAGACGTTGCATTTGGTTTAGCTCCTTACATCTTGGCTCGATCTAAAATTAAGTATATGTATTTGAATTGAGTAAGAAGTAAACCATCACGCTGATGATAAACTTCAATGCCAAGGGAAAAAAAATGCAAGTCTCCAAATTTTTTAATTATGAACTTTTGATCTAGTAGCTGAACCATTTCTTGCATAACAAAAGAATTGTTGCCTATTAGAATAATATTATTGACATAAAGTAACAAAAAAGTTATATCAGAACCATGACAAAGTTGAAAGAGTAATGGGTAAGATGTTGAAGTATTAAAGCCAAGTTGTAGCAGGGTATCTCGAAGTTTATTATACAATGCTCTGGGAGACTGTTTTAATCCATACAATATTTTATGCAATCGACACACATGAGTGGGGTTCTGTGAATCAACAGAACCCGGTGGCTAGGACATATATATATATATATACTCTTATAAGTTGGCATGTAAAAAGGTGTTATTAACATCCAATTGACGAATGAGCCAGCGTTGAGTGACAACCAAGATAAACAAAAGTCGAATGGTGGTGGGTTTAATCACATGACTAAACATATCACTGTAATCAAATCCTTCTTGTTGCATATATCTTTTTATAACCAAATGAGGTTTGTGACATTCTACTGAGCCATCTACCTTTCTCTTAGTCTTATAGATCCATTTACAATTTATAATGTTTAGTAGCTTCAGAGCATGAAATAAGAGACCAAGTGTTATTTTGTGCCAAGGAATCAAACTCCTTTGTCATTGCTGCTCTCCAGTAGTGTTCATGTTTTACAACTTAATTATATGTTGTAGGTTTCAGTTTAATGTTATCCAAAAGATAATGAGTAGTGAGAATGGCACAAAGTGGTTGTGTAAGAGCTTTTGTTTCAGATCGAGTCAACATTGTATGAGTAGAAGTAGGTGCAGGAGAAGGGGTAGGCATAGGAGTAGTATGGTGGAGAAGTATCAGAATGAGAGAGAAGTAGAAGCATTTAACTGTGAGGTAGAGGATGTAGAATCAGAAGAAGAAGATTGTAAAATAAATAATGATGAGACTAAAGATAAAGATAAAGAAGGTAACAAGTATGTTTTGAAGGGGAATGAGTTCTTATAAAAAATGATATATCTTGACATGTAGATTTTGTTGGTGATAAGATTAAAATACTTATATCCTTTGTATGTATAAGAATAGCTAAGAAATATATAAGAAGCAGATCTTAGAACAAGCTTGCGAGCAGCATATGGTCGAGTATATGGATAACACTTGCATTCAAAAACCTTAAAAAAATGAGTAATCTGGACTTTTCTAAAAAAAAATATTGTAAGGTGTAGAAAAGGCAAGAGAAGAAGAAATGATATTAATTATGAAGACAATGCTCTCAAAAATATCATGCCAGTACTGGGGTAGGAATACCTGCATGAAGCATAGATGTCAATCCAAGCTCAATAATATGTCTGTGCTTTCTCTCAATCAATATATTTTGTTGTGGAGTATTAGATAAGAAATATGGAACTGAATGCTCAGATAAGATCACATGATTGGTTTGAATAGTGCAAGAGAGCAGATTCTCAACAATAACTTTGAATTACAAGAAAATAGAAGCTACTTCACTTTTATTAGAGCAAAAATATATCTAACTAAACCTTGAGTGCTAGTCAGCAAAGATGACATAGTATATGAACCTTATATGAAAAATAACAGATAATGGGCCCCACACATCACAGTGAACAAACTAAAGAGGTTTAATTGCTTGTGTAGAAGAAAATGACGGTTTATGTGATTTTGCAAGGCAACAAGAATCACAAACTCCTAAAGTACTTTTATTACAAGGCAATAAACTAGACTGAACCAAATGTTGAATGATTGATGCAAATGCATGACATAATCTTTGATGCCACAATTGAAATGAATTCTTCTCTCACAATAAAGTTTGAGGTAAAGAAGAAGACACTACATATAGTCCATCATGTCTGGTACTCTAAAGTAGAACCTTATGGCTGACCTGATCTTTGATAAGGCAAGAATTCAAATTAAACTCTACATACACATTGTTATCAATAAGTAATTGACTTATACTTAGCAATGATTTTGACTCTTCAAAGCATCCGATTGAACTCTATACCCGATTTCTTTTCCCTTGAATGAGAGTGACTTACAGTGCATTAAACCAAAAATAAATTATTCTAGTGTGTTCTCCTCACCGAGATCTTTCCAACGGTATATTATTTGTCAATTTTCGTTACCGATTGACCATTTTGCCATTTTTTCATTGGCTTCTGTACAAAATCGGGTCAGCAGAGGGATAATTCGCAGCAGCAGGGAAGGAGAGGGTTCTTCTGTCTCTGTGGGGCCCGGTGGCAGCGACAGAAAAGAAGGGGGAAGGATAGTGCAGCTCAGTGGACTCGGTGTTCATGGAATGATCCCACTGCTAATGATTAATGAGAGATAAACAAAATGGACCAAGTCCATTCAGTATTTCCTCTTTTCTTAAACTCCTCTCCAGCGCCATTTAGGCGTCTCTCTTATTTTTTCACCTCAAGTTTGCACCCAGTGAAGTGTTATCCCCAAATTGCACCCACAAAGGTCTTTGATCAAATCCTAGCCTTCCAATTATTCTGATTTTCTTCTTCGAATTGATTCTAATAGATCCCTTCATCCAAAAATCATGAAATTTTCATTAAAATTCTCTAAATTCATGACAAACACCTTTGTATTTTTAAATTCCCATTTTATCCTTGTTTCCTTGTGCTAAAAATTTCTTGATCAAGAAAAACCATGTTTTCTTCAGAATAAATCTCAATTTCTCAGTTGTAGCTCAGTGTCTCTGCCAAATAAATTCTCTTACAGAAACCACCCTAATTAAATACCAATTAGACTTATATTGATGTTTATTAGGGTTTGATTTGACCAATAGTTAATTACTTGTCAATAATTGATAAAAATCCAGACTTGATCAAATGTTTGCAACATTGGCATCTGATTAGTCTTGTGAAATTGACTTTCAATTCACTTGTATGAAAGCAAAATCACATTGAAATTTCTTATGATTGGCTGTATCAAAATATTGGCTTGACATTGACACAGTTCTTGTACAAGGATTGGATTGCTTCAACTCTTAGGGTTTATTCTTTGGGTTGATTTTGACTTTTCTCTTGAGTTTTCTTCCTTCGACCTTTCAGGGGTAAACAGTCTCCCTCTTGGATGATGTCTCTCTTTCTCTCTTTAAATGTCTTAAACACTATTTTCTGTTCTCTTCTGTATCTCTTCTGTATCTACTAAAGATACACAGTATATGAACATAAATAGAGATGAGATCATCTGAATAGGTGTGAATGCACATTTTTAGCCCAAGTTCATTTGGTCCACATACAAACCATATAAATTCAGCATCTCCCTCTTAGAGACTATTGATGAGAATTAAGAGTTTTCATACCGACAAATAGGTCATGCGACTAGCGATACACCTGTAATTCGGGAGCTCATAGACCAAACTTTTTAAAGCCAATCTAGAGACATTTCCTTTAAAACAATAATAATATATGTATCTCATACCCTAGGCTCATGATATTGCAGACATTTTTGTTCCCTCGAGAAACATGTCTCCTCTCTCTCGACATCACATATATTCCCAATATATGTCCACATGACATAATTGACGGATCCGTAAATACAAGTAAGTCAGGATGCAAATCAATCAACATTCCCTTTCATCCTCATGTCATTTGAATTAGAATCAACTACTTTCTTAGTAATGTCCCGGTAGACCGAATCATTCATGGCCATAGGTAGCACACTAAAGTAGCAATATTGATCATTTTCCTCATGACATAGTCAAAGGTCCATAAGAGTACGTAATTAGGAACTCACATAATGAGGAGATGGGGATCTCTAACCTTCAAGTTACTCAACTCATTTTCTTGTGTCGCATAAGCACATGCAGTATGAAATACATGCTACGGTGAATAATCTGCTCTATAGCAGACATATGTCTATAAAATAAACATCGTACGAGTTTAGATCTAGTCACAAACTAAATGCCGTGGTGCAGGCCGCTTTCAATGTAACTAATCTGGGTGTCCTCACATGCTTGCTTCCCAAGCGCCATAGATAACTCTCACCTCGGCTCTCTATAGACTTCATGAATTGTGGGATACAATTCATGCCGACCATCAATGACAGTCTCATTTCAGCTCAATCTAAGGCGACATTAAATATTAAACTCAGCACACTTTTAAAGCGTCGCTAGTTTAACTAAGTCTCATCTCTGCTCACTTCCAAAGTGTCAAAGGCGATTGCTTGTGTGAGCGAGCCAATCTCAGTCTATTGACATACTACCATAAGTGCCAACATTTACTTGTACAATAATAAATTAAATTTTGTTATCAAATTCAAGTACATATATCTATGATGATCATTATCAAGTATAAGTACAGATCAAGTGACTTCTTCACATCTAATCACTCAAGATTCATCAGTTCCTCAATAGGAACATACTTAATTAAAGATCATCTCACTCTGTGCTATTATGTCTCTAATCTAATATCTGAATGTGTTTGGTTCGGTCCATTATCTCCACAGAATGTTTCTCAAGTCAAACTATTATAATGAGTTATTATCGACTCTCTCTAAGTCATGACAATTTTCAATTGTATACAATGACCATCTTACTAAGCTTTCTATAATATAACCACATATTATGTCACGTGCTTAATCTTTCAAATGAGAGAGCTAGTACAATCTCTTAACATGTACTTACTCTATCTCCAATAAAGAAAGTTATACTCTATCTCCAACATGAGAGAATATTCCATTTACTCCATCTTCAAAAGTAAAAGAGAAAATATTTTATTTCTTTCTCAATCAAGAAATAATATTATTATCAAGCAAATATATATATATTTACCTTGATAACGTAACACATATCTTATTGTACCATTCAGATATTATAAACTCAGAATATATACAAAATATATTTAGGATTGGGTTAAATAAATTATCAAACTCATACTATCTCAATATAGTTAAAATGACACTTAATTACAAGTTTATATTCAAATAAGATCAATGATTAACTCAAATTAAGTCAAATTCATCAGTTCATATAGAGACAAACACAATTAACACTTTTAATAATTTTTCTATACAATCCTAATTAATCTAAATATAACATCATTTCGGTCACAAAACCAAAAGAATGACTATATCCCCAATCAAATCTTGCAAACTAAATAATATTACACTTAATTAATTTAATTGGAGCAAAATATCATAATATAAATAAGACTCACCAGTCTACCAATTCATATTCACCCAATAAGTATATGCCATACAAAAATAATAGTCACATATAATTGTGCTATAAGTTCTATCAAAACATCATCAAAATACGTTATAAAACTACATGAGACAATATCGTATATATTGTCAATCATCTATATTTGGTTCAGTTATGGTAAGATACTAGTAAAAAATTCTTAATTTATTAATTAGATAAGTATTACACCATATTGGCTTACTAATTATGTAATTTTTGGTTAATTTTTGTCTCAAAATTTCATGAAATAAGGGATTATCACAGTTCTGGTCAAAATTCCAGAACTAACAGCAGACAGCCCATCAACCGATAATCTGATTTGGAAAAATTATATCTCCTTCATCTTTTAACCAAATAATATGGTTTAACCCTCTTTGGAAAGCGCTCTTATAGATATTTCTAACCATGAGAACCATAAATTTATAAAGTATCAGAAATATCAAAAATATTATATAAAATCAGAAAATCAATCACCCTATTCTGATAATCTGTCAAAATTATCTTTCTTACGACCCTCATAAATTTTTACTCATAAATTCAAATTTTATGTTCTTAGACTTTCTGGATAGATCTCAAAGTGATCTATAATACATTAAAATTTCACATAATTGAGAAAATTTTGGTTCGCACTACAGAAAAGTCACTGGTTTCAGAACTCTAACAGAATGACATCTTCTACTTGCGACTGTCATAATTTTCACTTTGCTTATACAATCAATGATTTCATTGACATTCTGAAAATATTATTGAGATTTCTACAATAATTATGAAAAACTCTAAATATTTGGATAACATAAAGATAACAAAATCACGTCACAACATCAGACAGTCTAGAAATTTGTCTGTTCTGAACACCGATTAGAATTTTCACGAATTCTCTCAAAAAATCCATAAAATTGAGATCACAAATAAAATAAAAACAACCATAAATCATAATCAAAGCTTAGGTATCAATTCCAAACGGAAAGGAACACTCATTGCTCTGATACCACTGTTAGAAATAACGGAGATAAGAGAATTTAGAATTACCAGCTGAAGCGTTTCCCTTTCTGATCATGCGTCTCCAATCACATCTGGCGTACCTCAGTCATTGTGCTGTATCTCATACACCGTAAGCCTTCGAGAATCATTTTGTTGGAGATAGACAATAGCCAAGACCGAGTTTATCCTTCTGTTCCACAACATAACTGTCATGATCTCTTCTTATTCACGCACGTAGACCACTCGTTCTCACTCTCGTCATGGAAAAACCGAGTTCTCTCCCTCTTGGATGATGTCTCTTTCTCTCTTTAAATGTTTTAAACACTATTTTCTGTTCTCATCTGTGTATCTTCTGTATCTACTAAAGATACACAGTATATGAACATAAATAAAGATGAGATTATCTGAATAGATGTGAATGTATTTTTTCAGCCCAAGTTCGTTTGATCCACATACATAACCATATAAATTCAACAATTATCATTTTAGCGAAAGCATGCAAGCAATTAATTGTTCTATTATCAGCAGATAATTGGAATGAACTACCTTCTAAATTGTTACAGATAATTAATATGTTGTCTTTATCAATTTGGCTTGATGTACATAAATATATTTACTTATTGACATACCATTTACAATCAGAAGTAACATATGTCCTGCCCCTAATAGGTCCATAATTTATTGCAGTGCTTGGGCACACAATAAATGATTTATTAAATCCTGAAGAACCAGGCAGCTTTAGTTAACTACTACTTGCTATAAGAGGAGGTATTTCTTTCCTGTTGTAGCAACCGTTCGAAAGAGATGGACTGAATTAATAGGTGAGTACTGAGCCTATTCATTCCTTTCCACAACTTTCTTGAACTGTACCTTGTGTCAGCCAAAGGAGACTAGTTTGAATTCAAGGTAGCTGTGGGAATGCATGTGTGGGCTCTGCTTGAATTGCAGCTCATAAATCAGCTAAAACAAATTAAGAGGCAAAGATGCAATCTCTCTCTCCATCTCAATTTCACACCGATGGTATGATCTTAATTTAATTTTGATATTTTGACAAATAAATAAATTATATATAGAGAGAGTAAAGATACTGTAAAAATTCTCCACTACTGTAAAAATTCTAATTCTAATTTATCATGGAGACATCAGAATTCTGTAAAAATTATTCAACCACTAGATGCTGAAAGAAAATGGCAGGGATTAGAACCTTCAGAAAGAGATGAGCAAAGAATATATATATATATTCTTTGCTCATCTCTTTCTGAAGGTTCTAATCCCTGCCATTTTCTTTCAGCATCTAGTGGTTGAATAATTTTTACAGAATTCTGATGTCTCCATATATGCATACAATTCAATCATGGAATTTAGACTAAGATATCCAACAAGAGCTAAATCTACTGCGAGGCCTTTCCAGATAAATTAACTGGCAAAATTCAATGTCCCAAAATTGTCTATATTCCAAATAATGTTTATCAAATTTTGCAATTACCAGTGGTTCCACATGCACCTTCCTGTTTAGTAAGTCATGATATGTTGTATATTTGTCCTATTCAGATGATGTCACCATATACACAGTCGAGACTCAACATGATACACATTTTCTAGATCATCGACCAATTTATCGAAGAATTCTTTTAACATTCTGATGGTTCCATGCACATAGTTGAAGGACAGAATTTAATTGCCACAGACATTCTGAACTGAGACATCCTGCAAAAACTCAAATCTGTCTGCAGAACTTTTCATATACATTATAGTTATATATAGTTATATAAATTTCCAAAACAGGATACATTGAGATTATGAGTGGCTCACGCTGATGCTTTAGTATTATGTCCATAATTTGTTGTAGACTTGTAGTTGTCCTGTCCAGGTCAGGACAGAAGACTGAAGAGAGCCAAATTTAGATTTAGCAATGCATGCACATTCTAAATCGAATAGTATGTACTCTTTCAATATTTAGAATTAATGGTAGGTACTCTTTCAATATTTTAAAATTTATATTTGATTTTGTTATCTACCGAAACAGCTTTAGCAATGGCATGAGATTATGAGAAGCACCAATGCTGGAGCAAATCAGGTGTCTCTGTGCACAGAGTTTATTTCAGAAAAAGATGGTTCAATTCATACTACATGTTTTAGTGCTTTGGATGTTGTATACTGGGTTTGATGACAACTGACAAGCTGCAAGTTTCTGAAAGTAGAAAAGAAGAATGTCTGCTACTATTTTCCTAGGCATTTGGGCCGTTTATAAATTGTTCGATTTTGCCTTCTATAAGCCCGTAACTTCTTTTTTGTAATTTGAAGCCCCTAACTTAAGTCGAAGAAGTTCATTACTTTTTATCCAGTTGATGCCAAACATGATGTATCTGAAGTTTGAATTCTGTACGCGAGAAAGATAAATGACAGAATAATCATAAATAAGAAAAAAGGGCAGAAAGCACCAAAATCTGAAGATTTTTTTGGGATATTCTTCAAGCTTACAATTGGTTGATCCTCAATTGCTCATAGATATGTATGATATGTCCGAAAGTAGAAATTTTCTAATTTTGTGGCTGATATTGTTGTGCTGTAAAAGAGCAAAAAGAAAGAATTTAATCAATGAAACAATTTGTATCTTCTTTTTCTTTAATTTATTTTTCAATTAAATTTTCCTTTACGAATGAGTATAGTAAAATAATTAGACATTTCAATTCAGAATTTCCATCTGTAATTTCAACAAGTCATCCTCATAATTCACAAAATTTTAAATCGGAAGACATATCACGACATAGAATTTTCAAGTCTGCGGCTCTTCGACTTAAAAGAGTGTATACAAGCCATGGCTCCTTTTTTCCTTATTTTCTCATCTTTTCTTTTGCATCTTTGCTATTGTCAATTTCCTGTGCCTGTCAATACTGAACTTAATTATGAAAGACGATAAATCGATCATGCATAAGCAGCATAGTTCACGTGAAATGTAAATAATCAAAATAGATTGTTATGACCAACAAAAAAAAATGAAATGTTTACCGCCCTTGCTCATGGCTGGTTCTGTACTGGTAATTGCTCTGTGACCTTCAAACCGTCAACACAGATCAGCGAAATTAAGCTATTCTGATAAAATGATATTTTATGGGGAGTTAAGATGCATATTGTGATCGATGCTAGACTTACAGACTCACATTTTCTTTTTCCTTTTTTTGAGGATATTTACTTTGAGCTTAAATTAAGAAAAGTCTTAAATAAAAAAAATATGATCCAACTCAAAATTTGACAGAGAAAAAGATTAAAGTTCCATGTAAATACATACAGTCCCATAAATGTAGTATATATAAGGTCCCACTCCCATTCGAGTCCAGATCCAAAGTGAATCATGTGATGTGATCAGAATTAATGATTTAATTTGGACGATTACAGCTAATGCGATAGCTGCTGCCTTGCCTAGAGAGGATAAGAACAGATTCAGATCCCTACCATAGGATTCCCATGTACGTATAGTACTAAATTATTTGATATACGCACAGTCATACAGTAATTTTAGTTAGATGGTGCATGCATACTGGGTGAAAGGGCCCCACATCATTGCAGAAGAATACATGGAATTCTCAAGTTAACTTTCACAACAGTAAACTATAGTTAGAAGTAAAATTAATTTCTAAATTTACAGTTAGTTCCTCTAGCCGCAAATGTTTGTAAATTATATACACTTAAAAACTCTCATCTTTCTTGCTATCATCTCTTATCCTTGTAACATTACCATGTTGTTACCAGTTACCTCGTCGGACGCTCTTGAGGTAAGGTAGGTCCTAGATTTTTTATTTTTTGTTCTTAGAAAAAGGAAAGAGATTAAAAGAGAAGGTAGATGCAACTCCAGTAAAGGCGGTCCACACCGGTTGGATCGGAGCAATTGAAGTGGACGGTTCATGAAATGTGTCAGGGCCCATATAATTGGCCCAATTCTTCATTTATTTATTTATTTCTCTTGGACAAATTGGGGACCGATAGCCGCCCATCTATCAAAACTTTAAAACCTACCAATGAGTGAATGAAATCTGATGGCCTTCACATGGCTTGCATGTGCCAACAAGGCTGCTATAACATTCCTCTCCTCTGCCAACTCACCTCCCTTCTCTCTTCCAACTTTTTAGGTATACCATGAATGAATGAAGAGGCCGTACGCTGATCCAACTCATAACAAATTCGGTGTCTTGTGAAGGAGCAATTAACTATTTAGGTCATTAAAACGCTTATCATGTAAGTATCATAGAGTTTAATTAATGTGCTTGATTTATGAATTATGATAGTGAAGTGCAGAACATCTAAGATAAAAGTATCTTGTCACTTGGCAACGTACACCGCAAAAGCTGTATCAGTCACATGATTTCAGACCTGTAAAGAGTATTAATTGGTGCTTTCCTAAGTTACAGTCCATGAGCTGATGGTGAGAAATGTACTGTGTAAGTCAAGTAACTTAACATTTAATCTGAAGTGCATCATTGCTGGTCATTTTTAACTTTTTATAATAAAATGAGGGGCCCCAATAACTTATATAGTTTGGTCTTAATTTTATGAAGTCAGAAGGTATTTGCAATTAATTAAAAAACGTATAAGATTTGAAGAAAAAGATTCAATATTCCAATATATAGGAGTCTTGGTCCCCCTTTGCTTCCCTTTCCTAGTGCCCCTGTTTAATAAGCTTCTGCCAGTACACACACCAAGCGTGAAAACCATTTCTGACAAAAATTACCTCCTTATAAGGCAATTTTCAGTGTTTTCATATCCTTCAACTATGTCCTATGTTATATTTAATTTTTTTCTTAATTCTTAAATATTATTTCTGTAACTACTCTATCTTCACAATTGATTGTCATTTTTTTCTGTCAAATGACCATGTTAACATTGCACGCGCACCGCTGAAAGCATGCCGCATGGAAAATGACATCTTTCTTATAAGTGATCCTCGCACTTCTTATTACTACCATATATAGGACAGGAAGAAGCGCTGCAAGTGTGTTGCACAATTGACAATTGTAGTACATAATTTATTGGATCCCAGATTCTCCGATT
Organism: Schoenoplectus tabernaemontani; assembly: GCA_037127355.1. Lineage (NCBI taxonomy): Eukaryota > Viridiplantae > Streptophyta > Magnoliopsida > Poales > Cyperaceae > Schoenoplectus > Schoenoplectus tabernaemontani. The sequence goes on along the minus strand of CM073754.1, from coordinate 10,545,092 downwards.
TGTCAAGATTCGGGTAAATCTTTCGCCATTGATCGAATGACAGTAAGATGTCAAAAAGTTATTGCGCAGCGGAAGATAAGTTTCCAAATCTATACATGCTACATTTCCCTTTTTTTCTGTGCACATGATATGCTTCTAAACGTATCATACATATATGTACGTCTGGCTTGATAATTCCAGAATATGAGTTGGCTAAGCTGATTGAGTTAATATGAGCTGTCAAGCCCAGTGTTCTATGATTAGGCCAGACTACACGTGCAAGTAAAAAAATCAATATTTTTTTGAAAATACTTGACGTACCTAGGATTGAAAGTATTGTGCTCCACTGGATGCAAGATATATACCAGATTAAATATATATATCATTGAGAAATTGTTGTAATTGAACAACTTTGGCCAAGAAACTGAAGAAAAATATACTATTAAGAAAATATGTATGATTCTGAACTTCAAAAAAAATGAAATTCTGATTCTGATTTCTGTTATTTTTTGTTATCAGTACGATGAGTATCAGTACAATCAGTACTGGTTCGCTTATGCAAGCAGAGGATAGCAATAACTAAGCAGTAAGTGTTGCATGAAATTAAGCATATATGAAACTAGGTCTACTTTCCACATAACTATGCATTTTATATTTTTCTCTTTAGTACTTCCTAATCCCATTGTCTGCAAACCAACTGCCTCTTTCCATCCATCCAGCTCAGCTTGCTTGCTCATGGATCATAACTTGGTGGGTCTCTCTCTCTCTCTTTCCATCCTCTCAAAGCATGAAAAGGACAGTTAGAGCAGAAAGACATCGCATAGTAGTAAAGAATGCAAAGAAGAAATGTGGTCCAAGAAATGGTTTGGTAAGAAAGCAGGGATGACACCACTGCCATACTGCTACCTCGCCTAACACCACATAGTGCACAACTCCATTTAGATGTCGTGCTCCTTTTTAATAAATACCACCGATCTATTTTTTAAGTCTCCATGCTCAAATTTTTATTGCACTAGCTAGGTCTCTATTCTCTACACAAAACAGCCTTTCTTCCTTGGAGAAAGAAGTAGCGTGCCCATTAACCTTGATCTTGAAGCCCATGCCATATCCTTCCACAGCTTTCTTGAACTTCTATCTTGATCTCTCCATCTGATCTCTCTGTGACAACTGGATGGAAGAAGGAATAACAATCGAACCAAGATCAAGAAAGCTGTGGGAAGAAATTGCATGAATGGCTAATTAATATTGAGTCAAGTAATTTCCTCAGCGCATAAAGGTTTGATGATATGACCTTCATTATTTCATTTTATCCTTTCTTATTAATGTCAGTGTAGAAACTGTGATAGGTTATGGTTGAAGAGATTTCCAATTTTCCATGGATACTTAATTTATCCATCAATATTTTTATTAAATGATGATTGATTGTAAATGTTTCTTCCAGCTTTCTATGGTACGTCAGAATAGTGATTTCTTAAATCAGTCAACCGAAAATGTGCAATATATGCTACCACTGTTGTTAGCTAGCCTGCTCTGGTCAGCGGTTGTGCAAAATCCATTTTGTTCAAACAACATTTCAAAAATACGTATCGGTTGTATGTGTTTACTGGTAAAAAGGCAGTACATTTTTCATAGTTGAATACAAATTGGCCTCTTATAATTCAACTTCCATCTGCTAATCGCTTCGCCTGAAAACAGTGATGTGATGCAGTATTTATTATTTACCAGCAATTATTTCCAAATTAAGTATATCATACATATTTCTTATTTTTCCCAATTCTGACCCAACTAGTCTTGGTACATAACTCTATGACGATCACTGTCCATCTAGCTGGTAATGTGACATGTTGGCAGTGCATTAATTTTTGAAATGTAATAAGGTCATAGATTAACAAAAGATTCCCATTAATAATTGAACCGGTGGAGCGTGTCTGTGTGTGGAGGCTGCGCTAGCTGTTAGGCTTATTAAAATGTCAGAGAGATTCTCTGGTTTTTGCGTTACACTTTCTAGTTAATATGTTACGGAGAGTGGCACAGGCTAGAGTTCTATAAAAGACATGAAAAATAACAAACGCTGGACTGTGATTAGTGGGGGACTCATTATTTTTTAAGAAAATATGTTATGGGGGCCAATAACGAATAATTCAAGCTTTTGTGCTTGCAACCAGAAATATTTCTTATACAGTTATACTAAAGGATACTTGAATTGGTTTATTGAAATTTGTTTAAGAAGCGGTATGATAAATTATTGTTAATACTACGGAGCATCACGGAGGGCTACATGTTTTAATCCAGAGAAAATTATCTGCACAAATGCTATCTGTACTCCGTAGACTGTTGGTGCCCATAATGCACTAGTAATTGGTAAGGACAGAAAGAATCTAAAAAAAATGTTATAGAGAAGAAAGGAAGTGAAGTTACTATGGGCTTAAACTCATTAAACTCTTTGATGATTTTAACTTAAAAATATACTTTTCCATCTTTAGAATTAAATTTATATTACATAATAATTTATTATAATAAAATATATCATGGGATAATAATTTATTTATTTTTTAAATATTATTTTAAAATAATAGTAAAATAACGCTGTTTGCATATACAAAACAGTCATTTTAAAAAGTCCGAAATAAATATATAAAAAATATTTTTTTTATCCCATGACATTTCCATGTGACGATTTATTGACATAAACCAAAATTTGAAGATGTTAAAATATATTTTTGAATTAAGCTCATATTAGACCATCCCAAAAAAAAAAATTGTCCCACAGAAGGTGCGGACTGCGAAATGTGGTCATCATTATTTTTTTTTTCTGTGCACCTATTTTATACTATTTTTTTTTTACGAATAACATTATATTTTTTAGTTAATTTGTGTAAATAAATTCGATTATTGAACTTTCTCACTTTTTATTCCGACAAAAGTTAAAATGATGGTATGTAGAACTTCAGCATGAGCAGTTGAAAGATAAAAAGATCTTGAAACATGACGAAAGATGCCCCATGTTAGTTTTTCTTCTTGAAAAAAATTAAAAAACTAGTATTATAGTTTGTTACACGAGAAATTTTATCCGGGATATATCCAGTATACCACCCTTTAGATACTCGCCACCCGGTGTTGATTAGGGGTTTGTAAACGGATCGGTGTAATTGTTTTTAAATCAAATCGTTAAATTTTAAAGTATTTGGTTCGGTTTTTTGATTTAAAATTTTCAGTTCGGTTGAAAATTTTAGTTAATTCAGTTTTTGTTCTTTGATTCGATTTATATTTTTTTTAATTGAATAAATCGAATAAATCTAATAGTTTAAAATTTATCAAATAAATTTATTTTGCTTTATATAAATAAAAATCATATCAAAAATAGTTCAAATATATTTATTTTCTATATATGTATTTAGTTATTTATTTTATTTTCTAAACTACTTAGTTTTTCTATTATTTTTTTAACTATCAATATTTTTCATTCCTCTTTAATTAATATAATTTCGATTTAACCGAATAAATCAAATAAAACTTCGATTATTTGGGTTTAAATTTATTTGTTTGATATTTTTAAAAATTTGATTCGATTTTTAATTTAACAAACTCATTAAAACTTTGAATATATATATTTATTTCGGTTTCAACCGATGCACACCCGACTGTTGACACGAGCAGTTGGTACTTGATATGCGCACTACGAGCTGGCAGCTGCCATGGAGTATTCTGAGCCGCGATCTGGTCTCTGGCTCAGTAGCTGCGTTACCATGGAAGGAAAGCTGGAAGCACGGGCTGAAGCGTGCACAGGTTGGGGATTGGCCTCTTCCATATCCTGTCACTTCTTCCCTTTTTCACCATCCACTACGCTGACACATGTTATTCATTATTAATTATTATTTGCAGCTTTCTCCTTTTTTACTTTTCTTTTTTTATATTACTTTTTCCTTCTCCTATATGGTTCAATAATATTTTCTTCCTTCCTGGTGGTTACAATGTACAACTATATCCTCACGTTTCTTTTTTGCATCCATGTGTGTGAGCATAATAAAAAAAATTGAGTAAATAACATCAAACACAAATATATTACCGAGGAAACCAACAAGAGGGAATCCAGTAAAAGATTGGAAATCCCTGGTGATGGAACTTGGGGGGCAGAGACGAACTAGGTTTAGGTCTACCTAGTATGCCTGTTCTTGTATGGCTCTTTCTTAGACCACTCAGATTCAATTAATATTTCTTTACTACGTAATGCGCCAAAACTACATGGCAGATGACAGTCGTTGTGGGCAACAAAAGTCTCTCGATTAATTGTTTAATATTAAATTGATTATTTTTCTTTGTTTTTGATTTTTTTTTAAAATAAAATTTTCCTTTGAAAATCGCATGTCTATAACATTATAGATGATAGTGAATCTCATTTCTTCATGGAGTGACGCTTGTTTAAATTCCGAAAGAGATATATGACAATAATATATACCGAATTATTAAAAGTTCTATTTAAAAAAAATAAAATTATGCATGAAGATATTTTTTATTGGAAGGATGAGAGTCAAACTCTCAAATTTCATAATTATCTATAAGGACCCTCCATCCGGATTTCGAACCCATGACCTCTCACACAGAAGGTGGTCTTTTGCCACTAGACCAAAAATTAATTCTCTGCATAAAGATATTATATATTTATTTTAGAAAAGATGAGGCTCAAATTAATATGACAGTACTACATGTTTACTTACAAAATATTTTGACATCAGCTCTATTGGGGTGATCGCAGGTATGTTGTTAACAAGGGATTTTGCCACATAAATTTACCTTCTACAGGGGAGAAATGGTGAAATCAGTAAGTATTGTTCGTCTTGATATTATAAAGTAAAACAACCAGCATATATGATGAATAATCTTTAAGTTCTCAGAGCATAATTGGTGAATGTGTTGTCCTACAACATAATTTTTTTATGGTTGATTTTTATTTTTAGATATGCATCTGATGAGGTAGAGGTATGAAAATCACGAAAACGAAATGGTAAAAACTCAAAGATTATGTTTCTCAGGTGTTGAATGATAGAGTTATTGTAGAAGTGACATCAAAAGTAAGTGAAAACATGAATAGTATGTGAAAGAAAATGATAACTCATATTCAAAGTAATCATAGGAACTAAATTGAATATAAAGACACTTGAAGTTGGAATGAAGATGTACAAAAAACGATCAATGAAAAAAAAATAATGCTATAAATATTTGCATCCCCACAAGAGTGGTGAAAATATACAAAAATATAAAGAAATCAAAAAAATACAAAGAAAGTTATGAATGAAGCAGAAATTAGGCATATACGGAGTTATATCGAAAACTAGATACGAAGAAGAGCAAGAATGATATTTACAAGATGACTAAACTTTGAGAAATAAAAAAAGATATTTCAACCAAGTTGAATGTATCAAGGATGATCCTGATAGGCTTTTGATGAATGACGATGAGATTAAGAACAATGGAGTTGTTCAACAAAGAGAGTTTGAGAACCGCGATCAAATTTGAGGACACCAACATACAATTTATTTGATTCAAAAGTCTAAGGTGAAAGAATCTTTAAAAGAATCAAAATAAGTAAGACGTTGGGATCTGATAGCATCTCAATTGAGGTCTTGAGATGTCTTGTAGACCTAACAATAGTGTGACTCAATAAACTATTTAATAATATTTTTTGGTCCAACAAGATGGCTGATGAGTGAAGAAACAGTACATTAGTATCAATATTTAAGAATAAAGAAAATATTTATAATTGTATTAACTATAAAGGAATTAAGTTCATGAGTCATTTCATGAAGCTTTGGGAGAGAGTGATAGAGCATCGTTTAAGAGAACTGACGATCGTCTTCAAAAATCAGTTTCATTTTATACTCAGGATGTCCATCATGGATGCAACTTTTTTTGATACGATGACTTATAGAGAGATACCGAAAATAAAAATAAAAAAACCTACATATGATATTTATTGATTTAGAGAAAAAATATATGAAAAAATATCCAAAAAATATCATATAATAGACGCTTGAAAAGAATATAGTCTCAATAAAGTACGTTATCGTTATCAAGAATATGTACACAAATATTATGATTATTGCTAGAGTATGTGATGACGAGTCTAGTGTATTTTTTATTAATATAAGATTATATTAAGGATCATCATTAAGTCTATATATTTTCACAATAGCGATAGATGAGGTCACAAAAAACATACTAGGAGATATTTAACAGAGTTCGATATACAACGCCTTCATCTGTGGGACTTTCAACCTCCAACAATTGAGGTTGAGCCGATATACTAAAAAATAAAATATCTTACACTTATAGAACTTGATCATGTTATTGTAAATAATTTTCAAAATTATATAAAACTATATTTGTCAATTTATAAAATAATCACATAAATATTTAATAATTTCTTAGAGTTTGTAAAATATAAGAAACAAGCTTAAGCAAAAGAATATGTGCATGAAGATCTCAAGATATAGTTTAGTTAGGTTAGAATTTTAATATGTAAAGATAATCAAAACAGTCTTGAGATTAAACTGATCAAATAGAGACTTTATGCCCTAACCGTTGTAATGAATCTCCTAAGTGTTGTAACAGAATAGATCAATAATGTACAAAATTTATTCAAATTACTTCAGAACCTTCTCATATCCTAACCGTTGCAACAAATTTCACATTCATTATAATGGATGGCCTCGAGACAAATTTAGTCTATAACCGTTATAAAGGATCTTAATATTCATTATAACAAAATAAATTATTTGAGTACAAAATTTAGCCAAAAACTCTAAAATAAACTTCTCTCATATCTGTTGTAATAGATCATACATCCATCATAATGGTTAACCACTTTAGGGTTATCATGACCTAACTGTTACAACTGTTAGCTAATCATTATAATGAATCATGTCGATTTCTTATTGATTTTGGTATCTCTCTATATATACATTTCCTTTCTTCTAAGACCTGACGAATTTTGAATAGCAAAATCCTTACCGTCAAACTATCTAAGGGAAAACCTCCATTATCTATTGTTTAAATCTCAAGACTACTTTGAATATCTTATTTAGAGTGTTAGTGAAGTTAGTTCTTGATTGTTCTTGTTAGTGAGATCCTTGTATCTTTGCGTCCTGTTTATTTTAGTTGGTCGATGGTTGCCCGATTACTTAGTATAAGGGATCACGGTTCACAGTTGTAAGATCTTTGTTATAGTGACTCGGTATAATCAATTGTTGATGATTGCGGATTGCAGAGACGTAGGTTCGTTATAGCCGAACTATGTTACATCTTAAGTTCTTTTTTCCTCTCTTTACTTTACTTCATTTCTTTCTTTTTGTGTGGTATGTAAATTTAATACTAGACCCCTTAAGAAAAATAAAGTGGTATTAGAGCAGGTTGTATTGAATTTATCAAATGACACCACCGAGATTTATAAAAGAAACCTAATTTTTTATCAAACTATAAAATAATTAGCCATTAAAAAAGACCATGATGAATTACTTGAACATATTGGAAATTTGGGATGTTGTAAAAAATGCTATGTACCAAAATTTAATCTGGATATCAATATACTTACAACCAAGTCTGTAATTGTAAAGCGAAAAAATATTAATGCGGTAAATGTCATTCTAAATTCGATAAGTGAGGGTATAACCCTTTTATTTGGTAATATGATAACTATAAATGAAATATAAAATACCCTGATTATAAGGTACGAGGGCAATTTATAAATTAAAAAGACCAAAATTATCGAACTTAAAATTAAATTTAAAAAGTTTAGTTTAGAGGATGGTGAGATTATAGAGAATATCTATAATGGACTTATACATATTCAAAATGAATTTAGTGAATTGAGAGAAATATTATCTAACAAAAATATAATAGAATTTTTTTTGCATGTAGTGTTTAGAAACCGAGATGGAAAAGTTATGTGAGCGCATTGGAGGCAATGTAAGGGGTGCAAATCATTTTCATGCAAGCCGATGAACCCATACATACATTAAAAGCTATAGCTAATAGCATATCTCACTCATAATCACCCAAGCACATTCAAATCTCTGTTCATTATCGATGACTTCGTACAAAGACTCTAAAGATGCACTTCACCTCTCCAAGATATTCTGAGGCATGTTAAGTTTGAGCGGAAGTACAAGGAATGAAAGGAAGAGAATCAGAAGGTGGTGTGCTTCGCTTGCCACAGGGAATGACACAATATTCAGTCATGCTTCAAGTTATTTTCTCATATGAAAAATAAAGAAGGTGATGGGAGATAAGACCGTAAGCTAAGGCATAAGAGCAATGGATACAAGTCCAAAAAGAAGGTCAAGATTATACACATTATGTTGAGCGCTGAGTCAGATGACAGCGGCATCGACAACTCAGGCGTAGAATCGAGAGATGAGCAGGATCTTAATCTAGCTCTCATGGCACGAGTTGAAGAAGGTCCCTCAATAATTGATATTGATGTGATCATTGCTAGCAAAAATATCTCAGACAGTAAGACTATCGAGTTATTGAGGAACATAGCCATATCCAAGAACAAAGAGTTCAAGTCATAATAACAAACTAGCACATCTACTTCTTCACTTGAGGAAAATGAGGTACTTCTGAATCTCTTTTATGATAATTATAACTATGACTTTAATGAAAGATATATAATAGTTGATTCATGCAATTCCTTGACTAATGGAATAAAATGTCAAAATTATGGTAGATTACAATCAATGCTTGATGAAGTAAATAAAGTCAAGCTCATAAAGGAGAAGTTAATTGAGAATTTAAATGTGCAAATTGTTGAGTTCGGATCTAAGATGAAGGAATGTGAGACTCAAATTAAAATAATTGTGAGACACACCTAGATGAGATAGGTTTATTAAAAGTAAAAATTATAAAATTTAGAGATCTAAAATCAGACTTTGAGGATATTTAGTAGCTTGAGATATAGCATTAACATGGATTTAGTAGCTTGAGATATTTAGTAGCTTGAGATATAGCATTAACATGGATTTTAAAAAATTATATATTTATCAAAAGACTCAAGACAAATGAAATGTCACGCACCGAGAGGACCCAACGTGTGGCTGTAGCCGCGCATGTATGATTCCGTAGAACCGCTCATAATTCAAGTAATATCATAAGAATTTATTATATTTGAATCACGGACTATTAATTTCTAGAATGAAGTTTTAATTTAAAAGCGATTTAAATTACTTACATAAAATAATAGAATTGACATATGTAGGGTAATTATGTAATATTGAAAAAAAAATGTTATAAGATTTAGTTATAAGTTGCTCTGATGAAGGGTGTATATATATGAGGAAAATATTTCACTGATATGGCAATGAGCTATTTTTTCTGGATATCTTTGTCGTTCTAATTCTTCTTAATTTCTATCTTGTTCTCCCTCAATTTACTCATTTCCCCTAGCTCTCCCTCCCTCTCGCTTTCTAGCACTATCGTTTATCCTTCTCTCTTACTCGCTCATGTTTCTCATCTATTTTGCTCCTTTTTATTTTATTTTTGCTCTCTAGCTCTCTTTTCTTTCCCTAATTTCCCCCCTTCCTATAAATCGGCCGTTTTTAGATTTATGTTATATGCTTTATTTTTTATATTAAGTACTTTATTAATTATTAACGTTTACGAACTTTATTATTCATACTGAGAGATCTATTATTCAAGTTAAGGTTTTGCGGATGCTCTCACTTCTGATCTCCCCTACTCTTTCCTTCTCTAGCATTGCATTCCTTTCTCTCACTTGCTCTTATTTCTTATCTTTTACACGCTATTGTTTCTCATCTCCCATTCTAACATTATCATTAATTTCTTTCATTTTTTTCAGCTTCGTTTCAATTGGTTTTCTTATTTTCATATTATTTTTTTGTTATCCAAGTTGTTAGCTTTATTATTCAAGTAATATACTAACGTTTTTTTCTTTTAAAATTTTTGATGCTTGAAGATTGTAAACAATTCCAATGTCTACTTTGAAATTGAATAACAAGAATTTTGATATTACTTAATGTATTCTAGTGCTGTTTATATTTTTATTTATTTTGATTAATATATATATATATATATATCTTTGAAAATATTCAAATACAGATAAAAAAAATAAGTTTAGATATCTCTTATAAAGTCTATTTACTGTTAAAAATTAATGTGATATGTTTTATTTTGTTATTCATTCAATCGTGCAAATTGATTGATTTGTTATTCAAAATAATAATTGTACATATGTTGAATTATTTATTATTTATAATTGTTGCTTTATCATACAGAAAGAGTAAAAAATAGAGTGTGAGCCAGATCTGAGAGCATGTATCAATTTTAATATCCCAGCCCCCAGTATATATATAATTGTCCAAGATCGACAACCAATGCTTCCATCTTCGTCAGCATAAGTCCCTTCATTGGTAGTTTCCGAAACATCACCTTCCCTAATCCCTATTTTTTTCTTTTTAAGTTCTGAAAAATATTAATTTGGCTTTACATAATTTCAATTCGACTTGGCTTCGGCGATCAATATGACAATATCCCATCTTCTAGGCCATTGGACATTAGCGTGGCGTTCAACGCTCCTTCAACTTGAACATTTAAATTGTCATATCAGTCTCCATACCCAATTACCCATTGGATATTTCTTATTAATTATTTTTCTTGACATTATATATTTACATGAGATAATTCAATTATATAAGAGCGAGCAAGCCCACTCAATTAAACTTATATGTCTGATGCATTCACCTACATCGTAGGCGACAGAAGCTAGCCTATAAATTAAGTCAATTTATTCTACTGACTTTGACAAATTGTCTAGACTTTATATCAATTTAATATATTCAAATTATATTATATATCAATTTAATTAATTAGTCTCCATTGCAAATTTTGTCCCCTCTGTTTCAGTCATATATAGGAAGATAAATTGGTTCAAAGAAGAATTAAGCAACAATAGGGAACCTCATATTTATCCTAATGGAGAAAGTAAGGCATATATCTTTAGTTCGTCACATAGCTCAAGTATCATATTAATTAGAGACGTCAAAAAGAATATGACGCGGGTATATATCAGTTAATAAAGGGGCGTGTCCATACAAGTGCTCAACCTTAATTTTCGATATTTTACATACTTTATAATTTTTGCTTAAAAATTCAATAAATTTTGTACACTAATATTGAATTATTTAGGCTTAATATCTAACCAGAAAAAAATAATATATGGATATTTCTCAATTTTGTGTCCATACATATCTAACTAATTAACTCTTTTGGATCCACCGCGCGCTACACTGGTTGGCCGGTAAAGTGTTTTAATATATACTCATGCATATTCGTTTAATGCTTTTTTTAGCATCATATTCGTCTAAAATTAGTCTTACACATACCTATTCTTAATTTCTTATCCAATAACTATAAATAATAGGGCTATATCTCGGATTTCTCCCACACAATATAGTCGTTAAATAAATAATTAATAATATAAAATTTTAAATATATTTAATAAAATTTCACATTAAAGAAAATTTAGCTACAATGTGTTTAAATACTAAATAATAATGATAATTATAATAATAATAATTATTATTATTATTATTATATATATATATAATTAAACACATAATAGTCTATAAAAGATCATATAAAAAAGTTAAATCATTTTAAGAGTTAAGTTTCACCTTAAATATATTAAACACATTACTTTAAATGAGGAGACAAATTATTTTATATGAATCTTTGAATTCAAGTAGATAAAAAAATTAAAGAAAATCAATGATGAAGAAAAGTGATGATATGGCATGTTTAAAAAGCTTGAAAGTTTAATTCTATGTATTAAAAATTATCGTATTGGACTTATTCATGCTCTACCCAAATACTTGACAACCACAAAGCTAAAAATTAATATCTGCATGTGGTTATATGCTTATGCTTCAATATTTCAATGTTTAACTTGGATTTTGCAGTGTTAAAATTTATATTAGTACATATGCATATAGTGAGGTAGTGATTCTTTATTTAAATATCTGAATTGTTAAATATTTGATCTTGCAGCATTAGATGCATGTTTATGCTAATGTTTATAATGTATAGTTAACATATGACTGTAAAAATTTATGAAGTTGCCGCATCTTTTAACGTCATTGATTACGGATAAAATTAAAAACCTCAATAATTAAAAATAACGGTGATATTAGAATCTTGTAAAAAGAAAAAAATAATAAATGGGTGGAAGAGTCAACAGAGGTTAAAAAGAATTCACGCCAGGTGAGTAAAGTATATATCTGGACGACGGTGGACCGAATGAGATAATTTCTAAGAAAAATAATACACAATTGAATTCACTGACATAAAACGCGAGCTTTGTTGCTGAATTAGCTATATATTTTACAAACAAATCATCGATATAAGGAGGTGGTACATGGGAGCACCCTTTATTATTAATTAATTCGTAAAAAGAAACGAGAAGCACTAATTTTAGTAAAAAAAAAATCAGTCCAAAGAAATAAGCCGAATAAATAGTAAAGATGAGAGAACAAGCAATCAAACCAGGCCGCTCCAGATCCTGGCTAGTAATTGACAGCAGAAACTCCACTTTTACTTCAAATTCCATGCTTTCTTTTGTTAGTTATTGATTCAAATTAAATTGACCAAACTCAGGTGGTTTGACTGGCAGTCAATTAGCACTTTAACATGCAGCTAGCTCTCACAAAACACTGAGTCGTGAACACCAAAAAATGCTATTTACATTGAAGAATTTGTTTGCAATCAGAGAGACATGAGGTGATTTGATTAGAAGCAGATGGTGTCACTGGTAGTTTGAGACATGGAGATAGGCCAAGTGTGCGAACTGTTTGGAAGTAGGAATCAATGTCAGTGTACAGCCTTTGATTGCCCACAAGCACACACAAAGGAACAGAAGGGTTGAAAAGAAAATTCACTGATTGTGTGCTGTGTGTGCACAAGATTGCATAACTATTTTTGGTAACCTTTCATGACCCCTCAGGTTGCCAGTGAAATGAGAGCACACAAAAGAAGACCAATATAATACAAGAATAATTTCTGCTTTCATCCGACCGTGGGGTATGAACAGAAACATAGTGTAAAGTGGTTTTATAAGGATACGGAGAAAAGGCTGTGTGATAGGAAAGCACGATTTGAAATTACACTACCACACCAACTTCTCTTTCATCATGAAATGTATGGCAGCAAAAGTAACTGAGAAAAAGGTCCAAAACCTTTTTTCATTGTTGACGGTATCAGATTAAGGTAAATTAATGCTAAAGCATTAATTCTTGGTCCTCGGACTTCAGGCAATATTTTCAATTTTTCGTTCAAATTTGAAAATAATATATAGACGAAAAGAGCAGTTCTGGGGTCGTATTCGTTTTGATCTTTATATTTTTTAAACAAACAAAAAAAAACACGTCTTCCAAACGGTATTGCATGATGCAATCGGATGCTGCTCAGGTAAACTAGGAATCCAATATCAATTTTCAGATTTCCATGCCTTGAAACCATTTCTGTCGTGCTTTTGAACAGATTATTTATTTAATTTCAACAAATGTATTAAAATCTGAAATGTACATAATATAAAACAGATTATAAACTAACGACTGGAAACCCACATAATTGAGAGAAGAATTAAAAATTGTACCTTCTCCTTTTGTTTCAGCAAGCACAAACCCTAGACAATGTGAACCTACTCAGCCTAAGTTTTACTGTTCATGGATTAACACTACAATCAATGGTTCATTGGTTTGTCGCATACTCAGAGACCAGTAAGAAAGGAAATGTAAAAACAAAACAAAAAAAACAAAAGATAGTGACAGAAGCAAAAAAAAAAAATGTGCATACCCCCCACCCCCCTTCTTTTGCCCCTATCAAAAGAAATAAAATTCCGTAATTTTACCCTCGTCGTTTTTTAAATAGGACATCCTTTTAGCATCGCTGAAATAAGAATTAGGGTTTAAGATAAAATTGGGATTACGGAGCCAATTTTATTAATCCAAAAATTACCAAACCTTGCCCAATTAAATTTCCTTGGTCTCTCTCTGCAATTTCCCACAGCTTTATTGAACTGCAGAGAAGCCTATCTCAAATATCTCTTTGCAGGTTTTGAACGCAGTTCAAGAAAGCTGTGGAAGACTACAAAGAGGGCCATACAACTTCATAGAAAGCAACCGGGAGAAGAGATCGAGATGGAGAGAGGGGAAGGAGTTGGTTTTGGGTGGAGGAAAGGGATAGGCTAGAAGTTGTATTTATAGAGAGAGAGGGATAGAGGATAGTAAGCAGGGTTAAAAGATTAAAATGTTAAGGACCCAATCCCGAGAAGAATATAGGCCTGAACAGAAATCAAACCTTTTCCTCTTCCTCCTCGTCTTCACCTTTCTTAACATTCTTAGGAGGGACCAACTTGGTCTCCGCATTGCATTTGATGATTTGGCAGGGTTGTATTTAATTAACATTTAATTACCGTCCTTCATTCCCTCGTGTTACCTATAATTAAATCAAAAATACTTAAAATAAGCTTGTTAATAAAGAAGTAAGTTAATCATGTTATAAACACGTAATTTAGACAGAAAATAATAAAAATATCCTGAACAAATTGAACTAAGATAATTTAAGATTTAAAAAAAAGTAACATAAATTAAAAGTCACATCACTTCCAAAGTATTGACATTACTTATAATCACCAATCAAAGGTTATTCTTGCAGTACTTGTGACAAAGAATTTTCAGATAAATTCAAAAAATAAAAAATTATAAATTATAAATATATTATTGAGCTTATAAATTGATAATTTTGTCAAATCTCATGTAATTTAAATGTTAGATAGTTCTTCAAAGACCATCAATTTCATATAATTTGCAACGATCATAATATTAATGTACATTAAATAATACTCAAATTTTATAAAATCTCAAACACAACAAATCTATAAGTTAAAAATATATCTGTATTTTTTAGATTTTTAGTATTTTCCAGAATTTATTTCGTTTTTTTTTTAATTTATTGTCAAGATTATAAATATAACCGTTTTTAAGTTACGTCTCTTCACTAGTTGCATGCGGCTGTCTAAAATATATATAGAAGAACAGAAATTATTGTATATTTGAAGAAATTAATTTGATATGGATAATGGATATAGCACGTCTTAGAGAAATTAGGCATCGTTCTTAAGGACCGGGTCGGATTTTTTAAGAGTCGAGTCTATCGGGCCTACGAAAGGGCTGAATTTGATAAGGGTTTTTAGAGAGCCGGGTTCAAAAAGTTTGATTTTTAAGGGTTGAGTCCGTCTCTTGAGAAACTCGGTCCTTACCGAGCCCTCTAGATTTTAAAGGGCGGTAAATTATGTTAAATTATCTTTTTCTATTTTTTTATTTTATTTTTTTCATATTTTTAAGTATAATTAATATATAATATTAAATATTAAAGAAATGATCTGAAAAGGATCAATTATGGACCGAAAAAGATCGAGTCAGAAGAGTCTATATTTTAAAAATTGAGCTTAGTCCTTGAGAAATCTGACCCTTATCATTAGAAAAAGGCCGCATCGAACTTGTGAGGGCCGAGTAAGTGTCGGATTTTTAAGAGACCGACCGGACCGGATTTAAGGGCCGAGTCTTTATGAACTATGCCTAAAAAAATGTTTATGTTGGAGAGCCGAATATTGTTAACTAATCTTGATTGATTATTTACTTCATTATTTGCTTTCTACTTTTCTTATTTCAAATACATATGCATTATAAATCTAAAAATTTTGTAATTTCTAAAAATATGGTTAGCAAAAATAAGGACTTTTACCTACTTATTAAAACACATTCTATTGCACGATTTCAGTGGGAAAAAATAAACGCCTAAGACCGAATTAAACTGTTCCCAGAAACCATGCAGCAACCTAATTAAAAACTTTAAAAACCAAAAACATTACCAAGCTGCCATACTTAATGTTTACAAGCTTAATGTACATCTTGGAGTGGTCAAGATTTCTTTTCATGGTGCTTTTACTTTAAAAAAGTGAAGAAGACTTTAGGCTCAACAACCCTGACTTTTGCAAACCAGAGGGAGACATAAACCATATTTAAATTCCTTGATGTGAAATTGTTGGGCTTATTAAATGATTAAGGTGGAGCTTGTTAGTCTAGTAGGTGGTTGGAAGGGGCCACATTTAAACAACTCGTGTCCTCGTGTGGAGTCATAGACAAGCTAATATTTATTACTGGAACTCACTTGAATTTGTCGCTAAACAAGAATTGCTGGATCTATATAAGTTAACAAACTTCTTGTAGAATCTCCAAATAGCAAATATCCATGGTTTTAATCAAAAGCTAGTATGATTTATTTTCCGATACAATTAATAGAACAGTGACCAAAATATATTAAAAAAATATTGTTATATATATGTCCTTAAAATTTAAACAATAAGTGCATTACATCTAGTAATTAAATTAAAGAAAAAGCAGGTATTGTTCGATCCAAATATATACATTTTTTATGAGTTTGTGTTATGATGCTTCATAAAGTATAGTGGTGGCGGTGTTTCGAAATCATTTTTTTAATATAAAATTAAATATAATCGATCTGAACCATTCAATCTAATCTTCATATAAAAATATATTAGCAAACTAAATTATATATATATTTTTTTAAATTAGTTTGGTATTTTTCAAATGGAGAGAAAATGACTTGATTTGAGAATTATGTTCGTCCAAAAATAATGATTTTTTATCCACAAAAATAGCAAACTAATTTTAGAAAATGTAAAATTTGATTATGTAATACATTGTCAATGAAGATTATATTGAACAGTTCAAATCAATTATATATAGTTTTAAATTAAAGATTTAAATCTGAAACACCGCCCCTCACTGTACATCATGATGCACCTAACATAACTCTTTTTTTATTATTATGAGCATCTAGAATAACTCATTATCTATATACCCCACCAGAAAAAGGTTATATTTTTCTTTCACCTCAACTATGTCACATCAGAAAATTATTTTTTTAAAATTGTTGCTTATTGGAGGCTGTGGACTTATTGTCTATTAATGGTGTATTGATTAGTTATTCATTTGTATCTCTTCAGCTCTCCTTAAGTTATATAATAGTTGTTGTTGTCTTTCTATAATTAATAGCTGCTGATGAGAATATGAAAAATTGCAATTTTCTATAATTAACTCCGCCTGTGTGGACTAGTTTCTGCACAGTCTGTCCCAAGTCAGGATAAAGGTGGAGGGTTGCGGTGGGTGTGGCGAGCCCTGCACTAAAACAGCCGATCTTTATGGAAATGAAACTCAGTCAATTTTCGTTGGGGCGTCACCATCTTAGCGACGCGCCATATTGGAACTCGGATATGGCGATAAGAGAACAAAGGTCGGGTCGTCACCGCCTTAGTGGCGCGCCATATTGGAACCCGGATATGGTGACAAGTGAGCGAGGGCCGAATCGTCATCACCTTAGTAACGCGCTGCATCAGCGCGCGAGGGGCAAGGAAGCTAGTCGGGGAAAGTAGGATTCGTTTAGGTAGTTGGAATGTAGTGTCCTTAACAGGTAAGCTAAGACAGTTAGTTGATACTGCGATTAAGAGACGCGTTAATATCTTATGTGTTCAGGAGACTAAATGGACGAGTCAGAAGGCTAAGGAGGTGGAGAATACGGGCTTCAAATTGTGGTACACAGGAAAAGAACGAAGTAGAAATGGTATATGCATCTTAATTGATAAGAGTCTCAAGAATGAAGTTGTCGCAGTTACGAGACAAGGGGACAGGATCATCATGATCAAATTAATTTTTGAATATTTGGTCTTGAACGTCATCAGTACGTATGCCCCACAAGTAGGTTTGAGTGATGATGTTAAGAGACGATTCTGGAAAGACTTAGAGGACATGGTTAGAGGAGTGTCTAGCAATGAAAAACTCTTCATTGGAAGAGATCTTAATGGTCATGTTGGCACAGTTAGATGGGGGTTTGAGAGGGTACATGGGGGTTTTGGATATGGTGAACATAATCAAGAGGGAGAAAACATCTTGAACTTCGCTATAACTTACGACCTCATGGTAGCGAACACCTTCTTTAGAAAGAAAAAAATCACATTTAATTACTTTCAACAGTGGCCAGCACTCGAGCCAGATCGATTTTGTCCTGACTAGAAGGGAGGAGAGACCAAACTGCATGGATTATAAGGTTATACCTGACGAGAGTGTTGTCACACAACACAAACTTTTGGTGGTTCATTTTTATTTTTAGGTATGTGTTCGGCGAGATAGAGGCATGAAAGGAGATATTCCTTAGTGTATGCTCTTTGTTGATGATGTGGTGCTGATTGACGAGAGCAGAATTGGAGTCAATCATAAAGTAGAGTTATGGAGATAAACTTTAGAATCGAAAGGTTTTAGAATTAGTATGACCAAAACTGAATATATGAGGTGTCAGTTCAGCGGGGAAAACTCAGATGATGGAGATGTTAGTTTGGATGGACGAGTAGTACCCATGAATGACACATTTTGGTATTTGAGATTGATATTGCAGAGTGAAGGAGAGATCGATGAAGATGTTAGTCATAGAATAAGAGCTGGATGGGTAAAATTGAGACAAACATCTGGTGTTCTTTGTGACAAGAAGGTCCCAAACAAACTAAAAGGCAAGTTCTACAGGACGACTATTAGACCCGCGATGATGTATGGCGCAGAATGTTGGGCTACAAAAGGACAACACGTTCAAAAGATGAGTGTAGCTGAAATGCGGATGTTGCGTTGGATATGTGGCCACACAAGGAAAGATCGAATCAGAAATGATGATATTATGGACAAACTTGGGATAGCACCAATTCAAGAGAAGCTAGTCCAACATCGTTTGCGATGGTTTGGTCATATCCAACTAAGGCCTCCTGAAGCACCAGTACGCAGCGGTATTCTAAGTCGTCCTAAAAATACAAGAAGAGGAGGAGGTCGACCGAGACTGACATGGGAGAAAGCAATAAAAAGATATTTGAAGGAATGATATATATATATATAAAGAGCTTGTTTTGGATAAGAGTGCTTGGAAGATGACAATTCATGTACCTGAACCATGATTTAGGAGTTAGAGTCTAATAATAGAGTTATAGACTTCATGTTTTTAGTTTTTTAAGATTTTAGAATTTAGAATTTAGAAATAGAGGTTTATAAATAGGATTTTAGGATTTATAATTTACAAATAGGTTTTAAAATAGGATTTTAGGATTTAGAAATAGGTTTTATAATAGAGGTTTATTGTACTATTATTATTATTGTTATTATTGCTATTACTATTAGCATATTATCATCATCATTATCATTATCATCTTTATTTATTTATTTATTATTATTATTATTATTATTATTATTATTATTTATTTATTTTCTTTTTCTTTCATCATATTCATTATTATCACTGATATTTGAGATCTTTGATTTTATGCTTTCCGATTGGGTTTCATTTTTAGCCTACCCCAATTTATGTGGGATTAAAGGCTTTGTTGTTGTTGTTGTCTATTTATTAATATTTTTTATTATTTAAAGTTTCTTTCTCTCCACAAAAGGTTCACAATCCTTTTACCTCCATCATTTTCTTTTGTTTTTCGTATCAAATACATGCTATAATGAGTTGATTTAACACATATCTTTCAATGAGTTCAAATAATTAAATCATATAGTGATCTATATATGTACTTCAAAAAAAATTCTTGTTTTTTTTTGTTGCAGATGGCTTACCTCAAAATTGCACAACTAGCAAAAGAGGAAGAGGTGTTGTTTGCCTATCTTTGATGGTTAGGCAATTTCAAAATTGTACGTATCTGACAATTGTATAACACATCTAATAAATTAAAGACCGGAGCAATTTCAATAATTTTGAAATTCAATTTACAAACAATAATATATTCACATGTTTCATTGTCATTTATTCTTTTTTTTTCTGATAGAATAACTCAAGATAATTCCTTATCGCACCTTACACTCTGCTATAGTTTCTAAGTAGATAGCATATAAGCTAGCATCAAGCGAAGGAGTGATGCAATATTCACAAGAAAAATCCTGTAAGCAGAAATGTACTCACTTAAATATTTTCCATTAGCACACAAAAGTGAAAAGGAATATAAAATAACAATAAATGGAGTGTGCACTAATTTTATATTTTGACTATAACAGCATTCCATTAAAATATTTTATGATTTCGTCATCATTATTTGTTTTCATTTACACTGAGTTAAAAGCTCTCAAGCGGATAAAATTAAAGAAGTTCATCCCAATTAAATAACAAATTAAATCTCTAATATATATATATATATATATATATATATATATATATTAAAAAATAAATCTTTTATCAAAAAAGAAGAGCATTGAGCCTACCTTCACTCCAAAAGGAAAAGAAATTACTTGATTCTAGAAAGTTAATTTTTAATTGGCACATTACGTTTTTGTAGGCCGATGTTTTGTAGTGTCTAATATTTTTTTTATTTACAGTTAATTATATTTTTATTAGTCATTTTAAATATTTTTGATGATTTTATCAGTTATTATAAATATTTTTTTAATTTAACTCCGTGCGAAGTCCGGATTACAGCCGCAGTTTCAAAAGTTTTGGAAATTTTAATCATCATCTTATTTGTTGTTATTATTGTGAAAGATACATGCATCTAAAGCAATTAATTACAACAATATGTTCAGAAAAAGACATCTCAAGCAATTAATTACAACAATATGTTGAGATAGATGACCGTAAATTTTGACAATTAATTTTTAAATAAATATAAAAAGATCTTAAAAATAGAAAAATATTTATTTATATATTCTTTTACTTTTATATTGTTAGCATTTTAAATATCATATAATTTCATTATTATTTGATAGTCCATAAAAATATTATATAATTTACAATGGTTCTAATTTAGTGATTTTTATCGGGCTATCAAATGATAAAGAAATTATATAGAATTTAAAACAATATTAATCTATAAATAAATGAACATATTTATAATTATTTTCTATTTTTTAAATTCTTTTGAATTTATTTAAAAACTCATTTTTAAGATTATCAAAACAGCCATTGCCGAGTGATCCTCCCCAAATTTGAAATCCTACTCAACATGGACATCTTGACAAAATGAAAAGAGGGCACGGATCCTTTTTCTTACTGAATTATTCATTTATTATGACTGTCTGTATTATATATAATTATATATTAATTACCCTTCAAGAGAAAAGTTGTAGTTAAAGTTGGGTACTTTTGTTCATTCCATGATGTCTATTCGTCCACCTGCATGAATATGCATTAATCGGAGGTTATCGACGTTTCTATACACTTGTTGAGTTGTTGAGCTTCTGTTTTGTAAGATTTGTTCTATCATGGTGTTAATTGAAACGTGTTCTCTACTACAGCCTTCCGTCCATTGAGTCCACACCGATGTTATCAGCAATCCAGATATATTTAATAAATCTTGTCAGCAAAAGTAAATAATATGTGTAGTTCAGAAATGCTTTCTTTTAGACATTTTTATCCCTTTAAATAAATGATATGTTTAATATATTGCGACACTTTTAATTGCAATTGCAGTTTTAGACATGGAGGAGTTGTTAGCTAGTTGTCGCATAATTAATTTAATATTATTTTGTATATAATTTTAAGATGTCTCCAAACTTGTAATTTTTTTATTCACTGATATAATAATTTATCATTGATATAGAAAACAATCTAAATCATTTCACTTGTAATTATTTTTTTCACTCATATAACAATTTATCATTCACAGAAAAATAAAAACAATCTAAATCATTTTAAGGATGGAGATGCTCTACTATTGTTTGTAAATAAATTGCAAATTTGCAATTAATTATGTGGCATTTTTGGAAAAAAATATATTCAAATTTGAAATGATTAGTAAATTAGCAAGTGCTCTCTGTTTTTTTAAAAACATTTTTGTGACCATTTCAGTTTAAGTCATTTGCAGGAGGGATGGAGATACTTTTTATTAATTTAGTAATCATAAAAATTAATATTTTTATAAATGTCGGTATATAATATTTCTAATCTATCCATAAAATGAAATTTCCGTTTGTTAACATGAAGAAGTTGTTAATTAAGTTGATGACATCGTAAATAAATTCAATTCGTGTAATTTCAAAAATAATCATGCTCTTATTAACGATTCAGAGAATTAAACCGGTTGAGATTTATTGCAGCTCCTCCCTAGCTAGTGTTCTGCTCCATTGTTTAGACGAAAACAGGTTTATTTATAATTGATTAATAAAAGCAATTATATCTATACAAGCAGCTAAGAATTGGAGGATCCATTTTTTATCATGATATATTTTTATTATACCCATTTTATCCCTTAATTAGATGTATTATATTTATTTTTGGTTGATCGGACGTATGTAATCGCATCCATTGATTCCCTCTTTCTGTCTGTTTCTTTCCCATCTATAGTATTATTTCCATAATATTTTTTATTATTATTTATGCACATGATTTATAAATTAGAATACTCAATATCTTTCTATTTATGTTATGATATAAAAAATTAATTTAAGGCTTAAGGTATGCACTATGATTAGCAACCTTATACATATTTGGTAAGAAATTAATGGTGATAATATATGCTGAAATCATTAACTTTTTTTTACCATAAACACAAAAAATCATTAACTCATATTGTGCAGAAAATCTCATCCAAGGTTAAATCTGATTTTTATTATAGGTTTTCTTTATAATTTGGTGAATTTATAATTTAATATTAAATCAATATGAATTTTTTTTATCATATAATGTTTTAATGTTTAAATAAAAGAGTCTCCTGCAACTAGAGTATTGAAATGGACCGGACGGTCCGACCCGTCCCGGACCGTGACCGTGGACCGGATCGAGCCGGACGTGGACCGGACCGTGCCCTACCACGGTCCGGTCCAACGGTGGGTTAGTCCTCCCTTCACCCGAAAATGGACTGTGCCGACCCGTCCCGTGCCGACCCGTGGACCGGACCGTGGACCGTGCGGGACCGTGGACAGGAACGTCCCGGACCGACCGTGTTTTCTTAATAATTTTATTTGATTTTAGTGTTCTTCAACAAAGACTAAAAAATGAAAAATAAATAACCGCTGCAAATTTTCAATTATCAATTAGTGTTTTATGTGTAGTTTTAAATAAAATGAAAATAACAATAATTATTGGTGTAGTAAAAAAACATGTTCTAGATAACATCAAAATATAATAACTCACCTCATTTTTAATTAAGCATGTTCATAAAAAAATTCATTGTATTTCCAAAATTATAATTTTCCAAAATTTTATTTTTTTATAATTTTTTTAATTTTTTTAGTACTATTAGATTTTTAAACAATTAAAAATAATAATTCAAATTAGTTAAAAATTATTATTAAAAAATATGATAAATTATTATTTTTTCCAATTTATAAAAAAAAATTTTGGACCGGACCGGACCGAACCGTGGACCGTCCCGTGGGGGTCCGGCCCCGAGGGGCCAACGGTGGGACGGGTTCGGGTTTTTCGAATTTGGACCGCCTTGGACCGGACCGTGCGGAACCGTGGACCGCGGACCGTGCGAGACCATGAACCATCCGGGTTTGAACCGGACCGGCCCGGACCGGACCGTCTTCAATACTCTAGCTGCAACGCATAAATATATAGCTAGTTGGTAATTAATTTGTTACTAAACAGAAAAAAGAAAGAAACACATTAATTTACTTGCGCCTAGAAACCTCCTAAGAGGACTCTATAAACAAGACAGATTTATTTTGGTAATTAAAATAATAAAAAATAGGGATTTAACAAAAAAAAACTGAACCCAAGTTTTAAACTCGGTCCAAATATATTCAGTTTTAAATTCACATCCCACCCGACCCCTCCCTCCTCTTTCTCTCCCCCACTCTTCCTCTTCTCTTCTACCTTCTCTATTATCATTTTTTTTTCATTTTTTTTTCAATTATACTCACTTTCAACTCCAAAATCAAAATAGATTACACCAAACTTTATATTTTTGAGAGGAGAATTGGAAAAACCTCTGGTTCCATTCATTTGGTCAAAATTTAAAAGGTAATTTTATTCCTCTTATAAAATCCAAAAAATAAAAAATATTATTTTGTTACTTATAATCAGTTAATTTAGTGCAGGTAGTTATAATTAGACTTATTATGCTGCCCATTAGGTGTAATTTAATTTAATTAGTAATTTAGTATAATTAATAGTAATTATATTTAATTAGTAATAAATTAGATTAATTAGAAATAATTATAGCTCAATTAGATATTTCTAATTAAGTTCTAATTATATGTAATTTATTTAAATTAGTAAATTATAAATATTTAATTTAGTTATAAATATTTTAATTTATTTCAATTATAAAATTTTAATTTAGTTTAATTATAATCAAATGTAGCAGTAAATTAGTTAATTATTTCAAAGTTAATTTAATTATAGTACTACTTTAAATAAAATTAGTTAAATTAATTTAATTATAGTACAAAATTAGTAATAAGATCCGTTTAATTTTTACAATAATTTTGTCTACTTTTAATATATATTATTAATATTAAAGGTACAAATGGAGTTTCCTCAATTATTTGTGGTGCCGTAAAATAAACATAGGTCCAACAATGTCGCAATCGATGTAAGTAATTTTAATTTAATGATGTGATATTAAATGTATTTTATAATTAATTTTAGCATATATAATTTAATATTTTATATTTTATAGCTATATAGCACTCTTCTTTTGAATACACACCGTCTGAAGGTACCATACGACGAGCAGATTGATCCATATCTACACAAACTCCGGGCTATATTATTAGATGGCGATAATGGGAGATTGTCAAATGGATAAATCATTGATAACAGCGCTCGTTGAGAGGTGGAGACCCGAGACGTCGACCTTTCATCTACCAGTCGGCGAGATAATGGTGACGCAAGAGGATGTTTGTGTTTTATGGGGATTGGCTATTTGCGGTATTTTATTATTTTTTGCATAATAATTTGTAATCTTCGTTTAAAGTTTATTAATATGTTTCTGATTAAGAAATTATTTTGTGCGTGATGTTAATGTAGTTTATTTTATTATCTTATTCAGAGATTGTAGTTTTTTTGTAGTATTACTCTTTGTTTTATTTATTTTAAATTAAAATTATTTTTATTATTTACGGTTCATAATTTAGCTAATTACGAATACTATAATATAATAAAAAATAATAACATAATATAATAAATATTTTAAATTTTAGGAATCACTAAATAAACAATTATAATTTTTTTTGATAAAAGCATATAATAATCTGCATGTTTCTATTTCTTCTTGGAAACATCATTCCATCAGTTCTTTACAAAGCAACATATTCAACTAAAGTAAACAAAATCAGTCAGAACTAATGACCACATGTAGAATTAATATGTAATAAGAACCACCAGTTAACATATAACTAAAATATTTAAAAACAAAAAGTTTAGGAATCTACTGAATTGAGCAACTATACTCCATGAATATCAACCAAATCCAAAAGCACGTCATAAATATGTTATAGTGACTTCAAATCACTATTTAAATCTATAAACAGTTTAAATTGAGAAAGAACATTAAAATAAAAAACAAAATGAGGTAATCACAGGCCCTTGAAAAATCACAGAATTTCATAATTTCCAAACATTTTAGCCATAAATATATAATAGTGATTGAGCAAATAAATGATTGTCACAGAATATATACAAAGTAGATTCACACATTCCCAAAAAGGAATCTAAAAGAAAGAAAACACCTCTAGTATTGAATCTATTAAAATTATTTCAGAAATTAAAACTAAAAGAACACTGTACAAAAAATATGATAAAAAATTTCTAAAGAAGAGCAGAATGCACAGGAGGAAGAACCTGACCATCCACGGCGTAATAAAACATGTTTAGTCAATACCCTGCGTTGTAAGGCTTACCAAATGACAAGTTTAATTTTGAGATGAATCTTTAAATGTCAAATAGAACCAACCATTGAAACCTTAACACCACAAAAATTTAAAATTAAATACATGGAGTGAGCTGTGAAGAGACCACTAGCATGTAATCCCTAAACAACAGTATGAGGAATTGAAGATTAAATAGAAACAAATTGTATGTAACTCAGTGTTTTCTCTTCTAAGTCTCAAACTAGCACCTCTGGTGAGATGAATGCGAATGTTATCAGAGTTCCATATTTGAGCTAAAATAATACTACAATCAAATTTAACCTTTTGAAATAAGAGAGGAAATTGAATAGAAATGACAAAATATTGATATTAATTATCATACCAAAATAAAACTTCTTGCTCATCACCAACCACTTTTTCCATCCATAGGCGCATAAAATAAAGTAAACGATAAATTTGTTGCCAGAAGAATGATATGTTTCCAGTAAATCTACCCTTATATTTAATTTTAATGACTAATTTTCATAATCCAAAATAATCAGCATAAAAATAATTTCAAATTCATTTAGAAAAAAGAGTAATATTCATCTGATCCAAGTCCAACACCCTCAAACCCCCATGTTCTTTATGGAAATAAATAATCCCCCAGCTAATGAGCGCATATTTGCTAGTGTGTACCACCTCCACCCCAACCCATAAAAATTGTCATCTTAATCAATCATTTTTTTTCAACGCCCACCTTGAAATACGGTAAATTGAGAAAAAAATATAATGGAAAAGCCGTTAAAATAGAATTCAACATAATTAATCAACCACTCATGGAAATAAATTTATCCTTCCATGAAGTTAATCTGTTTTGAAGAGTAGAAATCAATCCTAACCAAGATTCATTATTTGATTTATTCCAATGTAATCAAACCCCCAAGTATTTAATAGACAATTTGTTCAATTTACATTGTAAAATAGTACAATAAAAAGCAACATCCTCATCCTCATGAGATAAGTTCAGTAGTATAAATTCTGTTTTAGAAAAAAAAATTTGTAACCAAAAAATACTTTGAAAGGAATAAAATACTCATTTAATTTTCTCAACCATGATCCTATAAATTTAAAAAAAAAATAATAGTATCATCAAAATATTATAAATTAATAAACAATTAAAACATAGTAAAATGTCTAAACAAATAAATCTAAATAGAAAAAAAACTGAGATCGAATTGAAACTCGATCCAATATCTGAAATCGGATTTCAAATTTACCAATTTTTTTTTGTTAAATCTCCATTTTTTATTATTTTAATTAAAAAAATCTGCGAATTAGACGGGACGAAGGAATAGGGGATAGACGGGTAGAAGTGTTTGTTTCTTTCCACATGGACCTCATCGCGTACATACTCTTCAATTTCTGGTACGAATCTCGAGACG
This sequence comes from Schoenoplectus tabernaemontani, assembly GCA_037127355.1. Classification (NCBI taxonomy): domain Eukaryota; kingdom Viridiplantae; phylum Streptophyta; class Magnoliopsida; order Poales; family Cyperaceae; genus Schoenoplectus; species Schoenoplectus tabernaemontani. Next base: position 10,517,755 of record CM073754.1, on the reverse strand, counting down.
ACTCGGTTTCCTCGTCCGACTCCCTTTTCTTGCTCCCATCGGGAAAGGCGAGAGCGGCGTTGGCAGAACGCTGTCAGATCGCAGCGGCCTCGGAAACGCGGCGTGGCAGCGCGACGCGAGGCCCAGGGGTTGAACGGGTGGGGCAACGGGCAGTGGGCACACCCGCTTGGACGGTTGTGATTATCTCTCCGATGCCCGGATCAGACGGTGCGTTGTGGGCAGCTTGGGAAGCACTCCTCTGACATGAAAAATATTAAATTCGTTTCACCATTCGGGATTATTTCTCGCACAAAGAGGACTACTTCTAACTTCTAACTCCTCCGACAGAGGTTTTGAGGCAATACTCCTGTTTTCACTATTTGCAAAAGAGCCTGATATCAAATAATATTTCCGTAAGAGTCCTTACCTCAGTGTAATCTGCTTTCTCCTGCAACCAAGTTTCCGAACATAAAAGGGATCACTAATCACTTGATAGTTCTTTATTTCGACAATCTTAAAAAATAAATGGAAAATCAAAAAAATATAAATTTGATATATTATTAGATCGCATTTTTTATTAGGTGACTAGAAATTTCAACATTTCAAATTAACAACTCTTAATTTATCATTTAAGTTACATTGATTTTATTTGTTAGAACATCTATATTGACAATATTTATATATTCACTTTTCAATTTTCAACTTTGAATATTTACTCGTGAAGATTGTTAGAATATTGTCAGGGACTCAGGTGATCTCTCCTCGTTGGAAAACGTCCTCTTAATTAAAGGAGCTATTAATGCTATAAATTACTATAGTCTTAGAATTATAAACGATTCACTGCCTGAATTCCCTCTAAAAATCTAATTTGCACTATGTTGAAGTCGATGTTTATACTGCATCTTCCACCATCAAGTGCAGCCTCATTTTCTTCTGTACTCTGTCACATTAATTATTACGTTGTTTTTTGTATTAATCCCGTCAGTGTGGCAACACATATCTATCATTAACTTATGTTAAACACTCTCTTCAAATTCATTCCAAAAGATTATAATTAAATTATAATTATTTCATCATTGCGTAAAAGAAGTTGCTGGTATCGATCAACTACATCGATCCTTAGCATGGGCACTATGAAGTATGAACCATTAAATAGTATATAGTGCTATAGATTATTTTATCAAACTTAGAAATTAGATTTAGTAAAGCAACGTAAAATATGATAATGTAGCTAAACCAAAGATTTTTTTTTCTACTTTTGTTACAATTAACCAAATATAAAAATGGCAACAATCACCGTGGCTTAGATTTAGAGCCCGAAGTACATCCATCCATTTAATTCAATTTTCCATAAATTATTAAGAACAATCTTATTTTGTTGTTTAATTAAACTAGGCAAAAATGGTAACAAACATTAATCGTTAAATTAATTTTGATATATATTTGACAGAATTTCTGCATAAATTGGACAAACTATATTATAGATTGGACAGTGGCAGAGGGAGAAAATAATTTTACTAGTGTCAATAGTATTATTTTCGAAAGAGTTAAGTTAAAAATCATCTACTTGATTATATATATGAAATAATTTTTCAACTTTGGGTGGGTCATTTACATCCAATATTTTCGTCACTGAGATTGGAGTGAGGAGGATTGGATCCCATACTCTCAATTGGATCAGATTGGTGTTTCGCACATGCCCAATAAAATTTTTATATTACGTGTCCTTTGTGTTAACCAAAAACAAAGAAAGAAGATGCTCAATTCTTGACAGACTTTAAACACAATTATTGTTTATTAACAAAAGTAGGTTTCATTAAGCCTTCTCTAGTTGGGCTCTTATTCAAACAAATTATGAAAGCAAGATATTAAAAGAGGGCTCAATTAAGCATTTTCTAGTTGGGCTCTAATGTAGTCGAAAGCTTGCCGGAGCCTGTCAAGTACCCATTATGCGAATATATTGCCTATTGAAGTACCCATCCAGCCTTTTTACAGTTTGGTTTCTTTACAGCCCAACTTAGAATAGGACTAATTAAGCCTTCTTTTAGAACCCTGCACCGAGGTGGGAAATCAATCCAACTTTTATCAAGACCTAACCATAGTCCATAGGTAGAGCCCCAAATTAAAGTTAACCCCAGGGCCCAGGCAAGTGCCAAAAACCCCCGGCTGCTTTGCTTCCACCTCGGCTCGCCGCCGCTCAAATTGGTTGCTGCCTTAGAGAGAGAGAGAGAGAGAGGTCCTCTACAACCGCTGCCAAGTTTTCTAACAGAGAGAGCGAGAGGAAGAGGATGCCGCGACCGGAGCTACAGGCGCCGCCTGAGATATTTTACAACGACTCGGAGGCGCGCAAATACACCACGTCCTCTCGGATAATCGAAATACAAGTACGGTATTTGTGCAATTCTTTTTTTTTCCTTTATTGAAATTTTCTTTTATATTGATGTTTGAGAGATAATTCGATGTTTCGTTGGTTCAGGCGAGGATTTCCGAGAGAGCGCTTGAACTTCTTAATCTCCCTGATGACGTGGTTCCCAAGCTTTTACTTGATATAGGTTTGAGTTTCATAGTCTTGTTTACCTGTCTGTTTGTTAAGTTTGTTTAATTTAGCATTCTTTTTGAAATAATTTGAAGCTGACTGAAATGAGAAGTCCAAATGAAAATACTGCAAGTACACCTCGTAGCAGCTGGATAAATCATGATGAAATTTATCAAGCAAAAAAAATGTAATAATTTATAGCATGTGGTTTCTGTGTACTTCCTGGTATTGCTGGAATGCTGTTATATGAGCATATGTTTCACATGCTGTGTTCCTTCCTCGATTTTGTTTATTTGACAGGCTGTGGATCTGGCCTTAGTGGCGAGACATTGTCTGAAAATGACCACCACTGGGTTGGCTATGATATTTCACCATCTATGCTTGGTGAGTGAGATAACTACTTGTTTCTTATGGATATCCATAAATTAAGCTTCTATCTGTCATGCTGATATCATTTTGTCAAATAGATATTGCGTTAGAAAGGGAGGCAGAAGGTGATCTTTTACTTGGTGATATGGGCCAGGTATGAAGTGTTACATTTTCTTACTGTTTTTTTTTTGTAATTTCCATTTATATCTTATTTACATGGCTTATACTCCTGTTGTTAAGTTAGTGCTGTTATTATCTTTTATTTTTAGGGTTTAGGATTGCGACCTGGAGTCTTTGATGGTGCCATAAGCATTTCTGCTGTTCAGGTTGGCTACACTTATATGATCATATTTTTTTCCCATTGAAGAGGAACATGCTGCTACCACATATTACTTTTGGAGTGAAGTGTTCCCATTTTGGGGTGTATCTTTGTTATAAGCTCTCAGTAAGAGCGCCTCTAGAATTTGTGTTGGTACCATGGTTTGCAAAATCGGACGATTCCGATTCGAATCGGCCAAAGACGATCTGAGTTTCACCCGATTTACGCGGCCAAACGATTTTCTTGCGAAAAGCTCCACGAAGATGGCTGATATGCTGAAATTAGTAGTGAATACTGAATAGTGACATAATAGTAGTAGTCTCCATCAATTGTTGCAAAGGACAAAGAGAAACTTAATTGAAACTTTCCAATTTGATCGATTTATTGTTTTTGAAGTTTGAACGAGAACAATGAAATGAGAGATCGGGAGGGTTTGGGGAAGAAAGGTCCTTGGCATTGACTCTCTAATAAAATTTTCAAATAGACTTGGTGTATGGACCCCGATGCGGCTGATGGTATTGGTAATTTGGTATTGGTGTTTCCATTTTTGTTTATCGGAGTGTGTGTGTCTGACTGACAAAGTGGGAATCAGAATTTGAAAGGTTTCAGGTCTTGGTGCATGGAATCTTGCATTAGTTTGACCAGGAATTTTGCTAAAAGGTATTTAAAGACAAAACGCTGAGAGCAACGGGGGTGGGTAGATAATTATAGAGCTTTTTTTTTTAATTTGAACTATGTCTCAACTTATATGAAATTCATACAGTCTGAATTCTTCTCAAGTATTTGAAATAAACAAAATTTGACTCTCATTTTTATCTGAAAATATAATATTCTGTTGAAATTTGTACTATAATATAAAACCCCAATAAGTACTTCCAATTAAAATATAAATATATTGCATCCGTCCTAGAGAGCAAGAGCTTGGACTCAAGGAAATATGAAAGAAATATAAAGATAAAATATTTAAGCCTATCGTGATAAGGTATGTAAGACATGTGGTTAACTTTTTAATTAATAATTACTATGAATGTTTATATTATATTAAATTAGTGCAATATTTGAGTACAATTTTTTGTTCTAACATGACTTTATGATAAAAATATATTTTTTAAGTTTTTTCCTATATTTTTTGATGAAAAATAAGCATTTTTTGAAAAATCCAAGTTTCCGATCCGATTCAGCCGATTCCGACTGATTCTTCCGATTCCAAGTCCATGGTCAACTTGCCGATTCCGTTTCCGATTCTGATTTTGCGAACCTTGGTTGGTACAAACACTTGTAATCTTAAATTATAAACCGTGTGCTTGACCTTTTGATTATATTAATGGCTTTTATGTATTCATATTTGCTGTTTTATGTTTCTATTTGCAGTGGTTATGTTATGCAGACAAGTCCTCACATGAACCAAGGTTGAGATTGAAGTATGCTCTTTGGCTCAATTCCAGATATCTTTGCCATTGGAAAAAAAAAATCCCTTTTAGCCTTCTTAATTACTTCTGTTATGTCTAACTTTTACCTTCTGTAGGGCTTTCTTTGGATCATTATATAAATGTTTAGCCAGAGGGGCAAGAGCAGTTTTGCAACTCTATGCTGAAAACATGGATCAGAGTGAGATGATAATGACATATGCAATGCGTGCTGGGTTTTCTGGTGGTGTAGTAGTTGACTGGCCTCACAGGTACATATATGATCATTTTTCAAAATAAGTAGTTTATGTTCCATAAAATTTAATGTGGATTGGAGTTTTCATCAGAACCATGCTGCTTTATCTTGTTTCCTTTCTTCTTTATGTGAAATTGTACTTATAGCATGAAAGTCTCTGTTAACGAATAGTTCAAAAGCAAGGAAAGCATACCTTGTTCTGACATGTGGTCCCGCTTCGTTGCAAACATCACTCCCAAAGGGCAAGGGTGAAGATGGTGAGATGTGCAGTGATGAAGATGATAGTGACGATGATGATGAAGCGGTAAGCTTTTTGTTTATGTTAGCTGCAAATGCCTCAAAAGATAATGGGAAGGGATCACTTGACAATGGTTATTTTGACAATTTTGACAATGGATTTTCGAATAAATACTAAAAAAATTCATAAAAATAGAAAAAACCTTATAGATATGTTCTTATACTTATAAATTGATTGTGATTCAAATTTCATGTAATTTCATGTAATTTCATCATCGTCTGATAGTCAGTCCATCAAAGACCGTCAAATTATAATCGTTGCAAATTGTATAAAATTTTGATAGTTTTTGATGGAGTATCAAACGATAATGAAATTTTATGAAATTTGAATCATCATCAATCTATAAATAGAAGAACATATTCATAATGTTTTTTCTATTTTTAAGATTTTTTTTTTTGAAAATCCATTGTCAAGATTGTCAAAATAACTCATTGACAAGTGATCCCCACCCAAAGATAATTGCTCCATTTCAATTGATTATGAGATTTACAGATTATAAGCTGATTTTGAATAGCACATGGACTTTCACATAATGAAATTGCATGGAATTTTTCATTTCATGGTGCACTGGCTGATGTGTTTTGGCATAGTAGTTCATAAGACTATTTAACTTATAACACTTTGACAAAAATTGTTGTATCATTTAAGGTTGGTGTCTATGAGAGGAATCGACCAAGGAAGAAGTTGAAGGTGAACAAGAAAGAGCGAAGTAAAGGGAGGCAATGGGTTCTGAAGAAGAAAGAACACAGGCGAAAAAAAGGGAAGGAGGTGCCTGTGGATAGCAAGTACACAGGCCGGAAGCGCAAAGCATACTTTTAATCTATATAATAATTGTTGTGATGGGACCTTTCCCAGCCTAAATTTTGCTTGCTTGTCTTTGTAATTTGCTAATGAAAAGTCCATTATCTGTGCTGTGCATGTGCCCTTATCATACCTTTGTTATCTTTTTTAGTCGGGTCTCACTTGTTACGTTTAGCATTCTTAATACACTAGCCATAATAACGCTCTCCGCTGCGTTTAATTATCGATTTTTTAAATTTTTGCGTGATTAATTATAGAAACGCTAAATTTCCTTTTAAAATATGTAGTCTAAATATATTAAAGTCTGCTTTCATTATATCTTCATTTTTCCTTCTGGCTTGCACTCAAAACAAAAGCAACGAAAACTTTTTTGATTCTATTTGAAAGTATTCAAAGAAACAAAATTTAATTGGATATACATATATCTCAATTTTCTTTTGAAACTCGTAATAAATATTAGAACTTCAATTTCGAATTAGATTAAAAGTAGTTAATATTATATGTGCTATTTTTTGTTGGCACATTCAGTGAATAACTCAATATTAAATAGAAAAAACTAATAATTAAAATATTTTTTTCTAAAACTTTTGAATAGGAAAGAGCTTTATCTTAATATTTCATCCAGCATCAAACATCTAATAGTTTGTCATTTAAACATCTTTTCAGGAAAAATATTTTACAAAATTATTTCTTTGTCCAAATTTCTTCTTAAGAAGGCAATTTTATTATTATTTTAGATTCATATTCAAATTGATTTTGCTTTTAAAATTTTTATCTAGAAAAAGATAATATTATGATGCAATAATTTTGTCGTAGGCTAGATGATTAATACATATTGAGTTTCATTTTTTAGATAATTTAATAAAAATATTTTTTTTACTTTCGAGATAATTTAGTAAAATGATCTTGTAGGCATTTTAATTTTTGAACTAGTTTGAAACACAAAATTATAATATTATGTAAATAAATGAATATAATTTTTTAAATATAATATAAATTATTATTGAACCCATTCAAAAAAAATTTGCTCCACCACTGATAACGGTTGTTTTGTTTTACTGCAAAAATGTGTATTTTAACTGGTTACTGTTCCTGAAAAAACATCTAACCAAAAATTATAGCAACATGATAATTTACGAGGTCACTGTCACGTCAACAGCCTTGCACCGACCTAATTCCGCAACGGCATAGTAGGATGCTGTCAAGGAGATCTAGGTAATTATGTATCTACTAGTGTTTTGTACGTGGTGATATATTTTACGAATATAAAAATATATATTTTTATGTGAAAAATAAGAAAATAAAAATAAAAATAATTTAATAATTAATATAAATTTCAATCATGAATACATAATTAATGCAAAATAAATATAAATTGAGAGAAAAATTACCATTCAACGTTTAAGAAAAGTTGAAATTCATAATTGATGGAAATTTAAAAAAATTGAAACAAAATAGAGCAATTGTACTTCTAAATTATGTAGCATTTCATGTAACAAATAAAATTGAGAGAAAATTCTAACTTCAACACGAATGGTCATAGAGATAGTAACATTATTTGATGAATAATTCAATCCAATGAGTGATATTAGCTCTAAAAATTCAATAAAAAATCTGAACCATTGCAGAATCAGGACACATACGTGCTTAATAAGGAGTAGAGATGAATTATATCACAATTTTGACAAGGACCTGTTTAGTCTCTATGTCAAGCGCACAAGAACTAACCAAAAGATAAAGGAAGCGTTATAACATTTCCTTAAGACGTTATAATGTTTTATATCGTATAACTCTTCATCTAAGCGCTGAACGATAGAATAAGTCGTTGTAACAGTTGTTGATTCCGTTGTAACGTTTTAAAATGTTATAACGCTTTACAAAACGTTATAACGATTTCAAAGTTAGTTTTGTAATTTTATTATGAATAACTATTTATTTTGGGCTATAGTGTGTTTGCTTAGCTATAAATAGCAATTTATATTGTTTGTAAAGGGTTGTTGAATAATGAAAACAGTGTCTTGAATATCTTTGTTCTTTCTTTGACTTTTGATTGTTCTTTTTCTATTTTTCTTCCGGTTTCTTATAAAATTAAGCATTTTCAGCTTAAAAAATTTTTTAGTGAGTTCTTGCTAATTGTAAGTGAGAGATCTTGTTGTAAACTTAGGTCTATAATAATTGGTATTAGAGTCAGGTTTACCACGTTAGAGATTTGATAATGGTGAAGAAGAGTGGATCAATGACCCTAGAGATGTTGCTCGAACAAATGGAGGCCAGATTTGAAAAGATTGAAGTTGCTTTGAACATAAACAACAAGAAAGCATTAGATCGAGAAATAACTATGGAAGAGCGAATCTTGCGATCTGTGAATGATCAAGTTGATGCAACCATGGCTAGGGTGAAATAAACAACTATCCGAGAACTGATGGAAAAGATAGAGTATATTGAAGTCAGGGTGGGACAACAAATAGGAAAGCTCAACTTCTTCACCTAATCTTAGATCCACCGAGAGTTTTGGAGGACCAACTCATGATAAAGCTGAGATCCGAGCTAGTGGCAGAATTCAAAGTCCTAAGCAAGAATTTTCAATATTTTCAGGTGATGATCTCGATGAGTGGTTGGCGCGGTGTGAATACATCTTTGAGATGTATGAAACACCTAAAGATCAAAAGGTGATACAAGCGGTCACTAATTTTAGAGGAGAAGCTGGCTCATGGTACGAGAGGTATAGATCAACATGGGAGCATCCATCTTGACAACATCTGATGGAGTTAGTCAAGGTAAGATTCTTTAAGGCTGAAGGTGTGAGTTCCTATGAGGAACTGAAGAATCTGGTACGGCAAGGTAGTGTTAGAAACTATATGAAACAATTTGAGATTGTCAAGTCCAGATCTTAAGTGGAGTTTCCATATTTTCCTTAAAGTCATTACATAACTGCTTTTATTAGTGAACTTAGGGAAGATATAAAGCATCTAGTTCTGCCACAAAATCACATTAATCTCTTGAATGCATATCAGTATGCTAAGCATATGGAGGTTGCCTTACATTTCCAATTTGGAAATACTCAACCTTTTGTGGAGAATCTAAAAAAGAAACTCTGATTAGTGATAGAAGTAATGGTGTAAGAAATTTATATGAAGAAACCAAGTCAGTAATTAACAAAGAGAATTCCAGAAATGCCATGGTTGAACACAGAAGAGCACTAGGGTTGTGTTTCAAATGTGGAGAGAAGTATTATTTTGGCCATCAATGTAAGGACAAGATCCATATAATAATTGGTCAAGAAGAGGATTCAGAGCAACGATTCTCAGATTTAGTAGTTGAGGACAACTACAATTTGAAGGGAAAGGGAGTGTCAGGAGTGCAAGAATCGGCCAAAAGATAAAAGAAGCGTTATAATGTTTCCTTAAGATGTTATAACATTTCATATCGTATAACTCTTCATCTAAGCGTTGTAACGATAAAATAAGTCGTTATAACGGTTGCTGATACTGTTATAACGCTTTACAAAGCGTTATAGCGATTTTAAAGTTAGTTTTGTAATTCTGTTACGAATAACTGTTTGTTTTGGATTGTAGTGTGTTTGCTTAGCTATAAATAGCAGTTTATACTGTTTGTAAAGGATGTTGAATAATGAAATCAGTGTCTTGAATATTTTTGTTCTTTCTTTGGCTTTTGGTTATTCTGTTTTTGTTTTTCTTCAAATTTCTTACAAAATTAAGTATTTTTAAATTAACTTCTTTTTTTTTAATGAGTTCTTGTTAATTGTGAGTGAGAGATCTTGTGAACTTAAATCCATAACACTCTATTTACCGAAAAAGATCCTCATCGGAGTTGGATCTGACTGAATCTTTTGGTTTGTGTCAATTTTCTTTGTTCGTCAGAGGAATGTGATCTAAATTTCCATAATTTCTTTTTTTTTTTGAAGTAACAGGCAAATAACTTACTATTATATTTCATTAATCAAATTTCCTTAATTTCAGTTGATCCGCTTTTGTTTAGATAAAAATGGACTTCAGCTGTTCAAATTTAAGTCACAACAAATCATTCATCTAAAATTTGAACTTGCGTTCTCTTTGGGGCTTATATTTTGCTTACTGAGCTTGACTATAAGAATTTAAATTTTTCTACTGTTTGTTTTTATTTTATATGAGGTTCTCTTAGCGTAAACCTCTTATTCTTGTATGGATCTCTGTAAACCATGGTTTTTTTTTGCGCTCATTTATGACAAATCTAGAAAATTTATGCATATAATTAATATTTTTGAAAAGGAATGAAGGTGTTACACTCTATGGATAGTTTTCTTTAGGAAAAAAAA